>CM066035.1:745201843-746514222 GCA_033557465.1 Ichthyophis bannanicus | reverse complement strand
CTGCTGCCTGCTGTCGAAAAAGTGGGGGCAGCAGGCAACGGCAGAGAGCCGATATGCACCCTCTAAGTCATTGCGCCCTGTGGGGCCGCACTGTTAGCACAGGGCTCAGTACGGTTCTGCGAGCAGAGTTCAGGATCTGAGGCCTGCACATACCACCAACTGAAAAATAGCAGCCACTTCAGCAAACTGGATCTTCAACACAAATCCACATTTTGGTTCTAAGTTTCCTTTAAGTCCAATCCGCCTTCCACAGGAATGGTGGCCATCTGGTAACCACTATGACCTGCATATCCACCTTGAAAACATCAAACCACACAATGCACTCCTGCTCCAGGAAAGCATGAATCTTCTTAGCCCCTGAAGCAGGGAGCTGGGAAAATTCCACTCCAACCAGAAGGTTAAATTAGACTTACCTGCTAATTGTGGTTCCTGGAGTAGCTCCAGTCTAGTCCCGAACCATAGAGTTGTGTACCTCCTCTCGCAGATGGGAGACTGAGCACATCACTCTTTTAGTGACCCTAGTATAAGTAGTCCAGGGACCGCCCCCTTGAACCAGTATGCTATTGTCAAAGCCAACTCACCAGAGCAAAAAACAAGTTAGTCCCAACACGGACCCTAAGAAAAACTACAACTTCTAACCAGAAGAAACCTCAACATCCTAAAGTTAACCAAAAGCATATCATTGCTGGAACAACCGGAGCTGCCCCTTCTCCCAAGCCACCCACTAGAGAGGCTTTACACTCTTCAGAGACGAGAACGCCACGGCCACACCGACCCTGCAATATGCCATGCAAAGTTCGCTTCGCTACTGTCCGCTTCACTACCCCTGTGCTCAGGTTACCCCCTGGCAGCAGTCCTCTGGGTGGGAAGCGGGACTAGACTGGAGCTACTCCAGGAACCACAATTAGCAGGTAAGTCTAATTTAACCTTCCTTATTGTAGCTCCAGTCTAGTCCCGAACCATAGAGATGTAGCAGAGCAGTGAACATACTTAACGGGAGGGACCTGCCAGACCAGCCTGAAGCACTGCCGATCCAAATCTCGCATCCCCCTCTGCCTGCACATCAATCCTATAATGCTTGACAAAAGAATGCAACGACGACCAGGTTGCCGCCCTGCAAATCTCCGCCGCCGGAACCAAGCCACACTCCGCCCAGGAAGCCACCTGAGATCTCGTAGAGTGCGCCCTCAACCCCTGCAGCACTACTCTGCCCTTCAGTATATAAGCGGATGCAATGGTCTCCTTAATCCATCTAGCAATAGAAGCTTTAGACGCTGGTTCTCCCTGTCGCGAACAAACAGTCTATCGGACTTGCGCAACGATTCTGTCCGCTGCAAATACACCTTTAGGACTCTCCCTACGTCCAAGTTATGCAACTTACCTGCAGCCCCCTTTTTTGCTGCCCTGGTAAAAACCGGCAAAACCACCACCTGATTAACATGGAAGGCAGAGACTACCTTAGGCAAAAAGGACAGCACCGTCCGAAGCACTACTTTTTCCTTAGAAAAGAACAAGAATGGCTCTCTACATGACAGGGCATGCAACTCCGAAATCCTCCTTGCCGACGTAATAGCCACCAAAAACACCACCTTTAATGTGAGATCCTTCAAGGTCGCCTGAGCCAAGGGCTCAAAGGGCTCCTTTACCAGCGCCTCTAATACCACATTGAGATCCCATCCTGGAACTACCCTTCTGCAAGGGGGTCTCAACAAAGAGGCTGCTTTCAAAAATCTCTTTACATCTCTATGAGCTCCCAGCGACTTCCCCTGCACGCTTCCCCGGTAACAGGAAAGAGCCGCCAACTCTTGTGGTTGGGGCAAGGTACTTCAGGCCGGAAGGTCGGGGGTTCAAATCCCACTAGAGGACAACAACCTTGGGCCGGAAGGACTGGGTTTTCTAGTCCCACAGGTGCTCCTTGTGGTCTTGGGCAAGCCACTTAACCCTCCATAGCCCATGTTCCCTGTAAAATAGTTATCTCCAAGTTATAATGCCCTGTTCAATGTAATTTCAGTTTGTTCAATGTAAACCGCACTGATGCAGAATAGCGTGGTATATAAGAGAATGTAAATAAATAAATAAATAAATAAATAACTGAACCCGAAGGGAAGACGCTGCTAAGCCCTTTTCTAATCCATCCTGCAAAAAGGACAAAACTTGCGCTACCGTGGATCTCAACGCTCGCAGCTGTCTCTCCTCACACCAAGCCTCAAACAACCTCCACACTCGGATATATGCTAGAGACGTGGACCGTCGCTTAGACCTCAATAATGTAGCAATCACTGCTGACGAGTAACCCTTACCCCTCAGCCGTGCCCTCTCAAGAGCCAAGCCGTAAGTGAAAAGCGATGTACCTGAAGCATGCTTAACGGCCCCTGCACCAGCAGATCCACTCTGTCCGGGAGCTTCCACGGTGGCTCCACCAGCAGACGCATCAAGTCGGCATACCACGATCTTCTTGGCCAGTCCGGCGCTATCAGCAGAACCAGCCCCCTGTGCCGTTCTATGCGCTGGAGAACTCTGCCGATGAGCACCCATGGCGGAAAGACATACAGAAGACCGTCCTCTGGCCATCTCTGAATCAGAGCATCCAGTCCCTCTGACATCCTTTCTCTTCGTCTGCTGTAAAACCTGTTGATCTTCGCCGACTCGAACTTTGCCATTAGATCCATCACTGGCCGACCCCAACGCCGCACCAGTGCCTCGAAAACCTCCTGATGTAGACTCCATTCTCCCGGATCCACTCACACGCAACTCAGAAAGTCCGCCGGCACATTGTCCACTCCTGCGACATACGCCGCCGACAACGCTTCCAGATGGCACTCGGCCCACTCCAGCAATCCGTCCGCTTCCATCTCCAACCGCACGCTGCCTGTTCCGCCCTGCCGATTTATGTAAGCCACCGCCATGGCATTGTCGGAGAATACTCTGACCGCCTTTCCCAGCAGTAACCCATGCAAGGCCCGAAGCGCTAAAAACACCGCTCTCAGCTCTAACCTGTTGATGGACCATTCCTTCTCCAGTTTGGACCACTGCCCCTGGGAAAACTGCCCCTCGAAGTGCGCCCCTCAACCGAACAGACTCAAAGGCTTCCAAGTCTGGCGCCTCCAGTGGCATGCCCTTTTCCAGGCCCCCCGGCTGCAACCACCACTGCAGCGACTTCCGAGCCTCCCACAGGCACACCAACGTCTTGGACAATGGGTCCGCCTGATGAGACCACCTCCAGAGCAACGCCCTCTGCAGAGGTTTCATGTGAGCTCTGGCCCACAGCACTATCTCTATCGTGGCTGCCATCGCCCCCAGCAGCTGCAGGTACCGCCATGCTGACAGAGCCCTGAGCGCCCGGAACTCTCGAATCAAACGTCGCAATTTCTGAACCCGCTGCAGCAGCAGGAAGACTCTTCTCCTGCCCGTGTCGAAACGAGTTCCCAAATACTCCAAATCCTGGGCAGGCGTCAACTTGCTCTTTGCCACATTGACCACCCAACCCAAGCTTTGCAAGAAGGACACCACTCGAGCTGTCTTTCCTCCAGTGACTTCGCTCGAATTAACCAGTCGTCCAAATACGGGTGGCACCAACACTCCTTCCCTTCTCAACGCCGCCGCCATGACCACCATTATCTTGGTGAATGTTCTTGCTGCCGTCGCAAACCCAAAAGGCATCACCTGGAATTGGAAATGCCCCATAGGCACTGCAAAGCGAAGAAACCGTTGGTGCTCCCGTCTGATCGGAATGTGCAGGTAAGCCTCCGACAGATCTAACGAAGTTAGATACTCTCCCTGTTGCACTTCTGCCATGACCGACCTCAACGTTTCCATTCGAAAATGCGACACCCGAAGACACCTGTTTACCCTTTTCAGATCTAGAATAGGCCGCATGGTACCCTCTTTTTTTGGCACCACAATATAAATCGAGTACCGACCTCTGCCTTGTTCATCCGGCGGTACCGGCACGACCGCTTCCAGCTCTATTAACCTTTCCAATGTCTGTCGAACTGCCTCTCTTGGATCTCGTTCCGCATGGAGACCGCATAAACGCGTCCCTCACTGGGTGTTGGAACTCGAGAACATAACCCCTTTCCACGATCTCCAACACCCACTGATCCGAAGTAATTTGGGTCCAGGCAGGAACGAAACCCCGTAACCGACCTCCTACCGGCACCATCCCTGCCTGGACCCCCCTCACTTCATTGCGGCTTTTTGGTGCCCGAGGACGAGGAGGCAGCAAAACCTCTACCCGCTCCTCGGAATCCCCTAAATCCTTGCGCTCTATAGGGAAATCTCCCTCTCTGCGCCGGGGCGAACCGGGAGGGTCGAAAATGCCTGAACTCTCTCAGCTGACTCCTGGACGGTCCTCCCGTCCCATAGAAGTTTCAAAACTACAGCCTCTGCACAACCCCGACTCAGAGACTGAGCCTTTACGTGCCCCACACAAGAGGCACCTAGGCTTACCAGGCATGAAGCCCACTGCTCAATATAGTGACTAACAGTGAACCAGGGACCCACTGCTTCACCAAAGAGCTTAAAAACTTCTTCTGCTTCCAATCTCCGTTCTCTCGGGGTTGTTTTTTTTTTGCGCTTGCTGAGACAGCCCCTCTCTCTCGACCTAACAAAAAAACCCCACGAACGCTTAGACTAGGGTCTCCAGGGAAGCTTCTCGCTTGATCTGTGTCTCCCGCACTTTGCCATGTGGTCCGGGCCCAACCCCAAAGAACCCGCACTAGCTGAGCCCCCTGCACTCGGCCCTGACTAAAACCGCCGCGTCTGCTACCGGCACTGCTGAAACAAACTCGCCGTCACTCTTACCCGATGCTGCCTTGCTTCTTCTTGTCTTCCGGCAAACAACCCCCCTTTGTCTCCTTCTAGCAAGGCGCTTCCACTGCTGCCGGTTCCCCTGACACCCGACCAAGCCAGAAACACACGAACTCTGCAGCGTCCTCAACGGCTTCTTTCCCGCCTCGGGGGAAAAGAAGCCGGAGGCCCCTGCTCAACCCCTGCACACTCCTCTGGTAGCTCTCTACACCAGAAAGAGGGGAGAGAAGGGGGGAGAGCTCACAGCGATGTTCCAGAAATAATTTGCCAAAAGCAACTGAAAGCGCCAATTTAAAGGGGCAGAGACCCCTTTTTTTTTTAAACTCTTTTAAATCCTTAAATACTAAAACTAAAACTAAAGCTAAAACTAAAAGCCTTATCCGTTGCTCTAGTGAGTCCCGGACCACTGGACCCACAACCTCCTTCTGCTGCATGAAGACTGAGCAAAACTGGTTCAAGGGGGCGGTCCCTGGACTACTTATACTAGGGTCACTAAAAGAGTGACGTGCTCAGTCTCCTAGCTGCGGGAGGAGGTACACAACTCTATGGTTCGGGACTAGACTGGAGCTACGATAAGGAACAGGCCTTTAAGCACCTCCGGGAACGGGAAGACAGTAGTGAATGCATACTCAATTCCTGCTCCATACCTAGAGCAACCACCAAACTCAAGATCAGACCCTGGGAATCAACATCTCCAGTTCCTCCTTCCGGAACAGGCAGATAACATCGGCCTCCTCACAATCCTTTGAAGGCAAAAGTACTTCTTTATCCACATTATACATCTGAATCCAAGCCACAGTCCAGATCTCAGACAGATCCCAGCTGATTCCCATCTCCAGGGGGCACCCTTTGCCATGGACGCTTAACCATAGGAAATCGAATAGGGCCTCCACTCTCAACATGCCCCTCTTGAGACCGCGCTCGGGGGAGCCCAGAGACTGCAGGGTCTGAATTTCCACACCAGAATGATCAGGCCTGTTGTAAAATAAAAAGAATTCCAGGGAGGACAATTTGGACTCCAGAAGCTCTCCTCGCTAAAATGACCCCCTACACCAGGGGACCCAGTCGCTGTCGATCCCCTAGAAGATGAGGAGCAGCGCACAGCACAATCACTAGAATCTCCAGTTGGTTGGTTATCCTTACCCACAGCGCCACCCACCACCTCCTGCCCTTAGGCAGCAAGGCTGGATTAACCACATCCCCTGGCATAGAAAGGGGATTGCAAGGGACAACTTAGGAACTGTCATACTAGAAGAGCACAGTCCAAAAGCTGGAGATAAGGCACTTTGCTTGCCACAGGCCAAACAATGATTCCTGGAAGAAGACATAAGAGAGTTAATGTTAGTATCACAACAACGCGCACTAAAGCTGCGGTGGCCCGAAGGTTCACGTTAATTGCACTTTTACTGCCGTGCATATTATAGGTGCTAGGGTAGAACGCATGTTGGAGCTGCTTGGACAGAACGCATGTATTGGGCACGACCACTAGGTGCACAATAGGAGAAATGCTACTAGCATATGCAGAAAACGGCCGGAAATCCCGCACCATGCAAACGGTTGTAAGCGCTCTAACCCCGAATTGTGTCCCACACAGATAGAATTGGGAGACCCCAAACAAGGACAATGAGAAACCTTAATACTCACCCCCTGAGAGCCCCATGCAGAGGATCCATGCTGGGCTCAGCTCTACTCCCCTGATACCGTTTCACTGGCTTTTGCAGCACTGTGTTTAAGGTGACTGGCAGGAAGAGCCTTCTGCAATCTTCGGGAGAGAGCAGGGGGGCATTGAGGTTGTGTGAGACTACTGCACTCTTCCATATCCTTCCAATTTCTGGCTGCTCAACAGGCTCTTATCATGATATGCGAATGGAGCTGAACCAATTTTCCCTCCTCCTATGGCTACTGAAAAGACTGCAGTCTAGTAGAGCCTTCCAAGTTGCACTCAAGTGATTTGAGGGGTTGCGTGTGGATGTGCCCTTCGAGTATGAAAGTAGTCTAGAGAGGGTCAGGGTTGGGATTGATATCCCCCGATAAGAGAAGGAGAAGGAGCAGGAAAGTGTGGGTGAGAGAGAAGAGGCATAACAGTAATGACTGTTAGGTTCTTTCAGAGAAAGGGGAGATAGATGAATGAGAGGAAGAAAATGGTGAAGCTGAAGAGCACACAACAGGGTAGAAGACAAAATGGCAGGAGAGGTGAGGATGCTAAGGGGGGTGGGTGGTAAGGAATGGTGACTTCAGCTTGTTAGACTGAGCGAAGTGTCAACAATAGGAAAAGAAAGTGACATGGAGCCATTGGGTTGAGATGGGGGGGGGGGGGGGAGTAGACGTTGGAGGAGATATGATGGATAAGCAGGAGAGGACTAGAGTGCACCTGTACATAATACTGATAATAAGCACAGGGGAGCTATATTAGCCAGAGGGGGGGGGGGGGGTGGCAGGCTATGGTCTGCTGCTATGAAAGGCCTGTAAGTTAGGCCTGGATCTAACCCCCATTATAGCTAGAAAAGAACAAAAAAGTCTGTGAAAAATGAGAAAACTGTTTTAAACTGCTTAATAAGAAGTTTTACATGAATTCATAAGTCTTCCATTATTCTTTTTTGTGTGAAAGAGAAACATGTTTCAATACATGCATTCCTGGAGCTAGGGATAACCTTGCAGTAGAGAAGTATCAAAATCAAGAACTGCACCATTGTTAGAGCAATCCTAAGGGAGGGGGCTGGTTGCTAGGCCCCGGAGGGATTTCTAATTGGACAGGTGCAGGGGGCATTGGAACCAATGAAAAGTTTGCATGTATCGAGCTAGAACCAATAGAAAGTTCTCATGTATCAAACTGAAAAAGGAGGGAGGAGTAGCCTAGTGGTTGGGGCAAGGTACTTCAGGCCGGAAGGTCGGGGGTTCAAATCCCACTAGAGGACAGCAACCTTGGGCCGGAAGGACTGGGGTTTCTAGTCCCACAGATGCTCCTTGCGGTCTTGGGCAAGCCACTTAACCCTCCATTGCCCATGTTCCCTGTAAGTATTAGTGTATGTGTCTCATATCCCCACGTGTTAAATGTATCCCCCAATTGTGTTGTGACCGCTTTGATTGAAGGATAAGGCGGTATACAAAAACTGTCTAAATAAAAAATAAAAGTATAAATGGTTATGTCTCTGTAAATACTTTGCTCAGTTCCTTTTGAAGCTTTGACTGACTGGGCCTGTGTACAATAAACTGGCTTGGACCCTGTCAATTGACTCCTGGATTTATTCATTGATTACACTTTGCTGCAGCATATTCTTGGTGCGTTGGCCGGGAAGTGCGAGTAGTGAATGGTATTCAAGTGAATAATCTACGAAATTCACCTCGAGGTTTGGCCTGTTTGGACCTGTGACTGTCTGACCACAGAGGAGACCTCAGGCGCAGCCGGCCCTTTTGTGCCGGAGAGGATTCCGCCTGCCTCGGCAGGCCATCGGGTCCAGCTGGTCAACACCTCCGACCCGGGGGGAGTCCAGGTTCCAACCCAGGAGCGGGTGTGGTATCGGGAACCGGATCCGGTGAGTAGACATTCTTTTGCAATATTTGGCAGTCAGTAAGTACAGCCTGGGTAAGAGTCTCGCATGCACGAGACCGATTTGGTATAGACTAACTGGGAAATCTCGCATGAGGGTGTGCGAGACAAGGGAGCCTGATCACCTCCCATAAGGGCAGTCCTAGTAAGCTCCGCGTAAGGAAAGCCGAAGCCGAAGCCATCGACCCTTCTTGTTTGAAATAGTCAGTTAGTCAGAGAACCTGGGCACTTGAAAATGAATTTTGTTGAAATATGATTGCTTGTGTGATTGAGCGGTCTTGAAATACAGACCGAGCGAGAGCGGACTCCTTAGTAGTGCAGTTTCTGGCCGGGCGACCGCACCCAGGTCGCGAAAAGGAGGAAGCGAGTGGTGTTTGTCCCCCCCCAGTGTTCTGTGGGCTGTAAGGACCCCTTACCTACAGCCATACTACCTATCCTTATTATTCGATTGTCTTGTACGTCATTACGTGTACGTAGTTATGTTTAGATCATGGGAGGGGCGGAGTCCACGCAAACTCCGTTGGAATGTATGATCAAGAATTTCCGTAACGGATTTTCGGGTGATTATGGTATAAAAATGACTCCATCTAGATTAAAAATTTTATGTGAAAGGGAGTGGCCCGTGTTAGCTGCTTCATGGCCCTGTGAGGGCACCTTTGATGTAGAAACAGTTTACCGTATTCATCTGCTTATACAGAGAGCGCATCCTGACCAGTTCCCTTATATAGATTCCTGGTTAGGTGCTTGTGAGAGGCAGCCCTCATGGATGAAGTGCTGCTATGAGGAGCGCTGTAGAATATTTGTAGCCACTACTAGGGGAACCAGGAAAGTTGAGGAGGAAAAGCCGCCTGTGTATTCTGCACCAGAGTCCCCAGATATCCTGGCTAGGTTACTCCAGTACCCCACTCCCAATTGTCTCGTCTTCAGCGTGTTCAAAATACTGCTATTCGTCTTCTTACCCATGCTTCTCGTTTCGATCATGTTACCTCTCTTCTTCTTCATCACCACTGGCTACCTGTTTCTTTTCGCGTCCAGTACAAAATCCTCATTCTTACACACAAGGCTGTCCGCACTGGCACCCCCTCATATCTTGCTGATCAGATACACTTTCGCACCCCCCACCGTCTGCTTCGTTCTATCCACACTAATCGCATGTCTCTTCCCTCCCCCTCGCAGGCCCATCTTGTTTCTACTCGTTCTTCTGCTTTCTATTTCTTGGCCCCGAGCCTCTGGAACTCACTCCCTCCCTCGCTTCGTGCAGAAGAATCCTACCGCTCCTTCAAAACTCAACTCAAAACTCACCTTTTTAACCTAGCCTTTGACCTTACGTCCTTGTCTTCCCCCTCCCTTCCCGCCCCATGATGTTGTACCGGTACTGTTGCTTTATACTGCATTCTTTTCCTTCTCTTTTCTTTTCTTTTCTGTTATTTAATGGCATTCTTTTTCCTTTCCCACAGCCTCATTTTTTAAATGTTTTAAAGTTTTATTGTAAACCGCTCAGGTGCCTACGGTGTTGGGCGGTATACCAAGTTTTTAATAAACATAAACAAAAACATAAACATAAGAACATAAGATATGCCATACTGGGTCAGACCAAGGTCCATCAAGCCCAGTATTCTGTTTCCAACAGTGGCCAATCTAGGTCATATGTACCTAGCAGTTTCCCCAAGAGACACAAGTTCCACAATGCTTGTACTGGGTCAAGCATTGATATCTTCGGTCACTTCTTAATAATGGTTTATGGACCTTTCCTCCAGGAACTTGTCCAAACCTTTTTTAAACCCAGCTACACTAACAGCCTTTACTACATGCTCCGGTAACAAATTCCAGAGTTTGATTACACGTTGAGTGAAAAAATATTTTCTTTTATTAGTCTTAAATAGTTACCCTGTAGCTTTATTGCATGTCCCCTAGTCTTTCTATATTCTGATAAGGTAAACAATCGATCTACGTTTACCCGTTCCACTCCGTTCATTAATTTATAGACTTCTATCATATCTCCCCTCAGCCGTCTCTTTTCCAGGTTAAAGAGCCCTAACCTTTTTAGCCTTTCTTCATAGGAGTATCCTTCCATTACCCTTTACCATTTTGGTGGCTCTTCTCTGAACCTTTTCTAAAATCGCTATATCCTTTTTAAGATACGGCGACCAGAATTGCACACAATATTCAAGGTGCGGTCTCACCATGGAACGATATAGAGGCATTATAATATCTTTTGTTTTATTTTCCATTCCTTTCCTTATCATACCTAGCATTCTATTTGCTCTCTTGGCCGCCGCTGCACACTGGGCCGAGGGTTTTAACATGGTATCCACAATGACGCCTAAATCTTTTTCCTGGGTGGTGGTTCCTAATGTGGAACCTTGCATCGTGTAACCCACATAGGTTAGTTCCCCCAGCACCATGGCCTGAAGCGGAGTCAGATGAGGAGCCCCAGAAAACACTGCTGCAGCAGCCTAAGAAGCTCCCTACCCCGAGTGATAGTCCCGAGTCAGGCCCAAGCACGTCGGGGGGACTCGAGTCCTCCGACAATGCAGAAAGCGGAGGCTCTCCTGCCAGTTCAGGGTCACCCACCAAGGAGACTCGTGCCCGGGATCCTTACAATTTAAGAAGTATAACTCCCAAGAAGAAGAAAGAGAAAGCAGGGCACCTAATGCCATTACGCCAAGTGCCTGGAGTACTTGTTTTAAATGATCAGGGCCAGATGGCGCCAGGACCAACCAGTTTAGTTTACGTGCCTTTCTCCACTACTGATCTATTAAATTGGAAAACGCATTATGCATCCTATACAGCCAAGCCCCAGGAATTAACAGAATTAATGTCTAGCATTATGCAGACCCATCAGCCTACCTGGGCCGATTGTCGCCACCTCCTGTCCACCCTCTTCACTACTGAGGAGCGAGGGCGGATTGGGCAAGCAGCTGTCCACTGGTTAGAAGAGAACCCCGTGGAAGGAGGAGGGATAAATCCCCCACAAGCTGCAGCTTTCCCAAATGAAGATCCCGGGTGGGACCCAAATGATGAAAGGGGGGGCGACGGCCCTAACCAGATTTCGCCAGGCCTTACTGCAGGGCCTGAAGAAGGGAGGCCAGAGAGCCATGAATATCGGGAAAGTATCAGAAGTCCTCCAAGGTCCAGATGAGAGCCCAGCGGCCTTTTATGAGTGACTATCCGAAGCTTATAGACTATACACCCCCTATGACCCTGCCGCACAGGAAAATCTACGTATGGTAAATGCGGCCTTTGTTAGTCAGTCCCAGAGAGACATAAAACGAAAATTGCAGAAATTGGATGGATTTGCGGGCATGAACACAGCACAGTTAATGGAAGTTGCTCAGAAAGTATTTGTGAATCGTGAAAATGAACGAGACAGATAATGTGAACGAAAGATGAAGAAGAAGGCAGATCTTCTTGCTGCCGCCTTAGTTGAACGACGTGGAGGAGGTTTTCCTAATCAAAGGACCAGAGAACGTGGAAGAGGCCGCGGAAGTGGAAGGCCTCCTTTAGGTGCGAATCAGTGCGCCTACTGCAAGGAAGAAGGACATTGGAGAAGTGAATGCCCGCATCTGGACTCCGCCTCCGCGAGGGGAGGAGGGAGTCCCTGGAGAGCAGGAGGACGATTCCGACGGAGGGGAGGAATGAATAGAGCACAGTTCCAGCAAGAGAGAGAGGAAGCCATTGAGGGAGTGGCAGTAGCAACGGGCTATGACCTGGACGACGTGGATGAAGACTAGGCCAGACTGGGCTCCAAGTTCACCCTGGGTCCCCAGGAGCCTATGGTCAGTTTAAAGATAGGGGACCAATACATGGATTTCATGGTAGATACAGGAGCAGAACATTCAGTAGTAGCTAAGCCAGTGGCTCCTCTTTCCTCTCGATCTGTTACCATCGTTGGAGCCACTGTGAATAAAGCCACAAAGTCATTCCTGCAGAACCGCATGTGTGAACTAGGAGGACAGAAGATAATGCACCAGTTCTTGTATATGCCTGAGTGCCCTATTCCACTTCTGGGCCGAGACATGCTTGCAAAGCTCCAGGCACAAATATCCTTTGCTGAAGGGAGAGAAATGAAAATGACTGTGAACCCGAAGCCTGCTGGATTGATGGTGCTTACTGTTCCCCGAGAAGAAGAGTGGCGGTTCTATAGTGTGCGCCTCCAGTCAAGTCAACCAGCTCCTTTATACCTACCAACCTGATAGCCCCACCTGAAGTATGGGCAGAAGATAACCCACCTGGCCTAGCGAAGAACATAGCCCCTTGTCATTGTCACCCTCAAGCCAGGAGCGGAACCAGTGCATGTGAAGCAGTATCCTCTTCCTCGACCAGCCATTGAAGGTATCCACAGCCATTTAATGAAATTACTGAAGTATGGACTTCTCAAGGAATGCCAGTCACCTTGGAACACCCCCCTTTCCCAGTTAAGAAACCTGGGACAGGGGACTACCGCCCAGTACAAGACCTAAGACGAGTAAATGATGCAGTTGAAACCATACACCCTGTAGTGCCAAATCCTTACACTCTCTTAGGACTGATCCCCGCTGAAGCTACTCATTTCACCGTCCTGGACCTGAAAGATGCCTTTTTCTGTGTGCGCTTAGCCCCCATCAGTCAACTCTTGTTTGCTTTTGAATGGCAAGGCCCCACCACAGGGAGGCGGGGCCAACTCACCTGGACCAGATTACCCCAAGGATTCAAGAATTCACCTACTCTCTTCAGTGCTGCCTTGAATCAAGATCTTTCAAGTTACCCAGTGGACCCAGGAAAAAGGGTCCTTCTTCAATATGTGGATGATTTGCTCATAGCCACCAACTCAGAAAGTGAATGTCTACAAGCTACTAGTGAACTTTTGTACCTTCTCAAAGAGGCTGGATACAAAGCCTCACGAGCCAAAGTACAACTATGCCAAAATGAAGTCAAGTATCTGGGATTCCAATTATCCAGTGGGAACCGACGCTTGGGACCAGAATGCAAAGAAGCTGTATGCAGTATCCCTACTCCAACCACTAGGAGGCAAGTAAGAGCCTTCCTGGGGGCTGCGGGGTACTGTCGTATATGGATCCCCAATTTTGCACTGATAGCAAAACCATTGTACCAAGTCACCAAAGGAATGGAAAAGTCTCCACTAGAATGGGGACCTGAACAGGATGCAGCATTCCGATCTCTTAAAAATGCTCTGATGTCATCACCAGCTTTAGCTCTTCCAAATGTTCAGAAACCTTTTCATCTTTTTGTCCATGAGTCACAAGGAAATGCATTGGGAGTACTGACTCAATCTCTTGGATCTTGGCAACGACCAGTAGCTTATCTGTCAAAACAATTGGATGTAGTTGCGAAAGGATGGCCCCTTGTTTGAGAGCTGTTGCAGCAACAGCCCTCCTAGTGGGCGAAGCAGATAAGCTCACACTGGGACAAACACTTCAAGTCACCGTACCATACTCTGTTCTGACCCTTATGGAACACAAAGGAAACTTCTGGCTAACAAACTCACGAATGTTGAAATACCAGAGCATGCTGTGTGAAAATCCTCAGATATAGTTAAAAGTTGGCCAAGCTCTGAATCCTGCTACATTGTTTCCAATTGGTCCTGGGCCCCCTGATCACAACTGCCTGGAAACCATGGACACTGTATTTTCAAGTCGCCCTGACTTGACCGATGTCCCTCTAGAGGACCCTGAACGGACTTTCTTTGTAGATGGAAGCAGTTTGCTCATCAATGGACATCGTTGTGCTGGATATGTAGTGGTGACCCTTGATCTGGTAGTTGAGTCCTCAGCCCTGACCCCAGGAACTTCTGCACAGAAAGCTGAGTTGATAGCCCTCACCAGAGCCTTGACACTAGGAGAAGGACTTCGCTTAAATGTATACACAGATTCTAAATATGCTTTCACAACTTTGCACGCACATGGAGCCTTGTACAAAGAGTGAGGGTTAATCACCTCAGGGGGCAAGTCCATTAGGTATGGGCCCGAGATACTAATGTTATTAGATGCTGTGTGGGCCCCCAAACAGGTGGCAGTCATGCACTGCCGAGGTCACCAGACAGGAACAGGAGAAGTCACCCGAGGGAATAGATTTGCTGATGCTACAGCCCAGAAGGCAGCCACCACAGGACAAGTCAGGACTCAAGATCTCACAATGCAAGCAGCCCTATTCCCCGTGCCCCTTAGCTCCTGGGCACCCCGATACACTACAAGAGAGTTAGACTATTTCTGTGAAAAGGAGGGAGGAGTTTTGACAGAACAAGGTTGGATAGTGTTACCACCCCCAGAAGATAGCCCACCGCCAGGTCCTACAGTTACCCCTGAAGCATTAGGGCCAGCCTTTGTTCAAGCTTTCCACCAAGCCACACATTATGGGAAAACAGCCATGGAGAAGGCCCTGAGACCCCATTTCTGTATCTCACTACTAGGATCCCTAACTGCCTCAGTGGCACAGCAATGCCTGATATGCGCCAAGAATAATGCTAAGCAAGGTCCCGTTCCACCCCCAAGAGTTCAGTCCGTAGGGGTGACCCCAATGAGTGATATGCAGGTGGACTTTGCTGAAATGCCCCGTACAAGCGGGTATCATTACATGTTAGTCTTAGTCTGCACATTTTCTGGATGGGTGGAAGCCTATCCCACCCGAACTGAGAAAGCCCAAGAAGTCACTAGGGTGTTGCTTCATGAGATTATTCCTCGATTTGGAATACCATCGACTATAGGTTCAGATAATGGCCCATCATTTGTATCCCAAGTAACCCAACAGTTAGCTCGAGCTTTGCAGATACACTGGAAACTACACACTGCTTACAGACCCCAGAGTTCAGGGAAAGTGGAACGTATGAATAGAACCCTGAAATCTCAGTTGTCCAAACTTTGTCAAGAAACACACCTAAAGTGGCTCCAGGTTCTCCCTATAGCACTTCTTAGGATACGTTCTGCTCCCACCAAGTCCCTAGGAGTTTCCCCTTTTGAGATTTTGTATGGGCGACCTCCACCCATAGTGCAAGGAATAAAAGGAGATATGAGACAGATAGGATCTGAAATAACTAGACAAGAACTATTGGCTTTAGGTTCTGTTTTGCAGAATCTCCATACGTGGGTGCAAGATCGACTACCCATCAACTTGACCGAGCCTCTGCATCCTTTCAAGCTAGGAACGTCCGTGTGGGTAAAAGAGTGGAAGACGACCCCGCTGGCGCCGCATTGGAAAGGACCATACGTCGTCATCCTGTCAACCCCTACTGCAGTGAAAGTTGCAGAATTTGAACCCTGGATCCACCACAGTCGAGTGAAGCCGGCAGCTGCTCCTGATCCTGGCCAATGGACGTCAGTGAATGATCCCGAGACTTGTCACCACCAGGGGGCAGACTGCTTCCAGTCCAGCAAGCCTGCGCCGGATGGCGAAGAAATAGTTGTGCAACTCGAATGGTAAAGCAAAAGTGAGGATTTATTCCCCTCCCGGGGTTGGATTATTCAAACAGATAAACAGAACACAAGCACTTAAACAAAAGTATCCATATCTTTTGGCAAAACACAAAAGAACATAAGGGCAATATCTTCTTGCTTCAAAGTAGGAATAACTGTAACACACAGCCTTTCTGTGTGAACCCAACATGTAGTGTTTTCCTGTAACACTAGGTTTAGCTCTGGTTAGCATAAAGACATTTTCTCAGATGAAATTAATGTACAGTCCATCGGGTCACAGGTGGATGAACATTCACTGAGGGTGTCCACTAACATTGGTTCCTGTTCCTTTTCAGAGCCTCCCTTGTTTCTATCCTCTGGTTGGGATAGAGGGTATTCTTCTCCCCTCCTGCTATCAAGCTTTAGCCTGCAGGGTTTTCTTTGGGGTTTAGAGATTCCTACCAGATCCTCATCTGACATGCATACGTCCTCTGGTAAATCTCTATGCTTCTCTGAAGGTAGTGAATGCTCTCTGCTTACACGGCTAGGTTGGGAGTTGCTGCCCTGCCCCCACCTTAAGCTTCCTGTATAAGGCTGCTCTGCATTCACACGATAAGAACTTTTGTTCTTCTTAACTTTTAACTGCCCACATTCATTCCCCAAGTCCCAGCTTCTTGGTACATACTGTTTTGACACTGGCTTGCACTCACTCCGGCTAGAACGTAGCCTCCATGCTCCAACGTCTCTGTAATCAGCAGGGCATGCACACCTGGCTTCTGCTCGAGTAAGCTGCTCCCTCCTAGTGGATTCTGGGTAGCTAAGTGGGTGAATGCTTCCTGGTTCTGACTCTGAGTCACTTCCTAGGTTGAAGTGAGAGACTCTTCCTGGTTCCTCCCAAGCAGCTGCTGTAGGTAAGACAGGCTGTCTTCTCTGCCTACAGTGCTCACGCTGTTCCAGGTCTCTTACTCTCAGGTCCTGTTCCAAGTCTGACTGCTCTAGCAACTCCTCTCCTCGTGGCAGCTCCCTGGAGGTGTTGCTCTTGTAATGCACCCTTCCTGTGTTCCCTGCACTATCCTTATAAGGGCTGTAAGTACTTCTCCCTCCCAGGTGTGTGCTATCAGGAACTAGGGCGTTTCTCTTTGCTAAATGTTTCTCCAGACCTCGTGGCTGCCTTTGTTGTCGTTGCCCCTGACAACAGCTGTCCACATGGTCTGTTCTCTTGTCAGTTTTAGAACTGAAATGCTGTGCGTTTTGCATTTTTAAAGTAGAAATTGGGGCTTCTTCATCACAGACTCCATTGCGACTCACCCTGCGGAGACAACCGGCACTATAAAGAATCTTCAGAATCTACAGCTTCATTTTCGTAACGTGAGGGTGGCCAACACTGCAAGAAGACGACTCAACAAGTTTATCACACCCAGCTCTCTAGTTGATTCCCAAAGACTGTAACCACGATGATCTTCCACTATTGCTTTGTGGGAGTGGTGATCCTGGGATTCCTGGAAAAGACATTTGCCTTACCCCCTTGTGCAGCTTGCATAGCTACCACCCGAATGGGACAAAAGATTACTCAGACTTTGCTCTACCATTCTTACTATACTTGCACTGGTACAGTTAGCCGGTGTATTTATAATGGCACAGAACTGAATATTTGCACGAAGGGAAAAAGTAAGACTTGTTATAACCCCAGACAAAACCCTTCATATTATACCTTTGAGATACGCTGGAATGATGAAGATGGAGCCATCCTAAATGCTACTAAACCTCTTGCAAACCCCATAAAATCTATTATCTTGGACTTTGATGCTTGTGATGCAATTAATAGAAATGCTTACCACAGATGTGGGTCCTGGGAGTGAGCATACTATCATGATGATAAATACATGTGTCCAGAAGGAGCCCACGGATGGGGACGGTGTACTGGAAAGCACTCTCCAACCACCACTTACACCACTGCATCCAAAAATGATTACCTCTGCCCAAGATGGGACTGAGTGTATTTTGCTACATGGAAGAATGCACCTATGGGACAAGATGGTGATAATCGCAAAGGCAGTTTGACAAGGATCAGACTACCTGAGCCTAAGAAATGCCAAAAAGGTGCCTGTAATCCCCTGCAACTTCTTATAGTTAATCCTAGCCAATGGAAGCAAGGATACAAATTTGGATTGCGTATAGCAGGAGGAGGTGTAGATCCTGGGACTATTTTGTATCTACAATTGAATACCAAGGCCCATATATCCCTCACCCTATCGTATACATCATTCCTTCTACAAAGCCATGAAAGCAGAGTTTGAAGTTCCTCCTACCTCCCAGAACTTGAGTTGTAAAGATATAAGTATTTAAAAAAATAATAATAAAAAAATAAATAATTGAATGAAAACATATTAGAGAAATTAATTTAAGAAATTTTTTATTTTATTTATTCATTTACATTTCTTATATACCGCGCTATTATAATCAGTGCGGTTCACAGAAAAACAGAAACACACTACAATGCAGCATGGTACATTGAGTTTTTATAGGCTAACATAGCTATGTATATGCTTAATTGTTGCTCTGTGAGTCTGCTTTGTCAATAGAAAAAACTGAAGTCAGGAGGAGGTCCCTCAGGAGGTTATAGTGGTGACATCACAACTGTGTGATTATTCAGTCTCCAAGCTGCAGGAGAACCTGTAATCCCAGAAATTCCGGGACTGGACTGGAGTGACGTAAAGTAAGCTAGAGTTGTGAAGGTAGTTTCATCTGTCAGTTGGTTTCTTGTAAATGGATGTCTGTATAGTGCCATTGTTGATGGAAACTGTGGTGTCTAGGAAGTTAACTTTTTCTGTCGATTTTGAATCTGATTGAAGGATGGTATGTATTAAATATTACCGATACATTGATGACATTTTTATGCCACACTCCCAAAAGATACTGCAAGTGATTCTCCTGTCAGGGTCCATTTGTGAGTTTGAAGGACATAGATCAGGCTTTCTGCCAGGATGTTGAAATTGCCAACCAGGTAAGTGGCCATGAGCATCATCCCATGAGAGATGGCATTGTTCCATATTCTGTCTCTCCACACAAAAGATGCAACCTGGTATCTCTCTGCTTATTGATATGGTTATTTGGTTGTCTCTTTGGATCATCATAGTTTGATTGGCCAACTAATCTCTGAAAGACTTTAGAGCATTCAAAATTGTAATCAGTTCCAGGAAACTGGATATTTTTCCTGGAAGAACCACATTATTTGTGTGGACTCAGGGGCAGCCCAAGGGGGGTGCGGGGCCATGTGCGGAGGCTCACTGCGGGGCCTCATTTGCATAAGTAGTCTCATTTGCATAAACATTAGCATAATGTTAACATACCTCTTAATGAGTGTCTGGATAAAGAAAGACTACCAGATTTCTACATTACTATACTCCAGTGCCAACCGCCAGGCACATTAGGAAGTACTATAACACTGACCATTTAGAACCCATAGCAAACCAGCCATATCATAACAGCTCTACCAGGACTCACAAAGCACCAAATCCTACCTATTAAAAAAGCAGCACTGCAAATATCAAATCAATACATCTCCTACTAGGGAAAGAGAACAAGTGGCACTGTCAAACAGAAACTACAAGAATAGAATACCTCAGCTCAATTACACATGCAGAACATAGACCATCACCAAACAAAGAATCATAATTTAGAAATCGGAAGACAATAATTAAATTGGGAACCCCTAAAGCCAAACTTGGAATGTACAACAACACTATAAATTAATTTCCTTTTGTACTAAACAAAAATGCAAAGACTTTAGTGATACACATTTCCCAGAGCTGAAATATTCCATTTAATAAATTCAAAATAAAAAAGTCTTTTTCTACCTTTTGTTGTTTGGGCATTTTATTTTTCAATTGCAATTGCTCCAGTTACTTTCTTCTGGTCTCTTCTGTCTTCTGCTAATTCTCCATTGTCTGCTGTCCATTTGTCCTTTCTTCTCTCTTCTAGATTTTTTCCATTTTATCTTCTACATCTGCTTTAACATACCGATCTTTCCCCTTTTGCTCTTTCCCCATTTTCTTTTTTATTCCTTTATCATCCACTCAAATTTCACCTTTCCATTCTCAATCCCCACTTACTTTGCCAATATCCAGCAATTTGTAGATTTTTCTTCCCTCTCACACAAAATATCTTTCCCCCCTCCATCCTCATTCCCCCAGCCCCATCCCCCTTCTAGTCCTCCCCCAAAATCAGCTCCCTTCTAGTTCCAGCCCCACTCAGCATCCGCTCCCTTCTAATTGCATTCTTTCCCCCCCCCCCGCATCAGCCCATTTCCAGTCCTAGCCCCCCCATCAGCTCATTTCCAGTCCTATTCCACCCCCCATCAGCCCATTTCCAGTCCAAGCTCCCCCCATCAGCTCATTTGCAATTCTAGGCCTCCCATCAGCCATTTCCAATACTAGCCCCCTATAAACCAGTTCCCATCCTATTCCAGTGAGCTGATGGGGGGGGGGGGGCTTGGATTGGAAATTGGGCCGAGTGTGGAGGAGCTTCAGCCCATTTCCAGTCCAAGCTTCCCCACACTCTGTCCATTTCCAGTCCGAGCACCCCCCCATCAACTCATTTCCAGTCCAAACTGCCCCTATCAGCCATTTCTAAAAGTAGCCCCCCCCCCATCGGATATTTCCAATCCTATTCCAGAACTACATCAGTCCATTCCCAATCCTACCCCCCAAAAGCCCATTTGCTGTCCTAGTCCTCCCCATCAGCTCATTTCCATTCCTAGCCCCCCCACTCAGCCCATTTCCATTCCTAGCTCCCCCTCAGCCCATTTCCAATCCTAGCCTCCCCCCCATTCAGCCCATTTCCAATTATAGCCCCCAGCCCAATTCCAATCCTAGCCTCCCCCCATTCAGCCCATTTCCAATTATAGTCCCCCAGCCCATTTCCAATCCTAGCCTCCCCCCCCCATTCAATCCATTTCCAATTATAGTCCCTCCAGCCCAATTCCAATTTTAGACCCCTCCACAGCCCATTTCAAGCCCAAGCCCTCCTCCCTGAAGAGCCCTGCGGCAGACTTCAGCGGCTCCCGGAAGGCTCAGAACAGCTCGTTACAGCCGCTGAAGTGAAGAGCGTTGTTCCCTTCACTTCGGCAGCTGTATTGTAATGAAGATCACAGGCGCGCTGAGAGCTGGGACACAGGAAGTGTCCTTTGACCTCCGGTGCGTCTGCAATCTTCATTACAATACAGTTGCTGAAGTGAAGGGAACAACGCTCTTCACTTCGGCGGCTGTAACGAGCTGTGCTGAGCCGTTAAAGAAGGTGAGCAGTGTGCAGAATGTTGTTGGCGCGGGGCCCCCTGAAGCGCGGGGCCCTGTGCCAACAACATTCTTGCTCAATGGATGGGCCGGCCCTGTGTGGACCCCATATACGTGGGCTTCCTAGGCCAGTTTGGACACACCTGTTATTAGTAGCTTTTGATAGGGAGGAATTTGGAAATGTGATCTTTTGACCAGATTGGAATGGACCTTCCACCAGGAAAGAGTCTTGGAGGGGAACTGTGTCCACTGTGGGCTCAAGGTCCACTGAAACTGTTTCATCTTCAGATGTGCCAAGGGTGAGAGATGAACTGTAGAGGCCATGTTGCCCAACATTCTTAACATGTTCCTTGCTGATGTCTACTGACTCCGTTGGATATTCCACATGATAAACATCAGACAAGTGAGGTTGCACTGTGGGAGAAAGATTTGCACCTGAGTTAAGTGTAGCAGGGCTCCAATAAACTCTAATTGATGTGACAGATTTAAATTTGACTTGGAATAATTTATGGAAGAAAAAGAGAGGCAGGATACTACAAATATAGAGCAAAGCAAAAAGTAACATCACAATCCACTTTTAAAAAGACCCTGGTATGCTTCCGTAGGGGTCACACAGCAAAACAGAGACAGAGAGATCATAAAAGAACAAATTTGCCTCTACATCCAAACTCACATCATGATGAGAATATAAAATGGAAAACAAAAATACGAGCATCTGTTAATGAAATTTACAGACAGGGCCACCACAACCACTAGGCAAACAAGACAGTCAACTAGGGCAGTAGTTTCTGAAGGTTGGCAAAGAAAAGGCTTAAGGTCTGCCTAGGGTAGGGCACCAACACTTTGAACAAACTCTGAGGCCGGACCTGTTTACAGGCCATCATATGTACTCCAATGACTCTCTCCAAAAATATATCTATTATAAAAAAATAAGAAACAATAATAATGTAACCACATGGAATATTATTTTCAAAAAAAATCAGAAAAGGAAAAAGAACAGTAAAAAGAAAAAGAAAAAATGGTAAAAAAGGAAATACTTACAAATCGGTTCCAATCAATTAGAAGAATTTGCTCGCAGATAACCAAATATTCCCACACTGCACAAACAAATGATAATATAAATATATGTTGCAATAATTATGCTTAATGTGTATTGCCTAAAACTTGTGTAAAATGATAGTGAATTATATATAACACATATAAGAAATGCAACACAGGCTAGGAAAAGTAAAGTGACATTGGTTTTGCCCGGTCTGTACAATGTAAGTTACAGGTCACAACACTTTAAATAACTATGCTTGGTCTTTCAGAGTGGACAGTCTATTAGAACTGATAATAGTTTTAAATATCCTCTAAATCATGTGTAATTCTATAAATAACTAGTTAACTCTAGTCACTTACCAATCTGTTTGTGCATAGTAGGTGACTCCACTAATATAGCTTAAATCTACATGACAATATAGCTTAAAGGCACATGATATGGAGTGGAGGAATAGCCTAGTGGTTAGAACCCTGGCTTGGTAACCAAGAGATCAGGGTTCAATACCCATTGGCACTCCTTGTGTCCTTGGACAAGTCACTTAACCCTCCATTGCCTTGGAGTGTTAATTTACTGCCAAGAAAACCCAGAAGCTGCAGGGTTGCCAAAACTTGGTACTGATGCAAAGGCATACAATATGACCTTACTTTCCACAATTAAAAACATATGATGACTACATCTTCCAGTTTGTTATTAATGTACCAAAGGAAGTGTGTGATATCTAGTAAAGTGCAGATATTCTTGTTCCATTGCCAAACTAATACGGAATGAACATCCAATACATTAAGCCACCATGTGGTCACCAGTAGTTTCTTACAACCGACAGAATGTAGAAACATTATTTGACATGTGCTCATGTTCTACAAACATGACACTGAGAGACTAAAAATGTGCCAAGGCAAGCCCATAGGTTGTCCAAATGTGTTCTACTCTATAAATGTGCTCAGCTATTGTGCCAATATAAAAATGTGCCATACGACAGAAATAGCTTACTAGTGTGGTCCTAAAACAATGTGTGTCAACTAAGGGCCCAGCTCTTTTACCAAACAGCCAGAACACCACCAATGTCAATGTTAAAATATAGCTGTTCCTGTGCTAGGTTAGTGATCGACAGTTGCCATGACACCAGTGACATCACCCATATATGATGCAGTACTGACTTCCACAGAAAGCTGCAATGCACTTATCCAAAGATAACAGAAATATACCTGGACACAGCTTGCCAAAAAGAGGTCTAAAAAAATATTAATATAAAATATTAGGTGTAGAAAGGGACTTATGGGGTACTGCGGTCTCATGGAGAAAGACTAGTGAGTGAAAGCAGCTTAAAAAGTGCTGTCAATGTTACAAGGGATTTTATGTATAAGTAAGACTGTCAAGATTATATAGCGCGGTATAAAAGAAAATGTAATAAATAATAAATAAATTATATCTTGCAAAGGAACTAGATATTAAGCATGTATCTGTAGAAAGCTCTGTACGCTTAGGCCAGGCCAATTATGTTTATGAACAACTTGATATATAAAGTATATTTGTTAGGGTCATGTTCTATAAAGGATGACAAAACAAAGCTTATTCTCACAGGAAATTTGCCATGACTAGAACCTGACTAATATGTTTATGCATAGTTTGGCTTGCAATGTTTAGATATTGTTAAAGATTAAGGCAAAAACATGACATAGAATGATAAGATGAAATTGTACAATGTGGCATTTTTTCCTAATTAAAAAAGCTGCAGCCTAGCTAATTGAGGGTGTTACAGGTGATCACTCGAGTTTATGAATCTATAATTTTCCTCCTTAAAGCTGTAGCAGAACTTTGTTATTTTAAAGATATAATTCTATGTGTGTTGTGTTTTCATTTCTTCTCACTTGCTTCTGGGTCCTGAGATAGGAACCAAGAGCTGAGGAAGGATTCCAGAGGTTATTGCCCCCAGCTAGGAATTGGTTACATGCAACATTAGGCACTGCTTTTAACAATGGGAATGCTTTAAATAAACATCCACACGCTACAGCATACGGTCTATAGTATTGATCTTATCCTTCTTTGATGACAGGTTGGGAATAGCCAGCATTGCTAACCTAGTTTAATAAAAATGTTTTTGATCCTGTATTTCTTTGCAAACAAAGACATAACCAATACCAAATATATCAGATCGCTTAATCACTTAAATAGCTAACTAGACTCTCAAACATGTATGTAAATCCCAATGGAGGTCTTCGACCAAGGCAAACACATAACAATGATCTTAAGCACTAAGATATAATGAAGATACAATAAACTTCAGACAGATATTAAAAATAAAGTAAAACTATAAAGTAGAATAAATAGAATATAAATAATGTAGTTAAAATGTTGGCGGTGAAGATAAAATTCCACATCAGATCATACATGTTCCACAAACACTCCACGTTATAATATATAACTACCCCAGAACAATTCCTACTAATAACAAATATATAAATCTATTAGAATGACAAACAAAAAACAAAATAGCGATTAAATACATATATAAACAAATGAATAAATGATTAACGAACATTCCATATGTAGATAAATATATAAGTAATTAAATAAATAGGCAGATTGAAGATCCACAAACACACAGCCAGATTAAGAACATAAGATATGCCATACTGGGTCAGACCAAGAGTCCATCAAGCCTAGTATCTTGTTTCCAAAAGTGGCCAATCCAGGTCACTAGTACCTGTCAGATTCCCAAAAGGTAGACAGATTCTATGCTGCTTATTTCAGGAGTAAGCAGTGGATTTTTCCAATCCACTTTAATAATGGTTTATGGACTCATCTCCTCCAGGAATTTGTCCTAATCTCTTTTAAACCCAGCTACACTAACACACTTATTACATCCTCCGGGAACAAATTCCAGAATTGGATTACGCTTTGAGTGAAAAAATATTTTCTCTGATTAGTCTTAGATGTGATACATTGCAGCTTCATTGCATGTCCCCTAGTCTTTCTACTTCTTGAAGGAGTAAACAACTGATCTACGTTTACCCATTCCATTCATTATTTTATAGACCTCTTTCATATCTCCCCCTCAGCTGTCTCTTTTCCAAGCTGAAGAGTCCTAAACCTTTAAGCCTTTCTTCAAAGGGGTATCCTTCCATCCCCTTTATTATTTTGGTAGCTCTTCTCTGTACCTTTTCTAATTCTGCTATATCCTTTTTAAAATATGGTGACCAGAACTGCACATATTATTCGAGGTGCAATCACACCATGGAGTGATACAGAAGCATCACAAAATTACAAAGAAATGTAGATCATGAAAACACAGAGACATCAACTTCTTGATTGAGGCCATTCAGTTGTAAAGTATTACATCTAAAGATATAGTCCTGTTCTATACTAGTATAATTTTATTCTAAACCGCCTAGGTATGCCTATTGATGGGTGGTCTATAAAATTAAATAAACTGTAACTGTAGTAGCTCTAACACCTGTATGGTCATGTGCACAGATTCTTTTTTTTTATTCTTTTTATTTTATCTTTAAGCAATTTTATACATTATATTCAGGAAAGTTAACAAACAATCCTGTACAGAAATAGAGCAGAAACAGCAGGAAACAAAAAAGAATGAGAAAACAAAAAAGAAAAACACACCAAGTGTGCAATTCTGTCTGCTCAGCCTAGCTCACAAGTCGAGGGAAGGAGTACATAAGCAAATTTACAAAACCAAATAAAGAAGAAATCCACAGTTAGGCTAATCTGCAGAACATATAAATCAGGGCACATTATGTTTATGTTTTATGTTTTATTAAAATTTGATATACCGCCACACCAAAATAGGCATCTGGGCGGTTCACAATTAAAATTTACAGGCTGCATTGGGTATGGAATCAATAGAGGCTTCCAGATGCCAAGCTTTCACAAAAGCTAGTAGCTGGGAGGGCTCATAAAAAATATATGATACAGAATGGTACTTCACCAAACATTTACAGAGATGTTTCAAGAAAAAGAGCCCTCCCAGCTACAGAATCCCAGGGCGCAGTAGGAGAAACTCCCTGCAACACCGTTGAGTCTCCTTCGCCAAATCAGGGTATATACGAATCAATAGACCACGAAACAAAAAGTTCCTCTTATGAAAAAATAACTTAAGAAGCCACTCTTCGTCAGATAGAAGAGCAAAGGTTACAGTCAAAGTAGTTGGAAGCGGGGGTTCCTCTTGAGATATCTCTAACTGTTCCGATACATTCAGAACATCCATTTGCTAAAGACCATTTCCTGCTGCAGAAGCTAACTTCTTTCCAAAAGGAAGATAATACAGTTCAGTATAGGAAGAAGCAACTCACTAGGAACAGCCAGAGTCTCCGCTCTAAACATATCCTTTGCTGATATGGTTGAAACACAAGGAAAATTTGTTAACCTTAAATTGTTAGCATGAAATAAATTCTCTAAATGTTCCAATTTAGCATTTACTGAGGTAAAGTTCTAAACAAATGACTTGGACTGTCCTTCCAGTGCAGACATCTTTGTCTGGATTTCCGAAACCTCCATTTGAACCGTAGAAACTTTGGTAACAATTTGCTCAATTGCAGCAGTTTTTATTGACTTTAACTGCCAGTTGAGAAACTTGAGGTAACAAAGCTTCCCCAATGACACAATAGCTGTCCATATAGATTCTAATGTGAAATTAGTTGGTTGCACAAGAGAGAATGTTGGAAGATCATCTGATTGGACTGGTTCTGTTCCATTCCTGCCAACACTGTTGCACCTCTCTGAGCAGCAGAAACACACACTGCCGACCTTCCACATGACACAGCCAATGGATCAGCGTGATGAAGTTGTTCTGGGGCTGGGAAAATGTCAGCCACCACTGTCCCTGAGCCTGACTTTTGCAGCTCGAGAAAATCTTGTTTGCAGGCTTCCTTCAGGGGACTGCTGGTAATACACCACCTTCAGCACTTGCCACAAGTCAGGGGAGAGAGATGATAATACCGAGGCACTCGCCAAGCTCTCTGGCCCCAGCGAAGCTGCAGCTGGACTAATCTCCCTCACAATTGCTGGATACTGAGGCAGTTGCTGAAAATAGATATTGAGGGGTCCAGAGACCACTAAAGGCACTGGTGTAGAGGTAGTAGGAGCTTGGGAAGACTAGAAACCCCCCTTCACCTTATGCTTCTTTCTCATGAGGCAAAGTTGACTATTTCACAAGAGTCTAGCTGGCGCCATCTTGACTCCATCTGCACGCACAGATTCTTGAACTCCTTTCTAGGTTCTGCCTTTGAACATCTAATCGTTCAAGTAGGGAATCACATGTACGCCTAGTCTGCATAGACACCCTACGACAACTTCAAGACGCTTGGTAAATACACAAAGTGCAGATGTGAAGCCATTCTATACTGGAAGTGGTGTTTCTCTAGATGAATTGCAGATACGTCCTCTGACTAGGATGTATCTGAATGTGAGTATAAGCATTCTTTAGGTCCAGATAGCATAGCCGATCCCCTGTTTGAAGAAAGGGAATTAGGGTGCTGAGGGAAACCATTCTGAATGTTTCACAAACAATGCATTTGTTAGATCCCTCAGAATGATGATAGGATGGACTCCCCCTGTTTTCTCTGTTACCAGTGTGGCAGGTGCAGGCCTGTGATCCACGGTGTCTGACATAAGCAGGCAGGCCTAACTAGCTTGACCTGTAAATGAAGCCTGTGGAGAGGCACATAGGAATTGCACATCCCCCAATATGCTGCTATTGTAGGATAGAACTCTGTAAGAGAACTAAACTAACTTAGGTAAGCAAAACTGAGAGATGGAAAAATACAGAAAAACATGTTTAAAAGTTACTGATAAGAAAAAGTACATCTGCAAGGAATATAATTGGGAGTGCTGACAGATGAGTTGCAGAGCCCTGCTCCCCTGCATGCACAAATTGGCTATATGGCCTTGAGAGTATGAAAGTAACAAGTTGATGAACTGACCATTGTAATTGGGACTAGAAGGGGGGTATGCAGGTGCCATGCCCACTGAAGGAACATAATTGGATAAACTTATCAGTACCGGGACCAATGGAAGGGGTACGGGAGAGTACCGGGACCAATGAAATGTTTTTCTATACCTAGAATGGAACAGAAGTCTATAAAAGTTGTTGTAATGCTAGAAAACTTTGCTCAGCCATTTTGAATTTGACTTGCTTGAGACTTGTGCACAAATAAATGATTTGGACCTTCTGAACAGACTCCTGGTATCATTGGTTTGTCTGCGCTTTGCTGCTACACCAGGAAGTACCTCAAATAAAATCCCTGCCCTTCCTGCTTTGGTGGAACAGGCTCAAGCACATTGGCCTGCTGAAGGGTAGAAATATTCTAAAGAATGAACTCCTAGTTTTGAGAGACTAGTGACAGCCCTCTCTGTGCACTATTTGGTGGTTTTTCAAATAGATATAATCTGTGCTTGCCCTGGATTATTTTGAGAACCCAAGTGTTGGAGATTACACGGGGCCTACAATCTACAAAGGTGAACCTCCCTTTGACAGGAAGGCTCTTCAAGATCAGGACAGACGTATTGGCTATGTTCTTGAAGAGCCAGTCAAAACCCCATCCTGGGTTTTGACTGGGATTTCTGGGCTCTCTGCTGAGCCAAGTGGGAGGATGCAGGATCCTATGAGTGCAACCAATGCTCTACAGTTCATAAATTAATTGGGAAAGAAACCATACCCACCCACTGATCCTCCAGGCCTTCCCCATGCACTTCTTGGACCCAGCAACAGGCTGGGTGGGGGCCCCCACAGCCGTTGCATCTATGTCAGAACTGGAAGGCTGAGTGTTCACATCTTCTGGTGCTGGAGTGGAAACAAAAATTTCCAGCTCCTCCAGCCTGGGCCATCTCAGTCAACCACATGTGAATGTCCTGGAAACTCCACATGTCTGACTTATCCTTAGCCAACTGCTTTCTGAACCGTTCATCATAGTTCAACAATGTTCAGCCTCCATATGTATAGTATTAAGTCAGAATACCACAAAAAACATAGGGTTGAGAGCAGGCTTTGTCTCCTCTAGTTTGCTAGTATAGATAAACGCCAATAGCCAATTAAAAATGGTTTTGCTACCTTTGGTCATTTCCCTTCTGCTGCATTCTTATTGTCCCTCCCTTTCTTCCCTTCATCACCCTCTTGCGCCCATTCTAGTAACCTAAAAATCTTCACATATTTACCCCATAAGATCTGTCTCAGTTTCTTCGGGACTTGAAAATCTAAAAGTTTAATCACACACATAGAGACATGTTTATTAAGCAGAGCTAATGGTTAGCATGTGCTATTTATAAGTAGGCCCCCTGTTATTCAAAGGAACCTTCAGTAGTTACAAACAGCATATGCAACCATTAGCCCAGCTTAGTAAATATGCCCCAAAGTGTGTCCCCACTGGGACAAACAGCAATCTCCCTCCCTCCCCCCCACCCCGTATCCTCCTTATAACCCAGGACTGGCCCAAGGGTATCTGATGCACTAAGCAAACTTTCAGCCATGCTTACCCCTCAACCATGCAAGCTGCCCCTTCTCACCCATTTCTACAGTAAGCTATTTAAGATTTATATAAGGTTGTCTTAAAAGAATAAATTTATGAGAGTACTGTCATCATACCACAGGTACAAAAATGATCTGACAGAAGCCTTAAAATATGATAATCATGTCACTGCAACTCTCTCTTTGAAAGAAAAAGATAACAGGAATTCTTAAAAGATTATTCAAAGTCCTTTTTCAAATTAAAAATTATGAATTAGGCTTTTTACAGTTCTGCATGGCTCAAATGATGGGCAGTTCTAAAGATGCTCTAGTGTAGTATGGAACAGAACAGAGAGAATCCCCCCAAGAAAAACACAGCAGGGTATAAAATGGATTTAAAAAATGAAAGGATTCCCAAAAATTGATACAGTATTCCAAACAGACTTTTTTTTTTTTTTTTTAGATTTCAGTTTTTGAAAATCCTTTTATTTTTTAAATCTAATTTTATACCCCTGCTGTGTTTCCTCTAGTATTATGGGGGCAGTTTCATCTTGTTCTTAGGAAGATTATTGCATGCTACAAGAGCATATTCCCTGCTACTTTTATCAGTTCTGCCAAAAGCTAGTGGTGGGGCAGAGTTATAAGAGGATAAGCCAGAACGTCACATCTTCTCCAAACAGATATTAAATCCTTTTCAAAGATCTCCAAAATTCTACCCAGAGGAAAAGTTTCTATAGGAGGTGGGGAAGAGCTGTATAGAGGAAGGAGTAGAAAGACACTGCCATGAAATCTCTAAAGTAAGGTTGATAGAAAAGTGTTTAGATGAAGTTTTTGGAAAGCAAGGTAGCCTGCTTGCTTTCATATATGAATTAAGGATTTCATTTGGTTGCTGACATTAGCACCCACTGACATCCAGGCAGAAAAAAGTTGTCAAGCAATCACCTGTGCTGGGGCCTGGCTCTGTCTGTACCAAAAGACAAAGATAAATGTGGCAGAGACCGACACACCAGGCCTGTGCGGGGCAGCACTAACAGCCTCACACACACCCGCTAGCTGCATGACACAGGGGAAGAGCACAATGTGTGCAACAGAAAAACAGAGATTTAAAAAGGAGGGAATAAGCAATTTAGGAGGGATGTCTACTGTGAACCAATGTCTGCGCCTCAATGCTTCACTGCCCTGCACTGCGGTACTGCTGTGCCACTGTCCATCCATTGCCCACCAACCTGCCATGCTGTACAATAGTACTTTGACTTGGATCTGACTATGTGCATAAACATTTTTTCTCCTTCCTATACCCAAATCGGATTACCAAATAAAGAATCTCACATGCAGCCATGGTCTTGTGGCTGCACAAGATATTTCTTCTTCCTGTGTGGGAGCCAGGAGAAGACTCAGATACATAGAAGTAAAAAGTTCAGTTTGACTATTTCTGCTTCCATTGTTGGAATTGTCTATTGCAAGCCTGATCACAGGGCAGAGCTAATTAAATTACCTTACAGCAGTCTTCACAGCTTCCAGAGACTCCACACAGCTAAGCTTTCAGCCTTGAATCTATTGCCTGTTTTGTTTGCTAATATAGAATTTAACTGTTGGATATACATTCATTTTTGGGTTGACTGCCTACATTCCTTGCGTAGCCTTTAAATCAGATATTTGAGTGTACCTTCAGTTCATGTAAGGCCCACTGGCCAGGGACACTTAGGTTCCTGCCCACCCTACCCCTCACCCCACCAACCCCAGGGCTGCATTGCCTATATAGTAGTCACATACGTCGACATCTATCCTTTTAATTAGGTGTTGAACTCACCTTTTCTTCTTCTCCTTCTAAGACCGCTTAATCAGCATGTCGTGTATTCAGTGCAATAACTGTGATGCTTTCATTCTGAGAAGAATCATTTGGAACCTAAGAGCTTGTCCTATATGCCTCAAGTTAGCTGCCATGCATAAAGAATTGATTCTACTAAGGGAAGAACTAGCTGCAATGATATGCACCTCTTCTAGGATACAAACAGAATAAAGTCCACCACCGCTCCCACAAAGAATCAAACATCCCAGGAACAAATGGATCACACTGGGCTATGGTAGATTGCGACCTGTAACGCAGAGACAGAGTAATTCCTCACCTGTAACAGGTGTTCTCCAGGAGCAGCAGGAATCAGTCCTCACTTATGGGTGACATCGGCGCCGATGGAGCCCTCGTGCGGAGCATTTCCCCAGCTTTCTAAGAAAGCCTTTGGGAATACTGCACGCATGCGCGGTCCCCTTCCCGCCCAAAGGTGCCATCTTGCTCAGTCAAATGACATAGTTAAAAAACAGCACACAAAAATGTAAATATATACTATGTACAACTGCAACTCCCAGGGGAGGAGGGTGGGTTGTGAGGAATGATTCCTGCTGCTCCTGGAGAACACCTGTTACAGGTGAGTAACTACTCTTTCTCCAGGACCAAGCAGGAAGTCAGTCCTCACTTATGGGACTCCCCAGCTTCAGGCTACCGGGGACCCAGAGCTGAAAAATGAGCTCCCTCTAGCCTCAGCATCAGAGAAAGGATTTCACTGAAAAATACTGAAGCAGGAACCCTGTCACCCACACCCTCGGAAGGAACACACAGACAGACTAGAATGCAAACAGAAACCTTTATTGTGTACACAAGACTCAGATAGACAGAGCCGGCACCCTGGACAAAAGATCTGAGACCCCAAATGACGTCCCACACTGTCTTATATACAGTACATTCTCAAACCCCCTTGCTACCTTCCCATTCGCCCCAGGTATCTCTTCTTCACCAATCGGTAGCCCCTGAAAGGGGGGGGGGGACAGTGGGCTCTCATAAAGCATTCCCGAGTGACCCGTTTAGACTGGTATGCTCTGGTCTACTGGTTTTCTGGGCGAAAAGGTATGTGTAAGTGCTGCTTTGCTGCAGCCTGAGGGGGAGGGGGGGGCTTTCTCTCACAGCTGCCTTTCCGGCTGCCTCACTCCCCTCTTTTTCGAGTATGACCTCAACCGCTAGGAGCGGTAGAGGGCAGTATTACTAGGGGCAGGCCGCAGAGGGGTATATGGGGTTAGGGCCATGACAGAGGCAGCCGCCTTGCGTTCCACCATGGCGTCGATGGTGGAGGTGATAAAGCGGTGGAGGATAGGGATACATCATGGTATGAGAGCACATAGCAGGAAAAGAAAGAACACTCCTATAACTAGGGTCTTAAGGCCCCCCAGTCAACCAAACAACTTCCCGAACCATCCCGTTCCCAGTCCCATGGAGGGGTCTGTGATATGTTTTGCTAAATTACGTAGGTCTTGGATAGAGCGTTCGATGGACACGCTTTCGTTAGTGAGGTTAAAACAACACATACCCTCGAACTCTTCATAGCCATGGTTAAGGCGTAAGAGTAGGAAATCAATGGTCATCCTATTCTGCAGTATTGCCGTGCATAAGCCGGACATTTCATAATTCATGGTGGCCAGTATGGTTGAGGTCAGATTAAGGGGTTTAGCTAGAGAACAGGCAAGTCGGCTTATCTCCATTGAGTTGTGTAGGGCTAACCCAGGTGTTGCAACAATTGATAGCGACGGCCCAAGGGCCGTCTCATCACTGTAGGGTTCTACATTTGAGTTACAGGTTGAGGGCATGGGGATAGAGCAGGGAGGTCTGGGGCGGACTTTAGTTACTTTGGGCGTGTGGAGGAAAGCAGTGGTCGTTAGCCTGCCGAGGGTGCATGGGCCACCGGTGGCGTTCATGGGAACATAGGTATAAGTCATCCTCCCACATATCAAAAACCAGCCTAAGGGTAGATACATTTCTGAGTACACATAAGATACCCTTGTAACAGAGTTGCATGATAATTCAGTATTAGACACATTAAACCTTCCTGTCTTGGTATTTACAAAACTAAAACAATCAGTAGCATTAAGGGTGGAGACTACCTGCAGGGAGAAAGGAACTCGGTTAAAAGCTGAGGTAGGCTGGGTGGCTCCAATACTATAGAGGAGGGTAGAAAATGACATGTCAGGTTGTTTACAGTCCAGACTAGTAAATATGGTAAAACTCAGCAGTTCACATAAACTGGAGGGTACAGCAATGAGACAGGTTGACAGAAAAACCCCAGTTTGTAGAGAGTTACGTATGCAAAGGTCTGTCATGTTTAAGGCAGTTTGGGCAAGTAATATTGCTGTGTTAGTAGTCCCCGTGCTCGGCTGGAAACAGGCCCACATCAAGGATAGCAGTAAAAATATGGCACTTCTATGCATTTTGGGGTGGTTTTGTCTCTTAAGCAGTCCAGATGCGTTAGCCGTCTCTAGGCAGAAGTATCTCTCTTTAGTGTCAAACGCAGAGGCTGGTTTGGAACCGTGACAGAAGTCCAGGCTGGAACGGGTTCTGGCGCTGCGGCCTTGACACGGGTGTGATGAATCCATGGAGTAATCTCAGCCACCTTGATAGCTGTCGGGGTAGCCAGCAGAACGGTATACGGGCCTCGCCACTGGGGGGCAGCGGATCCCTCTTCCACTCCTTGACCCACACTCGCGAACCAGGTTGATGTATATGGAGTGGTTCCGTCAGGTTGATGGGGAGCCGCTCCTGAATCCACTGGTGCAATTCCTGCAAAACAGAACTGAGAGCCAACAGTTCCTGTCGGGTTATTTCTGAACCTATCTGAATCAAGTCCCCATGGACGCCCTGTATGAGGGGTGCAGGGCGGCCATACACAGCTTCAAAGGGGGAAACACCAATACCCTTTCGTGGGGCTGAGCGTATACGAAGCAGGGTTATGGGGAGCAATTGGGGCCATTTCAAGGCGGTTTCCTGACACAGTTTTGCTAAATGCATTTTAATGGTACGGTTCATACGTTCCACCTTCCCTGAACTCTGCGGACGGTAAGCTGTATGTAGCTTCCAATCAATCTGCAAGGCTTTGGCTACCTGTTGTACTATCTGGGCCACAAATGCAGGTCCGTTATCTGATCCCATTACTACTGGAAGCCCAAAACGGGGGATGATTTCATGCAGTAGCACCTTTGTCACTTCTCTGGCTCTTTCTGTATGGACTGGGAAGGCCTCCACCCATCCCGTGAATGTACAAACCAGAACTAACAGATATCGGTATCCATTTGCTTGGGGCATTTCTGTAAAATCAACTTGGATATTTCCCATGGGGGTGACCCCATAGGACTGCACTCCTGGGGGTTGGCAAGGACCCTGTCGAGCATTGTTCTTGGCACACATGGTACATTGCCTAACAGTTGCGGCTGTCAGGGAAGATAAGCAGGAAATAAAGAAATATGGGTGGAGAGTAGTTTCCATGGCTGTCTTGCCAAAGTGAGTAGTCTGATGGAAAGATGACAGGAAAGCTGGGGCAAGGCTGTCTGGGATGACTATTACTGGGGCTGTTCCCTTTCTAGGTAATCTTATCCAACCATCGGAGTGTAATACCCCACCCTCCTCCTGACAGAAGAAATCCATTTCCCGTGTAGTGTATCTTTTGGCCCATTGGCTTAACGGGACTGGGAACAGGGGGTCTTGCAAATCCTCGGAGCTCTCTGAGTAGGGCTGGGACAAAGAGGCAATCGCGACCCGCCGGGCTTCTGCATCAGCCTGTCTATTGCCCTTGGCTATCCCGTCGTTCCCCTTTTGATGGCCCTTACAGTGCATGACTGCTACAGCTTTGGGATACCAGACTGCTTCTAACAGGGCCACTACTTGGGGACCTGTCTTAATTTCGGACCCAGCTGCAGTGATCAACCCCCTTTCTTTGTAAAGAGCACCATGGGCATGGAGAGTGGCAAAGGCATAGCGGGAATCTGTGTATATGTTTACATGAAGGTTTGTCCCAAGGGTTAGGGCACGGGTGAGGGCAATGAGTTCCGCCTTCTGTGCGGAAGTGCCCGAGGGCAGTGGCTGAGCTTCGACTATTACTTCCAGTGTCACCACCGCGTACCCCGCACACCTGCGGCCTTCCACTACCAGACTGCTTCCATCTACAAAGTAGATCTCATCCGGGTTGTTTAGTGGTACGTCTGTCAGATCAGGGCGACTGGAAAAGATCGTGTCCATTACTTCCAGGCAGTCGTGATCAGGTGGCCCTGGGCGGACAGGCAGGAACGTGGCAGGATTTAAGGCTTGACTGGTGGTTATCCGTACTCTGGGGTTTCCCCGTAACATACTCTGGTATTTTAACATTCGGGAACTGGTAAACCAGTGGCTTCCTTTATGTTCCAGTAAAGTTTGGACAGAATGTGGGACGGTGACTAAGAGGTCTTGGCCCATGGAAAGTTTATCCGACTCTTCCACCAATAGGGCTGTTGCTGCTATCGCTCTTAAACAGGATGGCTATCCCTTGGCCACTGGATCCAGCTGTTGGGATCCAGACAGGTAGGCGACCGGGCGTGGCCAGGATCCCAGCTGTTGAGTCAAGACCTCTAGAGCTGTGCCCGCTGCTTCATGCACATAAAGAGTGAAGGGCTTAGTGACATCCGGAAGGCCCAAAGCTGGTGACAATAGCAACGCCCTCTTTAGCTGTTCGAAGGCCCCCCGTTGGTCTGGTCCCCATTCAAGGGGACTCGTCTCTGGGCCTTTCGTAGATTTAGTATATTGATGGATGAGTAATAGATTCAGGGATAAGGAGGCAATCAAAGGGGGGAGTGAAATGAGAAAGGGGATAGTAGGGGGGACAGCATAAAGCAGGTATTATGGATTATAGAAGAAATGGAAGCACAATATACAGACAACCGGAAGTCAGGAAATTGCCTCAGTAAGCATAAAAAGAAACCATTAGCAGAGACAGCTTCAGGCATGTAGTCAGCAGGAAGTCGCAGGTGTCTCAGCACAGACAACCGAGCAGCCAATCAAGAATCTCTGTTTTCCCACCTTTTCTTATAAGCTAGGTCTCGCTTCACTTCTAAGCGTCGCTTCTAAGAACTAAAATACTTTTGACCTTTTTCAGAAAATAGGCTACTGCTGATCTTATCTTGCAAACTAATCTCTCTTACATTAGGTTGTGGTTAGTTATAACCAATCAGGAAGCTTCTTGCCGCTGTAGCTTCGCTTTGGAAGGAGAAATATACATGTTAGATGGCTAATCTGATAAGCCCCTGCAAGTTATGAAAAACCTGTATAAAAGCAGAAGAGCGAGCTTGCTTCGGGGCTTCTCACCTGACATTGTAGTGAGCTAGCCCTACTATAGTAGAGAATAAAGGTAATCTGCCTGGATTTGTGCCTTGTCCTCTCTTTTGGTTTTCTCTCCACCAGGTATCACACAGACTGGACCAAGTCCCTGCTATGCAGTATCTCATGACAGAGATCATAGGACCACTTTAAGCCATACACTCCACAGAGTGGGGCTTTATGGAAGAGTGGCCAGAGAAAAGCCATTCCTTAAAGAAAGAAATAAGCAAACATGTTTGGTGTTGCACAAAAACATGTGGCGTACTCTCCAAACACATGGAAGAAGGTTCTCTGATCAGATAGGATGAAAATTGAACTTTTTGGCCTTCACGGGAAACGCCATCTTCCCATCACCTGAGAACACCATTCGCACAGTGAAACATAGTGGTGGCAGTATCATGCTGTGGGGATGTTTTTCATCAGCACGGACAGGAAAACTGGTCAGGATTGAAAGAACAATGGATGGCACTAAATTTATTTATTTATTTATTTAAACGTATTTCTATACCGCCTTATCCTACAATCAAGGCGGTCTGAACAGCAAACAATCAATAAGATACAGTGTATAGTGTGCACATGCAGTGAGTAGTGTATGCGTGTGAGTGTAAATACAGGGCAGTTCTTGAGATAAACCTATTTGTTTGCCAGAGATTTGATACTGAGATGAAGGTTCACCTTCCAGCAGGACAATAACCCAAAACATACTGCCAAAACTGGTTTAAAGGGAAACATTCAATCCAATTGAGAATCTGTGGCATTACTTGAAGATTGTTATATACCAATGCAACCCATCTAACTTACATAGAAACATAGAAATATGATGACAGAAAAAGACCACATGGCCTATCTAGTCTGTCCTTCCATATCAACAGTCCCCTTTTTACCTTTAGAGATCCTCTGTGTTTGTCCCATGCTTTTCTGAATTCAATTACTGTCCTCATCTCTACCACCTCCACTGGGAGACTATTCCACGGATCCACTACTCTTTCCGTCAAGAAATATTTCCTCATATCACTCCTGAATCTATCTCCCTTCACCCTCAACCCATGTCCCCTCGTAGCCGAACTTACTTTCAATTGAAAGAGGCTCTCTCCCAGAACATTTATGCCACGGAGGTATTTAAACATCTCAATCATATCACCTCTATCACGCCTTTCCTCTAAGGCCGGGGTCTCAAACACGCGGCCCGCGGGCCGCATGCGGCCCGCAACCGAACTTTGTGCGGCCCGCGACGGAGGAAAAAAAAAAAACACAAACCCTGTCTTCTGCTGCTGCCGCCGTGGTAGCAGCACAATCAGCTGTTCGCGGTCCCTTCTCCTCAGCCCGGAAGAGCCCCGAGTCTGCTCCTTTAGCGGCGGGCTTTTCAAGATGCAAAGAGAATATTTCCCTCTCGCGCGGCTTGTCAAGCCGCGCGAGAGGAAAATACTCTCTTCGCGGCTTGAAAAGCTCACCGCTAAAGGAGCAGACTCGGGGCTCTTCCGGGCATAGGAGAAGGGACCGCGAACAGCTGATTGTGCTGCTGCGGCGGCGGCAGCAGCAGCAGCAGCAGCAGCAGACAGGGTTTTGTTTTTAGTTTATTTACTTGGCCTGATGGGGGGGGGGGGGGGGTTAGGACTGGAAATGGGCAGATGGGGTTAGGACTGGAGGTGGTCTGATTGGGGGGGGCCAAAAAAAAAAAATGGGTTTAGGGGGGGGGAAAAGAATGAAAATGGGGTGATGGGAGGGTTAGGACTGGAAGTGGGCTGTTGGGGGGCTTAGGAATGGTAATGGGCTATGGGGGGGCGAGGACTGGAAATGGGCAGATGGGGTTAGGACTGGAGGTGGTCTGATTGGGGGGGGGCAAAGACTAAAAATGGGGTTATGGGGGGGCTAAGAATGAAAATGGGGTGATGGGAGGGTTAGGACTGGAAGTGGGCTGTGGGGGGGCTTAGGAATGGTAATGGGCTATGGGGGGCGAGGACTGGAAATGGGCAGATGGCGTAAGGACTGGAGGTGGTCTGATTGGGGGGGGCTAAGACTGAAAATGGGGTTATGGGGGGGCTAAGAATGAAACTGGGGTGATGGGAGGGTTAGGACTGGAAGTGGGCTGTTGGGGGGCTTAGGACTGGTAATGGGCTATGGGGGGGCTAGAACTGGTAATGGACTGGGGGGGTTGCTAGGACTGGAAATGGGCTGAGTAGAAGGGGGGCTTGAACTGCAAATAACTGATGGGGACGGGGTTTTGGAATGGAAATGGGCTGAGTGGAAGGGGGCTTGGAATGGAAATGGGCTGATGGGGAGGGGGGCTTGGAATGGAAATGGGCTGATGGGGAGGGGGCTTAGAAAGGAAATGGGCTGTGAGGGGAGGGAGCTAGGACTGGAAATGGGCTTAGTTGGGGGGAGCAAGGACAGGAAATGGGCTGATGGTGGGGCTAGAATAGGACTGGAATGGGCTGATGATGCGGGGACTAGAAGGGAGCAGATGCTGGGTGGGGCTGAAACTACAAGGGAGCTGATGTTGGGGGAGGATTAGAATGGGATAGGGCTGGGAGAGTAAAATGGAGAGGGGAAAAAATATTTTGTGTGGGAGGGAAGAAAAATCTACAATTGGCCAGGTACTGGGTGAGTAAGTGTGGATTGAGAATGGAGGGGTAAAATTTGAGTGGATGAAATAGGAATGAGGAAAGAGCAAAAGGAAAAAGATTAGTATGTTAAAGCAGATGCAGAGAGAGAAAGGAAAAAAAACTAGAAGAGAGAAGAAAGTACAAATGGACAGCAGACCATGGAGAGTTAGCAGAAGACACCAAGAAACCAGAAGAAAGTGGCTGGCACAATTGCAACTGAAAAAAAAAATGCACAAAAGGTAGAAAAATATCTCTTTATTTTGAATTAACTGGAATATGTCAGCTCTGGGAAATGTGCATCATTAACGTCTGTGCTTTATTTAATACAAGAGGAAATTAATTTATAGTTTTATTTCTACAGTGTTGTTGTACATTCCAAGTTTGGCTTTTGGGGTTCCCAGTTTAATTATTGTCTTCCTGTTTCTAAATTTTGATTCCTTGTTTGGTGATGGTGTATGTTCTGCATGTGTAACTGAGCTGAGGTATTCTGTTTATGTAATTCCTATTTGACATTGCCACTTGTTCTCTTTCCCCAGTAGGTCATGTATTGTTATTCTCTGAAATGTATTGGTTTAATATTTGCAGTGTTGCCTTTTGATAGTTAGGGTATGGTGCTTTGTGAGTCCTGGTAGTGCTGTTACGATACGGTGGGTTTGCTATGGGTTCTAAATGGGTAGTGTTTGTAGTAGTTCCTAATGTGCCTGGCGGTTGGCACTGGATTATAGTAATGTAGAAATCTTTTAGTCTTTCTTTATCCATACGCTCATTAAGAGGCATGTTTACTAAAAGTTAGTTTATGGTAACATTATGCAAATATTTATGCAAATGAGGTCCCTTATGCAAATTAGGCCTGCGTCTTGTGCGGCCCCCGGGTTACTTTACAAGTCCTCATTTGGCCCTCAAAGCAATTTGAGTTTGAGACCCCTGCTCTAAGGTGTACATATTAAGATCCTTCAGTCTGTCCTCATATGCTTTATAATGAAGACCACTAATCATTTTAGTAGCCACCCCTCTGCACCGACTCCATCCTGTTCACATTCTTTTGAAGGTGCGGTCTCCAGAAATGCACACTATACTCCAAATGAGATCACACCAAAGACTTATACAGAGGCATTATCACCTCCTTTTTTCTGCTAGCCATTCCTCTCCGTATGCACCCAAGCATCCTTCTAGCTTTTGCCGTCGCCTTTTCTACCTGTTTAGCTACTTTAAGATCAGACACAACCACGCCTAGGTCCCGCTCTTCTTTAGTGGACAAAAGTACTTCACCCCCTATACTATATTGCTCCCTTGGATTGTTGCAGCCCAAATGCATGACCTTACATTTTGTAATGAGGAAGATCCATCCTTTGCCTTAAAAACACAGGATTCTGTGAGAACTAGGTCAGAAGCTGACAGGCAGGCAAGCCATATGAGCAGTAGTTGTCAGGGGCAACGTAAACAAACCCAGCCACGAGGTTTGCAACCCCGCCCAACTAGCAAGGAATCCCTAGTTCCTAATAGCTTTCACCTGAGTAGAGGAAGGGCTAATCAGCATTATAAGAAACACTCAGGAAAGCCAGAACAGGGAGAATGGGGAAGCCAGGCAGAACAGCGAAGCCAGCAGCCAGGAGCAGAGGAATCAGAGGACAGCTGTGAATGTTCATCTGCTGTGACGCAGTTTGAAACTCAGAGGCAACGTTCTGTCCAGAGGGAATGGAAGCCTGAAAGAGTGAAACAGTATGTATCTGGGAGCTGGGAGCTGGAAAGTGATTCTGAAGCAGATTTAAGGAAGTTTACTGGCAGCAGAAATACCTGGAGGCTCAAAAGCCTCGTAGGAAAAGTCCAAGGTGGGTGCCGTGCTGTGAAAGCCAACCGAAGGATTTGACTAGAGAGCTATCGTGGGAGCATTTACAAGTCCCTGAAAGGGAGAGGTATTCTATAGAAGATGTGTGCATGTCTGAAGAGGAAGTGTTTGAAAGGCCTAAACATCAGAGAAGGATTCACAGAGTAAAGACCTGTGCTGACAAGGGAGAACAATTCCTATATTCCCAGCCAAAGCCTGAAGTTAGAACAAACAGATATTCTAAAGGGAAAAGATCCTATAAGAAGGTATGTTCGGAATATCCTGAATGGTGGGTCTCTCCTCTCTCACACTCTGATAAATACGGTAGCAGCAATTACAGCCCTAGAGAGAGCTGGTCAGACAAGCTCCGTGACGAGACATTGCAAGGAGATTTACAAACGTTCTGTAGCAAGGAAAACGTTTGTCCTTCTGAAAGTAAGCATGAACCCATGGTCATTGATTATGCTAGTGAAAGCTCATGTGATGATCCAATGGACTGTACGTTAACTATCTCAGACAAACTTACCTCTTTATGTTAAAGCATTAATTGTGCATTGCTTGAGCCTAGCAGTGAAAGTCAAGAGTGCCTGTTTATCTACAGAGGAACTATGTGCTGAGTATTGTTTTCTTATGGCAAGAAGAAGCTATTATTATTTCCTTTATAACATGCCAGAGAGTATGGCTTTATTGTCTTAAGTTTCCTGTGTTGTGCATTTGAGAATCCGACCCCGGGAGGGGAAATAAAACCCTAACTTTACCTGAACCACTCGTGTCTACAACTACTTATTCTTCCTAAACATCATCAGGCAGACAGACCTGCTACCCTAGGCAGTAGCCTGCCCACCTGGTGGTGACAATTTACATTTACATAGAACGATGTAGAATTACGATGGTTGCTCAGAAAGTAATGCCCCACATGTTTTTTCTCAGTCCAGAATGAAGATAGAGGTGTGAAATTGAAAGGGTAGTAACTTGGAACTTCAAAGGACACATGTGTGTAATTTTACAGTCATCCGACAAATAGCGAGGTGATAGTGATCCTTGAAATGGCGTCTGTGAGTGACACACGGTACAAACAACGAGCTGTAATTGAATTCTTGGTGGAGGAGAAAGAAAGTGTCAGAAACATTCACAAACGGTTGTGTACTGTGTATGGAGGTTCTGCGGTAGATAGGAGCACCGTTGGATGATAGGTGAAGAGAGTAAAGGCCTCAGGAAGTGGTAAAATGGAACTGGAAAATCGGCCACGGTCTGGGCATCCTGCCTCAGCCACCAGTCCAGACAAGTTGCAGCGCCCTGCGATAGCTGCCAGCGGGCATTAAAATACTGTAAGCTGTTGCGGTGTACCTTGCACACACCTTTGAATATTCCAAAGAGTCATTAATTGCCATTGCACTACCTCTACTGATGGAAAGCTGTACGGACAATTCCCAACTCGTGATGCGCCGATCCGCACGAATAATGTCATCATCGTCCAACGGTGCTCCTATCTACCATAGAACTTCCATACACAGCACACAGCCGTTTGTGAATGTTTCTCACACTTTCTTTCTCCTCCACCAAGAATTCAATTACAGCTTGTTGTTTGTACCATGTGTCACTCACAGACGCCATTTGAAGGATCACTACCGCCTCGCTATTTGTCGGACGACTGTAAAATTACAAACGTATCCTTTGAAGTTCCAAGTTACTACTCTTTCAGTTTCACACCTCTATTTTCATTCTGGACTGAGAAAAAACATGTGGGGCATTACTTTCTGAGCAACCCTCATATATACAGTAGTGATGAAAAAAAATAAACTATATACATAAGCATGGCTGACATAGCTCAATGGTGAAGAAATCTTAAGAACTATATGCAGTTCTGGACGGGATGTAGAGTGGTGCTTCCCTTGGTGGGTTTTGGGAGGAAGGGGGTGTTGTATCAGGAGCATTATATTCTACTTGTGTGCCAATATTGAGGGTAAATAGGCGAGTTTTCAGTTTTTTGCGGAACGTTTGGAGGTCATTTAATTCTCTAAGGTTGTCTGGTAGAGCGTTCCAGAGGTTAGGGGCAACATGTGAAAGTGCTTTGTTATTTGTTAACTTTCTGGATTTCCTGAAGTCCATCAGTATAACAAGTTTGTTTTTATTATACCGATGGATATTTTATTGAAACCCGTTGAAAGTGATATTTTTTCAGTTTATTTTTATTTTTATTTGACCCAGGTGTCACAAAATCCCTAGCAACAGCAGGTAGTTTTCTTTCAGGGAAAGAGCTGCCCTGGAAGTAGCATAAAGAATTATGTTCCTAGGAATATTCAAGCTGAACTCCCTATTAGGGAAAATTAGAGGGCGAGCTAGGAGAACCAAAGGTCATAAAAGTCCAAATTTGGAGGGAAAGGGTCTTTTGCTTTAAATCTGCCTTTCTAAATTAGGCTGAGTACTAAATATGCCAGGAGCCTCAGGTCATGTGGAGGATGGGCCCCTAAGACTAATTCAGTCATGGGGCAAACAAAAAGAAGGGCAAACTCTCGGGGGTGGGGAGTCTGTCTTTGCTAAAGTCTTGTCTTAGCTATAGTATTCCTTTCTGCCAAGCTGACAACAAGGGGTTGAGGACGAGGGAGAGGAACAAGAGGTGGTTGGAGGCAAGACAGATCATACAACAGGAAGTACTGCCATCTGAATTGAGTAATAGTGTCATTAACCTCTTCAAATATGAATTGAATGATGATGAAATTTCCGTTTTGAATAGAGGTCTATTTTTCATACCTACCAGAAATGATCTGTTTGAGACTCAAGTCAATCTATACAAATTCTTTAGAAAAATTAGAATTAAACATTTCTTTTCAGAGATAGATGGTCCGAATACTGACCAATCTATAATACAAAGAAAATCCTTAAGTGTCCTACCACCACATACAAATCCTCTTATAGAATCTTTTGAATGGGCGGTTTTAAAATGCGTGATGGAACTAGATAATAGACCCAAATCAGCTTTTTATAATCTTTCTCACAAAGAGAAAGAAGCAATAAGATCTCTACAGACTAATAACCAAATTGTGATCAAACCAGCGGATAAAGGTAGAACATTGCTAGTAATGGATAAAGACTTTAATATACAATAAATAAATGGACAACTAGGAGATAAGACATTTTATATGAGGTTGGATGATGATCCTACCAATGATCTTAAAAAGAGTGTAGACAGTTTGATGTTGACAGCATTTGAAATCGGATATATTACTAAAAAAGATTTTTTGACGGTAGATTATCCAATCATTCCCATGATTTATATAATATCCAAGATCCATAAATCTTTGAAGTACCCTCTGGGACATCCCATTATCTCAGCCATTGATACATTATTCGAGCCCATATCACAATTCTTGGACGTTTTATTACAGCCCCTTATTACTGAAATGTGCTCATATGTGAGGGATTCCTTATATTATCCAAATTTTGGCGTCTTTTAAGGAGTATCATCAAGGATTGTTCCTTATGACTTTCGACATAGAATCCCTCTATACTAACATTCCATAAATAGAGGCTTTAAAGATCATGGAAGGTTTTCTGTTGGAATGAAAGGAACACAAGAGAATTCCTATTGTCTTCCTTACTCAACTGGCACATCTGGCTCTTACTGAAACCTTTTTTTGTTTTAGGGAACTGTTCTATAAGCAGATAAAGAGTGTAGCCCAAGATCACAAGGAGCAGGCAGCAGTGAGATTCAAACCAGGCTTCCCAGCCCATGCTTACCAATAGACTACCATCTGCAAAGAGGCAAACGTTACCTGACAGTCTTTCTACAATATCACTTACAAACATGTTAAAAACAACTGGACCAAGGGCCAATTCCTGCAGCACCCGACTGGCAATGTCCTTGTCCTCAGAGTGAACTCCAATAAAAAGCTGGATGCAAGAAAGCCAGACATAGTAGTGAAAGAGAAGAACACCAGAATGGCATTGATTATAGAGGTGTCAGTCTCAAGTGACTATTCTGTGAATTGCTTGAGAGGGAGAAGATCTTCAAAATATCAAGAAATGCAGTCAGAGACCAAGAAAACGTGGCAGAAAGATACAGTTATTTTCCATCATGTTGGGAACCATAGGCTTGATTAAGAAGAATTTCCAAACACATCTTGAGAAATTGTTCATACATATTATATCTTACAAGCTACAGGATGAGGCTCTCCTTGGAGTCCAACAAAGAGCAAATTACACCTGCAGAACAACTAGAAAAATCAAGGGAGCCAGTGAGCAGAGTGGCAGACAAAAAACTTTATTGTCAAACTCCAATGCGTTTCAGCCAATGGCCTTCTTCAGGGGGTGAAAACCTCATAAAATACATATAAAACAATAAATGATAAGTAATAATATAACTTAAAATCACATTGTCTGATGCACATAAAAAGTAAAAACAAAATAAAAACCACCAATGCATAAAAGACCATAGAGAATAATGAACATATAAGAAGAAAGGCAATGAGCACATAAGAGTTGTGGTATCCAGACATAAAATATGACATAGAAACCATAACTATGAAACATACGATATACAGTGGGAGGACCACTAACGAGCACGTCAAGTCCGAGCACGTACATTGTCTCTAAGCCCAATGCCTGATAGACAGCTACGCTAAAAGCTGTACCTATAAGGGATGAGGAGGACATGGATAACTAAACAATAAATCATACAATTTTATAAACTCTGCAAAATTCTCACTAGGGAGAGGAGCCTATGTTAAAGAGTACCTGTGTGCTAAAGCCACCGTCATGCAGGCTCTAGAGGCTAGTAATGAAACTTTGAATCCTGAAGTCGCCAGTGTTAAAACACTAGGGGCCGAGTGCTGTAATTGTGTGTGAAGAAACACGAGTAAACACATAGGAGTCATAATTACTACTGGTGTACAGTACGTTCTAGTATGCTGCCAAAAAGAAGAAGAGCAAACAAACTTAACTTGCCTGTAAACCGTGTGAGAGTCTATTGCTGTCAAATGTGAGGAGAAGAAAAGGAGGAACTGACAGGCTTTTTATGTCAATGCTCAGTTTTGTGCTAAGGAAGGTCAAAGGTTGAAATGACAGCCCTTAAAATAAAATATCAAAAACAATAGCAAGAAATTAGTAGCCATGTAGAGAGACATAAAACGCTGCATGAAATTTAAATAGATTGTGCTGGGAATGGTTGCCTGAAGTGTTGTTTTTATATTTGTTTTATCAGGTTTGCACCACCTGAAGAAGGCCATTGGCTGAAACAGATTATGGTTTGACAATAAAGTGTTTTGACCGCCATGCTACACACCAGCTCCCTTGGAAGCTCTCTTTGGCACAATGCAAGTACTACACTGAGATTAACAATAAATTTGAAGGGAGCAGTGAGTGGGAGCAAGAGGAGGAATTGGGGGCTTACCTTCAGCCCCATCCTGTGTCTCGATGTTGTGGTGTGTCATCTTGCAGGTACTATGGTGGGCACTCTGCTCCCCGCAGAAGACCCCTTTTACCGGCTAAAATCCGTCGTTGCTGACAGCTTGCTGGAGCAGTGAGTGGGAGCGAGAGCGAGAGGAGGAAGTGGGGCTTGCCTTTGCCTCCCCCATCATGTCTAACCTGCTATCTTGTGTCTCGACATAATAGAGTGCCATCTTGCACGCACTGCAGTGGACAATCTGATGCCCACAGAAGACCCCTTTTACCGGCTAAAAGCCGACATTGCTACATGCAGTCGCGTGTCATGGCCCTAAGGGGTGTGACCAAAGGGGCAGGACACGTCCTTTTGGTGCCCCTTCAGTGCTCTGAGGGCCACCAGATTTCCTCCTTTGACAACGCTTGCTGTGATGGGGAAGCAGAAAAACAAAGGAGGAGGGAAAGGGACTACGGTGACTTCTGACTCAGGTATGACTATTCGTCTTAGAAACATAGAAATATGACGACAGAAAAAGACCACATGGCCTATCTAGTCTGTCCTTCCATATCAACAACTACAACAGTCCCCTTTTTTCCTTTAGAGATCCTCTGTGTTTGTCCCATGCTTTTTTGAATTCAGTTACTGTCCTCATCTCTACCACCTCCACTGGGAGACTATTCCACGGATTCACCACTCTTTCCATAAAGAAATATTTCCGCATATCACTCCTGAATCTATCCCCCATCACCCTCATCCCATGTCCCCTCGTAGCAGAACTTGCTTTCAATTGAAAGAGTCTCCCCCCTGAACATTTATGCCACGGAGGTATTTAAACATCTCAATCATATCACCTCTATCCCGCCTTTCCTCTAAGGTGTACATATTAAGATCCTTCAGTCTGTCCTCATATGCTTTATAATGAAGACCACTAACCATTTTAGTAGCCACTCTCTGTACTGACTCCATCCTGTTTATATCCTTTTGAAGGTGCGGTCTCCAGGATTCCACACAATAGTCCAAATGAGGTTGCACCAAAGACTTATACAGAGGCACTATCACCTCCTTTTTTTCTGCTAGCCATTCCTCTCCCTATGTACCCAAGCATCCTTCTAGCTTTTACCATCGCCTTTTCTACCTGTTTAGCTACTTACAGTAAGATCATCAGACACAACCACACCGAGGTCCCGTTCTTCTTTAGTGGACAAAAGTACTTCACCCCCTATACTATATTGCTCCCTTGGATTGCTGCAGCCCAAATGCATGACCTTGCATTTTTTTAACATTAAATCCCAGCTGCCAAATTCTAGACCATTCTTCAAGCTTAACTAGATCCCGCCTCATGTTTTCTACACGTTCCTGGATGTCTACTCTATTGCAGATTTTGGTATCATCCGCAAAGAGGCAAACCTTACCAGATAGCCCTTCCGCTATATCACTAACAATGATATTAAAAAGAATTGGACCAAGGACAGATCCCTGGGGCACACCACTGGTAACATCCTTCTCCTCAGAGTGAGCTCATTGAGCTCAGGAGGGCATACGCAACCTCCACATCCGCTGTTACCGTCTTCCTTTTTGATGTTTGATGATATTACCTATCTTAAAACAACTGGAGAGGAGGACATTTCTTCTTTACCCTCAAGTCCCTTCGCCTGTTAGTTTTGATTCCAATGTTGCACTTAATACATGTTCGGAGTTTTCTGCCAATGGGCAGAACTTTGAAAGATTTATTTGGGACAATTTAGGCTATTGATGTAAAATTGTCTTCAACTGTGGTTTCATTGTGGCAGGTGCAGGCCTGTGACCCACAGTGTCCGAACATAAGCAGGCCAGCATGGCTAGCTTGACCTGTAAATGAGGCCTGTGGAGAGGCATATAGGATTGCACATCCCCCAATATGCTGCTATTGTAAGATAGAACTCAGTAGAAGTATTGAATTAGCTTAGGTAAGCAGAACTGTAGCATTGAAAGATGGAAAAATACAGAAAAACATGTTTAAAAGTTACTGATAAGAAAAAGTACATCTGCAAAGAAATAATTGGGAGTGCTGACAGATGAGTTGCAGAGCCCAGCTCCTCTGCACGTACAAATTGGTTCTATAACCTTGAAAGTGTGAAAGTAACAAGTTGATGAACTGACCATTGTAATTGGGACTAGAAGGGGGGTATGCAGGTGTCATGCCCACTGGAGGGACATAACTGGATAAACTTATCAGTACCGGGACCAATAGAAGAGGTACGGGAGGTACGGGAGATTACCGGGACCAATGAAATGTTTTTCTATACCTAGAATGGAACAGAAGTCTATAAAAGTTGTTGTAATGCTTGAAAACTTTGCTCAGCCATTTTGAAATTGACTGGTTCGAGACTTGTGCACAAATAAATGATTTGGACCTTCTGAACAGACTCCTGGTATCATTGGTTTGTCTGCGCTTTGCTGCTACATATTCCTTGGTGCGTTGGCTGGGAAGTTGTGGAATCAAAGTGTATATAGGGCAATATACCACGACTTTCCGCCTCTATAGGCTTGGTCCTGCCGGGATCGCGCCCTTCCAACGAGGGCTGCTCCCTGGCGCCACCGGTCCCTTGTATCGGAGGGAGCTGGTCGGACCTCGGCGGGTGACGAGCCCGGCTGGAGTCAACGCCTCGAACCCGAGTGAGGGGAGTCCGAGGTCCAACTCATGCGCCTGCTTGGGAAGTTTGAGGACCGGATCCGGTGAGTATAGTTTTGATTTTGGGTCTAGACAGAAATAGAAAGCGCAGTACTGCCATTGGAACTTGGAACTTTGGAATTTGTAATCTCGAGATATTGGGAATTGGTAAGAGAGCATGATCACCTCTCAAGGAAGAGCCGAGTAGCCTGGCATGGGAATTCGCTGGGTGAAACCCTCATCCTTTTTGTAATTGGGAAATTGGAAAAGACTAGTCAGAACAGATAGAAACGAATGCATTCTGGGATACGTTGCTAGCATGATTGTGTGAACGAAGTGTGAATGAGAGGTCTGGCAGCACGGACCAAGTGAAGGCGGACCCCTGAGTAGCGCATTTCCTGACCGGGCGACCGCGTTCAGGTCGCGAAAAGGGGGAAGCGATTGTCGTCTTGTCTTGTTATTTGTTCTCCTTATACGTTTCCAGGGCCGTGAGGACCCCTTACCCACGGTCCGCCCTCCTTTTCCCTTCTGTCTGTTGTTGCGCGCACACATCGAAATGGGAGGGGCGGGGTCTACTAGAAACACTCCATTAGAATGTATGATCGCACATTTTAAAGAGGGATATTCAGGAGATTATGGTATTAAAATGACAGCAGCCCGTTTGCAAATTTTGTGTACTAGGGAGTGGCCCGATCTAGACCCCATCTGGCCCCGAGAGGGAACGTTCAAAGTAGAGATTATTCAGTCAATACACCGTAGAGTGCGGGTAGCGCACCCTGATCAGTACCCCTATATAGATTCCTGGTTAAGTATTTGTGAAGATCCGCCCCCCTGGGCGCAGCGCTGTTATGAGGAACAGTGCAGAATAATGTTAGCTAAAGCAGATTCTAGACAGAAAACGGAACAGCCTAGAATGAAAGAGCAGGATAAGAAAGCCAGACAGAAGCCCATCCTGGCAGATCCTGATTCCCCAGAAATAACTCTCAGGCAGCCCCGAACCCCAGGTCCAGTGAGAGTAGCCCGGCGTCCTGCCCCAGAAACCCAGAGACGGCCAGAGCCGAGGCGGGACCCAACCCCTGATCCCCCTCCTGGAGAAGAGAAAAAGGAAGAATTAGCGAGAAAAGAAGAGGAGGACCTAGAAAGCGAGTCAGAAGTGGAGACAGAAGAAGGAGAAAGAGAGAATCCCCCAGATGAGGAGGAAAGTGTACAAATAATTGAGAAAGCTAGTGTTAGCACTAGCACGCCAGTGACAGCGAAACCCAAAGCAAAACCTGTTGAGAAAAAGAAAGTGACTCCTGCAAAGGCAACGACAATAACCCTTAGATCCCAAAAGACACCCATAGCAGCTAAACTGTTTCCCTTACGGCAAGTCCCGGGAGTGCCCGTAAAGAATGATAATGATGAAGTGGTAGCGGGACCCCTAACTTATGTGTATATCCCTTTCTCTACAACTGATTTATTAAATTGGAGGTCGCATTATGCCTCCTATACTAGTAAGCCCCAGGAGCTGACAGAATTAGTAACTAGTATTATGGAAACTCACCAACCCACTTGGCCAGATTGCCGTCAGCTCCTGACCACCCTATTCACTACAGAAGAACGAGCAAGAATTAGAAAAGCAGCTATTGAATGGATGGCAGAAAACCCTGCAGCTCCGGCACAGGGGCAGAATATAATAGACCGTCGAGAAGCAGCTCAGAGAGAATTCCCGAATGAAGACCCCCAATGGGATCCAAATACAGATGAAGGATCCACAGCCCTAGCCCGTTTTCGCCAAGGCTTTTTACAAGGCCTGAAAAGGGGGGGCCAGAAAGCTATGAACCTTTCCAAAGTTACAGGAGTAATTCAAGGAATAGATGAGAGCCCAGCAGATTTTTATGAGAGATTAACTGAAGCATACAGAATGTATACTCCCTATGATCCCGAGGCACCAGGAAGTTTATGTATGGTGAATTCTGCTTTTGTAAACCAGTCTCAACCAGACATTAGACGCAAATTACAGAAGTTAGAAGGGTTTGCGGGCATGAATGCAACACAGTTACTGGAAGTCGCTCATAAAGTGTATGTGAATCGTGATACTGAAAGACAGAGAGAATGTGATAGAAAGATGAAGAAGAAAGCTGATTTTTTGGCTGCGGCCATAGTGGAACAGAAAAGGGGAGGTGTCCCTAGTCGAAGGAGCAGAGGAAGAGGGCGGGGTCAAGGCGGAGGCCGGACCCAGAGACTAGGCGTGAACCAATGCGCCTATTGCAGAGAGGAAGGACATTGGAGAGATATGTGCCCGCAACTCGAAGACGCCCAGCATGATGACGACAGCAGCCATCAGTGGCGAGAAGAAAGACGAAGCTATCCCCGAAGCCGAGGAGGAGCCAATCGAGAACAATTCCAGCGAGAAAGAGGAGGAACCATTCAAGCATTGGCCACACCAGCCCATGATGAGAATGACGTGGATTAGGACAGACCGGGCTCCAAGTTTGCTTTAGGTCTCCAGGAGCCTATGGTCGGAATACAAATAGGAGACCAAATTATGGACTTTATGGTTGATACTGGAGCGCAACATTCAGTAATAGACAAAAAGATAGCCCCATTCACTACAAAAGCAGTCACCATTATAGGAGCAACTGGTGCCAAAGCCACAAAGTCTTTCCTTCAAAACCGAATATGCAGTCTGGGAGGACAGCAAGTAACTCATCAATTCCTTTACATGCCCGAATGTCCAGTGCCACTACTGGGACGAGATATGTTAGCCAAGCTTCAAGCACAAATATCTTTCTCTGAGCAAGGAGGAATGCAAATGACAGTAAATCCCCAAACCAAACCAGCAGGAGTGATGCTGCTGACGGTTCCCCGAGAAGAAGAATGGAGATACTACATTGATGATTCGATCCAAGATACCTATTTTGAACAAACTTTGAAAAGTATTGATGCACCACCTGGAGTATGGGCAGAAGGCAGCCCCCCAGGCCTAGCCAAACATATAGCTCCAGTGATTGTAACCCTTAAGCCTAGTGCTACACCAGTGCACGTCAAACAGTACCCTCTCCCAAGAGCCGCAATTGAAGGCATTCATCGCCACCTACAAAGATTGCTTGAGTATGGCCTACTAAAAGTATGCCAATCCCCATGGAACACTCCACTTTTGCCAGTAAAGAAGCCTGGGACAGATGATTATCGCACAGTGCAAGATTTGAGAAGAGTAAATGATGCAGCTGAGACCATACATCCAGTCGTACCCAATCCTTACACCCTCCTAGGACTGATACCTGCTGAAGCTACCCATTTCACTGTACTGGATTTAAAAGACGCATTCTTTTGCATAAGATTAGCCCCTGTAAGCCAAATATTGTTTGCATTCGAATGGCAAGACCCCATCTCTGGAAGAGGGGGCCAACTTACCTGGACAAGATTACCCCAAGGATTCAAGAATTCGCCTACCATCTTTAGTGCCGCACTGAATCAAGACCTTTCAAGCTATCCAGTAGCCCCGGGGAAGAGAGTGCTTCTCCAATACGTGGATGATCTGTTGATAGCTGCCGTATCAGAAAGTGAATGTATACTAGCCACCAAAGATCTCTTGCAGTTACTAGAGGAAGCTGGATACAAAGTTTCCAGAGCCAAAGCACAGCTATGCCAAAAAGAAGTGAAATACCTGGGTTTTCGTATCACCCAAGGAAGCAGAAGATTAGGCAGAGAAAGAAAAGAAGCGGTATGCAGAATTCCAACTCCAACAACCAGAAAGCAAGTCAGAGCCTTTCTGGGAGCGGCAGGATATTGCCGAATTTGGATACCCAACTTTGCCCAAATTGCCAAACCACTGTATGAAGTCACAAAAGGAGAAGAAAAGTCACCACTGGAGTGGGGACTTGAGCAGGATACAGCCTTCCAAAAGTTAAAAGAAGAATTGATGTCATCACCAGCACTTGGACTACCAGATGTCCACAAACCTTTCCACTTGTTTGTACATGAAGCACAGGGAAATGCCTTGGGCATGTTGACTCAGAAATTGGGAAATTGGGAGCGACCTGTAGCCTACCTATCGAAACAATTGGACCCTGTGGCCAAAGGATGGCCACCTTGCTTGAGAGCAGTTGCAGCTACAGCGCTACTAGTGAGTGAAGCAGACAAACTCACACTAGGACAGAACATACGAGTCACTGTGCCACATGCAGTCCTTGCCCTTATGGAACAGAAAGCAAATTATTGGCTCACCAATTCCCGAATGTTGAAGTACCAGAGCATGTTATGTGAAAACCCACAGATACAACTTGAAGTGAGCCATGCCCTGAATCCAGCCACCTTGATACCCATCAGTGAAGAACTCCCAGAACATGACTGTATCGAAGTCATGGAGACTGTGTTCTCCAGCCGACCCGACTTGACAGATGTGCCCATAGACAATCCTGACCAAACCTATTATGTTGATGGGAGCAGTCTCATCCTTGATGGACGACGCTGTGCCGGATATGCAGTCGTCACTCAACATGAAGTAGTTGAATCATCAGCCCTAGCCTCAGGCACATCAGCCCAGAAAGCCGAATTGATAGCACTCACCAGAGCATTGTTGTTAGGAGAAAAACTTATACTGAATGTATATACAGATTCCAAATATGCCTTCACTACCCTGCATGCCCATGGAGCTCTCTATAAAGAAAGAAGACTCATCACATCCGGAGGAAAATCAGTCAAATATGGTCCCGAAATATTGATGTTACTTGATGCCGTTTGGGCTCCAACACGTGTAGCTGTCATGCATTGCAGAGGACATCAGGCAGGAAAAGGAGAAGTTGCCCGAGGAAATAGATTTGCAGATGCCTCAGCACGACAAGCAGCTATGACAGGACAAATTGCCCCACAAGCTATGCCAATGCAAGCAGCATTGTTTCCAGTACCTTTGAATCTATGGACCCCACGATATACCACCAAAGAATTGGACTACTATTGTGACAAAGAAAATGGAATACTGAAAGACGGATGGATTGAGCTGCCACCAGAAGAGGGCAGTCAACCTCCAGGACGAATAGTAATTCCTGAACTGTTAGGACCATCCTTTGTCAAAGCTTTCCACGAAGCTACCCACTATGGAAAAAGTGCCATGGAAAAAGCACTCAGACCACATTTCTACATCCCTCTGATGACAACCATATCAGCTTCAGTAGCACGACAATGTCAAACTTGTGCCAAGAATAATGCCAAGCAAGGCCTTATTACAGCACCCCGAGTTCAGTCAAGAGGTGTCACCCCCATGCACAACCTCCAAGTTGATTTTACCGAGATGCCAAAAGCCAATGGATATCATTATCTACTAGTATTAGTTTGTACTTTCTCTGGGTGGGTAGAAGCATTCCCAACCAGAACTGAGAAAGCCCGAGAAGTTACCAAAGTCTTAATGAGAGAGATTGTTCCCAGATTCGGAATTCCAGCAGTAATAGGGTCAGACAATGGACCCTCATTTGTCTCCCAAGTTACTCAGCAGTTAGCAAAAGCCTTACAGATACAATGGAAACTCCATACCGCATACAGACCCCAGAGTTCAGGGAAAGTTGAGCGAATGAATCGTACCTTGAAAGCCCAAATGTCTAAGCTTTGTCAGGAGACACAATTGAAGTGGCCCCAAGTGCTCCCCATAGCTTTATTCAGAATACGCTCAGCTCCTGTGAAGTCAACAGGATTTTCCCCTTTTGAAGTTTTGTATGGTAAACCCCCACCAATAGTGCAGGGAATCAAAGGAAGTCTAGCCCAAATTGGTTCAGAAATAACCAGACAAGAACTTCTAGCTCTTAGTTTTGTTCTGCAGACTCTCCATACGTGGATCCAAGACCAGTTGCCTATCAACTTGACGGAACCCTTGCATCCCTACCAGCCTGGTACCTCGGTGTGGATCAAAGATTGGAAGAAGACACCGTTGGAACCCCATTGGAAGGGACCGTACACCGTCATCCTGTCTACCCCAACTGCAGTAAAGGTAGCCGAGATCGACGCCTGGATCCACCACAGCAGAGTCAAGCCCGCCGCCGATCCTGAACCAGAGCAGTGGACAGCAGAACAGCACCCTGATGTACCCTTGCGAGTTACTTTGAGACGACAACCAGCAGCTTAGACACTTCATCACAAGTGCTTTGCAGCAGCCAAGTCTTTCGAAGAGGATTGCTGTCTTCTATGCAGCAACAGTTTTGTTTCAACGAACCCAATTTGTGTGTGATTTGACACACTACTTTGAGACTACATTGACTAAGCCAGACTTCACAAGCCAACTGAAATTACTAATAAGTTGGTTAATGTGTACTGGACAACCTGAGGATCTTCAATCAACACTCAGCACCCGTTAAATTGCTTCATTAGCAGACGGGACGAAGAATAATAGAACGTCGTGATCAAGATCAGCAAGCTGAGGATTCAGAAGAACTCCAATCAACATCGACATGCATCTCTACTTTTGCTTTGCTTTGGTTGCCTTCTTTGGAGGTTTTGAACAGACTTATGCTTTACCTCCATGCACTGCCTGCATTACTTCTACTAGAATTGGACTGAAAGTAACTCAGACTTTGCTTTATCATTCTTACTATACCTGCAAGGGGACAGTAACTCGGTGTATCTATAACACCACTGAACTAAATGTTTGCACTTATGGAAAAATTAAAACATGCTATAATCCGCATCAGAATCCATCCTATTACACGATGGAAATAAGATGGAAGGATGCAGATGGACCTATATTAGCTGCAACGCCGCCACTTAAGGACATTACTAAACCTGCTGTTTTGAATTTTGATGCATGCAATGCTATTAATAGAGATAGTTATTCCACCTGTGGTACATGGGAGAAAGCGTATCGAAATGACCATAAGTATATGTGTCCAGAAGGTGCCACGGGATGGAGAAAGTGTACAGGTAAAAAGGAACCAGGCTATAGTACTGCCCCAGCAGCAGACTACTATTGCCCGTATTGGGGATGTGTTTTTTATGCTACCTGGAATACTGGTATAACTGATGAGAAAATAGATAAACGAATGGCTACTTTAACCAAGCCAACCACAAATGATAAATGTCAGAAAGATGCTTGTAACCCCTTACACTTACGTATACATAATCCCCATGCATGGAAACAAGGATATAAGTTTGGTTTACGTATTGCTGGAGGAGCAATAGATCCAGGGACCATTGTGTATATCAGATTGAATACCCAAGCCCACAAGTCATCTAAATATCATATTCATAATACTTTTTATGAAGCCATGCATGTAAATAAGTTTGAGATCCCTCACCCCTCAAAGAATTTATTTCTAGAATTAGCCGGAGCAATAGTATCTAGTCTTAAGATCACAGATTGTTATTTCTGTGGCGGAACCCAAATGGGAGATCAGTGGCCATGGGAAGCCCAAGAATTGAATTATTCCATGATTTATAATCAGACTGAATTACACAAGACTACCAGTGAATGGGTGTTAGCGCACTCAATCGTTGGACGTCTTTGCTATGCCAGAACTGGACCCCAGTTCACCCAAAAGGTAGGACAGCTGGTCTGTCTTAGCCAGAAGTACTATAATGCCACGACCAAAAAGACAGCATGGTGGTCAGGAATTGGACATCCTGAACCTCCTAACCCATTAGCCAGATTTCCTGAACTTGCAGGTCTATGGACTAACCTTGCTGAAATCCAAGCCTGGCAGGCCCCACCTGGCCTATATTGGATCTGTGGAAACCGAGCGTATGCACAACTCCCACCACACTGGGGAGGAGCATGTGTCTTAGGAACCATCAGACCTTCTTTCTTTCTTTTAAATACTGAACATGGAGAACAATTAGGATACCCAGTATACACTACCCACCGACACAAAAGAGCACTAAGACAAAAGAGAGAGGCCTTACAGATAGGCAAGTGGGAGAAATGGCAGGGTGATGATTGGCCACCAGAAAGAATTATTGAATATTATGGACCCGCCACTTGGAATGATGATGGTATGTATGGTTATCGTACCCCAATTTATATGATTAATCGTATTATTCGCTTACAAGCAGTAGTTGAAATAATAACCAATGAAACTAGTCATGCTCTCACGCTTTTAGCTAGACAAAGTACACAGATGCGCACTGCGATATATCAGAACCGCTTAGCACTTGATTATTTGTTAGCAGCTGAAGGAGGAGTATGTGGTAAACTGAACTTAACCAATTGCTGTTTGAAAATAGATGATAAAGGTCAAGTAGTTGAAGAAATTGCTAAAGATATGCAAAGACATGCTTATGTGCCAGTACAGACGTGGCACTCATTGAAATTTCCTAATTGGTTTGCTAACCTCTTTTCATGGGTGGGAGGATTTAAGACTTTCATCGTATTGGTACTAATCCTTGTTGCTGTTATCTTCTTATTACCATGTTTAATCCCATGTTGTATGCGTTCCATTCATAACACTATTGATAGTACAGTAGAGCGGAAGACCGCAACAAAAATCATGGCTTTATATACAGCCAGTCCTGGTAGAAATCCTTTAGCCAGGATGTGATTCTTCAGAAAGTGATTTAATTCTCACACCTTATTAAGTAATAGGGTGAGATTAATCAAAGGGGGGAATGTGGCAGGTGCAGGCCTGTGACCCACAGTGTCCGAACATAAGCAGGCCAGCATGGCTAGCTTGACCTGTAAATGAGGCCTGTGGAGAGGCATATAGGATTGCACATCCCCCAATATGCTGCTATTGTAAGATAGAACTCAGTAGAAGTATTGAATTAGCTTAGGTAAGCAGAACTGTAGTATTGAAAGATGGAAAAATACAGAAAAACATGTTTAAAAGTTACTGATAAGAAAAAGTACATCTGCAAAGAAATAATTGGGAGTGCTGACAGATGAGTTGCAGAGCCCAGCTCCTCTGCACGTACAAATTGGTTCTATAACCTTGAAAGTGTGAAAGTAACAAGTTGATGAACTGACCATTGTAATTGGGACTAGAAGGGGGGTATGCAGGTGTCATGCCCACTGGAGGGACATAACTGGATAAACTTATCAGTACCGGGACCAATAGAAGAGGTACGGGAGGTACGGGAGATTACCGGGACCAATGAAATGTTTTTCTATACCTAGAATGGAACAGAAGTCTATAAAAGTTGTTGTAATGCTTGAAAACTTTGCTCAGCCATTTTGAAATTGACTGGTTCGAGACTTGTGCACAAATAAATGATTTGGACCTTCTGAACAGACTCCTGGTATCATTGGTTTGTCTGCGCTTTGCTGCTACATCATTATGTAAGTTTACACAGCAAACTGTGGTAAAGTTCTCTGATTATGACTCTGGATATTGTGGATATGCAAAAAGCATTGGTATGGATTGATACTCAAGTACAGATAAATAAGGCAACTAATGTTTCATATATCCTTATCTTTATTAGGAACTTAATATACCGCTCACACTAAAAGTACCAGAGTGGTTTACAATTGTGAAAAATATGTTCTGCTTAGAAAAGGAAACAGAACGGGGGGCGCTAGTGAGTCCACAGAGGAATGGCTGGGTTTCCCTGAAGCTCCGAGCCGTGACCATCCTATCCCCACTAAAACTTTGGCGAAATGTAATTTTTAATACTCTCCTCTTACAGCTACCAGTGGGGGAATAGTGGCTCGATGTGAATCTTGTTAAGTTTCTGTACCGAGCGCTGCTGATGTCATCCTTTGGAGCAGAATAGTTTCGTCGGCTCTCCTCAGATCTAGTTCCAACTCTTGATGTGCCTAAGATCAGCAGATCGGATCTTAATTACTGATGGGCTATATTCAGCTGAATGTAAGATCGATATACAGGATCGGGAAAGGATGACAGAGCACAAACTAGATTGTAAATAGGAGATCGCTAAGTAATAGTGAGTGCCTATTTCAAAATTACTCCCCGATGCATATGGTGACAGGGGTTCGATGCTTTTACTTCCTTAAGTGTCTTTCCCTGCTTATTTAAGAGCAGATCGTGAACCGCAGCAAGATTCTGATGCTTTCCATTTTTACCGGCATGGAGGGTGACAAAGTCCCCATTTGATTTAGATTGATGTGCTCTAATGGCGGGAAAACTTGACAGGACAGCCATCACCACATGGCAGTGACACAGAGTTGGAATGCAGATGACAGCGCAAGCATCAGCCATTTTATGTCATCGCTACACTGACAGCTCTAACAGATCGTAATGGAGTTCCCTGCTTAATGATTAAAGATATGACAGCGGTATAGTTTCTAGGCATAAATTTTTGCTCAAGACTACAGGATGGCATGGTACTGTTTAATGGATTCTCAATGATTTTAGCATAGCTACAGTCATAGTGTTGACGGCGGAGGATCACATTTCTGTGACAACGGCAACACCACCAAACTTAAACTGCACGGAAGAAAGGCCCGGCAATCTACTTCTGTATCTTGCCATGAAAACCCAATGGATAGTTACAAAACAAATTGTGCTATAGTGCTGGAGGATGAGACCCCCAGGTCGGAAGGCACTCAACTAGCTACTGGGGAAGAGCTGAAGACTTTTCAGAGTAAAGCCAGCATTTATGATGTGGTTGGATCAAAGCCCTCGGGACGTCTGACTGCTGATGTAGCTGCGCATGAAATGAGAGTCAGAAGCTGTAAAGATGTCTTACGCATTGGAACATGGAACGTACGAAGCATGAACCAAGGGAAGTTGGAGGTGGTCAAGAATGAAATGGAACGTATACAACTTGATCTGTTGGGTGTCAGCGAACTGAAATGGACTGGCATCGGGCACTTTGCATCAGATGATCACATGGTCTACTATGCTGGAAATGAAAGACAAAGAAGAAATGGTGTTGCATTTATAATAAAGAAGAAACTTGCAAGAACTGTAATGAAATACAATGCAGTCAGCAAACGCTTAATCTCTATTCATCTACGAGGAATGCCTATCAACACAACTATAATTCAAGTATATGCCCCAACAACAGCTGCAGAAGAGAATGAAATTGAAGAGTTCTATGAACAAGTACAAGCTGAAATTGACAGAACATGCAAACAGGATATCCTGATAGTCATGGGTGACTGGAACGCAAAAGTTGGCAACAAAGAAGAAGGCAAAGTAGTTGGAAAATATGGACTTGGCAACAGAAATGAAGCTGGAGAAAGACTGATAGAATTCTGCAAGACCAACGATCTATTCATCTCAAACACCTTCTTCCATCAACACAAGCGGTGGCTGTACACATGGACGTCACCCAATGGATTGTATAAAAATCAAATTGATTACATCTGTGGAAGTCAACGATGGAAAAGTTCTATAACATCAACAAAGACAAAACCTGGAGCTGACTGTGGTACAGATCATCAACTACTAGTATGCAAACTCAAGCTAAAGTTGAAAAAGAGCAAGCCACTCATGAATGCAGCAAAATATGACCTTGAGAATATACCACTGGAATTTAAAGAATGCCTGAAAAATCGATTTGGTGCTTTAGATACAAATGACAGAGCTCCAGAAGAGTTATGGAATGACATCAAGGAGGTTGTGTTGGAAGAAAGCGAGAAGTCTCTACAAAAGGTGAAAAAGCAAAAACGTCCAAAATGGATGATGGAAGAAACTCTGAAAATTGCCCAGAAACACAGAGAAGCTAAAGCCAGAGGAGAAAGACAGACAATAACAGAACTCAACAGAGATTTCCAACGTGCAGCAAGACAGGACAAGGAAAAGTACTACGACGACGCATGCAAGGAAATAGAAGCAGAAACTATTAAAGGAAGAACAAGATCGGCTTTCCTAAAGCTACGAGAGTTAAAGAAAAAGTTCCAGCCTCGAAATGGAATGTTACAAGATGCTCAAGGTTCTATGTTGAATGATGCTGAGAAGATCAAGAAAAGGTGGAAGGAATATACAGAGTTTTTATATGATAAAGATCAAGTGGACCAACAGCTGTTTCAACCTGTACCTTATGATCGGGAACCATTGGTGATGGAAGAAGAAGTTGAAGCAGCATTGAAAGCCTTATAAAAGAACAAAGCACCAGGCATTGACAGCATTTACATAGAAGTATTACAGCAATCTGATGCAGCTGTTACCATACTTATAAGGCTCTGCCAAGAAATATGGAAGACAACATCATGGCCAACTGACTGGAAAAGATCTGTGTTTATACCAATACTAAAGAAAGGTGATCCAACTGACTGTGGAAATTATTGCACAATCGCTCTGATTCGACATGCCAGCAAGATTCTACTGAAGATTATTCACAAGAGACTACAAACATACCTGGAACAAGAACTCCCTGAAGTGCAAGCAGGGTTCAGGAAAGGGCGAGGAACGAGAGACATTATTGCGGATGTGAGATGGATCCTTGAAAAGACTAAAGAATACCAAAAGGATATCTATTTGTGCCTATAGCAAGGCTTTTGACTGTGTAAACCATGAGAAACTCTGGGCTACATTAAGAAGCATGGGTATACCAGAACACCTGATCGTACTCTTGCGCAATCTGTACATTGATCAAGAAGCAACAGTTCGAACGGAACAAGTAGAAACAGAATGGTTTAAAATAAGCAAAGGTGTAAGACAAGGATGCATACTTTCCCCCTACCTGTTTAATTTATATGCAGAATAAATCATCAGAGAAGCAGGATTGTATGAAGACAACAGAGGTGTGAAGATTGGTGGAAGACTCATCAACAACCTTCGCTATGCTGATGATACCACATTACTGGCTGAAAGTGAAGATGATCTGAAACATTTGCTTCTCACAATCAAAGAACATAGTCTCAAAATGGGCCTGCACCTTAATGTAAAGAAGACAAAGATCACGACAACTGGCATAATCAACAGGTTCATCGTTGAAGGAGAAGAAATTGAAATTGTGAACAATTTTAACCTACTTGGATCAACTATCAATAAAGAAGCAACAAGCAGTCACGAAATCAGATGACGCATTGCTCTTGGCAGAATGGCTATGAAAGACCTAGATAAGATTCTCAAGAGCAGAGATATCCCTTTCCATACAAAGATTCGACTTGTTCAAGCCATGGTATTTTCAATATCATCATATGGATGTGAAAGCTGGACAGTGAAAAAGATAGACAGGAAGAAAATTGATGCCTTTGAATTATGGTGCTGGCGGCAAATACTGTGTATACCATGGACTGCCCGAAGAACAAACCAGTCGGTACTAGAGGAGATCAAACCTAAGCTTTCTTTAGAAGCTCAGATGACAAGACTTCGACTTTCATACTTTGGACACATCATGCGAAGAGAGAGATCATTAGAGAAAGACACCATGCTTGGCAAGATAGAAGGTCAATGCAAAAGAGGAAGGCCAGCAATGAGATGGATCGATACAATAACAGCAGCTACAGGTACCAGTCTGTCAACAATGAGCCACCTGACTCAAGACCGAACACAATTTAGGATAGCTATCCAGAGGGTCGCCATGAGTCGACTCCGACTCGACGGCACTTAACAACAACAACAGTCATGCGGCAGACAATAAACTTTCTGCTGAGCTGATCCCGATTGGATCTGTTGCAGACAAAGTTCTCCTTGTTAATACCGGTAGGTAACATCTCTGATCATCAGGTAGAGCAGCATTAAAATCTCGTTACCGATACTTGAGTAGTAGGAGAACTAATCTCTCATTCTATTTAATAAAATCAACAAAAAATTCAGTAAATTGATGGACTGTAACTAATAGGTATTGGTGTGACTGCATTGGGGATAAATGGGTATCTCCCGTTCAGTTTCAGATGAGCTGCCCGCCTATTTTTCATGATCCCTTCAGTCTGTTGTATTTTTTGCCTCTCAGCCTTTTTAAGGTTTTTTGTTCCTGTGACTGGTTTGCCTGTTCTTAAATAAGACCGGAGCAGTTTATCTTCTGTGAGAGACTATGTCATCTGATTTTTATTTTTATTTTTTTTATCTCACATAACATCTTAATCCTAGTAATTTCAGTTTGGGGATTTAGAAGGCATACCGGGAAATCGGCAAACTTCCTCCTTTCAAAACGTTTTAAGGGCTGTATGGGGGTATTTCGCTGTGTTGCAGGCTGCGATTCCCATATTGGACAGATTCACTGGACTTTAGTGAGCGGTTAGCCCCATCTAGTGGCTATTGACCTCATTGCAATATACTTCTTACACGTTTTCTTTTCACAGCTTTTTAGGGGTTTTGAGGAGAGATAGCAATATACTCACTTCAGCACTCCACCAGCTGAGTTAATTTATGATCGGATATCAACTTTGACTCCAGAAGAAGTATTTTTGTTGCTTATTCTGTAATATTCTGAGGCATATTGTTGAAATACCAGAACACAGGTTCCGAAAGCTTTGAATACCTTACCGGGGTAGCTGTGCTGATCAGAATGTCTGCTAAGAATCAGTACGCCACTGCGCTCTCTAAATTCTCCAGGAAAACTGAACAAACAGGATCTAATCACACATCCGGCACATCGGAGACCTCTACTTTGACATCTGACTCTGCTGCAGATCAAAACATGGGTCCAAGGTGGATCTGATGGAAGTCTTACATAAAATTGCGCTCCTTCCACCTCAAATTCTCTAAAGCAATCACGGATCTTCGGTCCGATTTAAATCTCTAGATGATAGAGTAACTCAAACGGAAGTAAATATTGGAGAGCAAAAAGGACTAGAAGAAGGGACTGTTACTTCTGGAGAGAGATCTGCAACTGTGAGTATATACTTCTGGTAATTTTTCTAAAAGGAATTCTTTGTATTAAAGCTAATTAATCTGTGAACCCACTATTTTTTGTTAAATCAGTCAGGGCCTAGTAGCAGCAGTTTAAGTTTAAATATAAAACACAGAGGAGAACTTTCTGGTTACATTTGGAACCCAGCAGAGAGCTTGTAGTTTAAATTTAATAGTCACTCAAGGCCTAGTAACAGCAAAGTACTTTTAGTTTAAATTTAAAGCACAGAAGAGAGCTTTCTGGTTACATTTGGAACCCAGCAAAGAGCTTGTAGTCTAAATTTAATAGTCACTCAGGGCCTAGCATCAGCAAAGTACTTTTAGCTTAAATTTAAAACACAGAAGAGAGCTTTCTGGTTAAATTTAGAACCCAGCAGAGAGCTTGCAGTTTAAATTTCATAAGAAGTTAGCGCCTAGCAGCAGCTAAGAGCTATAATTTAAATCAAATCAGAATATAGCTTACCTCAGCAGCACAAGACAGGGTACTGTGTAGCAGCCCTCTTTTAATAAGTGTTATTTCCCTCCCTCCCTCCCCACACCCACACACCCCTGGGATAATCGTAGCTTTATAGGTACTTACACATCTTAAAAGATAGGAGGTGCTCTCAGGTGAAGCTCATTACCCAAATCAGTCATACACTAAGGACCTGAGATTAGTTAAGCTTCAGGTGAACAAGGTATATTACACGTATTAGGTACAGTTTTATTAGTATAAATATCCATAGCAACCCTTAGTAAGTAAAGAACTTAGATCTAAACACAAACTTAAAACTAAGATGCAGACAGCAGTCCAGCAGCGGGATAGGGGCTTTCCAGTCTTTTGCATTGAGTGTCACATGTATGATTTTCTCCCAGTTGGTGAGAGGTCTTACATGTGCACTAGGTGCAAGGAGCTCTTTGCTCTCAGGGAACGAGTCCGTTCTCTAGAGGCTAAAGTAGCAGACTTGGAAAGCATAAGACAGACAGAGAGGTACATAGACGAGACCTACAGGGATATAGTCCTGAAGTCCCACCTCCAGTCTGGCAGCATCCCTGTTGCCATGGAGGAGAGAGGTCACGTGACAGGAGAGCATCACCCTGGTATGGCAGGAAGTGATCCTGTAACTAGGACCTGTCCTCCAGGTGATGTAAAACCCTCTCGCACGGAGGATGTTTCTCCAGGGCCATGTGCCCATGAGCGAAGGGTTAGGACAGCCGTTATAGTTGGTGATTTGATCATTAGGCATGTAGATAGCTGGGTGGTTGGTGGACGTGAGGATCGCCTGGTAACATGCCTGCCTGGTGCAAAGGTAGCGGACCTCACGCGCCACCTAGATAAGGTCTTAGATAGTGCTGGGGAGGAGTCTGCTGTCTTGGTACATGTCGGTACCAATGACATAGCAAAATGTGGTAGGGAGGTTCTGGAGGCTAAATTTAGGCTTTTAGGTAGGAAGTTGAAATCCAGAACTTCCAGGGTAGCGTTCTCCAAAATGCTTCCTGTTCCACGCGCAGGACCCAAAAGACAGGCAGAGCTCCGGAATCTCAATGCGTGGATGAGACAATGGTGCAGAGATGAGGGTTTTGGATTTGTTAGGAACTGGGGAACATTCTTGGGAAAGGAGGGGCTATTCCGAAGGGATGGGCTTCACCTTAACCAGGATGGAACCAGGCTGCTGGCATTAACCTTTAAAAAGGAGATAGAGCAGCTTTTAAACTAGATATTAGGGGAAAGCCGACAGTCGCCCAAGAGCGGATGGTTCGGAAGAATGTATCTTTGAAGGATACTACCAAAAGCAGAGAGGTTCCACAAAAGAGTAAAGTAGCCCAAATGCCCTCAAGTATGGAGCAGACTGAGCTTAAAGATCCCAAATTACCCATGTCTAACAATAGCCAAATTAATATGAATAAAATACATTCTCTAAAATGCTTGTATGCAAATGCTAGAAGTCTAAAAATAAGATGGAAGAGTTAGAATATATAGCACTAAATGAAAGGTTAGATATGATTGGAATATCAGAGACATGGTGGAAGGAGGACAACCAGTGGGACACTGTGATACCTGGGTACAAACTATATCGTAATGATAGAGCTGATCAAATTGGTGGAGGGGATGCTCTCTATGTTAGAGAGGGCATTGAGTCAGAAAGGATTAAAGTTTTGCAGGAAACAAAATCTGCTGTAGAATTTATATGGATTGAAATTCCATGTAAAAGGGGGAAGGCAATGGCAGTGGGGGTGTACTATCGAGCGCCTTGCCAGAATGACCAAATGGATGATGAAATGCTCAAAGAAATCAAGGAAGCTAACAAAAGTTACAGTGCAGTAATAATAATGGGTGATTTCAACTACCCCGGTATCGACTGGGTCAGTGTCACGTCAGGACATGCTAGGGAGATAAAGTTCCTAGATGAAATAAATGACTACTTCTTGGAGCAGCAGGTTCATGAACCGACCAGAGGGGAAGCCATATTAGACCTAGTCCTTAGTGGAATAACAGATCTAGTGCAAGAGATAAGGTTGTTGGGGCCACTTGGCAATAGTGATCATAGCATGATCGCCTTTGATTTAATTAGTGGAGGAGGGATAGTAAGGAACTCCACAGTACTACCTTTTAACTTTCGAAAGGGAGACTATGATAAAATGAGGAAAACAGTTAAGAAAAAACTAAAAGGAGCAGTTGCAAAGGTTAAAGACGTACATCAGGCTTGGCTGTTGTTGAAAAATACTATCTTGGAAGCCCAGACCAGCTGTATTCCACGCTTTAAGAAAAGTGGAAGGAAGTCCAAAAAACTGCCAGCATGGTTTAAAGGTGAGGTCAGAGAGGCTGTTGTTGCCAAAAAAGCATCTTTCAGGAAATGGAAAAAAGAGCCAAACGACGAAACCTGGAAACAGCACAAGCACTGGCAAGTCAAATGCAAGGCATTGATAAGGCAGGCAAAGGGAGAATTTGAGAAGAAGCTTGCTGCGGAAGCAAAGACATGAAGTAAAGACCTTTTCAAGTACATTCGTAGCAAAAAACCTGTGAGAGAGTCAGTTGGTCCATTAGATGATAAAGGGGTTAAAGGAGCACTAAGAGGTGACAAGGCGATAGCGGAGAGATTGAATGAATTCTTTGCTTCAGTCTTTACTGAGGAAGATGTAGGGATGTTACCAATGACTGAAGAGGTATTTAAAGGTGCGGAAGAATTGAAGGAAATACCGATACATCGGGAAGATGTATTACAACTATTAGATAAACTGAAGAGTAGCAAATCACCTGGGCCGGATGGTATACATCCAAGGGTGTTGAAAGAACTGAAATATGAGATTGCAGACCTGCTATTAGTAATCTGTGAACTATCATTAAAATCATCTCTAATACCTGAAGATTGGAGGATCGCCAATGTAACACCAATTTTTAAAAAGGGTTCCAGGGGTGATCCGGGAAACTACAGACCGGTGAGCCTGACATCAGTACCGGGAAAAATGGTAGAAACCATCATAAAGAATAAAATTACTCAGAATGTAGATAGTCACAACCTAATGGGAGACGGCCAATATGGCTTTAGACAAGGAAGATCTTGTCTTACTAATCTATTATGTTTTTTTGAAGGAGTGAATAAACAGATGGACAAAGGTGAGTCGGTTGATATTGTGTATCTGGACTTTCAGAAAGCCTTTGACAAGGTCCCTCATCAGAGACTTTTGGCAAAACTAAAGAGTCATGGGATAGGAGGCAGTGTACTATTGTGGATCAGGAACTGGTTAAAAGATAGAAAGCAGAGGGTAGGGCTAAATGGCCAATTTTCCCAATGGAGAAAGTTGAATAGTGGTGTACCCCAGGGATCTGTGCTGGGTCCGCTGCTTTTTGACATATTCATAAATGACCTGGAAAGTGGAATAACGAGTGAGGTTATCAAATTTGCAGATGACACAAAACTATTTAAAGTTGTTAAAACCCAAGAGGATTGTAGAAAATTGCAAGAGGATCTTGATAAATTGGAAGACTGGGCATCAAAATGGCAGATAAAATTTAATGTGGACAAGTGCAAGGTTATGCACCTAGGGAAGAACAACCCAAACTATGGTTACACGATGCAAGGTTCCACATTAGGAACCACCACCCAGGAAAAAGATTTAGGCGTCATTGTGGATAACATGTTAAAACCCTCGGCCCAGTGTGCAGTGGCGGCCAAGAGAGCAAATAGAATGCTAGGTATCATAAGGAAAGGAATGGAAAATAAAACAAAAGATATTAGAATGCCTCTATATCGTTCCATAGTGAGACCGCACCTTGAATATTGTGTGCAATTCTGGTCGCCGTATCTTAAAAAGGATATAGCGATTTTAGAAAAGGTTCAGAGAAGAGCCACCAAAATGGTAAAGGGGTTGGAAGGTTACTCCTATGAAGAAAGGCTAAAAAGGTTACGGCTCTTTAACCTGGAAAAGAGACGGCTGAGGGGTGATATGATAGAAGTCTATAAATTAATGAACGGAGTGGACCGGGTAAACGTAGATCGAATGTTTACCTTATCAGAATATAGAAAGACTAGGGGACATGCAATGAAGCTACAGGGTAAACTATTTAAGACTAATAAAAGAAAATATTTTTTCACTCAACGTGTAATCAAACTCTGGAATTTGTTACCGGAGGATGTAGTAAAGGCTGTTAGTGTAGCTGGGTTTAAAAAAGGTTTGGACAAGTTCCTGGAGGAAAGGTCCATAAACCATTATTAAGAAGGGACCCAGGATATCAATGCTTGAACCAATACAAGCATTGTGGAACCTGTGTCTCTTGGGGAAACTGCTAGGTACGTATGACCTAGATTGGCCACTGTTGGAAACAGAATAATGGGCTTGATGGACCTTGGTCTGACCCAGTATGGCATATCTTATGTTCTTATGTTTGAGGGAGACATACTGTTCTTAGGGGGGGAGGCCAAGGGATGCTGTCAGATTTTTCTTATGTCTTAATAAAAAATTGTTATACACAAAAAGAAAAGGAAACAGAACGCCAACAATTCAAATAGGAGAGATATAGCAAATTAAAGCAGAGGACTGCAGATAATGGGGACTACATCAGAAAGGGACGGACTAGACATCAACGGGGGGCAGGGGCAAAGGGGGGTATCTTAAAAAGGATATAGCGATATTAGAAAAGGTTCAGAGGAGAGCCACCAAAATGGTAAAGGGGATGGAAGGATACTCCTATGAAGAAAGGCTAAAAAGGTTAGGGCTCTTTAACCTGGAAAAGAGACGGCTGAGGGGAGATATGATAGAAGTCTATAAATTAATTAACGGAGTGGAACAGATAAACGTAGATCGATTGTTTACGTTATCAGAATATAGAAAGACTAGGGGACATGCAATGAAGCTACAAGGTAAACTATTTAAGACTAATAAAAGAAAATATTTTTTCACTCAACGTGTAATCAAACTCTGGAATTTGTTACCGGAGGATGTAGTAAAGGCTGTTAGTGTAGCTGGGTTTAAAAAAGGTTTGGACAAGTTCCTGGAGGAAAGGTCCATAAACCATTATTAAGAAGGGACCCAGGATATCAATGCTTGAACCAATACAAGCATTGTGGAACCTGTGTCTCTTGGGGAAACTGCTAGGTACGTATGACCTAGATTGGCCACTGTTGGAAACAGAATACTGGGCTTGATGGACCTTGGTCTGACCCAGTATGGCATATCTTATGTTCTTAAGTTATGTTAGGGGGAGGGGGAAGGTCAAAGGCTGTACAGAAGAGGTGGGTCTTTAATGTGGCCTTAAAGGTATTGAAGGAAGGTTCCAGGCAGAGAGCTGATGGGAGCGAGTTCCAGAGCCTGAGGCCAAGGAAAAAGAAGGCAGAGGAACGAGTGGCTTGCAGGCGGGCTTGGTATGGAGACGGAAGAGATATGTGGTTAGAGTGGATGGACCTGAGGAGCCGGTGGGGTGTGTGAAGATGGACCAAATCAGAGAGGTAGACAGCAATGCCAGTGTGGATTGATTTGTTAACTAAGATGAGGATTTTGTATTGAATTCTGAATGGAATATTAAGGATTCTTTGATTATGCATTCCCATTTGGAAGCAATTGAGAATCTGTCCAGGGCCAAGAATCTTCATTTTTTAAATTTCCCTGAAACTCATTTATTAGCTCCAGATATTCTGTTGAAAAAATATTTTGTGGAAATGTTAAAAATACTGGAGCCTGTGGAGATTGTGAAAGTGTAGTTACTCATCTGTAACAGGTGATCTCCAGGAACTGTAGGAATTTAGTCTTCACATCTGGACGACATGGATCCTGCGTGGGATGCTCCCCCGCTACCAATAGGAAAGCCTTTGGGAGCAATCCACTGTGTCTGCACCACTGCCTTCCCAATCTCCTAACTCTGTCTCCTCAGTTGGGTTTGTAGCTGAAAAGACAGAGAATACAACAAAAATAGAACCCTACAACTCTAAGGGGAGGAGGGTGGGTTGTGAAGATACTAAATTCCTGCTGTCCCCAGAGATCACCTATTACAGGTGAGTAACTATGCTATCTCCTGGGACAAGCAGGAATATAGTCTTCATATATGGGACTGCCTAGCTCCCAGATCTCTGAAGAATTAAACCAGTCAGAAAGTCGGACACAGTCAGGTTAGCTTAGACTTTCCCACCAAGGAGATCTGGTAGGAATATTGGGTAGGGGGATAGGGGTTGTCCTTATGTTCCAAAGAGATGTTGAAGGACCGCCTGGCTAAATGCTGCATCCCAGCGAGAGTCCTTGTCCAAGCAGTAGTGGGCAGCAAAGGTGTGGATGGAAGACCATGTTGCAGTCCGGCAGATATCAATGGCTACTGAACATAGGTTCACTACCGATGTTGCTATGGCTTGGACATTATAAGTAGAAAGGTGCCCAGTGAGGTTAAGTCCTGCTTTGTCATATGCCAGTGATATATTTTATTTATTATTTATTTATTTACAGTTTCTTTTATACCGCACTATTCGACATCAGCGCGGTTTACAATGAACAGAAACTACACTTACCAAATATTGATCAGTGCTTACAATGAACAGCTGGGTATACATTAAACAGGTTTACATTCAACAGGTTTCATAAACAGAGGAACATAATAACTATGTACAAAAAGCAGCTATGTACAGAACAACTCTTTATATAGTCTGCTATCCATCTGGACAGCATGCGTTTCATTACAGAGAGACCCAGGTGGTTGGGATCAAATGACACAAATAATTGAGAGGACTTTCTGATATCCTGTGTCCTTTGGAGATAGAAGGCCAGAGCCCTTTTGCAGTCAAGTGTGTGCAGGGTTGCATCTGCACGAAATGCGTGAGGTCTAGGGAAGAAGACTGGAAGGATTACTGACTGATTAACGTGGAAAAGTGACACCATCTTTGGCAAAAAGTGGGGATGTGTCTGAAGGACAACTTTGGCATGATGAAATCTGGTATACGGTGGATGCGCGCTAAGATTTGCAGCTCACTGATGCGCCTGGCTGAGGTCAGGGTGATGAGGAATAAAACTTTTCAAGTTAAGTATCACAGGTGTGTAGTTGCTAAGGGCTCAAACGGAGGTTTGAAGAGCTGAGCCAATACCACATTAAGATCCCATGTTACTGGGGTGGTCAAAGGGGTGGCTTGATGAGGAGCCAGCCCCTCATGAAGTGTGCCACTAGAGGAATTGTGAAGATGGGTAGACCATCAACAGGTTTATGAAAAGCTGAAATAGCACCAATGTGCACACGTACTGAATTTGTTTTGAGTCCTAAAGAGGAGAAATGCAAAAGGTACTGAAGAAGCGTGGATACTGTTGCTTCAAAAGGATTGTGGTTATTTTGCGAGCACCATGAAGTGCATCTACACTATTTGAATGGGTATGTTTGCCTCATAGAGGGATTTCTGTAATAAAGGAGGACATCTTTCATGGCTGTTGAAAGTGGCAAATGTTGAAACATCATGCTCTTAGCATCCACGCTGTTAGTCGGAGAGACCACAGATTGGGATGCAGGACTGTTCCATTGTCCTGGGACAGAAGACCTAGCTTGGATCCCAATGGAATCGGAGGAGTCTGTGTCAGCCAAAGTAGGAGGGGACACCAAGGCTGAGTGGGCAAGTGAGGGGCTATGAGGATCATAGATCCCTTGTCTGCTTGGAGTTTGAGAAAAGTCTTCAGGATCAGGGTATGGGGGAAAAGTATAAAGCAGTCCCTGACCCCCCAGTGAATCATGAAGGCATCTAATGTCAGACTGAATTTAGATGGTATCCTGGAGCAGAACTGTGGAAGTTGAGAGTTCTGTGGAGTGGCAAGGAGATCTATGACTGGGGTTCCGCAGGCTTGGAAAATCTGTGCCACTGTCTCTGGATCCAGGGTCCACTCGTGTGAATGTAAGATCCAACTCAGTTTGTCCGCTAAGTGATTGATCTCTCCTGGAATATAAACTGCACGAAGGTGCATGTGGTGGAGAATGGTGAAGTTCCATAGGCAGCCGGCTTCCTGGCAGAACAGAAGACAGCCCATCCCCCCTTGTTTGTTTATGTAAAACATTGCCACTTGATTATCTGTCCTGACCAGGATCTGGCTGTTAGAAAGGTGGTGCTGGAAAGCTTGGAGGGCATTCGTGATTGCTCGGAGTTTGAGGAGGTTGATTTGTTGAGCTGATTCCTGTGCTGTCCACAGTCCTTGTGTGGAAATGGAATTTAGATGGGCTCCCCAACTAGGCTTGCATTGATGCATCTGTAGTCAAGGTATGTTGAGGATGGGGCTTCCGAAAAGGTGACCCTGTGAGAAGATTTGCTGGAGAGAACCACCATAGGAGTTATTCGGCCAGAGGGTGTGTTACTTGAACAATATCCCATAGATTCCCTTTAGCTTGGGTCCACTGGGATGAGAGGGTCCATTGTGTTAGTCGCATATGCAGTCGTGCATAAGGTATTACATGCACTGTGGATGCCATGTGACCTAACAGATACAGGAAGACTCGAGCCCTTGCAGTCTGCTGTTGGCGCTTGTGGGTGGCTAGGTCCACCAATCTGTTCATGCGGTCCAGAGGACGGAAGGCCCTGGATTGTTGAGTATCCAAAACAGCACCGATGAACTTCAATCTTTGAGTTGGGGTGAGGTGGGATTTTGGGAAGTTTATGACAAATCCCAGATGTTGCAATAGTGCAATAGTTTGTTGAAGAGATGAGCAGAGTTCTCCAGGAGAGTCTGCCTTTATTAGCCAATCTAAGTAAAGGAAGACAAAGATTTTGTTGCTTTGAAGATATGCTGTCACTACAGCCATGCACTTTGTGAAGACTCTTGGTGCAGATGCAAGGCCGAAGGGAAAGACCCTGTATTGATAATTCGTGCCCTGACAGGTGAAGTGAAGATACTGCCTATAGTCTGGGTGAATCAGGATGTGAGTGTAGGCCTCTTTGAGGTCTAGGGAAAGCACAGTTACTTACCTGTAACAGGTGATCTCTGGGAACAGCAGGAATAAGTCTTCACATATGGGTACGTCGGTACCGACGGAGTCTGTGCGGGAACGCTTCCCAGCTTCCAATCAGAAAGCTTTTGGAAGCATCCCACCATGCCTGCGTGCTGCCTTCCCGCCCTTCCCAACTGTCTCTCCTCAGTTAAGTTTTAAGCTGAGACAAAGAGAGAGAGAGAGAGGAAAGGAAAGATAGATAGAGAGATACAACTCCTAGGGGAGGTGGGTGGGTTGTGAAGACTTATTCCTGCTGTTCCCAGAGATCACCTGTTACAGGTAAGTAACTGTGCTATCTCCAGGAACAAGCAGGAATGAGTCTTCACATATGGGGACTCCCAAGCTAAGATGCCTGGAGCCCTAGCATGTTGGGATTTGAAAACATGCTATACCTCATATGGCCAGGCATCCTGAGGATGGAGGGTAGGAGGTGAAATAGAAAGGAGCTGTAGAAAACAGCTAACCTAAGATAGGACTACAGGCAAGAAGTCCTTGTATGTATGATAATTATCATGAATATATATTGAAATGAACAATTGCAATATGGACCTCACCTACTGGGTTGCAGGAAGTAGAGAGGCTCATGGAATCTACTGTGGATCCAGTAGAGGAATCTTCAAGGTGACCTCACTGAAGTGAAGGTGAAGGTCAACATCTGGAAGAAAAAGGTGACCCCAGGATTCAACTGGGGTAGTACAAAAACGGCAGGCCTTCAGTGGGAAGCTTTATGGAAAAAGCTGCAAACTCTTTTGGCTGCAGAGTTATTCACACGTAGGAGCAAAAGAGGAAGACTGACCGATTTGGACAAACTGGCGTAGTCCCTGAGGGAAGAAGGGGTACAGAAAAAAACCCGTATTCCCAGGGAAAAGATAGGTGTCTGAGGATTTGGAATCTCAGATGTACTGAAGATCCGCCATGTCTTTCCGAACTGGTGAGAGGTAGGAAAGATATTGGAGCATGGAGCTTCAGGAATACCTAACCCTTAGGGTTATGAAAGGAGCTGTCAGTACCACAGGAGTGGTAGTGTGTGTAGTACCCCAAACATGCTGTGGAACAGCATGGATGTGGTAAAGCCCACTGTTTGGAACATACAGGAGGGAAAAAACCTATATGAGCATAGACAGTTAGATAGATAAGTATGTGAATACATATCTACCTATAATAAAGTATCTCAGCAGATACACATATATATATATGTATGTATGTATGTATATATATATATATATATATATTGTGGTGATGCGCAGGTAGCTGAGCCTTTTAAAACTGGAAAAAAAGAGTTTTTTTCTCATGAGCGGGGGAAGGGCTCACTACAGCATAGCTCCCAGGCAGAGAAAGAAGCTAGAACACACACTAATAGGGATAGCTTGAAGCCACACCCAGCCTCTAGGGCTCGTGCAGGCAGAGAGGGGGTGGGGCCAGAGAAGGAAACAAGCTGCAGGATATTTAACCTGCGTCACTCAGGAAGAGAGGCAACAGATCCAGGAAAAGAGGACACAGAGGGAGAGGATACAGATACAGCAGCTGAAGCAAAAGCAGAGAGAGGACGTGCTCCAGGAAAACTGCATGCTAAAAGCCAGGAGGAGAGGCCAAGAGTCCAGAGGAACCAAGGGAAGAAACAGCAGTATAAGGCTGTAGGGCCTGGAGGTTCAAAGGGGACCAGCCATAACTCCCAAGGCAAGTGCAAAGGTTGTGGGCATGAGTGGAGCTGGGAAAGACGTCAGGAGTATATGACTGATTCTGAAGGTAACAGCTCAAGTCCTGAGTCTGTGATTAGGCAGTACAGAAAACCAGTTGAAAAGAGGGTTTCTGCCAGTAAAGCAACTTGTGTGTGTCCTGAACAGGAGTGGCTAAGTGAAAGAAGGGCAAGAGCTTTTGACCCGGTAAAAAGGGGAAGCCAGAAGTTAAAATGGGGGAAACTTCTTAAGCTTTTAAAAGAAGTGAAGCATAGCGTTCCAGAACGTGCCCCAAGCCCTGAGTGTTATAGCACCCCAGAAGAAATGGAAATAGAGCTGTACTCAGACTCTCCAATATCCTCTGCAGAATCCATGGAGTGTGGGATTTGTATCAGCCGTGTTTAATGCTTTTATAAGAAGCTGTGGGTAACAGGTTAAGAAGATAATCTGTGCTGGTGTTATTGTGTGCCAAGGTGAAAAGCAGACAAGAAGTCACAAGAACCTCATTGTTTAAAAGCAGCCAATTGTATCTCTGAAGAAGCCGGGTTAACAGGGCTAGCGGTTTTAAACCAGGAGGCAGCACAGGAGAGATATCCTAATCTGCAGCAGCTGAGAGTTAAAGGTCAAAAACTGTCTTACAGAAGTTTTTGGAAAACTGTGCATTTAAAAAATGTTACACTGCTTTTGTTTAATGAAAGAAGCTAAAAAGAGTATCAAGAGTGAAGTAACTACTTGAAGAAATATTGCTGAGAAGTTTAAGAGAGAAAATATCCTGTATTTTCAGTTTGCAATATTGTTTGCCTTATCTTGGTTCCAGAAAGAAAGAAATAAAAAGCAATTTAAGTTAACAAATTGTCCTGTGATCCTCTTCCACTCGAATTGCTGACAAAGCAAACCCACAACTACACAAAAGAAGAGTGATGTCCAGCGCTCCCCACTAGGCAACCGCCTAGACGCACGGGGCGCGGCCACAATATATATATATATGTATATACGTATATACATATAGATATATAGATAGATATACAGGATATATATATCTATAGTGAGATCTAGAAGGGCATAACATATGCACACACAGCTGACAGACATATATATCTATAGAGATGTATATATATATATATATGAATATATAGGTCGAAAGCCTATAAGTACATTCACATGAGAGATGTGAAGAGGAAAGATTCATCTGATAACAAGAAGGAAGAACCTACTTGAGAAGATATATAGAGAATCTATTCCCCCTGGTTATGATGGGAAAGCTATCCAGTGAAATAAGCAGGATGGTTACGTGAAAAACAGTCAGTAAGCAGCAAGTCCTGAGTCTTGTAGAATTCTAGCATGGTAAAGGGACAGAGAATGCATAAGAATGAGATACCAGGTTGACCCACTTGAGGGACAAAAAGGGTACCATGCGTTCTTTAGTTAAATATGTGCTGTCCCTGAAGGATTAGGATACCATGAGGACAAGCTGCAAGGAAGAAAGAGCATATTCCCTGTAGGAATTGACCACTCTTTAGGCTTTCACGTAGAGAAGGCTTATGTCCTTTGTTTTAAAAGGAAATAGTAGGGTATAAAGAACCCTCACAGTCATGGGGGGCATGACTGAGGAATCCTTTTTCAACCATGTAGGATAGTCATTAGAGAAAAAAAACCATGCTCTCTAGCAAGGGCCCATAGTGGAAAGCTTCTCTGTAAAATTGCAGAGAGCATTATGCAGGAGAATTGGGAGATAGAACTGGCTGTTGGAAAAGCCAGCAGCCACATCAACTATGCTGCCAAACCCAAAGGAATTGGAGATGGCAAGAATAGAAGATAGTGTGATAAGCCTGTAGTGATAAGGATTGCCCAAGAAAGATGTATGCACTGTCTTGGAATCACTACTAAGGCCAGACAGAAAGTAGTGGAGGACAACTGTGGATACTTGTGGAAAAGTACCAGTGGTCCAATCACTAGAGCTCCTGCATGGGCAGCTGCTGCTAAGACAGCAGAGAGAATCTTTCTGTGTAAAACAGAAAGAACAGACAGAACAAGAGTAAGAAATCTCTGTCCCTGTCTGATGAGCTGCCCAAGCAAAAAGAAGGGAGTTTACTCAAGAGAAAAAACTCCATACTGGAATGGAAAGACTAGAAAGGCTGAAGAAGAAGCCCTCCAGTGCAAAGGTACCACTCTTACAGGGGAAAAACTGGATAAGAGGGTAGAGAAACAAGAGCTGAAAAGTGACTTATCATGTGGTAAGTCTGAGGAAGGAAAAAATTCATGTTGGTACAGAAAACTATCATGTGATAGTTGTTAAACCCCTCTTCGTAGCAGGAAGAAGAGGAGAAACCTGTGACCCATAGACATGAATATCCTGACAGCTCAGTATATCTAGGAGAACTGGATGTCTTAAGAAAAGAGATCCATGTGTAAAGTTTAGAATGAAAACAGTGAAAAACCTCTGCTGAGAAGAAGTCAACTGTAGGTTCTAAACCCCAAGAGGCAGAAAAAAGATTAATCAGAACCCTATGGTTGCTGGGTTTGTTTAGCCTGGCGAGAGTTTGGATTCTTCAGACCGGGGCGATGATTCCCCTTGCTTGGGAACATCTGTATGATGGGCAGGAGAAGAGTAAAACCTTCTCCTCTTAGGGAAAGAAGGTTTGGCAGGGCATTTCCTACCTACTGGGGAAGGAGAAGGCTTAGGATAGCCTTCAGAAACAGGGAAGTCAGTGGACCACTGAGCAACCTGATGTAAAGACTCCTTATGGAAGAGATTTTCTCCAGTGCAAGGAGTATTACCCAGTCTTTGTTGTGCCCATTTGTTTAAGTCTGAAGCTTGGAGCCAGGCTCTACGTCGTGCCCCTATGGCTATAGCAGAAGTTCTGCTAACAGACTCAAATGAGTCTAGGGAAGCACGAGTAAGAAACCAACAGATATTTTGCATATGACTAAGTAGTAAGGAATAGTCTGCAGTCTTGGGTTCTGAAAGAAAAGGAGTCAAAAGATATAATTTCTTTGTGACCTCCTGAAGAGATAGACTCATATAAAAAATATATGAGAGAATCCTTGCTGACAGCATGGATGTCTGGAAGGTTTGACGTCCAAAGGCATCTAGTGTCCTAGACTCACGACCTGGTGGGTAAGAAGAGTGCTTTTTCTTACTTTTCATCTTCCTCATTGCTGATTCCACCACAATGGAATGATGAGGAAGTTGAGTCTTTTGAAACCCTGGAGAGGGGGGCACCTGATACAGAAGATCAGTTGCTCTAGAAGGTGAGGGTACCTTTAAAGGTGCTTCCCACATTCTTAGAAGAAGATCCTGCAAGGAATGATGCAAAGGAAGCATTATGTTTTCCTTTGCTTCAGTAGAAACAGAGCCTTGTGTAGGATCATGGCCAGGGATAGGAATGGCAAGAGATCTTGCCATATCCCGGAGGAAATTCTGAAAAGAAGGATCTCCAAAGAGAACCTTCCTTGGACATGCTAGACCTGAAGGACTAGCCTGGGCACCGGAGGATCTACCTGAGTATATAGGAATATAAGATCCTGCATGGTGCAAAAAAGGATCCTTAAGGGATGGATGCTGGTACTGGAGGTCAGGACCTGTGACAGTCAGTACTGCATCGTCCATGCCATGTATCGACTCCAGACTTGGTATAGAAAGGAGCGACCCTGGAGAAAGAAGCATGGAAGGTGCTGGCCCCGATGCTACTGCGGATACCGGTACCGATACCGATAGCGCTGTTGGAATTGAAGGCGACACCGACATCAGAGCAGTCATCGGTGGCAGCTCAATCGTACCGAGGTAACCGAACGCTTTCGGTAATCACCCTCGATACCAAGCGTCTGGTACCGGTAAGTATCGGTACCGAGACGTGTCGGTACCCAGTCTTCCAGACTAGAGATCGATTCCAGACTTGGCATCGAAGGAAGCGAGTCTATCGATGCATGTCTAGAGGGTACCGACGTCGGTGGTAGTATCGGCGTTGATGCCGATACTGGAAAGTCAATCTGGAGCATATCCACCGGTCCCGAAGGTACCGAGAAAGCCAGATGACGATCCCTGGTGAGGAGTGAAACGTCCAACACCAGTGCCGATACCGGGGTATCGGTACCACTCGAAGCAGATGCCACCACCGAGCATGGCTCAGGTATGTTCTGTGAGGGGTGAGCCCCAGGAACAACCTGAAACCCCTCATAGGCTTTAGAGGCCGAAGACTCCCGCTGGGGTTTTGAAGCCAATGGACCCTCGAGGGCAAGGCCGGAGCCGTCTTCATGCTGTGCATGAGACCTACCACTCGAGGGTTGGCTAGTCTTAACAGACTGTTTGTGGGTTACCTGATCCTGTGTAGAAGAAGAAACGGTCAGTGCCCTGACACTGGAAGGGAACCTGGTATCGAGGGAAACTCGATGTTGAAAATCTCTTCTCACAATACTGTAGCCCGAGGGCTCCGGAGGAAAATGATCAGGACCCAAACAGGTTAGACACCAGTTTTTGGAGTCTAAAAATAAAGCTGTACCGCCACAGCTTAAACATTTCTTAGAGAAAGAGGCTGGCGGTTCCATGAGGGACATGGACAGGCCTAGAAGGCATAAAAAATTTAAGACAAAAAACTGAGGGAAAATATTCCCTGAATTTCAGAAAAAGAAAAAAGAAACACCGGCGGTACCGGTGGAGTCGGGGAGACAGCCGCGACCACAAGAAAACAAAAGAATTAAAGAAGAATTTTCTGCGGTGACAAGAGGACGTCCTGCCGGCTCCGCGGAAAAATGAAAACTGAGGAGAGACAGTTGGGAAGGGCGGGAAGGCAGCACGCAGGCATGGTGGGATGCTTCCAAAAGCTTTCTGATTGGAAGCTGGGAAGCGTTCCCGCGCAGACTCCGTCGGTACCGACGTACCCATATGTGAAGACTCATTCCTGCTTGTTCCTGGAGATCAGAGCCAGTTCTGTTTCTGCAAGTAGGGAAGGAAGGTTCCCAGAGAGATAATTTTGAATTTCTCCTTGATGAGTAAATTGTTTAGCGCATGAGGTTGAGAATGGACCTGTAGCCCCCTGATTTCTTTGGAATGAGGAAGTAGAGGGAGTAGAAGCTTTTTAGCAATTGGTTTTGAGGAACTGCTTCTATGGCTCCTTGGGAAAGGAGATTGTTGACCTCCTGCTTGAGCAGGGTGTCAAGGGGAGGTTGGGTGGGGAAATCCCCTCTGAAGTGGAAAATGTAACTGGTAACCTTTCTGAACTATGGACAGGGTTCACTGTTCTGTGGTGATGGCGTGCCATCGATGTGAAAAATGGCAGAGTCTCCCTGGGATGGTTGTAGGTTCCTGAGTGTGCAGGGACAGGCTGGTTAAGCTCACTAGATGGGAGTCAAAAACTGGGTGCTGTTGGCGGCTGAGTGGCTGGCTGTGGTTTAGCTATCCTGGGCTTTTTTGCTTGCTTAGGACCCTGTTTGTTTTTGCTGGTGCTGATAAGCAGGCTGAAAATAGGAGGGGTAGAACCTACTCTCCTTTGGGTAGAAGGGTCTTTTAGCTGCTGCCTTTTTCTTTGTTTGGTCAGCAGTCTTCCTGGAGAGCCTTTTAAGCATTGTGTCATCTGTTTCCAGCTCTCCAGCCTTCTCCCTCTAGTTTTAACTGAAGAGGTTCTCTCCTGACAGGGAATATTATCAAGCTTGTCCTGGACCCATTGTTCTAGGTCTGATGCTTGGAGCTATGCTAACTGGCGTGCACCTATGGCAATAGATGAGGCTCTACTAGTGGATTCAAAGGCATCTAATGCTGCCCTGTTTACAAACTTTGACACATTTTGGCTGTGATATCAAAAAACCGGCTCCACTCTTCACCTCAGAGATATAACCACCAGCAAACAAGCTATATCCCAACTCCAAAAAAAAGCTCTATTTGATGGCAACTGGGTCTCAGACTTGAATCAGGCGACGTACAGAACCCGTATACATATACAGGCATAGCGCCTTAACTTGCATCAATGACCCAACACATTGCTCTTAACTAAATGAGCTAACCTGCTTAATTTACAAAGCGTTAAAGCTTAATCCATTGAGGAATGAATATAAAATGCTTATCTTAAATTTTGTAAATTACTATCCCAACGCCGGATATCAGCGTCGTGGCGTTTCATGATTAGACGTTTCTTCAGGGGATACTCCTTCCATTACAAAGCTTTCCTCGTATTGTACTGGATCCCATTATATGATATCGGCTGGTGTTCACCACTAAAACGCCGCGCATGCATGGTGAACACTGCGCATGCATGGTGACACCAGCTGATATCCGGCGTTGGGATAGTAATTTACAAAATTTAAGATAAGCATTTTATATTCATTCCTCAATGGATTAAGCTTTAACGCTTTGTAAATTAAGCAGGTTAGCTCATTTAGTTAACAGCAACGTGTTGGGTCATTGATGCAAGTTAAGGCGCTATGCCTGTAAATGTATACGGGTTCTGTAAGTCGCCTGATTCAAGTCTGAGACCCAGTTGACATCAAATAGAGCTTCTTTTTGGAGTTGGGATATAGCTTGTCTGATGGTGGTTATATCTCTGAAGTGAAGAGTGGAGCCGGTTTTTTGATATTACTGAGAAGTTGCATTGAGCTCTGAAAGGTGACGAGATACAGAAACATTTTGGCTGTGTGCAAGCACAGTTTGAAAAGCAGATCTCTTTTCCTCAGGAAGGAATGGAAGAAAACCTTCCCGGTCCTTATTAAGTTCTTTGAGGATCATTCCCATATAGAGAATGTAAGAGTTGATTCTGCTGGCTAGCATCGAAGCCTGAAAGGATCAGCCAGCAAGGAATCGAGATTCCTGGATTCCCTTCCTGGAGGTATGAAAGAGTGCGAAGCATCACTGATTCAACCACCATAGAGTGGTGTGAAAGTTGTGGTTTTTGAAAACCAGGATACTCTGGCACCCTGTACATAGTATCAAGCCGTCGGCTAATGGGAGATACCATGAGAGGGGTCTTCCACATCCTGAGCATCAAGTTGTGGAGGATGCGATGCACCAGAAGGATCGCGGCTTCCTTTAGGGCTGTAGGGTACTGGAGTATTAGGAGGTCCACCTAAGAAGCATGGTACCACGTGAACAGAAGAAACCTAGCACTAATTCGTAGTATCAGGGAAGGAGAACTTTATTGCACACAACTTTAGCCCAAACGCCCGACACAGGCCGTGTTTCGAATCCTCTTCATCAGGGGAATTCAGGCATACTACATCCATAAATACATGAACAAACAATAAATAAATAAAATGTTGTTCATAAATATCATAATCACAAAATATAAAAATTAAAAAACCAACAAATAAACAAATTAAAACTATGATAAACATAAAACTCTATAATAATTATTAATATAAAACATTAATAACAATGAAATAAAAAGAACTAAAAAATGAAAAAAGGATAAAAATAAAATAAAGAATAAAAAATGTTGGAATGCCCAAAAACTAATGTACAATGAAAAAAAACAATGAAAAAAACATCAAATGTGACATAAATATAAACTATTTTAAAAAAATATTAACTTATAAGGGAATCGAAAAGGGTGTGACTACTAAAAAGAACCAATAAGTTCTTTAAAAACAGTACCTTATCAACAGGTTCAAAACAATTGTATAAACCTTCCGCTAAAAGGGAGGAGAAAAAGAAGAGCCGGTATCAAGAAATAGTGTACCAACGAAGCAGGAATGAGATAAAACTAATGCTATTTTCAAAACCAGCAGGAGTAATATTAAACTACTTTATACATAATGATTTCAAGTGAATAACTATGAATATTATACATTTCAGAAGGGGGGAAATTCTGAAGGAGAAAATGAAAACAAGGTGAAAAAACGCACAAATTTGAAAGGTCTTTAAAAACAAATTCACCTTCTGACATGTATTAAAAACTTCAAAAATTAAATCTTTTCAAAAACGGGTATATTTTTAAACCTCAAGATGGTAAATAAGTCTATTTATAGCAAAGAACATTTACAGAGGTGTAAAAACCGAGGGAAAAGCATTGCAATTTAATACATGTCCGTAGATTTGCGATATTAGTTTCAAAAGGTTATAACGTAGACTGATATATAGATGCAATCACTTTCTGTATGAGCCCCTTGTCTAGTACATGATTGGCCCCAGATCCTCCAATCAAACGCCTTCAATGTTTCCCGCGATTTCACCTCCTCCTTTTTTAGCACGCAAGTGCCGGCGTTTTTTAACTGTTGGATTATACATGGACAGACGACAGTAACACTGTGTCTCTGATGCGCAACGTTTGACACATAAGAGAAGGTTTTGCGAGATACTATTTTTGTGGCTGGGATCAAGCATCTACAGGTATAAGTCATTGCAATAATGGAAGAATGTTTTCATTTTGTAACATTTTTAATACTGATACTTCTCAAATAAAATGTTAATTAATTTATTTTTTGATGGTCTCTATAGTGTGGTGGGCCAGTACACTGAATCGTGGCATAATCAAATGATAGTGGTATTTGTAGAATTATAATTTACACGACAAGCCTGTTCTTGGGTTTTTAACCCTTTCCAGGCCGAGCCCAAAACTCTTGGGATCCAAAATTCTGACTAAATATTCCTATCAAATGGTATATAATACATGACCATAGCAAAAGGAAAATCACTATTAGAACATATTGAATAAGACGGATACAATTTTCCTGAAATATGCAAAAATTAACCCGGCTGCAGAATGTGGATTAAAAAATTAAAGTAGGCCTTGAAAGGGTTAAACGGTAGATCATGGCTTTTAAAAGATTCATATTATATATTAAATTGCAATGCTTTTCCCTTGGTTTTTACACCTCTGTAAATGTTCTTTGCTATAAATAGACTTTTTTACCATCTTGAGGTTTAAAAATATACCTGTTTTTGAAAAGATTTCATTTGTTTATTTGTTGGTTTTATTTAATTTTTATATTTTGTGATTATGATATTTATGAACAACATTTTATTTATTTATTGTTTGTTCATGTATTTATGGATGTAGTACGCCTCAATTCCCCTGACGAAGAGGATTCAAAACACGGCCTGTGTCGGGCGTTTGGGCTAAAGTTGTATGCAATAAAGTTCTCCTTCCCGATACCACAAATTAGTACTGGGTACTGGAGTATTTCCAGTTCCTCTGCCCTTGGTTCCGGTTCCAATGAAGCAGGAATTGATAATCCCGCTGCCATGCTCTAGATACATTCTTGGAAAAACATGTCTTACAGTGGTGATTTTCTGTGAGTGCTCGTGGTTGGAGGTGAGGGCTTGGAGATCTGTGGAATCGAAGGAGCAGTGGTCAGAATTGGACATATCCGAGTCTGATACAGATGAGTATCGATGATATTGATGCCTGTATGACTGATGTCGATGCTCCTCGATACCTTTGGGATCTAGAAAACGAAATTAGGTCTTACCTGCTAATTGTCTTTCCTTGAACTTTCTCCGGGCCAGTCCAGGGTAAGGTAGGGTTGTCAATCCCCTATAGCAACTGAGGACTGAATGCTTCAAGTTTTCCTGAGAGGTGAAGCCACTCCCCCTTAGGGCTAACCATCAGTCTCCTTCTGTCAAAGCAACTAAAGAGAACAAAACTGAAAAGAGTAGATTAACCCTTGAAAAACTGATAACAATCTATAGTTCTTGAACAACGAGGAAGCAAGAAACACACTTCCCTTGAATGCTATCAATTAACCTTTTTTTTTTTTTTTTTAATATTTCAAATAGAGTAGATACTACCGAGTCATCCGAGTTTGGCATTAAGTGCATGCGCCTAGCCCCAAGTTGTGCATCTGGAGCGAAGACGCCAAGAAGATGAAATGCTTTGAAGATGCCAAAAAGACAGAAATATAGATACCGATGCCGAAAAGCTGAACACCAGGGTGGGTCCCTGGACTGGCCCGGAGAAAGTTCAAGGAAAGACAATTAGCAGGTAAGACCTAATTTCGTTTTCCTTATCATTTCTCCGGGCCAGTCCAGGGTAAGGTAGGGCAGTACCAAAGCAGTACCTAAACCTGGGAGGGGCCCGCCAAACCTGAGATAAGAGCCGCAGCCCCCACCTTAGCATCGTCCCGAGCTTGAACATCCAAGCGGTAATGCTTTGCAAAGGCATGCAAGGAAGACCAGGTTGCTGCTCTGCAGATGTCAACCGGCGGAACAAAAGCGAACTCCGCCCAGGAAGCCGCTTGAGCTCTAGTGGAATGAGCTCTTAACGTCGCCGGCAGCGACAGACCGCGGACAGAGTACGCTTCAGAAATGGCTTTGCGGACCCACCTAGCAATAGTGGACTTAGAAGCCGCGAGACCCTTGCGAGGACCACTGAACTGGACAAAAAGCCTATCCGTCTTCCGAATAGACTGCGACAACCGAAGGTAGGTTTTGAGAACCCGAGCAAGATCTAAATGCCGGAGCGCCCTGTCCATAGGAGAAGTGGAGGAAAACGAAAAAAACAGGCAACGCTACAGATTGGTTAACATGAAAAGACGACAGCACCTTCGGCAAAAAAGGAGGGAACAGTGCGCAGCAAAACCCGCTCGGGAAGAAACTGCAAATAAGGTTCTCGACAAGACAAGGCTTGCAAATCTGAAATCCTACGCGCCGAACACAAGGCGACCAGGAAAGCAGTCTTCCAAGAACACTCTCGGAGCTGCTGCGAGCAGAGGGACGTCAAAGGAGAGTGAGAAAAAGCCTCCAAAACTACGTTCAAGTCCCAAGGAGGCACAATAGAACGAACAGGAGGACGAATAATCTTTGCGGCTCGTAAAAAACGATGCACATCCGGATGCGCGGAAAGGCGACGACGTTGCACCAGACCCCGAAAACAGGCAAGCGCTGCTATTTGCACCTTAAGAGTACTAAGAGCCAGCCCTTTGTCCAAGCCATGCTGTAAGAAAAGGAGAAGCTGTGGTAAAGACGAGGACATAGGAAAAACCTTGTGCTGAGAACACCAAGTTTCAAAAAGGCGCCAAACCCGGACATAGGCCAGAGAAGTCACCGGTCTCTTAGACCGTAGTAAAGTAGACACTACGGAGCTCGCATACCCTTTGCGTGTCAAGCGAGTCCTTTCAAGAGCCAAGCCGTAAGCAAGAAGCGATCCACTCGTGGCATGAGTATCGGACCCTGCTGCAAGAGATTGCTGCGGACTGGAAGAGGCCACGGCTGATCTATCAGCAGACGAACGAGATCGGCATACCAAGGCCGGCGCGGCCAATCCGGGGCAATGAGAATCACCAACCCCCGGTGCCGCGCAATGCGTTGAAGAATACGACTCAACATCGGCCACGGAGGAAACACGTACAAGAGAGCATCCTGAGGCCAGGGTTGAACGAGAGCATCGAGCCCCTCGGACATGCGTTCCCTGCGTCTGCTGAAGAAACGACTCGCTTTGGCATTGCTGTACGTCGCCATGAGATCCATCACCGGTTGTCCCCAACGTAAGGTGATGTCGTGAAAGACCGCCACATTCAACTCCCACTCTCCGGGATCGAGAAGATGACGGCTGAGATAATCCGCCTGTACATTCGCCGTTCCCGCAACATGAGCTGCAGAGAGCGCTAGCAGATTGTCCTCCGCCCAGGACATCAGCGCTTGACACTCGGAGAGAAGAGAAGGGCTCTTGGTTCCCCCCTGATGATTGATGTATGCAACCGTCACAGCATTGTCGGAAAAGATCTTGACTGCCGATCCCTTGAGAAAGGCTGCAAAGTGAAGAAGGGCAAGGCGAGCCGCTCGCAGCTCCAAGAGGTTGATCGACCAGGTGCTCTCTTCTGGGGACCAAACCCCTTGAGCAACCTGTGCTTGACAGTGAGCTCCCCAGCCGATCAGGCTGGCATCCGTGGTGACTAACATCCAGGAGGGTTCCTGTAAGGGAACACCCGCAGACAGATGAGCTCGAACCAACCACCACTCGAGGCTGCGGCGCACGAGAATTGAATAGGGCAGGCGCTGCGAGAGAGGGTGAAGCTGTGGTGACCAACGGGACAGCAAAGCCTGCTGCAAAGGCCGCATGTGAGCTTTGGACCATGGCACCAGATCCAGCGCCGCCGCCATGGATCCCAAGAGTTGCAAATACGTCCATGCCGACGGAGTCGTCAGCTGCAGAAACGCTTGAACCTGCCGAACCAGCTTGTCTATGCGCACGTCGGGCAAAGACACTCTCCCGCGCTCGGTGTCGAACAGAGCTCCCAGATGAATCATGCGCTGCGACGGTATCAAGAGACTCTTGGCCTGATTGATTACCCATCCGAGCTGCTCGAGAAGCTGCACCACCCGAGCAGTCGCCGCGATGGAATCGATCCGAGAATCGGCCCTGATCAACCAGTCGTCGAGATAAGGATGAACACGGATTCCGTCTTTGCGAAGCGCCGCCGCAACCACTACCATTAGCTTTGTGAACGTCCGCGGAGCCGTAGCTAGCCCGAACGGCAAAGCTTGAAACTGGAAATGTCCCACCGGAAGGGCAAAGCGCAAAAAACGCTGATGCGATGGCCTGATGGGAATATGAAGATAGGCCTCTGTGAGATCTATTGAGGTAAGAAATTCTCCCGGCTGCACCGCCCGAATTACGGTACGAAGAGTTTCCATGCGAAAGTGTGGCACCCGCAAAGTACGGTTTACCGCTTTGAGATCCAGTACGGGCCGAAAAGAATCGTCCTTTTTGGGCACCACAAAATAAATCGAGTATCGACCGCAACCGTACTGGTCTAAAGGCACGGGGACTATCGCCTGCAACTGTAAGAGGCGTGAGAGCGTTTCCGCTATGGCCTCCGCCTTCCGACCCGAGCCGCCGGGAGACATCACAAATGCGGGATCCAAGGGGAACGCGAAATCGAGAGCATAGCCGTTCTGAATGATTTCCAACACCCATCTGTCGGAGGTAATGGCGGCCCAAGCCGTCAGAAATCCCCGGAGTCGCCCGCCTACCGGGACCAACGGCCGGACCAGCCGACCTTCATTGCGACTTTTTAACGAAGGGCTGAGGCGCCCCAAAGGAGGACCGGCTAAATCCTCGGGCACCCCGAAAGGACTGTCCACGAAAGCTGGAACGCCCCCTGGCATAGGGAGTAAAGCGTGCACCACGAAAACGACGCGAATCCCTACCAGCGCCTCGGGATATAGTCCCCGAGCGCCCCGGTCTAGGTCTATCCTCAGGCAACCGACCGCCTTTGGAGTCCCCCAAATCCTTAACAATCTTTTCCAAGGCTTCCCCGAAAAGTAACTTACCCGTATAGGGCAACTTACTGAGACGCAACTTGGAGGAAACATCCGCCGACCAGTTGCGCAGCCAAAGGAAACGCCTAGCCGCAACGAGGGAGGCCATAGTTTTAGCCGCTATCCGTAATAAATCATAGAAGGCATCCGCCATATACGCCGCGGCCGATTCTAATTTCGCAGCGTCGGGCACCACAGAAGGCTGCTCCCTGGAGCCGTCCCCCTGTAACCAGCGAATAGACGCCCGAGAAACGTACGCCCCACAAATTGCGGACTGTAACGCCAGTGCGCTGGAATCAAAGGCCTGCTTTAGTAGAACCTCTAACTTCCTATCTTGCAGGTCCTTGAGAGCCGCTGCCCCTTCGACAGGAATGGTAGTCTTTTTGGTGACTGCGGAAATAATAGCATCCACCTTCGGTAGGTGCAATAAATCCTTCACCTCCTGGGGAAGGGGGTATAAGCGTGCCAAGGCGCGGCTACCCCTCAGGGAAGCCTCGGGACATTCCCATTCCGAATCAATCATTTGCCGGATTACCCGGTGCAGAGGGAAACAGCGTTGCTCGGTTTTAACGCCCTGCAATAAAGGGTCTTCCAAGGGCTCCTGAGAAGAGGAAGGGAGCACTAGGTGTAGCGCTGTCAAGGACTGAGTAATGAGCGCCGAAAGTTCCTCCTTCCGGAACACGCGAAAAACGTTGGGATCCTCACCTGGAGCAATCTCCCCTTCCTCCAATTCCTCAGCCTCAAAATCCAAAGCTGGATCAGTTACCCCCTCATGATCCCGTTGAACTAGGGAAATGTCAGGCTGAGGAGAAAAAAAGATCAAAAGTATCTGAAAGGACACCTTTAGCTTGAGATGGACCTTCTCCAGGATCCTCAGGCCCGGGAGCCTGTCCCGGCAGAGGCATATGAGAGAAAACAGCCGAGAGCGCTTCTGGCTGAGAAGATTTCATCAAAAAGGCTGTGTGCATCGCCAGAATAAACTCTGGCGAAAAAAATGATTCACTCTTCCCCTGAGGCGCAGAAGCAGTATCGGGGAGCTTGACCTGGCGCCCGGACTCTTTGGATGTCTTGGCCTTCCGCTTATGCGGCCGAGGCTGCTCTAAGCCTGAAGTAACCGGCGCTGACAAAATGGCCGTCTTTCCCGCCTTTTCGGGCGGTAAAGACGGATCTTCTAAGCCTGAGACAGACTGCTCTGCCATTAGGAAAAAATATCCCCAAAGTAAAACCCGAGGAGGAAAAAAAAAACCGACCGGCGACGGAAACCCCGTCGGGGAGAAGAAAATCAAAAACCGGCTCGAAGGAACGCCGCGGTATTGAGGCAGGGAGATACAAGTCAAAAGAACTCACCCAATGAAAAGAAAAAAACTGAACCGGTCCCGTAGAACCGCCGCTAGCGGTAAGGAGAGGAAGAGAGTCAGCGCGCTACCAGAGGAACAACTGGGGCCCCCAGAATCACTCGGTAGATGGAGACGGAGGCAGGCAATGAGGCAGGCTCTACCTCGCACTGCAGGCACTTTCAGTCAACGTCTCCGTGCTTTAAAGCTATAGCGCAGTTAAAGCAGATATGCACAATTTCTCACAAGAACTATAGCAATCAGCTCTGCTAGAGCCAAAAGTACTCATGGAAAGAAAGACAAGAGGGAGAAAAAATAATTCGATCCTCTATAGCTGCTGAGGACTGAAAGACTGATGGTTAGCCCTAAGGGGGAGTGGCTTCACCTCTCAGGAAAACTTGAAGCATTCAGTCCTCAGTTGCTATAGGGGATTGACAACCCTACCTTACCCTGGGGACTGGCCCGGAGAAATGATAAGGAACTGTAGTTCTCAGTCATGGGATCTCAGTGGCAGAGACCAATGTTGGTGTCAGCACCGGGGCCATTAGGTCTCGAGGCAGACTGGAATGGTGCCGATGGTGGTACTGATGTCGGATGCCTGGATCGGCGTCGATGGGGTCACTGATGTTGATGCACCGGTATGCAGCCCCCACAGTTGCCTGTGCAAGAGGAACCAATGCTGCGAGGAGGGCCACTAAAGTCCTCTCCAAGGATTGCATGAGCTGATCTAAGAAGGCTGCCTGCATCTGGTCCAGTGCAAGAATGGGGCTAGCAGCCACTGTTCCAGAGAAAGGCATTGGGGGCTCTCCAGGTGGTTGAGGCCTCGGGTGCCTCCAGATTCCACATCAAGGCTTTGGAAGACAAGTTCTCCCGCTGGGGATGCCTGGGCCGATGGCCAGAGTCAGAAGAGATCCTAGAAGACTCCCAGGGTTTAGAGTGGGATCTTTCCCTAGATTCCCGAGACTTGCTTGAAGAATCTTCCTTCGGTTCATTCAACTTCTCTGAGGATTCACAAGGTTTTTGCTTCTCCTTAGAGGACCTCGAGGGAGAAATGGGTCTTTTGGTCTTTTTCTCCGATTGTTTGGAGGCTTTAGAAAGCTTGGAGTCTGAGAGCATGAGGATGCTCTGGAGGAAGTCAAGGCCAATGACATCGAGTCCGATGGAAAGAGTTCCCCAAACATTTTGGCTTAATTCCCTAGGCCTCTCTTTGTCATCTGTTTATAGAGGAAGCAGGCTTGGGGAACATGGTCGGGACCAAGGCATTTCAGAAACCAATAGTGTTTCTCTGTTACCAAAATGGTGCTGGAGCACTTGGTAATTTTTTGAACCCACTCAAGGGTTTTTCCATCGTGAATATGGTGGGCACAAGGCCCTGAGGAAAAAGCTCTGAAAAAAGAAAAAGAGAGCACTAGATTTTAGGGAAAAATCAAAAAAGAAAATGATATCGGAATTGAGTGATACCGGTGTGGTGAGGCAGTAGCGCTTTTTGAAGAAAAAATTAAGGTTCTTTTCTCCAGTGACAGGGTTTTGACCTGTTGGCTCCACGGAAAAAGAAAACTGAGGAGAGGGAGTTGGACGAGCAAGAAGGCAGTGGTGCATGTGCAATGGAGTGCTCCCAAAGGTTTTCCTATTGGTAGCTGGGGAGCTTCCCACAAGGGGTCTGTCTGTCAGTATTCGATGTCACCCATATGTGAAGACTAAAGTCCTGCTTGTTCCTGGAGGTAGCTTATATTCCCACTAGGGCACGAGTGTCTTCCCCTGTTGAAGGGTCTTTTGACACTCTTTGGTCTACTGTTGGGAATTTGACAGAATTTCTTGAAGATTCAGCGGATGTTATAATGAGGCGGAATACTTTACATGTTATCTTTTTGTCAGAAGAAGTTAAACTTAGAATTTTTAAACTGTATTTAAAGAATAAGGACGCTGTGGTTTGTGGCCAAGTTCTGCAAGTGCTTCCTGATGTTACTCAGGTAACCCAACTGAGAAGGAAGCAGTTTTTGGAATTAAAGCCCAGGGTGGTGGGGTTGGCTGGTTCTTCTTTCCTTCTTTTCCTCTGCAAATGTATTATTACTTTGCAGGGCAAAGTTTTTCTCGAAGCCTCTCATTTGGAGCATTTTCTACAGAATAGACAGCACAATGGGTAATGTTGGTGGCATTAGAATTTAGATTTATCTTCTGATATGGTTGTATATAACCCAATTTCTTTTGGATCAAATCATTCAGTTGCTTTCATGATGTGGGCTTCACCAGACTTATTGTTTGTTATCTGAGTATCCTTTTATGTTCTTTTTGTAATCTGTTTTGGAGTTTTGTATTGCTTGATGAAATATATCAGTGTGAAATAAAAAATTAGGTCAACTCTGAGACAAAATACTTGATCATAAAAACTGATCAGCAACTGTCCTTCCAATCCCACATAAAAAGAATAACAATCTCAGTCTTCTCCAAGCTAAGAATCCTGAAGCACCTCCTCCCCTTACCTCAAATCTTTTCTGAACCGTATGCCAAGCAATGATTACACCTGTACTAAATTTTAGTAATATCATCTACCAAGGCCTACCTAAACACTCCGCTCTCTACAAATGGCACAAAATATTGTAGCGCGAATAATTGGTGGTGCCCCTTATCGATCATACATCACCCCCATACTGATACAGCTATACTGGCTTCCCTTCATAGCCAGATTCCAATAGAAAACTCTCATCACAATATTCAAAATATGCTACATGCCTTCAATCTCTAATCTCAAATACAAAGAATGACAGACTGTGAAGAAACTCCATCCTCAACCTGCTCGCCATTCCACAGCAAAAGACAAAAAGCAAGCAGTCCTCCTGCAATAGGAAATTCATACCATTCACCACATCCTTATGGAATAAACTACCACCAACATTATGAGGACTTTCAGACCAGTCAGATTTCAGAAAGAAATTAAAAACGCACCTCTTCAAGGAGGAATATAACATACCCGCAGACCTAGAGACTCACCCACCCATAAATCCTAACTTTAAAAAAACTACAGTTCAACTCAACAGACACAAACAATGCAATAAGGCCTCCATAAGACAACCACAAAACAATGTAAATAATTCATGGTTAATTATACCAAATGTTATATAGTAATATGGTTATTTTGTTATGCTGTTCCCGTTCTCTGTAAAACATTGTACTTTTTGGTCATGTTAATCTGTTGTTTAACCGTAAACCTCTTTGAATAGTAGAAAGGTGGTATAAAAATAAGTTTAAATAAATAAATGCTTAATTTAAAAACAAAAAAAACCCCAGTAAATTTGAGAAACTGAGATCATACTCCACATACACCTCCTTAGAAATGAGGTTCGTGACTGTCATTTTATTTATTTTATTTATTTACATTCTCTTATATACCGCGCTATTCTGCATCAGTGCGGTTTACATTGAACAAACTGAAATTACATTGAACAGGGCAATTATAACTTGGAGATAACTATTTTACAGGGAACATGGGCTATGGAGGGTTAAGTGGCTTGCCCAAGACCACAAGGAGCACCTGTGAGACTAGAAACCCCAGTTCTTCCAGCACAAGGTTGCTGTCCTCTAGTGGGATTTGAACCCCCGACCTTCCGGCCTGAAGTACCTTGCCCCAACCAGTAGGCCACTCCTCCACTCTGTCATGGTATGCGCAAAACTAAACCCATTTGAAGAAACTGCCCCAAATGAACTTCATTTACCACTATCCTTTGGTGCCTCCACTCAACCAGTATATAACCTGGTCAGTCACTTTAGGGTTCATCCCAAGGCTGCAGCTTATTTTTAAGTCACCTTTGCAGAACAGTGTAAAAGCTTTGCTGAAATCTAAGTACACCACATTTAGTGCTCTCCCTTGGTCCAAATCTCTGAGTTCACCAGTCAAAGAAATTAATGATATTTGTCTGACCTTTATCTAGTAAAACCACTCTAACTCAGACCTTGCAATCCATTTGGATTCCAGAAACTACATTAGCCTTTATTTTATTTATTTATTTGTTCTTATATACCTCTTTATCTATGAATGAAAGTAGTTTACATGGAACAAACTTAATACAAAGCACGTGTGCTATAACGTAGATTGGGGATAACTTTTTTACTTGGTATATGTGATATAGCAGTGAATAAATGGTCTATAGCGAAAAAGGGTCTAGTGACGAGGAGTAAGTATGATATGAGACATGCATGTAGTCTTTTACCATAGAATAAGAATGATAAACCTTTACAGAGAATGTGGAATTTACATAGAACTATAGTATACTGATGAATAAATGAGAATAATCCATGTCTTTGAAGCGGTGTTTCCTTCATTTACTCACACCAGAGTTCAGACTAACCAATCCATAGTCCCTAAATGCCTCATTAGTTACACTTTAGTGTAGAGCAGGGATTTTCAACCCAGTCCTCGTGACACACCTAGCCAGTCATGTTTTCAGGATAACCACATTCACTATTCATGAGAGAGATTTTACAGACAATAGAGGTAGTCATGCAAATTTCTCTCATGCATACTCACTGTGGTTATCCTGAAAACCTAGCTAGCTAGGTGTGTCCCGAGGACTGGGTTGAAAACCATTAGTTTAGAGACATAGCGAGGTTAATTACCTGTAACGGGGGTTCTCCATGGACAGCAAGATAAGTCAGCCACACCTGGTGACGTCCTCCGGGCGGCGCCAAGGTCGGAAGTGCTCTCCAGAGCTCAGATTTCTGAGCGTACTCAGGTAGCCCACCTCCCTGGACCGCCCCTAGCCTGGCCAGTTGTGTTCCAAGCTAGCTTTCCCCGGCTAGGGAGCGGCCATTCAGGCGGACATCCTCCAGGGGAGGCGGGCAGGATTGTGTGGCTGACTTATCCTGCTGTCCATGGAGAACCCCCATTACAGGTAAGTAACCTCGCTTTCTCCATGGACTGCAGGATTGCGTCAGCCACACCTGGTGTCTCCCTAGCTGTGCGTAAGCGCACTGAGGTGGAGGAGGGAGGCGTAAAAGAGTAGTTACTCACCTGTAACAGGTGTTCTCCAGGAGCAGCAGGAATCAGTCCTCACATATGGGTGTCATCGGCGCCGATGAAGCCCCAGCGGAGCATTTCCCCAGCTTTCCATGAAAGCCTTTGGGAATGCTGGCACGCATGCGCGGTTCCCTTTCCCACCTAAAGGTGCAATCTTACCTCAGTCAAATGACATAGCTAAGAACAGCACACAAAAAATGAAAAAAATTAAACTATGTACAACTGCAACTCCAAGGGGAGGAGGGAGGGTTGTGAGGACTGATTCTTGCTGCTCCTGGAGAACACCTGTTACAGGTGAGTAACTACTCTTTCTCCAGGACCAAGCAGGAAGTCAGTCCTCACATATGGGTGACTCCCCAGCTCTGGGCTACCGAGGAACCCAGGCTGAACAAGAGAACTCCCTCTAGTCTCAGCAGCAAAGAAAGGCTTTTCAAGGACACAACCTCCACCGGTAGCCCAACAGAGGGCAGGAGTTGCCTAAACCTCAAAGAGATTCCGGAGTACTGCTTGGCCAAAAGCACTGTCCCTACGAGACTCCCTCTCCAGACAGTAATGGGTTGCAAACGTCTGGCTTGAAGACCAAGTTGCAGCCTTGCAGATGTCTACCAAGGGCACAGAGCGGAGATGAGCCACTGAGGCAGCCACTGCCCTGACACGATGGGCCGTGACCCAACCCTGCAAAGGAAGGTCAGCCACCTTGTAAGCCCAGGTGATACAGTCAGCCACCCAGATGGACAAGGTACACTTGGACACAGCCAACCCCAACTTATTGGTGTCAAAGGATACGAAGAGCTGAGTAGCCCTTCTATGCCCCTGCGCACGTTCAAGGTAGAAGGATAAGGCCCTCCTACAGTCCAGGGTAGGCAGAACTGCTTCAGCCTGGCTTGCATGAGGCCTAGGGAAGAATGTTGGAAGAACCACCTCCTGATTGAGGTGGAAAGAGGAGACAACTTTTGGGAGGAACTTGGGATGAGTCCTGAGGACTACCCTGTTCCTATAAAGCCTAGTGTAAGGCCTATCACAGACCAGGGCCTGAAGCTCACTCACTCGCCTAGCCAAAGTAAGGGCTATCAGGAAGAGAGTCTTCCAGGAAAGGAAGCGTAGAGGGCAAGTAGCCATCGGCTCAAAAGGTGGGCGAGTTAGTTGCTGCAAGACCACATTCAGCTCCCACTCAGGAGCAGGAGGATGGATGGGAGGCTTGAGCAAAAGCAAGCCCCTGAGAACCCTGGACACCAAGGGGTGCCCAGATAGAGAATGTCCCTCCACCAGTGAATGGTGAGCTGCTAGAGCTGAGAGGTGGACCCAAACAGAATTGGACTTAAGTCCCTGATTTGATAAGTGCAGTAAGTACTGAAGCACTACTGGTACAGTACAGGAGAAAGGATCTACTGTACGTAGCTGACACCACACAGAAAACCTTTTCCATTTCAGAGCATAGGCTTTCCTAGTGGACTGTTTCCTAGAGGCTAGGACAACCTCCTCAACTTCCTGAGGTAGGCCCCAGGGAGTCAAAACTACCCTTGCAGCCTCCAGGCCATCAAATTGAGAGATTTGAGATTGGGGTGCAGAAGGGAACCCTGATCCTGAGTGAGAAGGTCGGGTTGCAACCCCAGAGACAGTGGGGGATCCACTGCCAGCTGTAGCAGAAGCGGAAACCAAGGCTGCCTCGGCCACCTGGGAGCTACCAGCAAGACCGAGGCCTTGTCCTGAAGAATCTTGAAAAGAGTTCGGGCCACCAAGGGCGTGGGAGGAAAAGCATACAGGAGGCCCTGAGACCAGGACATCAGAAAAGCATCCGGTGCTATCCTCAAAGGATGTGGTTGTCTGGAGCAGAATTTGGGCAGTTGCTTGTTCAGCGGACTGGCAAACAGATCTATCCAAGGAAGACCCCATTTCAGGAAGATCTTCTGAACCACCAAGGGATGCAGTTGCCACTCGTGGGGCTGCAGAATTCTGCTCAACCGGTCGGCCAGGCAATTCTCCTGGCCTGGAAGGTACACTGCCCTGAGAAGCATGTTGTGTGCTAGGGCAAAGGAACAAAGGTCTTGAGTCTCCCGACAAAGGAGCTTGGACCCAGTCCCGCCCTGTTTGTTCACATAAAACATGGCTACCTGGTTGTCTGTTTGAACCAAGACTGACTGATGAGCCAGGGCAGGAGAGAAAGCTTTGATAGCTAAGCGGATAGCCCGGAATTCCAGGAGATTGATCTGTTGGGCTGCCTCCCAAGGAGACCAGAGGCCTTGGGTGCGCTTGTCTAGACAATGAGCACCCCAGCCCTGGAGAGAGGCGTCGGTGGTTAGGACTACCGAGTACTCTGGCATCTGGAAGGGCATCCCCTTCAGCAGATTGGGTGGATGTAGCCAACAGCTGAGGGAGGTCAAAAAGCGTTTGGACACCTTGATCCTGTCTCTGAGGCTGCCTGAGGCTTGTGACCACTGAGTCCGAAGGCACCACTGTGCAGGCCTCATATAGAGCCTGGCATTGGGGGTCACATGTACTGTCGAAGCCATGTGGCCCAGAAGCCTGAGACAGAGCCTGGCGGAGACCAGAGGCTCGTTTAGGAACTGTTTGGCCACATCCATCAGTCTTTGGGCTCTGTCTTCTGGCAAGAATGCCTTTGCCAGTTGAGAATCTAACCTTGCCCCTATGAACTCCAAGTTCTGGGAGGGGAGCAAAGTGGACTTTGCGAAGTTTATGACAAAGCCCACATTCTAAAGCAGAGCAATGGTTCTGAGGGTGGCCTGTCTTGCCTCCTGGCACGTTTGACCCCTGATGAGCCAGTCATCCAGATAGGGGAAGACAAAGATGCATTGATTTCGAAAGTAGGCCGCAACCACTGCCAGGCACTTGGTAAAGACTCTGGGAGCGGAGGTTAGGCCAAAAGGTAGTACTCTGTACTGATAATGGTTTCCTCCCACAATGAACCTTAGGTACTTTCGGTGGTCTGGATGAATGAGGATGTGAATGTACGCATCCTTTAGATCCAAGGAGCATAGCCAATCTCCCTGCTGGAGGTAGGGCAGAAGTGTCCCAAGAGTTAGCATCTTGAATTTTTCTTTCTCTAGGAACTTGTTGAGATTCCTGAGATCCAGGATGGGTCGAAGGCCACCGGTTCTTTTGGGTACCAGGAAATACCTGGAGTAGAAACCGTGACCTTGGAAGTGAGGAGGCACAGGCTCCACCGCCTTGTCCACTAACAGACCTTGAAGTTCTTGAACGAGAAGGTCTGTGTGCAGGGGAGGCCTCAGGGGCTCCCCTGGGAAGTAAGGCAGAGGCAGTTGTTGAAAATGCAGAGAATAGCCCTTTTGGACTATGTCCAACACCCAACTGTCGTTGCTAATGAGGGGCCACTGGTGGGCAAAGAGAACAAGGCGACCGCCTGTGCAGGGGTGGGAGAGCAGAGATGGAGTGGCTATGCTCAAGAAGTCAAAAACCCCAACCCTGCTGATTGGAAGCAGGGGCAGAAAGCTTGGGGGTCCTCTGCCTACGGGCCCCATTACCCTGGCCCTTGGCCTGCTGACCCTGGGGGGAGCTTGGGCAGCCTGATATTGAGGGTACTGTTTGTAGGCAGTGCCCTTCCTCGGGTAAAAGGACTTTTTACCCGAGCCCTTCTTCTTGTGTGAAGGGGCAGAGATCTTCCTCGACAGCCTTGTCCGGGCAAGGAGCTCGGTCTTGAGCTGAGCAGCCTTCTCAGTCACGGGTTTGCCAAAAAGGTTCTCACCTCGGCAAGGGACATCGACCAACTTGTCCTGAACCCATGGCTCGAGGTCCGATGACTGCAGCCACGCCTGGCGTCGAGCCGCGATGCCGGCAGCCGTGACTCGGGCCGAAGCCTCGAAGCCATCGTAGGCGGTGCGGGGAATGAACTTTGAGCATTCCCGAATCTCCGAGGACAAGGTCTTAAATATCTGCAAGGGTTCCCCGGAGAGACCAGCAGAGAAACCGGCCAACTCCTTGGCCAGGTCCCGGAGGTACATGCCCATATACAGCTGGTAAGACTGGACACGGCAAGCAAGCATAGACCCCTGGAAGCACTTTCTACTGACGCCATCGAGGTTGTGGGCCTCCCTGCCGGGGGGCACCGCAGAGTGCATCTTCTGACTCTTCAGACGATGCATGGCCGATTCCACAACCATGGAATGGTGTGGTAGCTGTGCTTTCTGGAAACCAGGGCTTTTGTGGAGTCGATAGATGGAATCGACTCGCTTGCTCAGAACCGGCGCCGAGGCCGGTGCCTCCCACATCCGGAAGAGGAGCTGTTCCAGCATCGGAGGAACCAGGACAGTAAAGGCCTCCTTCGGAGGAGAGTCATACTGTAGAGCATCGAGCTCTTTGGCTCGAGGCTCTTCCTCGGGGTCGGCAGGGATAGCCAAGGCAGCGGCCATATCCCGGACGAACTCCGAGAACCTAGTGTCCTCCGGAGGGGATCTACTCCGGGGCACAGACTGCGGTGAGTCCGACGGGACGCACCGAGTCTTAAAAGTATCGGGAGACTCCTCGTTCTCCGTCTCCCAGGTAGACTCATCCGAGGAGGAGTCCGGGTCCGACCCCGCGGGGCCCCGAGGCACCCGCCCCGACGCCAGAGGCACCGGCGTCAACACCCTCGGTCCTGAACAGGAGGTCGAGGGAGACCTCGACCGAGGACGACCTCGAGCCACGAGGGTCTCGAGTATCGGCTCCGTCTCCGGGGTTGACTTCGAAGTCGACGTCCTGGTGGTAGGGGCAGATGCACCAGACAGGCTGGCCATCAGTGCCCGCTGCTGCTTTATGAAGGCAAATCCGTTTAATAACTAAACACGATAACTTAGAACTCTTTTTTCACATCCCCGTAAGGAATTTAGGTCTCAGCAGAATCTTAGAGCACATAAGCAAGGGTTATAACCCATTAATAGTGCTTATCATCACATCAATGACCTAATTCTTTACTCATTTTTTATCTTCTTAGAAAATGTATGTTACAAAAAACCTTCGCAGCTCAAAATTGTCTATTTGTCAACCTAAATTCTTATAAGAGCTGACGACAATCAGAATAATTAGAAAAAATTAGCCAAAGGGACTGGAACGTCACCAATTCCTCAGTTAATCTATTGCTCGCTGAACTTTAGACTTGTTCGCTGCCCAATAACGTATCTAAGGTTATAACACAAACCATCTTCAAAGGGCTAAAAAGCAAACACTTAGCTTGTCATCAGCGACGAACCAAAAAAATGACGGAATGGCAAACAATTCCTCAGTCAATTCCAACGCCTGCGGCTGGCGCCCTCAGCGTTTCACTTCAAAGGTTTCTTCAGGGAACCACATATTTTGGCTAAACAGAACAAACAATATGATGTTAAATTAACGTTCCTTGTTATGCCTGCAGATCTGACAAACTGTTTAATATAGCTGATATCACCTTTAAAAATCATGCTGCCCACGTTTCCATTAGTTGTCATGTCTCTACTTCTGAACTTTACTGACACGCTTCGCAAAAAAACGCCGCACATGCGGGTAACAATGCTAAGCGTCAGATTTAAAGAGCCATAAAGACTGCTGATTGGAGGAGACCTACAATCCGTAGACCACCATGCTAAATCTTTGGAAAAATGAATCTTTGAAAAAGTGAATCTTTGAAAAAATGAACCATTATCATAGCTTTGATAAATAAATATATTTTCATAAGCAGAGAGCTAAATTTAAAGCAACATTCAGTCCATGCGGTTGTACCGTATTCAGAGTGAAAATCCATCTCTGTTCCTTCAAGAGTAAGGTATCTTCAATAGTACGGCCTCGCATGCCCCTCTCCACTTGTTCTATGCAGAAACATCGAAGCTGTTCAAATATATGGTTGTGATGTAAACAATGTTGTACTATAGGCGCTTCTAGCGCTTTACACTTTAGACGACTGTGATGTTCCCTCATTCGCGTCTTGAAAGGTCTAATGGTTTTACCTACATAGATGAGCCCACAAGGGCACAAAATCACATATACCACATTAAAAGATTCACAAGTAGTACGATGTCGAAATTTATATAGCTTTTCCTGATATGTAAACTCCTGAAGCTCCATGGTGATGTCGCAGATTAAACAATTATGACATTTGTAATGACCCAGTGGGACAACCGGGGAAGGCTCTGTTAACTGATTCTTAGGCAAAATAGCGGGACAAAGACGCTCTTTCAAATTATTATCTCTCCGCCATACACAACGTACCCTACGATGACGCAAACCAGGAAGGACTTGCAGCACATTACTGTGTCGTTGAAGGATTTTATTAATGTCCTTACTAAGCGGTGAAAACTTAGTTACAAAATTAATAACGGTATCATCCTGATCAGCATTCTTTGATCGAGGAAGCAGTAAGCGGGTCCGATCATTATATAAAGCCCGCTTGTAAGCTGACTTAACTATTTTAGAAGGATAGCCACGTTCTACAAAATTCACCATCAACTGTTGGGACTGTTTCTTAAAGTCCTTCGTTGTAGAGCAGTTCCTACGGTAACGCAAAAATTGCGAAATTGGTAAACTTTCTTTCAAATTCGTAGGATGTGCACTGGTGTAATAGAGGTACGTATTTCGATCCGTGGCCTTCCTATGAATCGAGGTTTCCCACTCCTGAGATCCTCTGGTGATCTTTAGGTCAAGATAAGTAATCATGCTGGAATGACTCAAACTAGTAAACTGAATATGGGGATCACATGAATTAACCCATTGATGAAAACTTTGTAACTCTTGTGTTGTGCCTTGCCATAATAAGAAAACATCGTCAATGTATCTGGACCAGGATTTTATATGAGTCCGGAACGGGGAAGCATCAAGCCATTTTTCCTCAAACTGTGCCATATAAAGATTTGCGATGGAGGGGGCACAAGTGGCCCCCATGGCAACACCCGAGAGTTGTTGATATATCATCCCATTAAAGATGATATATGAAGCGTGTCAGTAAAGTTCAGAAGTAGAGACATGACAACTAATGGAAACATGGGCAGCATGATTTTTAAAGGTGATATCAGCTATATTAAACAGTTTGTCATATCTGCTGGCATAACAAGGAACGTTAATTTAACATCATATTGTTTGTTCTGTTTAGCCAAAATATGTGGTTCCCTGAAGAAACCTTTGAAGTGAAACGCTGAGGGCGCCAGCCGCAGGCGTTAGAATTGACTGAGGAATTGTTTGCCATTCCGTCATTTTTTTGGTTCGTCGCTGATGACAAGCTAAGTGTTTGCTTTTTAGCCCTTTGAAGATGGTTTGTGTTATAACCTTGGATACATTATTGGGCAGCGAACAAGTCTAAAGTTCAGCGAGCAATAGATTAACTGAGGAATTGGTGACGTTCCAGTCCCTTTGGCTAATTTTTTCTAATTATTCTGATTGTCGTCAGCTCTTATAAGAATTTAGGTTGACAAATAGACAATTTTGAGCTGCGAAGGTTTTTTGTAACATACATTTTCTAAGAAGATAAAAAATGAGTAAGGAATTAGGTCATTGATGTGATAAGCACTATTAATGGGTTATAACCCTTGCTTATGTGCTCTAAGATTCTGCTGAGACCTAAATTCCTTACGGGGATGTGAAAAAAGAGTTCTAAGTTATCGTGTTTAGTTATTAAACGGATTTTTCTATAGTAGTTATAAATATTATACTGTTTACAAAGAATTTGGCTACTCCCCTGGGGGCTTTATGAAGGCAGACAATCTGATTTCCAAGGCTGTCATCCTGATACTCAGCTCGGGAGACGCAGCAGCCACCGACTCGGGCCCCGGCGGCGCCGGGCCCGACGTTGGCTCTCTGGGAGGAGAGTCCACGAGGACTACAGGACTTACGTGTCCATCAGACTCCGGCTCCACGTGAGGAACCTTGGCAGGCTTCTCTTGGTCCACGGCCCGGGGCGGCGGTCGGGGGTCTTAGACCTGGCCCTCGAGGGACCAGGGACCTCCTCCGACATCGCCCTCGCGAGCCGCTTCTTCCTCTTGCATTCCCGGTCGGGGGACCCCCTGTCCGAGGAGCTTCGACGGCGCTCGGGATCGGAATCCCGAGATGTCGAGGCCTCAGACGAGGTCCGGGCCCGGCCGGATGCTGAGTTTGAGAAAAGCCGTTCCTTCTGATGCTGTCGACTTCTGAGTGCCTTGGAAGACATCTTCCCACATGGCGCACATGACTTGGGGTTGTGGTCAGGGCCGAGGCACCGAAGGCAGCAGTCGTGTGTGTCGGTGAGAGACATAAGCTTCTTACACCGATCATACTTTTTGAAGCCACTGGAAGCCATGGGGGAAAAAGGAGCCCCTGCGAGGTCAAAAGACTGGCCTTCCAGGGAAAAAGAAAAATAAAGGGCGTGAATGCCAGCCACTAAGGGAAAATACAGAAAAAGAAGAAAACGGGCTCGATACCGGTGTACCGAACCCGGCGGGAGGGGAACCGGCGTCGAACCGGAGAAAAAAGAGCAAAAATCGCCGAAGAAAAAATCACTTTTATCCGGGAGAACAGGACAGACGTCCAGTGGGCTTCTCGGAAAAAGAGAGACTGAGGTAAGATGGCACCTTTAGGCGGGAAGGGAACCGCGCATGCGTGCCAGCATTCCCAAAGGCTTTCATGGAAAGCTGGGGAAATGCTCCGCTGGGGCTTCATCGGCGCCGATGACACCCATATGTGAGGACTGACTTCCTGCTTGGTCCTGGAGAACAGAAGGCTACCGAGGCATGAGTTATGGAATGCATTTACTTAGGAACAGTGCAGCAAGCAACATCGGTGCAAATAACAACATTAGGTGCAGTAAGGTGCAATAGCAACATAAGGTGCAGTAAGGAACAAGTGCAATCTAACAAGGTGCAAGAACAAGGTGCAATTAAGAATAAGGTGCATTGGTGTTCTGCTGACGCTGTCCCGGGGTACGGAGTACCGATTCAGGATCGTTCCTGCCCCTCACGGCGTAGCCTGGGGGGTCTTCAAAGCAATGGCGAGGACTGCGTTGCCAAGCGCGCAGTCCTCCTGAGACCTGAGGTCGAGGCAGTAGTGTTTCTGGAACGTGTGTGGTGAGGACCATGTAGCTGCTTTACAGATGTCAGTCAGGGGGACCGACCGCAGGTTGGCTATGGAGGTGGCCAACGCTCGCAGCCGGTGAGGACCTACTCTTGGCTGCGACTGAGTTCCGGTCGGGTCAAGGCAATAGGAGATGCAGGAGGCGACCCAGTGGGAAAGAGTCCTTTTCATGACAGGCTTTCCGGGCCTGTGGGGGTCAAAGGAGATAAACAGCTGTTCGCCCTTCCGGGCAGGTAGGATCCTGGCAAGGTAGATCCGGAGGGCACGGAGACAGTCCAAGGTGTGTAGACGGCGCTCCTCGTCCAAATGGTGTGGCTCCGGAATGAAGGAGGGCAGCTCAATGGACTGGTTGACATGAAACGCCGATGGCACCTTGGGTACGAATCTGGGGTTTGCCCACAGGGAAGCCCAGTCATGATGGAGCTGCGTGTATGGGGGGTGCGCGACTAGCGCTTGGAGCTCGCTGATTCTCCTGGCGGATGTGATGGCTACCAGGAATAGCATTTTCCAGGAGACATACTTCATGTCTGCGGTTTGTAGAGGTTGAAGGGGGCCTGTGTAAGGCGATGAAGGACCACGCTGAGATCCCAAGGAGGTACTGGAGCCCTGATCAGGGGCTTCAGGTTTGTCAGCCCTTTCATGAAGCGCACCGTTAGGGGCAGCGTCGCGATGAAGTCAGCCCCATCAATAGGGGCGTGGAGAGCCGCAATGGTGGAGAGGTGCACTCGGATGGACTGTGTCTGGAGACCAAGGTCAGAGAGGGAACTGAGGTACTGTAAGACACATGTGACTGGGCACGAGGTTGGGTCCAGCCCGCTTGCTGCGCACCAGATGCCGAACCTTTTCCATTTGAGACCACAGGACTTTCTGGTGGACGGTCTCCTGGCTGCAAGGACCACATCCTGTACCTCCCTGGGAAGTTGGAGGGTGGAAAGGTTCATCTGCTCAATCTCCAGGCAGTGAGCGAGAGGGCCTTGAGGTTGGGGTGTCTTGTGTAGCCCGCGTTCTGCGTTAGAAGGTCTGGCCTGAGCGGCAGGTGCACGGGGCCCTCGTGCGCCAGGCGCTTCAGGAGTGCAAACCACATCTGTCGTGGCCAGAGGGGAACCACGAGGATGACTTGTGCTTTGTCCTGGATAATGCGTTGTAGTGTCGCTGGGATAAGGGGGGTCGGGGGGAAGGCGTACACCAGAGACCATTCCCCCCAGTACACGTCGAATGCATCCCCCGCTAGTCTCTTGTCCGACGTGTGCCTCGAGCAGAATAGGGGGCACTTGGCATTCTGCTTGGTGGCAAAGAGGTCGACGTCCGGGGCTCCCCACCGCTGGAAGAGGGTGCTGGCGACCTAAGGGAGGAGAGTCCATTCGTGGGGCTGCAACTGTCTGCTCAGTTTGTCCGCCAGGATGTTCATGTCCCCCGGAAGATAAGAGGCGTGCAGCCAGCACTTGTTCTTCAAGGCCAGTGCCCATATAGCCAGCGCCTCCTTGCAGAGGGAGCGTGATCGGGTGCCCCCTTGCTTGTTGATGTAAAACATGGCCACTTGGTTGTCTGTCTGGATGAGGACGGACATGCCCCGAAGGTGTGGTAGAAATGCCTTGAGGGTGTATCTGACTGCCCTCAGCTCCAAGAGGTTGATGTGCAATTGTCGTTCTTTCGGAGACCAAGGTGCTTGCGTGCTGAACTGACGGAAGCGCGCTCCCCAACTGGAGCAGGATGTGTCCGTGGTGAGGATTGCCTGGTGTTGCGGCTGGTGGATATTCTTGCCTACAGAAAGGTTCATTTGCACCGTCCACCAGCGTAGATGTGCCTGGACTTGGGGAGTCATCGGGATGCGGGAGGACAGTGACTGTGCATGTTGATTCCAGTGGGTCCATAGATGCCACTGGAGCAAGCACATCCTCATTCGCGCCACTGGGATGACTGAAGTCGTGGCTGCCAGGTGCCCCAGTAGGCACAGTACAGACCGAGCCGAGGAGTTCGCAGACGTCACTAAGCTGGATGCCAGTGAGGTGATGGCCAACAGCCTGTGCTGTGGGAGGTAGGTTTTTGAAGACTGCGAATCGATGACCGCTCCAATGAACTCCAGTTGCTGGGAAGGCCGAAGCTGCGATTTGCTGTAATTGATCACAAATCCCAGGGTGGAAATCAGGGCGGTGGTTGTGTGCAGGGCCACTAGCAGTTCTTGAACTGAGGGAGCTGAGATGAGCCAGTCGTCCAGGTAGGGAAAGATGGCAATGTCCTGTTTGCGGAGGTGAGCTGCTACGACGGCCACACACTTCGTGAAGACGCGTGGGGCCGGAGACAGCCCAAAGGGAAGGATTCTGTACTGGTAGTGATGTCCCAGTACATCGAATTGAAGGTATTTCCTGTGCGCTTTGTGGATGCGGATGTGTGTATACGCTTCCTGCAGATCCAGGGATGCTAGCCAGTTGCCGGTCTGGATCAGAGGGAGGATGGAATTGAGGGAGTACATCCTGAATTTCTCTCTGGTGATAAATCTTTTCAATTTGCGTAGGTCCAAGATGGGGCGCACTCCGCCCAATCTCTTCGGGATGAGGAAGTATCTGGAGTAAAACCCGGTATTGATCTCGGGTGGTGGAACCTCTTCTATTGCGTGGGAGGACAGCAGGTGTATCAGCTCCGTTGCCATGGCACGTTGCAGGTGAGGGGGAGTCCTGCTGACAGGTTTGTTGCGTTGGCAGGGTGGCGCAGAAAAACGGATGCGGTATCCCTTGCGGATGGATCTGTAGGACCCAGGAGTCTGAGGTGATCCTCTCCCATTCTGGCAGGAAAAATGAGAGGCGGCCCCGGTCTGGGAGGGGGGCTGTCCATAGTTGTCAAAAGGAGGGGCCACCCTTGGCGGCCTGCATGTTGTTGCCCTTCTTTGGCTTATGGTCCCGCTGGGACTGTCGCTGGTGTGAAGGTCCGTGATAGGAGTTGGTCTTGTATCTGGGACCCTGCTACTTTCGGTTTGAAGGATATCTCTTGTTGTAATTATAGTACGATTTCCACTGGTAGCTGTTCTTTTGCGTGCTACTGCTGCGTTCAAACCCGTCCTCCGCCAGGGTTTGCAGGGTAGTGCAGTCCTCTTTCATGTTGCTTACCATGTCAGTGACTTTTTCCCCAAATAGCGATTCACCTGTGCAGGGGGCATCTGCAATCTTATCGTGGGAGTCGTCCCTCAAACTGGACGCTCTCAGCCATGCCCACCTCCTGGCGGATATAGCCGTACCCGCTGTTCGTACAGACATATCGAAAGCGTCAAAGACTGTGCTCGCCAGGTGTTTGTTGCATTCAGACATGTCAGTGAGTGCAGCGGAAAATAATGCTTGCGCTTCTTTCGGGAGGAGACGGCATTTTTGATGGTCGCCATACAGGTGTCCTGGAACAGGGCATGTTGAAACTGGTGGGCAGCGATCCTCACACTGAGCATGGCCCCTTGATAGACTTTTTTCCCAAAGTCATCGAGGAGCTTATGATCCCGTCCGGGCGGGTTGTTGGCATGGGTGCGGGAGGACTTAATTTTCTTCAGTGCCGAAGAGACCACTATGGACTGGTGCGGTAGCTGTGCCTTCTCGAACCCTGGAGTGGGTTGAAGCTGGTACTTGGAGTCTAGCCTCCTGGAGATTGCGTGGCCAGATGCAGGGGTTGACCAAAGTCTCAAGTGGCTATCTCATAGCTTGTGGTGCAGAGGCAACGCAAACGGGGTTTTAGGGACAGTCAGGTACTTCAGGACCTCTGGCTCAGTTTCCTCCGAGGCGTTGGGTGAGGTAAGGACCAGGGTTGTGGCTACCTTGTTGAGAAATTTTGGATAAGTCAGATCCTCGGGGGGGGGGGGGGGCGGAGGTCCTTCAGGCTTGGGAGAATGTCTATCTGAGGCAGTCAGTTCAGTGGACGCAGATCCCACGACTGCAGCTTCGATATCCTGTTCCTCCGCAGTGCTGTCTGGGGAGGGAACTTCTGGAGACAGTAGCGGTGGCCTGTGAGGTGTAGCGGGCTCTGACACCCATGTTGCTGTAGGTAGGACCCCCAAGTCCGGGATAGCTGTGGGTAGATGTGCCATTGCAGCAGCTGAAGAGGGTGCTGTTTGCTGCACAAGCTGCGTGAGTAGCTGCAGAATAGCTGAAGAGTTTGAAGGTCCAGAGGAGATGGAAGAACTCCTGTGAGACTTGTGACGTCTGGACGCATGACGCCTTGAGCTGGGTCTCTTGCGATGTCCATGGCTGGATCCGGAGGCACTGCTGCTGCTGGAGCGCTCTTTTCTACGTTTTGTCTGTGATCCGGAGGCACTGCTGCTGCTGCAGCGCTCTTTTCTATGTTTTGTCTTCTTTTGTGCGCTCCAGGAATCGCCGCGCTGGGAAACCTCACTGTCTGCCCATTCCCGACTTTTTTCTTCTGTGAGCAGTGTGCCGTGGAGCCCTGAGACCTTCTGCGCCGAAAAGCCCTCCTGGAGTCGAGGTTTGATGACGTGGGGCATGGGCAGAGCTAGGGTGGATGACGCTGGGGCCATTTCCTGGGTAGCTGGAGTCTCGGCAAAGGTGGGAGGAGCCGGAGGACTTACCTGTGGCGCCATCTTGAACAGCATGCTTGGGAGGAACCGCATGGCCCGAAGAAGAGGGGCGCGCAGGTCCCATGGCTGTGGGGAGCCTGTTAGCGTCCCCGACCAGGAGGTCCGTCACTGTGGGTATGGCAAGCATAGCGGAGGCCTCAGAAGCTAGGCAGGGGGTGGAGGCCCTGTTGGGCACACCCCGGGCCATAGCGGCAGCAGCAGCATTGTTGTCAGAGACCGAAGGACCGGCAGTCCCTGTGTTGCTCAGGGCAGAGAGGTGGTCCTTTAGGGCATGCCCTCTGGACTTCTGTGCCTTCGAGGACATTCTGGAGCAGTGAGGGCAGTCCTTGACGTTGTGTGCTGGACCTAAACAGCGCACACACAACTCGTGTAGATCTGTGCTGCTCATCTTCTTGCCACAGGGGCATTTCTTGAACCACGGTTTGGGCATCACGGTGAGTAACGATGTTTCTTTCTGGGGTATCTGATGTTCTTAATGAAGTGGATGTTTCTTTCTGGCGTGGAGAGCAGGGTCCGTCTTGCTGGCAAGGCGGAAGGAAACAAACTGGCCAGGCTAGGGGCGGTCCAGGGAGGTGGGCTACCTGAGCATGCTCAGAAATCTGAGCTCTGGAGAGCACTTCCGACCTTGGCGCCGCCCGGAGGACGCCACCAGGTGTGGCTGACACAATCCTGTAGTCCATGGAGAACTGCCCTTCTCCAGTTCTCCGGAACCACTCTAAAGAAGCATTAAAAAGATCAGACAGTGGCACCACCAGAACTTCCTTAAATTCATTTAATACATCCAGCCCTATCACTTTGTCTACTTTTAGTTTAGCTAGCCCCTCACAAACACAATCTTCTGAAAATTGTTCAAGATCCACATCACTTTCATTCCTATGTGTGTGTGTTTTATGAGGTCCTATTCCGGGTCCTTCATTTATGAACACAGCTCAGATTTATTAAGCAATTCCACTCTACCCTCGTCAGTTTCTACAGTATATACTCCTTTCCTTTACCCTTGAATCTGACAGTACCAGTTTTGCGCTTCCTTCTGTCACTAACATAGCTAAACAAAAGTTTTATCCTCCCTTTAATACTATTTTTTCTGCCATTTGCATCTTTGCTTCTCTTAGTTTTTCCAAATATTACTGCTAGTCTTCCTCTTTCTGCAATCTTTTGTTCTTTATGAATGTTAACTTCTTTTTCATTACCTCTTTCAGTTACTTCTTGTCCACAGCTTTTCTACATTCCCCAAATGTTTTTATTTAGCCAACGACTCCTTGAGGTATTCCCCCATCTTGACAAAATTAGTTTTCCTAAAGTCTAGGACTGTTACTTCTGCATGAACCATCTCTGCCCATGTCCTAATACTGATCCACATCATCCAGTGATCACAGAATGCTAGATATCACTCACTGTAACGTCAGAAATGCTCTCCCCATTCATAAGCACCAGATACAGTATGGCCCCTTCCCACATAGTTTCCACTACCAGTTTCTGAAATAGTTCTCACTGTACAGAATCTAGGATCACTCTATTTCTAGAAGACACTGCAGTATGGTTGTCCCAATCAATATCTGGTATACTTAAATCACCTATGAGTAGCAGTACTCCTCTTATGGAAATATTGTGAATGTCTTCAATTAAATCTCTATCTATTTATTCTGCCTCTAAGGGAGGTCTGTATATCACAATAATGCAAACAGATGTTCCAGTCCAACTGTAGATTAACCCACAGTACCTACTCCTTCTTATTTATTTTATTTATTTATTTATTTTACAGTTTTTATATACCGCGCTCTTTGGTATCAGCGCGGTTTACAGATAACAATTTTTCGCATTAGAACAATCCTTTGCTTACATTATAACAGGGTCAGTAACTTGGAGATAACATGGGAAACTATATATAAACTATATACAGAAAGATATATTACCTCTGGAAATTTACAGTTCAAGTTGGGATCATAAATTTGGGTGTGCAGGGAGTCTAGTTCGTGTTCTGTTATGACTATGTTGTTGGAATGTCAGAGGCTGTGTGAGTGATTTGCGAGATGGGGGAGGAGGTGTAGAGTTAGGGCCTAAAAGGTGATGACAGAATAGGTAGTGTTTAAGGACCTTTCTAAATTGAGAGAGGTCTTTTATTGATTGGATATGAGGAGGGAGATTGTTCCAGCAAGTTGGAGCGAATAAGGTAAAGGCCCTGTCTCTAGTTGCTTGGTTACATTTAGTGTACTCCTTTGGTACTACAAGGGTATTAGCGGCTGCGGATCTTCTCAGTCTGTTCGTGGGGGTGTTGATAATAAGTGAGGAGAGGGAAGGTGGGGCTATTTGATTAATTGCTTTAAAGGACAGCAGAAGTGCTTTGTAAGTTATCCTGGCTTGTAGGGGTAGCCAGTGAAGCTCTGTTAGTATGGGGGTGATGTGGTCTCTACTGGAGGTACCGCAGAGGATGCGGGCTGCTGAGTTCATCGCCAATTGGAGTGGGTTGAGGGTGCTCTTGGGTAGACCATGCAGGATGACGTTAGCGTAGTCAAAATGTGGTGTTACAAGGGCTTGGAAGATTGTTCGGAAGTCATTAGGGGCGAGTAGAGGTCTTAAGGGTTTCAGCGTTCTTAATTTGTAGTAAATGGATTTGACGGTCTGCTTTATGTGATCTTTGAAGGTCAGTTCTTGATCGATGGTGACTCCCAGGTAGCGAATCGATGATTTACATGGTAGTTCCGCATCTCTCACCTTCAATGTTGCGGGGGGGGGGGGGAATTTCTTATTCCTGGTTACGAATAGGACTTCCGTTTTCTTGAAGTTTATTCGCAGGTTCTGGGTTAGAAGCCAGTCTGTAATCGCGTTGAAGCAAGCGATTATTGGGGAGAAGTCAGGGGCATTGATTTTTATTGGAGTGAATATCAGTATGTCATCTGCATAGATCAAGCTGGAGGCGTTAAATGTTTTGATGATTTCACAGATTGGTTGCATATATATGTTAAATAGAAGAGCTGATAATGAGGATCCTTGGGGTACATCCTGTTGTTGCTGGAAAGGATCAGAAGTTGAGGATCCTATCTGCACCTGTTGCCAGCGGTTAGTTAGGTAGGATCTACACCATTCCCAAGCTGATCCCTGGACTCCCTTTTCTTGAAGACGGTGAAGAAGTTGTACATGGTTAACCGAGTCGAAAGCTGCCGAGATGTCGAGGAAGATGAGGATGAACCCATTTTCAATTTTGTCAATCCCTCTTGATAAGGTGTTGATGAGTAATGTGAGAAGGGTCTCTATACCGTGGGATTCACGGAATCCGTGTTGGCAGGGATCAAGAGGGGCTGAAATATCTATATGCTGCTGCAATTGGATTTGTACCACCTTCTCAATGATTTTGGCTAGAAGGGGTATACTTGAAATTGGACGATATGAATCAGTTTTCGCTGGGTCGAGTTTATTGTTTTTCAGGAGAGGGCGTATTGAAGTTTGCTTGAGAGATGATGGGAATGATCCGGTTGTGAAGGAAAGTTGCATGATAAGGGCAAGTGTGGGGCTCAGTTCAGCACGCATTGTTCTGATCCAATAGGCAGGGCATGGATCGTTTGGGGCTGTGGTAGTATTCAAGGTAGCAATAAGGTCAGTGATGGATTTCACCGTGGGAGCGACACAATTTTTTAGAGGCTGAGTAATTGAGGCGGGGTTGGGTATACAACTTGGTGTGGAGTTCGTGTTAATGGTTTTAGATTGAAGGTAGTCGGCAAAAGACTGAGGCTGAATTGAAATTGTTTGGTTGGAGGATGGTGCCTTGGTTAAGGATTTAGCGATGTTAAAGAGGTCTCGTGGTTTGTTTAGTGATCGGAGAAGGGTTTCTGTATGGTGTTCCCTCATCTTTTCAGCTATTTTCTCCCGGTGTTTCTTTAGGGCATTTTCGTAATCCATTTGGTCAATTGGAGAACGTGATCTGCGCCATTTTCTCTCCTGTTTTCTTAGATTCTGGAGGGATAGTCGTAGTTCAGTGGAGAACCATGGTTTTGGGCTTCTACTTTTTAGTGATGTGCTGGATGCTGGTGGTCTACCCGAGGAAGGTAGTTGTGAAGAGGAGTTCAGGGTGGTGTACCAATTTTATTTATTTTATTTATTTATTTAACAGTATTTCTAAACCGCCTTATCTTAATAATCAAGGTGGTATCACAGCAAGCAATCAGGTAAAGTGTGTGTGTTATACATGCAGTGAGGGTGAAACTTAGAAGTGTGAGGGCTGTGTTGGGTGCTTGATTCGTTTGAGCTATGTACAAGGTGGGATATTTACAGTGGTGCTAAAAACACATTTTATATACATACAGTGATTAGGAGGATTGGAGTGCTGTTATACATTCTCTTAGGTTATGTGATGTGACCATAGTGCTCTATGAACAGCATGGTTTTCAGCTGTTTTCTGAAGTCTTTGAGGTCTGGATTTGCCCTTAGATCGTCCGGTAGATTGTTCCATATTGTTGAAGCAGCCATGGAGAGAGCTCTGTCTGTTGTGTCCTTGCGTGTGTGCTTGTATTCATTTGGGGTACTGACTCGGTTGCGTGTTTGACTTCTTCTAGGACGTGCGCTGGTTTCCGGTTGTATGAGCGTGTGGAGGCTGTTGGCTGATGTGTGCTGATTTATCTTAAATAGGTTTATGATAGTCTTGTATCTGATGCGAGCACTGATTGGGAGCCAGTGTAAGTCCTTTAATGTAGGTGTGATGTGCTCCTGCCTTGCGGCTCCGGATATGATTCGAGCTGCAGTGTTTTGTGCCAGCTGGAGTGGTTTGAGAGCTTGTTTCGGTAGTCCAAGGTATATCGGATTGCAGAAGTCCAGTATTGGGGTTATCAGTGCTTGACAGACGGTACGGAAGTGTTCTGGGGCGAGGAGTGGTTTCAGTCTCCTGATGATTCGCATCCTGTAGTAGGCTTTTTGGATTGTTTTGTCTATGTGTGGTTTGAGGTTGAGTTTACTGTCCAGAGTAACCCCAAGGTATCTCACCTCTGATCTTATCGGTATCGTGGTGCTTTGTATCTTTATGTTTGGTGGGTGTATGAAGCTTTGGTTCCGAGTGATGATTAAAGCTTCGGTCTTGTTGTAGTTTATTGCGAGGTTGTTGTTTTGGCACCACTTCGTCATTTGGGTAAGGCAGTCTGTTATCTTAGAGAAGTCCGGGTTGTCGATTGATATCGGGGAGTATACCATGATGTCATCTGCGTATATTGTGTATTGGATGTTGTTCTCTTTCATAATGTTGCATATTGGTTGGATGTAGATGTTAAAAAGGAGTGCTGAGAGTGCGGATCCTTGCGGTACTCCTTGTTGGACATTTATGGGTCGGGAGGTGTCATGTCCCACCTTGACCTGTAGCTGTCTTTCGGTTAGGTACGAGTGGAACCATTTCAAAGTGGTACCGTGTATACCAGTGATCTTTAGTCTCTCCAGGAGCGTATTGTGGTCAACTGTGTCGAAAGCTGAGGAGATGTCGATGAAGATCATTATTATTCCATTCCTGGTGTTGTCAATTATTCTTATGATGTTGTCGAAGAGGTATATCAGTAGAGTTTCGACTCCATGGTTGGGACGAAATCCGTGTTGGTTGTCGTCGAGAGTTCCGTGTTCGTCAATGTGTTCCTGAAGTTGTAGTTGAACCGTCTTTTCGATTATTTTTGCGAGGAAGGGTATGCTGGAGATTGGTCGGTATGCTGCTGGGTCCTTTTTGTCGAGAGTAGTTTTCTTTGTGATTGGTCTTACTGAGGCAAGCTTTAGTTGCTGTGGCATGAGTCCTTGAGTGAGTGAGTTGTGTACCATTTTATGAATGGTTGGTATGAGGCTTGATTTGGTGGCTTTGACCCATGACACTGGGCAAGGGTCTGTAGGAGCAGTGCTTGTGTTGATTGTGGAGATGATGTGGGATATCTGTTCTTTTGAGGGTGAGTAGAATGTGCCCCAGGTTTTGGGGTGTACATTCGTTCTGGTGGTTCCACTGGGTGTTGTGCGCTCCGTGGAGTGAAATTTGTCTCTGATGTGGTCGGCGAATTTCTGTGGATCAACTTGTACATCTCTTTCTGCTGCTTGCTCTTTTGTCAGGGTTTTTACTATTTTGAAAAGTTCTCTGGGTTTGTTGATGGAAGAATTTATCAGGTTTGTGTGGAATTCTCTCTTTGATTGGTTGATGTGTTCATTGTATTGTTTTTGCTTTGTTAGGTAAAGATGTTGGTCGGAAGTTGTTTTGTTTTTTCTCCATCTCCGTTCAATCTTCCTGAGCTCCCTCTTTTCCTGTCGTATTTTTGCTGAGTACCATGGCTTGTTTTGTCTCTTGTTGTGGTGTTGTTTCTCGGTCCTGTCATTGGATGGCTTGGCGGCGTTAGCTAAAACGCTGTTCCAGTTGGAAACTTGTTCCTCCAGGTCCTCTGAGTCAATGTTCAAGTGTTGTATTGTGTCCTGTATGAATTCGTCCTTGTCAAAGGACTTGAATCGTCTTTGTGTGTGTGGGATGTTCGCTCTTTCGTTTGTCCGGTCTTCTTGTGATTGCAGTTTTGTCTCGATTAAGTAATGGTCAGACCATGGTACTGGGGTGATGGTGGGTGTAGAAATTAGGTCTCTTGAAGTTAGGTAGTTCGATGCGAAGATGAGGTCTGGGGATGATCCAAGTCTGTGTGTTGGTGCATTGACTATCTGTGTGAATTGAAGTGAGGTCATTGCTTGAAGGAATGCCTCTGCATCTTTTGTATTGGCGGACTTGAGGTTGAAGTCTCCGATTAGTAGTGCTGGTTTGTTGTTTGCTGTTATGGCACAGGCTTCTTCGAGTGTGAAGGCTAGTTCGTCGGGTGGAGCACGGGGTGCTCTGTAGGTTAGGCAGATTGCAATATTCTTGTTCTTGATGCTAATTGTGTTACACTGCTGTGTATCTGTGAGGTTCTGTGTCTTGAACTTGAGTTTTGTTTTTGCTATTATTAGGACTCCTCCTCCACGCTTGTGGGTGCGTGGGCAGTTGTATGCTGAGTAGTTGTTCGGTACTAGTTGGTTGAGTAGTACACTGTCGGTAGGGTTGAGCCATGTCTCTGTGATGCATATTATGTCGGGCTGTCGCTCTTCTATGTGGTCTACCAGAGTGTGTATCTTGTTGCAGACGGATCTGGCGTTTATGAGCTCAATTGTTGTTGTCTTTGTGGAAGAGGTTGTTGCTACATGTGCTTCCTTTGAGCCGGTGTTGGGGTTTGATTTGTGTCTGTTTGGTCTCTTTGCTTGGGAGGTTGCGAGTGTCTCTTTGTGTGTGTGTTGTGGTTCGAGATATGGCAGTGCAGTTGGAGGGTACCATGGTGTGTTTGTTTGAGGGTAGTGGAGGTGTGTGGTCGGTGGGAGGAGTTGTGTGACTAGTAGGTAGAGAGGGAGGAAGTATGTGGTGTGCATGTTGGTAGTTTGTGATGTTCTGATAGGGTGATGCCTGTCTCCTTAGGTCTTCGTCTGTTGTTTGCTTGGGGAGAGCTGTACTCGGTGCGGGAGCCTGTCCCGGGGATGTAGAGCTGGATCTGTGGTGGTCGCCTTGGTGCGGGAGCCTGTCCCGTGGAGGGAGCCTGTCCCGTGGATGTGGAGCTGGATCTGTGGCGGCGCCTTGGTGCGGAAGCCTGTCCCGGGGAGGGAGCCTGTCCCGTGGATGTGGAGCTGGATCTGTGGCGGCGCCTTGGTGCGGGAGCCTGTCCCGGGGATGTAGAGCTGGATCTGTGGTGGTTGCCTTGGTGCGGGAGCCTGTCCCGTGGAGGGAGCCTGTCCCGGGGATGTAGAGCTGGATCTGTGGTGGTCGCCTTGGTGCGGGAGCCTGTCCCGTGGAGGGAGCCTGTCCCGTGGATGTGGAGCTGGATCTGTGGCGGCGCCTTGGTGCGGGAGCCTGTCCCGGGGAGGGAGCCTGTCCCGGGGAGGGAGCCTGTCCCATGGATGTGGAGCTGGATCTGTGGCGGCGCCTTGGTGCGGGAGCCTGTCCCGTGGATGTGGAGCTGGATCTGTGGCGGTTGCGTTGGTGCGGGAGCCTGTCCCGTGGAGGGAGCCTGTCCCGTGGATGTGGAGCTGAATCTGTGGCGGCGCCTTGGTGCGGGAGCCTGTCCCGGGGGGGGAGCCTGTCCCGTGGAGGGAGCCTGTCCCGTGGATGTGGAGCTGGATCTGTGGCGGCGCCTTGGTGCGGGAGCCTGTCCCGGGGAGGGAGCCGGTCCCGTGGATGTGGAGCTGAATCTGTGGCGGCGCCTTGGTGCGGGAGCCTGTCCCGGGGAGGGAGCCTGTCCCGTGGATGTGGAGCTGGATCTGTGGCGGTTGCCTTGGTGCGGGAGCCTGTTCCGTGGAGGGGAGGCCGTAGCTTTTATGGAGTGTGTTGTTGAAGAGGGCGTTTGGTGGTGTGTGATGTGTTATGTTCTGTGAGAGTTTTACTTGCGGTTTTGATGTCCTCCTCGGTCTGCTCCTCTGTCAGGATCCGTTGTTATGCAGTCGGCGCTGCTGAATTCCTTGGATGTTTCCTACTTTTCGCCTTCGTGCCGCGCCTAAGGGCCACGCCAAAGGGCCCTCTGGCGAGGCCCTCAGGCGCGGGCGCGCCCTGCAGGGACGCCGCTTTTATCCCCAGCCGGCTGCTTGTTGTTCGGGCTCCCACTGCCCGGATTTGGCAGGAGCCGAAGAGGGGGTGGAGACTCCCGGCAGCGGCGTCTCTGCAGGCAGGCAGGGACGCCGCTTTTATCCCCAGCCGGCTGCTTGTTGTTCGGGCTCCCACTGCCCGGATTGGGCAGGAGCCAAAGAGGGGGTGGAGACTCCCGGCAGCGGCGTCTCTGCAGGCAGGCAGGGACGCCGCTTTTATCCCCGGCCGGCTGCTTGTTGTTCGGGCTCCCACTGCCCGGATTTGGCAGGAGCCGAAGAGGGGGTGGAGACTCCCGGCAGCGGCGTCTCTGCAGGCAGGCAGGGACGCCGCTTTTATCCCCAGCCGGCTGCTTGTTGTTCGGGCTCCCACTGCCCGGATTGGGCAGGAGCCGAAGAGGGGGTGGAGACTCCCGGCAGCGGCGTCTCTGCAGGCAGGCAGGGACGCCGCTTTTATCCCCGGCCGGCTGCTTGTTGTTCGGGCTCCCACTGCCCGGATTGGGCAGGAGCCGAAGAGGGGGTGGAGACTCCCGGCAGCGGCGTCTCTGCAGGCAGGCAGGGACGCCGCTTTTATCCCCGGCCGGCTGCTTGTTGTTCGGGCTGCCACTGCCCGGATTGGGCAGGAGCCGAAGAGGGGGTGGAGACTCTCGGCAGCGGCGTCTCTGCAGGCAGGCAGGGACGCCGCTTTTATCCCCGGCTGGCTGCTTGTTGTTCGGGCTCCCACTGCCCGGATTGGGCAGGAGCCGAAGAGGGGGTGGAGACTCCCGGCAGCGGCGTCTCTGCAGGCAGGCAGGGACGCCGCTTTTATCCCCGGCCGGCTGCTTGTTGTTCGGGCTCCCACTGCCCGGATTGGGCAGGAGCCGACGAGGGGGTGGAGACTCCTTGATCAGCTCATCAAGGTCATTGGTTGGTAGACGAAGAGTTGGAAGAGTACGGCTGATGAAGTCGTCCTTGTTGAGCGTTTTGAAACGGGCTGTTGATCCTGATGAGACCATATTTGTTTGTCTTGCTGGGATACTGTTTTGCTGATATGGGACTTGGAAGGATAACAAATCATGATCAGATCATGGGACAGGGGTATGGGATAGGTTAAAGTTGGTGTTCGCTGTAGACTGAGGCGCAAAAATGAGGTCAAGGGTGTTACCCTTGAGGTGTGTAGGGGAGCTAACTAGCTGCGAGTAGTTGAGGTCAGCCATGGCATCAAGGAATGTGGTAGAATGGCTATGGTGAAGTGAGGAGAGGTTAAAGTCACCCATTAACCAGTTGGATTTGTGTGGGCTTTCTGGGTTGCAGGCAAGCTCTATTATACTAGATAAATCTTCTGGTGGTGAGGATGGGGCTCTGTATATGAGATTTAGGATGATATGTTTGTTAGCTATAGTAACTAGGTCCATGTGTGTGGTACTCCTAGAGGAAAGTAGACTAAATTGAAGGTTAGTTCGTGAAAGAATGAGGACTCCACCTCCTCTTCGGTCTGTTCTGTGACATGTGTGTATTGAGTATTCTGGGGGAATGAGTTGGTTTATGACGACATTGTCTGTGTCTGCTAGCCATGATTCTGTGACCAGGAGGATGTCTAGTTTCAGCTTTGTGATGAGATCTGTAATGGCTGGCCACTTTTTACGTACTGAGCAAGCGTTGATGAGTGCGCAGTTTAAGTTAGTATGTGAGGGAACAGGATTGGGTTTGGAACTACTAATAGTGTTAAGGGAGATATATAGTAGATGAGAGTGCCTAATATGGTGTGGATCTGGAGCTGAGTGATGGTAGTAGGAATGATACCTTCTTCCTAGGTCCATGCAATATGGGGATCTTGTGTGAGGTGGGAGAGAATGCTGCTGTATTTTGAGTGGTGTTAGTTAACAGATAGAGGCTAACTAATGCAAGTAGAGAGAGAGCCATGGTTTCAGCAATGGGAGGATACAATGTAGAGCAATATGGGTCAGTAGAGACAGTAAATGCAGATTAACTGGTTAGGGTACAGAGCAGTGGTAATAGGCAAACAATTGTATAATAGCAAGGCCTAACTAGTAGGAACAATGTACTCTGTTAACAAGATACAATAGCAAATCTTACTTCAAGGGAGATCTGTTTGTAATAGAGTAACAAGGTGTAAAATTCTATCTAGTATATTCAGGTCTACTGTTACCTTACAGATGGAGTGGAAGTGGATTACCTAGGTTAGTTGTTAGGGTAAATCAGAGTCTCAGGTTATTATTCTGATGCTTTCCTGACACGGGAGACTGATTCTATTGCAGGTGAGAGTTCTGGCTGCACTCGTGGAGTTGCTGACGTGCCACTGCCTAAGGGCCACGCCAAAGGGCCCTCTGGCGAGACCCTCAGGCGCGGGCCCGCAAGGCGCGGGTGCGCTTGTCGGCGGCACCCTTTATAGAGGCCGCTGAGACCTCCCACAACCCCGATTGGGCTGGAGTGCAGGAGCGGGAAACCGATGCTCCCCCTGTGCTCTACCCCGACCGGGGAGCTCTGAAGATGGCTGCTGGATTTTTGCTGTTCTCTCCTGCCGGCGGCACACTTTAAACACGCCGCTGAGACCTCCCACAACCCCGATTGGGCTGGAGTGCAGGAGCGGGAAACCGATGCTCCCCCTGTGCTCTACCCCGAAGCCCTGCAATTCTGTTGCTTTAATATTATTTTTTTATATATAGTACCATTCTTCCTTCTCTCCTTACTACCCTGTCCTTCTTGACCACTACTGTATCTGTCAGTTTTCCATTATAATCTCTAGATCCAGAATTGTATTTCCAATAGTATGGACATTAGTATACACAAGAGACTTCCAGATATTGCTCCTTTTCCCCATTTCTACAGAAGTATTTAATGCTTTATTTAACTGAGAGCTTTAGAACATAAGAACATACGAAATGCCATACTGGGTCAGACCAAGGTCCATAAAGACCAGTATCCTGTTTCCAACAGTGGCCAAAAAGTACCTGGCAGGTTCCTAAAAAGGTACATAGGTTCAACAATGCTTGTCCCAGGGCAAGCAGTGGATTTCCCCGGGTCTTCTTTAATAATAGTTTATGGACCTTTCCTCCAAGAACTTGTCCAAACCTTTTTTAAACCCAGCTACACTAACAGCTTTTACTGATTCCTCCAGTAATGAAGTACAGAGTTTGAGTGAAAAAATATTTTCTCTTATTCATCTTAAATGGGTTACATTGTAGCTTCATTATGCATCCCCTAGTCTTTCTACTTTTTGATGGCATAAACAACTGATCTACGTTTACCCATTCCACTCCATTCATTAATTTATAGAACTCTATTATATCTCCCTCCAGCCTTCTCTTTTCCAAATTGAAGAGCTCTTCTAACCTTTTAAGCCTTTGCTCATAGGGGTACCCTTCCATCCCCTTTACCATTTTGATGGCTCTTCTCTTACCTTTTCTAATTCTGCTATATCTTTTTTAAGATATGGTGACTAGGAAAGCACCAGCGGTCACACCTGAGGGCCTTGTTCACCCATTTCGAATGAATCTAGTTTAAAGACTTCTTTAGTTTGCTAGCCAGTCCACTGCAGAAGACATTTCACCTCTTCTTTGATAGATAGACACCATCTCTGTTCAGCAGCCTTTGGAAAATCATCCCATGGTCCAGGAAGCCAAAATGCTCTCAATGACACGATCCATGCATTCATCACCAGGATGCAAACTTCTCTGCCTTGAGCTTTATCTTGATAGGAAGGATTGAGGAGATCACCACCATTGTACCTATCTGCTTCACCCTCTCTCCCAGAGAAATGAAGTCGCTTTTGATACCCTCAGAAGCATACCTTGCAGGATCATTTGTGCCAGCATGGATCAGCAGCATTGGATAATAGTCAGTAGGCTTGATGAGCCTTGGCAAACTCTTCATAACTCTTGGCACTTGGCAACTCTTGGCATCTGGCAGCCAGCAGACCTCTTAAACATCACATCTGATTGGCAGATGGATGCTTCTGTACCTCTTAGAATGGAGTCACCAATTCCCACATTCCTTCACTTCCTAGTGGTCACTGATTCAGCAACGTTTGGGTGTTTGAGTTCTTCCTGTTCTTCAGATGTTCTCATGTCCTCCACTTCCACGGCTGCATACTGGTACTTCAGTTTGTGGGAAGGTGGAGTCAAGATGTTGATTCTGCAAGCTCTGGTGACCCGTGTACAACTGTCTTCTTTCCTCTCTATTGGAGATCTTTGATGCCTTAAGAAGTGTTTCATCAATGTAGCTTTCACTGGCATTGATGCTTCTTAGCCTTATTACCTCCTCTCTCAGTTCCTCTACTTTTTTCATAAGGGATTCAATCTGCAGATATCTTGCAACTGGAACCAGTCGCTCACTTGGGATCAGGTTATCCATCTGGATGCAGGCAAAGGCTTTATAGGGAGCAACAGCTTTGCTGACACAATGTTTCCCAATCATACTTTAGTTGTAGGAGCTTTGGTACCTGTTGAAAGAAGTGAGAAACAGACCTACCAAACTCCTTTTCTTTTCTTCAGCTGATCTGTAAGTCAAGAAACAGTTAGTCTCTTAAGTGAGATCTAACACCTCTATTTTGATTCCCTGTGTGTAGCCCTGCTTGCTTAATCGACTGTTATTAGGGTATGCAATAGTTTCTTATCCCTTCAAACTACTAAAATGTGATTTATGTATCTGATATATATAGACTATTGTGCTCCCTTTGTATAACTAACTAATCAAAGCCCCCTGAAATATAACGAATTGTTCACTTTTAACAGTTAATCAAAAGTGGACCTATTTACTTCCTAGATTTTCCCTGCAAACTAACATCAAACAATTCTGTATAATTCAACCAGCTAATTGATGAGTGGTTCTAGATAGCAAGAGGTGGTTTTTTTTGTTTTTTTTAGATAAGATGGACAGGAATAAGGAGAAGCAGGGGGGAGGGAACTAATACCTCAAAGGTGCGTGGCTTCAAAGAGTATTATCATTTTTCCTCCCCTTTGAAATAGAGGTAAAAAGAATGCCCTAGAGAAAACAAAGCTTCTTAAAAAATAAAACCTTCTACTATGACAACAAGAAATAACCTAATAGCTAATCCACCAATATAAAATTGTGCTAACACTCCCCCACCTTCTTTTTTAAAGAAATCAGGCAGAGGCATTAATATCAAAAGGCCAAACAAATTATCTCAGTTTGTAGTCAGTTTCTTTTGAAATGGCAGAAGACTGAGGTCTCTAGATTGTTATAAAGCTGTGTGATCACAGGTGCGTCTAATTTTACTGCAATGGGAATGTGGTTCTTCTGTTCAAATTGATTTGAATTGCTTATAAGGATGCCAATAATCATGCCCTGGCAATGCCCCAGTTTTTATACTATTTCCTAATATTTTTTAATTGGTCTTGTTTTATTTGATTCTTCTATGTGTCAATTATATGTGCATATAGGACCCGATATTTGAAAGGCATTTACACAGTTTACAGCCTAATAAACCGTGTAAATGCCTTAAACGGGGATATTCAATGGCACCTACATGGTTAGTGCCATTGAATATCCCTGTCTATGTCCCCTACGTGCCCAGATACTATCCGGTTAGCATCGGGGCATGTTGGGGCATTCCAGGACGGAGCAGAGGCGGGTAGTACCGCTAACCGGGTACTGGCGATATTGGACCGCTACTGGTTTGCAATCCGCAGCTAAAATTGGGCTAGCTTTTAACTGCAGATGCTAACCAGGTAGTGGTCCAATATCACCACTACTCGGTTAGGCTCTGTGGCGGTTTTCACTGGGTGCCAAAAATAGAAATTACACTTACCTGGTAATTGTAGTTCCTGGAGGATCCAGTTTAGTCCTCCACAGCGGGTAGTGCACCTCCTCCTGCAGCTAGGAGACTGGACCAATCAAACTCTTCTATGTGATGTATACTGCTGGAGCTCCCATCAGCCCCCCAGTGAACCGTCAACAAGCAAACTCAAGAGAACAAAACTGATAACACACAAAGAAAACCCTCCCCTAATAAACCCGACTCCTTCCCCAAACGAGGGAGCCGGAACTGTGCACATCGCGTCGCCCTGGACCACTGAGCAAAAGAAAGGCGTTGCGACACCATCAATGGAAAGAAGACAGGAAGAGAGGAGCAAGGAGCGCGAAAGACTCCGGGCTCGAGGAAGGTCAGACAACCAGCAAGAGCAGCTCAAATGCACCCGATGGCAGCGCGCCGGCCAGAAATAAGAACTCGCGGGAGGGAATGAGGACTAAACTGGATCCTCCAGGAACTACAATTACCAGGTAAGTGTAATTTCTATTTCCTGAGCGGCTATCCAGTTTAGTCCTCCACAGCGGGATGTAACAGAGCAGTATTCAGCGGGAGGGACCACCCCATTCGGCACGCAACACCGCAGAACCAAAGCCGGCATCTCGAGAAGCGAGAACATCGAGCCTGTAGTGTTTACTAAAGGCATGGAGCGACGACCAAGTAGCCGCTCTACAAATGTCCACTGGCGGAACTAAACTGTGCTCTGCCCAGGACGTCGCTTGCGCCCGAGTAGAATGGGCCCGCAAGCCAAACGGAACCACCTTCCCATGCAAAATGTACGCCGACGCAATCGCTTCTTTAATCCAGCACGCAATAGAAGACTTTGACGCCGCCTCCCCTTTACGTTTACCGCCGAATAGAACGAACAGGTGATCCGTCTTACGAAACGATTCGGTGACTCTGAGATATCGGCGGAGTACCCGCCGAACGTCGAGACAATGCAGCTCAGGAGTCGCAGCCGTATCCGGGGAGGCTAAGACTGGAAGAAAAACGGCCTGATTCAGATGAAAAGGGGAAACCACCTTAGGAAGGAAAGAAGGAACAGGTCGCAAGATCACTCGATCCCTAGAGAACGACAAGAATGGCTCATGACAGGAAAGCGCCTGCAACTTCGAGATACGCCGAGCTGAACAGATGGCTACCAAGAACACCGTCTTCAACGTGAGATCCTTGAGAGAAGTCTGCTTGAGAGGCTCAAAAGGCTGTTGAACTAAAGAGCGCAACACCAAATTCAAGTCCCAAGGAGGAACAAGAACCCTGCGTGAAGGACGCAAACGAAGCACGGCCCGCAGGAAACGCTGCACATCCGCGTGGGCCCCCAGGGGAAGTCCCAATACTCTACCCCTGTAACACGCGAGGGCCGCCAATTGTACCTTCAAAGAACTAGCAGCTAGACCCTTGTCAAAACCGTCTTGCAAAAAGCTGAGAATGGTCGGGATGGAAGCCGTCGCGGCTCGAAGACTGCAGCGCGAACACCAATCCTCAAAAATACGCCAGATGCACACGTACGTGAGAGATGTAGACGGTTTACGCGCACGAAGGAGAGTCGCAATAACTGCCGCCAAATAGCCCCTCCGTCTCAACCGAGCCCTTTCAATAGCCAAACCGTAAGCGAGAACCAAGCCACCTGCGGCATCCACAGCGGTCCCTGAACCAGGAGATCCGGCAAGGACGGTAATCGCCACGGCTTCCCGGCGAGAAGCCGTATCAGATCCGCGTACCACGGACGGCGGGGCCAATCCGGAACCACCAGAAGAACATTTCCCAGATGCGCCTCTATGCGTTGAATCACCCGTCCGATCAACGCCCATGGAGGAAAGACATAGAGGAGCCCGGCGGACGGCCATGGTTGAAGGAGAGCGTCTATGCCCTCGGACATGGGTTCCCGGTGCCTGCTGAAGAACCGAGACATTTTTGCCGACTGGAAGGTCGCCATGAGATCCATGATCGGCGGCCCCCATCTGCGTACTATTTGAGAGTAGACCTGCGGATGGAGTTCCCACTCTCCGGCATCCACGCGCACCCTGCTGAGGAAATCCGCCATCACATTCTCCTTCCCCGCGATATGCACTGCCGAAATCGCGAGAAGCCGAGGCTCCACCCACTGGAACAACAAATCGGTCTCTTCCTCCATCGCTCTGCTGCCTGTGCCGCCCTGCCGGTTGAGATATGCCACCGTTGCGGCGTTGTCGGATAGAATTCGCACGGCCCGTCCGACCACGGAGGACTCGAACGCCTGAAGCGCCCACCGCACCGCTCGTAACTCGAGACGGTTGATCGACCAAGTCATTTCCTGAGGCGCCCACTGCCCCTGCGCAAAGCGACTGTCGCAATGAGCTCCCCAGCCCGTCAGGCTCGCATCGGTTATGACTGGCAACCAGAGGGGCTGTTCCAGAGGGATCCCCGCTTGCAACGTCTCAAAGTTCAGCCACCAACGGAGGGACCGCCTTACTCGTCTCGGGCAAGGCAACTGTCTGCTCATCGAATCCGTTTGATTCGACCAACGCCGCAAGAGAGCCCGTTGCAGGGGACGCATATGAAACCGGGCCCAGGGAACTACATCTAGCGTCGCCGCCATCGTTCCCAAGACCCGAAGGTACCACCAAGCTGACGGGGCTGGAAAGGCTAAAAACTTTCGAATCAGAAGGCGCAAGCCTTGAGCCCGGCGATCCGGTAGAAAAGCCAGCCCCCGCGCTGTATCGAAGCGAACGCCGAGGTATTCTAGTGACTGAGTTGGAACTAAGTGGCTCTTTTTGTGGTTGACCACCCAACCGAGAGACCGCAGCAGAGCGATGACTTTGTTGGTGGCGAGCAAACTCTCCGCCTCGTCCTTTGCACGAATAAGCCAATCGTCGAGATAAGGGTGAACCAAGACACCCTCCTTTCGCAAGGCCGCCGCCACGACCACCATGACCTTGGTAAATACTCGAGGTGCCGTGGCCAGACCAAAGGGCAGCGCCTGAAACTGGTAGTGACCCCACGGAAGAGCAAACCGCAGGAATTGTTGATGAGCCGCCCTGATCGGAATATGCAAATAGGCCTCTGTAAGATCGAGAGAGGTAAGAAACTCTCCCTGACGCACCGCTACCAGTACGGATCTGAGCGTTTCCATGCGAAAGTGAGGTACTCGAAGGCAACGATTCACCCCTTTGAGATCTAGAATAGGACGAATAGCCCCGTCCTTCTTTGGCACCACGAAATAAATAGAGTACCGACCTGCACCGGGCTCGGAAGCCGGAACAGGCACCACCGCCCCCAAATCTAGGAGACGGTTTAAAGTTACGCGTATGGCGGACAGCTTCTGAGGACCCTTGCAGGGCGAGAGAATGAAGGCATCGCGAAGAGGACACGCAAATTCCAACGCGTAGCCCTCCCGGATGATTTCTAGGACCCACTGGTCCGAAGTTATTTGGACCCAGGAAGAAAGAAAATGACGAAGACGACCCCCTATCACTGGACCTTCTTCCGGGGTCCGCCTCGCTTCATTGCGGCTTGCGATTAAAGGAAGAAGAGGAGGAAGGGGAGGCAGAGGAGAAACCTCTCCCCGCTCCTCGAAACCCTCGAAATCCCGATGATCGAGAGACAAGGCGTCCGCGTTGGAAACTCCCAAATCTAGGAGATTGGAATCTGCGAAAATCCCGAAACTGACCCCTGACCGAAGACAGACCTCTAAGTTGACAAGGCTTATCCTCCGGAAGTCTCCCACCTTTAGACTCTCCGAGGTCCTTGACCAACTTATCCAGATCGTCGCCGAACAATAGCTTGCCCTTAAAGGGAAGTTTACTGAGACGCGCCTTAGAGGAGCCATCAGCTGCCCAATTACGCAGCCAGATAGATCGTCGCGCCGCAACGACCGAAGCCATACTGTTAGCCAAAGTCCGAATCAAGTCATAGTGAACATCCGCCAAATAGGCAGAACCCGACTCTAAGCGGGCCACTTCTATCAACCCTTGTTGGTCAAGATGGGAGTCCTGATGCAAATGCTGTGCCCAACGCAAACAAGCTCAGGAAACCCAGGCTCCACAAATGGAAGTCTGCAATGCCAGGGCATTAGTCTCGAAGGCCTGCTTCAACAAACCATCCACTCTTCTATCCTGGGTGTCCTTCAAGGCCGCACTGCTCTCAACCGGAATGGTAGTCTTTTTAGTCACTGCAGAAACCGCAGCGTCAATACGTGGGGAACGAAATTTCTCCTTGTCCTTGTCTGCCAGTGGGTAAAGACGATTCATTGTTCGGATACCCTTCAAACCGGAGTCAGGGCGATCCCATTCAGCCTGGATCATCTGGTCGACCACCCGGTGGAGTGGGAACACTGTTTGAGAATCACGGACCGCCTGAATAAGAGGGTCCTCAATCTCATCGTCCGCGGGACGCCCGACCGTGAGATTCAGGGCTTGCAAAGACTCTGTGATCAAGGGGAGCAACTTCTCTCTGCGAAAGACTCGTATAATGCGAGCCTGCTCCTCCGGCTCCTGAATCTCCCCTTCTTCCAAGTCCTCGACACGGTCGCCAGTCTCTACATCAGACCAGTCCTGTTCCTGCCAAGGATCATCCGAAGGCTCCACGTCAGAAAGCCGAGGCCGCTTAGCAGCTTTAGGGGCACCGTCCTTCGTCTCCTCCGCCTGGAGAGAAGGCGGAAGCGAAGGGACCCCGCCGGGATCAGCCCCTCTCCCCAAGCGGCCCCTTTGAAAGGCCTGATGCATCAGCAGAACGAATTCTGGGGAAAAATCACCCCAGAGAGCCTCACTAGCCCCCGTAGCCGTAGCACTCCCAGGCGCCGAGGAGACCGGGACAAGGGAAGGAACGAGAGCCTCTGGAGACAGCTCAACCCCTGCTGGGACTGGGGCAGTTCCGGACTCCGGAGGGTCACTGGCATCCATGGGCTGCTGCAGTCCAGAAGAAACGCAGGAGCAGCGCTTGCAAACCCCCGCTTCCGAAAGAGAGCCCTTGCGGGAGCCACAGATGACACACTGCGGTCGCCGGGACATGGGTCAGGGATAAGAATGGAGGACTTGCCTGAAGCCTCTGCTGTAATAGGAATGGAGAGCAAAAACAAATATATTTATGCCGTTTGGTTTTTTTTGTTTTTTTTTGTCACAGAGTAGCACTGGGCAGCACCACCAGTCTGAAGAAAGCCAAAAAATATATGCTAGGCAATCAAACGGGACCTCCCAGGACCCTGCACAGCCCTGTCCCGATGAAAGAAAAAACGGAGCCGAAAACAAAATGGCCGCCGGCACAACGAGGCTAAGAAAAAAGGGCGCGAAAATCAATGAAATGAAGTAAAATAAAATAGAAAATAAACTTTAGCGAAATCGCAGGCCTAAGCAAAGTGGAAAAAAAAAAAACTGCCCAAAAGGACACTTACCGCGAATCGAGGGAGGAGCAGAGCACCGGAGCTGACTGAGTTAAAGGGAGAAGCAAGGGACCCGCGGTGAGAAATACAACCGACAGGAACACTACAGAATAAAGATTGCTCTTAAAATTGCATCACCATTAAATAGTCTCCCAAATAAAGAAATTAGAGAAAGTGATGCTGATGGTGGCCAGAGCCTCCCTCCGAACTGTCCTGGAGGTGAGATCACAGGCAACAAGTACAGCTGACCTGCTTTAGCTAAGCAGTGAGCAGACGGTCAGTGCAAGCTCGGCTCCCTCCTAGTAAGGCATTTAAAGGTACAGACCCTCAAGTACAAAAACAAATAAAGCAGAACAAATGAAATAAAAATAAAAGTAACAGATCTAAGAACCCCCAAAGTGAGCCCACAGAAGGCTCACACCGCCTCCTGCTGCAAGGAGACTGGACACACTGGGGGGCTGATGGGAGCTCCAGCAGTATACATCACATAGAAGAGTTTGATTGGTCCAGTCTCCTAGCTGCAGGAGGAGGTGCACTACCCGCTGTGGAGGACTAAACTGGATAGCCGCTCAGGAACCGGATATTCACTGCCATCACCGCAGCATTGAATATCCGGGGTTAGGGGTGAGCAGGCAGGGCTATACGCCGTAGCGGCTTATAGCCTGCCTAGTAGAATATTGGGTCCATATAGTCCAAAGCCATTTCACTGGCCACTTTTTTTTTTTAAGGAGATATTGAACATTAAGGGGTTGAACTGCATAGGTGCCAATAATGTCGGCAGATGTGGTAAAAGCAGGTAGTGTCCCTGGGCTTATAAAAGGTTTGGACAAATTCATGGAGGAAAAATTCATAAACGGTTATTAGGGTAGTCTAAGAGAAAACCACTGTTTATCCCTGAGGATAAGTATCATGGCTGCATTTGGGATATGTCAGATGCTTGTTTATTTATTTATTTAGCTGTATTTATATACCGCTTTTCACCGGGTCAAAGCGGTGTTACATGGGGGTGGGGGAATTAAGTACAAGGGTGGGGCCATCACCAGGGAGGCAACATTGATGATTTTGACATAGGAAAGACTTTGGACATAAGACAAACGTTGGACAAAGACAGGTTAGAGTAGCTTTGAGTTAGAGGTTCATTGTGGGTGAGATCGGGGGTTTGTGGGTTTTTCGGTGGGGTTCGAGTTGAAGTATTCCTGAAAAAGGATGGTTTTTAGCTGTTTTCTGAAAGATAGTAGGTCGGTATTGCTTCTGAGATAGCTCGGTAGAGAGTTCCATAAGGACGGAGCATAAAGTTCGAAGGCTCGATTGCAGGTCCGTTGTGAGTATTTGGTTCTTTTGTGAGGGACGGTGAGGAAAATGCTGGAGGTTTGTCTAGTAGATCTGCCGTGGGTTGGGCGAGCCAGTAGGGTGCGAAGCTGGGTGTCTTGTGTTTGATGGAGAGCTTTGTGGGTGAGGAGGATGGCTTTGTATTTTGTCCGTGCTTCGAGGGGGAGAATGTGTAGTTCTTTCAGAATTGGGGTGATATGGTCGGTTTTCTTTGCCCTCTGAATGATTCTCGCGGTGGTGTTTAATGCAGTTCGGAGGGGGTTGGTGTGGGTGGCTGGAAGGCCATGGTAGATTATGTTGCAGTAGTCCAGATGTGGGAGTGTCATGGCTTGCATCACTGTTCGGAAGTCTTCATGTTCCAGGAGGGGTCTGAGACGTTGCACTGTTCGTGCCTTGTGAAATATAGTTCCGGAGGTTTTAGTGATCTGTTGCTTTAAGGTGAGGGCTTGGTCAATAATAATGCCCAGGTATCTTATCTGTGGTTGTATTCGGATGCTTGTAGTTCCAATGGTGAGGTGTGTGGGTGGTGTGAAATCAGGGTCCTTTGTCACTATGAGGGCTTCAATTTTCTTTATGTTGATGGATAGGTTGTTTGTAACCAGTCAGAGACTGCGGTGAAGCATGCTGATAGGTGGTTGTTTGTAGGGTTTGTGGTTGTAATGGGGGCATAGAGCATGATATCGTCAGCGTAGATGTGGAAGCTGACGTTGTGGGTGCGTATGACGGTGCAGAGTGGCTGGAGGTAAATATTGAAGAGCATGGCTCATAGTGTGGATCCTTGGGGTACTCCCTGGTGTTGCTGGAATGGGGGGGAAGTTGAGGTGCTGGTGCGGATGAGTTGTTGTCTGTTTGTCAGGTAGGATTGGAACCACTTCAGCACAGTGTCCTTGATCCCAATATTTTGTAGTCGGTGTATGAGGATGTTGTGGGAGATGGCTGCAGATATATCAAGAAAGATCATGGCGTATCCGGACTGTCTCCCTTGAGTTCCTGTGAGGAGGGTGTTCATCAGCGTGGTCATGAGGGTCTCGACCCCATGTAGATGTCGGAAGCCATGTTGTTGAGGGTCCAGTATGTTGTTAACATCCAGGTGTTCCTGAAGCTGCTGCTGGACGATCTTCTCGATTATTTTGGCTGTGAAAGGTAGACTTGCTATGGGTCTGTAGGATGTAGGGTCAAGAGGGTCCAGGTTTTGCTTTTTTGCTTGTGACCTAGATTCGTCTGTTGGAAACAAGACAGTGGGCTTGATGGAACTTTGGTCTGACTTTGTATGACAGTTCTTATATTCTTATTAAGGGGCGGCCCAAAAGGGGTGCAGGGCTATGTGCAGAGACTCATTGTGGGGCCTCATTTGCATAAATATTTGCATAATGCTAACATGCATTAACTTTTAGTAAACATGCCTCCTAATGAGTGTATGGATAAAGAAAGACTACCAGATTTCTACATTACTATACTCCGGTGCCAACCACCAGGCATATTAGGAAGTACTACAAACACTGCCCATTCAGAACCCATAGCAAACCCACCGTATCATAACAGCACTACCAGGACTCACAAAGCACCATACCCTACCTATCAAAAGGCAACACTGCAAATATTAAACCAATTCATCTCCTACTGGGGAAAGAGAACAAGTGGCATTGTCAAATAGAAACTACATGAACAGAATACTTCAGCTTGATTACACATGCAGAAAATAGATAATCACCAAAGAAAGAACAAAGGATCACAATTTATAAGTAAGACGACAATAATTAAACTGGGAACCCCAAAAGCCAAACTCGGAATGTACACCACCACTGGAAAAATAAAACTATAAATGAATTTCCTCTTGTACTAACCAAAAACACAGATGTTAACGATACACATTTCCTACAGCTGACATATTCAAGTTAATAAATTCAAAATAAAAAAGTATTTTTCTACCTTTTGTTGTTTGTGCATTTTATTTTTCAGTTGCAATTGCTCCAGTCACTTTCTTCTGGTTTCTTCAAGTCTTCTGCTAACACTCCATTGTCTGCTGTCCATTTATCCTCTCCTAGTTTTTTTCCATTCTCTCTCTGCGTCTGCTTTAACATACTGATCTTTCTCCTTTTGTTCTTTCCTCCATTTATTTCTTTATTCCTTTTTCATCCACTCAAATTTTACCCATCCATCCTCAATCCCCACTTACTTTCCCAATACCCCGACAATCGTATGTTTTTCTTCCCTCCCACACAAAATATTTTCCCTTCTCCATCCTCACCCCCCAGCCCCATCCCATTCTAGTCCTCCCCCAACATCAGCTCTCTTCTAGTTCCAGCCCTACCCAGCATCCGCTCCCTTCTAGTCCAATTCTCCCATCCCCCGCATCAGCCCATTTCCAGTCCTAGTCCCCCATCAGCCCATTTCCAATCCTATCCTAACCTTCCATCAGCTCATTTCCAGTCATAGCTCCCCCATCAGCCCTTTCCAGTTCTATCTTAGCCCCTCCAGCATTCCATTTCCAATCCAAGCCCCTCATCGGCCCATTTCCAATCCTAGCCCTCCATTGGCCCATTTCCAGTCCTAGCTCCCCATTCAGCCCTTTCCAGTTCTATCCTAGCCCCTCCATCAGTCAATTTCCAATCTAAGCCCCTCCATCAGCCCATTTCAAGTCCTAGCTCCCCCATCCATTTCCATTCCTATCCTAGCTCCCCCCCCCCCACTCAGTCAATGTCCAGTCCAAGGCTCCCTCCACTCAGCCAATGTCAAGTCCTAGTTCTCCCCCACTCAGCCCATTTCCAGTCCAAGTCCCCCTCCCCACTCAGCCCATTTCCAGTCCAAGCCCCCCTCCCAACCAGCATTTTCCAGTTCTAGCTCCCTCCTATGAAGAAAGGCTAAAAAGGTTAGGGCTCTTTAACCTTGAAAAGAGACGGCTGAGGGGAGATATGATAGAAGTCTATAAATTAATGAACGGAGTGGAACGGGTAAACGTAGATCGATTGTTTACCTTATCAGAATATAGAAAGACTAGGGGACATGCAATGAAGCTACAGGGTAAACTATTTAAGACTAATAAAAGAAAATATTTTTTCACTCAACGTGTAATCAAACTCTGGAATTTGTTACCGGAGGATGTAGTAAAGGCTGTTAGTGTAGCTGGGTTTAAAAAAGGTTTGGACAAGTTCCTGGAGGAAAGGTCCATAAACCATTATTAAGAAGTGACCGAAGATATCAATGCTTGACCCAGTACAAGCATTGTGGAACTTGTGTCTCTTGGGGAAACTGCTAGGTACATATGACCTAGATTGGCCACTGTTGGAAACAGAATACTGGGCTTGATGGACCTTGGTCTGACCCAGTATGGCATATCTTATGTTCTTATGTTCCCCCCAACTCAGCCAATTTCCAGTCCAGGACCCCCCCCCCCCTCAGTCCATTTCCAATCCAAGCCCCTATTCCCATTAGCTATTTCCAGTCCTACCTCCCCCCACTCAGTCTATTTCCAGTCCAAGCCCCCCTCCCTATCAGCTATTTCCAGTCCTAGCTCCCCCCACTCAGCCAATTTCCAGTCCAAGACCCCTCCCTCTCAGCCATTTCCAGTCCAAGCTCCCCCCGACTCAGCCCCCCGCCCCCCCCGTTATTTCCAGGCAGCTTCCCCCCCCCCCCCCCCCCGAAGAACCTTGTGGCTGTCCGAATGTCTTTAGATGGAGCTGGAGAAGCCCCAGCTCACCTCTGACAGCCACCAAAGTGAAGAGCATCTTTTTTTTTTCACTTCAGCAGCTGTATTACAGTATTGGGCGCTAGCGCGTTGAGGTCAAAGGGAACTGTTTCCCAGCACTCAGCGCGCAAGCGTCCTATACTATAATACAGCTGCTGAAGTGAAGAAAAAAGGCTCTCTTCACTTTGGCAGCTCTCAGAGGTGAGCCGGGGTCTCTCCTGCTCCCTCTAAAGTCGCCCTGCCTGTCAGTGCCGAATGCGAGATGCTGTTGGCGCAGAGACCCCTGAAGTGCGGGGCTCTATTCGAACAACATTCTCGCACAATGGACGGGCCGGCCCTGTTCTTATTTAAATTACCTCAATAGTGAGTGGGTACATGCCACACTGAGGCACACTAGGGAGGTAGAGTTTCTAGATGGCTGTATCCTGGGACCTCTTTTCTTCACTCTCCATACTCATCCCCTTGGTGCCCTGATCTCTTCCCATAGTTTACAACACCATCTTTGTACTTATGACTTCCAGATAGACCTCTCTGTACCAGAGATTTTTCCAAGAATTCAGGCCAAATCTATGCCTGCCTTTCTGACATTGCTGCTTGGCTGTCCAACCACAATCTGAAACTGAACATGACCAAGACAAAGCTTCTTTTCATTCCCTCTAATCCACCTGTCCCATCCTCCTTTCCCTATTTCTGTGGATAACACTTATCTTCCCTGTCTCCTCAGCTCATTACATTGAGGTCATCTTTGACTTCTCTCTCTTTCTCTGCACATATTTAACAGATAGCTAAAATCTTTCATTTCTTTCTTAATAACATCAGCAAAATTCACCTCTTCCTTTCGGAAGACACTAACCAAACCCATTATCCACTCTCTCAGCATCTCCTGTTTGGCTACTGCAATCTGCTCCTCACTTGTGTCCCACTGAACCACCTTTCTCCCCTTCAATCCATTCAAAACTCAGCTGCATGACATTAATCTTCTGCCATTATCATTACATTCATATAATTCCTCTTCCGAAGTCACTTCATTGGCTCTCTATCCATTTCCGCATATAGTTCAAATTTCTTTACTGACCTACAAGTACATTCATTCTCAGCTCCTCATTACTTCACTTCTCTTATTGCTTGCTCCCTACACCATTCCTCAGAACTCTGCTAATTAGGTAAATCATCTGTTTGTGCCCCTCTCCTCTATCACCAACTGCAGTTTCTATTCCTTCACCTTGCTATGCCATATGCTGGAATAAAATTCCCAAGTCAGTTTGTCAGGTTCAGTCTTTGATCCTATCCAAATCCAGACTAAAATCCCATCTTTTTGAGGCTGCTTTTGAATCCTGGCTCTCTAATTCTTTAGTTTAATACCCATGTGTGTTTTAATCATGTCCCTATAAATGAAATTCCCTAGTCCCTTATTTGTTCTATTTTGTTTATCATGAATAGATTGCAAGCTCTTTCAAGCAGGTACTCTATCATATAGATGTACAAAACTGCATATGCTTGTAGTGCTGCAAAAATGGTAAGTAGCAGTAGTAGTAGTAGTAGACTTCGTCATGGAACAACTGGTTCAGGAACTGACAAGAAAGGGAGCTATTTTAAACCTAGTCCCTAATGGAACATGGAATTTGGTGTACAAAGTAACAGTGTTGAGGCTACTTGACAATAATGATCATTACATGATGAAAACTGACTTATTAACTGGAGTGAATACACTAAGGAAATCTACTGTACTAGCTTTAAACTTTCAAAAGGCAGACAATGATAAAATGAGGAATATGGTAAAAAGAAAGCAACAAAGTTTAAAAATGTTCATCAGCTTTGGATGTTAATTAACTATTACCTTGGAAGCCCAGACCAGATGTATTCCAGGTATTTAAGACAGAAAGAAGGCCAAATTATAGCTAGCATGATTAAAAGGTGAGGTGAAAGAAGCTGTTATAATCAAAAGAACACCTTTCAAAAAATGAAAAAGTTATCCAGATTAAGACAATACTGTAGGAAACAGCAAAAGTACATGTACTGGCAAGTAAAATGCAAAGTATTGATAAAGAAGGCAAAAGAGAATTTGAAAATAAACTTGACAGGCAAAAGCTAATAATAAAAACTTTTCAGGTACATTTGAAGCCAAAAGCCTGTGAAGAAGTCAGTTAAACCATTATTGATCCAAGGATAAAAGAGACAATAAGAAACATTTTAGAAAGCATTTTGGAAGCCTCCACGGAGACATGTAAATGTACATATCTCACACTACACCTCATGTTGGTGATTTCGCAAACATGCCCGTAAACGTCTGTGGACCTTATGATATATCACACAGACATCCATGAATGTAGACGTTGTTGGCAAGCAAAAGGAAAACATCTGCATGGCAGAAAATGCACAGTCAGAAATATGCAAATGCGCCACAAAGCCTGAAATGGGTCAGGAAATATGTATGTTGTTGCAAGAACAACCTAGACATGCGGCAGGAAACAGGATGTGGACCGTCCCACTCCTTCCCTCTCCCTACCCACAGAAGCTCTGTATGTACATAAGGCCTCAGAAGAGGAGAGCTGCAAGATGACAGCTTGCCATCCAAGCTTCAGCAGGGCTGAAATCCTACTTCTGTGGTGCTGAAACAGGAGACCATCTACCCAGCACATGCCAAAGGCCCCCTCATTCTGTAGCAAGAAGATTCTGGGAAAAGTTCTACACAACTCCGGTACAGTGAGTTACCCAAAGATACAACATGCTGGTGGACAAGTAGCAACAGGTGGGTACCTAGGGAGCAGACAGGGAAGTAAGGCACCCGGGGCAGGAGGTAACAAAGAAGGCTGGTCACGCATGAGATATCCACTGCAGGGTCTGTCAGAGCCACATTGATGAGAGACACACACTGAGAAGTGTTGAGCCAGCAGCACATGGACAAGATGATGCACTGTGCACCCAGGGAGAGAGTGTGAACACACTAGGACAGACTATGTGGTGGCAGGGGAACAGGAGACAAAATAAAGCATGATATTGTCTATCATATGGGAAGGGTGTTTGCTTGTGGCTGCATGAGCACATGGGTAGTGCTGCAACTGTCATACCCTATGTCCATGGTAGGGCAATGGTATGTGTGCAGGCTTACAGCACAGCACCATGTACACATGGGTGCAGGCAGAGAAGGCACACAAGGGCAGAAACCAAGGATGGCTGCCATAGTGTGGCCAGAGATTGCACAAACAAAAATGATTTGCTGTGATTGGATTCTACCTTGGCTTTTATCTCAAATCACATCGTGTGATGATCGCTGCTGCTCATATGGGCACCCACCCGGATATTCGACATGGTATCTCCATTGGTGAGCACTAAATCCAGCACCGAGCTCTCCCTGGTTGGTTCCATCACCATTTGTCTAAGTAATGCATTTTGGAAGGCATCCACAATTTTTTTTACTTTTTATTATTATTTTTATTTTTATTTGCATTTCTTATATACCGCACTATTTGCGATCAGCGCAGTTTACATAAAACAAAAGGTATCCGACAATGAACAAAAGTCAGGTCATTACATTGAACAGGAACAAGTAACTTGGAAAACAGGGTAAACTATATATGCGTAGCATTGAATAGGTAACTATATACATGTCAGATGGAGTTATTGGGTATTGATCATACTTGGTGGCTGGGGTTCGGGGCAGTCAGTGAGATATTTATTGCAGAAGGAATTCTCCAATCCACATTGGGTAGACTAAAGTCATCCAATATGATCACTTCCCTCTTCATGGCTATCTTTGCTATATCAGCAATCAATTCGCTATCCATTTTTTCGGTTTGAGCTGGAGGTCTGTAGACTACACCAGTATGAATGACAATGCCATCTCCTCTTTCCAACACAATCCACAGCACTTCTTTTCCCCATGTCCCCTGCATTTCCGGCAGCTTTAATATTGCTTTTGACATACAGAGCTACTCCTCCTCCTTTTCTATCCTCTCTATCTCTTCTAAATAGATTATAGCCAGCTATGGCTATATCCCATTCATGCAACTTGTTAAACCATGTTTCTGTAATGGCCACAATGTCCAAGTCCATTTTCACTATTAGGGCTTCCAGATCAGGAACTTTGTTGGCTAGGCTTTGAGCATTTGTGCTCATTGCTTTCCAGCATTGAGCACCGTAGCATGAAGCCTGCATCAGAAGGCTTATGAGAAGAGACTTGAAGACCTAGATATGTATACTCTGGAGGAGAGGAGGGACAGGGGCAATATGATTCAGACTTTTAAATACTTAGAGTGTATCAATGAACAACCAAACCTCTTCCAAAAACGGGGAAGCTGTAAAACTAGAGGGCATAACATGAAGCTGCAAGGGGTTAAACTGAAAGGCAATGTCAGGAAATACTTTTTCACTGAAAGGGTGGTGGATGCTTGGAATGCCCTCCTGATGGAAGTGGTGGGGGCAAATACAGTGACAGAATTCAAAATGGCATGGGACAGACACAGTGGACTCCTTTATAGCAACAGGATAAAATCAAAACAAACCTAACTATCTCTTAGATCTCAACAAATAGAGGTGACCTACAAGGAGCAGTGGGTATACCCCTAAACAAAGTCATGGGGAAGGGTGACTTGCATGGAGCGGCAGGTGCACCTACTCTTGCCACCTTGCTGGGCAGACTAGATTGATCCATACTTGTCTTTATCTGCCGTCATATGCTATGTTACTATGTTAGATCACAGCCACCGGCGATGCCCATGGGTTGTGTGGGGAACAAGGATATCAGCAGGGAGGGAATGCGGCCAGCATCTTGGAGCTGGGAGTGCTGCAGAGCATCATGTGATGGCCCCTGCACACCTGTACACGGAAGGCCACCCCCAACTTAAATGCCAAAGAGAGACAGGTGCCTGACGAGATGAGCAGCATAAAGATGGTTATTGCTAGGCAGTATGTTGCCTCCTCTTACCAGCAGATGCTTTAGAATCCTACAAGACCTCAGAGCAATCAAGGGCTGTAGAGGACCAGACCCCGCTTACTGCAGCGTCTATAGTGGGAGATCCAGCATCAGCACAGTAAGTCATGCTGCATGTTCCATAGGATTGCCATGTGAGATGGGGCTCAATGGAGCAGTATCTGAAAAGAACATGGACAGGAGATGCATGCCAATAGCTGACATTCATAACATAGAATGGCAAACAGGGCCAGCAAATGGACAGCCACCGTGGTCATGGCATATATGGGAATGGTGATACACAAAGCCTAGCAAAGTTGCTGCCACAGGTAGTATAGCAGGCCAAAGGGGCACATATCATGTGGTGGGCCCTGATAAAAGATGCAGCCATGGAGGGGTGCTGGGAAGAAGCAAGGGCCATAGATGCACAGGATAGGTCACAAGGGCAGAGAGGTCCACTTGTAAGGATCCTGGAGGGATTGGATGTGCAGATGATGATGTCATGAGAAGGCAGCACACATGAATGATATGTATGTGCCATAGTCAACATCCACACAAGCACTGGCAATAAATGTGTGTGGAACAGTAAGGGCTAGACATAAGTATCACCAATGGGCAGCATGGCCTCCACAACCCCAAATATATGCTTCCTGTGATTTTATGTCAATGCTTTTATGTGAGCAGCATTGCCTAATGCATGATCTCTATATCTCACATGAGCAGCACCGGTGAAAACACACCACCACCACCAGCAGAGATGCAGCAGCTACCACTGCTACCACCTTCAGAGGGCCAGTAGAGAAGTAGTGGCGGCCACTGCTACCACCACCAGAGGGCCAGCAGCAACCACCAGCAGGTTTACATGCAGTGGCATCACACACAGCACCACATTGGCTAGACTACATCAGCAATAGCAGCTCTCCACTATGGGTGGTATCCACATTATCATTGGAGGAATTGATGGGAGTGCTCGATGATGAAGTGGTCATCACCCTAGTGGAGGAACAGGGCCTGGTGGGGTGGCCATTAGTCCACACATGAGAGGGGATTGTTGATGCAGCGGAAAATGGGCCTGCATGAACCCCAATCCTAAGCCAGGGTATGTGGTATATGATCTCAGCCTTTCAGATTTATTGATAACTCTTAGCGTAATACTTGCTCCAAAATACCATGGTAGTCCCCTGACTTCATGATTCCTTGTCTTCACCATTGTGAAAATGGATAGAGAGTGAATATGGTCATTTTAAACATTAGAGCCATCATGCATTGGTTAATTCAAGTCATAAGAACATAACAAATGCCATACTGGGTCAGATCAAGGTCCATCAGGTCAATATCCTGTCTCCAACAGTGGCCAATCCAGGTCAAAAGTACCTGGCAGGTTCCCAAAAAAGGCATACAGGTTCCACAATGCTTGTCCTGGAGCGAGCAGTAGATTTCTTGGGTCCTCTTTAATAATGGTTTATGGGCCTTTCCTCCAGGAACTTGTTCAAACCCTTTTTAAATCCATCTATACTAACAGCTTTCACTACATCTTCCGGTAATGAATTCCAGAGTTTGATTACGTGTTGAGTGAAAAAATGTTTTCTCTTATTAGTCTTAAATAGGTTACATTGTAGCTTAATCGTGTCTCCCCTAGTCTTTCTACTTTTTGATGGCAAAAACAACTGATCTATGTTTACGCATTCCATTCCAGTCATAAATTTAGAGAACTCTATTATATCTCTCCTCAGCTGTCTCTTTTCCAAGTTGAAAAGCCCTAACCTTTTAAGTCTTTCTTCACAGGGATATCGCCTTCCATCCCCTTTACAATTTTTGGTGGCTCTTCTCTGTACCTTTTCTAATTCTGCTATATCCTTTTTAAGATATGGTGACCAGAATTGCACACAATATTCAAGGTGTGGTCGCAAGATGGAATGATAGAGACATTATAATATCCTTGGTTCTATTCTCCATTCCTTTCCTTATGATTCCTAGCATATTTGCTTTCTTGGCCATTGCTGCACACAGAGCAGAGGGTTTCAACAAATTATCCACAATGACACCTAAATCTTTTTCCTGGCTGGTGGTTCCTAATGTGGAAACTTCCATCTTGTAACCATAGTTTGAGTTGTTTTTTCCTAGATGCATAATTTGCACTTGTCCACATTAAGTTTCATCTGACATTTGGATATCCAGTCTTCCAGTTTATCATGATCCTCTTTCAATTTTTCACAATCTTCATGTGTTTTAACAACTTTGAATAATTTTGTGTCATCTGCAAATTTGATCACTTCACTCATTATTCCTATTTCCAGGTCATTTATGAATATTTTAAAAAGAAGTGGGCCCAGCATAGATCCCTGAGGTACTCTACTATTCATCTTTCTCCATTGAGAAAATTGGCCATTTAGCCCCACTGTGCTTTCTATCTTTTAACAAGTTCCTGATCCACAATAGTACACTGCCTCTTATCCCATGACCTTTTAACAGTCGCCAAGAGTCTCTCATGAGGGACTTTGTCAAAGGCTTTCTAAAAATTCAGATACACTAAATCAACTGGCTCACCTTGGTCTATCTGTTTATTCATACCTTCAAAAAAATATAACAGACAAGACTTTCGTTAGCTCATGTGAGTATTGTCTAATTTTGCTGCAATGAAAATGTGGTTCTTTTGTTCAGACTGATTTGAATTGTTTATAAGTGTGCTAATAATCATGTCCTCAAATCTTATCTCTTGTCACTTTTCAGAGCTTCTTAAACGTCACAGTTATGTTATTGAATTAGCTCCATTCTTCACCTTAGAAATTATAACTACTGAATCAAACTCATATCCCTATTAAGGAGCTCTATAAATAGCAACTGAGTCTCAGACTAAAACAAGGCTTTTTACTGAACTACCATAGAAGTGTGGAGTCAGTGCCTTAAAGATGCATCAACGACCCATTGTGTTGCTGTTTAAACTATGAGCTAATAATCGGGTTATTTTTACCAGCTTCACCCATGCTGAACTTAACTACTCTAATCATTAAAGATTGAAAAGCAATAGTTATCTTCAAAATGTTGAAACTTTTCCCAAAATTGAAAGGCAATGCTTATCTTCAAAAAGTTGAAACTTATCCCAACGCCGAATGTCAGCGCCATGGCGTTTCACGATCATACATTTCTTCAGGGGATTTTGAAATTAATTTATAGCATTCCTCAATTGGTACCCAATCCACTGCTGCAGTACCGTCTACTATTCACCCAGAAGACGCCGCGGGATAAGTTTCAACTTTTTGAAGATAAGCATTGCCTTTCAATTTTGGGAAAAGTTTCAACATTTTGAAGATAACTATTGCTTTTCAATCTTTAATGATTAGAGTAGTTAAGTTCAGCATGGGTGAAGCTGGCAAAAATAACCCGATTATTAGCTCATAGTTTAAACAGCAACACAATGGGTCGCTGATGCATCTTTAAGGCACTGACTCCACACTTCTATGGTAGTTCAGTAAAAAGCCTTGTTTTAGTCTGAGACTCAGTTGCTATTTATAGAGCTCCTTAATAGGGATATGAGTTTGAAGTAATAATCATGTCCTGGCAATGTCACAGTTTTAATACTACTTTTTTACTATTTCCTTTTTAAATGGGTTTTGTTTTATTTGATTCTTTGTGTGTCAAATATGTATGCATATATAGTCCAAATCCATTTCACTGGCCACTTAATTTTTAGGAGATATTGGACATTAAGGGGTTGAACTGCAAGAGTGCCAATAATGACCACAACTGTAAATCTCTCTCTTCTGTTTTGTATTTCCATAATTGCTGTACCTCTGCTGTTATTTTCAGTGTATTGTTGGAGCATATAAATTTAAGTTTTTCTTCTGTTAATACAGCATATTTCAATTTGATGTTATGAATCTTCATCATTATGTAAACCGCTTTGAATTGATGATAAAGCGTCATATAAAATCTGTTAAATAAATAAATAAATGTAATAAATAAATAAATAATCATTGATGATCTTTTTTTTTTTTAGATACTAGATACTTTTTTTTAGATACTTCTGCACATAATAATTTTATTTTCCCTTCAATGCACTTTTTCGAAGGCGGCGTTGTTAGCATTCTCATTTTCTTCTGGCCCTGCATTTTCATTGATAGAACTCATCCAGTAATGATTTTTGCCACGCAATATTGTATGTGATTTATTTCTGTGATGCCAATAGATGGTCTCTTCATATAGGTTTTCGAATTATTTATCTTACATATCATACTTTTAATGTCTGATGCTAAATTCAACTTAGTTAATTTTTCCCTCACCTGGAACCCATCATATCTCTTTCAATAGACGCCAGAAGCTCAATTGTTAATTCCTCTACCTCTGGGTCTGCCTCCTGCTTTTCTTCCTCCTCTTTGGCTGATATTTTAACCTGTTCTTCATTTGTTCTGTTCTCCCACATTCCTGAATCTTTTATCTCCATTTGTAGCCTTCCTTTCAGTGCTCTGTTCCAAGCCTTCTCTTTCTTTCACCCGTTCAACCTCTTTTCTGATGTTTCTTTCTGATGTCTTTCTTTTTCTCATTGCTGCAGTTCTTCTTTTGTTCCTTTCTGAATCCCCAGCCTGATACTCTTTTCCAGACCCTTTCTTTCTCTTTCTGCACCAGGTTTTCTTCTCTTGGCTTTACTGAGCCTCTCTTTTCTTTTTGTGCATATGCCTTTCCTATGGTGCTTCTGCCAACATCTCCTCTTTGTTTTCTCCATCCTTCCTTTTTTTATATAGAGGCTCTCAATTGTTCTATGGAGTTATCACTTAAGGATTTTTTTTTTCAATTTCCAGCTTTTTCTTTTTTTACTGTGTACAAAGCAAACAAGCAGGAGACTAATATTTGTTTCCTCTGCTGGCTCGACGTCCTCTGGCACATTCAAACTTCCTATCCTTGCAGCAATTGTAGGGCTTAGTGTGGCTGTATGGAGTCCAAGGTGCTTTGCCAAAGTGTCTGTAGATCTCATGGCCTTTGGGTGACCCTGACAGCAGGACAGTATTCTGGCCCTTGGGAGCAGCAAGAGTCATTTGGTCAAACGTCATAATCTGACCCCCGGACTTCAGAATGCAGTGACAAGCTCCTGCAGTTACTTTCAGGACACACACCTGCAGTTTGGAGACATTCTGAATCCTTACATCATCCATAATGCAGTCCACTACCATGGCTGTCTTGTTTTCCTGGCTAGGAGGCTTAATCTTACAGATCAGGTGGGACAAAGAGAGGCAGCCTGTTGGTATGGCTCATGAAGAAATGCCACCTTGTTGAAGTTGGAGTTGGTGTGCTGGGCAAGGAACTTGTAGAGCTTAACCAAGAGCCTAAGGGAGATATCCCGATTCTTGGGTTCCTTCCGTCACATCTTGTGGTCCTTGCTGTGTCGGATATTTGCTCCCATGATGGCTGCTGCGACAGCTTCCAGACAGGAAAAAAAATTAAGGATCTTAAATTTGCATTGGTTGCTTTTTGCATCTTTTTCATTCACAGTATGCCTCTCTCTCCCAGTTTTTTGCAGACTCTCTTTGTAGCCCCTCTTGGTTCAAATATAGGGTTTATAGCATATAGGTAGCAGTACATTCTATCTTTTTTATCTGCAGGGGTTTACGTAATTGTAGTAAATCCTCTTAACTTATTCATTAATTTCTGTGGTTTATTTTCTGCCACAGAGGCATAGATGTGCACAGCAGTTTGCTATACTATAAGCCAACAGGATTCCTGTGGATTGACGCATCCATAGCCAAGCGTGGCTGTTTGCACTCAGTGGGGTTAATTGCTGGCCACAGAGGGCACAGCATGTTCTTATGCTTCCACTGGCTATGACCACATCTATCCATCAGGGGTCTACATTGCATGCCTTGTCCTGTAGTGTTGCTGCTGAGGCTCCCACTACCTTATCTGATAAGATGATGGTGATATACCATGCACCATACATGTGGAGATATAACATTAGACAACTACTCAGTGTTAAGATGACTTTTATTAAAAGTCAACACACACTGCTTGCACAACACCAATACATACACAGGTTGAATGAGCCCATTAGTCACTGAGCACATGCTGCTAGCTAGGCCCCCTGCCCCTATATACAAACTAAAATTGGCTGTGGGGTTCCTACAGGACACATATATGCAAACCTTAAAATTACATAAAAGCCCTGGCTCCCTGTCCCTATATACACATTAAAACTGGCTGGGGGGAGGCCCTATAAGACACATACATGTGAACCTTAAAACACATAAAAGCCTTGGTCACATGCACCCTCCCACCCCTTCCAGGATGTCCCCCTCCAGTTTACTGGCCACCACCTACAGACAACAGAATGTCAGCAGATGATATTTGCCATGCAACACAGTGCACTTTTCTGCCAAACACCTCACCTTACACACCCCTGGTGACAGTCCCACACTGTGAGGGGGTGGACTCTCACAGACACCTTCAGATGCTGTGCTTCTATACATACATCCCTCAAACATACCTGCTAAGTACACCTCATACATGCGTGGTCCTGCAGGGGCCCATGCACTGTATCCATATCTCGCAGACAGCAAGAAAGCACCAGGTTTACAGGTAGGGTAAAACTTACAGTCTCACAGCTCATACATGTGAACATATCTGCTATCCTTTTCTAAAATGGCTATCGCGTACATCTAAGACACATACATGTTCATGGGTTATTTTGAAAACACATACATGCAAAACTGAGACATCCTGGCCAAAGTACTCCATGGCCAAAGTATTCCAAAGAAAAGATAACTTCTGTGAGGGGAACATATAGCTTCTGGTGTAGGTGATCTGGCACACCAGAGGCTGCTCTTGAGCCAAAAGTGTGTGTATATTAATGTATATCACAGACACAGTGGCTAGACATCTGTAGAAAAATCAATGGCATTTACCATTACAACTGTGATATAAAAGACAACAGAAAATGGCATGAGGTCTGGAAGATCACCCACATTAAAGCCAAGAAACATGGACCAGATGGGAAGCCTGTCCTGCTCACGGAGCTCAAGCAGCAGGTTCTCTTCATTGTTGGGAGTCACCTGTTCACCCTCCTCCTATGTCTGTGTGACATGTGAATCCATTATATCATCCCCTGCTGACCTTCCTCAAATTATTGACAAATGTGCTTAAGGCAACTTTTTTTTCTTAGAGGAAAATTGAGCAAAATGGAAAACATCTCCCTGGCTGAGGGCTGTGACATCAAGGAGCTTGAGCAGAGCACGAAGGTATATATAAATACCTTGGAGTAGAGGAAGGAAAGATACTCAAATAAAAATTACTGAGAGAAAAGATCAATTAAAAATACTATAGAAGATTAAAATTATTACTGAAAAGTGCTTTAACATCACAGACTAATATATAAGCTATCGATCAGCTGGCAATTTCTGTATTCTCATACAGCTTTGGGATTGTAGACTGGCCTCTTACAGATTGTGAAAAACAGGATGTGCAAGCAAGAAAATTCTTCCATGCCCATGAGGTCATTTACAATAAAGTGTATGCCATAACTGTACATCCCTAGAGCTGAAGGGCTAGGCCTCATAGAGATTGATTATACATACAGTGCTACTATCATAGTCCTTCAGGTCTATATTGCAGCTTCATCGTTCCAAATATGCAAAAAGTGTTGAAATATGAAAATAAACGTCTAGAATGTGTCTCCATCATCAAACATGGACAAGCGTTCTGACGACTAGAAGGAATAAATAAGAATCCACAAGAATCCACAGGAAAGAAAGCAACAAAATTTGTAAAACAAGAGAAAAGCCTTCAAAGAATTGGATCAACAAATGAGAAAAACAAGTGGCAAATCCATAAATACAGTGGAAAATACAAAGTGTTTTCCAGGAATCCTTTGTCAATCAAGAAAGGACACATGAATGGTTAAGGAGCGGTGAACTGAAACCGAAGGATGAGAGATTGATATTTGCAGTCCAGGACAATGGATTAAGGACGAAATTGTTTACAGTGAGCATTGAAAAAATTGCCAAAACAGACATATGTTGATTCTATAAGAAACAATGGGGTATGTTTACTAAGCAGTCTTAACGTGCGCCCGGCGACGTTATCAGGCGACAAGGTACCTTATCGCCCGATGAAAGCGCGTTACCAGGTGCTAAGGTACCTTAGTGCGCGATAACGTGCGCAGCGGCGCAAATGAGCGCTGAGGGCGGAGAAAGGCTCCCGGAGGGCGGTGGAAGGCTCCCCAGGGGCGGAGAGAGAGGGTCAATGGGCAGAGAGTGGGAGGGGAGAGGCTCCCTGCACACTAACGCCGTGGAATCCGGGGCTGAAAACTAACACCAGTGAAACCCTCGCGTTAGAGCAGATTTAAAGGGAAAAGAAACCATTTCCGTCAGCAATGTACAGCAAAACCAGAGAAACTTACAAAACGTGATAGGTGTGATACATGTGCACGGAACAAAAGGGCAAATAAACATAGAAAATGACCTGAACAAAATGGAAAAAAAAAACATAACCAAGCTGGCCAATAGTGATATTAATGGGAAACATCAAAAAACACTCCTGAGAAAGCTCCAAAAAAAAAGATATGAATTTTGGAAGGGTCTATGCTCCGTCCCCATACAAGGTGAATGAGCCCACAGTGAAATTGCGCTGATCAGGGTTTTCGCTCTCCATTGGACAGGTTTCCTATGTCATGCACATGTTCCACAACAGCAGGGCAGGCATGTCGGAACGGGCAACTGGACAGATGCTGGAAAAGGGTACACAGAGGGCTGCAGGCGGCACATGCTGTGGTGCAGCTGGGCCAGAGTGCGGACTAGGGTGATGCCTAGGTGGCCCATGGGAATGCTGAAACAGAAGAGCAGCCAGACAGCAATTGATGAGGGCCCAACATGGTCATGAGTGTGTCTCCCACAGTGTCACAGGAGATAGTACCCAGCAGGTACCCCCAAGGGCACAGAACATTGGCAGGCGGCACTGGGGGGAAGCGTGGACAGCTATGTAGGCACCCCTACCCCGGAACCTGCACCATAGGCAGCCGCCTACCCGCACACTGGATGGCCTGAGATCGCGCACCACCAGCAGAAGGGCATGTCAGCATGGTGGCAGAGGGGTACTGGTGGTGGAGGGGCCAGTGGCTGCTGCCCACAGCAGACCATGGCCTAGCCCTGTGTAGGTGGGTGCCATGCACTGCAACAGACAGGCCCTGTCTGACAAACAGTCATGGTATCCCCAGGGAATGCACTGTCTCTGTGGCAACACAGTGGTGCAGTGCACACAGCCAGTGTGTTCAGGCGCAGAAGGTTACAGGTTCAAGTCCAGCTGTGGTTCCTGCCAACCCAGTCCCCATATTTTACCCACTACTAAAACGTGCTAATACAGACAGAACCTTTATTGCACATGACGTAAACAAGCCCAAAACACCTACATTTTACCCTACAGAGCACAGACACCATAAACATGCGCATTACCTAGAGCAGAGTCTCCCAAATGCAGTCCTGGAGGGCCAAACACCATTCAGGTTCCATGCTGCCTCTACTAAATATGGCTGTGCTGCATTTCTATGCGCCACCCCCATGGTATTCAGATGTATCTCATGCATATTCATGAGGGACAGCATGAAAACCCGAACAGTGTTTGGCCCACTAGGACTGGAGTTGGGCACCTCTGCCCTAAAGCAGCGGCCAACAGGGGCAGACACACCCGCACCCACAGGCTCCATTATCCAATGCCTCCTGGAGAGGCAGGATGTTGGGCCCTGCGTGCATCTCCCAATACTAGCACTTGCATACCTTAGCAATGTCACCCTAAACCTGGGAATACGGTACACAGCTATCAAAAGTTTGCTATGATTACTGGCAGATAGCAATTCCTAAGTTAAGCACAATTTGCTGATTGAGCTGCATCATAGCAACCTTTATGATGTCTGTGGAGTGTGCTTCAGGTCTGGTGTCTGACAGTGTTTACCACCCTGGGGAGTGACCCCAACAGTATTGCGTACCATAGCCATGCCTGCACTGTGCCCAGGACTGGTGTGGTGGCCAGGGCTGCCAAACACCTCTATAGTTGCACAATGCTGGCATAGGTGTGGGGAGTGTGTGTCTGTCTATCCAGTGTGTGGTGGCTGCTAACACCTTCCTCAGCCCACACTGCTAGCACTGTTGCTAGTATTGGCCTGCCAATGTGCATAATGAGGAGTAAGGTACTGTGGGTATAGCCTGGACAGGGTGGCCTGGCCTGGATGCATCAGCACAGGGCATAGGGCAATGGCTCGGACATTGTAGTGCCCGGCCACGACAGGGTGGCCACAGCATGTCCTGCTGGGAGGTCACTCTCACCCTGACTGAGCAGTGACCACGGCATGGCTAGGCTCCCCCATAGTGCTATATTGTATTTCTCTTCAGTGAAATATATGGGTTCTCTTCTCTGGGGCCTAATCACTGACTTATCTGCTTGGTGGGTGTGCTCACATCCCAGCTTTTGGGTGCACACATATCCTCCAGGATCATGCACTGTGGACTAGCTAGCAGACTGTCCGCAGTTATATGTGTATGGCTGGAACACCTTGCAGGGTGCAGCAGCTGGTGACTCACCGTGCTTGCTGCTGGTGAATGTCAGATGGTGGTGGGGGCAGCTGAGCATTTCCAAGCCTACTGTCTTCCTGTCATTGCCTTAGGGATGTGTACAGCTCTGCATTGGCTGCCCTGTAGGGTGTCTGTTCCCCAGCACGACTGGGGTTGATGGCCCCCCTCTACTGCCACCGTTGCAGGGAGGTAGAATGTGGATCTGTTGGTGGGGGAATCCTGTCTCCCACCCTGTGCCACAGAGGGTGGGTTGGGTGGTGGTACATAATCCACCTATGGGTCCAAACACCCCCTCGTCACTTATATCATGTTACCATGGCACTAAGACAGAATATGCACTATTCTGGGTGCATCATAGCTCATAAGGGCCAGACCTGATTGACAACTTCAGATAGACACTAATGTATCCTAGGTGTGTTTGCGGGAACTACCTCTCACACACACACTGGCACTGATGGGTACCTGCGACATGGCCTATTTCAGCCATTGAAGGTGCTGCAGACCTGGTGCTGGCAGCCCCACCTCACCCTCAGGGTGAGCACAATACCCACACAATGTGACGGTCTGTAGCTACTCTGTGCCACTAACACACACCGTCGGCACCCCCTACCAGGCTGAGGTGCTGTGTGGTGCATACCCCATCTTGTGATCATCTGTAGATTGCTGATATGCATGTGCTGTGCATCATGGGTACGGGTGGGTTGCCCCTATCCTGGTAGCCACAGCAGACTGTTTGTGTGGTGACGTGCAGTCCTTCTGTAGCCAGCCAGGGGCTTGTTAGCAGCTGTAGAGCTGTGGCCCACTGATTACCTCACTGCCTGTTGAGCCAGAGGTCATGGGTTCTAGCCCACAGTGGGGTTATTTGATAGGGCTGTCAGAGGCATTGTCTACTTTTAATGTACATTAGTGCTGCCAGCAAAAACACCCTTAGAGTACTGTAACCTTAAGGTGCCTCGTAAAGCGCCCCATAAGGCACCTTATAGGGCGCCCTACAAGGCGCCTTTATAGGGCGCCCTATAAAGTACCTTATAAGGTGCCTTATAAGGTGTCCTATAGGGGACATTGTAGGGTGCCTTGGTGGACAGTGCACTTTATAATGTGCCCTCTGGAGTGCCTTATAGGGTGCCTTATGCAGCACCTTAGGTTACGTCACTGTGAGGGTGTGTTTGCTGGCAGCACTAATTAAAATAAAACTACAATGCCTCAAAAAGCACTACTTAAACGGAGATGCCTCAGCCAGCCTTGTTCATTAGGCACACTGGGGGATCAAACTCATGTCCCCGGTACCATCAGTCAGTGTATTAACCATTGTGCTACACCTCTGTTTCTGTGTTTAGATGTCAGCGTGCCTACTTAAGATTACCGCGCGTTAACGTGCTTAGCGGCGTCTCGCCCAATAATGTGTGCAGCGCACGTTATCGCGCGATAATCCCATTTTGCTACTTTAAGACCGAAACGCCCACTCCTTTTATGGCAGCCTGCACACTATCGCCGGGTGCACGTTAAGACTGCTTAGTAAACATACCCCAATGACTCACTTCTTAGCTGGCTGTGAAGTTCTGATGGCAGAAAATTTGTACACAGAAAGGTAGAACAAAATAGCACACCTCCTGCACTGGAAACGCTGTAAACACTACATCCCCGTTGTCTGTGAAAAGCACTGGGATCATGACCTTAAGAGAATTACAGAGAATGGTTATGATCACCTGGAACATTTCCATTCTAATGGATAAGAAACTGGATGTGAGGAAACTTGACATAGTGGTAAAGGGCATTGATAACATAGGTGTCAATTCCAAGTGATTATTCTGTGAATTACATGGAGAGGGAGTAGATCCTGAAGTACCAAGAAATGCAGTCAGAGACCAAGAAAATGTGGCTGAAAGATACAGAAATATTTTCCATTATACTGGGAGCCACAGTCCTGATAAAGAAGAACTTCCAGTCACATCATGACAAACTACCCATACATGTTATGTCTTATGAACTTTAGAAAGAAGCTCTCTTTGGCACAATGTAAGTACTACAGTGAACGTTAACAGTAAATTTGAAAGACTGAGATCATACTCCACATACTCTGGCTTAGGAGCAAGATTCATGACTGTCATGATATGTGCAATTGATGAGGACACTGTGAGGGGAGTGGGAAACCTGGACATATTTGGCCTGCAGCATCAGAATACACGTATCATATCTCTGACCTCCCACATCTTGAATGCCTTAACACCTTGTGCTAGCACATATCCGCACCTGCCTGCTCTGTGACGTTTGGGGCACCTACTGTCAAGAGCCTACTGTACAGCTAGTAATTGTCATGTGTGGATGATATGCTGAGAGGACTGTATGAGGTGAGGTTAAACAGGGTCACACTCACTACACATTTGAGGAAAGTGCTGTGTCATAAGAACATAAGATATGCCATACTGGGTCAGACCAAGGTCCATCAAGCCCAGTATTCTGTTTCCAACAGTGGCCAATCTAGGTCATACGTACCTAGCAGTTTCCCCAAAAGACACAGGTTCCACAATGCTTGTACTGGGTCAAGCATTGATATCCTGGGTCCCTTCTTAATAATGGTTTATGGACATTTCCTCCAGGAACTTGTCCAAACCTTTTTTAAACCCAGCTACACTAACAGCCTTTACTACATCCTCCGGTAACAAATTCAAGAGTTTGATTACACGTTGAGTGAAAAAATATTTTCTTTTATTAGTCTTATATAGTTTACCCTGTAGCTTTCATTGCATGTCCCCTAGTCTTTCTATATTTTGATAACGTAAACAATCGATCTACATTTACCCGTTCCACTCCGTTCATTAATTTATAGACTTCTATCATATCTCCCCTCAGCCGTCTCTTTTCCAGGTTAAAGAGCCCTAACCTTTTTAGCCTTTCTTCATAGGAGTATCCTTCCATCCCCTTTACCATTTTGGTGGCTCTTCTCTGAACCTTTTCTAAAATCGCTATATCCTTTTTAAGATACGGCGACCAGAATTGCACACAATTGCACACCATGGAACGATATAGAGGCATTATAATATCTTTTGTTTTATTTTCCATTCCTTTCCTTATGATACCTAGCATTCTATTTGCTCTCTTGGCCGTCGCTGCACACTGGGCCGAGGGTTTTAACATGGTATCCACAATGACGCCTAAATCTTTTTCCTGGGTGGTGGTTCCTAATGTGGAATCTTGCATCGTGTAACCATAGTTTGGGCTGTTCTTCCCTAGGTGCATAACTTTGCACTTGTCCACATTAAATTTCATCTGCCATTTTGATGCCCAGTCTTCCAATTTATCAAGATCCTCTTGCAATTTTCCACAATCCTCTTGGGTTTTAACAACTTTAAATATTTTTGTGTCATCTGCAAATTTGATAACCTCACTCGTTATTCCACTTTCCAGGTCATTTATGAATATGTCAAAAAGCAGCGGACCCAGCACAGATCCCTGGGGTACACCACTATTCACCTTTCTCCATTGGGAAAATTGGTCATTTAGCCCTACCCTCTGCTTTCTATCTTTTAACCAGTTCCTGATCCACAATAGTACACTGCCTCCTATCCCATGACTCTTTAGTTTTGCCAAAAATCTCTGATGAGGGACCTTGTCAAAGGAATGATAGTGTCATTCCATCTTACATGTCCCCACATACCTGGTTCCATCCCACCCCACTCAACATACCTGCATTGTATGCCTGGTACTCCCATACCTTCACCACATGCTCATGCTGTGTGTGCAGTGGGCAGACACCCCAGGTCACAGCTCCTCCTAATAGCATATGTAATGGGGCACCAAGTAAGGGGAGGCCACCAAGAGACAGCTGCTAATGCAAGCCCCAGTGCTATTGTGCTGCATCTGCAGATTCCTACCATGCCTCACTCTTCAAGTCCATTTTATATCAGGGCAATGCTTACCCTTTATCGTCTATCCAGCACTATAACATACCAATCATACTAAGCCGTGATAGACAGGCTCCTACTTTGCTCTCTTATAAAACAGCCGCTAAATAAACAAATTAGTCACAGCTAATCCATATCTCTACTGTGAATAACAACCCTTGTCTCATTCACCATAAAATGCTTACTAACCAAACTCAGATCTATCAGAAATAAATTACCAATTATAGTTGATATCATTAATGATAATCAACCAGATATATTTTGCATTACCGAAACATGGTGATCTGACACAGATTTGGTATTAACCAATCAACTACTCATCCCTGGATACACTCTATTCCATTGTACAAGGTCCTCAAGTAAGGATGGAAGAATATTAATCAAACAGCAGCTTAATGCATTTCTAATCTCTGCGAACAACAGACTACATGGATATACTCCACATAGAAAATAAAAACCTCTCAATGTATCTCCTTTACAGACCACCAACCTTAATGCGGATACACTTACCTCAATACTCGAAACAGTATTTATTTTATTTTATTTTATTTACATACTCTTATATACCACGCTATTCTGCATCAGTGCGGTTTACATTGAACAAACTGAAATTACATTGAACAGGGCATTATAACTTGGAGATAACTATTTTACAGGGAACATGGGCTATGGAGGGTTAAGTGGCTTGCCCAAGACCACAAGGAGCACCTGTGGGACTAGAAACCCCAGTCCTTCCGGCCCAAGGTTGCTGTCCTCTAGTGGGATTTGAACCCCCGACCTTCCGGACTGAAGTACCTTGCCTCAACCACTAGGCCACTCCTCCACTGTAAATCGTCACTAAAGAAACCTAATACTCCTAGGCGATTTTAACCTCCCATCACTGCACAAGTCACACTCCATGAGCTTTCTTGACTCAGTGGCAGACATGGACGTCCAATAAATTGTATAAACACCCACTCATGAAAAAGGCAACACTCCAGACCTTATATTCATTCCCAATAATATCACACACCACCATCTTTATTCTCCACCAAAAGCATCACAGGTCCCATGGTCGGATCACTACCTTGTTGAATGAAAATTCAACAAGGTAGTGATCCGACCATTCTCATTCCCTCCTGCAACACCCACACCTAACCCTCACAATAATGAATCCCAGACACAACGATTTAAACCATTTGAGAAGAATACCTTTCTGAATGAGGTTATACCAGGAATAGAGATCCCCCTCTTGAACTTAGATTACATCATAGCAAACACTTCAATTCAAAATGCTGCTATCGAAACAAAACCTCACAAAAGACATGTTACAAAAAAGTCAGAAAAATGGTATGTGTTCCTATGTCGTGGTAATTTGCTGTTCCATGTTCCTCCTCCTCTTTTATCTGTCTGACTATCTCTGTTCTCTATTCTGTCCTATTATATAAATGACGTTCCTTTCCTAATTTCCTCTAATGATGTAGCATTGTAAACCGCTCTAATGCCTCTGGCCTGAGCGGTATATCAAATTCTATTAAACATTAAACATAGCCATGAACTATGAAAACTAAAACATTTAAGGAGACTTGAGCATAAATGGAGCATAAATGTACAAAATCCACAGATGACAGATTACATAAACATCCTACAGACTTACAAACATGCCATAAACAAGGCTAAAAAAAAAAAAAAAGAGTATAACACAAAGATCCTTTCAAAATCTCTCAACCGTCAGAGAGAAGTTTTTGAAATTGTGGAAGCTCTCACTCAGACATCTACACCGGAAACAAGCATGATAATGATAGATCTCCAAACCCTTACATTGCATTACATGAACAAGCTAAACTTTGAAGAAAACTCCATATAATCAATTATATGAAACAGATTCATACCCCATAAAATGGCAAACTTTCCACAATGTTGATTTAAAATACATTAAGAATATTATCACTAAAATTAACATGACAGCTTCCAGTATAGACCCCTGTTAACTGGCTAAAAGCCTCACTTTCTGAACTCACACCATTCATACTAAAAATTGCCAACCTCTCTCTTGCACAAGGATACATGCCATCAGCACTAAAGCAAGCCATTATAAGACCAATTCTAAATCATACCTCTCTAGGTAAACAGAATCCCAACTCGTACAAGTCAATTTCTAGTCTCTCTTTTATGACTAAAGTTAATGAAAAAATTGTGCAAATCCAATTACAGGAACTTATTGACAGAATGCCCCACTCAATGAACAGCAATACGGCTTTAAACCGCATAATGGAGTGGAAACTCTCCTCATAGCCATTTGATAACCTAATTTGGGGAATAGACAAATCAAAACAAGCCTTTGTGCTCATATTTCTTACTGTATTCGACAATATAAGCCACAATATTCTACTCAATAGATTACAACACATAGGGGTACATGGAAATGTTTTTAAGCGGTTTGAATCCTACCTTACCAAGCGAACCCAACAGGTAAGAATCGACTAACAGAAATCCCAAACATATGATCAAGAACATCACTGCCCTCTCATCACTATTATTCATATACGTATTTACCTACAACCAATATGCAATATCTTCAAAAACCTCAAATTAAGCTATCACATCTATGCGGATGACATAATACTTTATCTTCCGATAGACATTATGAATCCCAATTATCAAATTCTCACAGCAGGCCTCAGTGCAGCAACAAATTGGCTAAAGCTCCATAACTTAACTATAAACTATAACAAAACAGAGGTGGTCCTTTTTGTTACAAGGAACCTTGATTTTAGCCCTCCCCTAAAACTACATCTTCACGACATTAAGCTAGAAGTTAAAACAGAAGTTAAGTACCTTGGGGTTACCTTGGATCAGACACTCTCAATGACCTCACATATAAAGCAAATGACAAAAACTATTATACGTTACGAATGCTCCAACAACTCAGGCCATTCCTTGATAATCATGACTTCCGCTCAGTCCTCTAGTCTATGATCATTCCTCACTTTGACTTCTCAAATGCTATTTTACAAAGTCTACCAAAAACAAACCCTCAATCACCTTCAAATGGCCCAAAATGTTGCTGCCTATATCATCTATGAAGCCAACAGCACAGAACATATCATGCCTATACTATATGAACTACATTGGTTACCAATTTTGAGTCATATTAAGTACAAAATACTCATAAAATCTTTTAAACTACTGGGGGAAATAGCCCCTTCTTACCTAACCTCATTGATCAGCAGCCCATTTCATGAAAGAATGAGAAGTAGTCGCAACAATAACACCTTGGCAATATCCACTAACTACTGAAATACAAACCGAACAACCAGTAACAGAGCATTCACCTACTTCTCACCCATAAGAGGAAATTAGACTTACCTGCTAATTGTAGTTCCTGGAGTGGAGACAGTCTAGTCCCGGACTTCAGGGTTGTCCATCTCATACAGCAGCTTGGAGACTGAGAAACTCCTCCTTTTCTGATGTCACTGGTATATCCATCCGGGAGCCTCCTCCTGCCATCAGTTCCCTATTGACAAAGCAGACTCACCGGAGCAACAAGTAAGAATATAACGCTAAAAAGAACATTAACAAACACTGATTGAGACTTTCCGCATACAGAGCCTTCCCCCCTGCTAAGTCCATAAGAACGAAGGGAAGCCAGGGCCCTTTTTTTTTTTTTTTTGGTGTATCGGGGCACCCCAGCCACCAGGGTTCCATCCCCTCCAATAAAACCAGCTCTTACCTGTAATAACCTGGAACGCTGACCTTCCAGTCGCAGCAGAAACTCCACTAGGGAGGGATACGGGACTAGACTGTCTCCACTCCAGGAACTACAATTAGCAGGTAAGTCTAATTTCCTCTTCCTGATCGTGTAGCCAGTCTAGTCCCGGACTTCAGGGTTAGTACCAGAGCAGTGAAGGAACTTAACCACGGGAGGGACCCAGCAGACCAGCTTGCACAACCGCTGACCCAAAGGAGGTGTCCTCCGAGGCCTGAACATCCAGCCGATAGTGCTTGACAAAGGAATTCAAAGACGACCACGTCGCCGCCTTGCAGATATCCACGGGAGGCACGAGCCGGAACTCCGCCCAAGATGCCACCTGCGCTCTAGTGGAGTGAGCTCTAAGCCCCTCCGGCACCGACTTACCTCCGGAAATGTACGCTGACGCAATAGCTTCCTTAGCCACCGAGAAATAGAGGCCTTCGACGCCGCTTCCCCCTTTCGCGGCCCCGCAAAAAGCACAAAAAGTCTATCCGACTTGCGGAAGTCGGCCGTCCGCCGGAGGTACCTTTTTAATGCCCGACGCACATCGAGAAGATGCAAGTTCCTCTCCGCCGGGCCACCAGCGAACCCTCCGGAGACCGGTAAAGAAATCTCCTGATTCAGATGAAACGCCGAAAGAACCTTCGGCAGGACCGCTGGCACTGGCCACAAGACCACCTTCGTCGAACGAAACTGGAGATAGGGCTCCCGACAACATAGCGCCTGCAGCTCCGAAACTCTGCGGGCCGAGCAGATCGCGACCAGAAAAACAACCTTCAGGGTGATATCCTTAAGAGATGCCCGCGATAGGGGTTCAAAGGGTTCCCGCGTCAACGCATCCAAAACAAACGGAAGATTCCAGCTAGGCACGATCCGACAAAAAGGGGGCCGCAGCAGCGACACAGCGCGCAAGAAACGTTTAACATCCGCCTGACCCCCGAATGCCTGACCTCCAACCTTACCCCTATAACACGCTAGAGCAGCGACCTGCACGCGTAACGACCCGGCCGCCAAACCCTTGTCAAACCCATCCTGCAAGAACTGCAGGATTTGAGGGATGGTAGATCTTAACGGCTCACAACGCCGTTCTCCACACCAGACTTAGAATATCCTCCAGATGCGAACATAGGCCAGGGACGTAGACCTCCTGCGCGCCTTCAATAAAGTGGAAATCACTGTCCCGGAATATCCTTGGGCCTTCAAGCGAGCCCTTTCAAGAGCCAAGCCGTAAGCGAGAACCGAGCCACGTGGGGCATCAGTAGCGGACCCTGCGACAACAGATCCGCCCGCATCGGAAGACGCCAGGGCTTTGCCACCAGCAGATGCATGAGATCGCCGTACCAAGGACGCCGAGGCCAGTCTGGCGCTATCAGAATCACCTGTCCCCTGTAGCGCTCTACCCTTTGAATCACCCGGCCAATCAACGCCCATGGCGGGAAGACGTATAGAAGCTGACCTACTGGCCAGGGTTGAATGAGGGCATCCAAGCCCTCGGACATTCGTTCTCTGCATCTGCTGAAGAACCGAGCCACTTTCGCCGAGTTGAACGTTGCCATGAGGTCTATGACTGGACTGCCCCAGCGGCGCACCAGCATCTCGAACACCTGGGGATGCAAGACCCATTCGCCCGGGTCCACCTTTACCCTGCTGAGGAAATCGGCTTCCACGTTGTCCACTCCTGCCACGTGCGCTGCCGAGAGGTCCAGCAGAGTCGCCTCGGCCCACTCGCAGAGCATCTCGGCCTCGTATTCGAGCGCGGCGCTCGTGGTCCCTCCTTGTTTGTTGACATAGGCCACTGCCGTCGCATTGTCAGAAAACACTCGGACCGCCTTTCCTCCCAGAAGGCTGCGAAACTCCTTTAGCGCCAAGGTGATCACCCGCAACTCTAACCGATTGATCGGCCATGCGCGCTCTTGATCCGACCACACCCCCTGCACAAAGACCCCCTGACAATGGGCTTCCCAGCCCAGTAGGCTGGCGTCTGTCATCAATGGGATCCACCCCGGCGTCTCCAGCCCTTTTCCATTCTGCAGGGAGCGCGGAATCAACCACCACCGCAGCGCTCGACGCGTCTCCTCGGAACACGGCAGCCTCCGAGACAAGGGATCGTTCTGATGAGACCAACGGCGGAGCAACGCCCTTTGCAAGGGCCGCATATGCGCCCTCGCCCAGGGCACCGTCTCTATCGCCGCCGCCATGGTGCCCAAAAGTTGAAGGTAGTGCCAGGCCGACGGCCTCTCGTAGCGCAAAAATCTCCGCAAGAGGAGACGCAGGCCCCGAGCCCGCTGCTCTGTCAGGAAGACTTTTCCCTTGACGGTATCGAAGCGCGCTCCGAGGTACTCCAAACATTGAGTGGGTACCAACCGACTCTTCGCCGGGTTTATTATCCAGCCGAGACTTTCCAGAAAGGACACCACCCTGGCTGTCGCTATCTCGCTCTCCGACCTTGACTTTGCCCGAATCAGCCAGTCGTCCAGATAAGGATGGACGAGTATACCTTCCTTCCGCAAAGCCGCCCCAACTACTACCCTCACCTTTGTGAAAACGCGTGGAGCCGTGGCTAGCCCGAAGGGCAGCGCTCGAAACTGAAAATGTCCGAAAGGAACCGCAAACCTGAAAAACCTGTGATGATCCTCCCTTATGGGGATGTGCAAGTAAGCCTCAGACAGGTCGAGGGACGTAAGGAACTCTCCCTTTTGCACCGCTACTATCACCGATCGTAGCGTCTCCATGTGGAACGACGACACTCTGAGACACCGATTCACTCTCTTGAGATCCAGGATAGGCCGAACCCCTCCATCCTTTTTCGGCACGACGAAGTATATGGAGTATCGACCGGAACCGCACTGGCTTGGGGGCACCGGCACTATGGCCTTTAGATCCAACAGCCTTTGCACTGTCTCCCGTAGAGCCCGGCATTTTGTCTCGGACCTGCCGGGAGACAGCACGAAGGCGTCGCGCACTGGATGAAGCATCTCCAGCGCATAGCCCTCTCGAATGACCTCTAGCACCCACTGATCTGAAGTAATTTGGACCCAGGCAGAATAAAAATCCTGCAAACGCCCCCCTACGGCGGATAGGGGCGCCTGGGTCCTCCTGATCTCATTGTGGCTTCCGATTGCTAAGGCTCGAGGTCGAGGAAGAACCAAACCCCCTCCCTGCTCCTCGAAACCCACGAAACCCCTGATTCCTAGAGGGAAAACGACCCCTCTGTCCTGTGGGAAATCTCTGGAACCGATAACATTGAAAATCTCGTCGTTGCCCCCTACCCGTAGCGGGCGTTCGAGTCGGTTTAGGTTTGTCCTCGGGTAACCTACCCCCTTTGGACTCTCCCAAATCCTTAACTAACTTCTCGAGATCCTCCCCAAACAAGAGACGACCCTTGAAAGGAAGCTTACTAAGTCGAGCCTTCGAAGAGGAGTCGGCCGCCCAATTTCGCAACCACAGGTAACGGTGCGCTGCGACTGCCGATGCCATGCTCTTTGAGAGCCCACGCATAAGATCGTAGTGGATGTCCGCCAAATAGGCCGCACCCGACTCCAGCCGGGCCGCGTCCTCCGACCGCTCGACCGCGTTGCCGGGCAGCCGCTGAGACCATCGCAGACATGCTCTAGTCACCCAAGCCCCACAGATGGCCGCCTGCAGTGAAAGAGCATTCACATCAAAAACCTGCCTCAATAAACCACCCAATTTCCTATCTTGACCGTCCTTGAGGGTCGCACTCCCCTCCACGGGAATGGTGGTCTTTTTCGTAACCGCCGAGACCGCAGCGTCCACCTTAGGTGACTTGAACATTTCCCTGTCCTGGTCAATTAAGGGATACAGCCGAGACATCACTCTAGCCCCCTTCAGAGGAGCTTCGGGAAGGCTCCACTCTTCCTGAATCATCTCGTGAAACACCCGGTGCACCGGGAAAGCCCTCTGCTCCTTCCGAAACACCTGTAGTAAGGGGTCCTCGAGGGAAGCGTCTGCCGCTGAATCAGGCACCGGCATATTCAGTACCTTTAGCGTCTCCACCAAGAGTGCCGGCAGCTCCTCCCTCCGGAACACCCGGACCACTCTGGCCTGATCTTCCTTTTCAGACAGCTCCCCCTCTTCCAATTCTTCCTCCAACGACAAATCCTCCTCCTCCGAGCGTGGCCCCTCCGAAACCACCGACCGGTCCCTGGGATCCACCTCTTCCCGGGCCCTCTTCGGCTCTGGAGGAGTCTGATCTTCCTGCAAAGGTGCAGCCCGCCGCTTCCCTGACACCGGACTAGCGGTGACAGTAGCATGCTGACTGTCCCGAAGAAGAACTTGCTGGAGCAAACTGACAAATTCCTTGGAGAAAATGGAATCTAGCCCCAAAGACCCGGGACCCTGAGAGGGGATAGAGTCTGGCCGCGAGGAGGGCCCTGCCACCGGCTCCTCCACGGGCCCCTCTTGTACGGACTCTGCTAAGGCCCCAGTCTCAGGACTCTGAAACTCAGACTGGTCATCCTGCATCTGTAGCCCCGAGGCATCCCTAACACAGGAATGGCACAAGCCAGAGTCCGTGCACTTCTTAACCCCACAAACCATGCAGTGCTGCTTGGAAGGCATGGCAAAACACTTACCCCTAAAACGGGCGCCAAAAGAAACAGTCAAAGGAAACAGCCCGGCTGAAACAAAAAGGGGCGGGGTTTAAAATAAACTACAAAATAAACTATAAAATAAACTATAAAATAAACCGTAAAGAAAGAAAGAAAGAAGGAAGGGAAAATTTGGAACGCGAAAAACCGCGGCACCCCGGGGGCTGTTGCAAAAAACAAACCTCGCCAGAACAAACGCACTCCGACGCTGCTCAATGCGCGCCGCCGGCACGAGACCGAGACCGAGGCCAGGCCGAAAACAGCCTGTGCGTGCCAAAAACCCCCTGGATGCAAGCACCGCCCGACACCGGCCCCCTTACCTTTGCTGGCAAACTTAGAATGAGGGCAACATCCGCTGGAGAGGCCCTTTGAAAATCCCCCTCTCCGGCTGAATATAATGAGGCAAGGATCCCAGACTGGGGTGATTCGGGCTGGCTGAGGATCTCCGTCACAGGGGGCCCGCAGGGAAAATGCTCAGCGCGTTACAGGCAATACCTCTGAAAACGCCGGCAAAGTCCCGCGCAGCCCCGGTCTCTACTGATCTGAATCAGAGAACCAGAGCTGCCTCTCGCAAGTCACCCTGACCCACTAACAGAGGACCCGACCTAGTTAGGGGCAGAGGACGGTGGGGAAAGATGGAAAGGACGGCTCTGTAAGCTTAAAGGCACAGTCCTCTCCAAAAGCAGAAGGGCTCTGCTGAAAACTTTAATGTTACTCTCTGCCTAACAACTTTAACACCAAACTCCTAATTGTTTCTCCAGTGAGCCCGGACTTCCAGGCTCACCAATCCATCCAGCTGCTTGGAGACTGAAGAACTGATGGCAGGAGGCGGCTCCCGGATGGATATACCAGTGACATCAGAAAAGGAGGAGTTTCTCAGTCTCCAAGCTGCTGTATGAGATGGACAACCCTGAAGTCCGGGACTAGACTGTCTCCACTCCAGGAACTACAATTAGCAGGTAAGTCTAATTTCCTCTTATGGGTGAGAAGTAGGTGAATGCTCTGTTACTGGTTGTTCGGTTTGTATTTCAGTAGTTAGTGGATATTGCCAAGGTGTTATTGTTGCGACTACTTCTCATTCTTTCATGAAATGGGCTGCTGATCAATGAGGTTAGGTAAGAAGGGGCTATTTCCCCCAGTAGTTTAAAAGATTTTATGAGTATCTTGTACTTAATATGACTCAAAATTGGTAACCAATTGGTTACCTTGGATCAGACACTCTCAATGACCTCACATATAAAGCAAATGACAAAAACTATTATACGTTACGAATGCTCCAACAACTCAGGCCATTCCTTGATAATAATGACTTCCGCTCAGTCCTCTAGTCTATGATCATTCCTCACTTTGACTTCTCAAATGCTATTTTACAAAGTCTACCAAAAACAAACCCTCAATCACCTTCAAATGGCCCAAAATGTTGCTGCCTATATCATCTATGAAGCCAACAGCACAGAACATATCATGCCTATACTATATGAACTACATTGGTTACCAATTCTGAGTCATATTAAGTACAAGATACTCATAAAATCTTTTAAACTACTGGGGGAAATAGCCCCTTCTTACCTAACCTCATTGATCATCAGCCCATTTCATGAAAGAATGAGAAGTAGTCGCAACAATAACACCTTGGCAATATCCACTAACTACTGAAATACAAACCGAACAACCAGTAACAGAGCATTCACCTTCTTCTCACCCATAATATGGAATTCATTACCAGACAGGTTTAGAGCTGTTATTGACCTAAAAGACTTTCGTAAGGAAATAAAAACATATCTGTTCCTAGAACACTATGGTCATATAACTGTTGCAAACAAAATATATCCAATTTAAAAATTAACCTTTAATATACTTCCTCCTAATCCATTCACACTATTTAATACCAAAGAGCTCATTACCTACATGTATATAAGTTTATTGTAAATGCTATTTGTGCATTCATTATTTTCCTTTGCATATTCATTTAAATTATATCGTTAATATCACTGTACTATCCCCAAGTTTTATCTTTATTAAGTTCAATGTACTAGTTTTAATGTAATTGTTGGTTTAATTGTAAACTGCCCCTGATCTCTGGAAAGGGCAGTATAGAAAAACGAATAAATAAATAAATAAGGCCCATCACCCTGAAAGCATAGTTACTCACCTGTAACAGATGTTCTCTGGGAGCAGCAGGCATAAATCCTTACATATGTGAGACATCACTGACTAAGCCCATGTGGGAACGCTCCACAGGAAGCTTTGGGGAGCTCCATCGTGCATGCGTGTCTGCCTTCCTACCCACAGGAGCCATTTTAATTCAGTATGATGACATAGCTGAACAAAAACAACTCCACAGGGAGGAGGGAGGGTAGTGAAGACTTATTCCTGCTGTTCCCGGAGAACACCTGCTACAGGTGAGTAACTATACTTTCTCTGGGAACAAGCAGGAATGAAGTCCTCACATATGTGACTCCCTAGCTACAGACTACGGAAAAAAACCTGTAAAACAAGCCCAATGGGGCAACCAAAAGGGAATCAAGAAAAACAGTACATGTAAGTTCTCTTAGGGTTCTGTGGAGTCAGTGTCTAGTGAGGACATCAGCATCAGAAAGACTCTACGGTAGCCTGGACGGACAGAAGAGCCGGTGGGAAGGAGTTGAATTTAAGTCCCAAACAGGTGCCGGAGTATAGCTTGGCCAAAGTTGCTGTCACACCAGGAATCCCCATCCAGACAATAATGGGCTGTGAAGGTATGGACCAAAGACCATATATAGTAACCTTACAGATCTCCACCATGGAGACTGAGTGCAAATTAGCTACAGAAGCAGCCATAGCTTGGACGTTATGAGCCATGACATGGCATTCCAGATTTAGACCAGCCTGAACATAGACAAAGGAGATGCAGTATTCACCCAAACTGACAGAGTATGTTTGGAAACAGCCACGCCCAGCCTATTGGTGTCAAAAGAGACAAAAAGCTGAGTAGAATGCCGATGGGCTTTTGTTCTTTCCAGGTAGAAAGCCAAGGCTCTCTTACAATCCAATGTGTATAGTGTAGCCTCAGCCCGATTGGCATGAGGTCTGGGAAAAAAGGTGGGCAGCACCACAGACTGGTTAAGATGGAAGGATAAAACCACCTTAAGGAGGAATTGAGGATGCGTCCTTAGGACTACCCTGTTCCGATGGAACCTTGTGTAGGGTGGATGCACCAATAGAGCCTGCAGTTCAGTAACCTGGCAGGCTGAGGTGACCACCACTAAAAATACCACCTTCCAGATGAGGAACTTGAGTCAGCAAGAATCTAACGGCTCAAAGGGGGCAGAAAGGATTTGCCCCAGCAGCACATTGAGGTCCCACGCTACTGGTGGGGCTTGACAGGTGGCTTTGAGAGCAGGTGGCCTCTCATAAACCTGCTTACGAGAGGGTGCGCAGAGATAGGTTTACCACCGGAGCCTCAGTGGTATGCTGCCACCATACTCAAATGAACTCTGACTGAATTAGATTTGAGACCAGAGTTGGAAAGGTGGAGGAGACATATCAGCAACAACTCCACAGTGCAAGAGAAGGGATCTAGTGCCTTGTCCACCAATGTTCCCTCTAATTTTCTGTAGGCTGTGTGCGCCTAAAATATCAGCTGTGTGCAGCTTTTGAAGGAAGGTTAAATTTTTGTGCGCCACATAACGACACTCAGAGTTATATACTTTAAAAATTGACTACACGTCAGAATACAGTATGTACACCACATTGATTTTAAACAAATTAAATGAAAATAGACAATTACTAAATGAAGCGGGAAATTTCTAGTAATTACAATCATAACTTTTAACTTTTAAGACGTCTGTGTTGTTTTCTATCAGAATCAGAGCCGTAATTTTTGTGCGCTCTGTTGTAACGTACGTGCGCTCACTCGGCGAGGTGTGTGCGCGCGCACACACGCACACCTTAGAGGGAACAGTGTTGTCCACGCACCAGATAGAAAATCTACGCCATTTGAAGGCATAGGAGCAGCATATAGCATCTATCCGAGAAGCAAAGAGCACATTCTCCACATCTTCAGGGAGATGAAGTTCCGCAAGAACTATCCGCTCAGCATTTACACCATCAGGGCCAGGGAGCAGATGTGGGGATGAAGTAGAGTCCTAGGAGACCAGATCCGGGGCACAGTCCAGCCTGAGAGGTTGTCATTGCAAGAGCTTGAGCAGGAGAGGAAACCATGGCTGCCTGGGCTAATATGGTGCGAAGAGCATCATGGAACTCCTGTCCACCTGGAGCTTGAAAAGGGCTAGAAGAGAAATTGGTGGATACACATATCTTAGGTCCTCGCTTCAGTCCATACAGAAAGCATCAGAAGCTATTTGATGGGTGCACGGCATCCTGGAGCAGAACTGCACCACTTGAGCATTGCCAGGGGTCTCAAAGAAGTCGATGCATGAGGTGCCTCACATCCAGAAGATGCGACTCACAACCTCCCTTTGAGGGTCCACTCATGTGGCTGAAGGACTCTGTTGAGGCGGTCTGCCAGAACATTGAGCTGCCCAGGCAGATACATGGCTCAGAGGATCATGCCCTGGGAAATGGCAAACTTCCAGAGATGCACAGCTTCCCAACACAGGAGGTACGACCCTGTACCACCCTGTTTGTAATGTAAAACATTGCCACTTGATTGTCCACTTGGATAAGGACTATCTGGTTAGCCAGTTGTGCCTGGAATGCCCAAAGAGCATTTGCAATGGCCCATATTTCCAGAACGTTGATCTGGTGCAGGCTCTCCTGTGCTATCCAGAGGCCCTATGTGCACAGCCCATCGAGATGGGCTCTCCAACCCAGCTTGAAGGCATCTGGTTGCTGGAAGGGGAGACCCCTGAGCAGGTTTTGTGGTTGTAGCCACCAGAACAGAGAGTGACCATCACCTTGACCTTGAGGGGCTCATGATCTGACATCATTGGATGCACAAGGTCCATTATGCTTGGTGCATTTGTAAATGAGCCAAAGGAGTAACATGAACCGTGGAGGCCATGTGGCTGAGCAAGCGGAGCATCTGGCGCACTGTGGTGTAACGTCTGTGCTGGACGTCATGGACTACCGCGATGAGTCATTGTGCCAATCCATAGGCAAGAAGGTTCAAACTAGGGTGGTATCAAGGAGAGCCCTAATGAACTTGAGTTGCTGAGAGGGCTGAAGGTGAGAATTTGAATAGTTGATCATGACGCCTAGATGTTCCAACACCTGAATGGTTAGCCATGCCTACTGCTGGACCGGGGTTGTGCCCTTTATCAGCCAGTCATCCAAGTAGGGGAAGATGAAGACTTCTAGGTTCCGAAGGAAGGCAGCAACGACCGCCAGACATTTCGTGAAGATCCTTGGGGTGCAGGCTGAGAGGAGATACAATAGAGATCTATAAATTAATAAATGGAATGAAACAGGTAAACATAGATAGCCCTTCTGCAATATCACTAACAAAGATATTAAAGAGAATCAGACCAAGGACAGATCCCTGCAGCACACCACCAGTAACATCCTTCTCCTCAAAGAGAGCTTCATTTACCTGTACCCTTTGTTGCCTCCCACTCAACCAATTTCTAAACTAGTCAGTCACTTTAGGGTCCATCCCTAAGGTGCTCAATTTGTTTATAAGTCACCTGTATGGCTTACAGAAATCTAAGTACACCACATCTGGGGCTCTCCCTCGGTCCAACTCTCTGGTCGCCCAGCCAAAGAAATCAATCAGATTTGTCTGACAAGACCTGCCTCTGGTAAACCCATGCTGCCTCCGATCCTGCAATCCAATGGCCTCCAAAAACTTCACTATCCTCTGTTTTAGTAGTGTTTCTAATAATTTATTCACCACGTAGATTAGACTAACTGGCCTTTAGTTCTCAACCTCATTCATACTTCTTCTTTTGTGAAAACAGTGGTTCCCAAACTTGGGGTCAGGATCCCAAATGGGGTCACATCATCAGTGGATAGGGTCATAGAAACATGGCCATTTCCCCTTCTCTCTAGACTTTCACTGTGATATATGCCAAGTAGTTGCAATCAACGGTCAGCATGTGGCCTGTGAGCCAGTGAACATTCATAGGCCCTTGCCCTCTCCTGGGTAAGCTTCCAGTTAGACTGGAAACCCATGCTGAGTACTGGGGTCTATAAGCACATACTGCACACTGACACAAGATACTTATGTTGATTGTTCCTATTGCTGCTGCAACTACTATTGCTGCTGCCTTCCTGATATGGATAAATGGAAGGAGGGGAAGGAGGCTGGGGTCACGTGAATTTTCAATTGTTAAAGTGGGATCACACAGTATAAAAGTTTGAAAAGCACTGGTGTAAGGGGAACACATATGCCTTTCTCCAGCCCTTTAGGACCACTTTCGCCTCTAAAGAAGCATTGAAAAGGTCATTTAGTGGAATCACTAGAATGTCCCCAAGTTCCTTCAATATTCTTGGATGTATCCGATCCGGTCCCATCACTTTGTCTACTTTTAGTTTAGCTGGTTCTTCAAACAGTCTTCTGAAAATCATTCAAGATCCCCTACACTTCTGTTCCTATTTTTTTGGGTGTTTTCTGGGGTCCTGCTCCTGGCCCTTCATCTGTGAACACAGAACAAAAATATTTGTTAAACAATTCTGCTTTATCCTCATCAGCTTCCACATATTCCTCCCCTTATTTTATTTTATTTATTTAATGTTTTTTATATACCATTTTTCTGCAATTCAAAATGGTTTACAAGGAACAAAAAGTAACTGTGTTTACAGCTGTTTTACATGGAAAAGATATAAGAACAATTTGAACAATGGTTGAACATTTACAAAGGAACTATTTACATTAAAATTAGTTGTAGGGAAAGGAAAGGGATTTGTAGGTGACGAGGGGTGAGGGAAGGGGGTTTGTTGGTTTGAATGAGGATTAATTTGAGTTAGGGTAGGAGTTCTGAGGGTTTAGGGGGGCTGGGGGAGGTATTCAGAGAAGAGGAAGGTTTTAAGCTTTTTTCGGAATTCTGAGTGATCATTACAGCCTCTTAGTCCAGAGGGGAGGGCGTTCCATATAGAGGGGGCATAGAGGGAGAAGGCTCAATTGCATGTGGATTGGGTGCACTTTTTCTTTTGTGCTGGAATGCTTAGGATGTTTGCAGTGTTTGCTTTATGTGGTCTGGTGGAGTTTAGTTTTGAAAGGAGCGAGAGTAAGCATGGGGCAGATTCATTGTGGAGGACTTTGTGAATTAAGGTGATGATTTTAAATTTTATCCTAGCTTGTATGGGGAGCCAGTGGAGGTCCTTTAGAATGGGGGTGATGTGTGCTTGTTGTGGTGAGTTTGTTATTAGGCGTGCAAGGGTATTTTGCGCCATCTGGTGGGGATGAAGGGTGTATTTTGGAAGACCATGGTATATAAGGTTACAGTAGTTAAGGGTCGAAGTTGTTAAGGCCTGGCAAACAGTTCAGGAGTCATGGTTTAGTAATGGACAGAGAGGTTCCTTAGTGTTTGGATTTTGAAGTATATGGAATTAGTTGTTCTTTTTATTTGTTCTTGAAAAGTGAGGTTTTGGTCTATTATCAGACCTAGGTATTTGACATGAGACTTTACTGTGATTGTGTAGTCTCCAAGGAGGATAGAGGGGGGAGGAGCAAATGATGGGCTGGAGGAGATATAGGTGGCTTCAGCTTTGGCTTGGTTGATTATAAGGTTGTCTTGGTAGAGCCACAGTTTTATCTTAGAAAAACAGTTGCTGATATTGGTTAGGTTTGAAAATGTTGAAGGGGATAAAGCATAGTTACTCACCTGTAACAGGTGATCTCCGAGAACAGCAGGAATTTAGTCTTCACATATGGGTATCGTCGGTACCGACGGAGCCTGCGCAGGAACACTCCCCAGCATCCAATTAGGAAGCTTTTGGGAGCATCCCACAGCGTCTGCGTGCTGCCTTCCTGCCTTTCCCAACTGCCTCTCTCCAGTTGAGTTTAAAGCTGAGACAAAGAGAGAGAGAAAGGGAAAGAGAAAAAGATAGATAGAGAGATAAAATTCCTAGGGGAGGTGAGTGGGTTGTGAAGACTAAATTCCTGCTGTACCTGGAGATCACCTGTTACAGGTGAGTAACTGTGCTAACTCCAGGAACAAGCAGGAATGTAGTCTTCACATATGGGGTCTCTCTAGCTTTAGATGCCAGGGAGAGACCCCAGAAGTTGTGTGTCCCTGTGAAAGGGCTCCACTTCCCCCCATGGATCTCTGGCATCCAACCAGGGATGGTGGGTAGAAGTTGATTAGGTATGGAACAGGTGTTGGAGAACAGCCTGACCAAACAAGGCAGCTCGGCGGGAGTCCTTGTCCAAGCAGTAATGGACTGTGAAGGTACGAACCGAGGCCCAAGTGGCTGCTCGACAGATGTCGTCGATAGACACAGCGTGCAGATGAGCCATTGAAGCTGCCATTGCTCTCACACTATGAGCTGTGACATGGCCCTCCAGAGGAAGATTCTTACTCTGATAGGCAAAGGAAATACACTGTGCAATCCAGTTGAACAGTGTTCTCTTGGAGACTGGAAGTCCCAAATGAGAAGGATCAAAAGCAACAAAGAGTTGAGAGGACTTTCTATGTTGCTGTGTTCTTTGTAAGTAAAAGGCTAAAGCTCTATTACAGTCCAAAGTATGAAGATTCCTTTCTGCATTTGATGCATGAGGCCGTGAAAAAAATACAGGCAGGTAGACCGCTTGGTTAAGATGAAAAGGCGAGACCACCTTTGGCATAAAGTGTGGATGAGTCCTAAGGACTACCTTGTCATGATGGAACCTTGTATAAGGTGGATCAACTACTAGTGCTTGCAACTCACTGATGCGGCGTGCTGATGTGATTGCAATGAGAAAGATAACTTTCCAAGAAAGGAATTTCAATGAGATAGTAGCTAAGGGTTCGAAAGGTGGCTTCATGAGCTGACCAAGAACCAGGTTTAAGTCCCATGCCAACGATGGTGGCTTAATGGTTTAGTTAGAAGAAGGCCTCTCATAAATCTTGCTATAAGAGGATGGGAGGAAATAAGTTGTCCATTTAGAGACTTGAAAGAAGCTGCAATAGCACTCAAATGGACTCTTACTGAGTTAGTCTTAAGTCCTGCATTGGATAAATGAAGGAGTTACTCCAGTAATGATTCCAGAGGTATCGCATGGGGGTTAAGACCCTTCTGTGAACACCATATGGTAAACCTTTTCCACTTGAAAGCATAAGAGCGTCTTGTGGAAGGTTTCCTGGAAGCATAAAGGATATCCTTTACTGGCTGAGGGAGGTTAAGATCATGAAGATCTAGGCCTTCAGCAACCAGGCCCTGAGATGCAGAGATTGGGGATTGGGATGCCATAACATTCCGTCCTCCTGAGACAGGAGATCTGGAGCAGACCCTAACTCCAGGGAGGGAGCTTGAGAGAGTTGCAGAAGCAGAGGATACCACACTTGCTGTGGCCAATGTGGTGCTATGAGAATCATATGGCCTCTGTCTCTCTAAAGCTTGAACAGGGTTTTGGGAATTAGGGGAATGGGCGGAAAGGCATAAAGGAAGTATTGATCCCAGTGAAGGAGGAAAGCATCCCTGGCCTGAGAGCCCTGAGCCGGAATTCTGGAACAGAACCGTGGAAGTTTGACATTCAACAGACTTGCAAAGAGGTCTATGTCCGGGGTTCCCCAAATTTGAAATATTTTGGCCACCTGGTCTGCATGTAGAGACCATTCGTGTGGAAGCAGAACTCGACTGAGTCTGTCTGCCCAAGAGTTTTGTATAAAAGTAAAAACCCCCAAACAAATAAGTACTGTGATGACACAGACCAATCCCATTCAAAAAAGTCAAAACAGAGTGTTGCCTGGATGAAAAACTAAAACTACTCAAAATAGCACCACAATATCACAAAATCATTTCTGTCGGAAACCGCCGACCTGAGATAGAGAGGGGAAGAACTCTCCACTCTGTGTCGGCAGTAACCGTTTTTTCAAATTTTTAATTGGCATAAAGTGCTTGCAAAACTAATCATAGTGAAAACCACTTATCTGAGAAATGGGCCAGCTGGGCAGCACAAACGAACACAGCGACATGCATGTTTCGAGCCTACAAGAGGCCCTGTCTCAAGCTGTTCAGATGAAAAACGCGCCCATGAAATTGCCAGCCCCATCCAGGTATATTTAAAAGGCCACGAAACGCTCTCTGATTGGCTGCAAAAGGGCATCCCCTGAAGACGTCATAACGACGTCAGCGAACTCAGTCCCAAAGGCAATCGGCTCAAAAACATCAATAGAATGAAGAAATAAACTCCAAAAAATCTTGAACTGTATCAGGATAGAAGTAAACTCTGTCCAAAAATTCATCAAAAATGGAAGGTGGAAAAAACACTTCGCAACACTCAAAGCAAACTCCACCAATCACATTCAAGATTTAATCCTGTAGGGAAAACAGTCCGAAGCCGGAAAATCCAGCGCTGCTCACAGCATTGAAGCCGCTGTTCCCGATCGCCACCTCGGGGGTCCAAGGGGACGGAATCAATAATTCTCCAGCGAAGGTCCTCAAAGTTGTGCTGGTGATGAATGCAATGCTCCACCAAGGGTGCTGATAAAAGTTGGCGAGCCAGACGTGAAGCATGTTCCCCTAATCTAACCCGGACCGGGCGTATGGTCCTGCCTATGTAGGATAACTTACAGGGGCAGGTGATCATGTACACTACATACGAGGATAAGCAAGTAGAAGAATCCTTAAAAACAAAGGACTTCCCCGAATATGCATGTGTCCATTGTGATCCTTCCTCCGTTGTAGCACAGAATTTACAACGTCCGCATGGTCGATGACCATAATGAACCACCGAAATCCCCAGCGACGGCCCGGGCAGGGCCGTATGTACCAAGCGATCGCGGAGGTTTCTGCCCCGTGAATACGCCAGGCGAAGGGGTTTCTGAAAACAGGGGTGAACCCGTAAAACCCCCCAATGCTTCCTCAATAGAGCTGTTATCGGAGCCGTATGTTGCGTATAAGGGAGCACTCCGGTAATAAAATCCTCCTCCGATCGTGCAGAGGTAGGTTCCGAGGAGTAAAAAAACCATTCCCGATGGAAAAACCGAGCTCGAACATAGGCTCGGCGGATCACGGAGGAGGGATAACCCCGTGCTAAAAGACGCTCCCGAAGGTCCCGGGCTTGAACTTTAAATGCAGACAGCGAGGAACAAATGCGTCTCAAACGCAAAAATTGACCCACCGGAAGACCCCGTCGTAGAGAAGATGGATGGTGACTATGGTAACGGAGGAGATTGTTCCGTTGGATAGGCTTCCGAAAAAGCGTGGTAGTCAAAGCCTCCCCTTGACATTGAACCAAAACATCCAAAAACTCAATCTGATTAGCATCAGCATGCATAGTGAACTGTATATCCGGGTTAATATTGTTTAGCCATTCCACAAAGAGAATCAGCTGGTCCATAGTGGAAGCCCATAAAAGAAAAACATCATCCAGAAAACGGAGCCACAACTGGACATACTGGAATGCAGAAGCCGGATAAATAAAACGTTCCTCCAAATCAGCCAGAAAGAGTGTGGCAATCGATATTTGTGCTGCCCAGCTGGCCCATTTCTCAGATAAGTGGTTTTCACTATGATTAGCACTTTATGCCAATTAAAAATTTGAAAAAACGGTTACTGCCGACACAGAGTGGAGAGTTCTTCCCCTCTCTATCTCAGGTCGGCGGTTTCCGACAGAAATGATTTTGTGATATTGTGGTGCTATTTTGAATAGTTTTAGTTTTTCATCCAGGCAACACTCTGTTTTGACTTTTTTGAATGACAAGAGTTTTGTATGCCTGGAAGATACTCTGGCGAGGGCCCATAGTCGCAAAGCTTCGTTGCAAAGCGACAGAGAGCCTGTTCCTCCCTGCTTGTTCATGTAGAACATGGCTACTTGATTGTCCATATGAATGAGGACTGTCTTGTAGCTGAGCAAGGTGTAGAACACTCGAAGAGCAAGGAAGATTGCTCTGAGCTCTAAGAGATTGATATGTAGATGAGTCTCCTGTGTAGTCCAGGTGCCTTGGGTGGAGAGGTCTTGCAGATGAGCTCCCCAACCCATTGGCGAAGCATCTGTTGTGAGAGTTGCCTGGGGTAAAGGTTGTTGAAATGGGGACCCCAGCAACAGGTTTTGAGTGGACTGCCACCATTGGAGGGACAAAATAAGGCGATCTGGGTTTGCTATTTTGTCTGACAGGCACCCTGATGCCTGAGTCCATTGAGTGGATAAAGTCCACTGGGCTGCTCTCATATGGAGGCGAGCATAAGGAACCACATGCACTGTAGATGCCATGTGGCCTAGTAGTTGTAACATTTCTCGGGCAGTGAGGTGAGGCTTTAGCACTGCTTGAGAAGCTAACTGCACCATGCGAAGGCAACGGGCCTGAGGAAGATAGCCCTTGCTGTTCTGGTATCCAGCAAAGCTCCTATGAACTCTAGAGACTGAGTGGGAGTTAGACTGGATTTTGGGATGTTTATGACCAGACCCAAATACTGAAGGATACGCATCGTGCAAGATAGAGAAGTCCTGGCCTCTGACTCTGATGGGGCTCGAATGAGCCAGTCGTCTAAGTAAGGGAAGACGAATATCCCTAGAGTGCGTAGAAATGCTGCTACCACAGCCATGCATTTCGTGAACACTCTTGGTGCTGAGGCCAGGCCAAAAGGAAGCACCCTGTATTGGTAGTGCTTTCCCTGGAAAAGGAACCGAAGGAACTTTCTGTGAGTTGGATGGATGAGAATATGAGTGACCTTCTTTTAAACATGGTTTTTAATTGTACACCGCTTTGCTTGTTATAGAAAGGCGGTTTTTATCAAATGAAATAAACATAAACAAACATACGCATCCTTGAGATCTAGAGAACAAAGCCAATCCTGACTTTGAAGGTATGGCAGCAAAGTTCCCAGAGAAATCATCTTGAACTTCTCTTTGAACAGGAATTTGTTCAATTCTCTGAGGTCTAAAATAGGTCTGTATCCCCCTGTTTTCTTTGGGATAAGGAAATAGGGGGAGTAAAAACCCTGTACCCTGTTGATGAATGGGTACTTCTTCTATTGCCCCTTGGGCGAGAAGGATGGTGACCTCTTGATCTAACAGGTTGATGAGAGAGGTCTGAGAATTGAACTGTCTTACCATTGTGGGAGGGGGCACGCACAGAAAGTGCAACTTGTATCCCTCTCTTATAATGGAGAGTGTCCAATGCTCTGCTGTTATCTGCTCCCATCTGTGGGCAAAGTGACATAATCATCCTGGAATGGTGGAAGGCTCTGGTCTATTGAGGGCCAGGAAGGCTAAGTTCTCCAGATGAAAGTCAAAGGCCTTGTGGAGGCTGAGACTGCTGAGACAGTTGAGGCTTAGTGCTTTCCTTTGTTTAGGTGGTTGCTGACTCTTTCGAGGAGGCTGACCTGCAGAACGTCCCTGCTGGGAATAAGAGGGATAAAACCTCTTCTTTTTTCAGAAGAAAGGTTTCTTGAAAGATTTCTTTCTCGCAGGATCAGCTGTGGCTTTGGATAGCCTATCCAAAGTGGAATTGTCAGCATCCAACTCATTGGCTTTCTCTTGCCAATTCTTGCCGAATAAATTCTCACCTGTACAAGGGATATTGCCCAGTTTGTCTTGAACCCAGAGCTCCAGATCGGATGCCTGGAGCCAGGCAATTCTACGTGTAGCTATGGCAATGGCAGAGGTTCTGCTTATGCACTCAAAACAGTCAAAAGCTGCACGATTGACAAACTTAGAAACATCCTGGGCATGCTTAATCAGTGTGAGAAAATCCTGCCTTTTGTCCTCAGGAAGGAGAGGGCTAAGAACCTCTAAATCTCCTGTGACTTCTTTAAGGAACATTCCCATATATAAAATATAGGAACTGATCCTGGCAGAAAGCATGGAAGCCTGGAAAGTACAACGTCCAAAGGCATCCAAGGTTCTACACTCACGTCCTGGAGGATTAGAGGCATGCCTCTTTGCACTCCTGATCCTTCTCATAGCTGACTCCACTACCATGGAGTGGTGGGGAAGCTGAGTTTTCTGGAAGCCAGGACAAGGAGGGACTCGATACATGGTATCCAGTCTGCGAGAGTGAGGAGAGGTGGTGAGAGGTATCTCCCACATTCTTAACATGAGATCATGTAAAATCTCATGGATAGGCAGGGTAGCTGCCTCTTTAGGAGTTTTGGGATATTGTAAAATTTCCAACTCCTTAGCTCTGGGCTCTGTTTCAGTAGTCACAGTAATGGACAACCCACAAGCCACCTCCCTGATGAAATCCTGAAAGGAGATATCTTCTGGAGGAGACATCCTACGTTTAGGAGAGGATGGCTCCTACGAGAGAAGTATCCCGGTACCGTCAGAGCTGTCAGAATCCTCGAAGTCCTCCGAGGATTCGAAGTATCGTCTGTCCGGATGCTCTTGAAGAGCCCGATACCCGTACCGACCGAAGTCGTTACTGGGGGTAATCGGTACCGGTGTATCGGCACCGGAAGGCATCTCATGACTGGGTGCCGGCAAAGCCGATACCGATGTCGATGCTATCGGTACCGGTGCCGGTACCGGTTGAACCACCTGATGTGGTTCCGAGGGCATCGATGCCGCAAGGAGAGCTGCCAGGCTGCATTCAATAGCCAGGAACCTCTGGTCTATCGACACTGCTGATGCCTGGGTATCGGTACCGGAAGCAGCCGGTACCCCAGAGCATGGCACCAGTAGTTCTGCCGAGGTCGAGGCCTCGAGAACATCCTGGAGCCCTGATAATGCTTTGGAAGCCGAAGCCGAAGCCTCCCGCCGCGGCAATTTTGCCGGTATGGAACCCTCAAGGGCAACGCCAGAGGCATCTCGATGCTTGGAAGGAGATCTACCCTTTGAGGACCGGCTGGACTTATGTTTAGTTACCTGAGATCCATGGGAGGAAGACAAGGCCTGGAAGACGTCGATGCCACCGAGGCTGCATCGGAGGGAAAAAGGGCACTGAGCTTGGCAGCTCGGTTCTGTTGACCCCTTTTGGACATCATGGCACAAGCCATACACTTGGAGATGGAGTGGTCAGGACCTAAACATTTAAGACACCACTCGTGGGTGTCGGTGACGGAGATGGTACAGCCACACTTGGTGCACTTTTTAAAACCCGAGGCGGGTTTCTCCATAGTGGAGAGAATTTTGGGCCTAAGGCCCAAAATGGAGCGTGCACCTGGGAAGAAAAAATAAGGATTTTTTTTTTTTTTAAACAGAAGAAAGAAAGAAAAGAGAACCAGCGGTACCAGTATAGCATCGAGGAAGGCAGACGCAACCACAAAAAAATAAAGAATAAGGAATACATTTTCTGCGGTGACAGGAACACGACCTGCTGGCTCCGCGGAAGACGAAGAACTGAAGAGAGGCAGTTGGGAAAGGCAGGAAGGCAGCACGCAGGCGCTGTGGGATGCTCCCAAAAGCTTCCTAATTGGACGTTGGGGATCGTTCCCGCGCAGGCTCCGTCAGTACCGATGGTACCCATATGTGAAGACTACATTCCTGCTTGTTCCTGGAGATTCACAGGCATACTAATCCACGGCCTTCCTGCTAGAGTAACGCCCCATTCCGTCTGACTGCACAAAGATGGACTTTATATTTTAAGTTCAACTAGCACCTGGTGTTAGGAAATACAGCTTTCTCTTTCCGCAGTGGCAATTGAGTCAGCAATGAAGCAGCCGAGAAACTGCAGACAAGTTCCCATTATACCACCTGGTACAGACTCCACTTTTAGACCACTGAAGCAAAAAAGCATGCGAGAGTGCATTGTGTCCTACCAGTAGCTGATCGAATTTAAATGATTCAGTGTATGCAGGGCATTTTCCAGAGAACGCAAGGTCCCTCATCCAGACTGCCTCCACATTCACAGTCTAAACCGGCAGCCATCTTGGCTGATGCCGATCAGCATGGAAGCCATCTTGTAAGCCCTGCATATGATGTATGCCTACTAGAATCTGAGCTGCTGCTATTGCTGCTAGAGAACTAGCCTGGCTGCGTGCTTCTGGCCCCCATTAAGACATTCGCTGAACACTAGTAGATACTCGCCATACTGGAGAACCTCTGATAAATGGAATGGGAGCATAGATAGCTTCAAAGGCCAGAGTTCTATTTTGCAACCTCTCTCCGCTGAGCTGCCTTTTCCATATGTAAAATTTAAACCACATATAGCCAAAATTAAGACATTACAAATCTACCGTAAAATCTTATAATTTAGGCAAAGCCAAACTAAACGGGAATATTTTCCATTAAGAAACCTACCAGTCTTTCAAAACCCAACTTAAAACCCACCTTTTCCACCTAGCATTTGACCTCCCATCCTCGTTTTCCCCCTCCCTCCCCGTCCCATGATGTTATATTGTAATTGCTATCTGTATTGCTTTCTTCCTTCTTTCCTTTCCTTTTCTTTTCTATTGTTTTAATTGGCGTTCCTTTTCCTTTCCTTTCTTGCAGCCTCATTTTTAAATTGTTTAAAGTTTTATTGTAAACCGCTCAGGTGCCTATGGTGTTGGGTGGTATAATAAGTTTTAATAAACAAACATAAACACACAACTATAAAACCCCTCATGACATAATGCTTATGGCAGAGCATTCCACATCTGTGGACTGGCCATGGCGCTCATCAAAGCACCTGTTACAACTGTCCAAGAGAGTTATCACCATAATTCCTTTTGACTTGAATATGTTTTCAGCGGATCATAGCGCTATATCACAGCAGCCAAGCCAAAATATTACCCTGCCATGTAAACCAACTTTAACGCTTTATAGGACCTTCTATGGATAGCGGAAGGAGATTCTTGTAAATCAACATAGCTATGCCCTTTTTTTTTTTTTTTTAAAGTATAGGACTCCAAAAACCAAGTTTCCGCCAACTCCAATGAAATCAAAGCAGATCAGCTAAAATTACCCGAACTGCTCCTATAGCTTTGCAAGAAGCTACCAGCCCCCGCTGCACCCAGCTTTCTTTCCCCCCTTATCCTGAGGGATTCAGCGTTGCAGGACGCGTTGCGCACCCCCTGCCAGCCTGCTGAATCTGCCAGGGAGCTGAAGAGCAAAATAGAGAGTAGAACCCCTGGAAGCAAACAGTGTCCCGACCTTGGGGTTCAGGACGCAAAAGGCCACCGAATAAATCAACAGTGTTAGCTAAAAATGAACAAGGCTAATTCTCACTAAAGAGAGTTTCTTTTTTCTTTTTGAAATCCCACTGAAGTCCGTGGGACCCAAGCCTTCGAACACAGCCCCTTAACGCTGTGCATTAACCATAACCAGAGAAATGAAATGAAATGAAATCCTGCTCTAGAAATAGATGAGAATTTCCTGGGAAGGGCATGCTAAGTGGAGCTATGAAATACACAGGCACCTCCCCCCCCCCCCCGGCCTTCCTGCAGTCAGAGAAATAGCAGTGGGATACACAGACAACCTTGCTAATGGAGGACTTAGAGGTTGCTGCCTGTGTGAACCTGATGAGTAATACGATTTTGTATTTTACCATCCCCCTCAGGGATGGGGGCACTGAATACTATATGTGATTCATGAGCAGCACTGCCATCTGGTGGCTTTTAGGGCACCAGAGCCCAACAAACGATACAGAAGTTAAGAGCTTTAAATCTTGGTCATATAATCTTGATTTGCAGAACATTACAGTTGCTTGTTTAGTCACTAACCCCTGAGAGCCCATGAGGTGGCCCTGTGGTTATTTCTTTCCTGACTTGCAGAGAATGATCAATCTGATATGGCTGCATACACATGGTCACAGAAAGGTACTATTGAGTGTACCAGCTGCCCTCTGGTGGCCATAGACTGTAGCACAGGCACTTCTTGGTTGACAGTTAACTGTTATATACTGTTTTATATCCAAGGTTTCCTAAAACTGTCCCTGTGAAACCACAGGCATTTGGGCAACTTTCACTATAGAATACACAAAGGCACATTTCCAGCCTGTCCCTCCTTCCAACTACAAGTTAGGGCTCTGCTCTTGAACCTAAAAGCTGGCAATTTGCCTAACATCCCGGGACTTAACAGATGCTCCTCAGAGACATGATTAGGAGGTAAAGAACATGTGGTATCAGAGATCAATGCCAAAACTGCTGTCCTATAAAACTAAGAATAAGCTTAAAAATAAAGAGGGCTAACAGCCCCCTTAAGGCTGAGGAACCCCCCGAGCCTCAAAAAAACTACAAACAAAAGAAAAACACTAGGTACAAAAATCTAGCTATTCTGCCTGTCGTCTTCCTCACACAGGCAGCTCACTGCAACTCTCACCATGCGGTCCAAATACCTAGAGAGAAAATGGCCGCCCCTTCGTCAATGAATTTTGGCGCCAAGAACAACAGCCGCTGCAAAAAGGAGGCCTCAGCAGACTGACAGAGCCCGAAGGCCTTACCTGCAGGGCCGAAAGCCATGCAGCCTGCTCCTACCGCCTTGAATTCATCCGATCCTCAAGCCGCGCTGATGCGTCTGTCAGCCACAGTGAGGACCGCTCAGCCGGTTCCACAGAGTAAAATTAAAATCCCGCAGCAACGGAGAGGCTCTGTCTCACTCTCACACAGCTTCAGTGTGGCTGTACGGGTCCTGGAGCTCTCTCCCGTACCGTCCAGGGAGAGAGATCCGCACCGGCGAATGCCTGCAGCAAGTGAAAATAACTGACAAGGAGGGAAGGCGAGAGCTGCTACTAATTTAAAGAGCCAGGCTCAAATTTAAAATTACTGTAAATATAAGGAAATGTGTTCCTAATAACTAAAGGGAACTAATCCTTGATTGCCAATTAACCAAAGGTAACTGAATTAAAAGTAAAATTAAAAGTAAAAATCAAAGGAAAATCAGAATAGAATTTGTCACACTAAATGCTCCTTATCTGTTCCCCCCAAGTGAGCCCAGAAGCTAGGCTCACTATGTCCTCCTGCTGCATGGAGACTGGACACACTGGGGGCTGATGGGAGAAACCAGCAGGCTATATCCAGTGATGTCACGACTTTGACATGCCCAGTCTCGAAGCTGCAGGAGGAGGTGCACAACCCAGAGGTGGAGGACTAAACTGGAGGAACGATAAGGAACTAGGTATTGCATCTCCTAGGCACCTTGATGTGTAGCTGGGGAATATACGTTTTGGGAAAGTGAGGTGAGGAAGGGGAAGGGTGGATATAGCACAGCTTACCTAGCAACCATCCACTGCTCTCAAACCATAGATTCCTGAGTGGTGAGGATGTGGGCACCATTACAGGAACCTGGGAAACACATATGTTATCTCACGCAGCGCACTGCACCCAACCTGGCTGGGAAGCGGTCTGGGAAAGACTAGGTTGCAGATAGGCACAGGGTAGGATAAAGGCAAAGAGAGGGTTGCTCACTGAACATCTACGTGAACACAGGCAGCAGACAAACCAAGGAGTCGCAAGCCAATCTTCTCCAATTACCAATAACAGATCCAGTTCAAAAAAACAGCAAAGTCCCACACTTATTATTCGTGCATTATAGCAGGTATAGCATGGCATGTGGAGGGCTAATGCCCTGCACGTATATGGGTATTTTTGAAATATGCCTGCCCAGAAACACACCTAGAACGCCCTGATCGGAGACATGGCTGTGGACATGTTTACGCCACATACAGTGTGCGAGTTTCTAAAATTGTGATTTAAATGTGTCCACACCTTGCATGGTTTTCTGGCACCACTGCATGTTTAAATCATGTTTAGGCCTTCCAAAATACCCCCTAAATGAATTTTTTGTTTGGGTCTTTACTGAGGATGATGTGAGTGAGCTACCCATGTAAGAAAAGGTATTTAATAGTAACAATTCAGAGGAAATGAAACAAATCTCAGTAAGCCTAGAAGAATAGGACAAATTGACTACTAAAGAATAGCAAATCTCCTGGACTGAATAGTATAGACCTCAAAGAACTCAAGTGGCACTACATAATGTGAATGCAAAAAAACAATAAATGTGTGCGGGAGAGACGATGAAAAGCACTGTAAAGCGACATTGTGGTACAGTTAAGAGCCGATACCTAGAGTAGAGAAATATGCAAAAATTATATACATAATAATCATAAAATACACCAAAGAAGAAGGAACAAAGGGGAGGAAGGAGGGGGGGGGGGAAGAGGGAGAAGAGGGGAAAGAGGAAAAAGAAGAGGGGAGGGGGAGGTGTGAAAGAGGAGAGGGGGAGAGAAGAGGGAGGGGAGGGAAAGGAAGGGAAAGAAGGGAGGAGGTGGAGACAAGGAAGGTAGGGAGAGGGGGGAGGGTAAGGAGGGGGGAAAGAGACAGGAGTCAGAGAATATGAGATACATGAATGGGCCTTTATTAAAAAATTATAAAAAGACAGCAAGATTAATGTCTTGGTTCAATCCACAGGGCTCTAGAGTCTGTAATTCATATATATAACGTTGTTCCAATTTTAGGAGAATCTTATTAATGTCGCCACCTCTCCAGTGAGATTCGACAACTTTCAAAACAAAAAACTTTAAATCAGAAACACCCAGTGTGAAACCAGTGGTTTATCTTGAACTTGTCTATTTAAACAGCTTTTATGTTCAATAATTCTTGTCTTAACTGGTCTAGTGGTTTTGCCAACGTATATCAAATTGCAAGGGCAAATGATCAAATATATCACATTTGTGGTATTGCAATTTGAAAAACTGTGCAAAAAGAATTTTTTGTATAAGATCGGATGTGTAAAGGAAGCTTTGGTAACCAAAACATTGGGGCAAACCGAGCAATGGCTACACTTAAAATAACCTTTAACCTTGCAGATAGGCTTAGGTTTCAAAAGGGCAGACAGAACAAGAATATTGGCCAAATTACGATTCCTCTTATGAGCTATAGTTAATTCATATTTGGCAAAAGAAGGTAGAGATGCGAGCGGGTGCCACTCTTGTTGGAGGATACTCACAATGTCTCTGGAAAGGGAGGAAAATGTCAGAGCACAGACAACCCAATCTTTCTTAGGACGTGTGGTATTCTTTGGATAACCTCTAAATGCAAACCTTCTGCCCACATCCACAGCATTAAGTTCAAAATCTGAGTTTCAAGTGCAAAGTCTCCTAACCCTAAGGAACTGCCCATAGGGAAGATTCTGTTTAAGAGATCTATTGTGGAAACTATCATATCTCAAAAGGGAATTCCTATCCGTATTTTTGCGATGAAGGTCGGTGATAAACCCTTCTAGGCAATCTGATCCAGACTGAAGGTACCTTCAAATTGCAAATTCTCATCTAGGGAATTGAGCCAACTGAAAAAGATATGTAAATCAGACTCCGTAACGTCCCAAATCAGAAGAATGCCGTCTATATACCGTTTTCACAATTTGATGTGTCTCTGGAAAGGGTGATTACCTAAATGCTTCTTCTCAAAATCCACGACACATAAATTGGCCACATTGGGCGCCATGGAAAAGCCCATGGCAACCCCTTTGACCTGTTTATAAAAAACACCATGGAAGCAAAAAATGTTTTCAGTCATAGCCAAGGATGCCATTTGAGTAAGAAAAAATATAGGAATGCGTACCGTTTTTTCTCTCTGTATAAGAGTATTAGAGATAATGTCCAATGCCCTTTTTGGGGAATGTTTGTATACAGAGAATTAATGTCTGAAGTGACCAAAATGAGATGCTGATGGTACCCTTGAAACTCATGTAAAATGTTAACAACATGTGAAGAGTCACGAACATTTGAGGGAGTCCTGGGCACAAAAGGCCGGAGAAAAACATCTAAAAATTTGGACAGGAGCTCAAGAATAGAACCTATGGCGGATACTATTGGGCGATCTGGTGGGTTTTCAAGAGACTTATGGATTTTAGGAAGCATGTTCCTCTTTATTTAAGTGCTCGTCCGTGTAACACTAGACACTCCTGCTGTTTTTTCATTACAAGACGTCAGTGACCCACGAGGTCTCATGAATATGGAATAGGTTACTTCTTTGACCTTTAAAATGCGCGAAACCACAGTGTTTCCCAAGGTTGCCAGTGCTCCAGTTGACACATTTCAGCTTCCTTTTTTTGAAATTCTGTGCTGTTATATAGGTAAGATATGTTTTTGCATATTTCTCTACTCTAGGTATGGGTTTTTAACTGTACCACAATGTCGCTTTACAGTGCTTTTCATCGTCTCTCCCACACACACTTATTGTTTTTTTGCATTCACATTATGTAGTGCTGCTTGAGCATTTATACATGAATGTTTCCCTTTTAAATTCATACTTTTAAATTCATACATAAACAGGTAGACAAAGGTGAGTCGGTTGATATAGTGTATCTGGACTTTCAGAAAGCTTTTGACAAGGTCCCCCATCAGAGACTTTTGGCGAAGCTAAAAAGTCATGGGATAGGAGGCAGTGTACTATTGTGGATCGGGAACTGGTTAAAAGATAGAAAGCAGAGGGTAGGGCTAAATGGCCAATATTCCCAATGGAAAAAGGTGAATAGTGGAGTACCCCAGGGATCTGTACTGGGTCCGCTACTTTTTGACATATTCATAAATGACCTGGAAAAGGGAATAACTAGTGAGGTAATCAAATTTGCAGATGACACAAAACTGTTTAAAGTTGTTAAAACCCAAGAGGATTGTGGAAAACTGCAGGAGGATCTGGATAAATTGGAAGACTGGGCATCCAAATGGCAGATGAAATTTAATGTGGACAAGTGCAAAGTTATGCACCTAGGAAAGAACAACCCACACTATAGTTACAAGATGCAAGGCTCCACATTAGAAACCACCACCCAGGAAAAAGATTTAGGAGTCATCGTGGATAACATGTTAAAACCCTCCGCCCAGTGTGCAGCGGCGGCCAAGAAAGCAAATAGAATGCTAGGTATCATAAGGAAAGGGATGGAGAATAAAACAAAGGATATTATAATGCCTCTGTATCGCTCCATGGTACGACCGCACCTTGAATATTGTGTGCAATTCTGGTCACCGTATCTTAAAAAGGACATAGAGTTATTAGAAAAAGTACAGAGAAGAGCCACCAAACTGGTGAAGGGGATGGAAGGCTACTCCTATGAAGAGAGGCTAAAAAGGTTAGGGCTCTTTAACCTAGAAAAGAGGCGGCTGAGGGGAGATATGATAGAGGTGTATAAATTAATGAATGGAGTGGAACGGATAAACGTGGATAAATTGTTTACGCTATCAGAATATAGAAGGACTAGGGGGCATGTAATGAAGCTACAGGGTAAACTATTTAAGACAAATAGGAGAAAATATTTCTTCTCTCAACGTGTAATCAAACTCTGGAATCTGTTACCGGAGGATGTAGTAAGGGCTGTTAGTATAGCTGGGTTTAAAAAAGGTTTGGACAAGTTCCTGGAGGAAAGGTCCATAAACCACTATTAAAAAGGGACCCAGGATATCAATGCTTGGCCTAGTACAAGCACTGCAGAACCTGTGTCTTTTGGGGAAACTGCTAGGTAAGTATGACCTAGATTGGCCACTGTTGGAAACAGGATACTGGGCTTGATGGACCTCGGTCTGACCCAGTATGGCATTTCTTATGTTCTTATGTTCTTATGTTCTTACTTTAAAATAAAATAATAATTTTGCATGGGGTGTTTTGGTATATTCCTATTCTGTTTATCAGCTTTATTATTATATATACCATTGATGTCTTCAAATTACACCCTTCTATCACATTGGCCCCTTATCAGTGTCATTATCTATTCTGTTTACAAAAATAATAATTTTTCGTGGTATGTTTTTAAAAAAATAATAATTTTTCATGGTATGTTTTGGTATCTTCCTATTCTGTTTATCAGCGTCATTACTATATATACCATTGATGTCTTCAAATTACACCATACTATCACATTGGCCCCTTTTGTTATATAATAATTTCTTCATATATTAGTGACAAGTATTAATATTCTCTACACATTTTTAAACAAAAATTTTTTTGTACTGCCTTGAGTGTATACATCTTTGAGCTTCCTAAAAGGATACTTGGTATCCGTGTGCCTGGGACTTTCTTACCATTTCTGCTATCGGCATTTTTATTGCTATATATTGAGTATTTTTATTGTGAGAGATTAGCAGTATTCACTACACCTCAGCTTTACACTATGGGCTTCCCGTTATTCTCATAATAATATTCTTACCATTTATTTTATTCTTATACTTTGTTTTAATATTTGTTTTTAACAATATTTTAGTTCACTGCTCTGAGTCACACAAGTGTGTTTTTAAAGTGTTGTCTTTATTTTGCAGACTTGTTTTATCGTTTGGAATTTTATACACAGTGTGCTACCATGAGTAATTGTATACCATCAGATATACCATTAGATATTGCCTTTTGCTCCTCCTCATCTTTTTCCTCCTCTTCTTTATCTAATATGTATGATTTCACATGATTTATGCACCTCAGTGTTCCCTTGTAACCAAGGTGTGCCCCCTGCCTTTTATTATGTTTTTATCAGTGTATGTTTATAAATAGTTGTTTTATTTATTATTTTAATTTTATTATTATCAATATTATTTTTATTATTTTTATTTTTACTTTTACTATTACATTTGTTTTTATTGGTGTAATAATATTTTTAATTATGCTATATTTTATTCGATATGTAATTACTATTATTTTAAATATTTTCTTGAAGATTCATATCCCCTGAAGGCGGCTATGGCCGAATAATAAAGAGTAGTTATTCACCTGTAACAGGTGTTCTCCAGGAGCAGCAGGAATCAGTCCTCACTTATGGGTGTCATCGACGCCGATGAAGCCCCTGCGGAGCATTTCCCCAGCTTTCCATGAAAGCCTTTGGGAATGCTGGCACGCATGCATGGTTCCCTTCCCGCCTAAAGGTGCCATCTTACCTCAGTCAAATGACATAGCTAAGAACAGCACACAAAAATGTAAAAATTAAACCATGTACAACTGCAACTCCAAGGGGAGGAGGGAGGGTAGTGAGGACTGATTCCTGCTGCTCCTGGAGAACACCTGTTACAGGTGAGTAACTACTCTTTCTCCAGGACCAAGCAGGAAGTCAGTCCTCACTTATGGGTGACTCCCCAGCTCTGGGCTACCGAGGAACCCAGGCTGAACAAGAGAACTCCCTCTAGTCTCAGCAACACAGAAAAGGCTTTTCAAGGACACACCCTCCACAGGTAGCCCAACCAGAGGGCAGGAGGGCAGGAGTTGCCTAGACCTCAAAGAGATTCCAGAGTACTGCTTGGCCAAAAGCACTGTCCCTATGGGACTCCCTCTCCAGACAGTAGTGGGCTGCAAATGTCTGGCTTGAAGACCAAGTAGCAGCCCTGCAGATGTCTTGCAATGGAACAGAGCGGAGGTGAGCCACTGATGCAGCCATTGCCCTCACACGGTGGGCCGTGACCCTACCCTGCAAAGGAAGGTCAGCCGCCTTGTAAGCCCAGGTGATACAGTCAGCCACCCAGATGGACAAGGTACGCTTGGACACAGGCCTACCCAAGTTATTGGGGTCAAAAGAAAGGAAGAGCTGAGAAGCCTTCCTGTGGCCTTGCGTACGTTTAAGGTAGAAGGATAAGGCCCTCCTACAGTCCAAGGTATGGAGAACCGTTTCAGCCTGACTTGCATGAGGTCTAGGGAAGAAAGTAGGAAGAACCACCTCCTGGTTGAGGTGGAAAGAGGAGACAATCTTAGGAAGGAACTTAGGGTGAGTCCTGAGGACTACCCTGTTTTTATAGAACCTGGTGTAAGGCCTATCACAGACCAAGGACTGAAGCTCACTCACTCTCCTAGCCGAAGTAAGGGCTATCAGAAAGAGAGTCTTCCAGGAAAGGAAACGTAGAGGGCAAGTAGCCATTGGCTCAAAGGGTGGGCGAGTCAGCTGCTGCAAGACCACATTCAGCTCCCACTCAGGAGCAGGAGGACGTATGGGAAGTTTGAGCAGAAGCAAGCCTCTGAGAAACCTGGACACCAAAGGGTGCACAGACAAGGAATGGCCCTCAACTAGTGAGTGGTGAGCTGCTAAAGCAGAGAGGTGGACGCGAACAGAGTTGGACTTGAGACCTTGATTGGACAAGTGCAGCAGGTACTGAAGCACTACTGACACAGTACAGGAGAAAGGATCCTCTGCACATAGCTGACACCACACAGAAAGCACAGTTACTTACCTGTAACAGGTGATCTCTGGGAACAGCAGGAATTAGTCCTCACATATGGGTACGTCGGTACCGACGGAGCCTGCGCGGGAATGCTCCCCAGCTTCCCAGAATGAACGTTTTTGGGGCATCCCACAGCGCATGCGCGCTGCCTTCCCGCCTTTCCAACCTACTCTCCTCAGTTCTGGTTTAAAGCTGAGACAATAGAGAGAGAGTAAAGGAAAGACAAAGAGAGAGAGATACAACTCCTAGGGAAGGTGGGTGGGTTGTGAGGACTAATTCCTGCTGTTCCCAGAGATCACCTGTTACAGGTAAGTAACTGTGCTATCTCCAGGAACAAGCAGGAATAGGTCCTCACATATGGGGACTCCCTAGCTAAGATGCCTGGGAGATCCCCAAGGGTATGAGACCCTGTAGGATTCCTCGTCTTCCTATGGATCTCAGGCATCCATTCCGGGAAGGAGGGCAGGAGTTGTTCAAGAATGGAACAGGTGTCTGAGGACAGCCTGACCAAACAAGGCATCCCGGCGGGAGTCCTTGTCCAAACAGTAATGGGCTGTGAAGGTATGAACCGAGGCCCAGGTGGCTGCTCGACAGATCTGATCAATGGACACAGAATGAAGATGAGCCATAGAGGTGGCCATGGCCCTCACATTGTGAGCTGTGACATGGCCCTCCAGAGTAAGGTTCTTACTCTGGTAAGTAAAAGAAATACACTGAGCAATCCAATTGGACAGTGTTCTTTTAGAGACTGGAAGTCCTAGATGAGAAGGATCAAAAGCAACAAAAAGCTGGGAAGACTTTCTATGTTGCTGTGTCCTGTGTAAGTAAAAAGCAAGAGCTCTTTTACAATCTAGGGTATGAAGGTTCCTCTCTGCAGTGGATGCATGAGGAGCTGGAAAAAAGACAGGTAAATATACCTCTTGATTAAGATGAAAAGGTGAGACCACTTTAGGCATAAAGTGGGGATTTGTCCTAAGGACTACCTTATCATGATGGAACCTTGTATAAGGTGGATTAGCCACTAAGGCCTGCAGTTCACTGATGCGGCGAGCAGAAGTGATTGCAATAAGGAAAATAACCTTCCAGGAAAGAAATTTCAAGGAGGTAGTGGCTAAGGGTTCAAAAGGTGGCTTCATAAGCTGACCAAGAACCAAATTTAAATCCCATGCCACCGGAGAAGGCCGAATGGGAGGTTTAGTTAAGGTTAGGCCTCTCATGAATCTTGCAATAAGAGGATGAGAGGAAACAGGTTGTCCATTGATGGGCTTAAGGGATGCTGCAATAGCACTTAAATGGACCCTTACTGAATTCGTCTTAAGGCCTGCATTGGAAAGGTGCAGGAGATATTCTAATAGAGAATTCAGAGGAAGTGCCAGAGGGTCAAGACCCTTTTGAGCACACCAAATGGAAAATCTCTTCCATTTAAAAGCATAGGAACGCCTAGTGGAAGGTTTCCTGGAAGCATGAAGGATATCCTTCACTTGCTGCGAAAGATTGAAGTCTTGAAGGTCTAGGCCTTCAGTAACCAAGCTCTGAGGTGAAGGGACTTGGGGTTTGGATGCCACAAAGTCCCTTCCTCCTGAGACAGAAGGTCTGGAGCAGCTCCCAAGTCCAGGGAGGGGGCTTGGGAGAGATGCAGAAGTAGAGGGTACCACACTTGGCGTGGCCAGCGTGGAGCTATGAGGATCATAGAGCCTTGATCCCTCTGAAGTTTGAACAGAGTCTTGGGGATCAAAGGAATGGGTGGAAAGGCATACAGGAAGTCCTGACCCCAATGAAGGAGGAAGGCATCCTTGGCCTGAACTCCCTGACACGGAATTCTGGAACAGAACCGGGGAAGTTTGGCATTCCACGGACTTGCAAAGAGGTCTATGTCCGGGGTACCCCATTCCTGAAAGATTCTGAGTACCTGATCCATGTGCAGGGACCACTCGTGTGGAAGCAGAACTCGACTGAGTCTGTCTGCCCAAGAGTTTTGAATTCCTGGGAGGTATACTGCCAGGAGATGGATTTGATGCTCTCTGGCGAAGGCCCATAATCTTAGAGCTTCGTTGCAAAGCGACAGAGAGCCAGTTCCTCCTTGCTTGTTTATGTAAAACATGGCTACCTGATTGTCGGTTTGAATGAGGACTGTCTGGTAGCTGAGGAGGGTATGAAAGACTTTGAGAGCTAGGTACACTGCTCGAAGTTCCAAGAGGTTGATATGAAGGGAGGTCTCCTGTGGGGACCAAGTGCCTTGGGTGGATAGGTCCTGAAGATGAGCTCCCCAACCTGTTTGGGAGGCATCTGTTGTGAGGATTGCTTGGGGCAACAAAGGCTGGAAGGGGGACCCCAGCAACAGATTTTGAGTGGATATCCACCATTGGAGAGACCAAAAGAGACATTTGGAGTTTGCTATTTGGTCTGAGAGAGCTCCTGAAGCTTGAGTCCACTGGGTGGACAAAGTCCATTGAGCTGCGCTCATGTGTAGACGAGCATAGGGCACCACATGTACTGTGGAAGCCATGTGACCTAGTAGTTGTAGCATCTCCCGGGCAGTTAAGTAGTCCTTTGACTGAACCTGGGAGGCTAACTGCACTAGACGTTGGCAACGAGCCTGGGGAAGATAGGCTCTTGCAGTAGTGGTGTCCAACCAGGCCCCTATGAATTCTAGGGATTGAGTAGGGGTGAGCTGAGACTTTGGGAGGTTTACCACAAGTCCCAGATACTGCAGAATGCACCTGGTGGTGTTCAGGGAAATTTGGGCTTCTGACTGGGATGGAGCTCGGATGAGCCAGTCGTCCAGATATGGGAAGACAAAGATTCCCAGAGTGCGCAGAAATGCAGCAAGTATTGCCATGCATTTGGTGAACACTCTTGGAGCAGAGGCCAGACCGAAAGGAAGGACTCTGTATTGGTAATGTTTTCCCTGGAACAGAAAACGTAGAAATTTTCTGTGGGATGGCTGGATGAGTATATGAGTGTACGCATCCTTGAGATCTAGAGAACAAAGCCAATCCTGACTCTGTAGGTATGGAAGGAGAGTGCCTAAAGAGAGCATCTTGAACTTCTCCTTGTATAGAAATTTGTTCAATTCTCGGAGATCTAGAATAGGTCTGTATCTCCCTGTTTTCTCTGGAATGAGAAAGTAGGGGGAGTAAAAACCTGACCCCTGTTGAAGAAGAGGAACTTCTTCTATGGCCCTCTGGGCCAGAAGGGAGGTTACCTCCTGATCCAGAAGGTCGAGGAGAGATGTTGGAGAATTGAAATGTCTCACCCTGGTGTAGGGAGGAAGGTCTGAGAAATGAAGTTTGTAGCCCTCTCTGATGATGGAGAGGGTCCACTGCTCTGATGTGATTTGCTCCCATCTGGGAGCAAAATGAGCTAACCTTCCTGGAATGGTGAGGGGTTCTGGCTGTTGTAGAGCCAGAAAGGTTAAGTTCTCTAGTATCAAGTCAAAAACCCTGAGGGGCTTGGGACTGCTGGGTTGCAGCAGCCCCTGCAGGTTTAGGCCTAGCCTGTTTAGGTTGCTGATGCTTAGTAGCAAAGCGAACTGTAGAAGATTGTTGACCAGAAGTGGAAGGAAATCTGCCCTTTTTGTAAAAAGACTTTTTAAAAGATTTTTTCTTGGCTGGAGTGGAGGTAGACTTAGAAAGTCTATCCAGAGCAGCATTTTCTGCATCCATTTGAGTGGCTTTAATTTGCCACTCTTTGCCAAATAGATTTTCACCTGTACAGGGCAGATTTCCTAAACCATCTTGAACCCAGGGTTCTAGATCAGAAGCCTGGAGCCAAGCAATTCTACGAGCAGCTATGGCAATGCCTGAGGCTCTGCTGGCACCTTCAAAAGAATCAAAGGCTGCCCTGTTGGAGAACTTTGAAATGTCGTGAGTATGCTTAAGCCAAAGAAGGAATTCATCCCTTTTGTCCTCTGGAATAAAAGGGAGAAAGTTGTGCAGCTTTTCTGCAACCTCCTTCAGAAACATGCCCATATAAAGGCTGTATGAATTGATTCTGGCAATAAGCATCCAAGGTCCTGCATTCTCTTCCTGGAGGGGTAGAAGAGTGTCTTTTGGTACTCTTTATCCTCTTCATAGCTGACTGCACCACAATGGAGTGGTGAGGAAGCTGAGTTTTTTTAAATCCAGGAGAAGGAAGGACACGGTACATAGTGTCCAATCTACGAGAATAAGGAGAAAGGGTGAGAGGAGTCTCCCACAAGTCAATTAAATGTTCTTGAAGAATTTCATGAATTGGCAAGGTGACTGCCTCTCTTGGAACCTTAGAGTATCCCAAAATATCTAATTTTTTTGCTCTAGGTTCTTTTTCAGAGGTTACTGAAATAGAGTCCTTTAGCTACTTCTACTATGAAGTCTTGAAAGGACAAATCCTCTGGAGGAGACATTCTCCTCTTTGGAGAAGAGGGCTCTTCAGGAAGAGTAAGAGATACTTCAGCAGAGTCATCTGATGAATCAGAATCATCAGAAGACTCGAAGTATCGTCTGTTGGCTTCCAGGGATCGATAAGCATATCGACCGGTATCCACATCGGGGGTACCCGGAACCGGATCGGTATCAGGAAAAACCCCGGAACCGGGAACCGGAACCAGTATCCTGGTTGATGTGGATGCCCTGGGTACCGGTATCGGTTGTGGTACCGGAACCGGAGTCAGTACCGCTGGCTGCGGTACCGAGGGCGTCGCAGCTCTAATGAAAGCCATTATGGCCTGCTGCATGGATTGAACTGTATGATCCATAGACGCTACGACCGCCTGGATGTCGGTACCGGAAGATTGAGCCGGTACCCCAGAGCAGTCTAACAGGTGATCGGTCAAGGCCGTGCCATCGATGTCAACCTGTAACCCCATAGGAGGAGCTTTGGAAGCCGGAGCTTCCCGCCGGGGTTGTTTGGCTGGGGCAGGGTCCTCAGGGTCAAGCCCAGGGGCATCTCGATACTTAGAGGGAGATTTGCCCTTTGAGGACCTGCCGGAAGAATGTTTGGTTACCTGAGATCCATCAGGAGAGGAAGACCTGGATGATGTCGATGCTGGAGTATCTGTGGAAAACAGCATATGAAACTTGGCTGCTCGGTTTTGTAAGCCTCGTTTAGACATCAGAGAGCAGGACTGGCAATCCGGGATGGAGTGGTCAGGCCCCAAACATTTAAGACACCATTCATGGGTGTCAGTAACTGAGATGGTACCGCTACACTTGGTGCATTTTTTAAAACCAGAAGCTGGTTTCTCCATGGGGGAGAATTTTCTTCAGGTCTAGAGGCCTAAAGAGGAAAATACACCAAGTGGGGAAAAGAAGATTTTTTTTTTTTTAAAGAAAAGTAAGAAAAAAGACCGGCGGTACCGGTCCGGAGTCGGGGAAGGCAGACTACGTGACCAAAGAAACAAATTAAAATAAGAACTTCTTCAGCGGTGACAGGAACACGACCTGCTGGCTCCGCGGAAAAAGAAGAACTGAGGAGAGTTGGTTGGAAAGGCGGGAAGGCAGCGCGCATGCGCTGTGGGATGCCCCAAAAGCTTTCATTCTGGGAAGCTGGGGAGCATTCCCGCGCAGGCTCCGTCGGTACCGACGTACCCATATGTGAGGACTTATTCCTGCTTGTTCCTGGAGATAACCTCTTTCACTTGAGAGCATAGGTTTTCCTAGTGGAATGTTTTCTGGAGGCTAGGACAACCTCCTCAACTTCGGGAGGCAGGCCCCAGGGAGCCAACACTACCCTTGTAGCCTCCAGGCCATCAGATTGAGAGCTTTGAGATTGGGATGCAGCAGGGAGCCCTGATTCTGAGATAGAAGGTCGGGTTGCAATCCCAGAGGCAGAGGTAGATCCACTGCCAGTTGAAGCAGGAGAGGGAACCAAGGCTGCCTTGGCCACCTGGGAGCTACCAGGAGGACTGAGGCTCTGTCTCGGAGAACCTTGAACAGTGTTCGGGCCACCAGAGGGGTGGGAGGAAACGCATAGAGTAGGCCCTGAGTCCAGGGAATCAGAAAAGCATCTGCTGCTACCCTCAGAGGATGCGGTTGCCTGGAGCAGAACCTTGGCAGCTGGTTGTTCAGTGGACTGGCAAACAGGTCTATGGAGGGAAGCCCCCATTTCAAGAAAATCTTTTGAACCACTAAAGGATGGAAATTTTGTTTATTGTGAACAAGCAACAAAAGACATACATAAAGCAAAAACATCAAACCCAAACCAGTCCCACACACCCCCCCAAACCTCCACCCACCCCGACACAGCAAAGAGAAGAGACCCAACCCCCCCCCCCCGTGGCCCATCCCACCCACCACCATACACCCCAACCAACCCTCCGTGCCCCACCTCCCGCCCAGCAACAGCGAATATCAGTCCTAGCAATGTTCATGGCCAGAGAGTCCCAGCTGTTGCATGAGCAACAAACCCACCCCCTCCCCCCAACACAAGCACCCAACAACCCCACCCCCACCCAACCACCCCATCTGTACAATCCCAAACAAAAGCCCATCCCATGAAAGCAGGCAGAATATCCCCCACCCGCCACCCAACAACCCCATCTGGACAAGCCCGAAACAAAAACCCGAGCCACAAAACAAAACAGAAACCCTCCCCCACCCCCACAAACGTAAAGAACAACAGGCCAACACATGGCTCACCCCCTAACACAGTCCCCCCTCAACAAAATCCCGCCTCAGCAAACCACAGGAACAAAGAAGACCTGACAACGCAGGACAGCTGGAGCAGGATGCACAGAAGGAAAAGCCAGAACCCCCTTGCCGCAGCCGCAGATGACACTAAAGGAGAAAAGCATATCCCCTAACTGGGGAAAGGAGCAAGAAACACCAGCCCAGAGGAGAGAGAGGGAGGGAGCAAAGGGCCCAATCAGCAGGTCCCAACACCCACCTCCCACGGACCCCCCCCCCCCAGTGAAACCCAAGGACGACCCTCTACCCACCTTGGGAAAGTGAAATGTACCCTAGGTCAAACCTTCCTCTTTTCCCCCTTGAATTCACGGGGGGCGAAGGATGAGGTGATGCCACAGACGCTCCCAATGATGGACCTCTACCACCCTCCGTTCGCGTTGCGCCATGCTGGTCACTTCCTCCAGAATGTCCCGCACCACCTCGTCGAGGGGCAGGACCAACCCCCGGGCAGAGACATGACAGCGCACCTGCCACAGGTGGTAGCGCACTACGGCCGTGACGAGGTAGAGGGTTCCGGGGTCCTGCCTTGGGGGAAAGGACCAAGCCCCGTATACCCACTCCGCATACGTAAGGCGGGAAAGGTCACGCAGGTGAAGAGCAGTAGACACCAACCGGCAGGCCTCGACATTAAAGGGGCACTGCCGGAGGAAATGTTCCATGGTCTCCGTCTGCCCCTCACACTCTGCCCTCGGACAGTCCCGATCGGCCTGTGACCTGTACTTGAGGTTGTCCCTCACGTACAAACGCCCGTGGAAAGACAATCAGGCCACATCCCGAACCTTCTTCGGCAGCCGAGGGGAGTTCAACTGCTGAAGGCCCCGCTGCATCGTAGCCGCCGGACAGTCCCGCAGGGCCCACCGTGGTTGAAAGTGGGAGGCGAGTACCATCCGGTACAATCCTTTCCACCCCAAGGACTGGGCGAGCGGGTCGGTCACCCCCCACCGCCGAATGAGCCCCACCATCGCAAAAACGTACAATGGGGCCTGTTCCCCACTCCGACGCACACGTGGGACCGAGGACGCCCCCTCCCACTGCTCCCAGAAGTGGGAGAACCATTCCCGGTAGGAGGCCACCCACCAGACCCCACCCCCCTCCTGCATCCTACCCAAGTGAAACGCCATAGACAAGACGGACAGAAAGACAAAGGGGTGCAACATACCCAAACCGCCCTGTGCCCGGCCCAGGCAAACGATGTTGCGCTGGACAGGGTTCAGGCAGTTACCCCACAGGAAACGGAAAAAGACAGCACTGACAGATGCCTGACAGGACGACGGAAGAACAAAGACTGTGGCAACGTGCAGAAAGAGGGGAAGCATAAACGTCCCGAGGAGTTTGATCTTCTCCTCGAAGTACACCTCCACCCCCTCCACCGCAGCACCCGACACCGTGCAGACTCGATACAACGGTCCCAATTGGACACCGCGCAGTCCTCCGAACCAAAGACGAGGCCCAAAACGCGAGGAGGAAAGGGGGCGCATGAAGGCGGGGAGGACCCAGAGGGCCCCAGCCATAGCGTCTGGCACTTGCTGTGGTTGACAACAGAGTGGGCCACCTCCGAGTACTCCTCCACAGCCTCCCGCAGGGCCTCCACCCCTTCGGTGCCGTCCACGTAAACTGAGATGTCGTCGGCGTAGGCTACCATGGTCGCCGGGGGCGCACCAGGCGCCTCCAGGCCTCACAACCCACCCAAGGACAATCTCCTGAGGAAGGGGTCGAGGGAGAACACATACAGCAGGGGGCTCAAAGGGCACCCCTGCCGCACCCCAGAGGTGACACAAAAAGGCCGTCCGAGCCAGCCGTTGAGAAACGGGAAGCTCACCCCCCCTAGGTACAACACCTCCAAGACGAAGAGGAAACCTGCGAGGAGGCCGAAGTACTGGAGCATCACCCACAGGTACCAGTGACTGACTCGGTCAAAGGCCTTGGACTGATCCAAGGAGACCAACCAGTGGTCCTGTTGGATCGACCGGCCTCTTTCCACCATCTCCCGGACAGTGGCGACAGCGTCTAGAACCCCTCTCCCCCGAACGGAACAATACTGGGACGGCGACAGCAAAGCGCCCGACACCGTCACCAGTCAGTTGGCCAAACACTTGGCCATGATCTTCCAGTCTGCGTTCAAGAGAGAGAGCGGTCGCCAAAAATCCAAGGAGCTATCGTCCTTCCCCTTTGAAAGCAGGAGCAGGACAGACTCGCGAAATGACCGCGGGAGAAACCCCATGTCCATGATCTCCTGAAACAGGGAGGTCAGGAAGGGGGCCAGCTGGGTGATGAAAGTGCGATAGAACTCCACCGGGAGTCCATCGCGCCCAGGCACCTTCCCCAACGGCATGGCATGAATAGCCCTCTCCACCTCCACCTGCTGAATCGGAGCAGCGAGTGCATCGACCTGCGCCTGAACCACAGCCGAATATACCGGGGGAAGGCCCAGGTACTCTCGGATACGGGTGAGGTCCACAGGGCGATCCCCAAACAGGTTCGAGAAGTATTCCCCCACCATACGTAACAGGTCCTCCTGAGAGGTATGAAGGGTGCCGTCCTCGCCCCGCAGGGCCATCACCTCCCGACGCTGAACCCTCTCCCTGCAAGTTAGGAAGGGGTCTGGGGCGGCGACCTTACCCGCCGCCCCCTCGAAGCAAAGGGAGGCGTGGCGATCATAAAGCAGGCCACGGAGCTGGACTCGCACCTCTTCCACCTCCCCCCGTGCTGCCCCTCGGGATACCAAACGGTCCAGCGACCTCCGGAGGACAGTGTAGGTGAGGTAGCGGGACCGAGCAATGGAGGTACCCCGGGAACGGAAGAGTTTGCGGGCACGCGTCTTCACCTCATCCCACCAAGCGCCACAGGAAGGAAAAATGCCCAACAGGGTCTCCTGGTCTGCGAGAAAGGCCAAGAACTCCTGGACCATCTCTGATGTAGCCAACAACTGCACATTCAGTCGCCACAGGCCAGGACCCCTGCTGAGCTCCTCGTGGTTGGCCAGGAAGGACACGGAGAGGACACAGTGGTCCGAGAAGCCAACCGCCTGCAGCTGCGGTGGGGAACACTCCACCTGGGCACTCACATATATCTGATCGATACAACTCCTGCAGGTCCCAAGGTAGTAGGTGAAGCCCGGCGACCATGGAAAGGCCCGGTGGTACACGTCCACCAGGTCAGCCGTCCGGGTCATCTCGGCCAAAAAGAGGCCCTCGTAACCTGGTGAGCAACGCTCCCCCCCTCGGTCCTGCAGCAGGGTGGTGGTGTTAAAATCCCCTGCCAGGACCACCAAACGGGAGGTGTGTAAGTAGGGGCGGATGACCTGAAACAGAGTCTTCTGTGCCAACTTAGACTGGGGGCTGTAGACCACCACGAAACGAAACCGGTGAGGCCCGCAGCAGCCATCTAAGAGCAAACACCGGCCCTGCTCCAGTTCCCACACGTACTGCACCTGGAATAGGTTAGACGTGAACAAAACCGCCACCCCCGCGTAGGGCTGGGCCGTAAGAGACCAGTACGAAGGACCCCACCTCCACTCCCGCTTTGCCCGATGAAGGCTAGTGAGCGAGGTGAGCCTGGTCTCCTGCAAAAAGATGACATCCAGCCCGCTCGCGGAAAGAAAATCGTAGGCCGTAGCCCGCGCCTGGTCTGTCAAAATACTGGCCACGTTGATGGTGGCGCACGAGAACGCAGGGGTGCACGCCATGCCTACTCCGTGTGCAGTGTCCCCTTCCTCCTCTTCTCACCTACCCCTGGATCCCCAGAATCCCGCTTGCAGGACAAGCCCGCGAGCTGGAGTAGCTCCTCGGGGTCCACGTTGACCACCTCGAGGATCTCCTCCTCCTGCTCGACCCTGTCATCCCAGGGGGGGGGGGGCGGTGCCCCTGGGACCACCAGGCAAAGCTATCACAAGGGCTAACCCAGCCCCCACGGGGCGAGGGGGCACAAACAGGTCAGGGGTCGGAGGAATGACCTCCTCAGTGGGGTCCATCACCTGTGCCCCCCCCTCCCTGGACACAGACTCAGACAACATAATAGTGCCCACCCCCTCGGGGGAGGCCAGGACGGCTGGGTCAGCAGGGGGCTCCTGCTGAGGCCCAGCACCCAACGGCGGAGACAAAAGCCCGTCCTCCCTCACCCGCCCTGGCAGTCTCTCCAGGACTACCACCGGGAGCCGGGCGCCAGGATCCACACTCGTCGTATGACCCTGACTGCGATGCGCCTTCCACACTAAGGGCATCCGCTGAGGAAGAGGGGCCGGCTCCGCCGCAAACTGCACCGGGCGCTGCACAGGTGGCCCTGCCTCCAACGGCAGTCCCTCATCAACCTCAGCCACATCGTCAGCCAAGACGACGAAACGGTTGGTGTCCAACACGGGCTCTGCATCCAACAATGGGGATGTCGCCCGCCTCTTCTTCTTGGCCTTGCCGAGCTTAGGAGAGACCGTAGTCCACTCCTGAGGCGGCACCACCCGCAACCCACTATCCTGCCGTGACACATCGACCTCCACCACATCAACCCGCTCCTCCATCCTATCCTTTTCCCCTCCCCTAGGTGGCTCCCTTGGCTCGATGGCCTCCTCCGCCCTAGGGCCCCCGGACACCTCCTGAGGGAGAGGGCCCTCCACAACCTCCTCCCTCACAGGAGCCCGAGATGGGGCAACGACATCCCCCCCCCTGGTCCATTGTGTGACGCTGAGGGGCAGCGGGCAAAGAGGTGGCCCAACTCCCCGCAAAGGTTGCACCGGATGAGCAAACACCCGGCCGAGGTGTGACCCTGTCCACCACAATGGGTGCAGACCTGCTCGGGACAGGTCATGCTCAGATGCCGGAATGAGCCACAGAGGTGACACTCGCGGGGTTGCCCGGGGTAGTAGCACAAGAAGCGATCCCGACCGATGAAACCGGCCGAGGGCACGTGCTGCACGACATTGCCCAGCTCATGCAGACGGATCCTACCCTTCTTCCATGACCCATCCCACACCCCTAGGGGGCCCAGCGCCCTTGAACAGGGGTGCGAGAAGCACTGCGTGGCGCGATAACCAAAACTGGATGTCCTGCCCTGGGAGCAACTCATTCCTTACCAGGATGGTCACAGGTACCGCCCCCTGGCGAGAGACAGGCACAACACGAAAGTTGGCCCACCCACCCTGCTCCCTCTGCTGCTGGTATCGGTCCCAGAAGATCTCCAGCCCCCGTCTCAGCATGAAACTAACATCATACTCGATGGTGTTGTTCATGTGGATGAAGGCATACAGATCCCCTGGGAGAAACCCCAGCCCAAGGACCATCCTTAGGACATCCTCCCTGGCCGGAGGGGGCCCCTCCCCGGCACACCGGATCTGCACCACATTGCGTCGCCGAATCTCACCCCCCGCCCCTCGGAACCCCCCACTTCCCTCCCCACCAACGGGACCCCTCCCCTGGGAAACCCCCCTCCCCCCAGCCCCACACGAGGTCCCCGCAGTACTACTCGACCCCCTCAGGGCCTCTGCAAACGTACGGGGAGGAACTAGCCCCCCTGCCTCTCTCTTATCACCCTCTGTGCCCTGCGGGACCGGCTGCTGCTGTGACTCAGGGTCCCCAGCCACCACCAACTGGGAGTCAGTGGGACTGGGGATTACCATCTGCACCAACAACGAGTCGGGGATACTCCCCCTGCCCCCCTCCGGGGTGCCCCCTTGCATCCCCGGCTCCACTCCCTCCACCTTATCTGACCTTACAGCCGAATATTGTGCTATCCCACCTTTTCCATATGCCCCCTTAGGGCCTTCTGGGGTCTCCAGGGCCAACAGCAGGGTGTCATGGAGTTGTTCCTCCGTTATTCCGAGGATGCCCAGGAACCCCCCTACACTCCCTCCCTGCGTCCCCATACCCACAGCCTCGTCCGGGGTATCTGCAACAAGGCCCCCCCCTTGCCCCGGACTCGCGGGCGCTATGCTCCCCTCCACTCCCTCGGAAGGTGATCCCCCGGCCCCTCCATTCACCCCAAAGGTGACCGCAACCTCCCCTACCATGGATTCTGGAGAATGGGCCCCCCGGTCCCCACCCCCCTCTCCACCGACTACCGGAGTCCCCTGCCCCCCCAAAGGGACATCCACCGCCTCCAATGCAGAACTGCCGACCTCCCCACCAACCTTCTCCCCCCACGGGGCTCCTGGCAACAAGGCAGGGGCTCCTGGCAACAAGGCAGGGCCTCCCAACCCCCCTCCCCCCCCACTTCCCCAGGTCCTACCTTATTGCCAGTGCCATGATCCTCACTGAAGCCGGTAAACTGCAGGCCTTCTGCCCTGACTTCAGCGGGGGGGGGGGTCTCCCCTCCGCGAGCCTGGCCCTCCTCAACCTCCCCCATTCCACAGGATGTGGCAGAAAAAGGCTGCCCCAGCCGCGGGGGCTTCTGAAGAGACCAAGAATCTCCAAGAACAGGTGCATCCTGCTCCATGGCTGTAGCCCTCCCGGACATCCCAGCACTGATCTTCCGGCCCCCCGACGGGGCCGCAACTACAGGATGGCCGCCCGGCCCCGGGTCCTTCCCCTTTTCGGCTCCCTTCCGGCGCCGGACCGCCACTTCCGGAAAAACCGGGCGGCCACTATGCAGCCTTCGAGGAGCCGGAAGAGCAGCCTGGACAGGGGTGCCCCTGCAAGACAAATTCCCCCCCCAGTCCTAACCCCAACCGGAGCACTTCTCTGGACTGCATCCATAGAGAAACCGTCAAGGCGGTGGCCAGTTTCCACAGAGTCCACCGATCCCCGACGCTGCCGCAACACTTCCTGCAACAAATCGGGAACCCGGGACAAATATCCACTTCCGGAACCTCGGGGGAGCCCAGCCAGGGCCTCCGCAGACCCCCTCCAATCTCCCTGCGGCAAAGCAGAATGAGGATCGACTCCGGCGCCACACTTCCGGGCCGGCCCGGAAGTGACAACAGGGACCCTCTGGCGGCCATCTTGCTGATACAATCGGGCTTGGGAAAGCCCTGCAGACTCCTCCCCCACCGGGGCAGCCCTCTCAGTCGAGCTGATGTTGAGCAGAATGGCGTCACCTCCTTCATCGGCCCGGAGGCCATCTTGGGAGATCCCAGCACCACAATTCGGCGTCGGAAGGGCAGTGAACAGCGACAAAACTGCCCGCTGATGGTGGGAATCTTCTCCTCTCAACCTCCTCTCACTTCCTGGGCCACTGTTTCCCGGTACCGACACCTTCATGCGTGTCACCACTGCAGATGCCATGACAGCCTCCGAAAGTCCTTGGCGGGCCGAGACACCGCCCCCAAATGCCCAGGCGCCATCTTGCAACAGGGGGTCCAGCAGACCAGGCATCGCACCCCCGGCATCCTTGGACTCTGCAACCATGCTCCTACGGTCTCCAGCCACCTTCAGGTAAGGCTCTTCTGATAAAGACAGTCTGTCAAACTGTGTTTGCACATGTCTTGCTTCTCTCCCCACGCCAGCCTGGAATTCCAAAGGCGGATATCAGGACCATTTCCGTTCGACCGGCCTACCCACCCCCGGGGGCCCCCCCCTGGACTGCAGCTGAAATGGCGGCCCATCGGACACGATTTCGATAAATCTCGGTGAGGGACCCACAACCCTGGTTCTGCAGGTAAGCGATCCACCGGTTCTTGGCCTTCAAGGCCCGCTTCACCTCCTTCACATGTTGTTTATAGGCCACCCACTCCTCACCAGGGACGGTGGCCTGCAGGCTGTCCAGGTGGGAGAGCCGGGCCTGCAGCAGGGTCGCCTCCTCCTGGAGACCACTAAGCTTTCTTACAGCCGCTATGACCTCTTCCGAGGCCCTAGCCAGCTCCGGGAAGGGCGGTAGGCCTGTCCCTCCATCCTCCATCCTCATCCTCACTGGAGGAGGTAAAGGCCTCCTCCAGGACCCAAGGCGGAGGGGGGACCCCACCGCCCCCTGCACTCGTTCGGTAGCTCGGCATGGTGCTCCAGGGCCTCCCCAGGACCTCCCCCTGCCACCACCCGGCCTCCACACCCTGCCCAGAATGGTGAAGCGAGCCCTCTCCGGGGGACAGCTAGTCCAACCCCCCGGGTGTGTGGGTCCCTCCTCCCTGGCCTTGTGCAGTCCTACCTGGGCCACCTTTGGGGGGGCCCCCCTCCTGGGGCACCGGCTGTAGAAATGTCCCAAGCTCCACATCCTCCTCCAGCAAAGGAGGCCTACCAGGCCCGGTAGGCCTCTGGGCCTGGGCCTCTCCCGCCGGAGGCGGCCCAGGACCCAACATCCAGGCACAGTCAGAAGGCTATGCTCCGCCCCCAAGCAGGAGCTCCCTGAAGAAGGTCCTCTCACCACGACAGTCTAACAGCAACTGACTGGAGCTGCCACTCGTGTGGTTGCAGAATCCTGCTCAATCTGTCGGCCAGGCAATTCTCCTGGCCTGGAAGATAGACTGCTTTGAGGAGCATATTGTGTTTCAGGACAAAGGAACAGAGGTTCTGGGCCTCCTGACAAAGGGGCTGGAAACCAGTTCCGCCCTGTTTGTTTACATAGAACATGGCTACCTGGTTGTCTGTCTGGATCAAGACAGATTGTTGTGCCAGGGAGGCAGTAAAGGCCTTGAGGGCCAAGCGGATAACTCTGAGTTCCAGGAGATTGATCTGCTGGGACGCCTCCCAAGTAGACCACAGGCCCTGGGTGCACTTGTCTAGGCAATGTGCTCCCCAACCCTGTAGTGAGGCATCGGTGGTCAGTACCATTGTATGAGGTGGCCTCTGAAAGGGCACCCCTACCAGCAGATTGGAGGGGTGCAACCACCAGTTGAGGGAGGTCAGGAAACGGTGAGACACTCTGATCCTGTCTCTGAGGCTGCCTGAGGCTTGTGACCACTGAGTCCGAAGGCACCACTGGGCAGGTCTCATATTGAGCCTGGCATTGGGGGTTACCTGTACTGTCTACGCCATGTGGCCCAGAAGCTTGAGAAAGAGTCTGGCGGAGACCAGGGACCTGTGCAGAAACTTGCTGGCAAGGTCTATGAGCCTTTGTGCTCGGTCCACTGGTAAGAATGCTCTTGCCAGCTGAGAATCCAACCTTGCCCCTATGAACTCCAAGTTCTGGGAGGGGAGCAAAGTGGACTTTGCGAAGTTGATGACAAAGCCCACCTTTTGGAGCAGTTCTATTGTCCAGTTGGTGGCCTGCTGAACTTCTAGGGAAGTCTGGCCTCTGATGAGCCAGTCGTCTAGGTAAGGAAACACAAAGATGCCCTGATTTCTCAGGTAGGCTGCCACCACTGCCAGGCACTTGGTAAACACCCTGGGAGCGGAGGTCAGTCCAAAAGGCAGTACTCTGTACTGATAATGGTTTCCTCCCACAATGAACCTGAGGTACTTTCTGTGGTCTGGATGAATAAGGATGTGAGTGTAAGCATCCTTTAGATCTAAAGAGCATAGCCAATCTCCCTGCTGGAGGTAGGGCAGAAGTGTTCCAAGAGTAAGCATCTTGAACTTTTCTTTCACCAGAAACTTGTTTAGGTTTCTGAGATCCAAAATGGGTCGAAGACCACCGGTTCTTTTTGGTACCAGGAAATACCTGGAGTAAAACCCGTGACCTTGGAAGTGGGGAGGCACAGGCTACACCGCCTTGTCCACCAACAGACCTCTTAGTTCTTGGAGGAGAAGGTCTGTATGCAGGGGAGGCCTGAAAGGTTCCCCTGGGAAGTGAGATGGAGGCAGTTAGTGAAAGTGCAGAGCATAGCCTCGACTGACTATGTCCAGCACCCAACTGTCCTGGGTTATCAAGGGCCACTGGTGGGCGAACAAGGCTAGGCGGCCTCCTGTGCAGGGCTGGGTCTGCAAGGGAGTGATGGCTATACTCAAGGAGTCAAAACCTCCCACCCTGCTGAGTGGAAGCAGGGGCTGCAGGCTTGGGGGTCCTCTGCCTACGGGGCCCATTACCCTGGCCCTTGGCTTGCTGACCCTGGGGGGCAGCTTGGGCAGACGGATATTGTGGGTACTGTTTGTAGGCAGTGCCCTTCCTCGGGTAAAAGGACTTTTTACCCGAGCCCTTCTTCTTATGAGAAGGGGCAGAGGTCTTCCTCGACAGCCTCGTCCTCGTGAGGTGCTCAGTCTTGAGCTGTGCGGCCTTCTCGGCCACAGGCTTGCCAAAAAGGTTTTCACCTCGGCAAGGGACATCGACCAACTTGTCCTGAACCCATGGCTCGAGATCCAATGACTGCAGCCACGCCTGGCGTCGAGCCGCGATGCCGGCAGCCGCTACTCGGGCCAAAGCCTCGAAGCCATCGTAGGCGGCGCGGGACATGAACTTAGAGCATTCCCATATCCTTGAAGACAAGGACTTAAAACTCTGCAAGGGTTCCCCAGAGAGACCAGCAGAGAATCCGGCCAACTCCTTGGCCAGATCTCGCAAATACATGCCCATGTACAGCTGGTAAGTCTGGACACGGCAAGCAAGCATCGAGCCCTGAAAGCACTTTCTACAGACGCCATCAAGGCTTCGGGCTTCCCTACCGGGAGGCACCGCAGAGTTCATCTTCTGACTCTTCAGACGATGCATGGCCGATTCCAAAACCATGGAATGGTGTGGTAGCTGTGCTTTCTGGAAGCCAGGACTCTTCCGGAGTCGATAGATGGAATCGACTCGCTTGCTCAAAACCAGCGCCGAGGCCAGTGCCTCCCACATCCGGAAGAGGAGCCGTTCCAGCATCGGAGGAACCGGGACAGTAAAGGCCTGCTTCGGAGGAGAGTCATACTGTAGAGCATCGAGCTCCTCGGCTCGAGGCTCTTCCTCGGGGTCAGCCGGGATAGCCAGGGCACCGGATAAACTCCGAGAACCTAGTATCCTCCAGAGGGGATCTACTCTGGGGCTCAGACTCCGGTGAGTCCGAAGGGACACACCGAGTCTTGAAGGTGTCAGGAGACTCCTCATCATCAGTCTCCCAAGCAGACTCGTCCGATGTCGAGTCGAGGTCCGACCCCGCGGGGCCTCTAGGCACCCGCCCCGACGCCGGCGGCACCGGCGTCGAGACCCTCGGTCCCAAACGGGAGGTCGAGGGAGACCTCGACCGAGGATGACCTCGAGCCACAAGGGACTCGAGTATAGGCTCGGTCTCCAGGGTCGACTTTGAAGTCGATGTCCCGGTGGTCGGGGCAGATGCGCCAGACAGGCTGGCCATCAGTGCCCGCTGCTGATCCATGAAGGCATTCTGCTCTCCAAAGCTGTCAACCTGAGACTCAGCTCGGGTGACGCAGCAGCCCCCGACTCAGGCCCCGGCGGTGCCAGGCCCGACGTCGGCACTCGGGGAGGCGAGTCCACGAGGACAACAGGACTTACGTGTCCAGCAGACTCCTGTTCCATATGAGGAACTTTGGTTGGCTTCTCCTGGTCCACGGGCTCGGGACGACTGCCGGGGGTCTTAGACCTGGACCTCGAGGGCCCAAGGACCTCCTCCAACGCCGCCCTCGCGAGCCGCTTCTTCCTCTTACGTTCCCGGTCGGGGGACCCCCTGTCCTAGGAGTCCCGATGCCGCTCGGGATCGGAATCCCGAGATGTCGAGGCCTCAGACGAGGTCCGGGCCCGGGCAGAGGCCGAGTCCGAGAAAAGCCTTTCACTTTGTTGCTGACGACTTCGGAGGGCCTTGGAAGACATTTTTCCACATGGCCCGCAAGTTTTAGAATCGTGGTCCAGGCCAAGGCACCGAAGGCAGCAGTCGTGTGTGTCGGTGAGAGACATTATCTTTTTACACCGATCACACTTTTTGAAGTCGCTGGAAGCCATCGGGGAGAAAAGGGTCCCCGCGAGGTCAAAGGACCGGCCTTCCAGGGAAAAAGAAAAAGTTTTGGCGTGAACGCCTAGCCACTAAGGGCAAAAACCGAAAAAAGAAAAAAGGGATTCGATACCGGTGTACGGATCCCGGCGGGAGGGGAACCGACGTCGAATTCCAAGGAAAAAAGCGAAATAACGCCAAGAAAAAACTTCTCTTATCTGGGAAAAACAGGACACACGTCCGATGGGCTTCACGGAAAAAAAGAGACTGAGATAAGATGGCACCTTTAGGCGGGAAGGGAACCGCGCATGCGTGCCAGCATTCCCAAAGGCTTTCATGGAAAGCTGGGGAAATGCTCCGCAGGGGCTTCATCGGCGTCAATGACACCCATAAGTGAGGACTGACTTCCTGCTTGTTCCTGGAGAATAAAGCATCTGTGACCTCCATGCACCACTTGCTTTTTGTGCTTTCCTGCACAAAAATTGTCCAGGAAGCAGTACCATCACACTAGTTGCAAACAGGGGTATAGATAAACTCTGGAAGAGGTTTCACAGAGCTCCAAGCATTGCCACATATAGTTACTTCCCTACTGTGAATGGGCATACAGCCACTGCAGCTAGGGCGACAGACAATGCGGGCCCCAAATGGACCCTGTGGCGTGAATGGCACAGAATACATGTTCCCATAGGAGATGTGCCCTGGGAACAACTGTGTAATTGTTAGCAGTTGAGTGTAGATGTGGGCACCAAAGGGCACAGATTTGATCTCATTCCTCTCTCCCACAGTGACTTTGGTATATGCCGGAGCCTGTAGGCACTGACGTGCCAGTTCTGCATCATGCGCCGACAGAGGCTGGAACTCATCCAGCTTTTCAGGGAGGAGATGGCAGCAGGTGCAAGTAAATCAACCACATGCCATGGTACCCATACCCCCTAGAAAAACATCAAATGACCTTGAATTTAAAGCGCATATCAGCAACACCATCAAGAAAATTTACCACAAAATACGAACAGTGCGACATCTCCAACCGCTGCTGCAACCAGATGACTTCAGAACAGTTTTTCAGGCACTGTGACTCCCCACTTTGTCTACGCCAACGTGATCCTGCATGGACTACCCAAAAACACACTAAACTCATTACAGCTGGCAATGAACGCAGCTGCATGCTTCCTTCACGAGGCCTCTGGAAGAGACCACATTACCCCAATCCTAAAGGACTTGCACTGACTACCAATCTACTGCCGGCTCACCTATAAAGTAGTCCTGATGACCTTCAAGACCATCAACAAAATATCCACCACCTCCCTGATGGATCTTCTCTACCCCACTCCAGCAAACAGAGCAAGGAGGACTTTCGCCACCAACACACTACAGACCCCCAAGGAAATAACAAAATGCACCCAGGCAACAAAGAACCGAGCCTTTAAGTTCTATGCTCCCAGCTGCTGGAATGCGCTCCCAACTACTGTCCGAGCAATCACTTAATTCAGAAAAGCACTAAAACACCACCTTTTTCTCCTACACTACTCACAGCCCAGCAATTCAACCTCACTCACCTTACACCCAGCTAGCCAATTGTAAATAACAAACAACTCATGTTTATATTGTAGATAGCTGTAGATAGTTTCCCCAGTTGATATCCAAGTTGTATTACCCGTTCAATGTAAGTGCAATACAGGCCTCCTGCTTTGTACAAAATGTTATCTGTAAACCGCACCGATTTTAAAGAGCGCGGTATATATAAAAGCAATAAATAAATAAATGAGGACATGTTGGCCCTACAGGTTTTGAAAACAGCTGATATGTTGCTAGCCTAGCATGTTAGGTCTTGTGTCCCTCTTGGGTCCTCCAAATACCACGTTCCATATCACACCCACATAAGCTGAACAACAAACCTGTTGACTCCCATCCAAGAAACAATTGCCAGTAACACAGTGCATAAATCTCTATGTCCATAGGCCTACATAGTGAGTGTTGCCATACAGAAACCATGCCATCTAAATGCCTCACACACATAAGTTTATGTATGTTTCAACATACTACCAGTGGAAAGCATTCCCTTGGGGGCTGGTGTGATGTCTTAGCACAGTGGCAGCGTTGCACCTACCCATGTATACCCCACAGGAAGTGGTGCTGAAGGTACATTCTAATGGGCAAAAGGATGAGCCACAATAGCAAGCTTCTATGCTACACAGTTGCTGGTAGGGATTTCTATGGTACACCAGTGCTCCAGACAGTGAAAATGCAATGTCAGCAACACTACCAGTATTTGGGTATCTAGAAAGATATGATTGGAGTCCAACTGCCAAATCATTCCTCTGATGAGATGGTACCTTGTTGGGAATTGAATACAGTTTTTCTGGACCCCATGCCACTATTCCAAACCACTAGGCTACATCACTCCACGTTAGAGTGGGCCACAGTGATGCTAGAAGCTGGTGCAATTGTAGGACAACAGAGCTATGAGGTACATGGGGGGGCTAGGTACCCACTGGGAGGAGTGCCTAGGGATAGCACTGAGAAGCAGTAGGATGTGGTGGAGGTGCACAACATGAGATGCAGCATATCTCCAAAGCACACAGCACTGATGGTCATGGGCATCGATTGACAGACACCCGGAGCTACAAAGGGGCTGTGCACTTGGATGGCATCACACCTTCCACCATAGTTGTGCTGTTGCATGACACAGCCCTGCTGCATATCCGATATACTGTTTCCACTCATAGTGACTATGGAGTTTCAGCATATATGTTTGAAGGGTTGTGGGAGGCCACACCAGGGGGGTTGTGGGAGGCTGGACCAGGGAGATGAGGCCCAAAGCCCATTGCAGGTCACTGTACATTGGTGCAGTTGGAGTAGGCAGAGGATAGCTTGTAGAAGCGGAGATATGCACCCAGTTGGTCTGGTGCCTAGACACGCAGGAACTGTCAGCAATGGCGCATTAGGGAATAACGCTGCACAGGGCACACGTGTATGCTGGAGTGAGTCACACTGGCCCCTTTTGTAGCATACATCCCTACTCTCCCAACACAAGCCTGGTCCCAGGCACCCTGTGAAATGAGTTTCATAACCACGAGAGTTCACATAGCATGTATGGGGAGGTATAACCTACATGGTAGCATGTGATGGGGACATATGTGGACATCAGCAAGTGGCATCCAGCTCCAGTTCCAGATCTAGCTCCAACTCCACATCCCCTATATTGGCCTCATCCAGCACTTCCGAGATGGAGGAAGAAGATGAGGGCATGAATGAGGGTGATGTAGGGGATGAGGGGGGAGAGGGAGGCCCAGGAGAAGGAAGCACTAGAGGAGGCAGAGAAAGAGGAGGAGGTGAAGGTGGCAGAAGATGAGGAGGTGACAACGAAGAAGATAAGAGTGGAAGAGGAGAAGGAAGATGAAGAAGGAGATGAGTGAACAGAAGACCCAGAGACTAGGCCAACTGTACTGCCAGGCAGCAGGGGGCCAGGTTGGCAGCAGTGGCCATCAAGGAAGAGGGGCAAGAGGAACAGAGAGTGGCTGCTGCACTAACTGTGCAGGAGGGAACTGTGAAACAACCCTGTGGCATCAGATGCTAGGATGGTCCTGTCAGGTTGGCAGGGAAGCTCTGCGGACACCCAAGACCCATTGGGCCACCAGAGCCGCCAATGCCCTCTGCAGACCATGGCCAGGCACATCATCTACCCCCTACTCAGGAGCTGGTGGCCATTGTGGCCTCAGAGGTGGCAGAGTTAAGGCTCCTGAGGGAGACAGGGGTGGTGTTTGCAAAGGGCATCTGCGCAGGCCTATAGGCAGTCATGCAGGACATGTACAGCCACTGACAGGATCCCTGGGGCTCCAGACACCTCCGAGGAAGGGTGGGAGTGATGTGGCATGTGGGTGGGCATGTGGGAACTGTTGGGGAACAGGATGATGGACCAAGGGCACATGAAAGGAGGGGATGGGAATGTTCAAGGGAATACAGGGGCAGGACTGTTTATGTGTGGGTCCGGATTTTTTTTTTTTTGTTTCATTTCTGTTCATGAGATATGCTTTCGAATAAAAGATTGTATTTCTACATCAAAAGTGTAATCATTGCCTCTAACAACATAAGCATGTATCTGGGACATTGGGGGGCATGTGTGTTGCACCATACAGGTGAGGGCTTATGGTGGGTGGTGTGCTGAGGTTGAAGCCTGGGTGCAGACACACAATATGTCGCTGGCACAGGCCAAAGTGGTGATCAGGGAGTTTGTCTGAAAGGGGCAAGGCTGGGGGACACCATGTATTGCAGATGGGGGTGGTACAGGTCCTACCTCCACATAGATAACCATGTGCATATAGATGTATGTCTGAAACCATCAGGGGCAGTAGCAATGCAGCACACATACCTGGGTGGGAGTTTGATCTCATACAGTAAGAGTCTGGACCCTGCTGCAGGAGCCTGAACGCAGGCTCCAGGGAACATATGTGTGTGTGGTTATGTCTACAATGTTATGATTTTGAGTGGCATCTAGCGGATGGGTGATGGGATGGCAGTGTGCACACAGCAAGGGGGGGGATCACGAGTGTCCATGTAGGTGGCATGGGCCCTTGGTACTGAAGTGCAGAATAGCAGTGATCATGTCATGCCTGCTGTCCTCTGCTATTTTCAATGGCTGTGTTTAAACTGCACTATCACAGCACACATATTGGTGCTACTGTCAGCCAGCAGCTAGAGAGTATGTGTAATTGTGCATGCATATGACTCAGATATAACAGAGATGACCTATCCTGTGGCAACTGCTATGTTACAACTAGTTGCAAGAGTCATATAGGACCATATGGCACAGAGCTAAAACAATCTGTTTGTGAGGGGCTAAGATACCTGCATCATCAGAGTTAAGGCAGATTTGTGTCCCATATGATGGTACCCACTGTCCTCTGTGATAGCAAGACAGAGGCTGGTCTTGAACTTGTGACCCCCCAGGCCTTGGAACTCCTCTAGGTTGGAATGCAGTGCCAGACAGAGCTACCATATCTAAGCAGCAGTCTGGTATGAGCATAGGTTCAACAGTTATGTACAGAGGTACCTAAATGCTGTTGCTCCCTGGTTATGTACCACAGTGATACATCCCACTTGTAGCCATAGCATCAGAGATGCATGCCTGCTTAATATGTACACATGTACTGCAAATGGCGCCACCCAAACGCCCAATGGGAACAACATCAGCATGGATATGAACAACGGAAGAGACTCATCTATGCTATCAGCATGGGGACAAACTGCCAAGTGGGTAACCACTTTTGCAGTGGCTGGGACCCACCATTGACAACAGGTAGAGAAATAGTGGCAGTTTACATTCTATGATACCTTTCCTGGGAGGACGAGCCACACCTGCAGCTGAGAGTTGCCCATTGCACTATGGGGTAGGCAGCAGGAGACAGAGGGTTGTAGAGCATACACAATAGTATCCATTCTAGACTGAGGATCATGAATACCCAGATATGCCCTACTTACTCAGGTTTCACTGCTTTTTTGTCACTTACCCCTGCCTATTGGGCCCACTGTCCTTTGCTGAGGCGTGGCCCAAACAGTAATATGTAGTAAAAGTATGAAGCAAGGACGACGTAGCTGCTTTGCAGGTGGTTTCTAATGAGGCAGACTTTAGAGCTACTGCAGCAACTGTAGTGCTCCTAATTTGGTACTTTACTTTGGAGCTGAGAGAAGTATCCTTTTGTTCATAACAAAACTGGATGCAGGAAGCTAGTCAATTGGCAAAAGTCCTTTTTTGACAGACAAACCAGGTCTGTTGGGATCAAAAGAGACAGAAAGCTGCGAGGACTTAGTTCCTTTATATTAGGCAAGAGTCAGTTTACAGTCTAGGGCCGGGGTCTCAAATACGCGGCGGCCCGCAAGAGAATTTTGTGCGGCCTGCGACAGCGTTACATGACTGTCCCCAATTGCAGCCTCCTCCGGGCATTCTGACCGTACGCAGGAGGGGCGTGGACAAACTCCTTCCGCGCAACAGAACCACCCCAGGCTACCGGCATCAACAACAAAGGTGATAATCTCAGGGCCGGCCCATCTACTAGGTGGATTAGGTGGCCGCTTAGGGCATTAGACCCTGGTAGACAATTTAACTCCATTTTGGAAGCAGCGGCACAAAGCCACTGCTTTTAAAAAGGAGTTGAGCCACTACTAACCGCCGAATCCATCTCTCTTATCTTGCAGCGAAGGCAGGCCAACTCCATTTTGCAATAGGCAGTGGATCGAAATGGAGTCGGACTGCCATTGCCATCACCACAAGATGAGAACATGGATTTTGGGGGGCTCTGGTGGTGGTGGGAGGGGGTATGCTGGCGGCAGAGGAGGAAGGCAGAGGGATAGTAGCAGGGAGGGGGCAGCGTGGTGGGGGCTTCTGCCTGGGGCAGCAGAAACCCTTGAGCCACCCCTGAATAAGCAGATAGGAAATCTAGTGTACTAGGTTTTGTAGGCAAGAAATAGAATCTTGGCATGAACCCAATATAAAACGAGAAGCCAATGATTTTCACATAAAAAAGGTATGATTTGGTCAAACTTAAAACTGTTACAAAGAAGCTTAATGGTATAAGCAAAAGAACCTTTTTGACTTTATAAAATAGAGCATAAATGTGAAAGTATGCATGCATGCTAAGGCGTGATCATTTACCCCAGTTCTTGTGTTGGCATTGTAAAAAAAAAGTTCTGACAATGCGGCCCGCGGGTTACTTTACAAGTCCTCATTTGGCCCTCAAAGCAATTTGAGTTTGAGACCCCTGGTCTAGGGTATGGAGGGTTTCGTCAAGTGAATTTCAGTGTGGCTTCAGACAAAAGGTGGGAAGAACTATTTCTTCATTTATGTGAAAAGATGTAACCACCTTAGGTTAAAATAGGGTGCATTTGGAAAAAGCATAGTTACTCACCTGTAACAGGTGTTCTCCAGAGACAGCAGGAATCATTCCTCACATATGGGTGACATCAACGCCGACTGAGGCGTCGTGGAAGCATCTCCCCAGCTTTCAAAGAAAGCCTTTGGGAGATGCCACCATGCATGTGTGGTCCCCTTCCCACCCAAGGGTGCCATCTTACTCAGTCAGATGACATAGCTAGAGCCGACAAAAGAAGATGGCAAAAAAAGTACAGCAATGGGAGGAGGGAGGGTTGTGAGGACTGATTCCTGCTGTCCCTGGAGAACACCTATTACAGGTGAGTAACTATGCTTTCTCCAGGAACAAGCAGAAAGTCAGTCCTCACATATGGGACTCCCTAGCTACAGGCTTCTGAGAACCTGTAAAAAAAACACGGCCCAGCCTTGAGTAGCCACAAGCGAATCGGAGGACAAACTGAGGACCCCAGTGTCAAGGGAGAACCATGGCTCCGGTAACCTGAACAAGAAGGGTCGGAGGGCAGGAGTTGCCTAAACGCCAAACAGATTATGAAGTACAGCCTGGCCGAAGGCACTTTCCCATCAGCACTCCCTCTCTAGACAGTAGTGAGCTGCAAAGGTGTGGACTGAGGACTAAGTGGCGGCCCAGAAGATGTCTGCCATAGGGACAGAGCGTAGGCTCACAACTGAGGTTGCCATAACCCTGACACTGTGCGCCGTAACCCAGCACTCCAATGATAGCCCAAGTCTGATTGTGGGCAAAGGCGATGCAGTCCACCACCTAGGTGGACAGGGTCCACTTGGTGACAGCCTGCCCCAGATGGCTGGAGTCATATAAAACAAAAAGCTGTGAGGCTTTGGGGTGGCCCTGAGTATGCTGCAGGTAGAAGGACAGGGCCCTTTTGGCCATGGAAAGAAGGTAGGGAGCACTACCTCTTGGTTGAGGTGGAAGGCAGATACCACCTTCGGAAGGAATTTAGGGAGAGTGCGAAGCATGACCCTGTTCTGGTAGAACCTGGTGTAGAGTGGCTCGGCCAACAAGGCCTGAAGCTCGCTGACTCTGTGGGCAGAGGTGAGCGCCACCAGGAAGGCAACCTTCCAGGATAGGTAACGCAAATGGCAGGTAGCCAAGGGTTTGAAGGGGGGCTTGGAAAACTATGTCAGAACTATGTTGAGATCCCATTCCACCAGAGGTGGCCGGATGGGAGTTTTAGAGAGCAGCAAGCCCCGCATGAATCGGGTAATGAGGGGTTGCACAGAAAGAGGCTTGCTTTCTATGGAGTAATGGTTCACAGAGAGTATGCTCAAATGTACCCTGACGGAGTTGAACTTGAATCCAGTCTGCAAGAGGTGGAGCAAGTATTGCAGCACGGTATGCACCTGTCAGAAGAACGGAACTACCCATTGCTCTGCACAACATACCAAGAATCTGCACCACTTGAAAGCATAGGTTTGTTTCGTGGAATTCTTATGAGAGGTCAGGAGGACTTCATCCACCTTCCTGGGGAGGTTGAAGGGTGCTAGGGTGATCTGTTCAGCAACCATGCTGTTAGTAACAGGGACCCCAGGTTGGGGTGGAGAAGTCGGTCCTCCTCCTGGGTCAATAGTCCTGGGGAACTCCCCAGAGGGACCGAGAGCTCCATTGACAGGCAGAGTACCAGGGGAAACCAAGGCTGTCTGGCCACCAGGATCATGGAAGCCTTGTCCTGCTGGACCTTGAAGAGGGTCTGCATGATTAGTGGCGTGGGAGGGAAGGCATACATGTAGATAGTTTTATAGTAGATATAGTTACCTTGTTGTTCCCAAGTTCTAAACTCCTGTTACTTGTAAAATGCACTACAGTTTCCTGTATGTATATGTTTGTTTCATGTAAACCGCGCTGATGATAATAGTGCGGTATATAAGAGATGTTAAATAAATAAAATACAGAAGGCCCTCTGACCACGAGAGGAGGAAGGCATCCATCGCTATCTGGGATGGGTGCCGTTGAGGACAGCAGAAGTGGGGCATCTGAGAATTGGATGGGCTGGCAAAGAGGTCCAGACTTTGGGTTCCCCAGTCAGAATAGCAGCTGTGCCACCCTGGGGGGGTCTAGGCACCACTCATGCAGATGGAGGATCCTGCTTAGTCTGTCTGCTAAGGCATTGTCCTGGCCTGGAAGATATACCGCCCTGAGGAGCATTCCCTGATTGATCGCTTAGAAGCACAGGGCTACTGCCTCCTGGCAAAAGCCGTGAGACCCTGTGCTCCCTGTTTGTTCAGGTAGAACACTGCGACCTGGTTATCCATTTCAACCAGCATTGACTGATGCTTTAGGCAGTGTTGGAGGGCCCTGATTGCCCGAAAAATGTCTCCGAGCTCTACCAGGTTGATCAGCTGTTGGCTCTCCTTGGGTGACCAGTTGCCCTGTGTGCATATATCCTCCCAGTGGGCCCCCAGCCCAGTAGGCAGGAATATGTAGTGAGGACCCTCTGGGGGTTTGGGTGTTGAAAGGGCATGCCCTTCTGCAGGTGCTGTGTGTCCTGCCACCAACTGAGTGACTCTGCTAGTTGACGGGACACCAAGACCCTGTCCCAGAGCCTGCCCGTGGCCAGAGTCCACTGTGAGCGGAGGCACCACTGTGCTGCCTGCATGTGGAGGCAGACATTGGAGACCACATGGACTGTGGAAGTCATGTGGCCGAGAAGGGGAAGCATGGACCACGCCAACACAGTGTGATGGTGCTGCACCTTGGTTGCCAGGGCCCTGAAGTGATCTGCCCTGTCTAGGGGGAGGAAGGCCTTGGCTTGGAGGGTGTTTGGGTGAGCCCCTATGAGCTCCAGGTCCTGCATTGGAAGGAGGTGGGATTTGGGGTGATTTATCATGAACCCCAGATGTTGTAGGACCTTGATGGTGCAGGCCATAGCCTGTTGCACCTCTGAGGCAGTGTCTCCCTTTACTAGCCAGTTGTCGAGGTAAGGGAAGACGAAGACCCCTTGGAGATGGAGGTAGGCAGCCACTACTGCCAGGCATTTGGTGAAGACTCTTGGCGTGGAGGCTAGGCCGAAGGGTAGAGCACAGTTACTTACCTGTAACAGGTGATCTCTGGGAACAGCAGGAATAAGTCTTCACATATGGGTACGTCGGTACCGACGGAGCCTGAGCGGGAACGCTCCCCAGCTTCCCAAAAAGGAAAGCTTTTGGGAGCATCCCACAGCGCCTGCGCGCTGCCTTCCCGCCTTTCCTAACCGCCTCTCCCCAGTTCGAGTTTTAAAGCTGAGACAAAGAGAGAGAGGAAAGGAAAAATAGATAGAGAGATACAACTCCTAGGGGAGGTGGGTGGGTTGTGAAGACTTATTCCTGCTGTTCCCAGAGATCACCTGTTACAGGTAAGTAACTGTGCTATCTCCAGGAACAAGCAGGAATGAGTCTTCACATATGGGGACTCCCTAGCTAGAGATGCCTGGGAGATCCCCAAGGTTATGAGACCCTGTGAAGGGCTCTATCTCCTCCTATGGATCTCAGGCATCCATTCAGGAAAGGAGGGCAGGATTTGATTAAGCATGGAACAGGTGTTTGAGAACAGCCTGACCAAACAAGGCATCCCAGCGGGAGTCCTTCTCCAAACAGTAATGGGCTGTGAAGGTATGAACCGAGGCCCAGGTGGCCGCTCGACAGATCTGGTCGATGGACACAGAATTTAGATGAGCCATAGAGGTGGCCATGGCCCTCACATTATGAGCTGTGACATGGCCTTCCAGAGAAAGGTTCTTACTCTGGTAGGCGAAAGAAATACACTGAGCAATCCAATTGGACAGTGTCCACTTAAGAGACTGGAAGTCCCAAATGAGAGGGATCAAAGGCAACAAAGAGTTGAGAAGACTTTCTATGTTGCTGTGTCCTTTGTAAGTAAAAGGCAAGAGCTCTCTTACAATCCAGGGTATGAAGATTCCTCTCTGCACTTGATGCATGAGGACCTGGAAAAAAGACAGGTAAATACACCTCTTGATTAAGATGAAAAGGTGAAATCACATTAGGCATAAAGTGTGGATTGGTCCTAAGGACTACCTTATCATGATGGAACCTTGTATAAGGTAGATTAGCCACTAAGGCCTGCAGTTCACTGATGCGGCGAGCTGAGGTGACTGCAATGAGGAAAATAACCTTACAGGAAAGAAATTTCAAGGAGGTGGTGGCTAAGGGTTCAAAAGGTGGCTTCATAAGCTGACCAAGAACCAGATTTAAATCCCATGCCACCGGAGGAGGCCTAATGGGAGGTTTAGTTAAAGTTAGGCCTCTCATGAATCTTGCAATAAGAGGATGAGAGGAAATAGGCTGTCCATTAATAGGCTTAAGGGATGCTGCAATAGCACTCAAATGGACCCTTACTGAATTCGTCTTAAGGCCTGCATTGGAGAGATGCAGGAGATATTCCAATAGAGAATTCAAAGGTAGTGCTAGAGGGTCAAGACCCTTCTCAGCATACCAAATGGAAAATCTTTTCCATTTAAAAGCATAGGAACGTCTAGCAGAAGGTTTTCTGGAAGCATGGAGAATATCCTTCACCTGCTGAGAAAGATTCCAACCTTGAAGGTCTAGGCCTTCAGCAACCAAGCTCTGAGGTGAAGGGACTTGGGGTTTGGGTGCCACAAAGTCCCCTCCTCCTGGGACAGAATGTCTGGAGCAGCTCCCAAGTCTAGGGAGGGAGCTTGAGAGAGATGCAGAAGTAGAGGGTACCACACTTGGCGTGGCCAGCATGGAGCTATGAGGATCATGGATCCTTGATCCCTCTGGAGCTTGAACAGAGTCTTGGGAATTAAAGGAATGGGTGGAAAGGCATACAGGAAGTCTTGACCCCAGTGAAGGAGGAAGGCATCCTTGGCCTGAACTCCCTGACACGGAATTCTGGAACAGAACCGGGGAAGTTTGGCATTCCACGGAATGGCAAAGAGGTCTATGTCCGGGGTTCCCCACTCTTGAAAGATTCTGAGTACTTGGTCCATGTGCAGGGACCATTCGTGTGGAAGCAGAACTCGACTGAGTCTGTCTGCCCAAGAGTTTTGGATTCCTGGGAGGTATACGGCCAGGAGATGGATTTGATGCTCTCTGGCGAAGGCCCACAATCTTAAAGCTTCGTTGGAAAGCGACAGAGAGCCAGGTTCCTCCTTGCTTGTTTATGTAAAACATGGCTACCTGATTGTCCGTATGAATGAGGACTGTCTTGTAGCTGAGCAGGGTATGAAAGACCTTGAGAGCTAGAAAAACTGCTCGGAGCTCCAAGTGGTTGATATGTAGAGAGGTCTCCTGTGGAGACTAAGTGCCCTGAGTGGACAGGTATTGTAGATGAGCTCCCCAACCTGTTTAGGAGGCATCTGCTGTGAGGGTTGCCTGGGGCAACAACAGTTGGAAGGGGGACTCCTACAACAGATTTTGGGTGGACATCCACCACTGGAGAGACCAAAAGAGGCGTTTGGAGGTTGCTATTTGGTCTGAGAGAGCTCCTGATGCTTGAATCCACTGGGTGGACAAAGTCCATTGAGCTGCTCTCATGTAAAGGCGAGCATAGGGTACCACATGCACTGTGGATGCCATGTGGCCTAGCAGTTGTAGCATCTCCCGGGCAGTTAAATGGCTCTTTGACTGAATTTGGGAGGCTAACTGCACTAGGCGTAGGCAATGGGCCTAAGGAAGATAGGCCCTTGCAGTGGTAGTATCCAGCCAGGCCCCTATGAACTCTAGGGACTGAGTAGGGGTGAGCTGGGACTTTGGGAGGTTTACCACAAGTCCCAGATACTGCAGAATGTGCCTTGTGCAGTCCAGGGAAGTCTGGGCCTCCGACTGAGATGGAGCTCGGATGAGCCAGTCGTCCAGGTATGGGAATACAAATATTCCCAGAGTGCGTAGAAATGCAGCTACTACTGCCATGCATTTGGTGAACACTCTTGGAGCAGAGGCCAGACCAAAAGGAAGCACCCTGTATTGGTAATGCTTTCCTTGGAAAAGAAAACGGAGGAACCTTCTGTGAGATGGATGGATGAGGACATGTGTGTACGCATCCTTGAGATCTAGAGAACAAAGCCAATCCTGACTCTGAAGGTATGGAAGGAGAGTGCCTAGAGAAAGCATCTTGAATTTCTCCTTGCATAGAAATTTGCTCAATTCTCTGAGATCTAATATGGGTCTGTAACCCCCTGTTTTCTTTGGGATCAGAAAGTAGGGGGAGTAAAACCCTCACCCTTGTTGAAGAAGAGGCACTTCTTCTATTGCCCCTTGGACAAGAAGGGCAGCCACCTCCTGACCTAGAAGGTCAAGGAGAGATGCTGCAGAATTGAAATGTCTCACCATAGTGTGAGGAGGAAGGTTTGAGAAATGAAGCTTGTAGCCCTCCCTTATGATGGAGAGGGTCCACTGCTCTGTTGTAATTTGCTCCCATCTGGGAGCAAAATGAGCTAACCTTCCTGGAATGGTGAGAGGCTCTGGCTGTTTCAGAGCCAGAAAGGCTAAGTTCTCTAGCATCAAGTCAAAAACCCTGAGGAGGCTGGGTCTGCCGAGTTGCAGCAGCCCCTGTAGGCTTAGGCCTGGCCTGTTTAGGTTACTGACGCTTAGCAGCAAAATGACCTGTAGATGATTGTTGGCCAGAAGTAGGATGGAATCTGCTTTTCTTGAAAAAAGACTTCTTGAAAGGTTTTTTCTTGGCAGGGATGGAGGTTGACTTGGAAAGTCTATCCAAAGCAGAATTTTCTGCATCCATTTGAGTGGCTTTTATTTGCCAATCTTTGCCAAACAAGTTTTCTCCTGTACAGGGAAGATTTCCCAAGCCATCCTGGACCCAAGATTCCAGATCAGAAGCTTGGAGCCAAGCAATTCTGCGTGCAGCTATGGCAATGGCCGAAGCTCTGCTGGCACCCTCAAAGGAGTCAAAAGCTGCACGATTGGAAAACTTTGAAATATCTTGAGTATGCTTAATCCAAATAAGAAATTCTTCCCTTTTATCCTCTGGAAGGAAAGGGAGGAAAGTGTGCAGCTTATCTGCAACTTCTTTCAGAAACATACCCATATAAAGACTATAGGAGTTGATTCTGGCAATGAGCATACTGGCTTGGAAGATTTTCCTACCAAAAGCATCCAAGGTCCTGCATTCTCTTCCAGGAGGAGCAGAGGAGTGTCTTTTTGCACTCTTTATCTTTTTCATAGCTGACTCCACCACAATAGAATGGTGAGGAAGCTTTGTTTTATGAAACCCAGGACAAGGAGGGACACGGTACATAGTGTCCAACCTACGAGAATGAGGAGAGATGGTGAGAGGAGTCTCCCATAAGTCAATCATGTGATCATAAAGGATCTCATGAATTGGCAAGGTGACTGCCTCCTTAGGAGCCTTAGAATAACATAAAATACCCAATTTTTTAGCTCTAGGCTCTGATTCCGAGGATACTGAAATAGAAAGTCCTTTAGCCACTTCTCTGATGAAGTCTTGAAAGGACAAATCCTCTGGAGGAGACATTCTTCTTTTTGGAGAAGGCGGCTCTTCAGGAAGAGTTATAGACACTTCAGCAGACTCCTCTGATGCATCAGAGTCTTCGGAGGAATCAAAGTATCGACTGTCAGGGTGCTCTTCCAAAGCTCGATACGCGTATCGAGCGGTATCGACATCGGGCGTCATCGGGACCGGTACGGTACGATGGGCATCCCTGGACAGGGAACCGCTGCAGTCAGCATCCTGGTCGATGTCGATGCAGTCGGTACCGGTACCGACAACGGAGTTTGTTGTGGTATCAGCGGCGTCGCAGCTTGAATGAAGGCCGTGATAGCCTGCTGCATGGATAGAACATTCTGATCCATCGACGCCATGAATGCCTGGAATTCGGTACCGGAAGGTTGCGCCGGTACCCCAGAACATTCTAACAGGTGATCGGTCGAGGCCGTGCCATCGATGTCAACCTGTAACCCCATAGGAGGAGCTTTGGAAGCTGGAGCTTCCTGCCGGGGTTGTTTTGCCGGTGCGGAATCCTCGAGGACAAGCCCGGAGGCATCTCGATGCTTGGAAGGAGATCTACCCTTCGAGGACCGGCTGGATTTATGTTTGGTTACCTGAGATCCATGGGAGGAAGTAGAGGCCCTGGAAGACGTCGATGCCACTGAAGCTGCATCAGAGGGAAACAGCACATGGAGCTTAGCTGCTCGGTTCTGTAAACCTCGTTTAGACATCAAGGAGCAAGGCAGACAATCCAAAATGGAGTGGTCAGGACCCAAACATTTAAGACACCATTCATGGGTGTCGGTGACAGAAATAGTACCGCTGCACTTAGTGCATTTTTCAAACCCGGAGGCTGGTTTTTCCATGAGGAAAATTTCTCGTGAGGCCTAAGGCCCAAAGAGGAAAAACACACTAAGTGAGGGAAAAAATATGTTCATTTTTTTTTTTTTTTTTAATAAGAAAAGAAAGAAAGACCGGCGGTACCGGTCCGACGTCGGGGAAGGCAGACGACCAAAGAAATAAAATAAAACAAAGAACTTCTTCAGCGGTGACAGGAACACGACCTGCTGGCTCCGCGGAAAAGAAGAACTGGGGAGAGGCGGTTAGGAAAGGCGGGAAGGCAGCGCGCAGGCGCTGTGGGATGCTCCCAAAAGCTTTCCTTTTTGGGAAGCTGGGGAGCGTTCCCGCGCAGGCTCCGTCGGTACCGACGTACCCATATGTGAAGACTCATTCCTGCTTGTTCCTGGAGATTACCCTATACCACTGTTCCCTCTAAGCTGTGCGCTTGTGCGCGCGCACACACCTCGCCGAGCGAGCGCACATACTTTACAACAGAGCGCACAAAAATTATGGCTCTGATTCTGATAGAAAACAACACAGACGTCTTAAAATTTAAAAGTTATGATCGTAATTACTAGAAATTTCCTGCTTCATTTAGTAATCATCTATTTTCATTTAATTTGATTAAAATCAGTGTGGTGTACATACTGTATTCTGATGTGTAGTCAAATTTTAAAGTATATAACTCCGAGTGTCGTTATGTGGTGCACAAAAATTTAACCTTCCTTCAAAAGCTGCACACAGCTGATATTTTATGCGCACACAGCCTACAGAAAATTAGAGGGAACATTGCCCTATACTGGAACCTTAGGCACTGCCTGTGACTGGGATGAATAAAGATGTGGGTATAAGCATCCTCTAGGTCCAAGGAGCATAGAAAATCTCCCTGCTGAAGGTAGGGCAGCAATGTTCCAAGGGAGAGCATTTTGAACTTCTCCTGCACCAGGAATTTGTTCAAGTTTCTCAAGTCCAAGATGGGCCTCAGGCCTCCTGTTCTTTTTCGGACCAGAAAGTACCTGGGGTAGATCCCCTTTCCTTTTAGATGGTGTGGTAAGGCAGGGGCGGTTCTTCCATTAGGCCGTCTGAGGCGATTGCCTCAGGCGGCACGCCCGACGCTTGTGGCACTCTGGATCTGTTTTGAATTTTACAGCCTCTGGCCTGCCTCTGATTTCCCACGTGGAAAGGCAGAGGTGGCAAAATCTAAAATTAAAACAGAGCCGGAGTGCTGCCAGCGTCGGACAAATCAGCCTGATCGCTTGCAACTGCGATCAGGCTGATTTGTGCAGCGGTGGCAGCGGCACTCCGATTGTTTTAATTTTAGATTTTGCTGCCTCTGCCCTGCCTCTGCCTTTCCGCTTTTTTTTTTTTGCTGCAAGCATTTCTTGATGAAAACAAATGTGGCGAGAAGGCAGAGGCAGGGCAGAGGTGGCAAAATCTAAAATTAAAACAGCCGGAGTGCCCCCGGCGCTGCCAGATGAGAGGTACAGGTGGAGGGAATGGGGACAGGAGGAGGACAACAAAGAGAGACAATGGTGAGTGACAGGGGGACAAAGGGGGAGACAGGGGGACAAGTGCTGGACAAAGGGGGAGACAGGGGACATGCTGGACAAAGGTGGAGACAGGGGGACAATTGCTGGACAAAAGGGGAGACAGGGACATGCTGTTGGACAAAGGGGGAGACAGTGGGACAAGTGCTGGACAAAGGGGGAGATAGGGTCATGCTGGACAAAGGGGGAGATAGGGGACATGCTGGACAAAGGGGAGAGACAGGGGGATAAATAGTAGACAAAGGGGGAGACCGGGGGCAAATGTTGGACAAAGGGGGGAGACAGGGGGACATACTGGACAGACAGGGGAGAAATGCTGGACAAACGGGAGAGACAGTGTGGGTTAGGATTATAATGGGCTGATGGGCGGGCTAGCACTGGTAATGGGCAGATCGGGGGGACTAGGACTGGTAATGGGTTGATAAGGGAAGACTAGGATTGGGAATGGACTGATCGGGGGGCTGGGACTGGTAATGAGCTGATTAGGGGGGGATAGCACTGATAATGGGCTGAGGGGGGACTAGCACGGGAAATGAGCTGATTAGGGGAGGCTAGGACTGGTAATGGGCTGATGGGGGGGGTAGAACTGGTATTTGGCTGATTAGGGGAGGCTAGCACTGGTAATGGGGTTGAGGGGGGACTAGCACCGGAAATTAGCTGATTGGGGGGCTTCGACTGGGAATGGGCTGATGGTGGGGAGGGGAGGATAGAGCTGCTGGCCCTGCAAGAAAACTGGGGGCTAGGGATACAAATGGGCTGGTGTGAGGGGATGGGAGAATGGAACTGGAAGGGAGGGGATGCTGAGAGGGGCTGCCATGGTACTTGGTCTAGAAGGGACTGGACAGTGGGGAAGGAAGGGGACTGGAAGGGAATGGACACCAGTGGCAATCATAGGAATGCAAGCTGACAGTGGAAGGTACTGGGAGGGAGGACTGGAAAGGGCTGATACTGGGAAGGGTTACTGGGACTGGAAATAGGCTAATGGAAAGAAGTGAAGAAAACAAAAGAAGAGATAAGAAATGGCAGATGGACGATAGACCACAGAAAGAGAGCTAAGAGAAGACAGGAAAGCAGAAGCCTCAGATCAGGATCAGCATGATCAGAGAATAAAATGGTCAGACAACAAAGGTAGAAAAAATAATTTTATTTCATTTTAGTGATTGGACTTTGTGTTATCTTTATATTTTATACTGTATGGGGGAACTGCATATTTATCTGATGTTGTACTGCTTGAGAAATCTGGCTTCTTGGGGGTTCCGTTTAAATTTTGTCTCCATATTTTTATTTTTACTTTAAATTGTAAGTCACTTATTCTGTACTTGGTGAGGGTCTGTGTTCTGAGTGTGTGACTGAGCCTAGGTGTTCTGTAAACATAGAGTTTGTACATAAAGATCTATACTGTACTGTTGTAATTTGACATGTTCAGCTTTTCAAATAGGTATATGGATGTTCCAGGGTCCACTGTAGTATTTACAGTGATGCTCCTTATCTGAGTTTTGGAAGTTGGTGCTGATATGTATGGTAGATTTGCTCTATAGATTCTCAGTGACTTTGTTGTAGGGTTTTGTATTAGTTCACAATATGCCTAGTACTGGAGAATGTCTGTTGTTATTAGTGAGATGATCAGAATCAGATTTTTTTTAAGATATTGAGTTCTGTGGGGGAATGTCCTGGTTCTGCTCTGCAACAACTGCTGAAGGGGGTTCTGTGGATGCAAAATATATGTTGAAAAAGAAAAAGCAATAACCATAACACAGTTTATAACAACAAAATAAAAATGAGTTATAATTTAGTTTTATAAACTGTGCTGTGGCTCTCGCTCTCTTTTAGTTCCTTGGTGTGCAAACATCTTGCATTTCCCTCCATATAATCTAATCAGCTTTTTGGTTTGGTTCAGTCCCTGATTGGAGTTTTGAAAAAGCCCCGCCCCCTCTAGGGGTGGGGGGGGGGGGGTGCCATCTCATCCTTCGCCTCAGGCTGCAGATTGCCTTGAGCCGCCCTTGGGTACAGGCTCCACGCCCTGTCCCCGAGAACGCCTGAAAGTTCCTGCAGTAGCAGGGCCTGGTGCAGGGCAGTCCGAGGGGGCTCTCCTGGAAAGAAAGGGGAAGGCATCTGGTCCAGATGAAGTAGGTAACCTTCCTTGATCACCTGAAGTGCCCAGTAGTCGGTGGTGATGGCAGCCCACCGGTGGGCAAAATGAATCAGGCTGATCCCCGATGGGAGAAGAGGCTATGCTCTGGGAGTCAAAACCCCGACCCAGTCTGGGCTTGGGCCCCTTAGACTTATGTAGACCCTGGCCTGTTCCCTTGCCCTAATGATCCTGCTGAGGGATCTGGGGGGCCTGATATGTGGGATAACCTCTGTAAGGCTGGCCTTTCCAGTGAAAGGGAGGTCTTTTCCCCAATGGTTTCTTCCTGGGAAGAGTGGAAGTCTTCCTCGAGAGTAGAGTCCTGGTGACATACTCAGTCTCGATCTCCGCCATCTCGTCCTCCATTTTCTTGCCAAAGAGGTTTTCACCAAGGCAAGGGACATCGAGGAGTTTTTCCTAGACCCATTGCTCGAGGTACAGTGCCTGCAGCCACCTTCATACTGGACTTGAAACAGTCATAAGCCATTTGAGACAAACACTTCAAGCATTCCCCAACAGACTTCGTGAGGGTCTAGAAGCATTGGAGGTGATCCCCGCTGAGGCCCACCGAGAAACTCCCAAGTTCCTTGGTTAAGTCTCAAAGGTACATGCTGATTTACAGTTGATATGCTTGTATACAGCACGCTAGCATAGAGTCCTGGTAACATTTATGTCCGAGAGTGTCGAGGGCATGGGATTCCCTGCCCGGGGACACCAAAGAGTCAGTCTTCAGGCTTTCTTGTTGATGCATGGCAGACTCGACCACCATGGAGGTGTGAGGGAGTTGCACTTTCCTGAAGCTGGGCCCTCGCTGTACCCGGTACATAATGTCCGGGCATTGGCTCACAACTGGCACCGATGCTGGCGTTTCCCACATTTGGAGAAGGCGGCGCCTGAGGATGAGGGTACTGGGACAGTGAGGGCTTCATATTGGATAATTTAGAGTTCCTCCATGCGGGGGTCTTCCTCTGATTTCGTGGTGAGGGACAGTGCCTTCGCCATGTCCTGGACAAACTTGAGGAACAAGGTGTCCTCGGGCGGAGACCGGTGCCTCAATGCTGGTGGGGACAGATCTGAGGGGAAGTCACGGTGTGCTCATGTCTCCAGGGAAGCCTCATCCTCGGACTCTCAGTCCGAGTAGTCCATTGAGGACTCGAGGTTGAACAGCTCTAAGGGCATTTTTGGATCCGCAACTGGGGCTTGACTGGAGCAAGAGGCACTTGCCAGGGAGGATCTCGCTCCCGAGGACCAGGAGCAGGATCGAGACCCTCACTGAGGATAGACTCAAGGCAGGGTCTCTCGAGGATCTCTTCGGTGGCCCGGGGAGTCCTAGACATCGAGATCACTGTGGTCTCAGTGTGTGCGCCAGAAGGGCTGGGCATCAATGCTTGCTGAGAGGCAAGGAATGCAGAAATGCTGTGTTCCAATGGCATCATCCTGAATTCAAACTCATGGGTTGCAGCCTTAGACACCAAGGCCACGGTGACTGGTTCAGGTGCTGGGGAGGAGAGGGAGTCCTCAACAGGATGGGCCTTGAGGGTCCGAGATCCATCGCTGGTGACCTTGGCATCTGTCCTGAGTACCTTGGCCAGTTGCTCCCACTCTGACTCCTCAGAAATCCTCTGAGGGCTATGGGACCTCGCAAGGGACTTGCTGTGCAAGTCCCCTTCTCAGGAAGAGGTCCTCATAGATTTCTTCTTTTTCTTAGGCTCTTGCTCCGGGGAACTCTTATCGGAGGTGTCTGGGTGCCCGCTCGGGCACCGCGGGGCCTTTACACGACTCCAAGGATCCATGCGGAGACTTAGAGCATATGGCTACCAGGGATACAGGGGGTGAGTCTGAGCTGTGGAAGATGTCATCCTGCTTCTGCCGGTGACTCTAAATGGCCTTAGCGGACATCTTTTTGCAAAGGGAGCACGCCTCTGGATCATGGTCAGTACTTCAACACCTGAGGCAGCAATCATGTGTGTCGGTAAGGGATATGTTCCTGGAGCACCGATCACACTTTTTAAATCTGGTGGCCATTGAGGCAAAAAGGACCCCAGCAAGGTCGAAGACCTTTGACGTGGCCAGTGGTTTGAAAAGGCAGGAAACCGCGCTGAGTGAAAAAACCTAACAAAAACAGGTTCCAAGTACTGAAGCCGAGGTAATGGGGCTCGGAGGTGGGAAAGAGACTGGTGCTAAATAGAAATTACATTTACCTGGCAATTGTAGTTCCTGGAGGATCCAGTTTAGTCCTCCACATCCGGGTAGTGCACCTCCTCCTGCAGCCTGGAGACTGGACCAATCAGAATCTTCTTATGGCAGGATGTATGCTGCTGGAGCTCCCATCAGCCCCCAGTGAACTATTAACAAAGCAGACTCAAAGAAGCAACACATGAGTTAAGTATACATATCAAACTAGAACAGAATTTACTCCCCTAAGAATTAAATGGCCCCCTCCCCAAACGAGGAAGCCAAACTGCACAGCGCCGCTGACTCCACTGAAGAAAAAATAGACAGAACCAGCCACAGGACCTGAAGAGCTGGCAAAGGAAAATAGAAGTGAAGTGCAGATACGAAAAAAACCGAAGAAAGATACTGATACAATGTAGCGCCACTCATTGCACGCGCGCCGACCAAAGAGACTTGACACAAGGGAGGGAAGGAGGACTAAACTGGATCCTCCAGGAACTACAATTACCAGGTAAATGTAATTTCTATTTCCTGAGCGGTTATCCAGTTTAGTCCTCCACATCCGGGATGTAACAGAGCAGTCAACATCGGGTGGGACCTTTCCAACTGGCGCGCAACACCGCCGACCCAAAACAAGCATCCTGAGCGGCGAACAGATCCAACCGGTAGTGCTTACTGAAGGCATGAAGAGACGACCAAGTAGCCGCCCTACAAATCTCTATAGGCGGAACAAGACTATGCTCAGCCCAGGATGTTGCCTGAGCTCTGGTAGAGTGAGCCCTCAAACCCACCGGAACTGTTCGATTCTGCAAAACATAAGCCGATGCAATTGCTTCCTTGATCCAGCGGGCGATGGACGCTTTAGCCGCCGCTTCTCCTTTGCGGGCCCCGCCAAAAAGAACGAACAAGCGATCCGTCTTACAAAATTCCTCTGAGACCTTTAAATAGTGACGAAGAACTCGCCGAACGTCGAGGCTATGTAATCCCCCGTCCGTGGACGTCTCGGCCTCCGAATGAAAGACCGGCAGAAAAACAGGTTGATTCAAATGAAAAGGGGAAACCACCTTAGGCAAAAAAGAGGGCACTGGCCGAAGAACCACACGATCTCGAGAAATAGTCAAGAACGGCTCTCAACACGACAGCACCTGCAACTCGGAAATGCGCCTCGCCGAACAGATCGCCACCAGAAAAACCGTCTTCAGGGTCAAATCCTTCAGCGACGCCTGTCGCAGGGGCTCAAAGGGTCTGCGAACCAAAGCTTGTAAGACGAGATTCAAATCCCACGGTGGAACAGACACCCTGCGGGACGGCCGCAATCTGGAGACCGCCTTAAGAAAACGTTGTACGTCCGAATGCGCCCCTAGGGAAACTCCGAGGACCTTGCCCCGGTAGCACGCCAGCGCCGCCAACTGCACCTTCAGGGAACTGGCTGCCAAACCTTTGTCAAAACCGTCCTGCAAAAAACTGAGAACTATCGACACAGAAGCTGTAGCCGCGCGAACCCCACGCCGCGAGCACCAATCTTCAAACAACCTCCATATCCATACATACGCAAGCGATGTTGAAGGCTTCCGTGCCTGGAGGAGCGTAGTAATAACTTCAGGCGAATAACCTTTCTTCCTCAACCGAACCCTTTCAAGGGCCAAACCGTAAGCGAGAAACGATCCACTTGCGGCATCCGCAGCGGACCCTGAAGCAGCAGATCCGGAAGTGTAGGTAGTCTCCAAGACACCCCGTTGCGCAATCGAACCAGATCGGCATACCACGGTCTCCTGGGCCAATCCAGCGCCACCAGTAAGACCCGCCCCCGGTGCGCCTCGATGCGCTGAATGACGCGACCGATCAACGCCCAAGGGGGAAAGACATAAAGGAGGCCGTCCGCCGGCCATGGCTGGATGAGCGCGTCGATGCCCTCGGACATGTGTTCTCTCCGCCTGCTGAAGAACCGCCCTGTCTTTGCAGACTGAAAAGTCGCCATGAGATCCATAACCGGAGGCCCCCCATCTGCGAACTATCTGTGCGAATACCTGCGGGTGCAATTCCCACTCCCCGGGGTCGACCTGCACTCTGCTGAGAAAATCCGCCGTCACGTTGTCTTTTCCCACGATATGCACCGCCGAGAAAGCCGTCAGACGAGCCTCCACCCACTCGAATAAGGTCTCGGCCTCGCTCTCCATGGCCACACTGCCGGTGCCTCCTTGGCGGTTGACGTAGGCCACCGTCGCCGAGTTGTCCGAGAGAACCCGCACTGCCTACCCCTTCACCAACGTTTCTAGGGCTTGCAGCGCGAGCCTCACCGCTCTCAGCTCGAGGCGGTTGATCGACCAAGTAGTCTCGAGAGAACAGCACGTCCCCTGCGCGTACTGCCCCTGGCAATGGGCTCCCCAACCCAACAGGCTCGCATCCGTAATGAACGGGAGCCAATTGGGCTGCTCCAGAGGAACCCCTATCCGTAGGCTCGTCGAGCTCAACCACCATCGGAGAGAGAGACGAACCGATTTCGGGCAAGGCAAGCGCTTGTTCAACGAATGCAACTGGTTCGACCAGCGATGCAGAGGCCGCATATGAGGCTGAAGAGGCCGCATATGAAACCTGGCCCATGGAACCACCTCCAACGTTGCCGCCATCGTACCTAACAGCCGCAGGTACCACCACGCTGACGGAGCGGGAATCCTCAAGAATGAGCGAACGAGCCCCTGCAAGGCTTGGATGCAGCGCTCCGGCAAGCAAACCAAACCTCTCGCCGTGTCGAAACGAACCCCCAGGTATTCGAGGGATTGGGTTGGCACGAAACGACTCTTTTTCTCGTTGATCACCCAACCGAGAGACCGCAGCAAGGCTACCACTCTGTCCGTTGCTTGTACACTCTCCGCCTCGGACTTCGCCCGAATCAACCAATCGTCGAGGTAAGGATGGACTAAAATCCCTTCCTGTCGCAAAGCCGCTGCCACGACCACCATGACCTTTGTGAAGGTGCGTGGAGCCGTTGCCAGGCCGAACGGCATAGCTCGAAACTGAAAGTGACCCCAGGGGAAAGCAAACCTGAGGAACTTTTGATGGGCCGCTCGTATGGGAATGTGAAAATAGGCCTCCGAGAGATCGAGGGCGGTTAAGAATTCCCCTTGACGAACTGCTACAATGACAGACCGCAAGGTCTCCATCCGGAAATTCGGCACCCGGAGAAAACGATTCACTCCCTTGAGATCCAGAATGGGACGAAGGGAGCCGTCCTTTTTGGGCACTACAAAATAGATGGAGTAGCGACCGACGCCGTGCTCGGAAGGAGGCACGGGAATAACCGCCCCCAAATCGATGAGACGACGCAAGGTCACCTGAATGGCCTGCGTCTTCTGCACACCCCTGCAAGGGGAAAGGACAAAAGCGTCTGGAATCGGACAAGCTAACTCCAGCGCATAACCGTCTCGGATTATCTCGAGCACCCACTGATCTGAAGTTATTTGGGCCCAGAAAGAAAGAAAGCCTCGCAGATGACCCCCGATGACTTGCTTCCTCTCTGGAGCCCGCCTCGCCTCATTACGGCTTTCGACTAAAGGAAGAGGACGCCGCAGAGGACGCTGTTGCGAATCCTCTGCCCGCACCTCGAAAACCTCGAAAGCCTTGGCCCCTGAAGCCATACCGGCCACGCTGTGAGCCCCAAAGACGGGAAGAACGAAATCTGCGAAAGTCTCGAAACTGACCCCGCACCGGCGGTAAGTTCCTACTCATCTTAGGCTTATCTTCTGGTAGTCTACCGCCCTTAGACTCCCCGAGATCTTTCACCAACTTATCCAGGTCATCTCCGAACAACAATTTGCCCTTAAAGGGGAGCTTACTGAGTCGGGACTTAGAAGATCCATCAGCCGCCCAATTCCGTAACCATACAGATCTGCGCGCCGCTACCAAAGAAGCCATGCTATTTGCCAAGGTTCGAATCAAATCATAATGCACATCTGCCAAATATGCCGAGCCAGACTCCAGCCGAGTCACCTCCAGCAACCCTTGGCTGATCCAAACCCGAGGCTTGCCTCAAGTGCTGAGCTCAACGCAAGCAGGCTCTAGCCACCCAAGCTCCACAAATGGAGGCCTGCAAGGACAAGGCATTGGTCTCAAAAGCCTGTTTCAACAAACCATCCACCTTTTTGTCTTGCGCGTCCTTTAAGGTCGCACTGCCCTCAACGGGAATGGTGGTTTTCTTGGTAACTGCCGACACCGCGGCATCCACCCGCGGTGACTTAAACCTCTCCTTGTCTTTATCCACCAACGGGTATAGGCGGTTCATGGTCCGGATCACTTTCAGGCCGGACTCGGGCTGATCCCACTCAGTCTGAATCATTTGCTGCACTACACGGTGCACTGGAAACACCACCTGAGAGTCCCGCACCGCTTGGATGAGAGGATCCTCCAATCCGTCCTCTTCAATAGGACGAGAAGCAGTGAGATTGAGAGCGTGAAGAGATTCCGTGATCAACGGCACCAGCTCCTCTTTACGGAACAGCCGAATAATCCGGGCTTGATCTTCGGGCTCGGGGATTTCACCATCCTCCAACTCTTCAACACCAGCCTCCAGATCCACATCAGCATCAGGATCTGGCCAGCCCAAGTCGTTGTGGGCTATGTCCAGGGCCCAAAAACGCTTGGCGGATGGCTGGCCGTCCTGCCTGGCCTCCCCACCTGGGGAAGCAGACCCCCTAAGCCTCTGGCAACTTGCCCGAGCGCCCCAAGCGAAAGGCCTGGTGCATAAGAAGGACAAAGTCAGGGGAAAAATCCGTGAAAGAAGATTCCGCTGTCGCAATCGGCCAGGCACCCGCCTGCCCTGTAGGAGGGGCCGTAGCCCCAGATGCAAGAGAGCCAGAAGAGGGATCACTGTCCGCCTGAGCTGCCGGACTTTCCGGTCCGGACAACTCCTTATGCTCCATTTGTTGTTCTAAAGTGGTGGAGACTGAGGCGCAGCCCCTGCAGACCCCAGAGTCATCCACCGCCCCGCTGCGGGAACCGCAGATAACACACTGCGTCCTGGAGGCCATATAGGCAGAGTAGCCACCCCAAAGGAAAGGAACCGCTGCACTTTGATTTAAAAAAATAAATAAATAAAAATACTCTCTTTTTTTTTTTTTTAACAACTAACACCTGGAAAGGGAGAAGCCCCCCCCCCCCAGCAAAAACGCCAGGTTAAAAAAGCGCTAAGTGAAAGCAAAAAAGCGCTGCAGCCCTCTACATGTCAGGCGGGAAAAAGAAAAACCGGAGCTTCAAAATGGCCGCCGGCACATTTCAGCCCGCGATAAAAAAAGGGCGCGAAAATCAACGAGGAGCACAGAGAAGGCAAAATTAAATTAAAAGAGGCAAGCAAAGCACCAAAACTCACCGCACTTGGGCAGAATCGCGGATGCTTACACACCACTCGAATCCTGAGTGGGAGCCCGCAATTACACCGGTCTGTTAGCCAGAACAAGGAAGTCAGTGTGAGAGGAAAGCCAGCCTACCATATCGGGGCTGCCGAGACACAGACTGATCAGGCAGAGCTCTCCTCCGGTCAGTCTAGGAGGAGAGAACTCGCCGCGGAAGGGAAGACATGGCTGCAGCAAAATCAGCAGTGCAGTGCAGACTCGGCCCCCCGATTATTCAATCTGTCAGTCAAACTTTTTTTTAAAAGCTATAGCTACGCAATAAAGAAATGAAAGAAAAAGAGTAGGGAAAACAAAAATTGTCAAAGAAAAATCACTCTAGTGTTGCCTCTAAGCTGTCCCTAAGTGAGCCTAACTATAGGCACACACGTCCTCCAGCTGCAAGGAGACTGGGCACACTGGGGGCTGATGGGAGCTCCAGCAGCATACATCCTGCCATAAGAAGATTCTGATTGGTCCAGTCTCCAGGCTGCAGGAGGAGGTGCACTACCTGGATGTGGAGGACTAAACTGGATAACCGCTCAGGAATTGGATAGTACACAGAAGTGCACAACGAAATCAACTTTTTTCCGTGGAAGGAAGACAAATGTCTGTAGGGCTTCGCAGAAAAAGGGAGACTGAGTATGTGCAGGAAGGGGCAAAACATGCATGGTGGCATCTCCCAAAGGCTTTCTTTGAAAGCTGGGGAGATGCTACTGTGAGGGCTCTGTCGGCATCAACGTCATCCATATGTGACGAATGACTTCCTGCTTGTTCCTGGAGAACCACTGTACAGTGACGTAAATTCTGGCAGAAAGACGGCCCCACACAATGGCGGTAAGGCAGCATGGCAAACTTACTTGATGATCTTTGCTGCACTGCCTCCGCTATTGTAATTTTGTCTCATGGCCGGTGGCTGTTCCCTACCGAGCGAAAGTCTTGCGATAACAGCTGTACCTTAGACTTTGGCCTGGCGAGGAACAACTGCCGGGTATGCAGTAAACATACAAGAACGGAGGCAGCATAGCAAAAGATCATCAAGTAAGTTTGCCGTCACCACTGCTGCATAGGCAGTGGACTGCCACATGAGGAGGGCTGTGAGGGGGGGGGGCACCATGACAATTGGGGCCCTCAGCAAACATTTGCTTGGGGGCCCCTCATTGGAATTTATGCCAGTGTCACTGTATGATGATGAAAGTGAAGATATGATTCATAAGTCACCAATGCCTAGAGTTCACTGACTCGCCTAGCTGAGGCAATTGCTATTAAGAACAGCACTTTCAAGTGAGAAGAGTAATAGACTCCAGAGTTTCAAATGGTGACTTCATAAGTGAATTAGCATCAAATTAAGATTCCAAAGGCTAGGAAGTTTTTGCAATGGAGGTTTCATATGAAGAAAATACTTCATGAAGCAAGCAATTATTGCACTGAGATGCAGGAAGGTTATTCACCGGAACAGGATAAGTAGCAAGGGCACTGAGATGTACTTTAACAGACGATATCTGAAAGTCTAGACAATATAAATGATAGGCAGACATTTGACAAGATTGTGTCTGTTTGTGAACCCCTGGATGGAAAACCTCTTCCACTTGAAAATGTGTGTATATATATATATATAGATATATATATATAGATATATATATAGTCAATGGTTTCCTAACAGCAATCAGAATTTGTTGTACGGGTTCTGGTAATTCCAAAAGCAAAAACTAGCTAGAAACTTCAAGCTTAGATGAAGATGGCCCTGCTCTTGGGTTATCAGGGTTAGGGACGTTTTGTCTTTGTAGAGTAAGAACTGCTAATCTGTGGAGAAGAAGAAACCAGTTCATTTGAGACCAATATAGCATTATGAGGATTATGGTGTCTGGCTTCACTGGGATTTGTATAATAGGACTTGATATGAGAAATTGGTGGATATGCATGCAGGAAGGACTAGGCATGTTGCATTAAGAGGGGAGACAGGAGCATGGAACATGGGCATATAGTTTGATTGCTTTATTTGGGGGGGGCAAAGTTAGGATGATATATTTGCATATTCATAATGGCTATCTTAAAAAAATACACTAGTTAGGAAGTCAGTATATTAAACAGGCGAGGGATGAGCTGGCACCCCCAAGATACTCAGAGGGAAAAGAGGCTCTCATTCAGTGGCTTTGCCAAAAAAAGGAAAGCAACATATTCCCAGGCTATATAATTAAATGCAGCAAAAACTGGAGCTGTTTACTTATTTAGCCTGGCATTCTAATATAAACAAATACTGATACCTGTAATATATATTCTGCAAAAAACAAAGAAGATGTAATGTGCTCACACGCCAAGGAATAAAAAGAACAATAGAACTACAGTGCAGTTTCTAGCACCAAAATAAATTATAACTAATTTTATATTGGTATTAGAAATAGCGCTATGGTTCTCTGTTTTTCTTAAGAATGTAAGAAATGCCTTACTGGGTCAGGCCAAGGTCCATCAAGCCAGTATCCTGTTTCCAACAGTAGCTTATCCAGGTCACAAGTACCTGGCAGGTTCCCAAAAAGGCACACAGGTTCCACAATACTCGTCCCAGGATAAGCAATGGATTTCCCAGGCCTCTTTAACAATGGTTTATGGACCAGTCCTCCAGGAACTTGTCCAAACTTTTTTTTAAACCTAGCTACACTAACAGCTTTAAATATATCCTCCAGTAACAAATTCCAGTGTTTGATTATGTGTTGAGTAAAAAAATATTTTCTCTTATTAGTCTTAAATGGGTTATATTATAGCTTCATTGAGTGTCCTCTAGTCTTCCTACTTTTTGATGATGTAAACTGATCTACATTTATCCATTCATTAATTTATAGACCTCTATCTTATCCCCCACTCTTTTTCAATTTGAAGAGCCCTAACCAATTAAGCCTGTTCTCATAGGAGTATCCTTCCATGCCATTCAACATTTGTGTCACTCTTTTCTCTATCTTATCTAATTCTGCTATGTCCTTTTTAAGATATGGAGACCAGAATTGCACACAATATTCAAGGCGCAGTCACACCATGGAACAATACAGAGGCACTGTATCATCTTTGGTTTCATTCTCCATTCCTTTCCTTATGATTCCTAGCATTCTATTTGCTTTCTTGGCTGCTACTGCACACTGGGCAGAGGGTTTCAACGTATTTTCCTCGATGACGCCTAAATGTTTTTGCTGGGTGGTGGTTTCTAAGGTGGTACCTTGCATCGTGTAACCAAAGTTTGGGCTGTTCTTTCCTAGGTGCATAATTTCGCACTTGTCCACATTAAATTTCATCTGGCATTTGGACGTCTAGTCTTCCAATTTATCAAGGTCCTCTTGCAATTTTTCACTATCCTCTTGCGTTTTAACAACTTTGGGGCTTGTTTACAAAGCCGCGGTAGCGGTTTGCGATCGTAATCGGAGCCGCGGCCCCATTGATTTCAATGGGGCTGCGGCTGCGATCGCGATCGCGAACCACTACCGCGGCTTTGTAAACAAGCCCCTTTGAATAATTTTGTGTCATCTGCAGATTTGATCACCTCACTTGAACAACTATTCTGCGTCCAGTGAAACCTGCTTTGCACCTACTGTTGGAGGAGAGAACTAGAACATTTCACCACAGAACCCAATATACAAGAAAAATAAATCTGATTAGTGTCATCTCATTAACAGCCTCTCCAATACCAGGCAGACTGTGAACTAACACAAAACCCTACAAAAGTCATTGAAAATCTATAATGCAAATCTATCATACCATAAGGACACCAGCTACTAAAATTAACACAATAAGGAGCCTCCCTAGAAAAGAGCAGCACTAAAAATATTGCAATGGGCCTTAGAACATTCTTACACCTTTACGGAAAACTGAACAAGCCAGATTACTACAGATCCTACAAAGAAATTCCATGCCACTAGAACACTTGGTCTTCGTCACACTAGGAGTTAGACCCTCACCAAGTACCGAATAAATAATAACAAACCTTTCATTTAGAGTTAGAATATATAGCATAAATGAAAGGTTAGATATAAGTGGCATATCAGAGTCCTGGTGGAAGGAGGACAACCAATGAGACACTCTGATACCTGCGTACTAATTAAATTGCAATGATAAGGTGGATAAATTGGTGGGGTTGCGCTATATGTTAGAGCGGGCATTGAGTCAAATAGGATATAGTAGAATCTCAATGGATAGAAATTCCTTGTAAAAAGGGGAAGGCAATGGCAGTGGGGATGTAGAACAGATGGATGATTAAATGCTAAAGGAAATCAGGGAAGGTAACAAAAGTTGAAAATGCAATGTGTGCCTTCAAGTCAATATTGATTCCTGATGACCCAGCAGCTCCCAAGTTTTCTTGCCAATGTCACTGAATATTGCCAGGCCTTTCTTCTGAGGCAATGGAGGGGGATAAGTGACTTGCCCAAGGCCACATAGTAATAATGGGTGATTTCAATTACCACAGTATCAACTTGGTCAATATCACAGCAGGACATGCTAGGGAGAAAACGTTTCTAGATTAAATAAATGATTGCTTCATGGAGCAGCTGATCCATGAACGAACACGAGGGAAAACTATTTTAGACCTAGTCCTTAGTGGAATACAGGATCGGGTGTGAGAGATAACTGTGCTGGGACCACTTGGTAATAGTGATCATAACATAATCACATTTCTTTTTTAAATTTATTTATTGATGAGGTACACCAGTATATCATGGAAGAGAAACAAAGTGAATGCCAAAAACCAGAAACACCCCTCTGAACAAAAGGAGCCAGCAGTCACAGAATAATTGATACTGTATAAAGGTATTCGCCTAATAATCCACAGATCCTGAAACCTAAAGACCAAACAGTACCCATACCTCGGTGGGACCTCCCCCCTCCCCCCCCATTCATACCCTGCCTCTTGGCAGTCCACCCTGAAACGGTCATGATTCTCCCAAGAGTGGAGTGTCCAGGATACATAAATACTCCCATCAGACTCTGGGTTGCAAAGCTGAAAATCTAAGCCAAAGTTGATGGTACAGCAACCTTTTCACATACATACGTCATTCAAAAAACCCAATTTCATGCATTTTAAGCTGGAGTGAGAGTTCAGTGTCCATTATCTAATTATGCAACACAATCCTTTTTACATCCAATGGTCCCAGCAATATAAATCACTTCTTTGCTTTGGGCATCCTACAATCCACATCAGCAACAAGCTATAAGCCCATCCAATTTGCATCTGAACCACCTGGGATAAAAAATTTAGAGCACCTCCCACAATCCTCGGAGCTTGTGGCACTCCAAAAAAGAGCGAAGAGAGGTGCCTTCCTCTATTTTACATTTTAGACAAAGGTCAGTATCCCAAAGCCCCATCTGGGCCCCTCTCTCTTGAGATAAATATGCTCTGTGAAGAATCTGAAACTGCATATCTTGCAATTCCACACTCTTTACTGAATCCCCTTACCTGGAGAACAGCTCAGCTAGCTGCTTACTATCCCATTCCTTATGCACCTCTAGAGACCATTTCTCTACCAAAGCCTGCAAATGGACGGTTCCTTTTTCGACCTGACCCATCCAATACCATGTGATTTTATTAAATTTGGGTACCTCTTTTTGAAATCATTTGTCCAACTCACTCCCAAGCCACTGACGTCTAAATCTAGCATTCAGTGTGGAACAGTAATGCCTGATCTGCAAATACGTCACCTCTCCCTGATCTGACTGAAAGAAGGGACTTGATCTTGCCCAGGTCCCAATAGATGCCCCAGAGTGCGGCAGCCCTTCACCACCCAGGATTGAAAGATGGAGTGATCCATCCCAAGGGGAAAGCCTGGGTTATCCACCGGGGTAGGAGTACAGAGGCCTTACAAATCCTCCCATCCAGTCCTTGTCACCAATTCCAAGCTAGTTGTAGAGGCCTAACCAATAACCGTGCCCTCCCCAATGACGGCACCAAACATACCACATAGAGCATGGCAGAAAGATACAGAAATATTTCCGTTGTTCTGGAAGCCACAAGCTTGATAAAGAAGAATTTTCAAGCACATCTTGACAAGCTACCCATACATGTTACATCTTACAAACTCCAGCAGGAGGCTCTCTTTGGCATGATGCAAGTATTATGCCGAGCATTAGTAGTAAATTTGAGAGACTAAGATCATACTCTACATACCCTGACTTAGAAGTGAAGTTCACGACTGCCATAGTATGTGCAAAACTAACCCATTTGGGGAAACTACCCCAAGCATGACTAACAAGGAATAAGGTCTACAAACCTCATCCCCAACCCCCTTGGGGAAAACTTCACAGCCCCAGCCAGGTCCTCAGGAATCCACCTCAGTGCAGCAGCTGCATTGAACATACGCAAATCAGGGAGATTTAGGCCCCCCTTATACTGTATCCCAATAAGCTTATCATGGCTAATGCAAGCATTTTTCTCCCTCCAAATGAATTTCTACAGCATCAACCCATACTCCCGCTCTTCCCACCCCCTCACCCATATACTGTAGGTAATACTTGTAAGGGATATAGCAGTTTGAGTAGTACTATCATTTTTACCAAGGCCACATGCCTCATTAAAGATAAAGAAAAATCCTGCCATTTTTGACAATTTCTTAACTTCTTTTAGCTTGTCCACTATGATTTCCTGAACATGACTAAAGGGCTGGTGTTAGGATAGAATTCCAGATATTGCAGTGACCATCATACCCACTCAAATTCAAAATTGTCCTGCCATGTTTCCCACTTATTCTGTCCCCAAAACAATGCCAGCGATTTTTCTAGGTTTGTCTTCAAATCTGAGAAGGCCTGGTAGCAGATCAGCAGATGTAACACTTTGCACCCATGATGGTGGTGGGCACCCATATACATGTCATCAACAAATAAACTAACTCAAATTGCCTGCTGATTAATTTTTATACAGTGAATCCCCCCCATCGGATCGTAATTTTATGGCTAAAGGCTCTATAACAATTAGGAAGAGCGGGGAAGGGGGGGGGGGGAACAATGGCAGCCCTGTCTTGTGCCTCATTGTAGGGCAAAGCTCGGTGTCAGTGTCCCATTTATCAGTAACTGCACCATGGGATTTTTTTATGTTTAAATCATTTTTAAGCAACAACAAACCACAATACTACAAACATCATTCCTGGTCCGTGATGGCACTTACAGGACCTAGGCTAACATAACATAATTTTTACAAGTAGTTTCTTTCATTTCCCCAAACAACCCAACCCCTCCCTCCACCCTCCCTCCCTCACCCACCTCCCCCTCCCCCCACTCACACCCACACCAACTACAAGATCAAAGCCCAAACATGAATACCTCCAACAGGACAATAGCACAGAAACAAAGCAAAAGCACAGATCTGGATGCCCAGGCACCTGATTAATCTAGATATGAGTCCTCACCATATGTTTCTTGCACCATAGCCCTCCTCAGTGCAAACTGTAGGGACCTGAAGGCTGGTCCAGATCAAATAAAGACACAATTCAGAGCAAAGGGTCTGGACCCAAGTCAGGAAATGGCCTCCAATACCAAACTGCCCCAAGACCCAGAACAAGTACGACAATGACATATTGTCAAAAGCTTTTTTAATATCCAAGCTGAGCAAAGTGTTCTTAATCCCCACATCTTTGTGGTTCATACTGAATGCAGCAAGTACTTTCAGTATGTTCCTAGAAGCAAAGCGCTCTGGTATGAAGACACCTGATCATTGTGAATTATTTCTGGTAATAAGAGGTTCAGTCTACTAGCCAAGATCACTGCAATGATTTTAACATCTCGATTTAATAAAGATATTGAATAATAAACTCAGTTGCTCCCCATCACGTCCTTGCTTCAAGAGCAGAATGATATATGCTTTATTTTGTGTGGGTCCCAACTGCCCCTTCCTCAAGGCCTCTCCACACATTCTCTATGGGTTGTGATACCAAATCCACCATCAGTTTATAAAACTCGGGACCTAGGCCATCATGGCCAGGCATCTTGCTCTTATTTTCCCTCCCCATGATGGACTGCCCCAGTGCCTTGTTCTGCTCTACTGAAATTTGGAGCAAACAGAGCCCTTCAAAGAACTTACCCCTTTCCTGTACATTGGAGTGGAGGAGTGGCCTAGTGGTTGGGGCAAGGTACTTCAGGCCGGAAGGTCGGGGGTTCAAATCCCACTAGAGGAGAGCAACCTTGGGCCAGAAGGACTGGGGTTTCTAGTCCCACAGGTGCTCCTTGTGGTCTTGGGCAAGCCACTTAACCCTCCATAGCCCATGTTCCCTGTAAAATAGTTATCTCCAAGTTATAATGCCCTGTTCAATGTAATTTCAGTTTGTTCAATGTAAACCGCACTGATGCAGAATAGCGCGGTATATAAGAGAATGTAAATAAATAAATAAATTTTCAGGTCCTCATGCATATAACTGTTGATTAAAACTAAGACTTGTTCCCTCAACTCCGCTTGGTTCGTGTACCTCCGCTCCTTACTGTCCTTTATAGCTGGGACAACTTGCTTGATCCTGCAAGATCATACCAGGTTGTCTAGCAACCTGCCTACTTTGTTGCCCCATCTATAAAAGTGGAACCTCTACATGTAAATGTTCCTCTCAGCCCTTTGATGAAACAATTAATAAAGATGAATGCAGACAGACCCCCACCTTCTGCCTATCTTCGTCTGTGAGCGTGGAAACATGACAATGCTGAGTTTTGACAATTCTTTAGATAATTCCAGCAGCTGCACATTTAAGGACCAATATTGCATGAGGCATCAAAGAAGTCAATAACTGGCTAAAAATCCTGCTCAGAAAAGGGCACGAATCACAAGTCAACTGGCGTAAACACAGGCAAAGATGGAAAACACGACTATGGAAAATCATCTCCCAGTGGCAAAATCTGGCTATGTAAGTGGAGATATTCAAGATACCCATGCAAAGTGGCCTACATGAATATTGAGCCATAAACAATGCACAGCATGGAGTGAAGGCCGTAACCATGCAGTGATGCAAACGCGAGTAAGATGTAATATTCTGCTGCACATGAGTAGAGTTGCCAAAAAGTGGGCAAGACTGCAATATCCCATTTTATATATATGTATATAGTTAACCCAGTTATCCAAGTTTGTACTCCTGTTCAATGTAAAACCTGACAGTTTGTCGTAATGGTCGTTTTGTTATGATGTAAACCGCGCTGATTCTAAATAGCGCGGTATATAAGAAACTGTAATAAATAAATAAATAAAATAAATAATAAATAAATATAGTGTGGGGGAAGAGGGAAATATTGCCTGGTTATGAGAGTTTGTCTGCCCTTCCACATGTATTGCCTGGTTATGACCTTCCGCATAGTGTCAGTACAGGAACCCTTTCTGGTTGGGAAGATACACAGCAGCAGTATGGCGACCAGGTGAGTGGTCAACTTCAGCACTGCTGAAGCTGTGGCCCTTGACAAGATGGTGCTGAGATTCGAGGGGGTAATGTACCCCAGGGGCCACTGTAGGGCTAATCTGCGCTTCTTTATGGCCATCTGGAGGGGTATCAAGCTCCATCTGCGAAGATAAGTAATCAATGGATGAGAGCGGGGGGAGGGGGGGGGCAGAGCAGCAGGACAGAAATAATCTTCTGCCACAGGCCTAGCTGTGGGAGTGCACATGCAAACAGCGAGGATGGTTCATGACACCTGCTGTGGTCAGCACCATGTGAAAGTTTATTGACTCTGCCAGGTTCCACACTTCTTAATGCATATCTCTGCCATCCCATTTTGCCTAGAACAATATACAGCTGCAGACATCATATAAGAGGACACAATAGTTCCCCCTAGTAGAGGATGTCTTGCAAATACATGGGTCACAGGTTAAAGGCCACAGCAGGGAACTGTAATAGCTTCTGGGGGCTGTTGCAGTTATTACTTGTTGTGGCAGCATCACTTTTGTCATTGTAGCCATTATCTTGTTGCCTGCTGCAACTGCCCAGTCTCCATGAGAAATTATTCATGCTGGCTATGAACATTTGGAGAATATTGAAGTAAACAAATGGAAACAGATGTCCATTCCATAGCATGTCCTCACCGATGTCCCCTGTTCCCCACATATCACCATATGTTGCACAGCTGGGAGTCATGTACAGCATCACAAAGCGCTGGTTCTATCAACAATCACACACATGCAACAGAAATATGTTAAAAAACACAAACCATGCAGGAAGTGACATCACCGACACTAATGGAAGCTTAGGTTCTTCGCTCCACCACCAAAAGCCATCTAACTCACTGCAGCAGGAGATCGATCTGGGTACACAATGCAGCAGGGTGTGCCAGGAGTACCAGGGAACCAATGGTGGCAAAAAGTAAGTAGCTGGAGACAAAAGAGAAGCTGCCACTTCACAGCAGCTCCTCAGCAGAGCTGGACTGCATGGCAGCATCCCATTAGATATGGCATCTGATGAGTTGGATGAGGAGAATCTGGATGGAACAGAAAATGGGGGTGCGACAGCTCTTGCGCACATCTTTTTGCAATGCGAAATTCATCGGGGATTCGAGGAGCTGACAACGGTGTTCTGGTCAATGCAGGAGGACATCATGAATACGATTGTTGAGTTCCATGGGAATATAAAGGAACTGGGGCACTGTGTAGAGGAGGCCGAGACAAAACTGGAAGGCCAAAACTGGAAGGCCAAAAAAACTCACTCAGTCAAACATCAGCAACATCATCTACTAAAATGTGCGCTCATAAACGCGAGATCTACACGCCAAAAATGGCCAGCAATCACCGACCTTATAACATTCCACGACCTTGACATATTAATAATCACGGAGTCATGGTTGTCAGATTGTGATAATGCGATCATCAATCAAATGACCCCAGCCGGCTTCTCACCGTATACTTGTCACAGAGCTAAACAAAAAGGAGGTGGGGTACTCATCCTCGCAAAAGCAGAACTGAAATTCAAACTAAACGACGCATCTACCTCAACGCACCTTGACACTATTACCATATCAAATGACCAATGCACAATAAACGCACTCTACAGAGCACCAACATCATCCTCTGATGACCTACCAGCAATCATCAAGCTTGCATGCAACTCGGATAATCCACGTTCATCAAACTGGCTAATAGGAGACTTCAACCTCCCCTCCTTACCTGAAGCACAAGCAAGAACCTTCCTCGAAGCTTTATACGACCTGGACTACAAGCAAATAGTACACTCCCCTACGCATGCAAAGGGTGGTATCCTTGACCTTATTTTTGCCCCTCAATATATAGCTGACACCACACCTCAGCTGCTGACTGCTATATCCCCAGTACCTTGGTCTGACCATAACCTCCTCAACTTCCACATACCAATCACACACCACCATAAGACCAGTGACAAGGCCAGCACCCCTGACCCCGGAATACTAACAACACGATTTCGTCCACTCGACAAGGAAGATGTACTTATCAAGCTACTGCCACGCCTTGACGTTCCTATCCTTGACCCAGACGAACTTGTAGTGAATTGGAACAACAGTATCAGAGCTATAGCCTGTATCCCATCCACCAACAAGGTACCCAGGAAACGTGCACATGCTCCCTGGTACTCTACTGACCTTCGAGCTTCCCTTTTACAACTACGTAAACTCGAAAGACGATGGCGCAGGAACCAGACTACAGCAGCCTATCACAACTACAACTCTCATCTAGCTCTACACAGAGAGAAAATAAGTGAAAAAAAGAAACAACATCACTCAACCATTCTAAAACGGTCTTTGAATAAAACACATGACCTATTTAATATAGTAAAGTCATTAACAGGGGACCCAGCACCAGTAAGCCCACTCATGCCTCAACCACAGGATTACTCGAACTATCTACAATCAAAAATGATCCAATCCAACACGATTCCATCCACCTATAACCCAACCATTGTAATAAGTACAACAAAGCCTACCCTACTACTCAATTTCTCTGCAGTATCTACTAAAGAAATTGAAGACACCATCACCTCCATCAATCTCACCACTGCCCCAAATGACCCTTGCCCAGCAAGCTGGATAAAGGAACTTCGACATGAACTAAGCCACTCATTATGCAATATAACCAACCAATCTCTACTAAGGGGCATCTTCCCACAAAGTTTAAAACACACATCAATCAGGCCCCTACTAAAAAATAGTCGCCTTGATACATCCAAAGTCGAATCCTATAGACCTATATCGAGTATCCCCCTGCTGGCCAAGATCATCGAGAAAATAGTCCAGCGACAGATCCAGCAACACGTCGACATTGAGTCACCTCTCGACCCAGCTCAACATGGCTTCAGAGAATCGCATGGGGTAGACACCATCTTAACTACCCTTTTCGACAAATTAATCACAGGAATTAATAATATACACCAAGGCTTCATCCTTATCTTCCTCGACATTGCTGCCGCCTTCGATTCTGTGAACCATAAGATACTATTACAGCGTCTCCAGGAAAAAGGGCTACAGGATACTGCGCTACAATGGTGTGAATCATACTTAACCAATAGATGGCAGCAAGTAAAAACAGGCAGCACCTCTTCTGAACCTTTTCTACAGAAGCAGGGAGTACCCCAGGGATCATCCCTGTCTGCCTTACTATTTAACATTTATATGCAGCCTATCTGCTCTCTGATCCGCTCCCTAAATGTAGAATGCCTGGTGTATGCTGACGACATACTACTATACATTCCATTTACTATTGAGCAGCCCGATTTCTCCCCTATCATCAGATGCTTTGATGCAGTTGCTGAATGGCTCCTCACTCAAAACCTGAGGATCAATCATAACAAGACTGATGTCCTCTTTGTCACTAGGAACCAGAAGTTCGTTACACCTCCTTACCTGCAAGTTAAAAATGCTGAACTCAAAACAAGAGACACAATCCGATATCTAGGAATTACTCTAGATCGGCGTCTGGACATGACAACCCATGTAAAGGCCGTTACAAGATCAGTTTACCACAAGATACGAACCCTCCGCCACCTCCGCCCTCTGCTAGATTTCTCTGACTACCGAACGATATTTCAGGCCCTAGTAATCCCACATCTTGATTTCGCAAACATCATCCTTCATGGTCTCCCACAGGCAACCCTCAACCCGCTTCGGCTGGCCATGAACTCAGCTGCTAGGGTCTTAACAGGTGTATCAAAAATGGAACATATAACACCAGTGATGAAAGAGTTACACTGGCTACCACTACAAGCCCGAATCCAATACAAGGTACTAGTCATGACTTTCAAGGCACTGAACAACCAGTCTCCTACACCTATCAGCAACATGATTAACAATATTCCTGAAAATAGAATAAGACGGCCTGCACTACTCAACATGTTAATAGTACCCAAATTTACCACAAGGTGCACAAAGACAACTACTAATAGAGCTTTCTCGATTTATGCTCCGACAACCTGGAATGAACTTCCCACCTGGATTCGATCCATACCAAGCCTCACCACATTCAGAAAAGAAATAAAACACCATCTATTTCAAATCTACTATCCCGAAACCAGTCCTGAAAAACATAAGTCACAGGCATCCACCCCCTGCTCTAATTATCCCAACGCACTAACCCAACACGAAAACGGTTAGCCGCCCTCTCCCTATGGCTGTATCCTGTCCCCCATCCGATCTAGCTATAACCAAATATCAGTTGTATTTAACTCTATGTAAATTTTATGTGTATATATCTTGTAAATAGTTTCCCCCGTTATTCTCCCGTTATGACTGTACCCTTGTTCTATGTAAGCACATTGTGTTATGTAAAAAACATTGTTGCATTGTTCAGTTGTAATGTAAACCGCACTGATCTTAATAGCGCGGTATATAAGAAAAGCAAATAAATAAATAAATAAATAAAAGGCCCTGATGGATCTGCAATGTACGGCGGATAGGCAGCGATCCCAAGCTTTGGAGCATGCTTACAAGATTGATGACATTAAGACTAGAGCCCACCATAACAATATGCGTCTGAGAGCCATACCGGAACCCAAAGGAGGAGCTGAGAATCTCGAGGACGTGGTGAGAGCCATCACTTAGGGCTTGCTGATGCCAGAGGAGTTTTAGGCCCGGGGAGCCATAATAGAGATCGAGAGGGTCCATCAGGCATTGGGGAAGCCCCCTGGTAACAAGCTGCGTGACATTATCGTGAACGTCCTGCGCTATTCAGATGCAGATCTGCTATTGCGGAGGGACAGGAAAAAGAAAATGCTACAATATTGGGAGGCGCCAGTGTCTTTATTTCAAGACTTGTCCACTTTTACACTGGTGCGTCGCCGTAAAATGAAGCCCATCACTGAGGTCTTGCTAAGGGAGGGGATTTGGTACGCCTGGTCTTTTCCCTTCTGTATGAACTTTGTGGTGGTGGGCAAGAAGGTGTCAGTTAAGGACCAAACTGAGGCCTGGCGGGCCTTGTGACAGATGGGCCTCATGGAGAACAACATGGCACCCGCGGTGCCTTCTTCACGATCTCTATCCTCCAAGTGGCAGCAGGTGGGGAAACCGATCCAGTCCAGATTGCATCATAGTTTTCTACCTGAGAGATGTTGTGAGGCTGGGATGTGGAGCTGACCCCGCTTCTAGTAGCCTGTACTGAAAATGGACCCTTGTTGCATTCACCACGTTGGGAGACTGAACCTACTGGCTGGACTGTTGATCTCAGCTGTTTATAAATAGCCATTGTTGTTCATGTTCTCATGCTTGGGGTTTTCTCTTTTTTCTTTCTCTGTTAAGTATTGTTATCTAAGGGACCGTAAAGTGGAGAGGGAGGTGGGTGAAGGGGAGGATCTGATATGACCAGAAGATGTGGTATGTTCATTTCTCTGATCTGCCATGAGGGCGGATATTCATGTGGGCTGGGAAGGGGAGGTAGGAGTGGGGGAGGGAGGGAGAGGGGGTACTGGGATGGATTTGGGAATGGTCTTGGGGAGGTTGGGGCTTGAGTTCATAGTGGGAAGGGTGGATCCACTGTGAGGGAAGGCCGAGAAGGAGAGTACTGCTAGTGAGCCTGGATGAGCGAGAAGGTGGGGGTGTGGAGGAGCACCAGCGTGCGCATGGTCAGTGGGGAAAGTGCGTTCCTATGCTCCTTGACTTTGGAGAGGGGGTGGAGGATGATAGTATGCCATGTTGAAAACTGTGTCCTTTAATGTGAAGGGTCTGAACTCCCCTCGGAAACCCTCCCTCCTGTTTAAGGAACTGCAGACCCTGGAAGAAGTGTGGGGTAGCCATATTGTTTCACCAGATCTTGTGCATTGATGTGGAAGAAGTGCAGAAGGATAAGGCAGGGCGATGGATCTTTATGAATGTTCATCTTGATGGTGCTCTCTTCACCCTAGCTAATGTCTATGCTCCTAATGAAGGTCAAGCACAATTCTTTGCAGTTTTGAAAGCCTCGCTGGCAGAATTTGCTAAGGGGAGGGTGGTCTTGGGTGGAGACTGTAACGCTTGTATGTTACCTAGTTTAGACTCCGCAGGCAAAGGCACCCAGAGGGATAATGGGGCCAATTGGGTGCTTCGGCCCTGCTCGCGGATTTGGGACTTCGGGACGTTTGGAGGGATGCCCACCATGGGGAACGAGGTTATACCTATTATTTACCGGTTCATCGGGTCCACATGAGAATTGATTATTTGTTAGTGGATCAAAGCCTGCTGGGGTGGTGGGGGATCATGGGACCATTACGTGGTCAGACCATGCCCCTTGGGTTGACATCTCAGACCTATTAGCCGCCATGGGCGATCAGATGTGGACGTTACAGGGGAGCTTCTTTCAACGCACTGTGGCTATTAGGGAGCAGGATCTTTTTATACAAGAATACTTTGAGCTGAACTCCTCAGAAGAGGTGGCATTACTGGTGGTCTGGGATGCTTTTAAGGCAACTGCCCAGGGGCGCCTCATTGCGGAGGCAGCACACACTGAGAAGCAGTGGGCATAAGAGTCCCGGCACTTAGAAGCAGAGGTTAAACACCTCCAGCTGGAACATGTACATATGGGCTCTCAGTGGGCTTGGAATCAGTGGCGGGCAGTTTGGGCCCGCCTTGACAAGCACATCCAATGAGATCTAGATCTCATGAGGCATGAATTAGCCAAAACCTCTATGAACAGGGTAATATGTTTGGGCGGTATCTTGTGCTCCGCCTTCAGAAGGGACAGGCTACATGCATGATACACGAAGTGCGGGATGCATTGGAGACATTGCAGATGGAGTGTGGGGAAATCCGAGCAGCGTTTGCGGGTTACCTGGAGCACCTGTATGCTGAGGATCTAACTGGTCATACTCACATTGATAGCTATCTGTGAGATATGGAATTGCTGGTGTTGTTGGAATTGAACTGAGAACGTTTGGAGGCTGAAATCATAGCACAGGAGGTGCAGCTGGCTATACTCTGACTGCCGGTGGGGAAGGCCCTGGGGAGTGATGGATTTTCTTCAGAGTATTATAAAATGTATGTGGGCCATTTGTCTCCCATTCTGGCCATGCTCTTCAATGATGTTTGGGGGGGGGGGGTGCTCAGTGTTACCTCCAATGCAGATGGAGGCCATTATCAGCATCAGCTGGGTAAGCCATGCACTGAGGTGACCTCTTACCGCTCCATCTCCCTTCTCAATACAGATGTAAACATTTTTGGCTGCATTGCTGGCAGCCCGGTTAAACCAACTACTCCCTGGGTTGGTACATGAAGATCAGGTGGGGTTTGTGCCAAGGCGGCAGGAAGCCAACAACATTTGTGAGATGCTTCAGGTGATGCATGTGGCACGATGTGATCCCAAGCCTATTCTCCCTCATGGGAGTCGGGAAGTCTTCGATAGAGTCAGCTGGGATTTTTTGTGGGGAGTCCTGGACAAAATGGGTTTTGGGCCCCATTTTCAGAGGTGGGGTTTGCAGCCTATATCAGGGACCGCGAGCTAGCGTTTGTGTCAATGGTGGCCAGTCCACGAGTTCTGCTCTGGGAAAAGGCACACGTCAAGGGTGCCCGCTAACCCTTCTTTTGTTTGCCTTAGTAATGAAGCCACTGGCACAGCAATTTCACACACACCCAGCGGTACACAGCGTTCAGGTGGACACTCGAGAATATAAGATCGTGCTATTCGCGGACGACATTATATTGTCTTTGATCAACCCATTGAGAGAGGAATGGCCTTGTGGTTGGGGCAAGTTACCTCAGGCTGGAAGGTCGGGGGTTCAAATCCCACTAGAGAACAGCAGTCTTGGTCTGGAAGGACTGGGGTTTCTAGTCCCACAGGTGCTCCTTGTTGTCTTGGGCAAGCTACTTAACCCTCCATTGCCCATGTTCCCTATAAAATAGTTATCTCAAAGTTATAATGCCCTGTTCAATGTAATTTCAGTTTGTTCAATGTAAACCGCCTTGATATCATGAAAGGCAGTATATAAGAAATGTTAAATAAATAATTGCTCTGCCCTGTGCAATGCAAATTTTTGAGGCCTTTTTGCGAGTCTCTGGATTCAAGATTAATTTCTCAAAATCTGAGATCTTGAACCTTGGGGTAAGTTTGGCTGGCTGTACTTGCTTGTGGGCGGGTCTCCTCTTCAGGCAGGTGGAGAAAGCTATTCACTATTTGGGGGTGAATTTGACCACAGAACCAGGAGCTTTATTGACCCTTGCTTTAGCAGGTAAGGAAAGATTTGGACTTGTGGACCAGGTTGATGTTATTGTGGTTTGGTCATATTGCAGTGACAAAAATGGTGGTTGCCCCGCATTTCTTGTATCTGTTTCAGGTACTGCCCATCCTGTAACCTCTGGGAGGCCTTAGCGTTTTGGCAGTGTGTGCTAATGAAGTTCATCTGGCAGTCATGGTGGCCCCGAATTGCACGGCGGATACTTTATGCTCATCTGAGGAGGGGGAGGGATGGGAATCCACAACCTTCAATGGTATTACACGGCAGCGCAGTGTCATGCTGGTGTGGAATGGATGAACTTTACTAGTCCCAAACTTGGATACAGCTTGAGAAAGACTCGGCAGGTGGGCCAGGCCTGGGAGACCAGCAGTGGTTGCAAGCTGGACTACAAGCTTACCTGCGGTCTGGGAACCCTTATGTGATCCACACTATCCGTTATTGGGATCATTTTTTTTTGGCCACAGGGGGCCTCTTTGTCACCAATTGTCTATAAGTTTAAATTAGACTTACCTGCTAATTGTAGTTCCTGACGGAACTCCAGTCTAGTCCCAGAAACTCTGGGTTGTCATCCTCTTCCAGCAGCTTGGAGACTGATACACGTCATTCTTTGATGACACTGGCATAAGGACACAGGCACCGCCTCCTCCCACTCCAGTTACCTATTGACAAAGTAGACTCATTGGAGCAACAATTAAGTTAGAATACACATATATATATATATTACTATCTAACCGTATAACCAAGCAAAAGAACCTTACGAACTATGTCATCCTATCTTAACCGCTAAGGATCCTGCCTCCCCCATTGAGAGACACCTTCTCCTACGATATCACCGCCCTGAATGCAAGTTCTCCCCCTGCATCGGGAGCTGCACAGTTCCCTCTTGTTTTCTTACCTGTGAACTCTGCTGCTTCAGGCTGCAATCTCATTACAGAACCGAGGGGGGATCCGGGACTAGACTGGAGTTCCGTCAGGAACTACAATTAGCAGGTAAGTCTAATTTAAACTTCCTTAACGTCCCTCCAGTCTAGTCCCGGAAACTCTGGGGACATAACAGAGCAGTAAAAGAATTCAATGGGCGGGACCTGCTAGACCAGCCTGAAGCACCGCTGCTCCAAAACAGGTATCCCTCTTTGCCTGAACATCCAGACGATAATGTTTAACAAAGGAATTCAAAGACGACCACGTTGCCGCCTTACAAATTTCCACCGCCGGAACAAAACTACACTCCGCCCAGGAAGTCGATTGCGCTCTAGTAGAATGCGCTCTTAAGCCTGCGGGCACCGACTTACCCTTCAAGATATACGCTGATGCTATTGCCTCTTTTATCTATCTAGCAAGCGATGCTTTAGACGCTGCCTCTCCTTTGCGAGAACCTCCGAACAACACAAACAATCTATCCGACTTTCTAAATTCGGCCGTACAAGAGAGGTACTTTTTCATAGCCCTCTTAACATCCAACAGATGCAACTGCGTAATAGAATCCATTTCCGAAGCAGTTCGGAACACCGGAAGAGAGACTACTTGATTCACATGAAAAGGAGAAACGACCTTAGCAAAAAGGACGGAACCGGCCTCAAGACCACCTTGGAGTCATAAAAGGACAAGAAAGGAGTGGAGTGGAGGAGTAGCCTAGTGGTTGGGGCAAGGTACTTCAGGCTGGAAGGTCAGGGGTTTAAATCCCACTAGAGGACAGCAACCTTGGGCCAGAAGGACTGGGGTTTCTAGTCCCACAGGTGCTCCTTGTGGTCTTGGGCAAGCCACTTAACCCTCCATAGCCCATGTTCCCTGCAAAATAGTTATCTCCAAGTTATAATGCCCTGTTCAATGTAATTTCAGTTTGTTCAATGTAAACCACACTGATGCAGAATAGAGCGGTATATAAGAGAATGTAAATAAATAAATAAATAAATAAAAGGCTCCCTACAAGATAAGGCTTGTAACTCTGAAATTCTCCGTGCCGACGCAATGGCAACTAAAAACACCACCTTTAGTGTAAGATCCTTCAACGTTGTTTTAGCCAAAGGCTCAAACGGCTGCCTACCTAACGCCGCCAACATCAATTGCAGATCCCAAGATGGAACACGCTGCCTGAAAGGTGGTCTCAACAGACCCACCGCTCTCAAAAAACGTTTAATATCTGGATGGGTGCCGAGCGCTTGCCCCTTGATCTTCCCTCTATAACAGGAAAGTGCTGCCAACTGTACTTTCAAAATAGCGGCCGCTAAACCTTTTTGAAACCCATCCTGTAAGAAAGCTAAGACCTGCAGCACAGAGGCCCGTAGGGCTTCGCAACTCCTCTCACTACACCATGCTTCAAAAACACGCCACACTCGAACATACGCCAATGAAGTAGATGTCCTGTGAGCTCTCAACAGGGTCGCAATCACGCCCGGCGAGTAGCCTCTAGCCGCTAACCTCGCCCTCTCAAGAGCCAAGCTGTAAGCGAGAACCGAGCTACCTGAGGCATACACAATGGACCTTGCATCAATAGATCCTCCCTGACTGGTAGCCTCCAGGGCTGCCCTACTACCAGCCTCCTGAGATCTGCATACCATGGCCTTCGGGGCCATATTAGAATTACCTTTCTCTTGTGGCGTTCGATGCGCCACACCACCCGGCCTATCAACACCCAAGGAGGAAACACATACAGAAGCTGATCTATCGGCCAATCTTGAATGAGAGCGTCTAGACCCTCTGACATCCGCTCTCTGCGCCTGCTGAAAAAGCGACTGACCTTCGCAGAATTGAACGTTGCCATGAGATCCATAATCGGTATCCCCCAGCGCCAAACTATCTTGTCGTAAACCTCCAGATGAAGCGTCCACTCTCCGGGATCTACTTTTACCCGACTCAAGAAATCGGCCACTACATTGTCCACCCCTGCTACATGTGCCGCTGACAGAGCCGGAATAGTTTGCTCGACCCATCGGAACAACTGATCCACCTCGTCTTCTAAGGGAGCGCTGCTGGTGCCCCCTTGTCTGTTGATATAGGCAACTGCAGTGGCAGTGTCGGAAAATACTCTGATCGCCGTTCCGCAGAGGAACCGCTGAAACTCCAGCAGTGCAAGCCTCACTGCTCGAAGTTCCAACCTGTTGATTGACCAAGTCTTCTCCTGCACAGACCACTGCCCCTGCGTGAATCTCCCCTGAAAATGCACCCCCCAACCTAGGAGACTTGCATCCGTAGTCAGCGGAATCCAGAGCGGCGTGACCAAGGGCATACCCTTCGTTAGGGACTCCAGAAGTAACCACCACTGTAACGCTTGACGAGTTGCTTCCGGACAAAGCAGTCTCCGTGACAACGGATCGTTTTGGTGAGACCACCTTCTGAGCAACGCTCTCTGCAAGGGTCTCATATGCGCTCTTGCCCAGGGTACTAAGTCGATCGTCGCCGCCATTGTCCCTAGGACCTGCAAGTAATGCCAGGCTGTCGGACGGGCTCTGTCGAGAAACCTTCGAATCAACCTCCGTAAGGCTACCGCCCGATGCTCGGGCAGAAAAATCCTGCCTGACCTGGTATCGAACCGTGCACCGAGATATTCGATCACCTGAGACAGTACCAAACTGCTCTTGGCCACATTGACTACCCATCCTAAACTCTGAAGACAATCGACCACTCAAATTGTCGCCTCCTCGCTCTCCATCCTGGACTTCGCTCGAATCAACCAGTCGTCCAGATATGGATGAACGAGAATTCCATTTTTCCTGAGCTCCGCGGCTACAACCACCATGATCTTGGTAAAGGTCCTGGGCGCCATCGCCAGGCCAAAGGGTAGCACTCGAAACTGAAAATGCCCCATTGGCACCGCAAACCTCAGAAACCTCTGATGCACCTGCCGAATCGGAATGTGCAAATACGCCTCGGACAAATCGAGGGAAGTGAGAAATTCCCCTTCTCGTACTGCCATGATAACCGACCTCAACGACTGCATATGAAAATGGGAAATCCAGAGACATTTGTTTACCTTTTTGAGGTCCAGAATAGGCCAATAAGTCCCTTCTTTCTTCGGAACTACAAAATAAATGGAGTATCGACCTAACCCGCATTGGTCTCGAGGAACTGGCACTACCACCTTGAGATCTAGCAACCTTTGCAAGGTCTGTTTGACCGCCTCACGCTTGCGATGTGCCTTGCAAGGGGACTGTACGAAAGCATCGGTCACTGTCCTCTGAAATTCTAACGCATAACCTTCTCGAATCACCTCTAGCACCCACTGATCTGTCATAATTGCGACCCAGGCAGCGTAAAATTGCTGAAGACGTCCACCCACCGCTACGTCCAGCTGGGTCTCCCTGACTTTATTGTGTTTTTCGGGTACCCGAAGCAGCAGCATAAAAACCTCTGCTAGTCCCTCAGAGTCCCCTAAAGCTTTGGTTTCTATAGGGAAAACGCTCTCTTTGACTCTGCGTAAACCTGGGGGAGCGAAAATTATGAAAATCTCTCTGCGGCATTCTAGCTAGCGGTGGAAACTTTCCCGGCTTCTGTTTATCCTCCGGCAGCCGTCCACCCTTGGACTCCCCCAGATCCTTCACTATCTTTTCCAAATCTTCTCCAAATAGCAACTGCCCCTTAAAGGGCAGTTTACTTAATCTGGCTTTAGACGAAGCATCCATTGCCCAATTTCGCAGCCAGAGATATCGCCTCGCTGCTACTGCCAAAGCCATACTATCCGACAGTCCCCTAATGAGATCATAATGAATATCCGCCAGATACGCCATACCGGACTCAAACCGAGCCGCTTCATCAACCGCGTCCTCCATTCTGTTGGAGTCCGGTACAGCGTATCTGGCGGAGACAGGCTCAGGCCACCCAAGCCCTGCAAATAGACGCCTGAATGGACAGAGCATTAACTTCATACACCTGCCGCAATAGCGCATCTAGCTTCCTATCTTGCAAATCCTTAAGAGCCGCACCCCCTTCTACCGGAATGGTCATCTCCTTGGTCATGGCCGACACCGTGGCATCTACTTTCGGAGCCCTAAAGAGCTCCTTATCCTGCTCCACTAGCGCATAAAGACGAAACATTACCCTAGCACCTTTCAGTGTTGCTTCAGGCAAGTCCCACTCCCCTTGAATCATCTCCTTTATCACTCTATGAATGGGAAACGCCTTTTGAGTCTTCCGAAAGGCCTGTAATAGCGGATCTTCTAATACGGTCTCCTCTCCTGGTGTTGACGCCGGCATATTAAGAGCCTTCAAAGTCTCTGAAATCAGGGCAGGCAATTCCTCCCTTCGAAAAATGCGCACTACTTTAGCTTGATCGTCCTGCTCTGTAATCTCTCCCTCTTCCAAATCCTCGTCCATCTCCTGATCACGCTCCTCATCCTCTATGCGAAAACCCTGACTGACCCAGCTTGCCCATCTCCATTCGAGCTCTCTTGGGTCCCGAGATCGAAGAAGCCATCGACAGCAGAGTCCCTGGCCTTTTGTGCCCCAAATCCCCACCCATGGGACCAAAGACCGAGGACGAAGCCTCTCTAGGAGCCCCGCCAAATGCCCTTTGAATGAGAGCCACAAACTCTGGAGCAAAAATTGATGCCAAATCACCGGCCAAAGGTGTTTGCGGCCGCGGCCCATGCGGAGCCGTGGACGGACCCGGCACGACTTCTACCGGCTCCACTAGAGGAGATAGAGACCCCAGGACCAGTCCCTCGGGCTCCTCCACTGAATCCAAGCGTTGTTGCTCTAATGTGGGAGCCTGGCTACAGGTCTTAAATATCCCTGCCTCCGAAACTACCCCACAAAGGAGACAGCGTAGTTACTCACCTGTAACAGGTGTTCTCCAGGAGCAGCAGGAATCAGTCCTCACATATGGGTGACGTCGGCGCCGACGGAGCCCTCGCGGAGCAATTTTCCCCAGCTTTCAAAGAAAGCCTTTGGGAATTGCAGCGCGCATGCGTGGTCCTCTTCCCGCCCAAGGGTGCCATCTTGCTCAGTCAGATGACATAGCTAAAAGACAGCAAAAATTAGCAAAAACGAAAGCATATAACTGCAACTCCAAGGGGAGGAGGGAGGGTTGTGAGGACTGATTCCTGCTGCTCCTGGAGAACACCTTGTTACAGGTGAGTAACTACGCTTTCTCCAGGACCAAGCAGGAAGTCAGTCCTCACATATGGGACTCCCAAGCTTAAGGCTACCGGAGACCCTAAGCACAAAAATGAGCTCCCTCTAGCTCAGCAGCACAGAAGGAAGGAATCTTCTCTGAATATGTCTCCAACCGGTAGCCCAACATCCGGGATGGAGGGTAGGAGTTGCCTATACCTCGAAGAGGTTACGGAGGACTGCCTGTTCGAAAGTACTGTCCCTGCAGGACTCCCTCTCCAGGCAGTAATGGGCTGCAAAAGTCTGGCTTGAAGACCAAGTAGTGGCCCGGCAGATGTCTGCCAATGGAACAGAGCAGAGGTAAGCCACTGACGTAGCCTTCGCCCGAACACGATGAGCGGTGACCCTACCTTCCAGCACGAGGCCTGCAGCCTCGTAAGCCCAAGCGATGCAGTCTGCAATCCAGATGGACAGAGTACGCTTGGAGACAGGGAGCCCCAACTTGTTGGGGTCATAAGACACGAAGAGCTGAATAGCCTTTCGGTGCTCCCGCGTATGGTCAAGGTAGAGGTTCAGCGCCCTCCTACAGTCCAGGGTATGCAGGACCATTTCAGCTCGGCTGGAGTGTGGCCTGGGAAAGTAGGTCGGAAGTACCACCTCCTGGTTGATGTGAAAAGGGGAAACCACTTTAGGAAGAAACTTAGGGTGAGTCCGTAGGACTACCCGGTTCTTGTAGAACCTAGTGTAAGGAGGATCAGATACCAGGGCCTGCAGCTCACTAACGCGTCTAGCAGAAGTGAGGGCCACCAAGAACAAGGTTTTCCAGGAAAGAAAACGAAGAGGACAGGTAGCCATAGGCTCAAAAGGCGGACAGGTAATCCGCTGTAAAACCACATTGAGATCCCAGTTCGGGGCTGGCATTGCGCAAAGGTGGTTTAAGGAGAAGGAGGCCTCTGAGAAAACGAGCCACCAGAGGGTGGCTGGACAGAGGTCTACCATCCACCGGCATGTGATGCGCAGAAAGAGCACTGAGGTGGACCTTGACCGAGTTGGACTTAAGTCCAAGGTTAGAGAGAGAGAGCAAGTACTGCAAGACCACTGATGTTGAACAGGAGAAGGGGTCTTGAGACTGCTGAGTACACCAGACGGAGAACCGACGCCACTTAAGAGCGTAGGACTTCCGGGTGGAAGGCCTCCTGGAGGCCAAGACGACCTCTTCCACATCTGGAGGTAGCTGGAGAGGAGCAAGGACTACCCTTTCAGCAGCCAGGCCATCAGATGAAGGGACCAGAGGTTGGGGTGCAGGAGCATCCCCTGATCCTGCGAGAGGAGGTCAGGCTGAACCCCCAGAGGAAGAGGGGTGTCCACCGCCAGCTGCATCAGAAGCGGGAACCAAGGTTGTCTCGGCCACCGGGGAGCCACTAGGATCATCGATGCCTTGTCTCTGAGAACTTTGAAGAGCGTCCGAGACACCAGAGGCATGGGTGGAAAGGCATACAAGAGGCCTGTGGACCATGGAATCAGAAAAGCATCCACCGCTACCCGGAGAGGATGCGGCTTTCGAGAGCAGAATCTGGGAAGCTGCCGGTTCAGAGGACTGGCGAACAGATCCAGGGTGGGGAGGCCCCAATCTCCACTCGTGCGGTTGGAGGACCCTGCTCAGTTTGTCTGCCAGGTAGTTTTCTTGACCTGGGAGATAGACAGCTTTGAGGACGATGTTGCGATGGACGGCCCAAGAGCAGAGCTTCTGTGCTTCCTGACAAAGAAGGAAGGAGCCGGTTCCGCCTTGTTTGTTCACGTAGAACATGGCAACCTGATTGTCTGTCTGGACAAGTACTGACTGGTGAGAAATCAGGTGAGAGAAGGCTTTGAGCGCTAGGCGGATGGCTCTGAGCTCCAGGAAGTTGATCTGCTGAGCGGACTCCCAAGGAGTCCAGAGACCCTGAGTACAAGTCCCTTGGCAATGTGCTCCCCAACCCTGGAGAGAAGCATCGGTCGTCAGGACCTGAGAATGTGTAGGGGGCTGAAAAGTCACCCCTAGCACTAGGTTTGGCAGATGAAGCCACCATCGCAGAGAGGAGACCAGCTGGTCGGAGATCTGTACGGAGTCCGCTAGGCTCCCCGTGGCCTGATGCCATTGAGTGCGAAGGCACCACTGAGCAGGACGCATGTTCAGGCGGGCATTGGGGGTTACATGGACCGTGGAAGCCATATGGCCGAGAAGTCGCAGAAAGTGCCTGGCGGAGACCAGGGAATTGCTGTGAAAGCGGCTGGCGAGATCCATGAGCCGTTTGGCCCGGTCCAGAGGGAGGAAGGCCCTCGCCTGAAGCGTGTCCAATCTGACGCCTATGAACTCGAGATTTTGAGAGGGGAGCAAAGTGGACTTTGCGAAGTTTATGACAAAACCCAAGTGCTGGAGCAGAGTCACAGTGCGATGAGTAGCCTGAGTGGCTTCTTGGGCAGACTGGGCCCTGATGAGCCAGTCGTCCAGGTATGGGAACACAAAGAGACCTTGAAGTCTCAGATAGGCCGCCACCACTGCTAGGCATTTGGTGAACCCCCTGGGGGCGGAGGATAGGCCAAAGGGCAGTACTCTGTACTGGTAATGGTTTCCTCCCACAACAAACCTGAGATATTGTCTGTGGTCTGGATGAATAAGGATATGAGTATACGCATCCTTTAGATCTAAGGAGCATAGCCAGTCTCCCTGCTGGAGGTAGGGCAGCAGGATTCCAAGGGTAAGCATTTTGAACTTTTCCTTTGCAAGGAACTTGTTGAGGTTTCGCAAGTCTAGGATGGGTCTGAGGCCCCCTGTTCTTTTTGGAATCAGGAAGTACCTGGAATAAAACCCTTGACCCTTCAGGTGGTGGGGCACCGGTTCCACGGCTTGTTCCTGAACGAGACTTGCTAACTCCTAAAGGAGTAAGTCCCTGTGCAGAGGGAGTCTGGAAGGCTCCCCTGGAAAGTAGGAGGGAGGTACCTGGTGAAAATGAAGAAGATAGCCCTTTTGAACTATGTGAAGCACCCAGGTATCTGTGGTGATGTTGGACCACCTGTGGGCAAAGTGGACCAGCCGGCCTCCTGTGCTGAGAGAAACCAGCTGAGGGGGAGAGGCTATGCTGAGAAAGTCAAAAACCCCCACCCTGCTGAGAAGGGGCCGGTGGTGCAGGCTTGGGGGCTTGCTGCCTATGGGACCCATTACCCCGTCCCTTGGCCTGCTTTCCCTGTGGGGGAGCCGCTGAGGCCTGATACTGAGGGTAGTATTTATAGGCAGCACCTTTCCTCGGGTAAAAGGGCTTTTTCCCCGAGGCCTTCTTCTTTTGAGAAGGGGCAGAGGTCTTCCTCGAGAGACGAGTCCTGGTGAGAGTCTCCGTCTCGATTTGTGCAGCCTTCTCATCCATGGGCTTGCCAAAGAGGTTATCACCTCGGCAGGGGACATCGACCAACTTGTCCTGTACCCAGGGCTCGAGGTCGGACGTCTGAAGCCAAGCCTGGCGGCGTCCACAGATGCCGGCCGCAGCTACTCGAGCCGAAACCTCAAAACCATCATAGGCTGCTCGAGATATAAACTTGGAGCACTCTCGAATACCAGTAGACAAGGATTGGAACCTCTGCAAAGGTTCGTCGGAGAGACCAGCAGAGAACCCGGCTATTTCCTTAGCCAGGTCTCGGAGATACATGCCCATGTAGAGCTGGTATGTCTGGACTCGACAAGCAAGCATAGAGCCCTGGAAGCACTTCCTACCGAGGGCATCCAGGCTTCGGGCTTCCCTACCAGGGGGCACCGAGGAGTGCATTTTCTGACTCTTTAGTCTATGCATGGCCGATTCCACCACCATGGAATGGTGCGGTAGTTGTGCCTTTTGGAAGCCAGGGCTCTTGCGGACTCGATAAATGGAATCGACCCGCTTGCTTAACACCGGCGATGACGCCGGGCTCTCCCACATGTGGAAGAGAAGTCGTTCCAGCATGGGAGGAACCGGTACAATAAAGGCCTCCTTCGGGGAAGAGTCATATTGGAGGGCATCGAGTTCTTTGACTCGAGGCTCCTCCTCGGGATCTGCAGGGAAGGCCAAGGCCTTGGCCATATCCCTCACGAAGTCCGAGAACCGGGTATCCTCCGGGGGGGGACCGTCTCCGAGGTTCGGACTCGGGGGAGTCCGAAGGGACACACCGAGTCCGAAAGGAACCAGGTGACTCTTCGTCCTCAAATTCCCAGGCCGACTCCTCGGAGGAGGAGTCGATCGGCTCCGGTCGGGCGGGCACTGATGCCATCCGCCCCGACGCCGAGGGAGTCGACGTCGACGACCTCGGTCCCGAACGGGAGGCCAAAGGAGACCTCAACCGAGGATCGACTCGAGCCCTCATGGACTCGAGAATCGGCTCGGTCTCCGGGGTCGATTTGGAGGTCGACGTCCCGGCGGTCAGGGCAGAAGCACCGGCGAGGCCAGCGATCAATGCCCGCTGCTGGTCCAAGAAGGCAGACAGACTGCACTCCAAGACCGTCAACCTGAGTCCGAGCTCAGGAGACCCAGCAGCCCCCGACTCGGGCCCCGACGGCGTCGGGCCCGACGTCGGGTCCTTCGGAGGCGAGTTCACGAGGACAACAGTACTTACGTGAGCGGGCAAGTCCACCTCGATGGCCTCTCCGTCTCCAAGGACCCGGGACGGGAATCGGGGCTATGCGACCTGGCCCTCGAGGAACCAGGAGCGTCCACCGATCCCGCCCTCGCGGGTTTCTTCTTCCAATGATGCTCCCGGGTAGGAGACCCCCTTTCAGAGGAACTCCGACGATGCTCAGGACCAGAGTCCCGAGACGTCGAAACCTCTGACGAGGTCCGAGCCCTGCCGGAGTCAGAAGATACGCTCCCGCTGGTGCTGCCGACTCCTCAATGCTTTTGAGGACATTTTGCCGCAGGGCCCGCAGATCATGGGGTCATGATCTGGGCCGAGGCAGCGGAGGCAGAAGTCATGAGTGTCTGTAAGAGACATAAGTTTCTTACAGAGGTCACACTTTTTAAAGCCACTGGCAGCCATCGGGGGAAAAAGGGCCCCTGCGAGGTCGAACGACCGGGCTGCCAGGGAAAAAGGAAAAAAGCGCGAAATCTGTCACGAAGGACAAAAAAACGAAAAATAAAGGACGGACTCGCAACCGGCGTCGCGAGTCCGGGCGGGAAAAGAACCGGCGTCGAACCGAAGAAAAAATAAAGAAAAATAGAGAAAAATCAACTTTTCTGCGGGGATTCACAGGCAACGTCTGTAGGGCTCCGCGGAAAAAAGAAGACTGAGCAAGATGGCACCCTTGGGCGGGAAGAGGACCGCGCATGCGCGCTGCAATTCCCAAAGGCTTTCTTTGAAAGCTGGGGAAAATTGCTCCGCGAGGGCTCCGTCGGCGCCGACGTCACCCATATGTGAGGACTGAATTCCTGCTTGGTCCTGGAGAAATAAGGTCTTTGCCGGCATCCTAAGTCCCTGGCCCAAAGTCCTCGTGACCAAGAATCTCCAGGAGCCACAGAAAATACCAAAGGCAGCTACAGCTCTGAACTAGCAGGAAAGATGAGAACCGGTTTTTTTTTTTTTTTTTTTTTTAACTAACCAAAAAGAAGCAGGAACTCTCCGGACCTAGAAACTGCTATCCAATTTAAAAAACGAAGCTTCCCCTCCGAACTACACGGCGTTGTTTCCCCGACCTGTGACGTGGTAGCATTGCCAGAAGCCATGGAAACAGATAGTGACCCGCTGGAAGGTTCGGGTACTGCAGGTAAAGGCAAGATTTTCCCTTCTCAGCACAAGATGCACATGGCTAATCAGCTAACACAGCTCACCTCGGGGGAGGGGAGAAGCAGAGTTGCTGATTGGGCACGCCCTAGCAGGAGGCGGGTTCCCCAGAGCAGAGGCACCTTGTTAAACAGAGAGAAGGAAGACAGAAGACGGAAAGAGAGGAACGGAAGGGGGAAAGAGAAGGAGGAGAAAGAGGAAGCTGAACGCTGGAGAGAGAAAGCAGAACACTGGACAAAGCCAGCAGAAGTGTGCTTTAGAGACGGAGCAAAGCAAGGACAAAGGAAGCAACCTGGAAGGCAGGAACTAGCCTTGGATGCCAGAACGTTTGACTTTGAAGGAGAAACGCTCCCCAACTGCAATCCTAGGAGAACGCTTTCTAAGCCAAGAAGCAGGTACCAGGGAGACTCAGTGCCTGGAAAAGCCTTCTGGGAACAAGAGAGGGGTGAGGCACTGAGAGACCCAGGCATAAAGCCTATGCTTTTGGAGCACAGAGCTGACCCGTGGAAAGAAAGGCAGACTGCTAAAGAACTTTCAGACATTCTTCAATATAAGGTACAGCCTGTCTTTAATTCTGATAACAGCTTTTATGAGAAGCCAGACTGTGTGAATGTTAATTTTAAAACCCAGGGCAAGCCCAGGTTTTATGAAGGCAGTTGGCTACAACCTGAAACTCATTTAAATAAACCCAGTTTTCCTCACCAAACTGCTGAAAGAGTTAGCAAGCAGGCTAGCTACAAGGACACAGCTGATTTATATGGTAGAGATATATGCCGGGAGGATTTAGGAGGTCCTAAGTTTGAAGTGCTGTTTAGAAATACTCCACATGCAAATGAACTGGATAACCCGACACTGGCTCACAGAGACAAGTGGGGGAGGGGTAACTCCAGTGTAGTGAATGAGCGTTGTAACAGAGACGACATTGTTTGTTTGCCTAAAGCAAAACCCATAAACAATTACTCACCCGAGGAAGGAGCTAATTCTCAGCCCAGCCCATATAGAAAGCAGGCTGAAGCTCTCCTACAAGAGTTCAAAGAATTCTTAAACAAACAAACCATTCCTGAGCAGAAAGTAGTGCAGTCAGTGCAGAGCCCAGAAGCAGATGTGCCATTGGTTCTTCCCTTGCCAATGATTGAGTTAAATCAACTAATGGACTGCTCAACCTGTCTGATTGACAAGGAATAGCAAAGCAAAGCTTGAATGGTCCTTTTTCTGTGATAACCTGAAATGTTTGCTATTTAAGTGCCTGGCTGAAGAGCTTACCTGAAGTTAAGAATAAGCTGAAGCATTGTTTGGTTATAGCACATGGACATTATTGTTTTCCTTGTTTTTGATTGCCAAGTAGAGTTCACATGAGGGAATGTGAACTCCAACATTAATGGACACATTTGAGCACAGCCTTTAAAAGAGCCTTATTTTCATTATTCCTGTTTTTGGCTACAATACATTATCCTTTATGCTTGTCCTATCCTTTTGAAGCGGGAGAAATAAATCCTTATAAAAAGAAATATTCTTTTGCCTGCCTTACCATTCGACCTACACAACTACAACCTTAACCTCAAGGCCCACCCCTCCTTAAACCCTCAAGGTTAGGGAGCGGGTGGTGGCAGACCGCATTGCCGGCGTTTTCCCACTCAAACTAGAAACGGCGGTAAGAAGCTGTCTCCACAGGCCCGGCTAAAACTCCCATCAAAAACCTGGTTACCACGCTGCAAAAAAGATTTAAAATTTCCGTTCCCTTGACCTTCCCTCTTACCTGACCGAGGGGGTCCGCGTAAAGCATATCTCACCCCCGAGGGCTGTCTTAGCACTACAGAATCTCTCCTCCAGAACTGCTGTGGTAAAAGAAACCAGGAGGGAACTGAAGATAAATGCGGCTCCCGACTGCAACTCTCCTCAGTGCTTACAGGCAAATCTTCTGTTTTGCGCAGGAGAAGGCAGTCTTAAAGAGACAGACTTGAACCCCGGAGTTCCCCGGGACCTGTCACTTCCTCCTCTTAACTCGCTACCGTTAAGAGTCAGGAAGAAGGGAGGTGAGGCCCTTAGCAGCCAAAACTTCAGACGGAAGTAAATTTAAAACTCCAAAATAACCAAATTGCAAAGAAATAAATTAATATCCCCATTAAAAGGTAATCTATCCCAAAAAAAAATTAAAGTAACTAATACTAATGTCCTTAATTGCTTCTCTAGTGAGCCAGCTACTCTGGTTCACATCCTCAAGCTGCTTGGAGACTGATATAACTGGAGTGGGAGGAGGCGGTGCCTGTGTCTTTATGCCAGTGTCATCAAAGAATGACATGTATCAGTCTCCAAGCTGCTGGAAGAGGATGACAACACAGAGTTTCCGGGACTAGACTGGAGGGACGTTAAGGAACAAGGCCTTTATGCTGGATACTTTGGTGCCCATCTTTCAGCAGCAGTGGGGATAACTGGAGCTCAGCCAAGTGGGACAGTTGTTTGAGGATGATAAGGTGCATCCATTTAGTGACCTACAAAATGAATTTGCCTTGCCTGGGCATTATGCTTTTCACCATGCCCAGATCAGGGGCGGCCCAAGGGGGGTGCGGGGCCATGTGCGGAGACTCGGTGCGGGGCCTCATTTGCATAAGTGGCCTTATTTGCATAAATATTTGCATGTTACCATACACTAACTTTTAGTAAACATGTCTCTTAATGAGTGTATGGATAAAGAAAGACTAAAAGATTTCTACATTACTATAATCAAGTGCCAACTGCCAGGCACATTAGGAACTACTACAAACGCGGCACATTTAGAACTAATAGCAAACCCGCCGTATCCTGACAGCATTACCAGGACTCACAAAGCACCATACCCTACCTATCAAAAGGCAACACTGCAAATATTAAACCAATACATTTCAGAGAATACTGGGGAAAGAGAACAAGTGGCAATGTCAAATAGGAATTACATAAACAGAATACCTCAGCTCAGTTACACATGCAGAACATAGACCATCACCAAACAAGGAATCACAATTTAGAAACAGGAAGGCAATAATTAAACTGGGAACCCCAAAAGCCAAACTTGGAATGTACAACACCACTGTAGAAATAAAACTATAAATTAATTTCCTCTTGTACCAAACAAAGCGTAGACGTTAATGAAGCACATTTCCCAGACCTTTCATATTCCAGTTAATAAATTCAAAATAAAGAGATATCTTTCTACCTTTTGTGCATTTTTTTTCAGTTGCAATTGCTCCAGCCACTTTCTTCTGGTTTCTTCATGTTTTCTGCTAACTCTCCATCGTCTGCTGTCCATTTGTCCTTTCTTCTTTCTTCTAGTTTTTTTTCCATTCTCTCTCTCTACATCTGCTTTAACATACTAATCTTTCTCCTTTTGCTCTTTCCTCATTCCTATTTCATCCACTCAAATTTTACCCCTCCATCCTCAATCCCCACTTACTCTCCCAATACCAGGCCAATTGTAGATTTTTCATCCCTCCCACAAAAAATATTTTTCCTCTCCATTTTACTCTCCCAGCCCCATCCCATTCTAATCCTTCCCCAACATCAGCTCCCTTCTAGTTCCAGCCTCACCCAGCATCCATTCCCTTCTAGTCCCTGCATCAGCCAATTTCCAGTCCTAGCTCCCCCATCCATTTCCAGTCCGAGTCCCTTCATCAGCTCATTTCCAGTCCTAGCCCCCCATCAGCCCATTTCTAGTCATTTCCTAGCCCCATCATCAGCCCATGTCAAATCCTAGCTCCCCTCCACTCAGCCCAATTCCAGTCCAAGCCCCCCCATGAGCCTACTTCCAGTTCTAGCCCCTCCATGAGTCCATTTCAATCCAAGCCCCCACCACAGCCCATTTCCAATCTTAGCTCCCCCCAACAGCCCATTTCCAGTCCTATCCTAGCTGCTCCATCAGCCCATTTCCAGTCCTAGCTCCCTTCCCTCACAGCCCATTTCCATTCCAAGCCCCCTCCCCCGCAGCTATTTACAGTTAAAGCCCCCCTTCCACTCAGCCCATTTCCATTTCCATTCCAAGTCCCCGTCCTCATCAGCTATTTGCCGTTCAAGCCTCCCCTTCCACTCAGCCCATTTCCAGTCCTAGCAACCCCCAACCCATTACCAGTCCTAGCCCCCCATCAACCCACTTCCAGTCCTAACCCATCACCCCATTTTCAGTTTATGCCCCCCTATAACCCATTACCAGTCCTAACCCCCCATCAGCCCACTTCCAGTCCTAACCCCATCAGCCCATTTCCAGTCAGCCCCCATAGCCCATTGCCAGTCCTAACCCCCCCATCAGCCCACAGCCCATTACCAGTCCTAACCCCATCAGCCCACCTCAAGTCCTAACCCCTCCCCATCAGCCCATTTCCTGTCCTTTGTAGTAGTTCCTAATGTGCCTGGCAGTTGGCACTGGATTATAGTAATGTAGAAATCTTTTAGTCTTTCTTTATCCATACACTCATTAAGAGACATGTTTACTAAAAGTTAGTGTATGGTAACATGCAAATATTTATACAAATAAGGCCACTTATGCAAATGAGGCCCCGCACCGAGTCTCCGCACATGGCCCCGCACCCCCCTTGGGCCGCCCCTGATCTGGGCATGGTGAAAAGCATGATGCCCAGGCAAGGCAAATTCATTTTGTAGGTCACTAAATGGACGCACCTTATCATCCTCAAACAACTGTCCCACTTGGCTGAGCTCCAGTTATCCCCACTGCTGCTGAAAGATGGGCACCGAAGTATCCAAAGGGAGGAGGGAGGGTAGTGAGGACTGATTCCTGCTGCTCCTGGAGAACACCTGTTACAGGTGAGTAACTACTCTTTCTCCAGGACCAAGCAGGAAGTCAGTCCTCACTTATGGGCGACTCCCCAGCTCTGGGCTACCAGGAACCCAGGCTGAACAAGAGAACTCCCTCTAGTCTCAGCAACACAGAAAAGACTTTTCAAGGACACACCCTCCACAGATAGCCCAACCAGAGGGCAGGAGTTGCCTAGACCTCAAAAAGATTCCGGAGTACTGCTTGACCAAAAGCACTGTCCCTACGGGACTCCCTCTCCAGACAGTAGTGGGCTGCAAATGTCTGGCTTGAAGACCAAGTAGCAGCCCTGCAGATGTCTTGCAATGGAACAGAGCGGAGGTGAGCCACTGATGCAGCCATTGCCCTCACACGGTGGGCCGTGACCCTACCCTGCAAAGGAAGGTCAGTCGCCTTGTAAGCCCAGGTGATACAGTCAGCCACCCAGATGGAGAAGGTACGCTTGGACACAGGCCTACCCAAGTTATTGGGGTCAAAAGAAAGGAAGAGCTGAGAAGCCTTCCTGTGACCTTGCGTACGTTCAAGGTAGAAGGGTAAGGCCCTCCTACAGTCCAAGGTATGGAGAACTGTCTCAGCCTGACTTGCATGAGGCCTAGGGAATAAAGTAGGAAGAACCCCTCCTGGTTGAGGTGGAAAGAGGAGACAACCTTAGGAAGGAACTTAGGGTGAGTCCTGAGGACTACTCTGTTTTTATAGAACCTGGTGTAAGGCCTATCACAGACCAAGGCCTGAAGCTCACTCACTCTCCTAGCCGAAGTAAGGGCTATCAGAAAGAGAGTCTTCCAGGAAAGGAAGCGTAGAGGGCAAGTAGCCATTGGTTCAAAAGGTGGGCGAGTCAGCTGCTGCAAGACCACATTCAGCTCCCACTCAGGAGCAGGACGACGTATGGGAGGTTTGAGCAGAAGCAAGCCTCTGAGAAACCTGGACACCAAAGGGTGCACAGACAAGGAATGGCCCTCAACTAGTGAGTGGTGAGCTGCTAAAGCAGAGAGGTGGACCCAAACAGAGTTGGACTTGAGACCTTGATTGGACAAGTGCAGCAGGTAATGAAGCACTACTGACACAGTACAGGAGAAAGGATCCTCTGCACGTAGCTGACAACACACAGAAAACCTCTTCCACTTGAGAGCATAGGTTTTCCTAGTGGATTGTTTTCTGGAGGCTAGGACAACCTCCTCAACGTCGGGAGGCAGGCCCCAGGGAGCCAACACTACCCTTGCAGCCTCAATGCCATCAGATTGAGAGATTTGAGATTGGGATGCAGCAGGGAGCCCTGATTCTGAGATAGAAGGTCGAGTTGCAATCCCAGAGGCAGAGGAAGATCCACTGCCAGTTGAAGCAGGAGGGAGAACCAAGGCTGCCTTGGCCACCTGGGAGCTACCAGGAGGACTGAGGCTCTGTTTCGGAGAATCTTGAAGAGTGTTCGGGCCACCAGAGGGGTGGGATGAAACGCATAGAGTAGGCCCTGAGTCCAGGGAATCAGAAAAGCATCTGCTGCTACTCTCAGAGGATGCGGTTGCCTGGAGCAGAACTGTGGCAGCTGGTTGTTCAGTGGACTGGCAAACAGGTCTATGGAGGGAAGTCCCCATCTCAAAAAAATCTTTTGAACCACTAAAGGATGTAGCTTCCACTCGTGTGGTTGCAGAATCCTGCTCAATCTGTCGGCCAGGCAATTCTCCTGGCCTGGAAGATAGACTGCTTTGAGGAGCATGTTGTGTTTCAGGGCAAAGGAACAGAGGTCCTGGGCCTCCTGACAAAGGGGCTGGGAACCAGTTCCACCCTGTTTGTTCACATAGAACATTGCTACCTGGTTGTCTGTCTGGATCAATACAGACTGTTGTGCCAGGGAAGCAGCAAAGGCCTTGAGGGCCAAGCGGATAGCTCTGAGTTCCAGGAGATTGATCTGCTGGGACGCCTCCCAAGAATACCACAGGCCCTGGGTGCACTTGTCTAGGCAGTGTGCTCCCAACCCTGTAGAGAGGCATCGGTAGTCAGTACCATTGTATGAGGTGGCATCTGAAAGGGCACCCCTACCAGCAGATTGGGGAGGTGCAACCACCAGTTGAGGGAGGTCAGAAAACGGTGGGACACACTGATCCTGTCTCTGAGGCTGCCTGAGGCCTGTGACCACTGAGTCCGAAGGCACCACTGGGCAGGTCTCATATTGAGCCTGGCATTGGGGGTTACCTGAACTGTCGACGCCATGGGGCCGAGAAGCCTGAGATAGAGTCTGGCGGAGACCAGGGACCTGTGCAGAAACTTGCTGGCGAGGCCTATGAGTCTTTGTGCTCGGTCCACTGGCAAGAATGCTCTTGCCAGCTGAGAATCCAACCTTGCCCCTATGAACTCCAAGTTCTGGGAGGGGAGCAACGTGGACTTTGCGAAGTTGATGACAAAGCCCACCTTTTGGAGCAGTTCTATTGTCCTGCTGGTGGCCTGCTGAACCTCTAGGGAAGTCTGGCCTCTGATGAGCCAGTCGTCTAGGTAAGGAAACACAAAGATGCCCTGATTTCTCAGGTAGGCTGCCACCACTGCCAGGCACTTGGTAAACACCCTGGGAGCGGAGGTCAGTCCAAAAGGCAGGACTCTACTGATAATGGTTTCCTCCCACAATGAACCTGAGGTACTTTCTGTGGTCTGGATGAATGAGGATGTGAGTGTAAGCATCCTTTAGATCTAAAGAGCATAGCCAATCTCCCTGCTGGAGGTAGGGCAGAAGTGTTCCAAGAGTAAGCATCTTGAACTTTTCTTTCACCAGAAACTTGTTTAGATTCCTGAGATTCAAAATGGGTCGAAGACCACCGGTTCTTTTTGGCACCAGGAAATACCTGGAGTAAAACCCGTGACCTTGGAAGTGGGGAGGCACAGGCTCCACCGCCTTGTCCACCAACAGACCTTGTAGCTCCTGGAGGAGAAGGGCTGTATGCAGGGGAGGCCGGGAAGGTTCCCCTGAGAAGTGTGGCGGAGGCAGTTGGTGAAAGTGCAGGGCATAGCCTCGACGGACGATGTCTAGCAGCCAACTGTCCTGGGTTATCAAGGGCCACTGGTGGGCGAACAAGGCTAGGCGGCCTCCTGTGCAGGGCTGGGTCTGCAAGGGAGGTATGGCTATACTCAAGGAGTCAAAAACCCCCACCCTGCTGAGTGGAAGCAGGGGCTGCAGGCTTGGGGGTCCTCTGCCTACGGGGCCCATTACCCTGGCCCTTGGCTTGCTGACCCTGGGGGGCAGCTTGGGCAGCCGGATATTGTGGGTACTGTTTGTAGGCAGTGCCCTTCCTCGGGTAAAAGGACTTTTTACCCGAGCCCTTCTTCTTATGAGAAGGGGCAGAGGTCTTCCTCGACAGCCTTGTCCTCGTGAGGTGCTCTGTCTCGAGTTGAGTGGCCTTCTCGGCCACAGGCTTGCCAAAAAGGTTTTCACCTCGGCAAGGGACATCGACCAACTTGTCCTGAACCAATGGCTCGAGGTCCGATGACTGCAGCCATGCCTGGCGTCGGGCCGCGATGCCGGCTGCCGCTACTCAGGCCGAAGCCTCGAAGCCATCGTAGGCGGCGCGGGACATGAACTTAGAGCATTCCCGGATCCTCGAAGACAAGGACTTAAAACTCTGCAAGGGTTCCCCGGAGAGACCAGCAGAGAATCCGGCCAACTCCTTGGCCAGGTCTTGCAAATACATGCCCATGTACAGCTGGTAAGTCTGGACACGGCAAGCAAGCATCGAGCCCTGAAAGCACTTTCTACCGACGCCATCAAGGCTTCAGGCTTCCCTACCAGGAGGCACCACAGAGTGCATCTTCTGACTCTTCAGACGATGCATGGCCGATTCCACAACCATGGAATGGTGTGGTAGCTGTGCTTTCTGGAAGCCAGGAGTCTTCTGGAGCCGATAGATGGAATCGACTCGCTTGCTCAAAACCGGTGCCGAGACCGGTGCCTCCCACATCCGGAAGAGGAGCCATTCCAGCATCGGAGGAACCGGGACAGTAAAGGCCTCCTTCGGAGGAGAGTCATACTGCAGAGCATCGAGCTCCTCGGCCCGAGGCTCTTCCTCGGGGTCAGCCGGGATAGCCAGGGCAGCGGCCATATCCCGGATAAACTCCGAGAACCTAGTATCCTCCGGAGGGGATCTACTCCGCGGTTCAGACTCTGGTGAGCCCGAAGGGACACACCGAGTCTTGAAGGTGTCAGGAGACTCCTCTTCTTCAGTCTCCCAAGCAGACTCGTCCGATGTCGAGTCGAGGTCCAACCCCGCGGGGCCTCTAGGCACCCGCTCCGACGCCGGTGGCACCGGCGTCGAGACCCTCAGTCCCGAACGGGAGGTCGAGGGAGACCTTGACCGAGGACGACTTCGAGCCGCAAAGGACTCGAGTATCGGCTCGGTCTCCGGGGTCGACTTTGAAGTCGATGTCCCGGTGGTTGGGGCGGATGCACCAGACAGGCTGGCCATCAGCGCCCGCTGCTGATCCATGAAGGCAGACATTCTGCTCTCCAAGGCTGTCAACCTGAGACTCAGCTTGGGTGACGCAGCAGCCCCCGACTCGGGCCCCGGTAGCGCCGGGCCCAACGTCGGTACTCGGGGAGGTGAGTCCACGAGGACAACAGGACTTACGTGTCCAGCAGACTCCGGCTCCATGCGAGGAACTTTAGTTGGCTTCTCCTGTTCCACGGGCCCGGGACGACGGTCGGGGGTCTGAGATCTGGCCCTCGAGGGTCCAGGGACCTCCTCCGAAGCCGCAGCCCTCACGAGCCGCTTCTTCCTCTTACGTTCCTGGTCGGGGGACCCCCTGTCCGAGGAGCTCCGACGCCTCTCGGGATCGGAATCCCGAGATGTCGAGGCCTCAGACGAGGTCCGGGCCCAGGCAGAGGCCGAGTCCGAGAAAAGCCTTTCACTTTGCTGCTGACGACTTCGGAGGGCCTTATAAGACATTTTTCCACATGGCCCACACGTTTTAGAATCGTGGTCCGGGCCAAGGCACCGAAGGCAGCAGTCGTGTGTGTCGGTGAGAGGCATTATTTTCTTACACCGATCACACTTTTTGAAGCCGCTGGAAGCCATCGGGGAGAAAAGGGTCCCCCGCGAGGTCAAAGGACCGGCCTTCCAGGGAAAATGAAAAAGTTTTGGCGCGAGCGCCTAGCCACTAAGGGCAAAAACCGAAAAAAGGAAAAAAGGGACTCGATACCGGTGTACCGAACCCGGCGGGAGGGGAACCGACGTCGAATCCGAGGAAAAAAGCGAAATAACGCCAAGAAAAACTTCTTTTATCCGGGAAAAACAGGACACACGTCCGATGGGCTTCACGGAAAAAAAAAGAGACTGAGGTAAGATGGCACCTTTAGGCGGGAAGGGAACCGCGCATGCGTGCCAGCATTCCCAAAGGCTTTCATGGAAAGCTGGGGAAATGCTCCGCTGGGGCTTCATCGGCGCCAATGACACCCATAAGTGAAGACTGACTTCCTGCTTGGTCCTGGAGAAAGGCTGTTAGGCATAAAGCACTTGTAAGCTTTGATTTGTCTTGTGTTTAAATGTTTGTTTGCAGTAAATACTGTTTTTCTTTCATTACTGGCTACTCCAGTAGATTTTATGGTCCCTGGATGCTGAAGTGACTAGATCAAACAAACAAGGCATGAAACTAAGGAAACTGTTTTTGTTTTTCTTTGACCTTCAAAGTAGAGGTTAAGAGCCCTGACAGGACAATGGGGCATCCTGAGCCAGTTTGCAAATGATTTAAATCCTGAGTAAATAAGAAGGTAATCCTGGTTAATCTTTATCATTAGTATGTTATGCATCTATTCTTTGTCTTTGACTGTATATGCTATCAAGCAAACTTAAAAGTTAAAGGGGGATTTTATATATTGTGGCAAGCACCTCAGAGGGCATAGTTATTGTTTATATTTTACAGAACCATAAACAGCTATAACTATAGGTTAATTGTTCAGCTACATAGTAATCTGCATTTGCCTGAAGGAATCTGGACACGAGAGACCTATTGTTTGTTTTGCTGTCTGTGTTAAAGATAACATTTCTGATCAGTTTGATACCAGTTTCAGGTATAAGGTTTTAATTTAAATGTGACAAAGCATGATTTTGAATTCACCTCTTTGCAGTTTCATGTCATTTGAGAATGCCTGTTTCCTGAACTGTAAGATTCAAGGTAATTACTTTGCCTTGTTAAGCTCTGTGCTGATGACTGATGAACAGGACAGGAACATCACAGTTTTATTTGTTACAATATTGGATTTTAGAATAAATTCACCTGTTTTTCTGTATTTGAATTTTACGTGTTGGTATCCAGAGAAAAAGTGTACTTTGTTTTGAAAGTTTTTATTTCCGTTTCAGGAGTACAGTTCCTGAGAAAACAGATATATGTTGCAGCACTGTGAGATATTTTCTTTAGTTTATACACTTGCACTTATGTTACCAAATACACTTGTTGTAGTAGTACATTATGCAGAGGTCCAGTACACACACAGCAATTACAAGATGAGTAAATATTAATAAGTTTGCTGAAATTTTGGACAGAGGCTGATATGAAATTGCTTTGTTCCCAAGCATATAGAGCAAATATAGAGTAAAGATGGAACTGAGTTCCCAGAAAATAATGAGAATATTTGCAAAATTATTTACAAATAAAACGATAACATTAACTCGAGTTGATTGGATAAAACCAAATCTTGCCTGTCAGCAATGATCCAGGAGAGGTTTGAGAAAAAGAATGAGAGAGAGAGAGAGGCAGAAAGGTGAGGCCACAGCCTAGGATAGGAAAAGACAATAAATGTGCTGCTTCCAGTGTGATGATCTGGGCTACCAGAATTCTGACTGCTCTAAGACTCCTCGAGGACCCACAAGGCCTGAAGAACAGGAACCTTGTATATTTATGCCTCTGAAGAGACATGAATAGGCAGGGGAGAGTAGGCCAAGAACCCGAGGAAGTATCGTCATGAGGCCCAGCCACAAATGCCTTGCAGGCCAACAAGAACCTGAAGAAGTATCGCCATAAGGCCCAACCACCAATGCCTTGTACCCTCTTAGATCTCTCACCTCAAAAGGATCTCTTTTTGACACCATAATTAATAAGTAGCTTACACAAATCCTTGTGAACACTGCAATTTTAAGATCAGTCCAACAGCACTCTCACTGAGAACAGTGTATACGATAGACTCAAGTCATACGTGAGAGATATGGGGCTGTCATGTTAGGAGCCATATTTCTTTCTACTGGGATTGATGTTATACAATGTTGAAAAATAATAGTTTTATATTGTAGGGACTTTACCTAGATTGTTTAAACAGTTGCTATTGAGAATGAGCACATATGTCCATTTAGAACTACACCAATTAAGTTAGTGGGAAAGGGACACTGTTTACTCATACTGTTATGCTTATTGAGAAGAATCTAAATTTATATTTTCTGCCTACCATTTGTTTACACCAATATTAAGTTATTAACAATTGTTTTATATTCTTAGCAGCCTTGCCAAATAAGGATACATTAGTATGGTATAAAAACATGAAAAGGACCTATGTATTTAGTTGGTGGAATGATGCAAGTGATGAAAAGGTGTTGTGAGGGATGAAGTGGGATATTAAGAGGAAGGACTCTGATGGACATTAAACTGATGAAGGTAATTTAAAGTGATATATCTGCCTAATGAATATGTAAACAAAAAAAATGATGAGCACTTTATTCAACTATGCCGTCTCCAGAAGCTTCAATTCAGGAAGTCATACTCAACAATTGGAAATCGATACTTGAAGACAGGCTAGGTGCACCTTGCACCCTGAAGAGCTTTGGAAAACCCACACTGGCCATGTGGTACTTCCAGATGCTTTTTTGCCTCACTTTTCCTCTGTATGTCCTGGCCAAGCATGCAGAGGCAAAGGGGGATGATTTGATGACAAATTCTCACACAATTGGTATAATTCTAAAATTTGCCAAAATTGCAGAACACGTGTGTGCAACTTGTCTGATCTGTAAACATGTAAAGATCGGTCAAGGGCACAATGGAATATTTTCTACCAGCAAAGGAGTTTATTAAACTGCGAGACAAGGTTGACACCAAACGAGATAGTTACTGGTAGACCACTGAAAGTTTATAAAGCAATATTTATTATTTATAGGATATGATCTTAGTAAATATGGATGAAATTAAGTTTATCTTATTGTGAAATCTAATCTAGAATATTTAGTCTTTTCATTTAATATTGGTGCTGCTCTTCTGAATGAGGCCTGGAGCCATGTCACCAATTGTGATCCAGAGATTCCAGCAGAGGTAATTGGCCATAATCCAGATGGAACAGACCAGACCATCTCAAGAAATCTGAACTACACACCACGGAAATGTATGAAGGCGTCCCTACCTGGATCAGTGTGTCACATTGAAAAAGGGGCCAAAATATCCGCCCATGAGAATGAGAGGTTCAACATTTGAGAGAAACTGAACTTAAACTTCAGAGAAAGGTGAAGCACACTACGAAGTCCTGAAGAACTGCTGAGAAGCAGGCCCAAATTATCTGAAAGAGGACTGATTGGGGGCTTTTGTGAACTTTTGTGAATGATTTTTTGTTTTATGTATTGTTATCCTTTGTGGTGCAGCAGAGGATACACAGCCCATGGAAGTGCAGGTAAAAGAGGAGCTTACCTTAGACTCAGCTGTGCAGAGAGACACGAGGCATAGTGAAACAGTTGAGCAGGGAAAACTGTTACTACGTGCCAAGCAGAAAGCTTATCAGGAACACCTGATTTCAAATCCTCACGTTACGTGTAGGGCTGGGAACCATATAAGAGAAAGTTCCAGTCAGTGGATGGAGGCAGAGGGCAAAAGCCGGAGTGAGAGCCTGAGCCAGGGAGGACAGAGATGGACACACCCACATTCACCAATACGAGGGAGTGCTAAGAGTAGCACAGGAGGTGGAATAGCAGGTGGGGCCATAGCAGATGACGTAGCAAGAGAAAGCAGCAGGAGGTGTGGCTACAGTCAGCTGAGCAGAAACCACAGTGGAGTGCTGGGAGAGAAAGCTGCTATCGGAGAACCAGGAAGTGAAGGCAGCTACAGCACTCGAGGGAAAAGGTTTGAGGCAGGCTGTGCTGGGAGAAGTTATGCCACCAGAGACAGACCTCAAGAGAAGCCAGGAGAGTCTTATCATCCAGGAGACCGGTATGTGCCTGCAATAAGCACAGGTCAGCTCAGAAAGAGAGTGTCGGGGGATGGGAACTCCAAACATAGCTGCACACTGAGAAACAGCTGGAAGGCTGACACAAATTCTGCTACTTCAGAGTCCGGCTGGGAGGCTAGAGAAAAGGGACATTACAAGCCAAGAGCCAGGACAATCCCTAAGGATAAAAGGTGGGAACCCTGTTCTTATAAAGAAAGGTTTGAAACGTATGCATGTAAAGGGCGTGGCCCTGAGAATAAAGGCAGGAGGAAAAGGTATTCAGAACCTTTACTTTGGGAGGAAAACCCAGAGAGAGTCTCCCTCACGACAGACAGGTATAAACCTGGGAAGAGAGAAACATTTGCAGGAAGCTGTAGTGATTTATCACAAAGGGACGTGCCAGAATATACCACACAGGAAGAGTGTGATACCGAGAGCTTGGGGAGTGCCATAGAGGGTATGTTGTGGGAAGATAACAGCTGCCTTCCAGACCCCATGCCCATGGACTGTAGCATTTGTTATAAACGCAACCATTCTGTTTAAGTTAAGTAATTGAAAAAGGAACCTTTGTGAGATTAACAAAGGAACAGAAGTTGGCTGTTACCATTTTTGCTTTATTGCTTGTTTCTGGAGTTTTTGATCCTGGAGAATGTCCGAGCGGGAAGGGGAATAAAACCCATGTTATTTTTCCTTATCACTTTTTGGCCTGCAAGACTCTGTTATTTCACAGCAAGAGCAGAGTTACTTATTGCATTGACCCTAGGCAGCCGCCTACATAGGGTTTAGAGGGCTCTATCCACGGGCCCCATCACAAAAATGGCGTAGTTTTTCGGATCCAATCAAGGGGTAAAGAGCTGCGGAGCAAGCAAGCAACAGCGCGGAAAGAGCGGGAGTTGGCACGCCCAGAGAGGATCCAGGTCCTACAAGCACAACAGCAAGCGCCTTCTCAAAACAAGAACCTCCACCTGTCTCAGGTAAAGGGTATTTGGGCACAGGTTGGGAGGATCCCTGGTGAGAAGGAAAAGGCTTGGGATAAAGAAAAGAATTGTTTCTTTCTCTATTTTTATAGTACCACACTTGGTCCTTGTGTCTCTGGTTTATCTTCCAGGAAAAAGGAGTACCACGATGGAGGCACAGGATGTCTTAAGATGGATGAGTATGCAGTTCGACAAACAGGGAGAGCTAGCACGGGTGAACCAGGAGCAGGCCATCGCAGCCCTGAGAGACCAACAAAAGCCCCTGACGGACTTATTGCATACTCTTCTAAAGGAGCCAAGGAAGGAGGCGACACCAGCGCCAGCAGCAGCACCAATCTGTGGGGTAGGCCCACAGAGTTGTGGGATATGGACACTGGGACAAATGAATAGAGATGATAACTTTGATGACTTTGTTGAGACCTTTGAGAGGATAGCTCTCAATGTCAACTGGCCAGTAGAGCAGTGGGCCGTTAGACTGGCCTCAGCGCTAACCGGCGAGGCTCAGTCGGCTTATAGAGCCATGCCTGCCGCTTTGGCAGTAGATTATGATGAAGTAAAGAGAGCGGTGCATGATAGGCTGGGCTTAACACCAGCGGTGTATAGACGCATGCTCCGGTCTACCCGGATTCAACCTGACGAAACCCCAAAGGCGCTCTGTCATAGAGTGCACGGTTTGGTCTTAAAATGGCTTGAACCCGAAGGTAAACCGGTGGAAGACATAATAGATCAAATTGTGCTGGAACAGTTCTTTGAGGCGGTTCCAGGGGAGGTGAAAACTTTTCTAACCTTACAGAATTGTAGAACCTCTGCCGAAGCAGCGCAATTGACCGAAAGGTTCTTTGAGGCTGAGGTAACTAAGAAGGCCAGCGCTGGCAGTAGGTTTGGGTTAACCAATTCTGTGAGAGGTACTAAAGTTCCTCAGAGGAATGTGTGGGGTTCAGGGGAATCCGCATACAGGAAAACAGATAGTAATGTTGGGTCAAAATGCTTTAAGTGTGGAAGAATTGGGCACTTAAAGAAGGATTGTGTATATCGTACAGCACTAATTACTAATAATGACCAACATGTACCAGCGGGTTTCCGTGTAGCTGTAGAGGTGCAGGGAGTACCTGCTAAAGCCTTGCTTGACTCGGGGGCCGACCAAAGTATGGTCTCCCGCCGTTTTTGGAAAACCATACAGGCCCAAAGTGGTTTTCCCCCGAGTCAGCAAGAGGGGACGCAAAAATACAATGTGTGCATGGGGCGACAACCTGGTATCCTCTGTTTAGATTAAAGGTTAAGGGCTTGGGCACACGAAGAGAAGTCCTAGTAGCCATCATTCCCAAATTACCCTATGATATAGTGTTGGGAAGGGATTGGCCGCCTTTCTACAGGGGTATAGAAGACAGCACATGCATAAAGGGAGGACTAGTTTCCACCAGGTCCCAGGCAATGTTCCCTCTAATTTTCTGTAGGCTGTGTGCGCATAAAATATCAGCTGTGCAGCTTTTGAAGGAAGGTTAAATTTTTGTGCGCCACATAACGACACTCGGAGTTATATACTTTAAAATTTGACTACACGTCAGAATACAGTATGTACACCACATTGATTGCACTAGAAAATATTGTAGAACTTGTGAAAACCATAAATACACAACAACTTTTAAATTTTAAGACGTCTGTGTTGTTTTCTATCAGAATCAGAACCATAATTTTTGTGCGCTCTGTTGTAAAGTATGTGCGCTCACTCGGCGAGGTGTGTGCGCGTGCACACGCGCACAGCTTAGAGGGAACAGTGGTCCCAGGCAAAAGGCCTAAGAACCCTTAGTGAAACCTCAGAAGAGGATCCTGTCCCCGTAGAAGAAGAAGGAGGGGTAGAGCCAGAAAAGGGGGAAGAAATAGCTGTAGATGAGGGCCTGAGCGAGCTTCCCCAGCATGAAGATTTGATTGATACCCCTGCCAAGGGTGAAAAGAAAAGTAAAGGCGAAAAACGCCGGGAGAGGCATCACCGGGCCCAGATGAGAGCCGGGGTAACCAATGGGCAAGGTTTACCATGGGTACCAGCTGACTTAGTGAAAAAGTTTCCATCTTTTGCCAAAGAGCAGAAGGCAAATCCCGTATTGAAATACGCCTTCGAATTTGCACAGGAAGGTAGAGATGTGCTCCCCAGGTTCCTATTAGAGGAAAATATTTTATATAGGGAGAGCAGTAATCCCCATAATAATGCCATTAGGAAACAGTTAGTAGTTCCCACCACTTTCAAGGCAGTTGTTATGAGGCTAGCTCACGACCACCCAATTGGGGGACATAAAGGGGTACAGGCCACACTCGACCAGAACCTCGAGCGTTTTTACTGGCCGGGAGTATTCAGAGAAACAAAAAAATTCTGTGAGGCCTGTCCGGCTTGTCAGCGGGTGAGCGCTGCTAAGCCCGTAGGAGTTCCCCTGGTCCAGACGCCTACCATAACGGAACCAATTAGGAGAATGGCAATGGATATTGTAGGGCCCCTGGTGAGAACACCTAGGGGATTTCAGTACATCCTCGTCATCATGGATGTGGCCACCAGGTTCCCGTGGGCTATCCCTCTCCGAAACATATCCGCCAGGTTTATAGCCACAGAGTTAATAAAATTGTTCTGTGAGGTGGGTTTCCCGAGGGAAATGCTTACAGATAGGGGAAGTAATTTTGTCTCGAGATATTTAGCAAAGGTATGGGATGCTTTTGGCATCAACCATATAAAAACATCGGCGTATCATCCACAGACAAACGGTCTGGTGGAGCGCTTTAACCAAACCCGTAAGCAGTTGCTAAGGAGAGGGTTAGAGGGGCAAATGGCAGACTGGGACATTATGCTCCCATTTGCCCTGTATGCTAGTAGGGAACGGATGCAAACCTCTCTAGGAACATCCCCATATGAACTAATGTTCGGACGGGCACCACGAGGGGTCCTGGACATTTTGAGGGACCAGTGGGTGGAACCGGAAGGGGAGGAAATGGGGGTTCCCCAGTTTCTTTGTGGGCTACGGAGTCGCCTTCAAAGGGCGTCTCAAGCCGCAGATAGGAATTTACAAGACAGTAGAAAAACTCAGAAGAAATATTACGATAGGGGTAAGAAACCTCGGCAGCTAGCCGTAGGCGACAGGGTCGTTGTAATGGTCACTGATCCTGGGCCAAAATTTGAAGCCCAATGGAAAGGTCCTTACACGGTAGTGGACCGCAAGGGTCCAGTATCATACGTCGTCAAGAATAACAGGGGACGCCTTCAGACGTATCATATAAATGTGCTGAAACCGTGGCACGAGAGAACGGTGGCAACTAGCTGCTCCAGTATGATAACCGCGCGCAGAGCAGCAGGCGCGTGTTCACAAGGACCCTGGGAGGAGGGTAACGCGGTACACAGCAGGTATGATAGGAAGCTCATGGATCCAGGGCAGATTCCGGGCTGTGAGCACGAAAGTTCCCCATCCCGGAATATCTTAAGAGGGGGGATATGTGGTGCAGCAGAGGATACACAGCCCATGGAAGTGCAGATAAAAGAGGAGCTTACCTTAGACTCAGCTGTGCAAAGAGACACGAGGCATAGTGAAACAGTTGAGCAGGGAAAACTGTTACTACGTGCCAAGCAGAAAGCTTATCAGGAACACCTGATTTCAAATCCTCACGTTACGTGTAGGGCTGGGAACCATATAAGAGAAAGTTCCAGTCAGTGGATGGAGGCAGAGGGCAAAAGCCGGAGTGAGAGCCTGAGTCAGGGAGGACAGAGATGGACACACCCACATTCACCAATACGAGGGAGTGCTAAGAGTAGCACAGGAGGTGGAATAGCAGGTGGGGCCATAGCAGATGACGTAGCAAGAGAAAGCAGCAGGAGGTGTGGCTACAGTCAGCTGAGCAGAAACCACAGAGGAGTGCTGGGAGAGAAAGCTGCTATCGGAGAACCAGGAAGTGAAGGCAGCTACAGCACTCGAGGGAAAAGGTTTGAGGCAGGCTGTGCTGGGAGAAGTTATGCCACCAGAGACAGACCTCAAGAGAAGCCAGGAGAGTCTTATCATCCAGGAGACCGGTATGTGCCTGCAATAAGCACAGGTCAGCTCAGAAAGAGAGTGTCGGGGGATGGGAACTCCAAACATAGCTGCACACTGAGAAACAGCTGGAAGGCTGACACAAATTCTGCTACTTCAGAGTCCGGCTGGGAGGCTAGAGAAAAGGGACATTACAAGCCAAGAGCCAGGACAATCCCTAAGGATAAAAGGTGGGAACCCTGTTCTTATAAAGAAAGGTTTGAAACGTATGCATGTAAAGGGCGTGGCCCTGAGAATAAAGGCAGGAGGAAAAGGTATTCAGAACCTTTACTTTGGGAGGAAAACCCAGAGAGAGTCTCCCTCACGACAGACAGGTATAAACCTGGGAAGAGAGAAACATTTGCAGGAAGCTGTAGTGATTTATCACAAAGGGATGTGCCAGAATATACCACACAGGAAGAGTGTGATACCGAGAGCTTGGAGAGTGCCATAGAGGGTATGTTGTGGGAAGATAACAGCTGCCTTCCAGACCCCATGCCCATGGACTGTAGCATTTGTTATAAACGCAACCATTCTGTTCAAGTTAAGTAATTGAAAAAGGAACCTTTGTGAGATTAACAAAGGAACAGAAGTTGGCTGTTACCATTTTTGCTTTATTGCTTGTTTCTGGAGTTTTTGATCCTGGAGAATGTCCGAGCGGGAAGGGGAATAAAACCCATGTTATTTTTCCTTATCACTTTTTGGTCTGCAAGACTCTGTTATTTCACAGCAAGAGCAGAGTTACTTATTGCATTGACCCTAGGCAGCCGCCTACATAGGGTTTAGAGGGCTCTATCCACGGGCCCCATCACACCTTTTATTACTGTTTCCTTGGAAAGTAACTGTAATTCTAGTATCTCAGATTTTTTCTGCTGAACATCATGTGCCCAACTGCTTATTTCACCTGTTCCCCAGATCTTGGTTATTGCTGTGGTTTCTCTTTCTCCTGCTCATGCTACTTTTTGGATCCACGGGTGGTCAATAGTGTAAACGTTTGGGTAAAATATGAAAGACCAGATTCATAGCTGGTGGAGAGAGAAGTAGTTGCAATATGATTTGAGGTTGTTAGTCCCTCACCACTTGCTCCACTACCCTCAATATATAACTAGTAGATTGAAATCCATGGGGCAGATATACAGTAGAAAAAGTCCTGAATATGCAGGTGAAATGAGTCCCACACTGTATGGGGAACTGATAAAAGTAACTGAGATCCACAAGCCATTTGGCTTTGGCAATTGTAATGCCAGTGGGAATGGTATATTAGATATCTTGGAAAAATATCACTTAATTTATATCGTGACTTCTTGTCCCCTCAAGCTTTTACCTTAATATTATCCACTATGTTTTAGCCCATGTTGAACAATTCTTGAACAATTTTCAGAAGACTGTGTTCGTGAGAAACTAGCTCAACTTAAAGTAGACAAAGCAAAGGAACCGGATGGGATACACCCTAGAATACCGAGGGAACTTGGGGACGTTCTAGCAACTCCACTGACTGACCTTTTCAATGCCTCGTTGGAGTCGGGAGTGGTGCCAAAGGACTGGAGAGAGGCTCATGTGGTGCCTTTACACAAAAGCAGAAGTAAGGATGTGGTTGAAAACTACAGGCCGGTTAGTTTAACTTCGGTGGTGAGTAAATTATTGGAAACGCTGCTGAAAGAGAAAATAGTGAGGTTTCTGGAGTCCAGCGGATTACAGGATCCGAGGCAGCATGGATTCACCAGAGGCAGGTCTTGTCAGACAAATCTGATTGATTTCTTTGACTGGGTGACCAGGGAGTTGGACCGAGGGAGAGCTCTAGATGTGGTGTATTTAGATTTCAGTAAAGGCTTTGACACTGTTCCTCACAGGTGACTTATAAACAAACTGAGCACCCTAGGGATGGACCCTAAAGTTACTGCTTGGGTTAGAAATTGGTTGGGTGGGAGGCGACAAAGAGTACAAGTAAATGGAGCTCACTCTGAGGAGAAGGATGTTACCAGTGGTGTGCCCCAGGGATCTGTCCTTGGTCCGATTCTTTTTAACATCTTTGTAAGTGATATAGCGGAAGGGTTGTCGGGTAAGGTTTGCCTCTTTGCAGATGATACCAAAATCTGCAATAGGGTAGACACCCAGGAAGGTGTAGATAACATGAGGAGGGATCTAGCTAAGCTTGAAGAATGGTCTAGAATTTGGCAGCTGGGATTTAATGTTAAAAAATGTAAGGTCATGCATTTGGGCTGCAGCAATCCAAGGGAGCAATACAGTATAGGAGGTAAAGTACTTTTGTCCACTAAAGAAGAGCGGGACCTAGGCGTGGTTGTGTCTGATGATCTTAAAGTAGCTAAACAGGTAGAAAAGGCGACGGCAAAAGCTAGAGGGATGCTTGTGTGCATACAGAGAGGAATGGCTAGCAGAAAAAAGGAGGTGATAATGCCTCTGTATAAGTCTTTGGTGCGACCTCATTTGGAGTATGGTGTGCAATTCTGGAGACCGCACCTTCAAAAGGATGTGAACAGGATGGAGTCGGTGCAGAGGGTTGCTACTAAAATGATTAATGGGCTTCATTATAAAGCATATGAGGACAGACTTAAGGATCTTAATATGTACACCTTAGAGGAAAGGCGGGATAGAGGTGATATGATTGAGATGTTTAAATACCTCCGTGGCATAAATGTTCAGGGAGAGAGCCTCTTTCAATTGAAAGCAAGTTCTGCTATGAGGGGACATGGGATGAGGGTGAAGGGAGATAGATTCAGGAGTGATATGCGGAAATATTTCTTTACAGAAAGAGTAATGGATCCGTGGAATAGTCTCCCAGTGGAGGTGGTAGAGATGAGGACAGTAACTGAATTCAAAAAAGCATGGGACCAACACAGAGGATCTCTAAAGGTAAAAAGTGGACTGTTGTAGTTGTTATGGAAGGACAGACTAGATAGGCCATGTGGTCTTTTTCTGTCATCATGTTTCTATGTTTCCATGTTATTATTGTATTTCTAAATGAATCATAAAGGCAATTCAGCCATTGCTTACACACAATATCCTTACTGATCCACGGGTGGAATGTTATTTGGATCAGCAAGGAATATTGAACTTTGCAAGGAAATTGAACTCTTGAGCCATTCTGCATGTGAGAAATCAACTGAGGAATCATGCTGAGCCAGCTTGCTAGCCCAGAGACCAAAGCTGTATTTGCAGTCTGCTGAGAAACTGCTTACACATCTAGTCTGAGGGATACCTGAAAGACCAGGGAGGGGACCCAACAATGTTACCAGTATCTTATAGGCACAATCAATAGTCAAAGGACCGAATGTGGTACAGATTAATTTTGACTATTGATTATGCCTCAGCAGTGAATATGCCTCAACAATAAGTAAGAAACCATTGAAATAGGGGTACTTGAAACTGTTGAAACAATTTACATAACTACAGAAAGATACTGGGAGATCAGGGAGGAGTTCTTCTAGCAACTGAATGGTGAACCATTAGAGGACAAAAGGACAATTCACCTAGGAGTCCTTCTCCTAGCAAACAAATGGAGACTCATTAAAGAGGATAAAAAGGACAATTCACCTAGCCTTGGAAACAATTCTCTTAGCCAATATAGAAACATTTACCTAGCCAATGTAGACAGGATAAGAATTCATCAATTATAATGTAGAGGTTTTGAGCAAATGTCCTAGGGTGAGGGAGACAGAATTCTTCTCCTGGCCTTTGAACAATTCTCTTAGCAGATATAGATCAATTGACCTAGCAAATGTAAACAATATATGCATCAGTTGTGATTGTAGAAGTTTTGAGCTTCTAAAACCATGGGGTGAGCATTGTCAGAAGCCTGCCCGGAAACCAAAGGCTGGGAGCAAACAAAGGCTGGAGAGGGACTGATCAAGCAGGGGGGGGGGGTGTATGGGGTGGAGAATGGCTGTAGGAATAAGCTCATGTGAGGAATCATGTGATGGCCAGCTACAACACACTTACAGCCTATATAGAGGGTAAGAAAAACCCAGAACAGAGAGAGAGCGTAGATCTGCTTGGCCAGGCGCATGCCATGCATGAAGAATCCCGGACATACTTTTCTCTAGCCTTCGCTGAAGCTCTCTCCCGCTGATGTTTTAAAGGGCTACATGATGACAGTTTGGTGAAGTATTATTCTTTGTAAATAGCTGCTTTCTAGTTATCTTTTCTAACTACTCATGTGTAACTAAGAGAATTACTTGCCTTTCTGAATAAGTATCCTTGCTTTGTTTGTAAATAAACTGCACGTCTTCATTAACAAGGTGTGTTAGCCTTTGATGTAGTAAGACAGTCCGTCGAGCTCCGCGGAAAAAAGAAGACTGAGCAAGATGGCACCCTTGGGCGGGAAGGGGACCACGCATGCGCGCTGCATTCCCAAAGGCTTTCTTTGAAAGCTGGGGAAATGCTCCGCACAGGGGCTCCGTCGGCACCGACGTCACCCATATGTGAGGACTGACTTCCTGCTTGGTCCTGGAGAATACCCCGCTTTCTACTACTCCTTCTCCTTCTCTCATCAGGTAATATCAACCCCAACCCTGGCCCCCCTCGATTTCTTTCTCACTCTAAGAAGAGTTCCTCACGCACCTTATATAATCTCATCCATATCCCCTTCCTTTCCCCTCCCACCCTCCCCCACTCATACCCCAATCACTCATCAAAAGATATCAATCCCAACCCTATCCCCCTCAGAGTCCAGTCTCACTCTAATAAGAGATCCTCACGTAGCCTACCGAAACTTATCAATATTCCCCTTCACTCCCCTCTCACTCCCCCTCCCTTATGTCCCTCATGGAGGGTGAAGGCGCACTCATCCAGAGACACCCACTCGCACCCTGGCCCCTCTCGATCTCTATATTACTCTGAAAATAGATCCTCACGTAACGACCCCTCTCGACCTCGACCACTGTCTTTCTCTGGAAAGAAATCGTCATGGAACTTGTCCAACCTTATCCACATCCCCCTCCTCTCCCCCTCCGCTCTCCTGTTCTCATGTGCCCTATGGAACGCATGCTCTGTCTCTAACAAACTCCCTTTTTACCCATGATCTCTTTATCTCCACTGTGCTGCACCTCCTTGCCCTGAGACCTGGCTCCCCCCAGACGATACCAAATCCGCTGCTGCTCTCTGCCACGGTGGCTACCAGTTCTCCCATACACCTCGATCCACTGGCCGCGGTGGTGGCGTTGGGCTTCTACTTTTTCCCTTCTGCCAATTCCAACCCCTCCCGCTGCTCCAATCACACTCCTCCCTTTCTTTTGAAGTCCACTCCATTCACCTCTTCACACCACTCCCCCTCCGAGTAGCTGTTATCTATCGCCCACCCGACAAATCCAAATTGACCTTCCTTAATGATTTCGACTCCTGGCTTTCCATCTTTCTGGATCCCTCCTCCCCCACTGTTATTCTTGGCGACTAACATTCACATCGATAACCCCTCCGATTCCCATGCCTTAAAGTTCCTCTCCCTCACTTCCTCGTTTGACCTTCAATTTTGCTCCACTGCCCCCACCCACCTGCACGGCCACTGCCTTGACCTAATACTCTTCTCCAACTCCTCTCCCTCAAACTTCCGCAACTCAATACTTCCCTCATTTGACCATCACCTTTTAACCTTTAATATCCAGCTTCCATTGTCTCAACCTCATCCTGTCTCCTCCGAGCTATTTAGAACTACATAATATCGATCCCTTGACCCATTCCTCCACCATTTCTCCATCTCTTTCAATCATTATGTCCTCCAAATCCGTCGACGAAGCAGTATCCTCTTATAATCCTCTTTCTCAATCTCTTTGGATTGCTCTGTTATCCTTCCTGTCTCTTCGGCACGGAACCTTGGTGCTATCTTCGACTCATCTCTCTCCTTCTCTTTACATATCCAAAACATTGCTAAAACATGCCGTTTCTTTCTTTACAATATCTCCAAAATTCGCCCCTTTATCTCTGATAACACTACTAAACTGATTGCCCACTCTTTAATCACCTCCCGCCTTGATTACTGTAACCTTCTCCTTGCTGGCCTCCCTGCTAACCACCTCTTTCCTCTCCAGTCTATTCAACATTCTGCAGCTCATCTGATTTTCTGTCAGTCTCGTTTTTCACACATTACTCCTCTCCTCATGTCACTTCACTGGCTTCCCATTCGCTTCCATATCCAGTTCAAACTTCTCCTTCTAACCTATAAATGTATTCATTCTTCTGCTCCTCATTACCTTTCATCCCTTATCTCTACCTACACCCCCTCTCGCCTACTCCGCTCATCTAGTTGTCTTTGTTTATCTATGCCTTTTACTCGTACTGCTAAGTCTAGACTTCGCTCCTTTCAACTGACTGCACCCTTTTCTTGGAATTCTCTACCTGTCTCTGTCTGCCAAGCCTCCTCCCTGGCCATCTTCAAATCCAAATTGAAATCCCATTTCTTCACTATTGCTTTTTATTCCTAACGCGTCCTTTCTTGTTCTCTCCATAAACATTTGTTCTGGTCTTGTTAATTGTTATTTGTATTATCTAATTTATTTCATATTTTGTCTTAACTAGATTGTGAGCTCTAACGGGCAGGAACTGTTTCTTTTTATGTTTGTATAGCGCTTCGTATGTTGCAGCACTTTATAAATGCTTAGCAATAATAATAATAATATAATACTGCACTATCCTCAGCTCTTAACACTCTTGCCCCACCCACCCCACGTCCTGTCAGACGCTGTGCTCCCCAGCCCTGGCTTTCAACCACAACCTGCTATCTACGCACCTGTGCCCGCTCAGCTGAACGTGCCTGGAACAAATCTGGCTCCCATGAGGACCTTCTACACTTTAAATTCATGCTTGGCTCCTTCCAGTCAGCCTTAGCACTTGCCAAACAAGAATACTTCATCCATCTGACTAACTCCCTTGCCTCGGATCCTCGCCGCCTCTTTAACACCCTCAATTCTCTTCTCAAGGTGCCTCCGCCCCCAGTCCCTTCCCTTTCTGCCCAAACCCTAGCCGACTACTTCCACGATAAAATCCACAAAATTACCATCCAATTCCCTACTTCCTCACCTACATCCACCCCTCCCCAATCCCCCCCATCCACACTTCCTCTACTACCCTCTCCTCCTTCCCTACAATCTCTGAAGAAGAAACCACAATCCTTCTTTCGTCCTCCAAACCCACCACCTGTTCCTCTGACCCCTTTCCCACCCACCTCCTACACCCCATCTCCCCCCACTGTTGTCCCCTCCATCTCTCATATTCTCAACCTCTCACTCTCCACTGCAACTGTCCCCGAAGACGTCAAACATGCTGTTATCACACCTCTCCTCAAGAAACCCTCACTCGATCCCACCTGTCCTATCGACCCATCTCCCTCCTTCCTTTCATATCTAAACTACTAGAACGAGCAGTCTACCGCTGCTGCCTCAACTTCCTCACCTCCCAGGCCCTCCTGGACCCACTACAATCTGGCTACCGTCCCCTACACTCCACCAAAATGGCTTTTACAAAGTCTCCAATGACTTGTTCCTGGCTAAATCTAAGGGCCTCTACTCAGTCTTCATCCTTTTCGACCTCTCCGCTGCCTTTGACACTGTTGACCACGATCTCCTCCTCACCACCCTCTCCTCGCTTGGTTTCAGTGGCTCCGTACTATCCTGGTTCTGCTCCTACCTCTCCCATCGCTCCTTTAGTGAACATAAGAACATAAGATATGCCATACTGGGTCAGACCAAGGTCAATCAAGCCCAGTATTCTGTTTCCAACAGTGGCCAATCTAGGTCATATGTACCTAGCAGTTTCCCCAAGAGACACAAGTTCCACAATGCTTGTACTGGGTCAAGCATTGATATCTTCGGTCACTTCTTAATAATGGTTTATGGACCTTTCCTCCAGGAACTTGTCCAAACCTTTTTTAAACCCAGCTACACTAACAGCCTTTACTACATCCTCCGGTAACAAATTCCAGAGTTTGATTACACGTTGAGTGAAAAAATATTTTCTTTTATTAGTCTTAAATAGTTTACCCTGTAGCTTCATTGCATGTCCCCTAGTCTTTCTATATTCTGATAAGGTAAATAATCGATCTACGTTTACCCGTTCCACTCCGTTCATTAATTTATAGACTTCTATCATAACTCCCCTCAGCCGTCTCTTTTCCAGGTTAAAGAGCCCTAACCTTTTTAGCCTTTCTTCAAAGGAGTATCCATCCTTCCATCCCCTTTACCATTTTGGTGGCTCTTCTCTGTACCTTTTCTAAAATCGCTATATCCTTTTTAAGATACGGCGACCAGAATTGCACACAATATTCAAGGTGCGGTCTCACCATGGAACGATATAGAGGCATTATAATATCTTTTGTTTTATTTTCCATTCCTTTCCTTATCATACCTAGCATTCTATTTGCTCTCTTGGCCGCCGCTGCACACTGGGCCGAGGGTTTTAACATGGTATCCACAATGACGCGTAAATCTTTTTCCTGGGTGGTGGTTCCTAATGTGGAACCTTGCATCGTGTAACCATAGTTTGGGTTGTTCTTCCCTAGGTGCATTACCTTGCACTTGTCCACATTAAATTTCATCTGCCATTTTGATGCCCAGTCTTCCAATTTATCAAGATCCTCTTGCAATTTTTCACAATCCTCTTGGGTTTTAACAACTTTAAATAGTTTTGTGTCATCTGCAAATTTGATAACCTCACTCGTTATTCCACTTTCCAGGTCATTTATGAATATGTCAAAAAGCAGCGGACCCAGCACAGATCCCTGGGGTACACCACTATTCACCTTTCTCCATTGGGAAAATTGGCCATTTAGCCCTACCCTCTGCTTTCTATCTTTTAACCAGTTCCTGATCCACAATAGTACATTGCCTCCTATCCCATGACTCTTTAGTTTTGCCAAAGTCTCTGATGAGGGACCTTGTCAAAGGCTTTCTGAAGTCCAGATACACAATATCAACCGACTCACCTTTGTCCACCTGTTTATTCACTCCTTCAAAAAAACATAACAGATTAGTAAGACAAGATCTTCCTTGTCTAAAGCCATGTTGGCTGTCTCCCATTAGGTTGTGACTATCTACATGCTAAGTAATTTTATTCTTTATGATGGTTTCTACCATTTTTCCCGGTACTGACGTCAGGCTCACCGGTCTGTACTTTCCCGGATCACCCCTGGAACCCTTTTTAAAAATTGGCGTTACATTGGCGATCCTCCAATCTTCAGGTATTAGAGATGATTTTAATGATAGTTCACAGATTACTGATAGCAGTTCTGCAATCTCATATTTCAGTTCTTTCAACACCCTAGGATGTATACCATCTGGCCCAGGTGATTTGCTACTCTTCAGTTTATCTAATAGTTGTAAGACATCTTCCCGATATATCGATATTTCCTTCAATTCTTCCGCACCTTTAAATACCACTTCAGTCATGGGTAACATCCCTACATCTTCCTCAGTAAAGACCGAAGCAAAGAATTTCTTCAGTCTCTCCGCTATCGCCTTGTCGCCTCTTAGTGCTCCTTTAACCCCTTTATCATCTAATGGACCAACTGACTCTCTCACAGGTTTTTTGCTACGAATGTACTTGAAAAGGTCTTTATTTTGCGTTTTTGCTTCCGCAGCAAGCTTCTTCTCAAATTCTCTCTTTGCCTGCCTTATCAATGCCTTGCATTTGACTTGCCAGTGCTTGTGCTGTTTCCAGGTTTCGTCGTTTGGCTCTTTTTTCCATTTCCTGAAAGATGCTTTTTTGGCAACAACAGCCTCTCTGACCTCACCTTTAAACCATGCTGGCAGTTTTTGGACTTCCTTCCACTTTTCTTAAAGCGTGGAATACAGCTGGTCTGGGCTTCCAAGATAGTATTTTTCAACAACACCCAAGCTTGATGTACGTCTTTAACCTTCGCAACTGCTCCTTTTAGTTTTTTCTTAACTGTTTTCCTCATTTTATCATAGTCTACCTTTCGAAAGTTAAAAGGTAGTACTGTGGATTTCCTTACTATCCCTCCTCCACTAATTAAATCAAAGGTGATCATGCTATGATCACTATTGCCAAGTGGCCCCAACAACCTTATCTCTTGCACTAGATCTGGTGTTCCACTAAGGACTAGGTCTAATATGGCTTCCCCTCTGGTCGGTTCATGAACCAGCTGCTCCAAGAAGCAGTCATTTATTTCATCTAGGAACTTTATCTCCCTAGCATGTCCTGACGTGACACTGACCCAGTCGATACCGGGGTAATTGAAATCACCCATTATTATTACTGCGCTGTAACTTTTGTTAGCTTCCTTGATTTCTTTGAGCATTTCATCATCCATTTGGTCATTCTGGCCAGGTGCTCGATAGTACACCCCCACTGCCATCGCCTTCCCCCTTTTATATGGAATTTCAATCCATATAAATTCTACAGCAGATTTTGTTTCCTGCAAAACTTTAATCCTTTCTGAGTCAATGCCCTTTCTAACATAGAGCGCAACCCCTCCACCAATTTGATCAGCTCTATCATTACGATATAGTTTGTACCCAGGTATCACAGTGTCCCACTGGTTGTCCTCCTTCCACCATGTCTCTGATATTCCAATCATATCTAACCTTTCATTTAGTGCTATATATTCTAACTCTCCCATCTTATTCTTTAGACTTCTAGCATTTGCATACAAGCATTTTAGAGAATGTATTTTATTCATGTTAATTTGGCTATTGTTAGATATGGGTAAATTGGGATCTTTAAGCTCTGTCTGCTCCATACTTGAGGGCATTTGGGCTACTTTACTCTTTTGTGGAACCTCTCTGCTTTTGGTAGTATCCTTCAAGGATACATTCTTCCGAACCATCCGCTCTTGGGCGACTGTCGGCTTTCCCCTAATATCTAGTTTAAAAGCTGCTCTATCTCCTTTTTAAAGGTTAATGCCAGCAGCCTGATTCCATCCCGGTTAAGGTGAAGCCCATCCCTTCGGAAGAGCCCCTCCTTTCCCCAGAATGTTCCCCAGTTCCTAACAAATCCAAAACCCTCATCTCTGCACCATTGTCTCATCCACGCATTGAGACTCCGGAGCTCTGCCTGCCTTTTGGGTCCTGCGCGTGGAACAGGAAGCATTTCGGAGAATGCTACCCTGGAAGTTCTGGATTTCAACTTCCTACCTAAAAGCCTAAATTTTGCCTCCAGAACCTCCCTACCTAGTGTATGCTCTGGTGGCTTCTCCTCCTCTCCCTTCCCGCTCCATGTTGGTGTAATCCAGGGATCTATCTTGGGCCCCCTCCTTTTCTCTCTCTATACCCAATCCCTTGGCACGCTCATCTCCTCCCATGGCTTTCAGTACCATCTCTATGCTGATGACTCCCAGATCTACCTCTCTACACCTGATATCTCTCCAGCAATCCAGACCAGGATCTCTGCCTGCCTTTCTGACACTGCTGCCTGGATGTCTCACCGCCGCTTGAAGTTGAACATGGCCAAAACCGAACTCCTTGTCTTTCTCCCCAATTCCTTCCCTCCTCTTCCCCCTTTCTCAGTCTCCATGAATGGTTCTACGATCCTGTTTTATAAGTATTACACATATTTTTAGAGTTTTAGTATATAATATCTATGCTGTCTACATTTTTTAAAGGCATATGTTCATAGGATAATGTGTTTCCCATTATAATTGTTTTGTTTTTATATCTGCATTTATGGTGGGTCTGTATTCGGGTTTTTATTATACCCCGTTGTTGATTTTGATATAAACATTTGTTTCATTTTGCACAATTATTATATAGGGGTTTTTTTTACACGTAGCATACAATGCTCAGTTGATTGCCTTGCTTTTGTTTTTTTACTCAGTCTCCCTTCAGTTTTTCTCACCTTTGATTAGCATATTTTAGACACGCATGCGTCGGCGTCGCTCTTCAAAAAACATTTTCAATGCGGCTTGCAATGGCTTTCTGTTCACTTCCTTGAACAATGAGATTTTAGCGGTTTGAATACTTGTAAGTACACTTAAAAAGATGTTCTGTTTTGCCAATCATTTTTAGACACATTATTGGTGTATAGTACGGTTGGGTACGCTATCAATAAACCTGATGTCGACATTTATGACATGAAAGTTTTGTACTTTCATATTTAGGTGCTGTGATACGTATACAATGATTATATAAATGGGACAGAATAGCCATCTGCAGCATTTCACATTTGTAGACTATATGTCGCATCGTGTCCCGTGCGTCTCTCACTAGGTTGAAGAATTGCACTTGAGTACATGCAGCATTATATAGATTCCCGTTTGCAACCTGATGCCAGCACTTATTTTACCTTAATGTCTAGTAGAATGTTATGTGGTGTCGTTAGTGGTTGCCTTTGTTTCTTTATAAACGCATATGAGTACAATACATTAATAGTGGCTTCACAGATTGCCGGTCTTGAGTAGCATTTGTCTGCTCTACGTTTTTTTATTTTTTTAAATGCTTTATAGGTTGGGTTCCAATAGGCTAACACAGATTCATAACTTACAACATTTCCTCTGATAAAAATTTGTTTTGGCATTCAATAACCTAATTCAGATAATATTGACCTTACAGTGAAGGAAGTATATAATTTTAACTCCTCTGACAACCCATCATCGTTGATGCTTGCCTCACGGTCCTAAGGTAACGGTCTCTTTCACTCCTGCTCTCTTACATACATATTTTTACATTTTTATGTCTTTTAATTTTGCTTCATTCTCTCTTGTTTTTCTCCATTTTTGATAATTTTGTTTAGTCTTTTTTTTTAGTCATTACTAGTTCATGATATGTATGTTCATTCATTCATATCCATAATGTTCCTTTGCATTCATTTTATGTTAATAATGTTTGGATGACTAATTTGCATGGCTTTACTTTGTTTTTATTTTCACTATTTATCCTTCCTCGTTCATAGACATTATTTATTATGATATTACCCATTTGTAACATTTTCGTGTTTTTTCATGTTTTAATATGATACACAGTCAATGCCTTTTTATGTGGTTAATGAATATGAAGTATTAATGGTTTTAGTATATTGTGTCTGTTTAAGATATTTATGGTCTTATTCATTCTTTTACCTTGATATTTGTATTCATTTTATTATATTTATTTATGTATGAATTTTTTTGATATTTTTTTGATGTTTTTATTATTTATTAAAAAACGTTTTAACACAAAGTGAGCCTTATCCCCTGAAGAAGATTCTTTCGAAACACGGCCTGTGTCGGGTCTGGCCCCCCTTGATATGTATGGACCAATAAAGATTTTGTGAGAATTTTCATCCTGCCTACGTTTTTCTACTGTTTCTACACGCCTACGTGGCAGTGTGCTGTTTCTGTCTTGGTGGTTCTACGATCCTTTCTGTCCCCTCAGCCCACAATCTGGGAGTTATCTTTGACTCTTCTCTCATATTCACCATACATATCCAGCTCGAAGCTAAGACCTGCCACTTCTTTCTCTACATCATCAGCAAAATCTGCCCCTTCCTTTCTGAACACACTACCAAAATGCTTGTCCACTCCTTAGTCTCCTCTCGCCTCAACTACTGCAACCTGCTCCTTGCGGGTCTCCCTGCGAGCCATCTCTTACCCCTTCAATCTATACAAAATTATGCTGCTCAACTAATCTTCTGCCAGTCTCACCATGCCCACACTACCCCTCTCCTCAAGTTGCTTCACTGCTCCCCATCCAATTCCGTATCCAGTTTAAACTTCTCCTGCTGACCTATAAATGCATTCGCGCTGCGGCCCCTCAATACCTCTCATCTCTCATTTCTCCCTACACCCCCTCTCAGGAACTTCGCTCTGCCAACAAACTACTTCTATCTAAGCCTTTCACTCACACCGCTAACTCCCGACTTCGCTCCTTTCACCTTGCTGCACCTTACGCCTGGAACAGCCTACTGGTATCTATATACCAGTCACCCTCCCTGGCCCTCTTCAAATCCAGATTAAAGACCCATCTCTTCTCTATCGCTTTCAGATCCTGACTTCTATCCTTTATCTCATCCTGATGCCGGTCAATTTTCATGACCGATCTAAACTGTAATGACCATATTGTGCCTGCATTGACTTGACTAATGCTCTATACTGTCTCACCAGATTGTAAGATACTGTCTCAACTAGATTGTAAGCTTGGACGAGCATGACTCAGACGAGCAGGGTCTACCTTTTGTACATATACCTGTACAGCGCTGTGTGTGTAGCGCTATATAAGTGCTGAATAGTAGTAGTAGTGATACCCCATTACTTGACAAAATAGCATCAGTAGAGTTAGTAAAGACATATCATGGTATAAAACATAATTAGTTATTTGTCCATAGACTGTGGAAACATAATAGTTAATTGTCTATATTCTGATTCTGAAATCGCCTCAAACAAACAATTTCGAAGAACAAAGACTGAACCTTTAGTAAAAAAAATGTTATTTCACCATATTCCTGAAATAGCAGTCAACAAAATAAGACATGGAGGCAATGGCTCCCCTCTTCCATATTCTGTTCCACAGATGCCTCTAATAAAGGAAACTTTTTTTTTTCTTTAGTGGTGAGAATATTTGATGTAAAAAAAGGTGTACAAGACTATCTCCTAGATTTTTATGAGGAACCTGATGAAACATCTGAGTCAGTAGCAAAGTCTCTCATTATGGCTATTGAGTCTCTACGACTGAATCTACAGCATATGGTCGCATAGGGGGCTGACAATGCATCAGCGAACTATGGAACACACTGCTGTCTTTCAAAAGCTCTCAAATATAAAAGGAGAAATTGTCAAGGCGACTTGTAACTGTCACATCTTGCACAACACTGCAAAATGCAGCTAAAAGAAAATTAGTTATTTTTATTTATTTATTTTTTATTTATTTATACACATTTATATACCGCATCTTCCAAAGTTCAGTTGCGGTTTACAATGAACAATAATTAACAAAGCAAGTTTGTTTTACAGGGAACGTCATATTATAACAGAACATATTTACAAGGAACATCATATTATATATAGAATATGCAGTCTAAACAGTGAGAAATAATACAGAACAGAATAAACTATATACAATTTTGTATATGTATATATATATATACATGGAAGTGAAAGGACATAAGCTGTGAAGTCATCATGAGTGTGTGTTATCTGTGTGGGTTAAGGGTTTTTGCTTGAAGCAGACAAGTGCCTGTTTAACCTTTGTCTAAAGCAGGTGATGAGTTGTCTATGTTATAGTGTTTGTTGAACAGGTAAGTTTTCAATTTTTTACGGAGTTCCATGATCTCCGTTAGTGTTCATAGTTCCTCTGGGAGTGAATTCCAGGTCGTTGGGGCTATGTGGGAGAAGGCTCTGCTATTTGTTGATTTATGGGCTCTTGTGTAATCTTTCGGGATCTTTAATCTGTTCAATTGTCCTTTTCTGTGTGTGGGCTTAGATGGTTCTTTGTTTATTTTTATTTTATTTATTTATTTATTTATTTTTCTTATATACCGCGCTATTAAGATCAGTGCGGTTTACATTACAACTGAACAATGCAGCAATGCTTTTACATAACACAATGTGCTTACATAGAACAGGGGTAAGTTATTAAGTTACATAGCATGGTTGGAGCCATATCATATAAGGCCTTGAATGAAGTTATTATTGTTTTGTAGATTATTCTACTTTGAATTGGTAGCCAATGGAGGGGAGGCTAGAATTGGTGATATGTGTTGGAGTGAGTTAATTTTCAGTATGATTCTGGCCGCTGCGTTTTGCGCTAATTGCAATCGTTTGATGTTTTGTTTTGAAATGCCTATTAGAATTAGATTGGCAAAGTCAAAATGTGGAGTTATGGTGGCCTGGATTATGTTGATAAAGTCTTGTGTAAATACTAACGGATGAAGTTGTTTGAGGGTTTTGAGTTTGAAATAAATTTTCTTTATGGTATTGCTAATGTGTGTTTCCATCGTAAGGTGTGTGTCTAGTATAACGCCTAGATATCTTATTTCGCTTTTTATTTTAATTTCTTGGTTTTGAAGTCTTATGTGTGTTGGGGGGATATAGGATTTGTTCTTGGTCACGATTAGAACTTCAGTTTTAGTGTGGTTTATGTGGAGGTTTTGTGCTTTTAGCCAGGTTGTAATTTCATTATAGCAGTCCAATAGGAGTTGTAGCGGTAGGTTGGGTATCGTGAATGGAATATACGAGGGGGTACCCAAAAAAAACAGGAATAACATTGCCGTGGGCGGAGCTTGTGTAGTACGCACTTCTGCCGCTAGGCGTGTATAGTGCAACTCATTGTCAGTTCAGTGCCGCCTGTGTTGTCGACCTGGCTTGTTCTGTTCATCTGCAGTGATTGTTTTTGATAGCGCTGTTTTGTTCTTGTTTCTTTTTTTATGATGACAAGTTTAAGTGAACAACGTGCAGCTGTGAAAATTTTGTTTTCTACTCGGTAAAAATGCTGCTGAAACTGTTTTAATGTTGAAAACAGCTTATCAAGATGACGCTATGGGAAAAAGTCAAGTGTACCAGTGGTTTGCTCGGTTTAAAAATGGCGACATGTCGATTGATGACAAACCTCGTTCTGGGCGTCCATCAACTGCCCGAATCGACGAAAATATTGAAAAAATTAGAGAGCTTGTGCTCACAGACCGTTGACAGACAACTGATCAACTGTCAGAGATTAGTGGGCTATCTTGGAGCTCGGTTCAGCGAATTTTAACGGAAGATTTGGGAATGAAAAGGGTTGCTGCCAAGTTTGTTCCTCGGGTTCTGACTGACAATCAAAAGGAACATCGAGTTGAAACATGTTGTGTTTTGAAACAACAGCTTGAAACTGATCCAGATTTTCTGTCAAAGGTCATTACAGGTGATGAGTCATGGTGCTATGGTTATGACCCAGAAACAAAGCAACAGTCAAGCCAATGGAAGATGTCATCGTCACCCCGTCCAAAAAAATATCGTCAAGTCAAATCAAACTTCAAAACAATGCTGATTTGCTTTTTTGATGCCAAGGGGGTAGTTCATTCAGAGTTTGTTCCCCCAGGTCAGACCGTCAATCAAACCTTTTATTTGGAAGTTTTAAGAAGATTGCGCAACAGTGTTCGTCAAAAAAAGACCCGATTTGTGGCAGACAGGAGACTGGTTCTTCCACCACGACAACGCACCTGCACACACAGCCATCTCTGTTAGACAGTTTTTGGCTAAAAATGGCATGGTTCCGCTGCCGCATGCACCTTACTCGCCTGACCTGGCTCCATGCGACTTTTTCTTATTTACACGCATGAAAAGGGGCATGAAAGGACACCGATTTGACAACATTGAAGAAGTCAATAAAAAAAAGAGGGAGGAGCTGTCAGCTGTTTCTAAAGATGACTACAAAAAATGTTTCGAACAGTGGAAGCACCGGTGGGACAAATGTATCAGTTGTAATGGAGAGTATTTTGAGAGGGATAAGGTTGTTTTGTAAAGAATTTGAAATAAATAGCTTTTAAAAAATAATTCCTGTTTTTTTTGGGTACCCCCTCATACATCATAATATCATCTGCGTATAGATGATATTTTACTCCAAATTTTTTGAATATGTTGCAGACTGGTTTTATGTAAATATTGAAAAGCAGAGCTGACAGCGCTGAACCTTGTGGTAATCCAATTTCTTGTTTATATGTGGTTGAGTTTTGATTCCCAATTCTTACATTTTTGCCTTCTATTATTTAGGTAGGATGAGAACCATTTATGTACTGTGGAGTTTAAGCTTATTTGTCTCAGGTTATTGAGCATTATTGTGTGGTGTACGCTATCGAACGCAGCTGATATATCAATGAAAAGTAGAATGAAGGCCTGTTAATGATTGTCAATCCCTCTTAGGAGCGCATCTATTAAAACAGTGAGGAGTGTTTCAACTCCATGGCGGGGCCGAAAGCCATATTGTTGCTCATCAAGAGGGTAAGATGAGTCTAGGAAGTCCTGTGTCTGTAATTGAACCACTTTTTCAATTATTTTAGCCAAAAATGGTATGCTTGAAATGGGTCTATATGATGCAGGCAAAGTTTTATCAAGTTTGCTGTTCTTGAGGATTGGCCGTATTTGTGCGTGTTTGAGTGATGGTGGGAGGTAGCCTTGGGTTAGAGAGAGGTTCACTATTGAGAGAATGTAGGGTAATAAAATTGGTAGTGTATTTTTTTATCCATGTCACTGGACATGGATCTAAATATGAAGTTGTGGTATTGAGACTGGTGATGATATTTTTTAGTGTCTCTTTAGTTATGGGATGAAACTCTGACCATTTATCTGATGGCTGGTGTGATAAGTTGATAATGTCTATAGACATTGACGGCATTTTTGCTTTATTTTGATAATGGTGGGCTAAGGTTTGAACTGAGATATCAGTAATTTCGCTGTCAGACGTTTGGGGGTTGGTTAGGTTTCTGACAATGGTGAATAACTCTCTTGGCCTGTTATATGATTTGATAGTATTTTAGCATAATATTCTTTTTTTATGCTGTCCAAGGTTTCTTTGTATTTAGTGAGGTGGATATTGTATATTTCTTTGTGTATTGTCAATTTAGATTTGCGCCAATTGTGTTCTAGTTTTCTAAGATTCCGTTTCATTTGTTTTAGTGTATTGTTGAACCATGGTTTGGTATTAGTCTCTGAGTAAGTGATCTTTTTGTATGTGTGATTAATTTTGGCTGCATTGTTGATGGTTTCATGCCAGTTCTTGACAGTGTCATCTAAATTCGTTGCAGGTGATAAGAGGTGGGGGATTGTTAAGTCAATAAATTCTTCATTGTTGAACTTTTTAAATCTTGTAGTTGGGACATTTCTAGAGTGATTGTTAGTGCCAGTGAAGGGATATGTAAGATTTAATTTAATGATGTAGTGATCAGACCAGGGTATCTGTGTACATTCAACTGAATTTGGATTGATTAATTTGAAGAGTGTATTAGGGATAAGGACAAGATCAAGAGTTCCACCTTTGATGTGTGTAGATGTGTTTATTATCTGATGATATTCCATGTCTGATATAGTATCAAAGAATAGTTTAGAGTCCATTGTTGGCAGTGAGGGGAGATTAAATTCTCCTAGCATGATTATAGGGTGTTGTTCAGTGGAAGAGCTGAGGAGTTCAATAAAGGCGTCAAGGCAATCTGGTTTTTGGTCTGGGGGTCTATATATTGAGACCAATTTTTATTAATAATGTATCTATGTTGTTGGAGATGTTTGATTGGATTGTTTTGGCACTTAGTACCTTTTTTGTCATCATTAATACACCTCCGCCTTTCCTATTGGTTCTATGTTTATAGAAAGTGTCATAGTCTTCATTATTAAGTTGATTTATGTAGACTGTGTCGGTATCGGAGAGCCAGGTTTCTGTGACACATAATATGTCTGGATTTAAGTCAGATATTAAGTCATTAAATATGGGCAGCTTGTTTTTCATCGAGCGTGCGTTGATAAGGATGCATGATCATGATGCCTGCATTTGTGGTAACTTGCTGTCTCTATCTCCTCTTCTTATCTGTTTGCTTGTTTCTTCGTCTATTCTGTCCTATCTAATAATGGCGTTCCTTTCCTATTTCCTCAAATGATAGTATTGTAAACCGCTTTAATGCCTTTTGGCCTAAGCGGTATATCAAATGTGTAATAAATAAATAAATAAATAAATGAGAGGGATGTTGTGTTATTGGTGCATGTTCCCTTGGTTATTTGATGTGGGTTTGTTTGTTTATTTGAATTAGTCTATGGAAATTTGGTCTAGGATGGTTGTTTGTGTAAGTGTGTCCAATATGGTAGTTGTTTCGGGTGTGTGTGTGAATTATGGGAATTGTTTTAAGATTTTTGCTGTTTAGGCTTAGAGTTATGTCAATGGTTAGTATTGCTAAGACTAAACCGATATAAAATAGTTTCATTAGCATAATGTTTGTACGTGTCATTTTAGATGAGTTGCTGTTGGTGGAGCTAAGCAGTTATATACCAGGGTAGTAAAGTGAGGGAATAAGAAGATCACTAGGAAGTTGTATTATGCAGAAAGTTGAAATGATAGCTGCTAGGAACAGTATTAATCCTAATCGGTGAGAGCTACTGACTACAGTATATAATTGTGTGATAGCTACTGACAACAGTACTGATTGATGATAATATATTACTGGCAACAGTAATAAAATGTATGAAAGTTACTTACTAGCTGGCTACTGACAACGGATCTAAATGATGAAATACTACTGGCAACAGTAATGCAGAGAGAACTTGTGAAGTATTCAATTTTGGTGTCAGTATCAATTGTTGCAACAATTAAATCAACATTGAGTAGCTTATGTATACTATTTTGGTAACAATGTAAATCATTAGGCTGCTCAGGTAAAATAATTATCAGGCAGTATTAGATTCAGAACAATTTCAAAAATGCAATTTGTACTGGCAGTGGTATAGTATTTCTGTGATATATCTTACTGACAACAGTAATTGGATCTAACTGGTTATACACTATGTGTGGGTATATGCTACTGACAACAGTATTAAATTCAGACAGAGATAATTTGTAATGGTAATGTGCTAATACTAACAAAAGTAATGCAGCTCTGTGATATTTCTTATTTACAACAGTGGTCACGCTATGCCAGGTAAAATGTAAATGCTCTTAAAGATACCTGTAATTACTAATTTACAGAGAGTTTGGTTTTGCTAGATGTGTACATTAGATTAGTGTTGCAGAATTAAACAGAATTAATTAAGCAGTACCGAAGGAAGATTAATCAGGCTGGGAAGTAATATGCAACTTTTAATGACTAATATACTCAGATAAGTTCAATTAAAGAGGATAGGGTTGTTGGTGAATGCTTGTCATCAGATATACTTGCTACGGTTTGGTGGAATGTCGATTCGGTGCGGTACACGATCTCAACCCTGAGGGAGCTCAGTAGTACCGGAAGATGTTGGTCTCCGCGTTGGTTTCCTTCCAATTTTTCGTGGGCGATCAAGAGTCTTGCAGAGCCTTTGCCTAAGGGCCGTGCCAAAGGGCCCTCTTGCGCGGCCCTCAGGCGCAGGACCGCAAGGCGCGGGCACGCCTGCTGGCGGCTCCTTTTTAACTGGAGATCTCAGGCCCGATTGGGCAGAGCACGTTGCGGTGGTGTCCTCGATGGCTCGATCCCACCCAGGGAGAGCTAGCAGCGTGTGGATGGAGGGCTGCACGAAAAGGGCTCGCGGCCTGCTGGCGGCTCCTTTTTAGCTGCAGAACTCAGCCCCGATTGGGCAGAGCACGTTGCGGTGGTGTCCTCGATGGCTCGGTCCCACCCAGGGAGAGCTAGCAGCGTGTGGATGGAGAGCTGCACGAAAAGGGCTCGCGGCCTGCTAGCGGCTCCTTTTTAACTGCAGAACTCAGCCCCGATTGGGCAGAGCACATTGCGGTGGTGTCCTCGATGGCTCGATCCCACCCAGGGAGAGCTAGCAGCGTGTGGATGGAGGGCTGCACGAAAAGGGCTCGCGGCCTGCTGGCGGCTCCTTTTTAACTGCAGAACTCAGCCCCGATTGGGCAGAGCACGTTGCGGTGGTGTCCTCGATGGCTCGATCCCACCCAGGGAGAGCTAGCAGCGTGTGGATGGAGGGCTGCACGAAAAGGGCTCGCGGCCTGCTGGCGGCTCCTTTTTAACTGCAGATCTCAGCCCCGATTGGGCAGAGCACGTTGCGGTGGTGTCCTCGATGGCTCGATCCCACCCAGGGAGAGCTAGCAGCGTGTGGATGGAGGGCTGCACGAAAAGGGCTCGCAGCCTGCTGGCGGCTCCTTTTTAACTGCAGAACTCAGCCCCGATTGGGCAGAGCACGTTGCGGTGGTGTCCTCGATGGCTCGATCCCACCCAGGGAGAGCTAGCAGCATGTGGATGGAGGGCTGCATGAAAAGGGCTCGCGGCCTGCTGGTGGCTCCTTTTTAACTGCAGAACTCAGTCCCGATTGGGCAGAGCATGTTGCGGTGGTGTCCTCGATGGCTCGATCCCACCTAGGGAGAGCTAGCAGCGTGAGGTGATGTAGAGACATTAGTCATCAAGGTCTTGAACCATTTTCTACAAGTGCAAAGAGGCTGATGGTCTTAAAGGAATGTTTTTATTTTGTACATGAAGACTTCGGCCAAATCTTGCATCATATCCCTATAAGATGGCTCAGTTTATTTGCGGCAATTGATCGGCTTTTACTGAAATGGGATGCTATAAAAGCCTATTTCCTGCAAATAGGTCCTGAGGATAGTGATAAGATAATTTAGTCACTCATATCAGACCAAGAAGATGGAATAAGCAAAACCCCAATGATGGCAGAATGTTATATATTCTTTACCACTCACTTCTGTCAGTGTTCCAAATGGCCATAATGACTTTAGAAAAGAGCAATATTCATGCCACTAATGTTTTTAACGTTGTGGATAGATTTGAACGATTAACTATTGAACTGGAGAATTCTTTGGCTTCAAGACTGGACAAGCAATGAGTCACCTTGAAAAAGTGCTGTTTGAAAATTTTAGAAACAAAACTTTAGAAGTTTATTCAAGGGCTTTGGTATACTTTCAAAAATGATTTGATTTTGATAAATCACCTTTTAGGAAGATTTCCTGCCTTTCACTTGAGAAATACTTGCCCTCCATTGAAGATCTGTACAGTTTAAGTGAACTGTTTGCATTGAAGAACAACTCCACATATAGTGAACTATTGCTTTTATGCATAGCAGCTCCAGCATTACATGAAAGCCAAGAAGAACTAACAAGTGCTAATAAATGGAGCACATTTCTACAAAACATAAATGCGCCATATTTGAAGAGGATTGTGCAATATGTGTTTGCAGTTCCATGCAGCAATGCCTACGTGGAAAGAATGTTCAGGGTCAACATAAGAACATAACATAAGATATGCCATACTGGGTCAGATCAAGGTCCATCAAGCCCAGTATCCTGTTTCCAACAGTGGCCAATCTAGGTCATACGTACCTAGCAGTTTCCCCAAAAGACACAGGTTCCACAATGCTTGTACTGGGTCAAGCATTGATATCCTGGGTCCCTTCTTAATAATGGTTTATGGACCTTTCCTCCAGGAACTTGTCCAAACCTTTTTTAAACCCAGCTACACTAACAAGAAGAAGAACTACCTGAAGTGCAAGCAGGGTTCAGGAAAGGGCGAGGAACGAGAGACATCATTGCAGATGTGAGATGGATCCTTGAAAAGACTAAAGAATATCAAAAGGCTATCTATTTGTGCTTTATCGACTATAGCAAGGCTTTTGACTGTGTAAACCATGAGAAACTCTGGGCCACATTAAGAAGCATGGGTATACCAGAACACCTGATCGTTCTCTTGCGCAATCTGTACATTGATCAAGAAGCAACAGTTCGAACGGAACAAGGAGAAACAGAATAGTTTAAAATAAGCAAAGGTGTAAGACAAGGCTGCATACTTTCCCCCTACCTGTTTAATTTATATGCAGAACAAATCATCAGAGAAGCAGGATTGTATGAAGACAACAGAGGTGTGAAGATTGGTGGAAGACTCATCAACAACCTTCGCTATGCTGATGATACCACATTACTGGCTGAAAGTGAAGATGATCTGAAGCATTTGCTTCTCACAATCAAAGAACATAGTCTCAAAATGGGCCTGCACCTTAATGTAAAGAAGACAAAGATCATGACAACTGGCATAATCAACAGATTCATCGTTGAAGGAGAAGAAATTGAAATTGTGAACAACTTTAACCTACTTGGATCAACTATCAATAAAGAAGCAACAAGCAGTCAAGAAATCAGACGACGCATTGCTCTTGGCAGAATGGCTATGAAAGACCTAGATAAGATTCTCAAGAGCAGAGAAGTCTCTCTCCATACAAAGATTCGACTTGTTCAAGCCATGGTATTTTCAATAACATCATATGGATGTGAAAGCTGGACAGTGAAAAAGACAGATAGGAAGAAAATTGATGCCTTTGAATTATGGTGTTGGCGGCGAATACTGTGTATACCATGGACTGCCCGAAGAACAAACCAGTCGGTACTAGAAGAGATCAAACCTAAGCTTTCTTTAGAAGCTCAGATGACAAGACTTCGACTTTCATACTTTGGAAACATCATGCGAAGAGAGAAATCATTAGAGAAAGACATTATGCTTGGCAAGATAGAAGGTCAACGCAAAAGAGGAAGGCCAGCAATGAGATGGATCGATACAATAACAGCAGCTACGGGTACCAGTCTGTCAACAATGAGCCGCCTGACTGAAGACCGAACACAATTTAGGATAGCTATCCAGAGGGTCGCCATGAGTCGACTCCGACTCGACGGCACTTAACAACAACAACAACACTAACAGCCTTTACTACATCCTCCGGTAACAAATTCAAGAGTTTGATTACGCGTTGAGTGAAAAAATATTTTCTTTTATTAGTCTTAAATAGTTTACCCTGTAGCTTCATTGTATGTCCCCTAGTCTTTCTATATTCTGATAACGTAAACAATCGATCTACGTTTACCCGTTCCATCATATCTCCCCTCAGCCGTCTCTTTTCCTGGTTAAAGAACCCTAACCTTTTTAGCCTTTCTTCATAGGAGTATCCTTCCATCCCCTTTACCATTTTGGTGGCTCTTCTCTGAACCTTTTCTAATAACGCTATATCCTTTTTAAGATACGGCAACCAGAATTGCACACAATATTCAAGGTGCGGTCTCACCATGGAATGGTATAGAGGCATTATAATATCTTTTGTTTTATTTTCCATTCCTTTCCTTATGATACCTAGCATTCTATTTGCTCTCTTGGCTTCCGTTGCACACTGGGCCGAGGGTTTTAACATGTTATCCACAATGACGCCTAAATCTTTTTCCTGGGTGGTGGTTCCTAATGTGGAAGCTTGCATTGTGTAACCACAGTTTGGGTTGTTCTTCCCTAGGTGCATAACTTTGCACTTGTCCACATTAAATTTCATCTGCCATTTTGATGCCCAGTCTTCCAACTTATCAAGATCCTCTTGCAATTTTCCACAATCCTCTTGGGTTTTAACAACTTTAAATAGTTTTGTGTCATCTGCAAATTTGATAACCTCACTCGTTATTCCACTTTCCAGGTCATTAATGAATATGTCAAAAAGCAGCAGACCCAGCACAGATCCCTGGGGTACACCACTATTCACCTTTCTCCATTGGGAAAATTGGCCATTTAGCCCAACCCTCTGCTTTCTATCTTTTAACCAGTTCCTGATCCACAGTAGTACACTGCTTCCTATCCCATGACTCTTTAGTTTTGCCAAAAGTCTCTGATGAGGGACCTTGTCAAAGGCTTTCTGAAAGTCTAGATACACTATATCAACCGACTCACCTTTGTCCACCTGTTTATTCACACTTTCAAAAAAACATAACAGATTAGTAAGACAAGATCTTCCTTGTCTAAAGCCATGTTGGCTGTCTCCCATTAGGCCATGACTATCTACATGCTGAGTAATTTTATTCTTTATGATGGTTTCTACCATTTTTCCCGGTACTGACGTGAGGCTCACTGGTCTGTAGTTTCCTGGATCACCCCTGGAACCCTTTTTAAAAATTGGTGTTACATTGGCGATCCTCCAATCTTCAGGTATTAGAGATGATTTTAATGATAGTTCACAGATTACTAATAGCAGGTCTGCAGTCTCATATTTCAGTTCTTTCAATACCCTTGGATGTATACCATCCGGCCCAGGTGATTTGCTACTCTTCAGTTTATCTAATAGTTGTAATACATCTTCCCGATGTATCGATATTTCCTTCAATTCTTCTGCACCTTTAAATACCACTTCAGTCATGGGTAACATCCCTACATCTTCCTCAGTAAAGACCGAAGCAAAGAATTCATTCAGTCTCTCCGCTATCGCCTTGAGACCTCTTAGTGCCCCTTTTACTCCTCTATCATCTAATGGACCAACTGACTCTCTCACAGGTTTTTTGCTAATAATGTACTTGAAAAAATCTTTATTTCGCGTTTTTGCTTCCGCAGCAAGCTTCTTCTCAAATTCTCCCTTTGCCTGCTTTATCAATGCCTTGCATTTGACCTGCCAGTGCTTGTGCTGTTTCCAGGTTTCGTCGTTTGGCTCTTTTTTCCATTTCCTGAAAGATGCTTTTTTGGCAACAACTGCCTCTCTGACCTCACCTTTAAACCATGCTGGCAGTTTTTTGGACTTCCTTCCACTTTTCTTAAAGTGTGGAATACAGCTGGTCTGGGCTTCCAAGATAGTATTTTTCAACAACACCCAAGCTTGATGTAAGTCTTTAACCTTTGCAACTGCTCCTTTTAGTTTTTTCTTAACTATTTTCCTCATTTTATCATAGTCTCCCTTTCGAAAGTTAAAAGGTAGTACTGTGGATTTCCTTACTATCCCTCCTCCACTAATTAAATCAAAGGCGATCATGCTATGATCACTTTTGCCAAGTGGTCCCAACATCCTTATCTCTTGCACTAGATCTGGTGTTCCACTATGGACTAGGTCTAATATGGCTTCCCCTCTGGTTGGTTCATGAACCAGCTGCTCCAAGAAGCAGTCATTTATTTCATCTAGGAACTTTATCTCCCTAGCATGTCCTGCCGTGACACTGACCCAGTCGATACCGGGGTAATTGAAATCACCCATGATTATTACCGCGCTATAACATTTGTTAGCTTCCTTGATTTCTTTGAGCATTTCATCATCCATTTGTTCATTCTGGCCATCGCCTTCCCCTTTTTACATGGAATTTCAATCCATAGAGATTCTACAGCAAATTTTGTTTCCTGCAAAACTTTAATCCTTTCTGACTCAATGCCTTCTCTAACATAGAGTGCAACCCCTCCACCAGTTTGATCAGCTCTATCATTACAATATAGTTTGTACCCAGGTATCACAGTGTCCCATTGGTTGTCCTCCTTCCACCATGTCTCTGATATTCCAATCATATCTAACCTCTCATTTAGTGCTATATATTCTAACTCTCCCATCTTATTTTTTAGACTTCTAGCATTTGCATACAAGCATTTTAGAGACTGTATGTTATTCATATTAATTTGGCTATTGGTAGACATGGGTAATTTGGGATCTTTAATCTCTGTCTGCTCCATACTTGAGGGCATTTGGGCTACTTTACTCTTTTTTGGAACCTCTCTGCTTTTGGTAGTATCCTTCAAGGATACATTCTTCCGAACCATCCGCTCTTGGGCGACTGTCGGCTTTCCCCTATTATCTAGTTTAAAAGCTGCTCTATCTCCTTTTTAAAGGTTAATGCCAGCAGCCTGGTTCCATCCCGGTTAAGGTGAAGCCCATCCCTTCGGAAGAGCCCCTCCTTTCCCCAGAATGTTCCCCAGTTCCTAACAAATCCAAACCCGTCATCTCTACACCATTGTCTCATCCACGCATTGAGACTCCGGAGCTCTGCCTGCGTTTTGGGCCCTGCACATGGAACGGGAAGCATTTCGGAGAACGCTACCCTGGAAGTTCTGGATTTCAACTTCCTACCTAAAAGCCTAAATTTTGCCTCCAGAACCTCCCTACCACATTTTCCTATGTCATTGGTACCGACATGTACCACGACAGCAGACTCCTCCCCAGCACTATCTAAGACCTTATCTAGGTGGCGCGTGAGGTCCGCTACTTTCGCACCAGGCAGGCATGTTACCAGGCGATCCTCACGTCCACCAGCCACCCAGCTATCTACATGCCTAATGATCGAATCACCAACTAGAACGGCTGTCCTAACCCTTCCCTCATGGGCACATTGCCCTGGAGAAACTTCCTCGGTGTGAGAGGATTTTACATCACCTGGAGGACAAGTCCTAGTTACAGGATCACTTCCTGCCACACCAGGGTGATGCTCTCCTGTCACGTGACCTCTCTCCTCCATGGCAACAGGGATGTTGCCAGACTGGAGGTGGGACTTCAGGACTATATCTCTGTAGGTCTTGTCTATGTACCTCTCTGTCTGTCTTATGTTTTCCAAGTCTGCTACTCTAGCCTCTAGAGAACGGACTTGTTCCCTGAGAGCAAAGAGCTCCTTGCACCTAGTGCACACGTAAGACCTCTCACCAACTGGGAGAAAATCATACATGTAACACTCAATGCAAAAGACTGGAAAGCCCCCATCTCGCTGCTGGACTGCTGTCTGCATCTTAGTTTTTAGTTTTTGTTTAGATCTTTAAGTTCTTTACTTACTAAAGGTTGCTATGGATATTTATACCAATAAAACTGTACCTAATACGTTTAATATACCTTGTTCACCGGAAGCTTAATTGATCTCAGGTCCTTAGTGTATGACTGATTTGGGTAATGAGCTTCACCTGAGAGCACCTCCTGTCTTTTAAGATGTGTAAGTACCTATAAAGCTACGATTATCCCAGGGGTGGGTAGGTGTGGGGAGGGAGGGAGGGAAATAACACTTATTAAAAGAGGGCTGGCTACACAGTACCCTGTCCTGTGCTGCTGAGGTAAGCTATATTCTTATTTGATTTAAATTATAGCTCTTTGATGCTGCTAGGCTCTAACATATTATGAAATTTAAACTACAAGCTCTCTGCTGGGTTCTAAATTTAACCAGAAAGCTCTCTTCTGTGTTTTAAATTTAAACTAAAAGTACTTTGCTGATGCTAGGCTCTGAGTGACTATTAAATGTAAACTACAGCTCTCTGCTGGGTTCCAAATTTAACCAGAAAGCTCTCTTCTGTGTTTTAAATTTAAACTAAAAGTACTTTGCTGATACTAGGCCCTGAGTGACTATTAAATTAAAACTACAAGCTCTCTGCTGGGTATGAAATGTAACCAGAAAGTTCTCTTCTGTGTTTTAAATTTAAAATTAAACTACTGCTACTAGGCCCTGACTGATTTAACAAAAATAGTGGGTTCACAGATTAAATAGCTTTAATAGAAAGAATTCCTTTCAGAAAATTCCCAGAAGTATATACTCACAATTGCAGATCTCTCTCCAGAAGTAACAGTTCCCTTTTCTAGTCTTTCAATCTCTGGACTGATGAACGCAACAGATTAGGTGTTGATACTATAAAAGCCTAATTGTGTATTCGGCATAACAAACTTGCCATGTTTACAGTTCTTCAAAAGTCTCAAAATGAATAAAGCTCTCCTTCGTGCAGCTAGATTGGCTACTAAGAATTAATTCAAATGAATAGAAAGTTATGTTTTTCACTTTCTTGTACATCAAATATTCTCACTGCTAGAAGGAAAATCTTCCAAATATTATACTTTTTGATATTTTGGAGGAAGGAAAAGCTTGATTTTTACCAAGAAGAGCTTCTGACACCAACCCAAAGCCCTGTTGCTCTTCTGAGCCCTACTGAGCTACAGAGAAAGGAGGCTGCCACTTGCACAACTGCCAGTGCTGCTGGAGGCTAAGCCTGATGTTCCCCAGAGTCTACTGGGATCAAGCCTCTACAAGAATAATGGTGAATGAAGACGTTACTCTGGGACAATCCCATTCTGAATGACAAAAAGCAGGATGTGAAGAAAATGAAGATAAAAACCACCAGAACGGCATTGATAATAGAGGTGAAATCCAAATAATCCAACTAGAAAATCTCTATCTATCTTTATTTATTTATTTAGCAAGATTGTTATATTGCCTTTCACCAGGTCAAAGCGATTTACAATGAACAATTTGAACAGAATTACAAGGAATGATTAACTATATACAGCTATGCATAAAATGTGCATTTCAACAGTACAGTATAAAATTTACATTTGAAGAGTAGAACATGGCTTACAAGGCCAAATAACTATATACAGTGGGTTTTAGGCACTTTGCTATTTACAGTTTGGTTTCAGTCAAATGGCTATCGGGGGAGGGGTGTTCACAGTATTGGTGTAGGTTGGGTATGCTGGTTAAATTACATCTGCAAGGTACTAAAATTGTTGGAACTTTTAATGATAACTAGAATGCTTTCCTACAGAGGGGAAAAGACCTTGGTTACATAAACCAAGGAACATTTAATGCACACAGCACTATATCTGGTTTTGAAATATCTACAGAGAAAAAAATCACAGCAGATAAGAACCGTAAGTGCCATCTAGCCTAGCCATTTTCATTCCTGGTGCACAATTGATTTGAGACTTTATAGGCACTCCTTCACCTCTTCTTCTATTACAGCATTGCTTCTACTGAAAGAAGTATGAATCTTGTAGATTATGTTTGCCTTCGAAACATTTGAATGTTTCTTCTAGAGAAAGCATAGTTACTCACCTGTAACAGGTGATCTCCAGGAACAGCAGGAATTTAGTCTTCACATATGGGTGACATCGGCACCGACGGAGCCCGAGCGGGAATGCTCCCCAGCATCCAATAGGAAAGCCTTTGGGAGCATCCCATTGCACCTGCGTAGCTGCCTTCCCACCTTTCCAGTTCTCCCTCCTCAGTTGAGTTTGTAGCTGAGATAAAACTAAATATGTACTTACGGAGCATGAAACACAGACCAGATAGTACTTGTATCAAAACGGTACTGCCTCAAGATGTACTTTACTGTAAATAGACTGGCCAATATGTAAATAGACTACCAATATTGTAACTGTAAAATGTACATAGTTTCCCTCAGTGCAAATCCATGTTACGTTCCCTGTTATATGTAAACTTAGGACAGATCTGCCACTGTCTGAGAGTCATATTGTTGAATGTAAACCGCACTGATAACAAAGAGCGCGGTATATAAGAGCTGTTAAATAAATAAATAAAAGGAGAGAAGGAGAAGAAGAAGAAAAGTACAACTCCTAGGGGAGGAGGTGGGTTGTGAAAACTAAATTCCTGCTGTTCCCGGAGATCACCTGTTACAGGTGAGTAACTACGCTATCTCCAGGAATAAGCAGGAATGTAGTCTTCACATATGGGACTCCCTAGCTTGGAGATGCCAGAAAGATGACCTCAGGGTAAGCTGTGGATCACAGGCATAAGTAAGTAAGTCATATATCCTCCAAGAATGTCTGGTATCAAAACCAGGTATGGAGGGTAGGAGTTGATCTAAGTGTGAAAGAGATGTTGGAGAACAGCTTGGCCAAACAAGACATCCCAGTGGGAGTCCTTGTTTAGGCAATAGTCAGCAGCAAAAGTGTGGATAGAAGACCAGGTTGCTGCTTTGCATATGTCATCAATTGCTACAGAGCGTAGATTTGCCATAGAGGTAGCCAAGGCCCGAACATTACGTGCAGTGACATAACCCTCAAGAGAGAGTCCTGCACTTTTGTAAGTAAAGGAAATGCAATCCGCTACCCATCTGGAGAGAATTCATATGGATACTGGCAATACCAGGTGACTCGAGTCAAAGGCGATGAAAAGCTGGGAAGCTTTTCTGTGCTCTAGAGTTCTCTGGAAATAAAAAGCCAAATCACGTTTGCAATCCAGAGTGTGAAGGGTTACTTCTGCCTTAGAGGAATGAGGTCTAGGGAAAATGACAGGGAGGTAAACCAACTGGTTTAAATGGAAGGGTGAGACCACCATTGGCTAAAGTGGGGATGAGTCCTAAGGACTACCTTATCATGGTGGAATTGTGTATAAGGAGAGTCAGCCACCAAAGCCTGGAGCTCACTAATGCATCTTGCTGAAGTGAGGGCAATAAGGAAGGTGATCTTCCAGGTGAGAAACTTCAGAGAAGTAGTGGCTAGAGGTTCAAAGGGCGGCTTGAGAAGCTGTCCTAGAACAACATTAAGATCCCATGCCACTGGAGGGGGCTTAATGGGAGGTTTAGTTAATAGAAGACCCCTCATGAAGCATGCTACAAGCAGCTGAGAAGAGATGGACTGACTATCTAAGGGTATGTGAGAGGCTGCAATTGCACTTAGGTGTACCGTTACCGAATTGGTTTTGAGTCCAGAAGGAGAGAGAAGATATTCAAGTAATTTATTTATTTATTTAAAAGGATATAGAAGCATAGAAAAATGACAACAGAAAAAGACCACATGGCCTATCTAGTCTATCCTTCCATATCAACAACTACAACAGCCCCCTTTTTTCCTTCAGAGATCCTCTGTGTTTGTCCCATGCATTTTTAAATTCAGAGACTGTCATCATCTCTGCCACCTCCACTGGGAGACTATTCCATGGATCCACCACTCTTTCCGTAAAGAAATATTTCCACATATCACTCCTGAATTGATCCCCTTCCACTCTCATCCCATGTCCCCTCATAGCAGAACTTGCTTTCAATCGAAAGAGGCTCTCTCCCTGTGCATTTATGCCACGGAGGTATTTAAAAGTCTCAATCATATCACCTCTATCCCGGCCTTTCCTCTAAGGTGTACATATTAAGATCCTTAAGTCTGTCCTCATATGCTTTATAATGAAGACCACTAACCATTTCAGTAGTCACCCTCTGTACTGACTGCATCCTGTTTATATCCTTTTGAAGGTACGGTCTCCAGAATTGCACACTATACTCCAAATGCGGTCGCACCAAAGACTTACACAGAGGCACTATCACCTCCTTTTTTCTGCTAGCTAGTCCTCTCCGTATTCACCCAAGCATCCTTCCAGCTTTTGCTGTCACCTTTTCTACCTGTTTAGCCGCTTTAAGATCATCAGACACAACCACGCCTAGGTCCCGCTCTTCTTTAGTGGACAAAAGTACTTCACCCCCTATACTATATTGCTCCCTTGGATTGCTGCAGCCCAAATGCATGACCTTAAATTTTTTAACATTAAATCCCAGCTGCCAAATTCTGGACCATTCTTCAAGCTTAGCTAGATCCCTCCTCATGTTATCTACACCTTCCTTGGTGTCTACTCTATTGCAGATTTTGGTATCGGCAAAGAGGCAAACCTTACCCGACAGCCCTTCTGCCATCTCACTAACAAAGATGTTAAAAAGAATCGGACCAAGGACAGATCCCTGGGGCACACCACTAATAACCTCTTTCCTTCTCCTCAGAGTGAGTTCCATTTACCTGTACTCTGTTGTCTCCCACTCAACCAATTTCTAACCCAAGCAGTAACTTTAGGGTTCATCCCTAGGGTGCTCAGTTTGTTTATAAGTCGCCTGTGAGGAACGGTGTCAAAGGCTTTACTGAAATCTAAATACACCACATCTAGGGCTCTCCCTCGGTCCAACTCCCTGGTCACCCAGTCAAAGAAATCAATCAGATTTGTCTGACAAGACCTGCCTCTGATGAATCCATGCTGCCTCGGATCCTGTAATCCGCTGGACTCCAGAAACCTCACTATTTTCTCTTTCAGCAATGTTTCCAATAATTTACTTACCACCGAAGTTAAATTAATTGGCCTGTAGTTTTCAACCATATCCTTACTTCCGCTTTTGTGTAAAGGCACCATATGAGCCTCTCTCCAGTCCTTTGGCACCACTCCCGACTCCAATGAGACATTGAAAAGGTCAGTCAGTGGAGCTGCTAGAACATCCCCAAGTTCCCTCAGTATTCTAGGGTGTATCCCATCCGGTCCCATCGCTTTGTCTACTTTAAGTTAAGCTAGTTTCTCATGAACACAGTCTTCTGAAAATTCTTCAAGATGCCCCTCGCTTCTGTTCCTGTTTGTGTGTGTTTTCTGAGGTCCTGTTCCTGGTTTTTCATCTGTGAACACAGAACAGAAATATTTGTTAAGCAATTCTGCTTTATCCTCATCAGCAGGAATGTGCCAATCAACATCTGGCATATTGAAATCCCATATCAGTAGCACTTCCCCTTTCCTAGCAATGCTGTGTGTGTCTTCAATTAACTCTCTGTCCACCTCTTCCTCTTGTGAGGGAGGTCTGTATATCACGCCAATGCAAATAGTTTTCTCTTTCTAGTTTAACCCACAATGCCTCCTCTCTCCCTTTTAAGCTCCATAGTTCCAAAGCTTTAATATTATTTTTTACATATAGTGCCACTCCTCCTCCCCTTCTTCCTACCCTGTCCTTTCTGAATCAAGTAGAGCCTGGTATAGTTACATCCTAGACATAGTTTTCTGTGAACCATGTTTTTGTAACTGCCACTAAATCCAAGTCGGCCACTCCCACCAAAGCTTCAACATCAGGGATCTTATTTCCCATGCTACGGGAATTTATACACACCACTTCCATATGTTACCCCCTTTTACCCATTTCCATAAAGGTATTTAAAGTACACTTACCTGGGGGCATTCTTCACCCATCCCCAAAGAATTTAGTTTAAAGCCCTCTTCAGTAAATTAGCCAGTTTACTACTTAAGATGCGTCGACCTTTCTTGGACAGATGGATGTCATCTCTGCTCTGCAACCCTTAGAACAGCATCCCATGGTCCAGGAAACCAAAACGCTCTCGATGACACCAACCACACAGCCATGCATTTATCTCCAGGATACGAGCCTCTCTGCCTTGGCCTTTACCCTCAACAGGGAGGATTGAAGAGAACACCACCTGTACACCTATATGCTTCACCCTCTGTCCCAGAGCCATGAAGTCACTTTTGATACGCTCAGAGGAATACCTGGCAATATCATTTATTCCGACATGGATGAGCAACATCACGTAATAGTCAGTGGGCTTGATGAGTCTCGGCAAACTGTCCGTAACATTTTGGATTTTGGCACCAGGAAGACAGCATACCTCTCTGGACATCATAAGAACATAAGAACATAAGATATGCCATACTGGGTCAGACCAAGGTCCACCAAGCCCAGTATTCTTTTTCCAACAGTGGCCAATCTAGGTCATACATCGGCAGATGGACGCCTCAGTACCCCTCAGAAGAGAGTCACCAACCACCACTACCCTTCGCTTCCTTGTGGTCACTGATTCTGCAACTTTGGAGTACTTGAGCTCTGGTTCTTCCCTTTCCAGGGATGCTTTCACCTCCACCACTTCCAGGGCTGCATAATGATTCTTCAATTCAAGGGCTGGAGATTGGATTGGTGATTCTGCAGGCCCTGGTGACTTGTGTCGAACCTTCGTCATTCTGTAGGCACCCATCTTCTCCTCTGCTGGAGAGTTTGGTTGCTTCAATAAGCATCTCATCAATGTACTTCTCACTGTCTTGAATGCTCCTCAGCCTCACCACCTCCTTTCTGAGTTCCTCCACTTGTTTTCTGAGAGCTTCAGCATGCAGGCACCCTGCACATGGAACCCGTCCTTCAACTAGCATTGGGACCTCTGTCTGGACAGAGGCAGAAGCTGTAACGGGGGCAACGGTTTTAGCGATATGATTTTTCCCAGTCATTGTTCAGTTCGTAGAGCTTAAGGTATCTGTTAAAACAAAAAAGAGAGATCTACCAAAGTACCAGCCGGTTTCCCAGCTGTCCTTTCAGAGAAAAAGCAGCTAAATCTCTTTAATTATATTCAAAATGTGCTGTTCCAAGTACCTGTGTTTTGTTAATTGGGGAGGTTCCCTATAAAGCAAGACCGCTCACTAGGGGTGGGTGGGAGATGGGGGGGGGGGTACGGACTCTTGGCCAATAGGGTCACACTGCCTGTGTCCCCTTGTCGATTGATGTACGCCACCATGGCTGCATTGTCTGGGCACACTCAGACCGCTTTCTGGGCTATTAGTGATCGGAAGAACTGCAGGCCAGAAAAACTGCTTTCATCTCTAGCTTGTTGATCAACCAGGCGACTTCCTCTGGTGTCCACCATCCCTGGGTCACCTGCAACAGACAATGCGCTCCCCACCCCATGAGGCTGGCATCTATCGTGACAAGGATCCACTGTGGCTGCTCTAGCGGGACTCCCTCTGTAATCTTGTCGGTCCTGAGCCACCAGCTTATACTATGATGAGCCTGGACCAGGCATGGCACCTTCTAAGACAGCAACTGATGATGAGGGGACCAACTGGACAACAGAGCCTGCTGTAGTCCAAGGCACAAGGTCTAGTGTTGCCGCCATTGAACTGAGCAGTTGTAGATAATATCATACCACTGGCGCCTTTTACTTCAGCAGTTCCTTATCTGGGTGTAAAGCTGGACCACTCTCCCCTTCAGCAATGACACTAACCCAGCCTGTCTGTCGAACTGTCCCCAAGGTAAAGCAGCCGCTGCACTGGCTGGAGCTGACTCTTGGCTAAGCTGACCACCCAGCCCAGGCGCTGCAACAGCCCCATCACCCATTGGGTGACTGCCACCCCCTCAACTTCCTGATTAACCAATCGTCCAAATAGGGGTGCACTAGAATTCCTTATTGCCTCGGGGCCGCCACCAGCACCACCACCATGAACTTGGTAAAAGTGTGTGGAGCAGTCGCTAGCCCAAAGGGCAATGCGCTGAACTGAAAATGTCCACCAGGGACCGCAAACCACAGGTACTTGAATGGGAATGTGAATGTGAAGATAGGCCTATGAAAGATCCAACGTAGTCACGAACTCGCCGTCTTACTGCCAGGATTTATTTATTTATTTATTTATTTGTAAGTCTTTTATATACCGCCACTTCCCAAGATCAGTGGCGGATTACATCAAACAACAAGAAATACATAGAACAGTAGTATGATTGACATGCTTTAGATCAAGGATAGGGCAGAACCCCCTTTCTTGGGGACAACAAAATAAATGGAGTAACGACCGGACTGGCACTGGTCTTGTGGAACCGGCTCTACCGCCTTCAACTGCAAGAGCTGCTGCAGGGTGGCCTTTACCACCTCCGCCTTGCCTGGCACCTTGCAAGGAGAGGGGACAAAGGTGTTGGCAAGGAGCTGGGCAAATTCCAATGCGTAGCCCTCTCAAATTATCTCCAAGACTCACTGATCAGAGGTAATCCTGGTCCAAGCGGAGTAAAACTGCTGTAGCCGAACTCCAATGGCTACCTCCACCTGGACCTGCCTGGCATCATTGTGGTTTCTTTGCTGGGAGCTGTGAACTGAAGCCTCAACCTGCTCCTCTGAAATCCCAAAAAGGTTGTGTCCATGACCCATATCTCCCTCTCTGATAGGAAGCATAACAAGTGGTGCAGAATGTCTTAAAATATCTGGACTATCCTCTCTCTCTCAGGACCTCCCTGTTTGGGGCCCTTCAGCCAATCCTCAGGTAGCCTCTCACCTTTGGAGTCTCCTGGGTCCTTAACCAGCTTATCTAGAGCCTTCCCAAATAGCAACTTCCCCTTAAACAAAAGTTTACTGAGCCTGGACTTGAAGGTTCCATCAGAAAACAGTGCGCTGCAATAATGTATGCCATGGACTTCAATGAGCCTGGATCAAATCATAAAAGGCATTTGCCATGAACATCGACACAGACTCCAACTTGACCTGTTTCTACACATTCGAGCCCTCCAGGCACATGGGGGACATACCTTGCAGCCAGCATATAGATGCTCTGGAAATATACACTCCACAAATGGAGGTCTGCAAAGACAGTGCACTAGTGTCAAAAGCCAGCCTAGGAAGAGGCTCCAGCTTACGATGCTGGGGGTCCTTCAGGGCGGCATCCCCTTCTACCAGAATGGTGGTCTTCTTAGTGACTGTTGAGACTAGAGCACCTACCTTTGGCATCTGGAATAGCTCCCCCTCCTCCTGCGGGATAGGATAAAGACGAGCCATTGCCCTGCCGCCTCTCAGGGTAGCCTCTGGAAACTCCCATTCCGACTCTATCATTTTCTTAATCACCTGATGAACTGGAAAACAGAGCTATTTGTCCTTAAACCCCTGCAGCAGGGGATCCTCCAGATCATCCTCCACTCCCTCAGAGGGCAGTGCCATATTCAGGGCCACTAATGACTGACTAATGATGGCCGCTTGCTCCTCACGATGGAATACTGGGACGATAGTGGGATAGTTCCCCTTTTATCCCCAGACTCCCTGGGGCTTCCCAGAGGTCTGAGGGCCCTTCCCCCGGTTCCTCAGAGCCATGTGATTGTGGAGAGTCTGGAGCCCGCCTGGCCCCCGACTCCCCATGGTGGTGCTTCAACTGGAGTATTAGATCTAGGTCTTTAGTCCCCTGTGATGCCTCAAGGGAATACTGTGTGTCTCTATCCAGTTGGGAGGCTGGTATTGCCCCTAAAGACGCAGCCTGCTGTCTGTTACGGCAGTAAGCCTTGTATAACGCCAAGATAAAATGCAGTGGAAAAAATCTGCTCCAAGGGTTGCAAAGGTTGCAAAAACTCACTCTCCACTGTCTTCCCTGCCAGGGAAGAAGCAGATTTTCCCCCCAGTGACTTGGCCTTGCTTTTCCTGTGCTTTACCGCCTGAGGAGGAGAAGAAAACAGCTCTCCCAAAATGTCCGTGTTTCCCGCTCGAACCACCAGGACCCCAGCTTCAGCCTGCTCTCCTACCACTGCCGCCCCGGGAACCTTCATCGCTGGCTCACTGTCATGCTCCAGCGACCTGCCTAGCTGCGAACAGAAGCAGAACACACTAGACCAGAGGTTCCCAACTCCAGTCCTGGAGGGCCAGCCGCCATTCAGGTTTTCAGGCTGTCCCTAATAAATATGCATGAGTTGCATTTGCATGCATGGCCCCCATTTTATCCAAATGTATCTCATGCATATTCATTAGGGACAGCTTGAAAACCTGAATGGTGTTTGGCCCTCCAGGACTGGAGTTGGGAACCTCTGCACTAGACTCTGACAGCCCTCGCCTTCCCATGCAGAGTGGACAAGATGACACCATCTCAACGCACAGCTGAAGAGAATGTTGGTGCCTATCAGTGAACCCTGTGATCAGACCCCCACGGGGAGGGGAAGGAAGAGGGAATGGCAGCTAGCTGCTATCACTCCAGCCACCTTCCGTTGCAGCTCCGTCACAGCGTTAAAAGAGCGAAAGAGAGAGAAATTGCGGCAAGGGGGAGGAGGCAATCCATGTTCCTGCTGCTCGCAGGTATGGAAGGGCTCCTCCAGGCTATCTAAACACCCCCCACAGAAGGCTCTGTTGCCTGCAGTCCTGTACCCCCGGGCTGGCAAAAGGAGAAGGGGACCTGGTGCTCCCAGGCCAATTCACCTGCTGCTTCTTCAATTGCCACCTAGCCACTTTGCAAGCCCCCACTCACCACATAGCTGTCTAAAAAGATCAAGAAACTTAAATTTCTGTTTCCCTGAGGTCAGCGTGAACCTCTCCAATCTGTCCTGTTTCCCTATCACCATTCCTGAAGGTACCTCAGGGAGACGACCTTGAATGGGCTCCTCACTCAGCTGCTGAGGACTGAAAGACTGAATCCTGGAGTTGAAGGGGGAACTCTTGTACTAGGACAGCAGAATTCTGTCAAGTTCAGCCCTCAGCTGCTGATGGAGACATCCTATGCATAGCTGGACATGCCTGGAGATACGAAAAGGAACGGTGTTAATTGCTTTGAATATGCCCCCTGTATTCCCTAATAACCCAGCTATGAGAAGGCCTGAACCCAGAGAGTCATAGCCTACGACTGGCCTAATACCATTCAAGGTATGAGTCTCAATCTGAAGGATTTGGGGCCCCATTTCTGGAAGCACTGAGAATGCATAAGAACATAAGATATGCCATACTGGGTCAGACCAAGGTCCATCAAGCCCAGTATCCTCTTTCCAACAGTGGCCAATCTAGGTCATATGTACCTAGCAGTTTCCCCAAGAGAGACAGGTTCTATATGCTGTATTTTCTCCACTTACCAGACAGGAGAGTATTTGTGCTGGGCTCGCTTTTTCCCTTTGACTGTTAAAACAGTTTCTGGAGGTAATGATACCTTTTTCAGCGACAACTCAAACAGTGTTGCAGCATATGCGAAGATTCTTGATGCCCTGCCCCTCATGGTACCTTGGGGTCTTTATGCCACTGCATTTACTGGACTTTATGGCAGATAACACATGATAATGCCATTACTGCATACTACATATTAGTAAATAGGTGCAAATGTAAAAACACATTTTTTGTTATAATTCCAAAATTTTATAAGTAAATGAAATATTGCTTACTTTCTGTAAAACAACAGCAGCATCACCGTTCCAGCAGTTGCCAAAAATACAGGAATGCTAGTCCCAATGGTTATCCATACTGTCCGTCGCACATGGTCTTAATAGAAAATGGTAAAATAGAAAATACATGAGGCACAACCTTTGAAAATGCTGATCAATCTCCTTAGCACACCTATTTGATTAGAGGACAATTTTCAGAAGCCATTTACCAGAGTATTCAAGAAAGCATGGGACAAGCACAGAAAGTCTCTAAAGATAAAAAAAAGGGACTATAGTAGTTGATTTGGAAGAGCAGACTAGATAGACCATAAAGTCATTTTCTGCCATCAGGTTTCTATGTTTTTATTTACAGATTTTCCCCAGGTGTAGTTGGTTACCAGTAAAAGAGTGAGGGAAGATGTTAGAGGACGCCATGTGGACAGCAGGAAAAGCGTAGTTATTCACTTATAACAGGTGATCTCCAGGAACAGCAGGGATTTAGTCTTTACATATGGATGATGTCGGAACTGACAGAGCTCTAATGGGAATGCTCCCCAGCGTCCAATAGGAAAGCTTTTAGGAGCACTTCACTGCACCTATGTGACTGCTTTCCTGTCTTCCCAACTCCCTCTCTTCAGTTGAGTTTGTAGCTGAGAAAAAGGAGAGTAAGATAAGAAAACCCTACAACTCCTATTTATTTTTATTTATTTATTTTATTTATTTATAGTCTCTTCTATACCGCGCTATTCAGCATCAGCGCGGTTTACAATGAACAATGAATTTACACATTTCCGATGGTACTTTGTGTTTACAGTTGAACAGGTAAAACAAGTGGAGTGGAGGAGTGGCCTAGTGGTTGGGGCAAGGTACTTCAGGCCGGAAGGTCGGGGGTTCAAATCCCACTAGAGGACAGCAACCTTGGGCCGTAAGGACTGGGGTTTCTAGTCCCACAGGTGCTCCTTGTGGTCTTGGGCAAGCCACTTAACCCTCCATAGCCCATGTTCCCTGTAAAATAGTTATCTCCAAGTTATAATGCCCTGTTCAATGTAATTTCAGTTTGTTCAATGTAAACCGCACTGATGCAGAATAGCACGGTATATAAGAGAATGTAAATAAATAAATAAATAAACTTGGATAACAGGGGTAACTATTTACAATTTACAACATAATCGTGATCTCTTTTTTGGTTTCAGTCATGGGGGTTTTGGGTGGCTTGTGAGGTTGGTGCTGTGTCTGCATTGGTTACTGGGTAATACAGGAGGAAGAGGTGGTGCTTCAAGGCCTTTCTGAACTGAAATAAGTCTGGGATTGCTCGGATGCCGTGAGGGAGGCTGTTCCAGCACCTTGGTGCACAGAATTGGTAGGCCCTGCCTGCTGTTGCCTTGGTGCATTGTGTTATTGATTTTGGGACTACCAGGGTGTTGAGTGCTACCGATCGTCTGTCCCTATTGTTGGGTGTCATCTGGATAAGTTCTGTTAGTGATGCAGACGAGAGCCCTTTGATGGCCTTGAATGTAAGTAGTAAGGTCTTGTATGTGAGTCTACTTTGTATCGGGAGCCAGTGGAGTTGTTTTAGGATGGGTGAGACATGGTCTTTCCTGGATGCTCCGTGCAGGACTCTTGCTGCGGCGTTCATTGCCAGTTGCAGTGGATTCAAGGTGGCTTGAGGGAGACCTTGCAGGATTGAGTTTGCATAATCAAAATGTGGTATGATTAGTGCCTGATAGATGGCCCTGAAATCGTCTGGCTCCAGCAGGGATCGTAGGTGTCTGAGGGATCGGATTTTATGGTATACCGCTCTTACAATGTTTCCTATGTGCGCTTTCATATCCAAGTGCTGGTCCAAGGTGACACCGAGGTATCTGATAGTGGGCTTGGTCTGGAGGTCTGCTTCCTTCACTTTTAAGAAGTGAAGGAAGCAGACCTCCAGACCAAGCCCATGGTCTTTTAAGAAGGACGGAGCGGTGAAGCGGTGAGGCGGTGAAGCCCATGGTCTTTTAAGAAGGACGGAGCGGTGAAGTTTCAGTTCCTTGTAATGAACACCACCTCCGTTTTCTTGTGTTGGATCCTGAGGTTTTGGGATTGCAGCCAGTTGGATACTTCATTTATGCAGTTTGTGAATGGTGTGAGGTCGGGGTTCTCTGTTGCAAACGGCATGTATAACAGCACGTCATCAGCGTATATCAGGCAGTTAACACTGAAGGACCGGATCAGGTTGCAGATAGGCTGCATGTATATATTGAACATCAGGGCGGAGAGGGAGGACCCTTGTGGGACACCTTGCATTTGGTGGAACGGATCTGATGATGTATCGCTGGATCGTACCTGCTGCCATCTGTCAGAAAGGTAGGACCTGCACCACTCAAGTGCTTCATCGGTGATTCCCTTCTCCTTGAGTTGGTCCAGGAGGCGCTCGTGGCTCACGGAGTCGAACGCTGCTGCAATGTCTAGGAAGACAAGGACGAACCCTTGGCGGATGTTGTCAATGCCTGTTATTATGCTGCTGAAGAGTGTGGTGAGAAGTGTTTCAATACTGTGGGCTTCTCTAAAACCGTGTTGGCATGGGTCCAGTGGTGCGTTTGTTTCTATGTGATCTTGGATTTGTCTTTGTACTTCCTTTTCCATTATTTTTGCGAGTAACGGTATGCTTGATATTGGTCTATATGATTCTGGCTTCTGAGGGTCGAGCTTGTTGTTTTTTAGTAATGGTCTTATGGATGTGTTCTTGAGGGTATGTGGGAAAGCCCCTGTTGTGAATGATTGTTCCATGAGTCTGGATATGAAGGGACTGAGGTCGGTCCGTAGCTCTTTGATCCAGAACGCAGGGCATGGATCAGTTTGGGCGGTGGTCATGTTGATGCCAGCAATGGTGTCCTCGATGCGTTGTTTGGGCGGTATTGTGAAGTTGGTGAGTGGTGTTTGATCGCATGGCTCAAGGATAGTGCTAGGTGCTGGGTTGTTGTTGATCTGGCAGAGTTTGGATTGCAGATAGTCGGCGAATGTTTGAGCGTGGATTTCGCTTATATGTTCTGAGGCAGGCTCCTTTGTCAAACGCTTGACGAGGGCAAACAGGTCGTGCAGTTTGTTCAGAGATCTTTTCAGCGTGTCTGTGTGGTAACGTCTCATGGTTTCCGTCACTGCGGTGCGATGAGCTGCAAGTTGCGAGTTATATGCACTTCGGTCTCTGTCTGAGTGTGAGCGGCGCCATCATCTCTTGAGTTTCCTTAGGGTTGTGCGTGAGGCTTTCAGCTCAGATGAATACCAGGTTGCGGAGGGTCGCTTCCCTTGGGGTTTGTTAGTTGATGGACATACGGCGATTTAAATGAATGTTTTATTCCAATCAGAGACTAGATCGTCTGAGTTGTGTGCCGGTGAGGTAGTCAGTGGGAGCGTTGTTTTAAGGATTAGGTCTTTGTTGAATGGCTGGAACCTTCTCGGGGAGGGCGCTGGGGTGGCTGCTCGCTCTTCTTTCTTCCTTTTGGCTACAGCTGGGAAGGGGAACTTGGAATAAGATTAGCTTGTGATCCGACCATGGAACTGAGGTGATTGATAGCTCCGGGATGGTTGGTGCGTTGAGGGTTGTCTCAGTCGTGAATATTAGATCTAGAATGCCTCCTTTGACATGGGTTGGATCCTTGATTAATTGGCTGTATCCTAAATCCTGCAGGGCTCCGAGAAAAGCTGTTGTATGGGAGTCTTGCAGTGAGGGTAGGTTGAAGTCTCCTACCACCCAACTTGCTGTATGGGGGCTCTGGGTATTGGAGGCCAAGTCAATTATCGTTGATAGGGCGTCAGGGTCGGCTGATGGAGCTCTGTATAGTAGATTGAAAGAGCAGCACTTATTTGCTATCGAGATTGTGTCCAGGAGTGGTGAGCTGGTTGCTTCTCTTAGGTTGAAATGGAGGTCAGATTTGGTAATGGCGAGAACACCTCCTCCTCTTTTGCCATTTCTGTGACATGTATGGATGGAGAAATTGGAGGGCAGGAGTTGGTTGAGTAGCACGTTGTCATCGCAAGAAAGCCATGTCTCAGTGATCAGTAGTAGGTCGAGGTTGTGTAGTGATATCACGTCTGAGATGACCGGCCATTTCTTGCGTACCGATCGGGCATTTATCAGTGCACATCTCAGATGTTGGAGGAGTGGGTTTTCTTCCTGCTTCTTTTTGTTGTGTTGTAATGAGATGAGTAGAAGATGGTGGTGGGGAGTTCGGGAGGCTTCCCTTGTGTTGTAGAAGGGGGCGTCTGGCCACCGCCTTCTGTAATTGTGGATCGTTGGTATATGATTGTGGCTAGTGTGTAGGCTGGTAACATTGCCTAGTCCTGTGGCGAGGAGGTAGAGGGCAATTGTGATAGTGCAAGATAGGGCCATTTTGTGTGTGTGGACTGGAAGTGGGTCAGAGGTGGAGTCTTGGATGGTGGCGGGTCAGGTGAGTTAGACTGTCCCGATGTTCTTGCAGTGGGTTTGGCACAGTTGCATGAGAGGCTGATGTTGACGGTGAATTTCCCAGTATATCAGAGGTAACTGGGGATGGCCTATTACACAATTACACAATATATCAGAGATAACTGGAGATGACAGGTTGCACAATTAAACACTATATCTGAGATAACTGGAGATGGCAGATACAATATACAATATATCAGAGGCAGTTTGGGGATGGCAGATTATACAATTACACAATATATCAGAGATAACTGGAGATGACAGGTTGCACAGTTACACAATATATCGGAGGCAGTTTGAGATGGTAGGTTACCTGGTTGCGCGTTTCCCTGTGGTCTGCACCGGTATTAGTGGTAACGCATGTATTAACACGGATTTTGTAAGAAAATGCAGTAAAATGGTTTAATTGGCATGAGTATATTGATTAAGTAGCTTGTATTATCAAATGATTCTATTTCTAGAGTGGTCAACAGTGTTGGGTAGGTGCCTGTCGTCTACTGTTAGTTCTGAGGCCTATGTCGAGGTGATTTCTGCTTTGTGGTCTGGGAGAGTTATGATTTTACTTGCGTTTTCGTGCTCCGGAGCTCTGATTTTGTTCCGTGCTGGACCGATGCCAGCCTGATGGGGAGTGGCCTCCGCCTAAGGGCCACGCCAAAGGGCCCTCTGGCGAGGCCCTCAGGCGCGGGCACGCCGGATGGCGCTTCCTTTATGTCCTGCTGCCTCTGCCCCAATTGGGCAGCCGAACGGCAGCGGTGGGAAAGCTGGGACCGGAGTTTGCAGCCCTGGCTGCTCGATCCCCGGCTGGGAGAGCTGCCGCGAGCTGGGAGGGCTGGAGCTGGTCTCCTCAGCACCGGATGGCGCTTCCTTTATGTCCTGCTGCCTCTGCCCCGATTGGGCAGCCGAACGGCAGCAGCGGGAAAGCTGGGACCGGAGGTTGCAGCCCCGGCTGCTCGATCCCCGGCTGGGAGAGCTGCCGCGAGCTGGGAGGGTTGGAGCTGGTCTCCTCAGCGCCGGATGGCGCTTCCTTTATGTCCTGCTGCCTCTGCCCCGATTGGGCAGTTGAACGGCAGCGGCGGGAAAGCTGGGACCGGAGGTTGCAGCCCTGGCTGCTCGATCCCCAGCTGGGAGAGCTGCCGCGAGCTGGGAGGGCTGGAGCTGGTCTCCTCAGTGCCGGATGGCGCTTCCTTTATGTCCTGCTGCCTCTGCCCCGATTGGGCAGCCGAACGGCAGTGGCGGGAAAGCTGGGACCGGAGGTTGCAGCCCCGGCTGCCCGATCCCCGGCTGGGAGAGCTGCCGCGAGCTGGGAGGGCTGGAGCTGGGAGGGCTGGAGCTGGTCTCCTCAGCGCCGGATGGTGCTTCCTTTATGTCCTGCTGCCTCTGCCCCGATTGGGCAGCCGAACGACAGCGGCGGGAAAGCTGGGACCGGAAGTTGCAGCCCCGGCTGCTCGATCTCCGGCTGGGAGAGCTGCCACGAGCTGGGAGGGCTGGAGCTGGTCTCCTCAGCGCCGGATGGTGCTTCCTTTATGTCCTGCTGCCTCTGCCCCGATTGGGCAGCCGAACGGCAGTGGCGGGAAAGCTGGGACCGGAGGTTGCAGCCCCGGCTGCCCGATCCCCGGCTGGGAGAGCTGCCGCGAGCTGGGAGGGCTGGAGCTGGTCTCCTCAGCGCCGGATGGTGCTTCCTTTATGTCCTGCTGCCTCTGCCCCGATTGGGCAGCCGAACGACAGCGGCGGGAAAGCTGGGACCGGAAGTTGCAGCCCCGGCTGCTCGATCTCCGGCTGGGAGAGCTGCCACGAGCTGGGAGGGCTGGAGCTGGTCTCCTCAGCGCCGGATGGCGCTTCCTTTATGTCCTGCTGCCTCTGCCCCGATTGGGCAGCCGAACAGCAGAGGCGGGAAAGCTGGGACTGGAGGTTGCAGCCCCGGCTGGTTGATCCCCGGCTGGGAGAGCTGCCGCGAGCTGGGAGGGCTGGAGCTGGTCTCCTCAGTGCCGGATGGCGCTTCCTTTATGTCCTGCTGCCTCTGCCCCGATTGGGAAGCCGAATGGCAGCGGCGGGAAGCTGGGACCGGAGGGAAGGACAGCAGTTTTAAAGACTAAATTCCTGCTGCTCCCAGAGATCACCTGTTACAGGTGAGTAACTACACTATCTCCATGAACAAGCAGGAATGTAGTCTTCACATATGAGACTCCCTAGCTCTCAGATGCCAGAAGAAGGGACCTCAGAACCTGCGGAGATTCGCCTCGGAGTAGGCTTCATGAGGTCATGGATCCCTCATGGATGTCTGGTATCATCAAAGTCTGGGACGGAGGATAGGAGTTGCCCCAAAGTCTGAAAGAGGTGCTGGAGTACAGCTTGACCAAACATGGCATCCCGGCAGGAGTCCTTGTCCAGACAATAATGGGCAGCAAAAGTATGGACAGAAGACCAAGTTGCTGCATTGTTCTCTAGAAAAGAGTCAAAAACCAGGTGCAGATTGTAGCTGTGGAGCTGGTTGAGATTTACCCACCTGTGGCTTCTTTTGTTTAGGAGGCTGCTGCCTTTTCTGAGGGCCTTGAGCTTGGTACTGAGAAGCAGGAGGATAAGAAGAGTATAATTTCTTCTTATTGAAGAAGAAAGCCTTCTTTGCAGCAGTCCTTTTTTCTAGCAGGGTTAGCTGTTATTCTGGACAGCCTGTTTAGAGTGGTATTTTCTGATTCTAACTGAACAGCTTTATCCTGCCAGTCTTTGCCAAAGAGGTTTCCCTTGTGCAGGGTATGTTGCCCGGCTTATTCTGAACCCACTGTTCAAGATCCGAGGCCTGAAGTCATGCAATCCTGCGTGCACCGATGCATATTGCTGTGGCTCTGCTTGTGCATTCAAATGCATCGAAGGTTGCCCTATTGACAAATTTTGATACATTTTGGGTATGTTTGACTAGTGGAAGCATGGAAATTTGGAAACATCAACGCCCATAGGCATCAAGGGTTCTCGATTCCCTACCCGGTGGGTTAGAGGAATAGGTTTTGGAACTCTTGATTTGGTGCATCGCTGATTCCACCACCATTGAATGGTGGGGAAGCTGTGGCTTTTGGAAACTGGGACACTCCAGTACTCGATACTCGATCGAGGTGGCGAGTATAAAGCGAGATCGTGAGGGGAGTCTCCCACATCTGGAGCATTAGATCATGGAGGATGCAATGTACCGGCAGGGTGGCTACCTCCTTGGGAGCTGTTGGATATTGGAGGATCTCCAGTTCCTCCATGTATTACTATAACAAATCACTCTGAGTCCTCACTGACATCCAAACCAGGCACGTCTTCGACGAGCACGACATTGTGGCATCTGAGGAAAGCGAATGGTAGCTGTGAGAATCATCTTTCGTGCTTCGTGCCCAACTTGGATACAAGTGGAAGGAATTCTCTTTACATGTCCAGGATCTATCTTAGCAGTAGCTATATTAATAACACGTATATAGGAGGACCACCAAGTACGATTTGTAATAGGTGTGGCATTAATACAAAGTAAATAGGAATCCTGTACTGGGTATACATAATGTTGGGTTGCGTTGGAAAACTGACTTTGATTTAACAAAGTCTTAATCATATTTATCATTCCATATTTAGCGGAAAAATTCCACTCATCTGAGGAGGAGGACCAGACATCCCCGTCCCATTTGTCCAAATCCCAATCAGCCGTGGCTGTAGCCACAGCTTTATAAACTTTCTGTTTATTCAGGCGTCCTCGCCTTTTACGATATTTGTTTTGGGCCACTTTTACTGCTGCCTTCTCTGCTACCGCTTGGTAGTGATCTAATTTATCTTTTAACAATTTTTGGTTACACTCTAATACCACTATCCTACTTTCAGTATGGAGTAATTGTTGCTCCAAACCCTTATTTTTAACTATTGCTTGTTCTAACATTTGGTACACTTTCCGATAAGTGGAAAGTAGCACCCAAGTTTGCCTCCCCAACACACTAACATCACCGGCTTTGCCGGGCAAGCCTCCGAGTACATTTTCTACATCGGAGGGTGTGGCTTCTTTGAGTTTATTATCCCATGCTTCTGCTAAGCCATTATGTATCAATTTTTGGGCCAGAGATCCAAATGGACTCTCTGTCCACCCTGGAATATCTATGGTAGCCAGAGTCTGACTCTTCTCTTTGCGTCTAAACATTGTTGGCTTCCTGCCAAATCGGCGATTTTTTGGCACACTGCCAATCACCGAATTCGGTATTCGTGGGATTCGCCGTGCACTGCGCTCCCCACAGAGACCGAATATCACCCCTTTCTACCTACCGTACCCTGCTCGCAGCGCCAATTATGTATTACCTGGTAGTGTTCTAACTGTTCACTCACTAGCTTACAAACTAGGCTCAGACTTCAGATAATACAAAAGCTTTTATTTTAAGAATAATTATGAGATAATAAAGCATCAATACATCACCGAATATTGTAGCCTCACTCTGTGTCGGGGGACTCAGCACGACGTCCAGAGGAATCCGGGACCTAAATGTTTCCCGGATTCCTCTGGACGTCGTGCTGAGTCCCCCGACACAGAGTGAGGCTACAATATTCGGTGATGTATTGATGCTTTATTATCTCATAATTATTCTTAAAATAAAAGCTTTTGTATTATCTGAAGTCTGAGCCTAGTTTGTAAGCTAGTGAGTGAACAGTTAGAACACTACCAGGTAATACACTCCACCTCAGGCTCTTTCTCTGATGTCACTTATAGAGAGACACTTAGCTAGGTCTTGAATTAATTCCTGGAAGGATATGTCCTCAGGAAGCAAACTGCATCACTCTGGAGGTGGGGAGGCCTCCGAAGGCAGGCCTCGGGGCCCCTGGGAATCAAGTGACTCCACATCCAAAATGGGGGAGTCTGAATCGGAGGACTTAAAGTATCGGCGGGGATGGTGTTTGCCCTCCACCAGGTGTCAGTACTGATGGATGTCGGTTTTGGTCTCAGGGAACCGTTTGGGTCGAGCCCCGGTATTGGTGATGGACTTGAGGCAGAGAATGGGTGGCAGTGATGATAGTGTAATGAATCCCAACACACCATGCACCAGTACCGATTTGATGGGAACAGAGGATGCCAAAAGAGCTGCCAAGCTCCGTTCAATGGCCAGTATACGCTGGTCTATCAAGGTTGCTGATGCTTGGATATCAATGACTGATACATGCGCCACTGTCCCAGAACATGGCAGCAATAGCTCTCCTGAGGTCAAGGCCTCGGGAGCATCCTGGGGCCCCTCAATGGCTTTGGAGGGCAGATCATCTTACCGGGTCTCTTTGGCAGGCCAATCCACCTCCGAGGCATCTCGATGCTTGGAACAAGACCTACCTCTAGAGGAATTTTCTGTCTTCGATGACGACTTGTGCTTGGACATTTTCGATATCTGAGATCTATGGGAAGAGGAGAGGCTCTCAATGATGTTGATGCCAAAGATACCATGTCTGAACAGGGCCGGCCCGTCCATTGAGCGATAATGTTGTTCTCACAGGGCCCCGCGCCTCAGGGGGCCCTGCGTGAACTCCATTATAGCACAGTGGATGGCTTCAGAGGGAGCCGGAGAAGCCCGCGCGAGGCCCCGACTCCCTCTGTACAGCCGCCAGCGTGAAGAGCCTTTTCCTTCACACTGGTGGCTGTTTCAGTGAAGCCGCGAATGCTGGGAGAGGTTAAAGGGCAAGACTAGAAATGGGCTGATGGGGGGAACTTGGACTGGAAATGGGCTGATGGAGGCTGGAATAGGACTGGAAGCGGGCTGATGGGAGTTGGAATAGGGCTGAAAATGGGCTGATGGGGGAGCTTGGAGTGGAAATCGGCTGATGGGGGACTGGAATGGAACTGGAAAAGAGCATATGGGGGGCTAGGACTGGAAATGGGCTGATGTGGAGGCTTGGGAGAATGGGACTAGAAGGGGGAGGATGCTGGGTGGGTCTAGAACTATAAGGGAGCTGATTTTGGGGGAGGACTAGAAAGGGATGGGGATGGGGAATGAGAAGAGAGGTGAAAAGATATTTTGTGTGGGAGGGGCGAAAAGTCTACGATGGGCCGGGTATTGGGAGAGTAAGGGGGATTGAGATTGGAAGGGTGAAATTTGAGTGGATGATAAAGGAATAAGGAAAGAAATGGGGGAAAGAGTAAAAGGGGAAAGATCATTATGTTAAAGCAGATATAGAGAAAGAAAATGGAAAAAAAATCTAAAAGAGAAGAAAGGACAAATGGATAGCTCACAGAAGATTCGAAGAAACCAGAAGAAAGTGACTGGAGCAATTGCAACTGAAAAAGAAAATGCACAAACAACAAAAGGTAGAAAAATATTTTTTATTTTGAATTTATTAACTGGAATATATCAGCTCTGGGAAATGTGCATCATTAACGTCTTTTGTGTTTTGTTTAGTACAAGAGGAAATTAATTTATAGTTTTATTTCTCCAGTGTTGTTGTACATTCCAAGTTTGGCTTTTGGGGTTCCCGGTTTAATTATTGTCTTCCTATTTCTAAATTGTGATCCCTTATTCTTTGGTGATGATCTATGTTCTGCATTTTAACCAAGCTGAGGTATTCTGTTCATGTAGTTTCTATTTGACCGTGCCACTTGTTCTCTTTCCCTAGTAGGAGATGTATTGGTATTCTCTGAGATATATTGGTTTAATATTTGCAGTGTTGCCTTTTGATAGGTAGGGTTTGGTGCTTTGTGAGTCCTGGCAGTGCTGCTATGATATGGTGGATTTGCTATGAGTTCTAAATGGTCAGTGTTTATAGTACTTCCTAATGGGCCTGGCGGCTGGCACTGGAATATAGTAACATAGAAATCTGTTAGTCTTTCTTTATCCAGACACTCATTAAGAGGCATGTTAACATTACACAAATATTTATACAAATGAGGCTCCTTATGCGAATGAGGGCCCACAATTAATCTCCGCACATGGCCCCGCACCCCCCTTGGGCTGCCCGTGTCCGAAGCGAAAAGTGTTCTAAATTTAGAGGCCCAGTTCTGCAGGCCTCTCTTTGTCATCTTTTTTACAAAGGGAACATTCTGTTGGCTGCTGGTCAGGACTGAGGCATTTCAAGCACCAGTCATGTGTGTCAGTTGCCGAAATGGTACTGCCACATTTAGAACATTTTTTTGAAACCACCAGTCGGTTTCTCCATACCGTCTGCTTGAGGCCTAGGATGGCGTCAATATGCCTGAAGTTTGTTTTTTTTTAAAACTAAGTTAAAGAAAGAATAAAAGAAAGAATAAGGGAACCGGAGGTGTCTGTGCCGACGTCGACGGGAAGGCAGACTCTAACCACAAAAAAAAAAGAGAATTTTCTGTGGTGGCAGAATTTTTTTCCTTTCTGACTCCGCAAAAAATGAAGAATTGAAGAGAGGGAGTTGGGAAGGCGGGAAGGCAGGCAGCCATGCAGGCGCAGTGGAGTGTTCCCAAAAGCTTTCCTATTGGACACTGGAAAGCGTTCCCGCATGGGCTCTGTCGGTACCGATGTCACCCATATGTGAAGACTACATTCCTGCTTGTTCCTGGAGATAATCAGATACCTACAAGTATACATAGCTCAAGTAGGCATGCTCAAGGGAGGAGTTTGGGTTGGATATGGGGAAACAGTGATTTACATATATATATATATATATTATAAATCATGGGCTAATATTTATGCCTGTCCCCAAGCAGGCAAATGTCGGTGTCCACAATCTAGGAACTATTTCTGCAGGATCTCTGCTTGTATTTTATAAAGACACATAGGCAGCTATGTGTTACTGTATTACAAAATAGACCTAAAAACAGGTGCTTTCTCTACTGCCCCAAACCTAGGAAATCTTATATAATTACCCTCATAGTACCACTGAATATCCCAATAGACTACTGCAACACTATTCAGATAGTGCCAAGGCAGTGTGCAGAAGGAGCATGGGAAGAGCTCCAAGTTTTTTGGTTAGAGATGATATTCAGACCGCTATACATAAAATTATGTGGATAAAAGTTTTTTTGCTGTCCTAAAGTTACATCAACAAGAAAGTTGTCCTAAAGTTATCTGGATGGTGAACTGAGCATCACCGCTATATGGGTAATGTTGGCGATTGCCACATTGTATGTATATTCAGCACCAACCAACAATCTAGATAACAGCACTAAATATAAGTGAATAATTTAAATGGTGCAGTCAGCATTAAAAAAAACCAAAAACCATCGACTGCGGAGTTTAAATATTGCCCCAAAAGATTTTTCTGAGCATGCGCTGCTACCTAATTAAAACTCTCAATCTCTGTGGATAACGCTCTACTCCTCCCTGTTTTCTTAGCTCACAACCGTGGTGTTGTCTTCAACTCCTCTCTCTCCTCTACACACCTCCAACTGATAGATAAAACCTGCCATTTCTTTCTATAGAACACCACCAAAATTTGTCCATTCCTTTCTGAACACGCTACTAAGACACTTATCTACTCTTTAGTCACCTCCCATCTTGACTATTGTAATCTACTACTTGCTGGTCTCCCTCTGAATCATCTCTCTCCCGTCAATTGGTTCAACACTCTGCTGCGCGGCTAATCTTCCACCAGCCTCATATTACCCCTCTTCTCAAGTCACTTCATTGGCTCCCTATCCGTTTTCACATCCATTTCAAACTTCTCAGGTTTAAGAATAAACTCCTTAGGGAGGTAGAAAAGTGTGTGTTTGATTTATCCTGCTATTTACAGAGAACCCCTGTTATAGGTAAATGATTATGTTGTCTCCATTGACAAGCAGAATGGATCAACCACACAAATGGGGAATCTGTGCTCCGAATTGCCCTGTTCATCTTTAACTGATTAACTTGGCTGAATGTGGAAAGCAACCTAAAGAAGTAACAGTAGGAGGTCTGTGTTAAACTAAGGATGTACTCATAAAGGCCAATTTAGCAGTGATACTAAGGATGTACTTGTAAAGCCCATATAGCAGTGGTACTCAGTTCAATCCATCCAAAACTTCTGCCATCTGGTTTTCCTTCTCTTCCAGTGCTCCCACCTTAGTTCCATCTCTTGTGCATACCCCTATTTCTTTGGTTTCCACACTTTGCTAACTTAGTGTTACTCTTGATTCTTCCTTTTCCTTCGGTGATCATATCTCTTCCATTGTTCAACATTCATTTTATTTTCTCCATCAGATCCACTCCATTTATCCTTTTCTCACTCCACACTCCTGGCCACACTCCTTCTAGCCATAGTTATAACACGTATCGATTACTGCAATGTTGCTTTAGCTGGACTCCCCCAATGCCAACTCCGTTGTCTGCAACTCCTTCAGAACACTGCTGCTCGCATTCTTACACCTCACGCCGTTACTCTTCAAACTCCACTGGGTACCCATAAAGTTCTGCATTCAATATAAGATTCTCACTCTGGTTCATCGTACTATCCACACCAGCACCCCTCAGTATCACTCTTATTGAATTCATCTCCATTCCTCTCACCGCTCCCTCTGCCAGATCCACTCCAATTGTCTCTTTCTCCCCTCCCCCTCATCCACACACCTTGAATCAACCCGAGCCTCTGCTTTTTTTTTTTCTTGGACCCCTCCTGTGGGATTCCCTTCCCTCTGAGTTTCCCCTGGAATTTTTTCCTCCGTTTTAAGGCGCTTCTAAAAACTCACCTCTTTTCCCTTTCTTTTGACCTCTCTCCACCCTCCTTCTAGTGTCTCTTCTCCATGTCTGTGTCACCCTGCTCCCTTTCTCTTCAGCTGTACATATTCCTTTACTTTACTTTCCTGTTATTGATGGCATTCCTTTTCTTTTCTTGTAGCCCCGAACTTTTTTTTTAATTGAAAACTGCTCAGATGCCCTGGTATTGAGCGGTATATTAAATGACAAAATAAAGAAAATGTTCCAAATTTAAGGTGCATTTTCACATGTAGCTGGGCCATTTTGCAAGTCTATATGCATAAGTGCTACCAATTAAGTCTTGAGGCTGCCTTTTCTTTATTATTTTCATTTTGAGGGAAGATATAAACAATGGGAGATAAAGAAGAAATACTCCCTTAATCCCTCATGTAAAACCCTTCTTTTTTGTTTGATTTTAGAAAAGTGTCCATCCACATAAACAAGAAAAAAAAGACACCAATACACAAAAGCAGGTAAATTGAATACAAGCAATCAAGACATGGCGTCATAAAACTTAGCCCCCATTATGAAGATTGAGCCAAAAAGATCATACTTATAAATTTATATAAGGAAATCCAGCAAAGCTACCTCAAGAGGATAAACATTTACATACCCTAAACGCCCCCACTAGCCCTGCTTGTCTTCCAAAAACTTCTCCAAATAAGATGGATCAAGAAAAACATAAACCTGCTCTCGGAGAGTAATCATGCATTTACAAGGAAACCGCAAGGACAAACTTGCCCCAAGGGCAAAAGCTCGCTGCTTCAAAGATAAAAAAACAGCTTACGGCGAGCCTGTATAGAACAAGTCACATCAGGAAAAACATTCTAATTTTTGTCCACAAAAAGGAACATCTTTAGATTTAAAAAACAACTTCAATATCTTAAGTTTCACTGCTTCAGCAGGAAACATTACCAATAAAGTGTTCCATTTTACAATATTATCTATAGAATCTTCCAAAAATTGAGTCAGGTTCGGACTATCCGGAGAGTGGAAAGTGTCAAACCTCCCCTTCTCCTCCGCAGAGATCCAAACCTTAGAAGGTACATAATACATATGAGCTATATCTACAGGATCAGGTAACTTTAAGACCTCAGAAAAATACTTAGCAAGCAAAATCTCCAGTGAAAGCAACCGCGTCACTGGAAAATTAAAAAAACGCAGATTTATGCAGGAATTATGCAATGAAACATAACTAGAATCCAGATCTGTAACTTTGTCTACCATTGCCGAGCTATATTCACATAATGAACCCACAGTAGTGGATAATTTAGTATTAATAACTGAGATCGTAGTCCATACATCTTTAAGAGTAACATCATCCACAGGAGAAGACACAGCTAAATTCGAAGGCTCCGATAAGGCTACAGGCTTGGGAATAAGTACCTGGTTATCAACCCTAGCTTTACTGGGTAGAGTCCCAGATACCATGGATGACAACATAGGCACAGGACATGGAGGAGATGTAGGAACCTCAGAGCTAAACAAAGCTCCATCTGGGGAAGGCGTCGCAGTCTGCCTAGGAACCAAATGCTTATCAAGGGGGTCAGAAACCACGCCCAGAACTACAGAGTAAGATGGTTTCTTTGGAACCCCCTTAATCTTACCCATTCCTGCTGAACGCAAACTCCTCAACGCCTCAGAAGTGCCAAAGGGGCGTGCCCCGCCCCTTTGGCTCACAGCCCATGGCCGAGAGGCGACCATTAATTTGTAGAGCAGGCAGGCAAGATCTCTGAGGGAAGCAGCCATCCAAAGTATGCTAGCAAGAAAAAGTTTCAAACAGCAGGAGCAGGTAGGAGAGCAGATCACACACCCCACACATCACCAGTCCAGCTCAATCCCCGTAAAACACTTTTTAAAAATCTTTGCATGCCTCAGAGCAGGTGAACACCCCAATACAGAAATGTTTTGCCATAAACGTGAATTTCCTTTATAAAATAGGGACTGCATATGTAAAGTTTTGGCCCGCCCAATCCATACCTCCTGTAATCTCTTTGTAGCGTGTATCTCCACATACACAGAGTGGCTTTCTGAAATTGTACTTACATGTGTATTTCAATCAATAAGTACTGTAAATACCACAATTTAGCAATGAGATGCTTCTAAAACAAACATCCACCTAATATTCCATACAGAACTGTTATTTTAGTCAAGTCTCTTTCAGCTATATTATTCAAGCAGTAGTAGGGAATATAAATGTGGAAGTATGATCACACTGTAGGTTTTTTTTTAAATTTGTTTTTTGTTTTTTACTTTTTTATTTATATTTTCCAACAAAATACAAAAGAAAAGAAAACCAAACCAAATTACAATGGCAGAAGTGGCCTAGTGGTTGGGGCAAGTTACCTCAGGCCGGAAGGTTGGGGGTTCAAATCCCATTAGAGGACAGCAACCTTGGGCCGGAAGGACTGGGGTTTCTAGTCCCACAGGTGCTCCTTGTGGTCTTGACAAGCCACTTAACCCTCCATTGCCCATGTTCCCTATAAAATAGTTATATCCAAGTTATAATGCCCTGTTCAATGTAATTTCAGTTTGTTCAATGTAAACCACCTTGATATCATGAAAGGTGGTATATAAGAAATGTTAAATAAATACAATAAATCAAAATACATAACACTTCTCTGTAACAGGAAAAGAAAAAGGCTATTTGCAGCCCATCCCACCCTGTCCCTCCCATCATCATGCAATCATCAAGGGCCATTGGAAAAAATAAAGAAACAGCTGAAGGCCTGCAAGGCCTACAAATGTTATGGAACATCAAACACTCCACTACATAAGAAACAAGAAGATTCGACTAATAACTCCTTATGATATCTCATATCGTGCTTTAGAGATGTAATTCTGTAGGGGTTTACACTTGAGAAGAGTGGAGGGTGTAAGGGTTCTACCACTGTGGCATTTGCTCATATTTCCAGCATAAGCACAAGCGGTTCCACCATTCATGCCAACTAAGCTTTGCTGTATGTTTCCAGTTAGAAATAATGAGATGTAGGGCCACTCCCAACATGACGTGAAATAAAAACTGACAATCCCTCTGTAACGATGAGATGCCAATTGCTGATTGAAAAACGACCACAGACCAGGAGAGAGTGGCCCTGAATCCCAGCACCTCTTGAATGCGATTCCATATTGAAACTCAATAAGACTGAATGTTAGGGCAATCATACACCACATGTCTCATAGTGCCGACATCTCCCCGACAAGACCAACACTCATTCCCAGCTGCCTTATCCCATTTAGCAACCTTTACCAGAGTAAAGTGCACTCTATGTGCAAAGTAGTACAAAGCTTGTGAGACAGAGACAAACTGAGAAACCCTGTTTATCTTACTCCAGAATTTTGTCCAAGTTTCCGGAGAAAAAACTTTCCCAGTGTCATGTTCCCATATTCGTTGAACACCAATGGCCTGAGAACTGTTGTTCTGAACCACCAGTTTATAATAGTGAGAAGCCACCCCAGAGGTCATATGTACTGAGCCTATCTTACTCATCAACCCCCACTCATCAGACAACAATGTAATATTCAACTGGGATTTCTCTATACAATGCCTCAGCTGAATCCACTGAAAGTATAGGGATTTAGGCAAATCAAATTCACTTTGTAGAGAGGAAAAAGGTTTCCACTTACCATCCATTGTCAGTTGGCCAACGCTCCAAATGCCCCTGCTAAACCATTGTTGCCAAGCGAATGAACTGATTGATTTAAAAAAAAAAAAGGACTATGCCAGATGGGTATTAATTTTGATAGGCAATCCTCCTTAGAAATTGCATTTGCTAACTGTTGAAAAGCCTTCTGAGCGTCCGATATAACCCTACGAGACTTCAACCTCTTAATAGACACCATGCCAGGAAGGAGATTTAAGGGGAAATGAGCACTTACTCTCTACTAGTTCAAGCCATACTGGCCATCGTGAACCTTGTTTTAGCAAAACAGCATAGTGATAGGCATGAAAGTCAGGGAAATTCCCCCCCCCCCTTCTTCTTTTTTAGATTTACGTTTCCTAAGAGCAATTCTAGGTGATTTTTCCACAGAAATTGAACCAGAATCCTTTCAATTTGACGATAAACTTTACTTGTAAGAAAGACTGGTAGCATTTCTAATATACAATTCACTTTAGGAGTGATAGTCATTTTTATAGCTTCAAGATGACCCCACCAAGAAAGATAGACCGGCGACCACTTTGCTGTTATATTATGAACTGTAAATAGGATCTCTTCTTCATTGTACTGTAGGGTTACACACTAAGTGGGTAGCAATATTGAACTCCCAAATACTTCACCATCTTAGGCTCCCATACAAAAGGAAAATCCTCCATATCCGTCCTACATACTCTTGAGTTCAAGGGGAAAACGACAGGCTTTGACCAATTAATTTTATAGCCAGACAATCCTGAATATTTATCTATCAATTCTAAAATGACCAGTATGGAGCTAGGCGTGGTGAAAAGCAGCAAATCATTCGCATATGCAGATAGTTTAATTTCCATGCCAGCAATAGAAACGCCCTTAACTGCAAGGCTTTGCCTTATTAGTAGGGCCAAAGGTTCCAAGGCCAGATTGAAGAGAATGGGAGAAAGAGGACAACCCTGACGGGTACCCCGCCCTAGAAGAAATTCTTTAGACGGAGTCACATTTACAGAAATTTTCGCACTCGGTCTTGCATACATAAGTTTAATTAGATTGCAGAAACCCTCACCAAATCCAAACACTTCAGAACAGCAAACAGGAAAGGCCACTCCAGCTGATAAAATGCTTTCTCTGCGTCTAGTGAGAGTCCCACAAGAAGGTCCTCTGTTTTATCTGCGCCTTCCAAAACGTGACAAAGCACTCTGGCATTATCGGCTGTGGAGCGTCCCTCAGTAAAGCCACATTGGTCTGGGTGAATCAAAGAAGGGATCAATTTGGAGAGACGACCAGCTAAGATGGTCGCAAAGATTTTATAATCTGCGTTTAACAACGAAATTGGCCGATAGTTACTAACTGAGGGAACCTCCCAGGTTTTTCAAGAACAACAATGTTTGCAGAGGCGAACACTCCGGTCTGTGATGCATTGTCCAGAAGAAGTCTATAATATTGTTGAAGGTATGGCCCTAAGGTTTTGGAAAAAGTTTTATAGAATTCAGCCGGAAGGCTGTCTGGTCCAGTAGCCTTGCTAACTTGTGTAGAGTCAATAGTCTGAATAATTTCCATGACTGTGATCTGCTTATCCAGTCCCGCAGCAGTTTCTTGAACTAACACCGGCCTTTGAATATTATTTAGTAAACTATCAAACTCCTTCACAGAGAAATCTATCTCTGGGGAGTATAACTGAGCAAAAAATTGGCAAAAGGTCTCTGCAATGTCGGGGTCCTTGACAATCATTGTTGCACCTGAGGATCCCTTAAAGCTGTAACGCGTGAAGTTTCCTTACGACCCTTTAACAAGTTAGCTAGCAGCCACCCAGCTCTGTTACCTTCCAAGTAATATTGTCCTTTCTGCCCTTGAATATTTTATGAAGCCTCAGTGGTCAAAATCGAATTATATCTAAATCTAAGGTGCTGCAATCTTATCAAAATATTAGGATCAGTTTTCTGCCATAAAATACGTTTTCCCGCTTTAATCCGCTTGTCCAGCGCACCAAGTTCTGCTTTGCGCTGCTTGGCCTGCTTTATAGCAAAACTGGTAATGGTGGCTCACATACTAGCCTTAAAGCCTTCCCACCACGCCCACCCCGAAGAGTCTTGAGGTAGACTGAATTGAAAATACTCCTCTATAGCCACCAGAATGGTCTCGCGAAATTCCTGACTAGCTAGAAGAGTCCTATCAAATTGCCAATGTGAATGAGATTGATAGCTCGTTGAGTAAAATAGGGTGAATGAGAATGTGGAATGATCAGAGATGTGAGCTGCACGAATATTAGACTCACTGATTCTAGAACAAAGTCCCTTGGAGACTAGGAAAAAGTCTAAATGTGATAACGAGTTATGAGGAGGAGAAAATAAAGTGAATTCTTTATCTGTAGGGTGTTGCAACCACCCATATGTCTATCAGGCCCAATTCCTGCATTAGAGATACAAGAACTGGGTGAGCCTTGGGAACCCTAATGGTTCTCACTAGACTCCTATCCACCAATGGGTCTAGGACGAGGTTGAAGTCTCCTCCCACAATAGTAGGATATCTGGACACCTCCTGCACCTCCTGGAGCAAAAAAAAGTAGGGCAATCAATGTTAGGAACATAAACAGTGCCGGCCTGTCCATTGTGCAAGAATGTTGTTTGCACAGGGCCCCGTGTTTCAGGGGGCCCTGCGCAAACAACATTCTGCATCTGCCGGTAAATTTAAAAAAAAAAAAAAACCTTGCTGCTGCTGCCGCCATGGCAGCAGCATAATCGAGCATCCCATGGGGCCCCCCCTGCCCAGCAGAGTCCTCCATGTGGCCTCAGCTCCCTAAGTGCTAGCTTTCAGAGCTGCGAAGGGAGAGAGCTTCTCCCTCGTGACTCTGTTAAGCCGCTGGCGCTGATGGGAAAAGCCCGCACTGAGGGAGCTGAGGCTGCATGGAGGACTCTGCCAGGCAGGGGAGCCTCGCGGGACACTCGATTCTGCCGCTGCCACGGCAGCAGCGGCAATTTTTTTTAAAAAAATCTACCTAGGCTATGGGGGGGGGGCTAAGACTGGAAGTGGGCTGATGGGGGGGTAGGACTGATAATGGGCTATGGGGGGGGGCTAGGACTGGAAATGGGCTATGGGGGGATTAGGACGTAATGGGCTATGGGGGGGCTAGGACTGGAAATGGGCTGATGGGGGGCTAGGACTGGACATGGGCTATGGGGGGGCTAGGACTGGAAATGGGCTATGGGGGGGGCTAGGACTGGTAATGGGCTGATGGGGGTGGGGCTAGGACTGGAAATGGTCTGATGGGGGGGCTAAGACTGGTAATGGGCTATGGGGGGGGGCTAGGACTGGAAGTGGGCTGATGGGGGTTTAGGACTGGTAATGGGCTATGGAGGACTAAGACTGAAAATGGGTTGGGGGGTTGCTAGGACTGGAAATGGGCTGAGTGGAAGGGGGGCTTGAACTGCAAATAGCTGATGGGGAGGGGGGCTTGGAATAGAAATGGGCTGTGAGGGGAGGGAGCTAGCACTGGAAATGAGCTGAGTGGGGGGGAGTTAGGACAGGAAATGGGCTGATGGAGGGTCTAGGATAGTACTGGAAATGGGCTGTGGTGAGGGCTTGGATTGAAATGGACTCATGGGGGGGCTAGAACTGGAAGTAGACTCATGGGGGGCTTGGACTGGAAATGGACTGAGTGGAGGGGAGCTAGGATTTGACATGGGCTGATGGTGGGGCTAGGAAAGGACTAGAAATGGACTGATGGGGGCTGGGATTAGAAATGAGCTGATGGAGGGACTCGGATAGGACTGGAAATAGATGGAGGAGCTAGGACTGGAAATGGGCTGACGGTGTAGCTAGGATAGGATTGGAAATGGGCTGATGGGGTGCTAGGACTAGAAATGGGCTGATGCGGGGACTAGAAGGGAGCGGATGCTGGGTGGGGCTGGAACTAGAAGGGAGCTGATGTTGGGGGAGGATTAGAATGGGATGGAGCTGGGAGAGTGAATGGAGAGGGGAAAAATTTTTTGTGTGGGAGGGAAGACAAATCTACAATTGGCCGGGTATTGGGAGAGTAAGTGGGGATTGAGGATGGAGGGGTAAAATTTGAGTGGATGAAATAGGAATGAGGAAGGAGCAAAAGGAGAAAGATTAGTATGTTAAAGCAGATGTAGAGAGAGAATGGAAAAAAAACTAGGAGAAGAAAGGACAAATGGACAGCAGACAATGGAGAGTTAGCAGAAGACACGAAGAAACCAGAAGAAAGTGACTGGAGCAATTGCAACTGAAAAAAAATGCACAAAAGGTAGAAAAATATCTCTTTATTTTGAATTTATTAACTGGAATATGTCAGCTCTGGGAAATGTGCATCATTAACGTCTGCACTTTGTTTAGTACAAGAGGAAATTAATTTATAGTTTTATTTCTACAGTGTTGTTGTACATTCCAAGTTTGGCTTTTGGGGTTCCCAGTTTAATTATTGTCTTCCTGTTTCTAAATTGTGATTCCTTGTTTGGTGATGGTCTATGTTCTGCATGTGTAACTGAGCTGAGGTATTCTGTTTATGTAATTCCTATTTGACATTGCCACTTGTTCTCTTTCCCCAGTAGGTCATGTATTGTTATTCTCTGAAATGTATTGGTTTAATATTTGCAGTGTTGCCTTTTGATAGGTAGGGTATGGTGCTTTATGAGTCCTGGTAGTGCTGCTATGATACGGTGGGTTTGCTATTGGTTCTAAATGGGCAGTGTTTGTAGTAGTTCCTAATGTGCCTGGCGGTTGGCACTGGATTATAGTAATGTAGAAATCTTTTAGTCTTTCTTTATTCATACACTCATTAAGAGGCATGTTTACTAAAAGTTAGCGTATGGTAACATTATGCAAATATTTATGAAAATGAGGCCCCTTATGCAAATGAGGCCCCACACCCAGTCTCCGCACATGGCCCCACACTCCCCTTGGGCCGCCTCTGAGCATAAATATTAATTAAGGCCAGTTCAGTGGATTCAATTTTAATGACAGCCATTGTCCACCGCCCATCAGTATCAGTCCTAGTTTGAATAACCATGGGGGAATAAAGCTTTCCTCACTCAAATGGCTACCCCATTTTTCTTATGATGGACAGCTGAAAAAGCCACTAGAGAAAAGGGTTTTATATCTAGTTTTAATGACTCCTTTACATTCAAGTGTGTCTCTTGTAACAGTAAGATGTCAGCACTTTCTTTCCTATAGTACAGAATAATATTTTTCCTCTTAATGGCATTGTTAATGCCCTTAGCATTCAATGAAACTATCTTAAAGGAAGACATACTGACAATATAGCACAGATTGACAATCAAATGTTGCAAAAACATACCAAATTGTAGCATATAAATTTACATGTAGAACAACATCTTAAGTGCCCTCCGAGTGTTAGCTGCACTTATAGCCCAAAAAAGAAAATCCACCAAAGAGAGACAATTTAGCCCTGGCCCCTGCACATGATCGCTCACAATAAGAACACATAATTCTGAAAAACAAATCACCAAAACCACCAAACCCAGGGGGGCTATAAAACACACAAAACTTAGCGGGTGAGGCCATCAGGACAAGACAGACACAGAGGGAAAAATGACCTAGTATATTCCCACTTCATTGTCACTTAAAATATCACGCCTTAACCACCTCCCACAATAAGAGTAAAGACAATGCACTCAAAACCCAAAACACCAGAGCTGCATGGCAGGGCAGCCCCGTCGAATCAGTTTATGACCTAGAAGATCCAACCTAATGAATAAGGGCCATTCCACTCTTCCAAGACCCAATACTCTCTCAACCGCCATAGACATCACAGACAACATAGAACATAAAAGAAGAAAGAGAGAAACATCTTGACCAGGATAGTACCCTGGAGCTCCTTCAAAAGAGACAAAATGGATGTCCCAGTGTGTAGCAATACTGCATGATTAAATGTCGCTTCTGCGTGGATAAGCCACCTTTACACAATCTCAGACCAGTCAAACGCCCATGATAACACCCCATAGAACTTTAGCAAATAAGAGCTGCAAAGTGAATTTCACCGCATCACTGCCAACTCCTTATCTTCCAGAAATGCATATAACTCCCCTGGATCATAAAAAGTCTTGGTCTGGTTATGCAGTGTGACTCTCATGTGGGAAGGATAGAGTAGCCCAAAACAGGCCTGCAGCTATAACAAGCGTGGACGCAGCGCCAGAAAACACTTTCTCTGATCCACCGTCACCTTCGCGAAGTCCGGGAAGAACAGGAGTTTATGTTCCTGATATTCCAAAGTTGAAAATGCTCTGGCTGCTCCCATTATTTGCGATACTTGCAGAAAACTTAAAACTTTCAAGATGATTGGGCGTGGATGCTTACCCGCGGCCACGGACTGAGTACATAAGAACATCAGATATGCCATACTGGGTCAGACCAAGGTCCATCAAGCCCAGTATCCTGTTTCCAACAGTGGCAAATCTAGGTCATACGTACCTAGCAGTTTCCCCAAAAGACACAGATTCCACAATGCTTGTACAGGGTCAAGCATTGATATCCTGGGTCCCTTCTTAATAATGGTTTATGGACCTTTCCTCCAGGAACTTGTCCAAACCATTTTTAAACCCAACTACACTAACAGCCTTTACTACATCCTCCGGTAACAAATTCCAGAGTTTGATTACATGTTGAGTGAAAAAATATTTTCTTTTATTAGTCTTAAATAGTTTACCCTGTAGCTTCATTGCATGTCCCCTAGTCTTTCTATATTCTGATAACGTAAACAATCGATCTACATTTACCCGTTCCACTCCGTTCATTAATTTATAGACTTCTATCATATCTCCTCTCAGCCGTCTCTTTTCCAGGTTAAAGAGCCCTAACCTTTTTAGCCTTTCTTCATAGAAGTATCCTTCCATCCCCTTTAACATTTTGGTGGCTCTTCTCTGAACCTTTTCTAATATCGCTATATCCTTTTTAAGATACGGCGACCAGAATTGCACACAATATTCAAGGTGCGGTCTCACCATGGAATGATATAGAGGCATTATAATATCTTTTGTTTTATTTTCCATTCCTTTCCTTATGATACCTAGCATTCTATTTGCTCTCTTGGCCGCCGCTGTACACTGGGCCGAGGTTTTTAACATGGTATCCACAATGACGTCTAAATCTTTTTCCGGGGTGGTGGTTCCTAATGTGGAACCTTACATCGTGTAACCATAGTTTGGGTTGTTCTTCCCTAGGTGCATAACTTTGCACTTGTCCACATTAAATTTCATCTGCCATTTTGATGCCCAGTCTTCCAATTTATCAAGATCCTCTTGCAATTTTCCACAATCCTCTTGGGTTTTAACAACTTTAAATAGTTTTGTGTCATCTGCAAATTTGATAACCTCACTCGTTATTCCACTTTCCAGGTCATTTATGAATATGTCAAAAAGCAGCGGACCCAGCACAGATCCCTGGGGTACACCACTATTCACCTTTCTCCATTGGGAAAATTGGCCATTTAGCCCTACCCTCTGCTTTCTATCTTTTCACCAGTTCCTGATCCATAATAGTACACTGCCTCCTATCCCATGACTCTTTAGTTTTGCCAAAAGTCTCTGATGAGGGACCTTGTCAAAGGCTTTCTGAAAGTCCAGATACACTATATCAACCGACTCACCTTTGTCCACCTGTTTATTCACACCTTCAAAAAAACAGATTAGTAAGACAAGATGTTCCTTTTCTAAAGCCATGTTGGATGTCTCCCATTAGGCCATGACTATCTACATGTTAAGTAATTTTATTCATTTTTCCCGGTAGTGACATCAAGCTCACCAGTCTGTAGTTTTCTGGATCACCCCTGGAACCCTTTTTAAAAATTGGTGTTACATTGTCGATCCTCCAATCTTCAGGTATTAAGAGATGATGGAAGGAGGAGTGGCCTAGTGGTTCGGGCAAGATACTACAGGCTGGAAGGTTGGTGGTTCAAATCCCACTAGAGGACAGCAACCTTGGGCCGGAAGGACTGGGGTTTCTAGTCCCACAGGTGCTCCTTGTTGTCTTGGGCAAGCCACTTAACCCTCCATTGCCCATGTTCCCTGTAAGTATTAGTGTATGTGTCTCATATCCCCTCGTGTTAAATGTATCCCCCAACCGCGTTGACCCGGTGAAAAGCGGAATATAAATGCAGATAAATAAATAAATAAATAAATGATTTTAATGATAGTTCACAGATTACTAATAGCAGGTCTGCAATCTCATATTTCAGTTCCTTCAACACCCTTGGATGTATACCATCAGGCCCAGGTGATTTGCAACTCTTCAGTTTATCTAATAGTTGTAATACATCTTCCCGATGTATCGATATTTCCTTCAATTCTTCTGCACCTTTAAATACCACTTCAGTCATGGGTAACATCCCTACATCTTCCTCAGTAAAGACAGAAGAATTCATTCAGTCTCTCTCTGCTATTGCCTTGTTGCCTCTCAGTGCCCCTTTAACACCTCTAACATCTAATGGACCAACTGACTCTCTCACAGGTTTTTTGCTACGACTGTACTTAAAAAAGTATTTATTTTGCATTTTTGCTTCCGCAGCAAGCTTCTTCTCAAATTCTACCTTTGCCTGCCTTATCAATGCCTTGCATTTGACTTGCCAGTGCTTGTGCAGTTTCCAGGTTTCATCGTTTGGCTCTTTTTTCCATTTCCTGAAAGATGCTTTTTTGGCAACAGCCTCTCTGACCTCACCTTTAAACCATGCTGGCAGTTTTTTTGACTTCCTTCCACTTTTCTTAAAGCATGGAATACAGCTGGCCTGGGTTTCCGAGATGGTATTTTTCAACAACACCCAAGCTTGATGTTAAGTCTTTAACCTTTGCAACTGCTCCTTTTAGTTTTTTCTTAACTATTTTCCTCATTTTATCATAGTCTCCCTTTCGAAAGTTAAAAGGTAGTACTGTGGATTTCCTTACTATCCCTCCTCCATTAATTAAATCAAAGGCGATCATGCTATGATCACTATTGCCAAGTGGCCCCAACACCCTTATCTCTTGCACTAGATCTGGTGTTCCACTAAGGACTAGGTCTAATATGGCTTCCCCCCCTGGCAGTTCATGAACAAGCTGCTCCTAGAAGCAGTCATTTATTTCATCTAGGAACTTTATCTCCCTAGCATGTCCTGATGTGACACTGACCCAGTCGATATCGGGGTACTTGAAATCACCCATTATTATTACTGCGCTGTAACTTTTGTTAGCTTCCTTGATTTCTTTGAGCATTTCATCATCCATTTGTTCATTCTGGCCAGGCGGTCGATAGTACAACCCCACTGCCATCGCCTTCCCCTTTTTACATGGAATTTCAATCCATAGAGATTCTACAGCAAATTTTGTTTCCTGCAAAACTTTAATCCCTTCTGACTCAATGACCTCTCTAACATAGAGCGCAACCCCTCCACCAATTTGATCAGCTCTATCATTACGATATAGTCTGTATCCAGGTATCACAGTGTCCCACTGGTTGTCCTCCTTCCACCATGTCTCTGATATTACAATCATATCTAACCTCTCATTTAATGCTATATATTCTAACTCTCCCATCTTATTTTTTAGACTTCTAGCATTTGCATACAAGCATTTTAGAGACTTTATTTTATTCATATTAATTTGGCTATTGGTAGACATGGGTAATTTGGGATCTTTAAGCTCTGACTGATCCATACTTGAGGGCATTTGGGCTACTTTACTCTTTTTTGGAACTTCTCTGCTTTTAGTAGTATCCTTCAAGAGTACATTCTTCTGAACCATCCGCTCTTGGGTGACTGTCGGCTTTCCCCTATTATCTAGTTCAAAAGCTGCTCTATCTCCTTTTTAAAGGTTAATGCCAGCAGCCTGGTTCCATCCCGGTTAAGGTGCAGCCCATCCCTTCGGAAGAGCCCCTCCTTTCCCCAGAATGTTCCCCAGTTCCTAACAAATCCAAAACCCTCATCTCTGCACCATTGTCTCATCCACGTATTGAGACTCCGGAGCTCTGCCTGCCTTTTGGGTCCTGTGCGTGGAACGGGAAGCATTTCAGAGAACGCTACCCTGGAAGTTCTGGATTTCAACTTCCTACCTAAAAGCCTAAATTTAGCCTCCAGAACCTCCCTACCACATTTTCTTATGTCATTGGTACCGACATGTACCAAAGCAGCAGACTCCTCCCCAGCACTATCTAAGACCTTTGCTAGGTGGCGCGTGAGGTCCGCTGCCTTCGCACCAGGCAGGCATGTTACCAGGCGATCCTCACGTCCACCAGCCACCCAGCTATCTACATGCCTAATGATTGAAACACCAACTATAACGGCTGTCCTAACCCTTCCCTCATGGGCACATGGCCCTGGAGAAACTTCCTTGGTGCGAGAGGGTTTTACATCACCTGGAGGACAGGTCCTAGTTACAGGATCACTTCCTGCCACACCAGGGTGATGCTCTCCTGTCACGTGACCTCTCTCCTCCATGGCAACAGGGATGCTGCCAGACTGGAGGTTGGACTTCAGGACTATATCCCTGTAGGTTTCGTCTATGTACCTCTCTGTCTTATGTTTTCCAAGTCTGCTACTCTAGCCTCTAGAAAATGGATTCGTTCCCTGAGAGCAAAGAGCTCCTTGCACCTAGTGCACACGTAAGATCTCTCACCAACTGGGAGAAAATCATATATGTTACACTCAATGCAAAAGACTGGAAAGCCCCCATATCGCTGCTGGACTGCTATCTGCATCTTAGTTTTAATTTTGTGTTTAGATCTTTAAGTTCTGCTGGGTTCTAAATTTAACCAGAAAGCTCTCTTCTGTGTTTTAAATTTAAACTAAAAGTACTTTGCTGATGCTAGGCCCTGAGTAACTATTAAATTTAAACTACAAGCTCTCTGCTGGGTTCAAAATTTAACCAGAAAGCTCTCTTCTGTGTTTTAAATTTAAACTAAACGTACTTTGCTGATACTAGGCCCTGAGTGACTATTAAATTTAAACTACAAGCTCTCTGCTGGGTATGAAATGTAACCAGAAAGCTCTCCTCTGTGTTTTAAATTTAAACTTAAACTGCTGCTACTAGGCCCTGACTGATTTAACAAAAATAGTGGGTTCACAGATTAATTAGCTTTAATACAAAGAATTCCTTTCAGAAAATTCCCAGAAGTATATACTCACAATTACAGATCTCTCTCCAGAAGTAACAGTCCCCTTTTCTAGTCCTTCAAAACTGAGGATCACAGACCTCTGGTTGAGCTATTTATGTCTGTGCTGCTGAGGTAAGCTGTGACCAACTTCCTGAGTGATTAACAGCCCTTGCTTGGATAGAAGGAGTCTTTCAAAATGGCCTTTTGACCTGCCACCTGGTGTTAATACCTATTGAAAAGGTTTCACAGGTCTCTTGCCCCCTAGGCACTCGATGGGTGCTCGATCTCGAATGACATGGCAAGCTGCAACTTTAACACACCCAGAATCATGACCTGCAAAAAGGACACCATATCAGGGCCCTCTGCTCCCTCAGGAACTCTTAGTATTATGTTGTTCCTCCGAGAGCGATTGTTAACGTCTTCTACCTCTCTTTGCAATAAACGTATCAGCTTGGCCTGCTTCTCAACGGCCTTGAGCCTTTCCCCATGCGATGCCACCACATTCTCTACCTTCTCCAAATGAGCCGTAATTGACTCCAAAGAAGTTCTCAAAGCGTTGATATCTTCCTGCATTGCACACAGCGACTCTCTATTGACTACCCGAATCTCAGCCAGGAGCTCCTGCAAGGTCTCAGGACAATCTCGGATGACCACCATCTTGTGAGGAGTGAGAGGTTCCATTTTGGTTCTCTTTGCGCTGGCGTTTTGAGATACTTGGTAATCCAGCCGCATAAGCTTGGGTCCTGACATATCCGGGATCAGATGATATCAAAATAGGTAAGAACTATTTGATTAAAGACTGCAGAAGTCAGGATTCTTGCCTATTGCCCTCTGGAGCACAGCTCTTACATGTCCATCTTGACCAAAAACTAGGCTCCGCCCCCCTATCACATTGTAGCTTTAAATATTTCTTCTTTCTGAGGGTAAGTTGAGGGCAGACAAAGTCTCTATAGTTAAGTGAACATCACTTTGCTGGCAAACTTGGTGACTTAAAGCTTGGGACTGTGGGTTTATTTGGAGAAATCTAATTTAATTAATAAAGCAAAAATAGTTCTTAGCCTGCTTGAGAGGTTTAAAATTAATTTCTATTAGGAAGACTGGAATGCCAAAGTTAGAAAAGGTAAAGAAGGTAATGCGGTTGGATTTTATGGCTTAGGCCAGGAACAGAGCAGAAGATTGCCTTAATTGACTTTTATGTAACCAACAACTTCATTATGAATACATTCTTCAGATAGCCAAAATGATACCTATATATCTGAACATCACCAGATGGAGAACAACAAAACCAGATTGACTATATTCTAGGCACTAGCAGATGGAAAAGCTTTATTCTGGTGGCAAAGATGAAACCTAGAGCAGATTGTGGAACAGATCATGAACTCCTCTTGTACAAAGTATGTGTTAATCTGAGGAAGAACAACAAAGCCATTCTGCTACCAAAATATGATCTAGAAAAACATACCAGTCTTCAAAGAAAGCATCAAAAACGGATTTGAAATGCTAAATTTAAACTAATCTGTAGAAACTACATTTGTATAGCGCTACAATACATACGCAGTGCTGCAGAGCGTCATCAGAACTTACAATCTAGTCTAGACAGTTAACACAGTAACTGTAGACATAGAATACATCTAGGGGGAATGGTAAGGAAACACAAAGGAGAATTAGGCAAATCAAGATCTGAAAGCAGCAGCAAAGAGGTGAGTTTTCAGCCTGGATTTGAAAAGGGCCAAAGATGAGGCCTGACGTACAGACTCAGGTAATTTGTTCCAGGCATAAGAAGCAGCAAGGTGAAAGAAGCGAAGTCTAGAGTTAGCAATAGAAGAGAAAGGCACAGATAGAAGCGATTTGGCAGAAGAACGGAATTCCCAAGGAGGGGTGTAGGGGGAGGTAAGAGAGGAAAGGTAGGGAGGAGCAGCAGAGTGAATGCACTTATAGGTCAGCAGGAGAAGTTTGAAATGGATGTGAAAATGGATAGGGAGCCAATGAAGTGACTTGAGAAGAGGGGTAATATGAGCATGACGAGGCTGGTGGAAGATTAGCCGCAGAGCAGAATGTTGAATAGATTGACGGGGAAAAAGATGATTCAGAGGGAGACCAGCAAGTAGTAGATTACAATAGTCAAGATGGGGGGGGGGGGTGACTAAAGATTGGATAAGTGTCTTAGTAGCGTGTTCAGAAAAGAATGGACGAATTTTGGTGATGTTCTACAGAAAGAAATGGCAGGTTTTATCTATCAGTTGGAGGTGTGTAGAGGAGAGAGAGGAGTTGAAGACGACCCCACAGTTGCGAGCTAAGGAAACAGGGAGGAGTAGAGCGTTATCCACAGAGATTGAGAAAGGAGGAAGGGGAGAGGAGGTTTAGGGGGAAAAATAAGCAGCTCAGTTTTGGCCATGCTCAATTTCAAGTGGCGGAGAGACATCCAAGCAGCAATGTCAGAAAAGCAGGCAGAGATCTGGGCCTGGATTGCCAGAGAGATTTCAGGTGTAAAGAGGAAGATCTGGGAGTCAACAGCATAAAGATAGTACTGAAAGCCATGGGAACAGATGAGTGCACCAAGGGACTAGTATATAGAGAGAAAAGGAGTGGACCCAAGACAGACCTTGGAGTACACCAACTGAGAGTGGGATAGCAGTAGAGGAGGATCCACCAGACCTTCCCCAAGTACAGCCGGACAAGCCCATTGCTCCATATTCAGGACAGAAAAAATGAAGACATTAATCAACCAAGAGAGGGTGCTGGACTGGAAGGAAAGACAATTAACAGGTAAGGTCTAATTTTGCCTTCTGTATCGTTCCTCAGTCCAGTCCAGTATGTGTGGGATGTCCCAGAGCAGTAACTAATCATGGGAGGGACCCACCTTTTCCTTGGAGATAACCAGGAAGGGTTCCATACAAGATAAGGCTTACAGCTCCGAAATCTACTACACCGAGCAGATAGCCACTAGGAACACCGTTTGAGTATAAGGTCTTTCATTGATGTGCGAGCTAGAGATTTAAAGGGCTTGCCAGTTAATGCAGAAAGCACCAAGTTGAGATCCAAAGGTGGGACAATGATCTGTACTGGGGTCCGCACCTGCTTCACCACTCTGAGAAAACAAGCTATATCCATATGTGCCACCGTGGAGCAGCCCTGCACCTACCTCCGGTAGCATAAAAGAGCTGCTACCTGCACTTACAGGGATTTCAAGACCAATCCCTTATCCACCTCCACCCGCAGAAAGGCCAAAATATCCAGCAGTGAGGAAGAGAAGGCTCAGAGCCATTATCACACCAATTCTCAAACACTCTCTAAACCCTCACATAAGCTAAGGAGGTAGAACATTTGCAAGCTCTCAAAAGGATGGCAACTACTGCCCCAAGTAATCCTTACACTTCAGCTCTTTCAAGAGCCAAGCCATAAGCAAGAATCGATCCACCTGTGACATGAGAATCAGCCCCTGTGAGAGAAGAATGATCCTGCTCAGAAGGCGCTAAGGGCATGCTATCAGAAGCTTGAGTAGGTCAGCAAACCAAGGTCAATGGGGCCAATCAGGAGTGATGAGTATCACTTTCCCTCAATGGGCCTCTATGCGCTTAAGTAGTTGACCTTTGAGAGGCCACAGAGGATACACATACAAAAGCCCCTCAGTCAACCATTTTTGCACCACAGCGTCAAAGCCTTCCAACATGTGCTCCCTGCATCTGCTGAAGAACTGGATGCCTTGGCATTGCACAAGGAGGCCATCAAATCTATGACCGGCACACCCCACCAGTTGGTGATATCGTGGAATATGCTGGGTTTGGCTCTCATTCTCCCGGATCCAACTGGTGTCAACTAAGAAAATCTGTATGAACTTTCTTCTTGCCTGCCACATGAGCTGCTGAGAGGGCCACTAGATTCTCCTCTGCCCACAGCAGTAGTGGGTGAATTTCTTTCACCAACAAAGCACTGCCCATGTCCCCCTGGTGATTTATGTATTCTACCATGGTTGCATTGTCGGAGCAGACTCTCACTGCCCGCTGGAAAAGGAGAGATCAGAAGGTCTGGAGCACCAGAAAGACAGCCGTCATTTCCAATTGATTGATGAACAAATGGATGATGAAATGCTCAAAGAAATCAAGGAAGCTAACAAACATTACAGCGCAGTAATAATAATGGGTGATTTCAATTACCCCGGCATCGAATGGGTCAGTGTCACGGCAGGACATGATAGGGAGATAAAGTTCCTAGCTGAAATAAATGACTGCTTCTAGGAGCAGCTGGTTCATGAACCGACCAGAGGAGAAGCCATACTAGACCTAGTCCTTAGTGGAACACCAGATCTAGTGCAAGAGATAAGGGTGTTGGGGCCACTTGGCAATAGTGATCATAGCATGATCGCCTTTGATTTAATTAGTGGAGGAGGGATAGTAAGGAAATCCACAGTACTACCTTTTAACTTTTGAAAGGGAGACTATGATAAAATGAGGAAAATAGTTAAGAAAAAACTAAAAGGAGCACTTGCAAAGGTTAAAGACTTATCAAGCTTGGGTGTTGTTGAAAAATACCATCTTGGAAGCCCGGACCAGCTGTTCCACGCTTTAAGAAAAGTGGAAGGAAGTCTAAAAAACAGCCAGCATGGTTTAAAGGTGAGGTCAGAGAGGCTGTTGCCAAAAAAGCATCTTTCAGGAAATGGAAAAAAGAGCCAAACGACAAAACCTGGAAACAGTACAAGCACTGGCAAGTCAAATGCAAGGCATTGATAAGGCTGGCTAAGGGAGAATTTGAGAAGAAGCTTGCTGCGGAAGCATAAATGCAAAATAAAGACTTTTTCAAGTACATTCGTAGCAAAAAACCTGTGAGTCCGTTGGTCCATTAGATAATAGAGAAGTTAAAGGGGCACTAAGAGGCGACAAGGCTATAGCGGAGAGATTGAATGAATTCTTTGCTTCGGTCTTTACTGTGGAAGATGTAGGGATGTTACCCATGACTGAAGTAGTATTTAAAGGTGCGGAAGAATTGAAGGAAATATCGATACATCAAGAAGATGTATTACAACTATTAGATAAACTGAAGAGTAGCAAATCACCTGGGCTGGATGGTATACATCCAAGGGTGTTGAAAGAACTGAAATATGAGATTGCAGACCTGCTATTAGTAATCTGTGAATTTTCATTAAAATCATCTGTAATACCTGAAGATTGGAGGATCGCCAATGTAACGCCAATTTTTAAAAAGGGTTCCAGGGGTGATCCGGGAAACTACAGACTGGTGAGCCTAACGTCAGTACTGGGAAAAATGTTGAAACCATCATAAAGAATAAAATTACTCAGAATGTAGATAGCCATGGCTTAATGGGAGACAGCCAACATGGCTTTAGACAAGGAAGATCTTGTCTTAATAATCTGTTATGTTTTTTTGAAGGTGTGAATAAACAGGTGGACAAAGGTAAGTAGGTTGATATAGTGTATCTGGACTTTCAGAAAGCCTTTGACAAGGTTCCTCATCAGAGACTTTTGGCAAAACTAAAAAGACATGGGATAGGAGGCAGTCTACTATTGTGGATCAGGAACTGGTTAAAAGATAGAAAGCAGAGGGTAGGGCTAAATGGCCAATTTTCCCAATGGAGAAAGGTGAATATTGGTGTACCCCAGGGATCTGTGCTGGTCCGCTGCTTTTTGACATATTCATAAATGACCTGGGAAGGGGAATAACGAGTGAGGTTATCAAATTTGCAGATGACACAAAACTATTTAAAGTTGTTAAAACCCAAGAGGATTGTGGAAAATTGCAAGAGGATCTTGATAAATTGGAAGACTGGGCATCAAAATGGCAGATGAAATTGAATGTGAACAAGTGCAAAGTTATGTACCTAGGGAAGAACAACCCAAACTATGGTTACACAATGCAAGGTTCCACATTAGGAAACACCACTCAGGAAAAAGATTTAGACGTCATTGTGGATAACATGTTAAAACCCTCGGCCCAGTGTGCAGCGGCAGACAAGAGAACAAATAGAATGCTAGGTATCATAAGGAAAGGAATGGAAAATAAAACAAAAGATATTATAATGCGTCTATATCATTCCATGGTGAGGCTGCACCTTGAATATTATGTGCAATTCTGGTCGCCGTATCTTAAAAAGGATATACCATTATTAGAAAAGGTTCAGAGAAGAGCCACCAAAATGGTAAAGGGGATGGAAGGATACTCCTTTGAAGAAAGGCTAAAAAGGTTAGGGCTCTTTAACCTGGAAAAGAGACAGCTGAGGGGAGATATGATAGAAGTCTATAAATTAATGAACGGAGTGGAACGGGTAGAAACATAGAAATAGAAACATAGAAATATGACGACAGAAAAAGACCACATGGCCTATCTAGTCTGTCCTTCCATAACAACTACAACAGTCCACTTTTTGCCTTTAGAGATCCTCTGTGTTGGTCCCATGCTTTCTTGAATTCAGTTACTGTCCTCATCTCTACCACCTCCACTGGGAGACTATTCCACGGATCCACTACTCTTTCCGTAAAGAAATATTTCCGCATATCACTCCTGAATCTATCTCCCTTCACCCTCATCCCATGTCCCCTCGTAGCAGAACTTGCTTTCAATTGAAAGAGGCTCTCTCCCTGAACATTTATGCCACGGAGGTATTTAAACATCTCAATCATATCACCTCTATCCCGCCTTTCCTCTAAGGTGTACATATTAAGATCCTTAAGTCTGTCCTCATATGCTTTATAATGAAGCCCATTAATCATTTTGGTAGCAACCCTCTGCACCGACTCTATCCTGTTCACATCCTTTTGAAGGTGCGGTCTCCAGAATTGCACACCATACTCCAAATGAGGTCGCACCAAAGACTTATACAGAGGCATTATCACCTCCTTTTTTCTGCTAGCCATTCCTCTCCGTATGCACCCAAGCATCCTTCTAGCTTTTGCTGTTGCCTTTTCCACCTGTTTAGCTACTTTAAGATCATCAGACACAACCATGCCTAGGTCCCGCTCTTCTTTAGTGGACAAAAGTACTTCACCTCCTATACTGTATTGCTCCCTTGGATTGCTGCAGCCCAAATGCATGACCTTACATTTTTTAACATTAAATCCCAGCTGCCAAATTCTAGACCATTCTTCAAGCTTAGCTAGATCCCTCCTCATGTTATCTACCCCTTCCTGGGTGTCTACTCTATTGCAGATTTTGGTATCATCCGCAAAGAGGCAAACCTTACCCGACAGCACTTCCGCTATATCACTAACAAAGATGTTAAAAAGAATCGGACCAAGGACAGATCCCTGGGGCACACCACTGGTAAAGCGTAGTTACTCACCTGTAACAGGTGTTCTCCAGGAGCAGCAGGAATCAGTCCTCACTTATGGGTGACGTCGGCGCCGACGGAGCCCTCGCGGAGCAATTTTCCCCAGCTTTCAAAGAAAGCCTTTGGGAATTGCAGCGCGCATGCGCGGTCGTCTTCCCGCCCGAGGGTGCCATCTTAGCCAGTCAGATGACATAGCTAAAAAAGACAGCATAAAAATTTGCAAAAAGAACATAAGCAGACGATTGCAACTCCAAGGGGAGGAGGGAGGGTAGTGAGGACTGATTCCTGCTGCTCCTGGAGAACACCTGTTACAGGTGAGTAACTACGCTTTCTCCAGGACCAAGCAGGAAGTCAGTCCTCACTTATGGGACTCCCAAGCTCAAGGCTACCGGAGACCCTAAGCACAAAAATGAGCTCCCTCTAGCTCAGCAGCACAGAAGGACAGAATCTTCGCTGAATTATCACCCACCGGTAGCCCACATCCGGGATGGAGGGTAGGAGTTGCTCAGACCTCAAAGAGATTACGGAGGACTGCCTGTCCGAAAGCACTGTCCCTGCGGGACTCCCTCTCGAGACAGTAATGGACCGCAAAAGTCTGGCTCGAAGACCAAGTAGCGGCCCGGCAGATGTCTGCCAGCGGAACAGAGCGGAGGTAAGCCACTGACGTAGCCTTTGCCCGAACGCAATGAGCCGTGACTCGACTTTCCAAGGAGAGTCCGGCTGCCCCATAAGCCCAAGAGATACAGTCCGCAACCCAGATGGACAGAGTACGCTTGGAGACCGGGAGCCCCAATTTATTGGGGTCAAAAGACACAAAAAGCTGAGCAGCTTTACGGTGCTCCCGCGTACGGTCAAGGTAGAAGTTCAAAGCCCTTCTACAGTCCAGGGTATGGAGGACCGTTTCAGCTTGGCTGGAGTGTGGTCTGGGAAAGAAGGTTGGAAGTACCACCTCCTGATTGATGTGAAAAGGGGAGACCACTTTTGGAAGAAATTTTGGGTGAGTCCGTAGGACTACCCTATTTTTGTAGAACCGAGTGTAAGGGGGATCAGACACGAGGGCCTGCAATTCACTTACGCGTCTAGCGGAAGTGAGGGCTATCAAGAACAGTGTTTTCCAAGACAGAAAACGGAGAGAACAGGTAGCCATAGGTTCAAAAGGCGGACAGGTGATCCGCTGCAAAACCACATTCAGGTCCCAGTCAGGCGCTGGCAGGCGCAGAGGTGGTTTAAGTAGAAGGAGACCTCGGAGAAACCTCGCTACGAGAGGGTCGCTAGAGAGAGGTCTACCGTCCACCGGCACATGATGTGCCGAAAGAGCACTGAGGTGAACTTTGACGGAGTTGGACTTAAGTCCCAGATTAGAGAGGTGTAGCAAGTATTGCAAGATCACCGACACCGGGCAGGAGAAGGGATCCTGAGACTGTTGGGTACACCAGACGGCAAAGCGACGCCATTTAAGGGCGTAGCATTTGCGGGTAGAAGGCCGTTGCGAAGCCAAGACGACCTCCTCCACCTCTGCCGGCAGAAGAAGGGGAGCAAGGACTACCCTCTCAGCAGCCAGGCCATGAGGTTGAGAGACCTGAGGTTGGGGTGTAGTAGAGACCCCTGATCCTGAGTGAGGAGATCCGGTTGTACCCCCAGAGGGAATGGATCCTCCACCGCTAATTGCAGTAGAAGCGGAAACCACGGCTGTCTGGGCCAGCGAGGGGCCACCAGGATCATGAAGGCTTTGTCTCGGAGAACCTTGAAAAGAGTCCGAGAGACTAGCGGGATGGGAGGGAAAGCGTACAGAAGGCTCCCCGACCATGAAATTAGAAAAGCGTCCGCCGCAACCCGAAGGGGGTGTGGCTGACGAGAGCAGAAGCGAGGAAGCTGCCGGTTGTGAGGACTGGCAAAGAGATCCACCGTGGGGAGGCCCCACTTTAGGAAGAGCTTCTGGACTACCAAGGGATCCAGACGCCACTCGTGCGGCTGGAGGATCCTACTGAGTTTGTCCGCCAGGCAATTCTCTTGGCCCGGGAGATAAACCGCCTTGAGGAGGATGCCGTGACTGACGGCCCAAGAGCAGAGCTTCTGTGCCTCCCTGCAAAGGAGGAAGGAGCCCGTGCCCCCCTGCTTGTTCACGTAGAACATGGCAACTTGATTGTCCGTCTGGACAAGGACGGACTGGTGGGAAGTCAGGTGGGAGAACGCCTTGAGAGCCAGGCGGATCGCCCTGAGCTCCAGGAAGTTGATCTGCTGAGCAGACTCCCACGTGGACCAGAGGCCCTGAGTACGTGCCCCTTGGCAATGCGCTCCCCAGCCCAGGAGGGATGCATCTGTTGTCAGCACCCGGGCCGGCTGAGGTGACTGGAAAGGCATTCCGAATATCAGGTTCGGCTGCCGAAGCCACCACCGGAGAGACGAGACCAGCGGTTCGGAGACGCGCACTAGGTCCGCTAGGCCGCCTGTGGCTTGCCGCCACTGCTGGCGGAGACACCATTGAGCAGGCCGCATATTCAGGCGGGCATTGGGGGTCACATGGACGGTGGAAGCCATATGGCCGAGCAGTCTCAGGAAGCGCCTGGCGGAAACCAGGGGCTGGCTGCGAAAGCGGTCGGCTAGGTCCATGAGCCGTCGAGCCCTGTTGAGCGGTAGGTATGCTCGCGCCTGAGGAGTGTGCAGCCTTGCGCCGATGAACTCGAGATCCTGTGAGGGGAGCAAAGTGGACTTTGCGAAGTTTATAACAAAGCCCAAGTGTTGCAGAAGAGTCACCGTGCGGCGCGTGGCGTTGGTGACCTCTCGAGCGGACGCTGCTCTGATGAGCCAGTCGTCGAGGTACGGAAAGACATAGAGGCCGTGAAGCCGGAGATGGGCCGCCACCACCGCGAGACATTTTGTGAAGACTCGCGGCGCGGAGGACAGGCCAAAGGGCAGTACTCTGTACTGGTAATGATTTCCTGCCACCACAAACCTTAGGTATTGGCGGTGGCTTGGGTGGATGAGGATGTGCGTGTAGGCATCCTTTAGATCCAAGGAGCATAGCCAATCTCCCTGCTGGAGGTAGGGCAGAAGGATTCCAAGGGTAAGCATTTTGAACTTCTCCCGCACAAGGAACTTGTTGAGGTTGCGCAAGTCCAGGATGGGTCTGAGGCCCCCTGTTCTCTTTGGTATTAGAAAATACCTGGAATAAAAGCCTTGACCTCTCAGGTGGTGTGGCACCGGTTCCACCGCCTGTTCCTGTAGAAGACCTGCTAACTCCTGAAGGAGTAATTCCCTGTGCAGAGGGGGTCGTGGAGGTTCTCCCGGAAAATAAGAGGGAGGGACCTGGTGGAAGTGGAGAAGATAGCCTTCCCGCACGACCTGAAGCACCCAGGCATCCGTGGTGATGCTGGACCACCTGTGGGCGAAGTGAACCAGCCGGCCTCCGGTGCTGGGAGGAACCAGCGGGGGGGGAGAGGCTATGCATTGTGAGTCAAAAGCCCCCACCCTGCTGAGCAGGGGCTGGTGGTGCAGGCTTGGGGGCTTGCTGCCTACGGGACCCGTTACCCCGTCCCTTGGCCTGCTGGCCCTGTTGGGGAGCTGCAGGGGCCTGATAATGGGGGTATTGTTTGTAGGCAGCCGCCTTCCTCGGGTAAAAGGACTTTTTCCCCGAGCCCTTCTTTTTCTGGGAAGGGGCGGAGGTCTTCCTAGAAAGCCTGGTCCTGGTGAGAGTCTCAGTCTCAATTTGCGCAGCCTTTTCCGCCATGGGCTTGCCAAAGAGGTTTTCGCCTCGGCAGGGGACATCGACCAACTTGTCCTGCACCCAGGGCTCAAGGTCTGACGACTGAAGCCAAGCCTGTCGGCGGGCACCGATGCCGGCTGCGGCCACTCGAGCCGATGCTTCAAAGCCATCATAGGCTGCCCGGGACATGAACTTTGAGCATTCCCGAATGCCAGTGGACAAGGCCACGAACCTCCGCAAGGGTTCCTCGGACAAACCAGCGGAGAATCCGGCTAGCTCTTTAGCCAGATCCCGGAGATACATGCCCATGTATAGCTGGTAAGTCTGGACACGACATGCGAGCATAGAGCCCTGGAAACACTTCTTACCAAGGCCATCCAGGTTACGGGCCTCCCTGCCAGGAGGAGGCACCGAGGAGTGCATCTTCTGGCTCTTAAGACGATGCATGGCCGATTCCACTACCATGGAATGGTGTGGTAGCTGTGCTTTTTGAAAGCCAGGGCTCTTGCGGACTCGATAGATAGAATCGACCCGCTTGCTCAGTACCGGCGAGGAGGCCGGACTCTCCCACATGCGGAAGAGTAGTCGTTCCAGCATAGGAGGAACCGGTACAGTAAAGTGTTCCCTCGCGGGAGAGTCATACTGGAGGGCGTCGAGCTCTTCGGCTCGAGGCTCCTCCTCGGGATCCGCAGGGAAGGCCAAAGCCTTGGCCATATCCCTAACGAAGTCCGAGAACCGGGCATCCTCCGGGGGGGACTGCTTCCGAGGCTCGGACTCCGGTGAGTCCGAGGGGACACACCGAGTCCAGAAAGAATCAGGCGACTCTTCCTCCTCAGACTCCCAGACCGACTCCGACGAGGACTCGGTGGGGTCGGCCCGGGCAGGGCGCGGCGCCTGCCGCCCCGACGCCGAGGGAGTCGGCGTCGGCGACCTCGGTCCCGAACGGGAGGCCGAGGGTGACCTCGACCGAGGATCGACTCGAGTTCTCATCGACTCGAGGATCGGCTCGGTCTCCGGGGTCGACTTGGACGTCGACGTCCCGGCGGTCGGGGCAGCGGCGCCAGCGAGGCCAGCGAGCAGTGCCCTCTGCTGGTCCATGAAGGCAGACAGTCTGCTCTCCAAGGCCGTCAACCTGAGTCCGAGCTCAGGTGACCCAGCAGTCCCCGACTCGGGCCCCGACGGCGTCGGGCCTGACGTCGGCTGTCGCGGAGGCGAGTCCAGAAGGACCACAGGACTTACCCGAGCAGGCATCTCCGACTCCAGGCGAGGTCGCTTCGTGAGGTGTTCCTTCTCCAAGGACCCGGGGCGGCTGTCGGGGCTATGCGACCTGGCCCTCGCGGAACCAGGAGCGTCCACCGACGCCGCCCTCGTGGGTTTCACCTTCCGACGATGGTCCCCGGAGGGAGAACCCCGGTGGGAGGAACTCCGGCGACGGTCCGAGCTGGAGCCTTTTGACGCGGAGGCCTCCGACGAGGTCCGGGTACGGCTGGGGTCAGCGAAGATTCGATCACGCTGATGCCGCCGACTCCTCAACGCTGTTGAGGACATTTTGCCGCAGGGCCCACAGATCAGTTCCTCATGATCCGGGCCCAGGCAGCGGAGGCAAAAGTCGTGTGTGTCAGTTAGTGACATATTTCGGTCACACTGACCACACCGCTTAAACCCACTGGCAGCCATCGGGGGAAAAAGGGCCCCTGCGAGGTCAAATGACCGGGCTGCCAGGGAAAAATCGAAAACGAAAGCTGACAAAGTCAGAAAAACCGAAAAAAAGTAAGAGGACTCGTGACCGGCGTCGCGAGTCCGGGCGGGAAAAAGATCGGCGTCGAACCGAAGGAAATAAGAATAAAATAATGAAGAAAATCGACTTTTTCGCGGGGACAAGAGGGGGACGTCTGTAGGGCTCCGCGGAAAAAAGAAGACTGGCTAAGATGGCACCCTCGGGCGGGAAGACGACCGCGCATGCTCGCTGCAATTCCCAAAGGCTTTCTTTGAAAGCTGGGGAAAATTGCTCCGCGAGGGCTCCGTCGGCGCCGACGTCACCCATAAGTGAGGACTGACTTCCTGCTTGGTCCTGGAGAACATCCTTCTCCTCAGAGTGAGCTCCATTTACTTGTACTCTTTGTCGCCTCCCACCCAACCAATTTCTAACCCAAGCAGTAACTTTAGGGTCCATCCCTAGGGTGCTCAGTTTGTTTATAAGTCGCCTGTGAGGAACAGTGTCAAAGGCTTTACGGAAATCCAAATACACCACATCTAGAGCTCTCCCTCGGTCCAACTCCCTGGTCACCCAGTCAAAAAATCAATCAGATTTGTCTGACAAGACCTGCCTCTGGTGAATCCATGCTGCCTCGGATCCTGTAATCCGCTGGACTCCAGAAACCTCACTATTTTCTCTTTCAGCAGCGTTTCCAATAATTTACTCACCACCGAAGTTAAACTAACCGGCCTGTAGTTTTCAACCACATCCTTACTTCCGCTTTTGTGTAAAGGCACCACATGAGCCTCTCTCCAGTCCTTTGGCACCACTCCTGACTCCAACGAGGCATTGAAAAGGTCAGTCAGTGGAGTTGCTAGAACGTCCCCAAGTTCCCTCAGTATTCTAGGGTGTATCCCATCCGGTCCCATCGCTTTGTCTACTTTAAGTTGAGCTAGTTTCTCACGAACACAGTCTTCTGAAAATAGTTCAAGATGTCCCTCGCTTCTGTTCTTATTTGTGGGTGTTTTCTGAGGTCCTGCTCCTGGTTCTTCATCTGTGAACACAGAACAAAAATAAACATAGATCGATTGCTTACGTTATCAGATTACAGAAAGACTAGGAGACATGCAATGAAGCTACAGGGTAAACTATTTCAGACTAATAAAAGAAAATATTTTTTCACTCAACGTGTAATCAAACTCTGGAATTTGTTACCAGAGGATGTAGTAAAGGCTGTTAGTGTAGCTGGGTTTAAAAAAGGTTTGGACAAGTTCCTGGAGGAAAGGTCCATAAACCATTATTAAGAAGGGACCCATGATATCAACGCTTGACCCAGTACAAGCATTGTGGAACCTGTGTCTTTTGGGGAAACTGCTAGGTACGTAAGACCTAGATTGGCCACTGTTGGAAACAGGATACTGGGCTTGATGGACCTTGGTCTGACCCAGTATGGCATATCTTATATTCTTATGTACTCTCCTCTGGGTCCAAGTTCTTTGAGTCACCTGTGACTCTCAATGTGCTTCCCATCCCGAAAGGCTGGCATCAGTTATCACAAGTATCTAAATCCAGAGGTTCCAGCAGCATCCCAACAGCAAGGTGAGCCGGCTTCAGCCACCAGGAGAGCCACATCCTCATATCCAGGGGGCAGATCAGTTTTTCAGACAGAGGATGGTGCTGTGGAGACCACCAAGAAAGTAAAGCCTGTTTCAGATGTTTCATGTGCGCGTGCATCCAGGGCACCAAATCCAAGGCCGCTGTCATGGATCCTAGGAACTGGAGGTAATACCACGCCGACGGAGCTCCCATAGCTATAAAACTGTGCACATTGCTGAATCTTCTGCGCCCATTCACTAGGGAGATAAACAAACCTGGCTTTGGTGTTGAAGCGAGCCCCCAGATAGACCAGACTCTGGACAGGCTCGAGTTTGTTCTTGGTTAGATTGATGACTCAGCCAAGACTCTGAAGGACTCTACCACTCTTCGAGTAGCATCCATACTTTCTGCCTCTGACTTTGCTCTGATCAACCAGTCATCCAAGTAAGGGTGCACTAGAATGTCTTCTTGTCTCAGGCCTGCCTCTACCACCACCATGACTTTGGTGAAGGTGCGAGGAGCTGTGGCTAGGCCAAACAACAAAGCTGGAAACTGAAAATGTCCCATAGGTACGGCAGACCTCAGGTTCTGTATGATCGAATTGGGATATGGAGGTATGCCTCTGTGGACAGGAACTCGTCCCATCTCACCGCAAAAATAACCGACAGTAAGGTTTCCATACGGAAGTGTAGCATTTGGAAAGTCCGGTTTACCCACTTGAGATCCAGGACAGGCCAAAATGACCCTTCCTTATTGGGAACCACAAAGCAAATGGAGTATTGACCTAATCCACATTGGTTTGTGGGGACCAGTACCACCGCCTCCAGATGCAATAACCACTGTAGTATGCCCTGAACTACCTGTTTTTTGGCAGTGGTCTTGCATGGTGATTGCACAAAGGCTTTGGAGAGAGGACAAGCGAACTCCAAAGTGTAGCTGTCCCGAATGACTTCCAGAACTCATTGGTCAATAGTAATGTTGGCCCAGGCAACATAAAAGTGCTGTAGCCGACTCCCTACTGGTACCATTTCCATCTGGGTGTGCTTCACTTAATTGAGATTTCTTGGCAGGGGCTGAAGGCAGAGTAATATCTCCTACTGGAACTTCTGTAACCCAAAAAGGCTGACCTCTCACGAGTAGTGACCCCTCTGGAAGGGGGCAAAATGCACTGAATGAAACTTTCTGCACCTTGATTGGGTCTTCCGGTAACTGAGGCGCCGCCTTAGAGTCTCCCAGATCTTTGACAGATTTATCCAGCACTTCCCTTAAAAGGAGCTTGCCCTTAAGGGGAAATTTGCCAAGTCTGGTTTTGGAAGATACATCGGCCGACCAGTTTCGTAGCCACAGGAAACACCAGATGATGATAACCGAGGCCATAGTCTTAGCTGAAGCTCAGACCAAGTCATAGAAGGCATCTCCTAGATAGGCCGAGGCTGATTACAGCTTGGCTGCTTCTGACACCTCTGCCTGAGAGTCCAAGACTGCTGCCATCAAACTTTGTATCCAATGAATAGAGGCTCTGGTAACATAGGCTCCGCAGATTGACCCCTGCAAGGCCAAGGCACGGATATCAAAGGCCTGTTTCAAATGAGTTTCAAGCTTATGGTCCTGCACATCCCTGAGAGCAGCTCCACCCTCCACGGGAATAGCGGTCTTTATAGTCACCGCCGAGACCAGGGCATCTACCTTAGGCATTCCTTTTCTTCTTGTGGAATGGGGTACAGACAGCTCATTGCCCCTTCCCCTCTGACACTTCCCATTCCATTTCTATCAGTTTTTTAATGACCCTATGGACCAAAAAGGAGGCTTGAGAGCTTTTGAAAACTTGCAACAGCGGATCCTCCACAGGTTCCTCTGCTACTGCAGGAGCGGGAGCAATGTTAAGCAATGCTAGAGAGTGGCTTATTAAGGATGACAGCTCCTTCTGGTGAAAAATTCTTACCATGTTGGGGTCCTCCACCTGCGTGATTTCACCCTCTTCCAAATCCATTTGTATAGTTTCCACCCAGAGATCGGAAGGACCTTCTCCAAGGGGTCTTCTGAAGTGGGTGACTGAGGAGAGTCTTGTTCATCTCAGGCAGTCTCCTCCACATGCTTTTTCTTACAGGGACAGTCCCCTTTGCTTAGGGCTCCTTCCAGCAAGGTTATCTCCGTGTGTTCCAAGGGAGAGTGTCCAAGAGCTGGGGCCTCAGTGCTGCTGCTTTGCTTCCTTTTCATGCAATAAGCTTTCTGTAAAAGCAGAATGAAATCCGGAAAAGAACTGTCTCTTCTGCCTCATGCAGACATTGTCCCTGGTGCTGAATCATACTGCCCTCGCAATTTTTCTGCTTGCTTTTCCCTGACAATGAAATGGCAGCTGGTGGTTAAATGGCTGCGGTTCCTGCCAAAGCTGCGAGAACTGCTGCCTCCAACGTATCCTGCCAAGAAGCCCCCGACTCACATTCCATGGCCCCGGTGTCTAAAGCCCACTCAGCCAACTTTCCCTGATGCAGGAAGGCATGGCAAAAACCCGTTGAGAATAAAACTGTGGCTTCCCCCTCAGACAGCACACAACGAGAAAACCAAAAGCATGCAATCCCCCACGGCGCTGAAGGAAAAAACCTCCAACGGCCTGAAAGCGAGCAGAGATTCTACTCACAGCAGAAAAAAAGACTGATTTACAGTCAGGTACCTTACCGTCACAGCTAACCACACACATTCAAACATTCCAGGACCTTTTTTTGCTAATAAAGCAGTCCTCTTTTTGTTTAAAGCAACAGTGCTTGTCAGCTCAATTTAGTAGATGCAAAAGGAGGTTTGCAGACCCTGCAGCTGCAAGCCTTCACACCGACATATACAATACTAAAGAGATACCCAGCCCAAAGACAGACAAAGTAAGTCTGTTATAGTTATGATTTTTTTTTTTTTTTTTTTTTTTTTTTTTTTTTTTATAGATACTAGGCCCAATTGCCTGTCCAGTAGAGTCCAGACTTGCAGAAGCTTCTCATCCAGCTGCTGGAGACTTACTGGTTCTTGGGCCTAATGAGGAAACTCGTCTACTGTGACATCAAAACTCTTCCCTTGATCCCTCGGTCCCTGCTAGCTATCGCCCTGTTTCTAATCAGTCTTTTCTCTCTAAATTGTTGGAGAAGTTTGTTTTTGCACAACTTTCCCACCACTTGGATTCCACGAATTTCTTGCACCCTCGCCAATCTGGGTTTCGACAGGGTCACAGTGTTGAGACAGTTCTCTTAGCTTTCACAAACACTTTACATGTAGCACATGAATCTGGCGATATCTCGGTGGTGGTTGCTTTGGATCTTTCAGCTGCTTTCGACTTAGTGGACCATTCCCTTCTCCTACACCGTCTGCGGGATGTGGGTCTCTGTAGTACAGTCCATCACTGGTTCCACTCGTTTCTTTCTTCTCGCTCCTGTGCAGTCATTTCCTCTCTGCCTTCCACTTCTCCCTCAGATTCTCACTCTCTTCCCTGTGGGGTTCCCCAGGGCTCAGTTCTCGCTCCTCTTCTCTTTAACCTTTTCTTGGTCCCTCTTGCCTCCCTGATCCAACAATTCGGTATCTCTTCATTTTTCTATGCCGACGATATTCTCCTCCTCTATCATACTTCTCCCTCTTGTCCAGATCTCTCACCTCTTAACGCCTGCCTTGCAGCTGTGGCAGACTGGCTGACCCTTAACTGTCTTCACTTGAATCTCACTAAGACTGTGGCTATCTGGTTCTCGCATGATAATCCTCCTCCATCATTAGCTCCCTCTTTTTCTGGCACTCCTGTACCCTTGGTTTCCACTTTTCGGTACCTGGGGGTGCACTTTGATTCAGACTTATCTTTTCACTCCCATATCTCTCAGGTTACTAAAACCTCTTTTTTCTTTCTTCGTCAGATTCGCTCTGTTCGCCCTTTTCTTTCCCCTTCTGCTCTTTCTACTCTAGTACTCTCTTTAGTCATATCCCATGTAGATTTTGCTAATTCTCTTTTTATCGGTCTGCCTAAGAATCGTCTATCCCGTCTTCAACGCATTCAGAACACTGCCGCACGCCTTGTCACTCACTCCTCCCTTCGCGATCATATAACCCCCATTTTATTCCACCTCCACTGGTTACCGGTATCTTTCCGTGCTATGTTTAAATTACTCACCCTGGTTCACAAAGCCTTTCATGACAGCACTCCACAGTATCTCACGGATCTCCTCTTTTTCCACTCCCCTAGACACACTCCCTGCTCATTTCATCTTAATCGCCTTACCCTCCCCTCCCCTTCCCGAGCTCACCTTCAGTCTACACGTTCTACCGCTTTCTTCTTTGCTGGACCCGCCCTTTGGAATGCCCTTCCCTCTTCCCTCCGTTTAGAACCCCAACACTCTGCTTTCAAACGAGACTTGAAAACTCATCTATTCTCTTTAGCTTTTGATGTTCCCTCTCCTTTTGTGTGACTTCTACTTTTCCCCCACCTTTTGTCTGTTCTTAGGTCTTCTTCTTCTTCTTCTTCTTCTCATGTCCCGTCTGTCTGCTTTCCCTTTCATTCTGTCCTATAATATATTGTACATTTCTTTTCTTTTCCACTGGTTTTTAGCCTTCTTTTATTGAATTTTAAATTGTACACTGCCTTGGTTTTGTAGAAAGGCGGTTTTTATCAAATAATAAACATAAACATAATCACAATTCTGACATGCTCAGTCTCCAGTTGCTGGTGGAGGGAGAAAACCCACATGTACTGGACTGGACTGGAGGAACAATATGGAAATCAAAGATGTCATCAAAGATGAATCACAGAAACATCTACTCAAGATTAAAAGGAAAAAGAAATCTAAGTGGTTAACTGAACAAATGGTGGAAACAGCACAGAAGAGGAAAGAAGCAAAAAACAAATGAAAACCTCATGAGGGAACTTAATTATGAATTTCAGAAGGCAGCCAAAAGACAAGGATCAATACTACTACGACATCTGCAAAAAATTGAAGAGAACAAAATTGGAATCCAGCAAAGATCAAACAAAAATGGAAGGAGTACACAGAAGACTACTGCTGCTACTACTACTACTATTTATCATTTGTATAGCACTACAAGGCATACACAGCACTGTATAGAGACATGTAAGATACAGTACTCCTCATAAGAGCTTACATTCAAGACAGACAACACAACAGTCCAGATAGACAACACAACTGGAGACTAGGATATATCTAGGAGAATGTAGGCAAATACATAGGAGGTGAACAAGATACCAACAGGATCAGGATCCACCATCCGTTAGAGACAAGAGAATTGCTGAAGGGAGGACACAGCACAATGACGCCATGAGAAGCCCCTTCCAGCCCCCTCTGCCTCCACACCTGCTGGTAGGGTGACACAACCCACCTGTCTGGAATGGTCGAGTAGGAAGATAGGAATAGACAATTTATACAGGATAAAGCTAAAAGAGGCAAAGAGAGAAATAAGGATAGTAAAAACAAAGATGGAAGAAAAGATGACTAAAGATGGCAACTTTTTTCAGGTATATCCGGGAGAAGAGGACAATCAGAGGTGGAAATGCAAGGCTCAAAGGTGCCAAGGATAGATTTGTTGAAAGTGACAACAAAAAAGTGAAAATTCTAAACAAATACTTCTGTATTCACAAAGAAAATCCTGGAGAAGGGCCATGTATGACTGATAAATACACAAATGGGAAAGGAGTAGATACCACACCATTCACAGAAGATGATGCTTTTGAACAGTTTGCAAAACTCAAAGTAAATAAGATCATGGGACCAGATGGGATACATCCCAGGAAACTGAAAGAGTTCAGGGAGGTTCTGGCAGGGCCTTTAAGGAGATGTTTTTAATGGTCCTTGGAGAGGTTCCAGAGGACTGGAGAAGGGCTGATATGGTACCTCTTCACAAAAGCGATAATAGGGAAGAGGTGACAAATTATAGGCCGGTAAGCCTTACCTCAGTGGTGGAAGAAGTAAAGAGATGCTCTTGAAAGAAAGACTTTCTAATGGATTTGAGGCAACATGGTTTTACCAAAAGAAGATCATGCCAAACAAATTTGATCGAGTTCTTTGACTGGGTGACCAGAGAAACAGATCAAAGGCATGCAATAGATGTGATGGAGAAATTAGACCTTACCTGCTGATAGTCTTCCCTTGAGTCCCTCCAGTCCAATCTAGATGTGTGGGTTATCTCCCCCCACCAACAGCTGGAGACTGAGCATATCAGGTTTGTGATATCACCACAGAAAGCATAGTTACTTACTTGTAGCAGGTGTACTCTAGGAACAGCAGGTATCCGTATTCTTATATGGGTGACGTCGGCACTGACGTAGCCAGTGCAAGTAATCTCTCCCCAACTTTCAAAGAAAATCTTTAGGAGATCAACCACACATGAATGGTCACCATCCTGCCCAAGGGGAGGAGGAGGAGGAGGAGGAGGGAGGGTAGTGAAGACTGATTCCTGTTGTTACCAGAGAACACCTGCTACAGGCAAGTCACTATGTTTTCTCCAGGAATAAGCAGGAAGTCAGTCCTCACATATGGGACTCCCCAGCTACAGGCTACTAAAAAACCTGTAAAAAGCCACAGGCAACCCAAAAATTAAGCCATGAATGGTAGGTGAAAAGTGCTGAAAAGCCTCAAGCATCAGGATGCAACTCCAGCATCTGTGAGGAAATAGACTCTCCGGTAGCTTGGACATACAGAAGGGTTGGAGGGGAGGAGTTGCACTAGGCCCCAAAGAGGTGCCGAAGAATGGCCTGACCAAAGGTGCTGTCATGCCAGGAGGCATCCTCAAGGTAGTAGTGAGCTGCAAAGGTATGGCCAGAGGACCAGGTGGCCGCTTGACAAATTTCCGGTTAGTTCCATGGAAATTTCCGGTTAGTTCTACGGAAATTTGTCAATGTTGGCCCGAACATTATGGGTTGTCACATGACACTCCAGAGAAAGACCAGCCTGTCGATAGGCAGAGGAAATGCAGTCAGCCACCCAGTTAGAAAGGGTGTACTTAGAGATGGCCGCACAAAGTCTGCTGTGGTCATAAGAATCAAATGTTTGAGAGGAGTGGGGAGAAGAGCCTTTGTGTCTGGTCAAGGTAGAACATCAAATCCCATTTACAGTCCAAGGTATGAAGACAGGCTCTAACCTGTTTGCGAGCGGCCTTGGAAAGAAGGTGGAAGAACCACTTCCTGATTGAGATGGGAGGTAGAAACCACCTTAGGAAGAAACTTAAGGTGTGTACGGAGGGCCACCATATTTCTATGAAATTTGGTATAAGGAGCATGAGCAACTAGTGCTTGCAGCTTGCTAATCTTGCGCGCTGTAGTGAGAGCCAATAGGAAGGCAACCTTCCATGAAACGTAGAGATGGCAGGAGGCCAGTGGTTCGAAAGGAGGGTCAATGAGTTGACCCAGAACCATGTTCAAGTCCCATGCTGCTGCCGGCAGGCGAATGGGAGGCCGTAAAAGTAAAAGGTCCTGCATGAAACGGCCAATGAGAGGATGAACTGACAGAGAACGCCCGTCAACCACATGATGTTAGGCTGCTAGGGCATTTAGATGCACCCTAAAGAGTAGTTACTCACCTGTAACATGTGTTCTCCAGGAGCAGCAGGAATCAGTCCTCACTTATGGGCGACATCGACGTCGATGGAGCCCCCATGAGGAGCAATTCCCCAGCTTTCTAAGAAAGCCTTTGGGAATACTGAGCGCATGCGCGGTCCCCTTCCCACCTAAAGGTGCCATCTTGCTCAGTCCAATGACATAGCTAAAAAAACATCATACAAAAATGTAAAAATAAACTATGTACAACTGCAACTCCCAGGGGAGGAGGGAGGGTTGTGAGGACTGATTCCTGCTGCTCCTGGAGAACACCTGTTACAGGTGAGTAACTACTCTTTCTCCAGGACCAAGCAGGAAGTCAGTCCTCACTTATGGGACTCCCCAGCTCCAGGCTACCAGGGACCTAGAGCTGAAAAATGAGCTCCCTCTAGCCTCAGCATCAGAGAAAGGATTTCACTGAAACATACCTCTACCGGTAGCCCAACCAGAGGGCTGGAGGGTAGGAGTTGCCTAAACCTCAAAGAGATTCCGGAGCACTGCCTGACCAAAAGCACTGTCCCTATGGGACTCCCTCTCCAGACAGTAATGGGCCGCAAAAGTCTGGCTTGAGGACCAAGCTGCAGCCCTGCAGATGTCTGCCAACGGTACAGAGCGGAGATGAGCTACTGAGGCAGCCATTGCCCCGACACGGTGGGCCGTGACCCGACCCTGCAAAGGAAGGTCAGCTGCCCTGTAAGCCCAGATGATACAGTCAGCCACCCAGATGGACAAGGTACGCTTGGAGACAGGTACCCCCAAGTTATTAGGGTCAAAAGATACGAAGAGCTGAGTAGCCCTCCTATGACCCTGCGTACATTCGAGGTAGAAGGATAAGGCCCTCCTACAGTCCAGGGTATGTAGGACTGTCCCAGCCCGGCTGGCATGGGGCCTAGGGAAGAACATTGGACGAACCACCTCCTGGTTGAGAAAGAGGAGACAACCTTTGGGAGGAACTTAGGATGAGTCCTAAGGACTACCCTGTTCCTATAGAAATGAGTGTATGACCTGTCACAGACCAGGACTTGAAGTTCACTCACTCGCCTGGCCGAGGTCAGGGCCACTAGGAATAGAGTCTTCCAAGAAAGGAAGCGGAGAGGACATGTAGCCATCGGCTCAAAAGGTGGGCGAGTCAATTGCTGCAAGACCACATTCAATTCCCACTCAGGGGCTGGTGGACGGAGAGGAGGCTTGAGCAATAGTAAGCCTCTGAGAAATCTGGACACCAAGGAGTGAAATGACAAAGAGTGTCCCTCCACCAGTGAGTGGTGAGCTGCCAGAGCAGAGAGGTGGACCCGAACAGAATTCGACTTAAGGCCCTGATTGGACAAGTGCAGTAGGTACTGGAGCACTACTGGCACAGTGCAGGTGAAAGGAACTTCCTAGCGCTGTTGACACCACAAGGAGAACCTCCTCCACTTCAGGGCATAGGTTTTTCTGGTGGATTGCTTTCTAGAGGCCAAGACCACCTCTTCCACTTCCTGAGGCAGGCCCCAGAAAGCTAAGACTACCCTTGCAGCCTCCAGGCCATCAAATTGAGAGATTTGAGATTGGGGTGCAGAAGGGAACCCTGATCCTGAGAGAGAAAATCGGGTTGGAACCCCAGAGTTGGAGCAGAAGCGGGAACCAGAGCTGCCTCGGCCACCTGGGAGCTACCAGGAGGACCGAGGCCTTGTCCCTTAGAATCTTGAACAAGGTTCGGGCCACCAGAGGCATGGGAGGAAACGCATACAGGAGGCACTGGGACCAGGAAATCAGGAAGGCATCCGCTGCTAACCTCAGGGGATGCGGTTGCCTGGAACAGAACCTGGGTGGCTGCCGGTTCAGGGGACTGGCAAAGTGATCTATGTATGGAAGTCCTCATTTCAGGAAAATCTTTTGAACCACTAACGGGTGCAGCTGCCACTCGTGGGGCTGCAGGATTCTGCTTAACCTGTCTGACAGGGAGTTCTCCTGGCCAGGGAGATAAACAGCTCTCAGAAACATTTTGTGCCTGAGGGCAAAGGAACAAAGGGCCTGTGCTTCCAGACACAGGGGCTTGGACCCAGTGCCTCCCTGTTTGTTCACCTAGAACATGGCCACTTGATTGTCCGTCTGAACTAGAACAGACTGGTGAGCAATGTTCCCTCTAATTTTCTGTAGGCTGTGTGCGCATAAAATATCAGCTGTGCAGCTTTTGAAGGAAGGTTAAATTTTTGTGCGCCACATAATGACACTCTGAGTTATATATTTTAAAATTTGACTACACGTCAGAATACAGTAGGTACACCACATTGATTTTAATCAAATTAAATGAAAATAGACGATTACTCAATGAAGCGGAAAATTTCTAGTAACTACAATCACAACTTTTAAAATTTAAGACGTCTGTGTTGTTTTCTATCAGAATCAGAACCGTAATTTTTGTGCGCTCTGTTGTAAAGTATGTGCGCTCGCTCGACAAGGTGTGTGCGCGCGCACACGCGCACAGCTTAGAGGGAACAGTGCTGGTGAGTCAAAGTGTGAGAAAAAGCCTTGAGGGCTAACCGAATAGCCCGAAGATCTAGAAGGTTGATCTGTTGCATGGCTTCCCATGGAGACCATAGGCCCTGAGTGCAGCTGTCCTGACAGTGTGCACCCCAGCCCTGCAAGGAGGCATCTGTCATCAACACCACTGTGGAGACAGGCACCTGAAAAGGCACCCCCTGTAGTAAGTTGGGGGGGTGTAGCCACCACTGAAGAGACGTCAAGAACGGTTTTGACACCCTGACTTTGTCTGCTAGGCTCCCTGTGGCTTGCTTCCACCGAGTTCTGAAGCACCACTGTGCAGACCTCATGTGGAGGCGGGCATTGGGGGTCACATGTACAATCGATGCCATGTGTCCTAGGAGCTGCAGACAGAGCCTGGCAGAAACCGTTGGCATGCTGAGAAGACGGGATGCCAACTCCATTAGTCTTTGAGCTCTGTCCTCTGGCAAGTAAGACCTTGCTTGCAGAGAGTCCAGTCACGCCCCTATGAACTCTAGGTTCTGGGAGGGGAGCAAAGTGGACTTTGCAAAGTTTATGACAAAGCCTAGGTCTTGAAGGAGTGATACAGTTCGGAAGGTGGCCTGCCTGGCCTCCTGGTAAGTCTGACCCCTGATGAGCCAGTCATCCAGATAGGGGAAGACAAAAACACCTTGAGTCCTCAAGTAGGCCGCCACCACAGCAAGGCATTTTGTAAAGACTCTTGGGGTGGAAGTTAGGCCAAAAGGCAGTACTCTGTACTGGTAATGGTTTCCTCCCACCATGAACCTGAAGTACTTTCTGTGGTCTGGATGAATGAGGATGTGGGTGTACGCATCCTTTAAATCTAAGGAGCATAGACAATCTCCCTGCTGGAGGTAGGGCAGAAGTGTTCCAAGAGTAAGCATCTTGAACTTTTCTTTCTCCAAGAACTTGTTGAGGTTCCTGAGGTCTAGAATAGGCCTTAGGCCCCCCATTCTCTTTGGCACTAGAAAGTACCTGGAGTAGAAACCATGCCCCTGTAGGCAAGGAGGTACAGGCTCCACCACCTTGTCCAGAAGCAGACTTTGAAGTTCTTGAAGTAGGAGGTCGGTATGCAGGAGAGGCCTTAGAGGCTCTCCTGGGAAGTAGGCAGGGGGTAACTGCTGGAAATGAAGCATATAGCCCTTGCGGACTATGCTTAATACCCAAGTATCCCCTGTAATGGGTGGCCACCTGTGGGCAAACAGGGTTAGACGACCTCCTGTGCAGGAATGGGGTAGCAGAGATGGAAAGGCTATGCTGTGGGAGTCAAAAACCCCCTCCCTGCTGGGTAGGAGCAGGAGCCGGAGGCTTGGGGGTCTTCTGCCTACGGGGCCCATGTCCCTGCCCCTTGGCCTGCTGCCCCTGCTGGGGAACTGGGGAGGCCTGGTACTGAAGGAAAGGTTTGTAGGCAGCTGCCTTTCTCGGGTAAAAGAGCTTTTTACCCGAGACCTTCTTTTTGTGAGAAGGGGCAGAAGTCTTTCTGGAGAGCCTTGTCCTGGTCAGGTGCTCGGTTTCGAGCTCAGCCGCCTTCTAGGCCATGGGTTTGCCAAAAAGGTTTTCACCTCGGCAAGGGACATCAACCAACTTGTCCTGCACCCAGGGCTCAAGGTCCGATGACTGCAGCCATGCCTGGCATCGGGCTCTGATGCTGGCTGCCGCCACACGTGCTGAAGCCTCGAAGCCATCGTAGGCTGCTCGGAACATGAACTTTGAGCAGTCCCGTATTCCTGAGGACAAAGTCTGGAACCTCTGCAAAGGTTCCCCGGAGAGGCCAGCAGAGAACCCGGCAATCTGTTTCGCCAGGTCTCGTAAGTACATGCCCATGTACAGCTCGTAGGACTGGACACGGCAAGCAAGCATTGGGCCCTGGAAGCACTTTCTGCCGAAAGCATCCAGGTTCCGGGCCTCCCTACCGGGAGGCACCGCAGAGTGCATCTTCTGACTCTTCAGACGATGCATGGCCGATTCCACTACCATGGAATGGTGCGGCAGCTGCGCCTTCTGGAATCCAGGGCTCTTACGGCATCGATAGATGGAATCGACCCGCTTGCTCAAGACCGGCGCCGAGGCCGGTGCCTCCCACATCTGGAAGAGGAGCCGTTCCAGCATCGGAGGAACCGGCACAGTAAAGGCCTCCTTCAGAGGAGTCATACTGGAGGGCCTCGAGCTCCTTGGCTCGAGGCTCCACCTCGGGGTCCATGGGAATCGCCAATGCCTTGGCCATGTCCCGAACAAACTCCGAGAACTGGGTGTCCTCCAGGGGGGGGACCTACTCCGGGGCTCGGACTGCGGTGAGTCCGAAGGGACACACCAAGTCCGGAAGGTATCGGGGGACTCCTCGTCCTCCGTCTCCCACGCTGACTCATCCGAAGAGGAGTCGAGGGGCTCCGACCGTGCGGGTCGAGGTGGCACCCGCCCGGACGCCGAAAGGCACCGCCGTCGACACCCTCGGTTCTGAGCGGGCGGTCGAGGGTGACCGCGATCGAGGATGACTTCGAGCCTTCATGGTCTCGAGTATCGGCTCGGTCTCCGGGGTCGACTTCGACGTCGATGTCCCGGTGGTTGGGGCAGATGCACCAGCGAGGCTGGCCATCAGTACCTGCTGCTGATCCATGAAGGCAGACAGTCTGCACTCCAAGGCTGTCAGCCTGAGTCCAAGCTCAGGAGACTCAGCCGCCACCGACTTGACGTCGGCTCCCTCGGAGGAGAGTCCACGAGGACTACAGGACTTACGTGTCCGACGGTCTCCAGCTCCACACGAGGCATCTTGGACGGCTTCTCCTGTTCCAAGGGCCCGGGACGGCGGTCGGGGGTCTTAGACTTGGCCCTCAAGGAACCAGGGACCTCTTCCGATGCCGCCCTCATGAGCCGTTTCTTCCTCTTGCATTCCCGATCGGGGGACCCCCTGTCCGAGGAACCACGGCGATGCTCGTGATCAGACTCCCGAGATGTCGAGGCCTCAGACGGGTTCCGGGACCGGCTGGAGGCAGAATCTGAGAAAATCCTTTCTTTCTGGTGCTGACGGCTTTGAAGTGCCTTGGTGGACATCTTGCCACACGGGCCACAGATTTTTGAATCATGATCTGGGCCGAGGCACCGAAGGCAGCAGTTGTGTGTGTCGGTGAGAGACATTAGTTTCTTGCACCGATCACACTTCTTGAAATCACTGGAAGCCATCGGGGAAAAAAGGGCCCCCGCGAGGACAAAGGACCGGCTATCCAGGGAAAACAGAAAAAAGGCGTGAACGCCAGCCACGAAGGGCAAAAACCGAAAATAGAAAAGCGGGCTCGATACCGGTGTACCGAACCCGGCGGGAAGGGGAACCGGCGTTGAATCAGAGAAAAAGACGAAGTAATCGCTGAAAAAAACTTCAACTTTTCCGGGTGACACGGATGGACGTCCGATGGGCTCCACGGAAAAAGAGAGACTGAGCAAGATGGCACCTTTAGGCAGGAAGGGGACCGCGCATGCGCGCAGTATTCCCAAAGGCTTTCTTAGAAAGCTGGGGAATTGCTCCGCATGGGGGCTCCATCGACGTCGATGTCACCCATAAGTGAGGACTGACTTCCTGCTTGGTCCTGGAGAATGAAACTGGACTTTAACCCAGTACAGGAGAGGTGCAGAAGGTATTGAAGGATCAACTGCACCAGAAAGGAGAACGGGTTGAAATCTCTATCTACATACCAGACCGAAAACCTGCACCATTTGAAGGCATATGCTCGCCTGGGGGAATCCTTGCGTGATGCTAGGAGGATGTTGAGCAAGGGCTATCCTCTCATCATCCATGACATCATAGTAACATAACATAGTATAGGACGGCAGATAAAGCGTAGTTACTCACCTGTAACAGGTGATCTCTGGGAACATCAGGAATTGAGTCTTCACATATGACTGACGTTAGTACTGATGGAGCCCATGCGGAAACGCTCCCCATCGTCCAATAGGAAAGCTTTTGAGAGCATCCCATTGTGCCTGTGTAGCTGTCTTCCTGCCTTTCCCGCTCTCCCTCTTCAGTTGAGATTGTAGCTGAGATAAAAGCAGAGAAGGAGAAGAGGAGGAAAAGTACAACTCCTAAGGGAGGAGGATGGGTTGTGAAGACTCAATTCCTGCTGTTCCCGGAGTTCACCTGTTACAGGTGAGTAACTACGCTATCTCCAGGAACAAGCAGGAATATAGTCTTCACATATGGGACTCCCTAGCTTGGAGATGCCAGAGAGATAACCTCAGAGCAAACTGTGGAACACAGGCCTAAGTAGTAGGTCATATATCCTCCAAGGATGTCTGGTATTGAAAATCCGGGACGGGGGGTAGGAGTTGATCTAAGTCTGAAAGAGATGCTGGAGAGGTTTGGCCAAACGAGGCACCCCGGTGGGAGTCCTTGTCCAGGCAATAGTGGGCAGCAAAAGTATGGACAGAGGACCAGGTTGCTGCTTTGCATATCTACTCAATCACTACAGAGCGCAGATTCGCCATGGAAGCAGCCATACCCGAACATTATGTGCAGTGACATGACACTCAAGAGAGAGTCCTGCACTATCGTAAGCAAAGGAGATACAATCTGCTATCCACCTGGAGAGAGTTCGCTTGGATACTGGTAGTCCTAGGTGACTGGAGTCAAAAGCGATGAAAAGGTGGGAAGCTTTCCTCTGCTTTTGAGTTCTCTGGAGATAAAAAGCCAAAGCATGATTGCAATCCAGAGTATGAAGAGCTGCCTCTGCCCTAGAGGAATGAGGTCCAGGGGAAAAAACAGGGAGGTAAACCGTCTGGTTTAAGTGGAAGGGCGAGACCAACTTTGGCATAAAGTGAGGATGAGTCCTAAGGACTACCTTATCATGGTGGAATCGTGTATAAGAAGGATCAGCCTCCAAAGCCTGAAGCTCACTAATGCATCTTGCTGAAGTGAGGGCAATAAGGAAGGTATCTGGACTTTCAGAAAGCCTTTGACAAGGTCCCTCATCAGAGACTTTTGGCAAAACTAAAGAGTCATGAGATAGGAGGCAGTGTACTATTGTGGATCAGGAACTGGTTAAAAGATAGAAAGCAGAGGGTAGGGCTAAATGGCCAATTTTCCCAATGGAGAAAGGTGAATAGTGGTGTACCCCAGGGATCTGTGCTGGGTCCGCTGCTTTTTGACATATTCATAAATGACCTGGAAAGTGGAATAACGAGTGAGGTTATCAAATTTGCAGATGACACAAAACTATTTAAAGTTGTTAAAACCCAAGAGGATTGTGGAAAACTGCAAGAGGATCTTGATAAATTGGAAGACTGGGTATCAAAATGGCAGATGAAATTTAATGTGGACAAGTGCAAGGTTATGCACCTAGGGAAGAACAACCCAAACTATGGTTACACGATGCAAGGTTCCACATTAGGAACCACCACCCAGGAAAAAGATTTAGGCGTCATTGTGGATACCATGTTAAAACCCTCGGCCCAGTGTGCAGCGGCGGCCAAGAGAGAAAATAGAATGCTAGGTATGATAAGGAAAGAAATGGAAAATAAAACAAAAGATATTATAATGCCTCTATATCGTTCCATGGTGAGACCACACCTTGAATATTGTGTGCAATTCTGGTCGCCGTATCTTAAAAAGGATATAGCGATTTTAGAAAAGGTTCAGAGAAGAGCCACCAAAATGGTAAAGGGGATGGAAGGATACTCCTATGAAGAAAGGCTAAAAAGGTTAGGGCTCTTTAACCTGGAAAAGAGACGGCTGAGGGGAGATATGATAGAAGTCTATAAATTAATGAACGGAGTGGAACGGGTAAACGTAGATCGATTGTTTACGTTATCAGAATATAGAAAGACTAGGGGACATGCAATGAAGCTACAGGGTAAACTATTTAAGACTAATAAAAGAAAATATTTTTTTCACTCAACGTGTAATCAAACTCTGGAATTTGTTACCGGAGGATGTAGTAAAGGCTGTTAGTGTAGCTGGGTTTAAAAAAGGTTTGGACAAGTTCATGGAGGAAAGGTCCATAAACCATTATTAAGAAGTGACCGAAGATATCAATGCAGTACAAGCATTGTGGAACTTGTGTCTCTTGGGGAAACTGCCAGGGACATATGACCTAGATTGGCCACTGTTGGAAACAGAATATTGGGCTTGATGGACCTTGGTCTGACCCAGTATGGCATATCTTATGTTCTTATGACCTTCCAGATGAGAAACATCAGAGAAGTAATGGCTAGAGGTTCAAAGGGCAGCTTCATAAGCTGTCCTAGAACAACATTGAGATCCCATGCCACTGGGGGTGGCTTAATGGGCAGCTTAGATAAAGAAGACGTGCCCAAGCAGCTGAGAAGAGATGAGTTGACCATCTAAGGGCATATGAGAATCCGCAATAGCACTTAGGTGAACTCTTATCAAATTGGCTTTGAGTCCAGAAGAAAAGAGGTGAAGAGGATATTCAAGTAATGCATCCACTGGAGCTGAGAAGGGGTTTAGACCCCTTACCAAACACCAGAGAGAGAATCTACGCCACTTGAAGTCATAGGAGCACCTTGTGGAATGTTTCCTAGAAGTTAAAAGGATAGCTTTCACCTGTTTAGAGAGGCTGATGCCCTGGAAGGCTATGCCTTCAGCAGCCATGCTGTAAGATGTAGGGATTGCGGATTGGGATGCAGAAGTGTCCCATCCTCCTGTGAGAGGAGATTTGGTGCAGACCCCAAATCTACTGGTTGAACTTGAGAAAGGCATAGGAGCAGAGGATACCACGGTTGTCATGGTCAACGTGGGGCTATAAGAATCATGTAGCCCCTGTCTCTCTGGAGTTTGAAAAGAGTTTTGGGAATGGGAGGGAAGACATATAGGAAGCCTTGACCCCAGTGAAGGTGAAAGTCATCTACCCCCTGGTTGTTCTGAGCAGGCGTTCTGTAACAGAAGCAGGGAAGTTTGGCATTATGAGGACTTGCAAACAGGTCTATGTCTGGGGTTTCCCAGATCTGAAAAATGTGAGCAAACTTGTACGCATGGAGAGACCACTCGTTGGGTAGCAGGACTTGACTGAGTTTGTCCGCCAAGAGATTCTGTTTGCCTGGAAGATACACAACAAATAGGTGAATCTGATGCTGTAAGGCAAAAGGCCGCTCCGACTCCGAAAACCCGGGATGGCGCTCGGGGTTATGCGACCTGGCTCTGGAGGAACCAAGTGCGTCCACCGACGCCGCCCTCGCGGGTTTCTTCTTCCTGCGATGCTCCTGCGATGCTCCCGCGAGGGAGACCCCTCTCAGAGGAACCCCGGCGATGCTCGGGATCGGAGTCCCAAGATGTTGAGGCCTCTGACGAAGTCCGGGCCCGGCCGGATGCGGAGTCAGAGAAGATTCTTTCTTTTTGGTGCTGCCGGCTCCTCAATGCCTTTGAGGACATTTTCCCATACAGGCCACAGATCATTGGGTCATGATCGGGGCCGAGGCAGCAGTCATGTGTGTCGGTGAGAGGCATAAGTTTCTTACACCGATCACACTTCTTAAACCCGCTGGCAGCCATCAGGGGAAAAAGGGCCCCTGCGAGGTCAAACGACAGGGCTGCCAGTGAAAAATAGAAAAATGGCGCGTACGCTAGTCACTAAGGACAAAAAACGAAAAAAGAAGTCCGGGCTCGATACCGGTGTACCGGGCCCAGGCGGGAAAAGGAAACCGGCGTCGAACTGAAGAAAACACGAGTCCACGCTGAAAAATCAACTTTTTCCTCGGGTGAAAACGAAACACGTCCGTCGGGCTCCACGGAAAAAAGAAGACTGAGCAAGATGGCACCCTTGGGCGGGAATGGGACTGCGCATGCGCGCTGCATTCCCAAAGGCTTTCTTTGAAAGCTGGGTAAATGCTCTGCATGGGGGCTCTGTCGGCGCCGACGTCACCCATATGTGAGGACTGATTTCCTGCTTGGTCCTGGAGAAATTATCATATTTTGAACATATTATGAGATGATCAGACTACTAGAGAATTAATTATGCTTGAAAAGGTTGAAGGCAGAAGACATCAAGGATGGCCTACAACAAGATGGCTCAACATCACAGCAACCATTTATATATTTTTATGTAACATTTCTTATATACCGCCTTTCATGATATCAAGGCGGTTTACATTGAACAAACTGAAATTACATTTAACAGGGCATTATAACTTGGAGATAACTATTTTACAGGGAACATGGGCAATGGAGGGTTAAGTAGCTTGCCCAAGACCACAAGGAGCACCTGTGGGACTAGAAACCCCAGTCCTTCCGGCCCAAGGTTACTGTCCTCTAGAAATCATGAATGCATTTTTGCCCAGCCTTCAGATGCAAACAGAAATTAGAACGCCTATGGTCACCAGGAGTTGACTGACTTGATGGCATTTAAAGCGCAGTTACTCACCTGTAACAGGTATTTCTCCAGGGACAGCAGGAATCCGTCCTCACATATGGGTGATGTCAATGCCAATGGAGTCCCTGTGAAGCATCTCCCCAGCTTTCAAAGAAAATCTTTGAAGATGCTACCATGCATGCGTGGTCCCCTTCCCGCCCAAATGTGACATCTTACTCAGTCTCCCTTTTTCTGCAGAGTCCAACAGACTTCAGTCTTCTTTCCCCGGAAAAAAGTTGATATTTTTGCGCGTAAAACTGCCTTCCTTCTCTGGTTAGTATCGGTCCCTTTCCCGCCTCCGAGCTCCATTGCCCCGGCTTCGAGTCTTGAAACTGTTTTTCCTTTTTTCTTCCAGTGTGGTTTCGTGCCCTTTGGCCATGTCATGGATATTCTATCTTGCAGGGCCCCTTTTTGCCCCAATGGCCTGCGCCCTTGAGAGGTTTTAAATTATTTTTTTGTTAGACATAGGAAAGCCCTTATAACCTTAAAAGAAAACAGACAGTTTTTTCCCCATTAACCTTCCTAAACTCCCACCTACCCCCGGCGCATTCCTTCAATTTATAGTTTATTATCCCAATTAAGAGAGTGAAATTTGACACCAGTGTATATTCATCAGCAAATGATTAAACCCAAACAGATTAGTAATTCATCGGGAAGCAAACAAAAATAATAGCATAAAATATACCTAAAAATCCTAAACTTTATATTGTCTGTCTGAAAATGCATGAAGTCTAAAAAATAAGATGGGCAAGTTAGAATATGTAGCATTGAATAAAAAAATAGATCTAATTGGCATCACGGAGACCTGATGGAAAAAGGATAACCAATAAGACACTATTTTTGCCCTGTGCTATCAAGTCGAGGCTGAGTCCTGGTTACTCAGCCCCTGGGTTTTCTTGGCAAAGTGTGACCGGAAGTAGATTGCCAGGCCTTTCTTCCACACAGTAAGCCTATAGCACCTGGTATTCCAAGATGGTCTCCTATTCAAGCACTAGCCAGACTCAACCCTCCTTAGCTTTTGAGATAACATTCTGGATACAAGTTATATTGCAATGACAGGGTAAATCAAAATGGTGGAGGGGTGGTACTCTATACTAAAGAGGGCATCAAATCAAACAGGATAAAATACATTGGAGAATCTCTATGATTACAAATTCCATGTAAAAAGAGGAAGAGAATGGCAGCAGGGGTGCACTACCATCTGTCTGGTCAGAATGAACAGACATATGACAAAATGCTAGCAGAAATAATAAAAGCTAGCAAAATTTAAAACACAGTAATAATGGGTGAACAATTACTCCTGGTATCGACAGGGTCTATGACGCTTCAGGACATCTACAGAAATAAAGTTTCTAGATGAAATAAATGACTGTTTCAGGGAGCAGCTGGTTCAGGAACAGACACGAGAGGAAACTAATTTAGGCATAAGAACATAAGATATAGCATACTGGGTCAGACCAAGGTCCATCAAGCCCAGTATCCTGTTTCCAACAGTGGCAAATCTAGGTCATACGTACCTAGCAGTTTCCCCAAAAGACATAGGTTCCACAATGCTTGTAGTGGGTCCAGCATTTATATCCTTGGTCCCTTCTTAATAATGGTTTATGGACCTTTCCTCCAGGAACTTGTCCAAACCTTTTTTAAACCCAGCTACACTAACAGCCTTTACTACATCCTCCAGTAACAAATTCCAGAGTTTGATTACACGTTGAGTGAAAAAATATTTTCTTTTATTAGTCTTAAATAGTTTACCCTGTAGCTTCATTGCATGTCCCCTAGTCTTTCTATATTCTGATAACGTAAACAATCGATCTACGTTTACCCGTTCCACTCCGTTCATTAATTTAAAGACTTCTATCATATCTCCCCTTAGCCGTCTCTTTTCCAGATTAAAGAGCCCTAACCTTTTTAGCCTTTCTTCATACGAGTATCCTTCCATCCCCTTTACCATTTTGGTGGCTCTTCTCTGAACCTTTTCTAATAACGTTATATCCTTTTTAAGATACGGCGACCAGAATTGCACACAATATTCAAGGTGCGGTCTCACCATGGAACGATAGAGGCATTATAATATCTTTTGTTTTATTTTGCATTCCTTTCCTTATGATACCTAGCATTCTATTTGCTCTCTTGGCCGCCGCTGCACACTGGGCCGAAGGTTTTAACATGTTATCCACAATGACGCCTAAATCCTTTTCCTGGGTGATAGTTCCTAATGTGGAACCTTGCATCGTGTAACCATAGTTTGGGTTGTTCTTCCGTAGGTACATAACTTTGCACTTGTCCTCATTAAATTGCATCTGCCATTTTGGTGCTCAGCCTTCCAATTTATCAAGATCCTCTTGCAATTTTCCACAATCCTCTTGGGTTTTAACAACTTTAAATAGTTTTGTGTCATCTGCAAATTTCATAACCTCACTCATTCCCTTTTCCAGGTCATTTATGAATATGTAAAAAAGCAGCGGACCCTGCACAGATCCCTGGGGTACACCACTATTCACCTTTCTCCATTGGGAAAATTGGCCATTTAGCCCTACCCTCTGCTTTCTATCTTTTAACCAGTTCCTGATCCACAATAGTACACTGCCTCCTATCCCATGACTCTCTAGTTTTGCCAAAAGTCTCTGATGAGGGACCTTGTCAAAGGCTTTCTGAAAGTCCAGATACCGACTCACCTTTGTCCACTTGTTTATTCACACCTTCAAAAAAAACATAACAGATTAGTAAGACAAGATCTTCCTTGTCTAAATCCATGTTGGCTGTCTCCCATTAGGCCATGACTATCTACATGCTGAGTAATTTTGTTTTTTATGATGGTTTCTACCATTTTTCCCGGTACTGACATCCGGGCTCACTGGTCTGTAGTTTCCCGGATCACCCCAGAACCTTTTTTAAAAATTGGCGTTACACTGGCGATCCTCCAATCTTCAGGTGTTACAGATGATTTTAATGAAAGTTCACAGATTACTAATAGCAGGTCTGCAATCTCATATTTCAGTTCTTTCAACACCCTTGGATGTATACCATCCGGCCCAGGTGATTTGCTACTCTTCAGTTTATCTAATAGTTGTAATACATCTTCCCGATGTATCGATATTTCCTTCAATTCTTCTTCACCTTTAAATACAACTTCAGTCATGGGTAACATCCCTGCATCTTCCTCAGTAAAGACCAAAGCAAAGAATTCATTCAGTCTCTACGCTATCGCCTTGTCGCCTCTTAGTGCCTCTTTAACCCCTCTACCATCTAATGGACAAACTGACTGTCTCACAAGGTTTTTGCTATGAATGTACTTAGTCCTTAGTGGAATGCAGGATCTGGTGAGAGAGGTAACAGTGTGGATGCCACTTAGCAATAGTGATCATAATATGACATTTGATTTAATAAATGGAAAGAGGACAGCAAGGAAATCCACTGCACTACAATTTAACTTCCAGAAGGGAGACTATGATAACAAAGAAAAAAATGAGCAAAGGCAAAGGTTAAGAACTTGCATCAGGCCTGGGCATTATCTAAAATTGCTATCTTGGAAGCCTAGTCCAAATATATTACGTACTTTAAGAAAGGTGGCATTGAAGGCTAGATGACTGCTACCATGGTTTAAAGGCGAGGTCATGGAGGCTGTTATAGCCAAAATAGCATCTTCAGAAAATGGAAAGGAGCCAAATGATGAAAATAGGAAATATAAGCACTGGCAAGTTAGATGTAAGGCATTGGTAAGGGAGGCAAGAGAGAATTTAAAAAGAAGCCTGTTGTGGAAGAAATAACTCATAACATTTTCAAATACCTTTGTTACAAGAAACCTGTTAGACTTAGTTGGACCATTCGATAATAGAAAGGAAAAAGGGGCGCTAAAGGAGGCAAGGTCATAGCAGAGACTGGATTCTTTGCTTCAGTGTTAATGGAAAAAGCTATAGGAAAGTTGCCAATGACAGAAATGGTATTTAAAGGTGATGTACTGGAGGAATTGAAATCAATCTCTATAAACTTGGAAGACGTAATACAGCAATTTGATAAACTAGTCAATAGCAAATTACCTAGACGAAATGGTATATATCCCAGGATGCTGAAAGAAAAGAAAAATAAAATTGTACTCCTACTATTATGTTGAAACCATTATTGAAATTGTCTAGAAGACTGGAGAGTGGCCAACGTAACACCAATTTTTAAAAAGAGTTCCAGAAGGAGATCTGTGACTCTACAAATGAGTGAGCCTGACATCAGTGCTGGGCAAAATGTTAGAAACCATTATAAATAACAAAATTACTGGACATTTAATCATTGTCTAATGAGACAAAGCCAACATGGATTTAGCCAAGGAAAGTCTAGTCTCATTAAACTATATTTTTTGGAGGTGTGAATAAACAGGTAGATAAAGGTGAGTTGGTTGGTATAATATATCTGGATTTTCAGAAAGCCTTTGACAAGGTCTCTCATAAGAGATTAAGGAAATTAAGAAGCTATGGGAATAAGAAAATGGAGAATAGCTCTAAATGGTCAACTTCCTCAATGGAGAAGGGTTAATACTAGAGTACCTCTGGAATTTATGCTGGGACTGCTGCTTTTTAACATTCATAAATGAATGGAAATGGTGACAAGTGAGGGGATCAAATATTCAGATGACAGAATTATTCAGAATTGTTAAATCACAAAAGCACTGTGAAAAATTGCAAGAGGACCTTGAGAGATTGGGAGACTGGGCGTCCAAATTGCAGATGAAATTTAATGTGGACAAGTGCACATTAGGAATCCCCATTGCTGGAAGAGTCTAGATGCCACCATGGATATGTTGAAATCCTCTGTTCAGTGTGCAGCGGTGCCCATTAGAATTAATTAGAATACCAGGAATCAAAAAGAGAAAGAGCAGCTTTTAAACTAGATAATAGGGGAAAGCCGACAGTCACCCAAGAGCGGATGGTTCGGAAGAATGTATCCTTGAAGGATACTACCAAAGGCAGAGAGGTTCCAAAAAAGAGTAAAGTAACCCAAATGCCCTCGAGTATGGAGCAGACAGAGCTTAAAGATCCCAAATTACCCATGTCTACCAATATCCAAATTAATATGAATAAAATACAGTCTCTAAAATGCTTGTATGCAAATGCTAGAAGTCTAAAAAATAAGATGGGAGAGTTAGACTATATAGCACTAAATGAGAGGTTAGATATGATTGGAATATCAGAGACATGGTGGAAGGAGGACAACCAGTGGGACACTGTGATACCTGGGTACAAACTATATCGTAATGATAGAGCTGATCAAATTGGTGGAGGGGTTGTGCTCTATGTTAGAGAGGGCATTGAGTCAGAAAGGATTAAGGTTTTGCAGGAAATAAAATTTGCTATGGATTGAAATTCCATGTAAAAATGGGAAGGCGATGGCAGTGGGGGTGTACTATCGACCGCCTGGCCAGAATGAACAAATGGATGATGAAATGCTCAAAGAAATCAAGGAAGCTAACAAATGTTACAGCACAGTAATAATAATGGGTGATTTCAATTATCCCGGTATCGACTGGGTCAGTGTCATGGCAGGACATGCTAGGGAGATAAAGTTCCTAGATGAAATAAATAACTGCTTCTTGGAGCAGCTGGTTCATGAACTGACCAGAGGAGAAGCCATATTAGACCTAGCCCTTAGTGGAACACCAGATCTAGTGCAAGAGATAAGGGTGTTGGGGCCACTTGGCAATAGTGATCATAGCCTGATCACCTTTGATTTAATTAGTGGAGGAGGGATAGTAAGGAAATCCACAGTACTACCTTTTAACTTTCGAAAGGGAGACTATGATAAAATGAGGAAAATAGTTAAGAAAAAACTAAAAGGAGCACTTGCAAAGGTTAAAGACTTACATCAAGCTTGGGTGTTGTTGAAAAATACTATCTTGGAAGCCCAGACCAGCTGTATTCCACGCTTTAAGAAAAGTGGAAGGAAGTCCAAAATCTGCCAGCATGGTTTAAAGGTGAGGTCAGAGAGGTTGTTGCCGCCAAAAAAGCATCTTTCAGGAAATGGAAAAAAGAGCCAAACGATGAAACATGGAAACAGCACAAGCACTGGCAAGTCAAATGCAAGGCATTGATAAGGCAGGCAAAGGGAGAATTTGAGAAGAAGCTTGCTTCGGAAGCAAAAACGCGAAATAAAGACTTTTTCAAGTATATTCGTAGTAAAAAACCTGTGAGAGAGTCAGTTGGTCCATTAGATGATAGAGGGGTTAAAGGGGCACTAAGAGGCGACAAGGCTATAGCGGAGAGACTGAATGAATTCTTTGCTTTGGTCTTTACTGAGGAAGATGTAGGGATGTTACCCATGACTGAAGTGGTATTTAAAGGTACGGAAGAATTGAAGGAAATATCGATACATCGAGAAGATGTATTACAGCTATTAGATAAACTGAAGAGTAGCAAATCACCTGGACTGGACGGTATACATCCAAGGGTGTTGAAAGAACTGAAATATGAGATTGCAGACCTGCTATTAGTAATCTGTGAATTTTCATTAAAATCATCTGTAATACCTGAAGACTGGAGGATCGCCAATGTAACGCCAATTTTTAAAAAGGGTTCCAGGGTGATCTGGGAAACTACAGACCAGTGAGCCTGACGTCAGTACCGGGAAAAATGGTAGAAACCATCATAAAGAATAAAATTACTCAGCATGTAGATCAGCGGTTCTCAACCTGTGGGTCGCGACCCCCACGGGGGTCGCCACAGGATTTAACGGAATTCGCCTCGGCTCACCTCACTCCGTTAAAAAAAAAAAAAAAAAGCACCCAAGTTGCTGCCGCTGTCGAGTCCGCTTCTCGGCAGCGGCAAAGTCACTGCCTCCTAGTCCCTTCTAATGCAGCCATGGCTCCCTGCCTCTTAGGGAACCGCAGCTGTGCCAGTAAAACCATTGCGGAGCCTTCCTGTCTCTTGACAGGCTTCGTGCAGCATTGTCCCGCCTCTAAAGGAAGTTGTTTACCACTTCCTTTGGAGGCAGAACAATGCTGCACGGAGCCCGTCGAGAGACGGGAAGGCTCCGCAATGGTTTTAAAGGTATAGCCGCGGTTCCCTAAGAGACAGGGAGCCGCAGCTGTAGAAGAACAGCAGGCAGACAGGGAGAGGGGAGGAGGGGACAGGGAACCTGCAAAGGGCTGACATGGAGGGATGGAGGGGTCTGACAAAGACAGGGGGGCTGACATGAATGGAGGGAGGGGAGGGAGGGGGGGGAGGGCTGACATTGATGGATGGAGGCAGGGGGCTACATGGACAGAGGGAGGGAGGGATGGAGGCTGACATGGAGGGAGGGGGGGGGCTGACATGGAGGGAGGGAAGAGACAGGGGGGACATACTGTACAGACGGGCAATAAATGCTGGACAGAGGGGAGAGACATTGCGGGTTAGGATTATAATGGGCAGATGGTGGGGGCTAGGACTGGTAATGGGTTGATTAGGGAAGGCTAGGACTGGGAATGGAATGATCAAGGGGGGGTTGGGACTGGTAATGTGCTGATAGGGGGGTAGGACTGGTAATGGACTGATGGGGGCTAGCACTGGAAATGAGCTGATCGGGGAGGTTAGGACTGGAAATGAGCTGATGGGGGGGTGGTACGACTGGTATTGGGCTGATTAGGGGAGGCTAGCACTGGTAATGGGGTTGAGGGGGGACTAGCACTGGAAGCGAGCTGATTGGGGGGCTTTGACTGGGAATGGGCTGATTGTGGGGAGGGGAGGATAGAGCTGCTGGCCCTGGAAGAAAACTGGGGGCTAAGGCTACAAATGGGCTGATATGAGGGGATGGGAGAATGGAACTGGAAGAGAGTGGATCTGAGAGGGGCTGCCATGGTATTTGTACTAGAAGGGACTTCTCAGTGGGGAAGGAGGGGGACTGGAAGGGAATGGACACCAGTGGCAGTCATGGGAATGCAAGTTGATATTGGAAGGTACTGAGAGTGAGGATTGGAAAGGGGCTGATACTGGGGATGGTTACAGGGACTGGAAATAGGCTGATGGAAAGAAATGAAGAAAACGAAAGAAGAGATAAGAAATGGCAGATGGACCGTAGATCACAGAAAGAGAGCTAAGAGAAGACAGGAAAGCAGAAGCCTCAGATTGGGACCAGCATGATCAGAGAATAAATTGGTCAGACAACAAAGGTAGAAAAAATAATTTTATTTCATATTAGTGATTTGACTACAAAATCATCATAATTTTGAAATCAAATATTTTTACTTGTTATTGTGATGAATTGTGGTTTAAATAAGTAAATTTTATAAATAAAAACATATTGCAAAGGCCTATAATATATTAATAATTCAACAAATGATTACAGAGACAATGCATTAACGGTAAAGGAAGAGAGACGCATTTGATTTTATCATTGGGGGTCACCACAAGTTGACCAATGGTAAAAGGGGTCATGGTACAAAAAAGGTTGAGAACCACTGATGTAGATAATCATGGCCTAATGGGAGAAAGCCAACATGGCTTTAGACAAGGAAGATCTTGCCTTACTAATCTGTTATGTTTTTTTGAAGGTGTGAATAAACAGGTGGACAAAAGGTGAGTCGGTTGATATAGTGTATCTGGACTTTCAGAAAGCCTTTGACAAGGTCCCTCATCAGAGACTTTTGGCAAAACTAAAGAGTCATAGAGGCAGTGTACTACTGTGGATCAGGAACTGGTTAAAAGATAGAAAGCAGAGGGTAGGGCTAAATGGCCAATTTTCCCAATGGAGAAAGGTGAATAGTGGTGTACCCCAGGGATCTGTGCTGGGTCCGCTGCTTTTTGACATATTCATAAATGGCATGGAAAGTGGAATAACGAGTGAGGTTATCAAATTTTCAGATGAGACAAAACTATTTAAAGTTGTTAAAACCTAAGAGGATTGTGGAAAATTGCAAAAGGATCTTGATAAATTGGAAGACTGGGCAACAAAATGGCAGATGAAATTTAATGTGGACAAGTGCAAAGTTATGCACCTAGGGAAGAACAACCCAAACTATGGTTACACGATGCAAGGTTCCACATTAGGAACCACCACCCAGGAAAAAGACTTAGGCGTCATTAAAAAGGATATAGCGATATTAGAAAAGGTTCAGAGAAGAGCCACCAAAATGGTAAAGGGGATGGAAGGATACTCCTTTCAAGAAAGGCTAAAAAGGTTAGGGCTCTTTAACTTGGAAAAGAGACGGCTGAGTGGAGATATGATAGAAGTCTATAAATTAATGAATGGAGTGGAATGGGTAAACGTAGATCGATTGTTTACGTTATCAGAATATAGAAAGACTAGGGGACATGCAATGAAGCTACATGGTAAACTATTTAAGACTAATAAAGGAAAATAGTTTTTCACTCAACGTGTAATCAAACTCTGGAATTTGTTACCGGAGGATGTAGTAAAGGCTGTTAGTGTAGCTGGGTTTAAAAAAGGTTTGGACAAGTTCCTGGAGGAAAGGTCCATAAACCATTATTAAGAAGGGACCCAGGATATCAATACTTGACCCAGTACAAGCATTGTGGAACCTGTGTCTTTTGGGGAAACTGCTAGGTACGTATGACCTAGATTGGCCACTGTTGGATACAGGATACTGGGCTTGATGGACATTGGTCTGACCCAGTATGGCATATCTTATGTTCTTATGGAGAAAAAAATGCAAAGATATTATAATGCTTCTAGATGAAGAGATGGATAAGCAGCAGTCTGAGCGTGTCCCCTTTTATTATTGCATAGTTTGGGGGTTTTTGCAACTTAGAGAACATTTTCAACAACATCATTGCAGAGGAGGCACAGCAAGCTAGAATGCGGGTGCATGGTTTCAAGGAACAACATGGTTTCAAGGAACAGTAGTAGTGCATATGTTCTCAAGAACAGCATGGTCAAACAAGGTCCAAAGCAGGGCCTAGGGGAGCCTTGCTGAGGTCAGAATCATCCAGCCAAAAGCACTCTACACCCGAGCCCCCTGGTTGAGACAGTAGTGTTTCTGGAAAGTTTGCACAGACATCCAGGTGGCGGCTTTGCAGATGTTTGCAGTGGGAGGACAGGCGTTTGGAGCAGAATTGCAAACACTTTGCAAGTCCATGTACTGGCAACCCCACTGGTGGAAGAGCAATTGCGCCACCTGGGGGTTGAGCTCCCATTCGTGGGGGTCCAGTTGGTGACTGAGGCTGTCCGCTAAGGAGTTTTGTTCGCCCTGGAGATAGGCCACCTAGAGCATGCACCCCTTGGAAAGGGTGAATAGCCACAGCTTGAGCACCTCCTTGCAGAGCATGAAGGATCCTATCCTGCCCTGCTTGTTAATGTAGAACATGGTTGTCCGTCTGTATCAGGATATCCTGGGCCTTGATGCAGTGCTCGAAGGCTTTATTAATTTTATTTATTTATTTAACATTTCTTATATTCCGGATGGATCTGTGAGTAACCAGTCATCCAGATATGGGAAGACACAAATACCTTGTTTGCAGATGTGGGCCACGGCAGCTGTGATGCACTTGGTAAAGACCCTCAGGGCTGATGAAAGGCCGAACGGGAGCACTCAATATTGAAAATGTGCGCCGAGCACATGGAAACGTAGGCACCTCCTGTGGACTCAATGGATGGAGATGTGAGGTCCAGCAAAGCCATCCAGTCATCAGGCTGGATGAATGAAAGGATGAAGCCCAGGGAGTACATCAGGAATTTTTCTTTGCAGATGAACTCGTTTAGGTTGTGGAGATAGAGGATGGGGTGGACACCCCCAGATTTCGTGGGAATCAAGAAGTACCTGGAGTAGAATGCACTGCTGATCTCCAGTGGCAGTACTGGTTCATTTGCTCTCACAGTGAGGAGAGTGTGAATCTCTGCAGCCATGGTTGTGAGCAGCTATGGAAGCGTCTCACAGCAGGGCGTTGAGCCTTGATGTGGGGGAGTGAAGAAGTTGAGATGGTATCCTTTGGCTATGATCTGCAAGACTCATCTGTCTGAGATAATATTCTTCCAGATGTCATAGGTGGAGAGGCAGCCCCCGACCAGGAACCAGCATCATGTGCACAGTCAAAAGGAAGGCATACTCTTGTTTGAGGATGTCACTGCCTGCTTTTGCTGCTTGCGGTCCCTCTGCCATGGTTCTGGTTCTGGTAGGAGGGGTGGTAGGCCGGCTGAGGCTTGAAGTGCTGTGATGGCCATCAATGGTGGGGAGCTGTAGCTTTCGTCGGAGTAGTATGACTTCCGCGAGTGGCTGCCCTGAGACTTTAGGTTGTTGGAGCTGAACCTGAGGCCCTTGGCAGCCAGGGTCTCGAGAGTGTTGCAGCAGTCTTTGAAGTCATTCATGGTGTCCTTAACCTTGTCGCAGAAGAGGTTGTTGCCAGCACAGGGGGCGTCGACAATGCAGTCATGTGTCTCCTCTTGGAGGCCTGAGGCTTGGAGCCAGGCAAGGCACCTGGCAGTGATGGTCATATCTGCAGTGCAGGCTACAGAGTTGAAAGAATCAAAGTCTGAAAATATTAGGTGTTTTCCACTCTCGGCCAGGTCAGTGAGGATGGCTGAGGTGGATGTCTGTGTCAATGCAGCTTTTGAGTTTATCCAGCAGGGCATCCTGGAAGAGCACCTGCTGAAATTGGTGGGCAGCGATCTTGGCATTTAGCATGGCATCCTGGAAGATTCTCTGCCTGAGGTCACAAATGAGTTTTTAGTTCTTGCTGGGTGGAGTGTTGGAGTGTTTTCTGTATCTCTTCATGCATTTCATCGTTGATACGATTACTATAGATTGGTGGGGCAATAGGGTTTTTTTGAACTCTGGTGCCAGTTGCACCTGATATTTAATCTCAAGTTTCCTGGAACTGATGGGTCCGGATGAGGGGTTCTGCCATACCGTAAGTAGGTATTCCTGGAGGAGTTTGTGGACCAGAAGGAATGCCATCACCTTTGGGGAATCCAAGTATTTGAGCACTCCCAGGATCTCAGTTCTTGGGTCCAGGGTGTCTGCTTGGGTGAGGGAGAGCTGTGATGCAAGCTTTTGGAGGTATTTCAGGCATGTGAGGTCCTCTAGAGGTGATGGTGGTTGTGCAGGCGGCAATGAGGCCTCAGATGATGAGCCTAAGGGCGCCTGTGAATGGTGTGCATTTCCCGACAAGCCCTGGGCAGCTGCCTCCTCTTCGTCCACGCTGTCACCCATGAGACAGTCCAGTGAGAACTGTATCGGCGACGGGGATGGAGGTATGCATGAGTCCCTGAATGGCCCCATGCTGGGAGATGGTAGTTCCAGGCTAGGGGTTGTCAGTGGCATAGTCGCTTCTGCTGGAGGGACAAGCAGTTGCAGGAACCGGGATAGGAAGTCTAGGACTGCTGCTTGAGTATGCTGAGGCTTGGCCTGCTCCGTGTTGCCCTGGTCCTTCCTCCTATTGGGAGCTCTCCCTCTGTGGTGCTTCCTTGGTGGGCTGGGTGAGCTGCTGAGGCTGCAGTAGCTGTGGCTAGGCTGCCGGCCTTGAGGTGCCCTCTGTCATGGTGCTAGCGAGCTGCTGAGGTCTCCACTGCTGCTGGTGCTGTGCCAAGAGCGATGCCTGCATTATCTGTGGAAGGGGCTGCTGCTGATTTCAATGTAGTGTCTGCGCCAGCCATTTGATGTGCTGTGGTGTCACAGGGGTGTCTTGGAGAGCTGCCTTGATTGGTCCTGGCACAGAGGGGAGGTCCGGATGTCAGTGTGATGACACAGAGAGAAAGTCTGGATGTTGGTGCGATGATGCATTGACTTGCATTCTTCATTGCCATGGCACCAACCAATAGCCATGGAGGGGGCATTGCCATGCGAAAATGAGGCTGTGCTAGCATCATGGCTATGTGCGGCATCAGGAGCTGGATTCTTGTCCATGTTCTGTGCGGGCCTGCTCACTGTGTTCGGAGACACATCGGAGAAGGCTGAGGCAGCATCTGGGGGCACCGAGCCAGGATAGAGGCCTTTTTAGGTGCGTCCCAGACTGGAGTGAGGGTCTTGCTTCTGTGCTCTGTGGGCCACATGGTCAGTGGCAGCAGACAGGGAATGCTATTTGGTCCCCAAGGTAGGTTCTGCACCAGCTAGGAAGTCCTGGAGCACATGGTTTCAGGATTGTTGGGCCGGGGGGGACGGGACGACAAGCAGCTGCAGAGGGGGTAGTCGTCCATGTGGTGGCTTATCCCAAAGCACCGGAAGCAGTGATCGTGTGCTTTGAAGCTATTCATCTTGCAGCTGCACTTCAGGCATTTTTTGAAGCTAGGTATGGAGGTCATCTTGCTGAATTCTTCTTGTTTTCTGGTATTTTCGATTGTTCTAGTTGTGTGGATGTTGGAAAGCTGAAAGACCATTCTTGCAGGCAAGGTGGAAGACAAGAAACTGGGCTAGACAGGGGCGGGGCTCAGAGGTGGGGCTATCTGGGCATGCTCAGAAAGGTTTATCTTACAGAGCTCTGGAGAGCACTTCCACCCACCATCCACAAGCAGGATGAAGTCACCAGGTGTGGCTGATGCATCCTGCTTGTCCATGGAGAAAACGGATATGACTTAAACAAAGACTTCAATGAATATGATACCTTAAATAGTATCATAAGGATCTCGAAATTTTGTTCACTAAGCTAATGTGATTTTGTCAGTTGTCAGGATCTTAGTTTTCTTCACATTAAAACGCAGACACATTTTAAGACTACATTCCTTGATCTTGATAAGCAGATATTTTAGATCACCTTCACTATCAGCTAGTAAAGCATAGTTACTCACCTGTAACAGGTGATCTCCGGGAACAGCAGGAATTTAGTCCTCACATATGGGTATCGTCGGTACCGACGGAGCCTGCTCGGGAACGCTCCCCAGCGTCCAATCAGAAAGCTTTTGGGAGCATCCCACAGCGCCTGCGTGCTGCCTTCCTGCCTTTCCCAATTGCCTCTCTCCAGTTGAGTTTTAAAGCTGAGACAAAGAAAGAGAGAGAGGGAAAGGAAAGAGATAGAGGGATACAACTCCTAGGGGAGGTGGGTGGGTTGTGAGGACTAAATTCCTGCTGTTCCCGGAGATCACCTGTTACAGGTGAGTAACTATGCTATCTCCAGGAACAAGCAGGAATGTAGTCATCACATATGGGGACTCCCTAGCTTTAGATGCCAGGGAGAGACCCCAGAAGTTGTGTGTCCCTGAAAAGGGCTCCACTTCCCCCCATGGATCTCTGGCATCTTACCAGGGATGGTGGGTAGGAGTTGATTAGGTATGGAACAGGTGTTTGAGAACAGCCTGACCTAATAAGTCCCACAGATGCTCCTTGTGGTCTTGGGCAAGCCACTTAACCCTCCATTGCCCATGTTCCCTGTAAGTATTAGTGTATGTGTCTCATGTCCCCATGTGTTAAATGTATCCCCCAATTGTGTTGTCCGCTTTGATTGAAGGATAAGGCGGTATACAAAACTGTCTAAATAAATAAATAAATCCCGGCGGGAGTCCTTGTCCAAGCAGTAATGGGCTGTAAAGGTATGAACCAAGGCCCAAGTGGCTGCTCGACAGATGTCGTTGATAGACACAGAGTGCAGATGAGCCATTGAGGCTGCCATGGCTCTCACATTGTGAGCTGTGACATGGCCCTCCAGAGAAAGGTTCTTACTCTGATAGGCGAAGGAAATACACTGAGCAATCCAGTTAGATAGTGTTCTCTTGGAGACTGGAAGTCCCAAATGAGAAGGATCAAAAGCAACAAAGAGTTGAGAGGACTTTCTATGTTGCTGTGTTCTTTATAAGTAAAAAGCTAGAGCTCTTTTACAGTCCAAGGTATGAAGATTACTCTCTGCATTCGATGCATGAGGCCCTGGAAAAAACACAGGTAAGTAGACTGCTTGGTTCAGATGAAAAGGCGAGACCACCTTAGGCATAAAGTGTGGATAAGTCCTAAGGATACCTTGTCATGATGGAACCTTGTATGAGGTGGATTAGCTACTAGCGCTTGCAATTCACTAATGCGGCGTGCTGATGTGATTGCAATGAGAAAGATAACCTTCCAAGAAAGGAATTTCAAGGAGGTGGTAGCTAAAGGTTCGAAAGGTGGCTTCATGAGCTGCCCAAGAACCAGGTTTAAGTCCCATGCCACCGGTGGTGGCCTAATGGGAGGCTTAGTTAGAAGGAGGCCTCTCATAAATCTTGCTATAAGAGGATGAGAGGAAATAGGTTGTCCATTTAGAGGCCTATGGGAAGCTGCAATAGCACTGAAATGGACTCTTACTAAATTTATCTTAAGGCCTGCATTAGATAAATGAAGGAGATACTCCAGTAAAGATTCCAGAGGTATCGCAAGAGGGTTAAGACCCTTTTCCGAACACCAAACAGTAAACCTTTTCCACTTGAAAGCATAAGAGCGTCTAGTGGAAGGTTTTCTGGAAGCAAAAAGAATATCTTTCACTTGCTGAGAAAGATTAAGAACTTGGAGATCTAGGCCTTCAGCAACCAAGCCCTGAGATGCAGAGACTGGGGACTGGGATGCCATAACATTCTGTCCTCCTGAGATAGGAGATCTGGAGCAGACCCTAACTCCAGGGAGGGAGCTTCAGAGAGATGTAGAAGCAGAGGGTACCACACTTGCCATGGCCAATGTGGTGCTATGAGAATCAAACGGCCTCTGTCTCTCTGAAGCTTGAACAGGGTTTTGGGAATTAGGGGAATGGGTGGAAAGGCATACAGGAAGTCTTGACCCCAGTAAAGGAGGAAAGCATCCCTGGCCAGAGCCCCCTGAGCCGGAGTTATGGAACAGAAGCGGGGAAGTTTGGCATTCCACGGACTTGCAAAAAGGCCTATGTCCGGGGTTCCCCAAAGTTGAAAAATCCTGGTCACTTGGTCTGCATGCAGAGACCACTCGTGTGGAAGCAGAACTTGACTGAGTCTGTCCACCCAAGAGTTTTGAATGCCTGGAAGATATACTGCCAGCAGATGAATCTGATGCTCTCTGGCGAGGGCCCATAGTCGCAAAGCTTCATTGCAAAGCGACAGAGAGCCCATTTCCCCTTGCTTGTTCACACAGAACATGGCTACTTGATTGTCCGTATGAATGAGGACTGTCTTGTAGCTGAGCAGGGAGTGGAACACGTGCAGAGCCAGGAAGATTGCTCTGAGTTCCAAGAGATTGATATGTAGACAATTCTCTTGTGGAGACCAGGTGCCCTGGGTGGAGAGGTCTTGCAGATGAGCTCCCCAACCCATTGGAGAAGCATCTGTTGTGAGAGTTGCTTGGGGTAAAGGTTGTTGAAAGGGGGACCCCAGCAACAGGTTTTGAGTGGACCTCCACCACTGGAGGGACAAAATGAGGCGACTTGTGTTTGCTATTTTGTCTGACAGGCACCCTGATGCCTGGGTCCATTGGGTGGATAAAGTCCACTGAGCTGCCTTCATGTGGAGGCGAACATATGGAACCACATGCACGGTGGATGCCATGTGGCCTAGTAATTGCAACATTTCTCGAGCAGTTAGGTGAGGCTTTAGCACTGCTTGAGAAGCTAACTGCACCAAGCAAAGGCAACGGGCCTGGGGGAGATAGGCCCTTGCCCTTGTGGTATCCAGGAAAGTTCCTATGAACTCTAAAGACTGAGTGGGAGTTAGACTGGATTTTGGGATGTTTATTACCAGCCCTAAAATACTGAAGGATAAGCATTGTGCAGGATAGAGAAGTCTTGGCCTCTGACTGTGGGTTGGATGGATGAGGACATGTACGCATCCTTGAGATCTAGAGAACAAAGCCAATCCTGACTCTGAAGGTATGGTAGCAGAGCTCCGAGAAAAACCATCTTGAATTTTTCCTTGACAAGGAATTTTTTCAATTCTCTGAGATCTAAAATAGGCCTGTAACCCCCTGTTTTCTTTGGAATAAGAAAATAAGGGGAATAGAACCCTGTGCCCTGTTGATGAAGAGGTACTTCTTCTATTGCCCCTTGGGCAAGAAGGATGGCAACCTCCTGACCCAACAGGTCGATGAGAGAGGTCAGAGAACTGAACTGCTTTACTACTGTGTGAGGGGGCATGCTTGAAAAATGAAGCTTGTACCCCTCCTTTATGATGGAGTGTGTCCAATGCTCTGCTGTTATCTGCCCCCATCTGGGGGCAAAATGACATAACCTTCCTGGAATGGTGGACGGTTCTGGTCCTTCCAGAACCAGAAAGGCTAAGTTCTCTAGCTGAAAGTCAAAGGCCCTGAGGAGGCTGAGACTGCTGGGCCAGTGGAGGCCTAGCAGCCTTTGCTTTCTTCTGTTTGGGTGGTTGCTGACGTTTGCTTGAAAACTGACCTGCAGAAGATGCCCGCTGACCATAAGCAGGATAAAATCTTTTCTTTTTAGGAAAAGATGTTTTCTTGAACAACTTCTTTCTAACAGGATCAGCAGTGGACTTGGATAGTCTATCCAAGATGGAATTTTCAGCATCCATTTCATTGGCTTTTTCCTGCCAATCTTTACCAAACAGGTTCTCACCAGTACAAGGGATATTTCCCAATTTATCTTGTACCCAGAGCTCTAGATCAGATGCCTGGAGCCAAGCAATTCTACATGCACCTATGGCGATAGCCGAGGTTCTGCTTATACACTCAAAGCAGTCGAAGGCTGCACGGTTGGAAAATTTAGAAACATCTTGGGCATGTTTGACCCAAGTGAGAAAGTCCTGTCTTTTATCCTCAGAAATGAAAGGACTTAAAGTCTGTAAACGATCTGTGACCTCCTTTAGGAACATTCCCATGTAGAGACTATAGGAACCGATTCTGGCAGAAAGCATGGAAGCTTGGAAGACTCTACGTCCAAAAGCATCCAGGGTTCTGCACTCACGTCCTGGAGGATAAGAGGCATGTCTTTTTGCACTTCTGATCCTTCTCATAGCTGACTCCACCACAATAGAGTGGTGAGGAAGTTGAGTCTTATGGAACCCAGGACAAGGAGAAACTCGATACATAGTATCCAATCTACGAAAATGAGGAGAGGTGTTTCCCACATCCTCAACATGAAATCATATAGAATCTCATGAATGGGTAAGGGAGCTGCCTCCTTAGGAGTTTTGGGATATTGTAAAATTTCCAACTCCTTGGCCCTTGGCTCTGTTTCAGGGGCCACAGTAATGGACAGGCCCCGAGCCACCTCCCTGATGAAGTCCTGGAAGGACATGTCCTTTGGAGGAGACATCCTGCGTTTAGGGGAGGACTCCTCCTCTGGAAGAAGCATCGCTGCATCGACAGAACTTTCAGAATCCTCAGATTCTTCTGAGGACTCGAAGTATCGTCTGTCTGGATGCTCCTGTAGAGCCCGATACCCGTACCGACCAAGATCGGTACCGGAGAATCGGTACCGGAGGGCATCGGAGGACAGGGTACCAGCAGAGCAGACACCGATGCCGATGTCGATGCTATCGGTACCAATACCGATGCCGGTGCCAGTACCGGTGGAGTTGTCTGTTGCGGTACCAAGGGCGTCGATGCCGCAAGGAAAGCTGCCAGACTGCGTTCCATAGTCAGAATTCTCTGGTCCATGGACGCCGCCAATGCCTGGATGTCGGTACCGGTGGAGACCACCGATACCCCAGAGCATGGCACCAGGAGATCTGTCGAGGCCGAGCCATCGAGAACATCCTGGAACCCCAATAATGCTTTGGAAGCCGAAGCCTCCCGCCGGGGTAATTTTGCCGGTGCAGAATCCTGAGGGCAACGCCAGAGGCATCTCGATGCTTAGAAGGAAATCTACCCTTCGAGGACCGGCTGGATTTATGTTTAGTTACCTGAGGTCCACGGGAGGAAGAGGAAACCCTGGAAGACGTCGATGCCACCGAAGCCGCATCAGAGGGAAAGCACAGTTACATACCTGTAACAGGTGATCTCTGGGAACAGCAGGAATAAGTCTTCACATATGGGTACGTCGGTGCCGACGGAGCCTGAGCGGGAATGCTCTCCAGCGTCTCAAAAGAAAGCTTTTGAGAGCGTCCCACACGCATGCGCGCTGCCTTCCCGCCCATATACTTCCCTCACATCAGTTGGGTTTGTAGCTGAGACCGAAGGAGGGAAGTAAACAAAATATAAAGAGAGAGAGAGAGAGCAACTCCTAAGGGAGGTGGGTGGGTTGTGAAGACTTATTCCTGCTGTTCCCAGAGATCACCTGTTACAGGTAAGTAACTGTGCTATCTCCAGGAACAAGCAGGAATGAGTCTTCACATATGGGGACTCCCAAGCTGAGATGCCTGGGAGAGGCCCAGCATGTAGCAAAAACTAATGGATGGGATATGCTTCCTCCTAAGGACCTCAGGCATCCAAGGGATGGAGGGTAGGAGTTGAGCTAACAGTGTAAAAATGATGTGCTGTGGAACAGCTGAACTAAACAAGGAATGCAGAAAAAAGTGTCCTTGTGTAGAGATAACTGTTAGTAAGAAGAGGAAGTCCCAACTCTTGAAAAGGGATGTCATCCAAGTATGGCAAACAAACTACACATATGGGGAAGTAGATATGGGTCTGTTGTAAAGAACCATCACATTGTCCTCATATGGAATTCCCTTACCGTGAGGAGTAGAGGGAATTGAAATTTGCCATATAGACAAAGATAGAAAAATATCATTGTCTAGGAGTAACCCCAGGGAACTGGGTTTTTTTTAAGAAGTTGGAACCTATGAGAGAAGATAACTTCTCTATAGTCTACAGTCGAAGATATTTCTGTCCCTAGAGCAGGATGGTGCCTTGGGAAAGAAAAGAAAAGAGAAATCTGACTAGTCTGGATGAAAAGGTAAAAAACCTTTACAGAAAAGAAGATGGGTTCTTAGAACCCCTTTATCCAGACAAGAAACCGTATTGGGCGATTAGCCCCCAATTTCTGAAGATCAGTAATGTGTGTTGCGTAAGTGATAGCACGTGGGCTAACAACTTACCTAGAGAGCTTCAGATGTAAGGTAACCTGATTTTGATAGAAAAAAAGGTTATGGTAAAGAATAATTTTCTATCTTTACCAGATAAATTGGATGTCCATTTAAGACTTTATGGTATGCTGACAGCATTGATATGGACAGTTAGAATATTTCAGGGTCAGATTGTATAAGGAGACTCATCTAACAACAAGAAGGGTTAAGACCTTCTTAGGAATAGTTAGTGGGAATCACTTATTAGTCAAGGTATAAGAATCTTATGCAAGGTTTGGTGGAAACCAGTAAGGTGCTTCTTACCCTTGACAAGAGGTCTAGGTCTTAAAAGACTAGTCCTCAGAGAACTAGGCCTTGAAACGTACCCGAAGGAGTGCAGAGATCTTTAATCCTAAGATAAAAGATCTGGATCCTTTTATCACTTCAGGATAGAAACTGGAAGAAATAACGCAATGTAAGGGAACCCCTTATCTAACTCTCTATAAGAGCAGTATGAGTATCATGCGTTTTTTGTTTCTGGTAGACTTCAATGAGATAGTGAGAAAAAATTTTCAGTAGATGAGGATCAACTGAAATGATTAGGAATGCATCCCTGTGGTGGAAGTTCCTTTGAGGATATGGAACCTAGGGAGTGGTGCTATTCCTTAACTTGAAGTCGTCTAGGCCCTGGCTTCCTTTCCTTAAAGAAAAAATTTTAAGGAAGATGGTAAAATAGGAACAAACAGCCATGTGGAAGCATGAATGAACAGAGCCTACCAGTCAAGGTCGTCTGACCACCTGGAAGTTCCCTACCAGGGGTGGACTACTATGCTCTCTGACAAGGCCCATAGTTGCAGAGCTTCATTGCAGAGTTGCAGAGAGCATGTTATAGGTTGCTTAGGTGAGATCTGGCTGTTGAGTAGCCAGTCTGCAACTCAATCAATTCTGTTAGGACAGAAGTGAAAATGGTAAAAATAGTGATAGGCTTTTTTTTTTTTTTTTTACCTTGCAATGATCAATTAAACAGAGGGTTTCAAAAACCGTTGTGGAGCCATCTGTCATAAAAGTATTTGAGAGGTCAGCTCTAAAAACACAAGCAGTGTAGAAAAAGGCTGAAACCCATGTGAGCTATCTGTTCAAGAAGCTCATCTAACCCACCTGGTGGGTTCTTCATATTTGTATTATGGAGGGTTTAGATGCCTTTTGAGCGGACTCTGCTCAAATGCATAGAGGACAATCTGGTAGGGGCTTTCAGAATGCTAGATTGCATCCTGTAAAAACCCCCAGTGCAGAAATACCCCAACAGGAAAAACTCTGTATTGACAAGATTTACTGGAGTAGGAATTTTTATAGCTTCAGAAGAAGCTCTCCAGTTGAATAATATTCAGGTTGGAGACTGGATGTCCCAACTAAAAGGAAAAAGTAGTACAGAGTTGAAAAAACTTACAATTTAGTAAGTTCTTATAGATAGAGTCCTCTGTAGTCAAGGTTTTACAAGTAACTGTCAAAAAAGGTGAAAGTTACCACTCATCTTGTTAAGTTTCGTGATTGTTCTTCCCCTCTTTTTTTTTTTTTAATATAGGGAAGTAGAAACTTATTACCTGTAGGCCTGAAATATCTCAAGAGCTCTTGGAGCTGTCAGAGTAAAGTTCTCTTAAATAAGAGAGTCATACCTAGAGACAACTCAGTGTTGTCTCAGCATAGATGAGAGTCAAACCAGACGGCTCTTTTGATAAAAAGGCATATCTACAGGTTCTAAAACCTCATACTGACAGAGAAAAATCAGAAACCCTGTAATTACTGGGTTTGCTGAATCTGCTGAGGTTTCCGTTGTCTTAGCCTGGTTGGATGTTGCCCTTGTTGGGAAACATCTGTCTGAGGGGAAGAAGATGGATAAAACTTTTTCCCCCTAGAGGAATAAAGTTCTTTAGAAGATCCATTATCAGCTGGGACAGAGGGAAGTTTTGACAAGCCCCTTAAGGTAGCAGTATCAGTGTCTAACTGACTAGCTTGAAATAGGCAATCCTTGTTGAAGAGATGTTCTCCAGTACAAGTACTATTTCCCAGCTTTTCTTGTACCCATTTGTCCAAGCCTGAAGCTTGGAGCCAGGCTAAACGTCGTGCCCCTATGGCTATAGCAGAAGATCTGCTAACAGATTCAAAAGAATCCAGGGAAGCACGATGAAGAAATGTAGAAATATCATGAGCATGATTGACTAGTGATAAATAGTCAGCTCTTTTATGTTCCTGAAGGAAAGGGTACAAAAGTTTCAAACTTTTGGCAACCTGTTCCAGAGAGAATCCCATATAGAAAATATATGAAATGATTCTTGCTGAAAGCATAGATGCTTGGAAGCATCGACGCCCAAAAGCATCTAAGGTTCTAGACTCACGACCTGGCGGATAGGAGGAGTGCTTTTTTGCACTCCTAACATGCCTCATTGCTGATTCTACTACTATAGAATTTATTTATTTATTTATTTACTTCTCTTATATACCGCGCTATTAAAATCAGTGCGGTTTACAATTGAACAAAAAACATACTGCAATACTGCACTCCTAACACGCCTCATTGCTGATTCTACTACTATAGAATGATGAGGGAGTTGAGTCTTTTGAAAACCTGGAGAAGGTGGCACTTTATAGATAGTGTCAATCCTTTTGGAATGTGGAGATACCATTAAGGGAGTTTTCCACATTCTAAATAACAAATCCTGTAGGATATGGTGTAGAGGAAGCATGATTGCCTCCTCTGGAAACCAGGGGGAATGCAGAATCTCTGAATCCCTTGGTATAGACTCCTTCCCAGGTATAGAGATGGCGAGTATTCTTGCCATGTCAAGCAGAAAAGCTTGAAAAGAGTTCTCCTCTAAGAGAAAGTTTCTGTAATGAGGATTAACAACTGGACCTGTTGAAAATTCAGGTACGGTACCGATAGATGCATCTGCAACATCGGGCTTAGAAAACCGGGGAGGATGACGCACCAGATCCTCTGGAACGAGGTGCGTTTGGTACTCCTCGATGCCGATACCAAGAGGAGTCGGTACCGAATCTTCCAGGCTAGATAGCGATTCCAGGCTCGGCATCGAAGGAAGCGAGCCTGCTGGAAGAGGCATCGAAGCCATCGATGTCGGTACCGATGTCGGTCCCGGCATCTGCATTGATGACCAATCCGGTACTGGGGGTGACGCAGATGTCAGCATGCATACCGACACCGGCACCGGCACCGGTGCTGGCACCAAAGCAGATACCGGTGGTCAAAGAACAGTCTGCGGTGACTCTAACGGTACCGAAGTAACTGAGAGATACGCCAGACTACGTTCCATGGTGAGGAGTTTTTCATCCAACACCATAGTCCATGCCGAGGTATCGGTACCGCTCGAAGTGGTCCGGACCTCCGAGCATGGCCCAGGTGCAGCCACGGAGGTAAGAACCTCGAGAGCAACCTGGGATCCTGTTAATGCTTTGGAGCCCGAAGACTCCCGCCGGGATTGAGCCATAGTGTCCTCGAGGGCAAGCCCAGGGGCATCTCGATGCTTAGCAAGAGATCTACCTCTCGAGGACTGGCTAGTCTTAACAGATTGTTGTTTGGTTACCTGACCGTGGAAGGGAGAAGAGATTCTGCCTGGTGATCTCATGGTAGATGTAGATCCGGTACCAAGTTGTACTCGGTTCTGAAGATCTCTTCTGGTTATATTCCTACAAGAAAAACAGACTTTAGGACAATGGTCAGGACCTAAAGAAGGCAGACACCAAAATTGAGTGTGAAACTTAAGTGTACCGCCACAGTTTGAACATTTTTTAAAGGTAGTGGCTGGTCTTTTCATAATGGAAAAATGGAGGCCTAGTGGCCAGAAGTCAGGCACTAAATGAGGAAAAAAATTCTTCAGGAAAAAAGAAATTTTCCAAGAAGAAAGAAAGAAAAACACCGGCGGTACTGGTGGGCGTCGGGCGGAGGCAGGCGTGACCACAAAAAATAAAAATAAAAAAGATAAATTTTCTGCGGTGACAGGGACACGTCCTGTCGGCTCCGCGGAAAACGAAAGACTAATGTGAGGGAAGTATTTGGGCGGGAAGGCAGCGCGCATGCACGTGGGATGCTCTCAAAAGCTTTCTTTTGAGATGCTGGAGAGCGTTCCCGCGCAGGCTCCGTCGGTACTGACATACCCATATGTGAAGACTCATTCCTGCTTGTTCCTGGAGATACAGGGTACTGAGCTTGGCAGCTCGGTTTTGCCGACCTCTTTTAGACATCATGGCACAGGACACACAATCCGTGATGGAGTGGTCAGGACCTAAATATTTTAGACACTATTCATGGGTGTCGGTGACAGAAATGGTACCGCCACACTTGGTGCACTTTTTAAAACCTGAGGCAGGTTTTTCCATGTTAAGGAAAAGTGTTTGGGCCTAAGGCCCAAAAAAAAAAAACGTGCACCTGAAGAAAAGAAAAAAAAAAGGATTTTTTTTTTTTTTACAGAAATAAGAAAGAAAAGACCGGCGGTACCGGTAAAGCGTCGAAGATGGCAGACGCGACCACAAAAAGAAAGAAAGAAAAAAGAAATTCTTCTGCAGTGACAGGAACACGACCTGCTGGCTCCGCGGAAAAAGAAGAACTGGAGAGAGGCAGTTGGGAAAGGCGGGAAGGCAGCACGCAGGCGCTGTGGGATGCTCCCAAAAGCTTTCTGATTGGACGCTGGGGAGCGTTCCCGCGCAGGCTCTGTCGGTACCGACGATACCCATATGTGATGACTACATTCCTGCTTGTTCCTGGAGATTACACTGTTATCCGGATAGCAATCCGCAGCAAAAACTATACGAGCATTTGGCTCGTCTAGTTTTATCCCTGGATGCTAACCGGGTAGCAATGCAATATCGCTGCTACCCAGTTAGCCTCGGTGGCTTGGGGCATGTGTGGCAATGCCAGATATTCAATGTCATTGCCACAGCATTGAGTATCTGGTGTTAAGGGTCGGTGGGCAGGACTATGCGCCATAGTGTCGCATAGCCTGCCCAGCTGAATATCAGGCTCTAAAAAATTAAAACATTTAATTAAAGACATGGGGAGGGGTGGCCTGCACGGAGCGGCAGGTGCACCTACTCTTGCCATCATACTGGGCAGACTAGATGGACCATACTGGTCTTTATCTGCCGTCATTTACTATGTTACTATGATAAGAAGATAAGAACATAAGATATGCCATACTGGGTCAGACCAAGGTCCATCAAGTCCAGTATCCTGTTTCCAACAGTGGCCAATCTAGATCACAAGTACCTAACAGTTTCCCCAGAAGACACAGGTTCCACAATGCTTGTATTGGGAAAAGCAGTGGATTTCCTGGGTCCCCTTTAATAATGGTTTATGGACCTTTCCCCTCCAGGAAATTGTCCAGATCTTTTTTAAACCCAGCTACACTAAAAGCTTTTACTTCATCCTCCGGTAACGAATTCCAGAGTTTGATTTCCTTTTATTGGTCTTATATGGGTTACACTGTAGCTTCATTGCATGTCCCCTGATCTTTCTACATTTTGATGGCATAAACAATCGATCAACGTTTACTCGTTCCATTCAATTCATTAATTTATAGACCTCTATCATATCTCCCCTTGGCTGTCTCTTTTCCAGATTGAAAAGCCCTAACCTTTTTAGCCTCTCTTCCATCCCCTTTACCATTTCGGTGGCTTTTCTCTGTACCCTTTCTAATTCTGCTATATCCATTTTAAGATACAGCGACCAGAATTGCACACAATATTCGAGGTGTAGTCGCGCCATGGAACGATACAGAGGCATTATAATAACCTTGGTTTTATTCTCCATTCCTTTTCTTATGATTCCTAGCATTCTATTTGCTTTCTTGGCCACCACTGCACGCTGGGCAGAGGGTTTCAATGTGTAATCCACGATGCCACCTAAAGCATTTTTTCTGGGTGGTGGTTCCTAATGTGGAATTTTGCATTACGTAATTGGCCATTTAGCACTACCCTCTGCTTTCTATCTTTTAACCAGTTCCTGATCCACAATAGTACACTGCCTCCTATCCCATGACTTTTTAATTCCACCAAAATCTCTCATGAGAGACCTTGTCAAAGGCTTTCTGAAAATCCAGATATACTACATTGACCAACTCACCTTTTGTCTACCTGTTCATTTACACTTTCAAAAAATATAACAGATTAGTAAGACAAGACCTTCCCCTGGCTAAAGCCATGTTAGCTGTCTCCCATTAAGTCATGACTATCTACATGCTCAGAAATTTTATTAATAATAATGGTTTCTACCATTTTTCCCGGTACTGACATCAGGCTCACCAGTCTGTAGTTTCCCACATCACCCCAGAACTCTTTTTAGAAATTAGCATTACATTGGCCATTCTCCAATCTTCAGGTATTACAGATGATTTTAATAATAGTTCACAGATTAGTAATAGTAGGTCTGCAATCTCATATTTCAGTTCTTTCAACACCCTTGGATGTATACCATCCGGTCCAGGTGATTTGCTGCTCTTCAGTTTATCAAATAGTTCTGATACATCTTCCCAGGTTATCAGTATTTCTTTCAGTTCTTCTGCTGCACCAGCTTTAAATACCATTTCAGGCATGGGTAACTTCCCTACATCATCTTCAGTAAAGACTGAAGCAAAGAATTCATTCAGTCTCTCTGCTATGGAGGGAGGGAGCACCTCAACTATCTCATGATTAACGATCTTAAACAAATCACAGCTTATATAGAATTGAATTAAGACAAAGGAGTGAAACAGAAGCTGTAGCTATCCCACCATCATCTGCAGGAGCAATGTAGCTAGCAAACTTAAATCTGCTTATCTCACTTATAAAAATGATGTCCAAGCGCTGATAGGAGAATATAAGAAAACGCTGTCTTACCATGTATGAACACTAGATATCATCAAAAACGCAATGCATGTAGCAACAACTACAAATACTAATTGAGGAATGATTTCCCACCCATGGGACATAGACCCATCCAGCAATCATATTGATTGATGTCGCCAAGCTCTTTCTCTGATGAAGACCCAAATGGGAGATGTGAAAAGTAAAAGCAATCGGAATGCAGAAAGACTAGGGGACATGCAATGCGGCTACAGAGTAACCCATTTAGGACTAATAGGTGAAGATATTTTTTCAGTCAATGCATTATCAAACCCTGCAATTCATTACCAGAGGATGTAATAAAGGCTGTTAGTGTAGCTGGGTTTAAAAAATGTTTGAACAGGGTCCTGGAGAGGGTCCATAAACCACTGTTAAAGAGGACCCGGGATATGCACTGCTTACCCCCCATTACAGGCATTGTGGATCCTGTGTGTCTTTTGGGGAAACAGTTAGGTACAATGTGACCTAGATTGGCCACTGTTGGACACAAGATAGTGGGCATGATGGTCTGACACAGTCTGGCATATTTTCAGGTCCTATGTGCTTATGTACCACCTAGACAACTGCCTAGTCCACCTTGTGCACCAGCAGCCCCCACTGCATTTCCACATGCACTCTCCTTTGCCCCATTTGCACCATCAACATAGTGCCTTTCATACTTGGGCACTATGCTATTACTGCTAATGGAGCACTACTATCACTATCTTGGGCAGCACATTGCAGACGTTTAAATAGGCTCTCTCTCCTCAAAATGCGCCCTTACTGACAGGCTTTGATATCCGGTAAGGTTCCTGGTGTTAAGGTGCCATCGTTAAGGGAGCAGAGCCTTGTTCCCACCCACTCTCCCCTACTCTCTGCCCACAGGGTGCTTTATGATGCCGGTCCCGTTAACACACACTAAGGCGGCGTTTACGCATGTTAAGAGTGCAATTGCGTCATTAGTGTATATTAAAGGCACACTTGCTCCTTTAGCATGGTTTATTAGACATCCCCCCTATGATCAGATTTCACTTCTGAAAATTTTTTATATTTTTCCCCCTCTTTACATATGTCTTAAATTTGCTATATTTTGTATGTACAATGGAACCCAAACTTTCCCATTTTCAGGAAAGAGCATAAAATGTTTCCCATTTTTCAAACAAAGGAACATTTTACAGAAATTCTGGACAAATCAGAACAAAATGCCAAAATTCAGGATAAAATCAGGACATTTTTCAAATCAGACAAGCTTCCAAAAAATCAGTACAATCCTGATAAAATCAGGACATCTGGCAACCCTAGCTATATGCCACAATCAATCTTTGATTTTGGAAGCATTCTTGGGTCCACATGAGGCCCACCAAACTGCATAGTGTGACGCTCGCGCCCCTACCAGACAGTTGCCTAGTAGGGACGGCTGGCCACCTTTATCCCTTCGAGGGTTGTAGTTGTGTTAATAAGAGAAGCCAAGTGGTTATTCAAAGCGCACAGGAAATTTTTATTCGGTTTCCAAAGTTGGCAAGTGATGAACATAAAAATTCTTTAAGCACTTTTTCCAGACAAAAGAAATACAGGATAATTTCTCCAAATCAAAAGGTCCAAACAAAACTCACAGCAGTTTCTATTCTTCACGGCACTTGCTTGACATTTCAAAACCAAAAGCATTTGTAAAACTCTTCACAGCTTCCAACCTCGCTGTTGCCACGCCCCATACAAACAGTTCTAGCTGTTTGGGCCTGCACTAAAGTTTTGCAGTTTTTACTTCCTAAGAGAGATTCCTAACCTCTTGTCTTCAGGGTTACTCTTCTCTTTCCACTCTTGAAAACTGCCTTTAACTTGCAACAGCTTCCTTTTGTATTTCACTGTTTTCTAACACACATTACTATTGTATTTTAGTGCACAGCTCACATTCCATCTCTGAGGCTTCTGACTCAATAATACTTCCTTCAGGGCCTACCTCCATGCTCTCCATTGAGCTACAGCTAGGTGCTTTCTGGAAGTGCTCTGGTATCCTTTCCTTAAGAGCCTTTGCAATGTTAAACAGTCTCTCACACTGCCTGGCCTTGGCTCCTCCAAGCCGGTCTCCTGTGTGTCTCTCCTGCTTATCTTCCCTCCTGAGATACTTCTTGCTGTGCTGAGGCTTTAGGTGTCTGAAGGTCTCCTCTGAGTCAGAGCAAGAACTATTCTGGTGGCACTGCTCATTCCCTGCGTACCTTCCTTGGCTGTCTTTGTAATGGTTCCTCCATTTGCTGCTCTCCTTGGCTGCAAGGGTTTTCCACAGCTTGGCCCCAGACCTCTCCTGTCTGTGCCTCCTGGGAATTGGACTTGAACCTGGGCTAGGGCTTGAACTGCAGCTGCCACTGGTGCTTGCTCCTGCACTCCTCCTGGACCTTCTGCTCACAGCTCCTTCCTCCTCCTGCCTCAAACTGTGCCTCTCTCTTTTGTTTGTTCTTCCTCTGTTAACTGTTGAGCTGGGCAACTCCCTTCCTAGCTCCTCCCACTTGGACCTCCTACTCCTCTGCAGGGTTGTCCTGTGGTCTGTGATTGGCTTGTGCTTAGCTCTGCCCTCTAGGTTTCTTTCAGTGCTTCTAGTATGGAGCCTAGGATTTTGTGCTCCCATCCCCCGCAATGAAAAAAAATCCTTCTTTTTTTTAGTTTTCCCTAGCTGGGCTGCACTCACCTCATCACATATCCCCCCCCCCCCCCTTAGACTATTTCGGGCTGTCGCTTTATCCCGCGAACAGCACGAAATACGGGATAAGGCGTCTGCATTTGTATGAAGCTTCCCGGCCCTGTGCTCTATCTTAAAATCAAACTCCTGTAGGGCCATGTACCACCTCGTTAAACGAGCGTTGCTGTCTTTCATTTTATGTAGCCATTTAAGTGGGGAGTGATCAGTCACCAGTAAAAATCTCCGTCCAGTTAAATAAAATCTCAGCGCATTAATGGCCCACCTTATAGCAAGGCACTCACGCTCTATGGTTGAGTATTTTTTCTCTGGAGGAGTTAACTTGCGACTTAAAAACATTACTGGGTGCTCAGAGCCCTCCGGCTTCTGAGACATCACAGCCCCTAGGCCTGTTTCCGATGCATCGGTCTGAATAATAAAAGGTAGAGAAAAATCTACCCCACGTAATACAGGTGCTTCACACAATTTTTCTTTTAACCTCACAAAGGCCTGTCCTGCCTCCTGATCCCAGAGCAAGATATTAGGGGCATTCTTTCTAAGCCTCTCAGTTAATGCGGCTGCTTCAGTTGCGAAGTGTGGGATAAACCGCCTATAATACCCCACTAACCCCAAGAAACCCCTAAGATCCCTTTTTGTAACAGGTCTCGGGAAGTTTTTTACACTCTCCACCTTGTCAAAGAGAGGTTTTACCATACCCTGTCCAACCATGTGACCTAGGTATTTTACCTCCGATGCCCCAAACATACATTTAGCCGGGTTTATAGTAAGGCCGGCTTGCTTCAATGCCCGCAACACTGCCCTGACCTGGGTCAAGTGTTCATCCCACCGTGCACTATGAACCACGATGTCGTCCATATAGGCCGCTGCATACCGCTGGTGAGGGCGGAGGACCATGTCAACCAATCGTTGACAAGTTGCGGCTGCCCCATGGAGCCCGAAGGGCATCCGACGGAATTGGAAAAGCCCTATTGGGGAACTAAATGCTGTTTTTGGCCGAGATTCCCTGGTGAGGGGAATCTGCCAATACCCCTTTGTTAAATCCAATGTAGTCAGATACCTGGCCTGCCCTAGCCTATCCAAGATCTCCTCTATCCTAGGCATAGGGTAGCTGTCGAAACGTGAAATGTCATTTACTCTCCGGAAATCTATGCAAAAGCGCATAGATCCGTCCGGCTTCGGGACCAAAACTACAGGGTTGTTCCAAGGGCTCTTGGAAGCCTCAATTATGCCCATCTCTAACATTTCTTTTATTTGGGACACTACCTCTCTCTGCTTGGCCTCCGGGAGTCTATACGGTCGCTGGCGCACTACTTCACCAGGCGGGGTCACAATTTCGTGCACGACCAGCCCTGTTTCTCCCGGTACCGGGGTAAGGACGTCCGAGAGGTCCTTCAGCATTCCGGACAACTCCTTTTGCTGTGTCCAGGAGAGCTTTTCCCCAATCCTATAAGCAGGATCTGTATTGCCTTTCACTAGTTGAGGTCCTAATTCATCTTCTTCCTTCTCTATACAACAGGCAGTTAACCCCTCTATCTCACCTAGGCCTGTAGATCCAAATCCCTTGGAGTCCCTGGTGGTAGATGAAAGCTCGTCTACTTCTTCTACGGGTGGAAAACCTACCCTCTCACAAACTAATTGGGCCACTCTATCTCCGGGGTTCACCTTAAAATTTTCTTGGGAGAAGTTAAATAAGAGAACCTTTAATTCTCCCCTGTAGTCAGGGTCTACGACTCCTGTGCCTACATCTATAAAATTTTTAAGGGCAAGGCCTGACCTGGGTGCAATCCGTCCGTAACACCTGGGCGGTATTTCTACCCTCAGTCCAGTGTTTACTATGGCCTTTCCTTGCTTGGGTACAACTACCTCAACTGCGCTAGATAGATCTAACCCAGCCGCTTGTTCAGTGGCCCGCTTGGGAATCCTAGCCTCAGGGTTAATTCTACAAAACCTGATGACAAACCTGGGTGCCTGTACTTTTTCCTTAGGGACTATTGACCTCCCCGGGTCTACTCTTTTTCCAAACAGGGGAGCAGGTATTATTCCCCCTGTAGCAGCTCTGGGGTGGCCAGCTTCCCTTTTCCCTTTCCCTGGAGATTTTACCTCTGGGCCTGTGTTTACCAGGCCTGCCTTTTCTTGCAGCTTTTTCTCCACTCCCTTCCTGAACGGGGACCAATCTCGGCCCAGTATAATCTCATGAGGGAGTCTTGGTATTACTGCTACTGCTACCTCCCTTCCCCTGCCTAAGCCTTTTATCTTAACGGCTTGAAGTGGGTAGGTAGAGGCAGCCCCATGCACACACTTAATTTTAACCTGCCCCCTTGAGGACTCTTGGGCGCACTGCTTCTGGGCTTCTATCACTTTCCATAACATTCTGGAGATCATGGACTGACTTGCCCCTGAATCTAACAGTGCTTCTGTCTTTATTCCCTCTACCTCTACGGATAGGAGGAATCCTTCACCTATCTCCTTGGGGTGTGTTATCACAAAGGCTTTCTTTGTCTTACAATTTTTCTCGAGGTGACCAGGCTCACCACAAGAAAAACACTTTCTTTGCAGGTTGAATTTTTCCATGGGCTTATTTCTCTCTGTCATATATTTACTCAAGGCTGCATTCTTTTCCTGCACACCTGTACCTTGAAAAACGCCCCCTTTCTTTAGGCTCAGTTTCTGGGCCTCCAGAAAGCAGTCTGCCAAGACTATGGCTTCTCGGGTGTTCTTACAGTTTTGTTTTATCAAAAAGCTTTGCATGTCTATAGGAACAGCTTCAATAAATTGTTCTAGTATTATTGCATCAATAATAGACTCTATATCTTTCTTTTCTGGCAATAGCCATTTAAAGACTAAGCTCTTAACTCTATAATACAGAGCTTGTGGTGTTTCACCTTCTTTTAAGACAGATGCTCTTAGAAGTCTCCTATAAGTGGAGGAACTTAAAACCCATCCGTTCTCTTATGGCTTCTTTAACATGCTCATAATCATGAATAGAATCAACTGGCATTTCCCTGTAAGCAGCTAATGCCTCACCGCTTAGAGTAGTGGCAAACCTTACAGCTAGCTGTTCTTTAGGCCACTGAGCTAGACCAGCTATTCTCTCAAACGCCTCTATATGGTCGTCAAGGTTATCATCCTTGCTTAAGCGACCACATGCAAAAGGTCCGAAGGCTAATCCTTCCCCCCCTGTACCAACAGGTTGAGTCTTTGGAACAGCCTGTGCTTGCTTCGTTGCTTCTTCCTGAGTCCGGATCCATTTGGCCATCATTTCCAGCAGGGGTTGCTGTTGGGCTCGCAACATGGAGGTCGCCTGCTCCTGGCTCAACGCTGCCATCTCCCGCTGCTTCGCGAATTGGTCCGCTACCCACGCCAATACGTCCGCTGCTTGCATACTGGATTGTAGTCTCTGCAACAAAACAGACAAGACACACACAAAGTGCAGCACTTTTTTTTTTTTTTTTCTTTTCTCTCTCACTTCCCCAAGTGAGCAGCTGGTGGCCCCCCTTACACCAGAATCCAGGCCTACCCCTTCCAGTTTACGGGTTACCTGATTCTGATGCAGGTCTCAGCACTTCCACCAGTCACAGCGCTCCCGATCCGAATCCGCTCCGGTTTTTCCTCCGGTTCCTCGATCGGTCACCGCCTTTCCTGGAGTTCTCCGTCCAGATGTATGGCTCAAAAGACGCTCTTCTTGACCACTGGAACACCGCATCCTGCCAACTACGCCACCTGTGACGCTCGCGCCCCTACCAGGCGGTTGCCTAGTAGGGACGGCTGGCCACCTTTATCCCTTCGAGGGTTGTAGTTGTGTTAATAAGAGAAGCCAAGTGGTTATTCAAAGCGCACAGGAAATTTTTATTCGGTTTCCAAAGTTGGCAAGTGATGAACATAAAAATTCTTTAAGCACTTTTTCCAGACAAAAGAAATACAGGATAATTTCTCCAAATCAAAAGGTCCAAACAAAACTCACAGCAGTTTCTATTCTTCACTGCACTTGCTTGACATTTCAAAACCAAAAGCATTTGTAAAACTCTTCACAGCTTCCAACCTCGCTGTTGCCACGCCCCATACAAACAGTTCTAGCTGTTTGGGCCTGCACTAAAGTTTTGCAGTTTTTACTTCCTAAGAGAGATTCCTAACCTCTTGTCTTCAGGGTTACTCTTCTCTTTCCACTCTTGAAAACTGCCTTTAACTTGCAACAGCTTCCTTTTGTATTTCACTGTTTTCTAACACACATTACTATTGTATTTTAGTGCACAGCTCACATTCCATCTCCGAGGCTTCTGACTCAATAATACTTCCTTCAGGGCCTACCTCCATGCTCTCCATTGAGCTACAGCTAGGTGCTTTCTGGAAGTGCTCTGGTATCCTTTCCTTAAGAGCCTTTGCAATGTTAAACAGTCTCTCACACTGCCTGGCCTTGGCTCCTCCAAGCCGGTCTCCTGTGTGTCTCTCCTGCTTAACTTCCCTCCTGAGATACTTCTTGCTGTGCTGAGGCTTCAGGTGTCTGAAGGTCTCCTCTGAGTCAGAGCAAGAACTATTCTGGTGGCACTGCTCATTCCCTGCGTACCTTCCTTGGCTGCCTTTGTAATGGTTCCTCCATTTGCTGCTCTCCTTGGCTGCAAGGGTTTTCCACAGCTTGGCCCCAGACCTCTCCTGTCTGTGCCTCCTGGGAATTGGACTTGAACCTGGGCTAGGGCTTGAACTGCAGCTGCCACTGGTGCTTGCTCCTGCACTCCTCCTGGACCTTCTGCTCACAGCTCCTTCCTCCTCCTGCCTCAAACTGTGCCTCTCTCTTTTGTTTGTTCTTCCTCTGTTAACTGTTGAGCTGGGCAACTCCCTTCCTAGCTCCTCCCACTTGGACCTCCTACTCCTCTGCAGGGTTGTCCTGTGGTCTGTGATTGGCTTATGCTTAGCTCTGCCCTCTAGGTTTCTTTCAGTGCTTCTAGTATGGAGCCTAGGATTTTGTGCTCCCATCCCCCGCAATGAAAAAAAATCCTTCTTTTTTTTAGTTTTCCCTAGCTGGGCTGCACTCACCTCATCACAATAGGGAACCAGCAATCATTGCCTGGTATGCTGCCATCTCCCTCATCAGACGCAAGTGTCCCTCCAGATGACACTCCACTCGCTGTGGTGTTCCTGCCACTCCTCAAATTCTGCCTCCCTCAACTGTGTTGCTGCCTGCAGGTCCTACCGGATACAGTGCAGCTCTGACTGTATGCCCTTGGTGCAGGCCAGCAGGTGTGCACCCTTCTGCAGTAGCTTCTGATCCACATCAGTGCCCCCTGCATCCACAGGGTCATCAAGAATGGTGAACTGTAGCTCAGCCAGTGGTGTATCATCTGTCTCCATCTCCCCAGCACTGCTTCACTGCCCTGGGAGCCATATCAGCCTACTCATCTGCCCTGGGTGTCGCACTGGACCACTCCTCCGCCCTGAGAGCTGCACTAATCTGCTCCTCTGCCCTGGGTGTCACATTGGACCACACCTCCACCTTGGGAGCCACACCAATCTGCTCCTCTGCACTGGCAGGCACACCAGCCCCTGTGGCTGTACTGCATCCTGGCTGCACACTGGCATCATCAGCAGTGGGTGGTTAGGCTCCCTCCGATGCATCTGTTCCAGGCTGTGGGGGTTGGGTCCCTGGAAAGTCTGTGGGAGAGCAAAGGTGGCAGAAGGTAGTGTCATGGATTGCTATGTTGGCCTATGGGATGCCACCAAGCTCACAATGGGACAGACAGGGGGGATCCCCAGTCTGCACTATCCCCAACCCCATTACCAAGTATCAGACAGACATGCAGACCCTGGGTGAATGTAACCATGGTGTGGAGCCAGACATGGCCATCAAGGTGCCACCCAGGCCATGGGGCAACCCCTACTCACCTCCACCGCAAGCACGCAGGAGGGTGTTGAAGCTTGCAACCCTTGAGATGGAGACCTCCTCCACAAACTGCAGCACCTTTTCCTCCAGAGGGGTGAGTCTGCGCTGGCATGCAGATGGCAGTTTGCTGTTGCTGGCCCTTTTCTCCTTCACAGCCTGCCGTACTATCCGCCACTTCTTTTTAATATCCTCCATGTCCCTGTTGTATTGGTGGATGGCAATGACTCTCCTGACAATGTCACGCCATGCTGTCAGTTGGCATCCTCTGACACAAAAAGGGCAATGTGCTGCTTAAGGATGAGCCCCAGGGCCATAGAGGTCTTTGAAGGGTGTAACATTTGTCTTCTGGGTTTGCTTTGGCCCTTTCCGCACTGTGTCTGCCATTGTGCTGCTCAGATGCTATGGTGGCATTAGGCTACCTACACTGTTTTTTGTATATAGTTTTACTGTGTGTACATAGTTATAGTTTTATTACCCCTTTTCCAAGTTTAAGTTACCTGTTATAATGTAAGCACACCAGTGTTTTCTGATTGTGCAGTTCTGTTACTTGTAAACCGCACTGAAAACAAATAGCGCGGTATATAAAAGATGTTAAATAAATAAATTAAATAAATAGGCCCTTTAACATATACACGGCTACAATGTGCAGCCACACCACGCCCCGTCCAAATGCATATTTGGTACCCGCATAGGTTCCTGAGCACCGCCGGGATGAAAATCTGCATGACAGCTCTCTGCCACAGGATGCCATAGCCACACACCACAGCAAGAAGGTATATGCGTGCATGGATGCCTAGACAGCAATACCCGGGTAGGACAGATAGCACAGTATGTGAGCATGGCCACCGTGGCGTAAGGACTGGTGCATGGCATTGCTCCGATTGTGTACCCTTCTTGGAGCAGGGGCTGTTCTGCACATGTAGCGTCACTGTGCCATACCCATGCTGAATAGTGATGGTACACACACCTTGCCCGGTACAGTGGTGACGTCACCACCCATTCTGCATGGGTATGGCACAGCAGTGCTTCCCGTGCCAGGTAGTAGCTGTGGCCACTCTGTGTGGGTATAGCACAGTGGCACTACCCATGCTGGGAGGTAGCTGTGGCTACTCAAGCGGGTATGGCACAGAGGAGCTACCTATACAGAGCTGCTGTTCTGCCCGTGTAGTGCCTCTGTTCTATACCCGTGCACATGGACGTGACCCACAAGGCACACACCCCAATGCCCATTATCCCTGGACCCCCTCCCACAGTCCCCTGCACCATCCCCACAGACACAGCCCTGCCCCCACAAAACTGGCATCACATTGTTATTGGAAACTGGGAACATCTTATTGCAAATCCTGTAACATGTACAACACTGGCATCATCTGAAGTATACAACACCACAGATCCCGACATCAATGGGGACATTGGGCACCCATGTCCGTGGCCACGTGGTCCACCCCATTACAGCCCAATGCAGGGCAATCCCTGGCATGGGGACAGCCTATGGTGCAGAGGGACCCTGCCTGTGCACTGTCAATGCAGTTGTGAGGGTATCCAGGTGCATGCTGATTTCTTGTACTGCTGGCCGCATGTCCTCCCTGAGGAGCTGCACCTCTGCCACCAGGGTGGCCAGAGCCCGCTCGCCATACGGCCGAGTGGATGGTGCAGAGGGGCCTGGTGTGGCACAGTCATGCCATGCCCATGAGTGCTGAGGTGGATATGGGGATCCACAGCTGCAAAACATTGCCCACGGGTCTGCAGCACATTGTGCATGATCTGTGCCAAGTCTTGCAGTGGGCTGATGGTACACTGAGATGGACAAGGACAGGCATAGCTATGGGGTGTGCGGAACAGCTAGGGAGGGGATGCTCCTTCATTGCCGCCCCTGCTGGGTGCCTGCTGGCTCTGCACTGCACTGCTATGCCTGGGGCACTTGGAGAGTGGTGACTGCATCCCCCCCTGCAACCCCCTCAGGGCCCACGTATGCCTCGGATGCAGGGGACAGCTCTGCTCCTGCTGCCGCCTCCTCCTCCTCAGACTCCCTTGCCTGTCCCTGACCCTCTGAGCCCTCATCCTTCACGGACACCCCTGCCTGCCCCTGACCCTCTGAGCCCTTCTCCTCTTCAGACTCCCCATCCTACTGCTGCACTGCGGGCTCCTCACTACACTCCCCCTCTGTGGTGCTGTCCTCTCTCATAGTGCTGGGACCCCTCCTCCCTGTCACTGCTGGATGTACTGCTGGGAGATGCACCTCAGGACAGCTGTGCTGGCGGTGGACCACTGCTCCAGGTTGGTGCCCACAGTGGACCTGCATTGTTTAGGACCTCCCTTGAACTGGTTGAGGAGGAAGAGGGAGGGGGCATTAGCTGTCTGCTCTGGTGTGGCCATGAGGTGGGACTGGCACATCTCCAGGGGGCCCATGCTTGCACATGTGGATCAGGAACTGGTTAAAAGATAGAAAGCAGAGGGTAGGGCTAAATGGCCAATTTTCCCAATGGAGAAAGGTGAATAGTGGTATACCCCAGGGATCTGTGCTTGGTCCGCTGCTTTTTGACATATTCATAAACGACCTGGAAAGTGGAATAACGAGTGAGGTTATCAAATTTGCAGATGACACAAAACTATTTAAAGTTGTTAAAACCCAAGAGGATTGTGGAAAATTGCAAGAGGATCTTGATAAATTGGAAGACTGCGCATCAAAATAGCAGATGAAATTTAATGTGGACAAGTGCAAAGTTATGCACCTAGGGAAGAACAACCCAAACTCTGGTTACACGATGCAAGGTTCCATATTAGGAACCACCACACAGGAAAAAGATTTAGGCGTCATTTTGGATACCATGTTAAAACCCACGGCCCAGTGTGCAGCGGCGGCCAAGAGAGCAAATAGAATGCTAGGTATCATAAGGAAAGGAATGCAAAATAAAACAAAAGATATTATAATGCCTCTATATTGTTCCATGGTGAGACCGCACCTTGAATATTGTGTGCAATTCTGGTCGCTGTATCTTAAAAAGGATATAGCGATATTAGAAAAGGTTCAGAGAGGAGCCACCAAAATGGTAAAGGGGATGGAAAGATACTCCTATGAAGAAAGGCTAAAAAGGTTAGGGCTCTTTAACCTGGAAAAGAGACGGCTGAGGGGAGATATGATAGAAGTCTATAAATTAATGAACGGAGTGGAACGGGTAAACGTAGATCGATTGTTTACGTTATCAGAATATAGAAAGACTAGGGGACATGCAATGAAGCTATAGGGTAAACTATTTAAGACTAATAAAAGAAAATATTTTTTCACTCAACGTGTAATCAAACTCTGGAATTTGTTACCGGAGGATGTAGTAAAGGCTGTTAGTGTAGCTGGGTTTAAAAAAGGTTTGGACAAGTTCCTGGAGGAAAGGTCCATAAACCATTATTAAGAAGGGACCCAGGATATCAATGCTTGACCCAGTACAAGCATTGTGGAACCTGTGTCTTTTGGGGAAACTGCTAGGTACGTATGACCTAGATTGGCCACTGCTGGAAACAGGATACTGGGCTTGATTGACCTCGGTCTGACCCAGTATGGCATATCTTATGTTCTTATGTTAGTACAACCCACCTTCAAGCCACGGGGTTGTGCCATCCCACAGTGCACACTGCACGCCCCCCCCCCCTTTTCCCACCACCAGTCAAGCTCAGTTCTCCCCCACACATGCCCAGATATAGCTTGTCATCACTCCCCTAAGCTATGGACCCCCACAGAGGGCAGTATGGGCAGGTGCACAATGTACATCTGGGCCCACCGCTGGTGGTGTGTGCCCCTGTACGGCCATTCCATGCCATGCCCTGGCCATGTGTGCGCACAATCTGTATATATTGGGTGCCAGCTGGTGCACAGAGGATAGTGGCACTGGGGGATAGCAAGGCTGTCCCAAGCACATCACCATCATTGAATACGGGGGATTCCCCACCAGATGGTTTGCCTGCACCTATCTGGCAGTCATAGCTGTCACTTCCAGTGTCTGCTGGACTCCACTGTATACCCCAGTGAACTTCCTCAGCTGCCAGCTGCTCCCTGATGTGCTGCAGCTCATTTAGTAGCTTCTGGCGCAGTGTCCTGTAGCAACACTTAAGGGCCTCCAGGGTGAGTTGCATGCCATAGTCACTATGAGAGAGATGGAGAGAGGACACACATGAGCTCAGTTGGGTGCTTCCACATCACCTATTGTGCATACCAGTATGCTGCCTCTGCCTGGTGGCTTGCTCATCCTGGGGGCAGGGGCATATTCATTGGTAGGTAGCAGGTGAGAGGTGCATGTGATGGTACACCTCTGGCATCTGGGACCGTATTCATCCCCACTGCTCCCCTGGGCCATTGACACATGCCCTGTGCTACCACCAACAGTGCCATCTGGGCCACTGATTCACCTGTATCATTGCTCTGGTCCCTTCAGCCACCTCTGCAGTCCTCCCCTACTACTACTACTACTATTCAACATTTATAGAGTGCCACGCATGCAGCGCTGCACAGCTAACCTACAAGAGGTAGCCAACATATAAGAGACAGTCCCTGCCCGTCAGAGTCATGCTCATCGGAGCTTACAATCTAATTAGAACAGTACAGAGCATTAATCCGTTCTGCGCAAGGCGCGGTGTGGTACAGTTTGGTCTATAGTTTGGTCATAAATGTTGACGGGGGTTAGGGTGAGATAAGAATGGAAGTCAGGATCTGAATGCAACGGTGAAGAGGTGGGTCTTCAACCTGGATTTGAAGAGGGCCAGGGAGGATGCCTGGCGCACAGACGCAGTTAGGCTGTTCCAGGCGTATGGTACAGCAAGGTGAAAGGAGCGCAGTCGGGAGTTCACGGTGCGGGTGAAAGGCATTGATAGAAGTAATTTGTTGGCGGAGCGCAAATTCAGAGAGGGGACGTAGGGAGAGACAAGAGATAAGAGGTATTGAGGGGCCATAGAGTGAATGCATTTATAGGTCAGTAGGAGAAGCTTGAATTGGATGTCTCAGACTCGTCGGCACTCAAACAATGATACAGAGTATCTTTTAGTGGTGCCTAACAGCATCAATGACTATTTCCGGCATAAATGTATTATTCTCACAGATGACGCTTTCAAAACGTGCTTAGATTATATTCAACTCTGAGTGCTTTCCACTTAGCTTTAAGTGGGGGGAGCACATAAAGCTAAATGGAAAGCACTCAAAGTTGAAAGTGTCATCTGTGAGAATAATAAATTTATGCCGGAAATAGTCATTGATGCTATTAGGCACCACTAAAAGATACTCTGTATCATTGTTTGAGTGCCGACGAGTCTTTCCGAGCATTTTGGCAGGACTTGAAAATATTATAATTCTCGCAGTAAGCTAGTTACCAAGTTAACATTATTGTTACAATAGAGTAATTTGTATCGATTGGGTAGAGAAAGAAGCGGCAGGTCTTAGCAACAAGCTAGATATGAGCGGAGAAGGAGAGAGAGGTGTCAAAGATAACCCCTAGATTGCGGGTCGAGGGAACAGGAAGGATAGTAGATCCATCCACATGGACTGAGGGGGGGGGGGAAGTGGGGGGGGGAGGAGTTAGGTGGAAAGACAAGGAGTTCAGTCTTGGCCATGTTCAGTTTCAGTCTGCGATGAGACATCCAGGCAGCGATGTCCGAAAGACAGGCAGAGATCTTGGACTGGGTAGCCGGAGAAATATTAGGTGTAGAGAGGTAAATTTGGGAGTCATCAGCATAGAGATGGTACTGAAAGCCATGGGCGGAGATAAGCACACCAAGGCCTTGGGTATAGAGAGAGAAGAGGAGGGGGCCCAAGACAGATCCCTGGGCTATACCTACATGAAGCGGGGTATGGGAGGAGGAGAAGCTACCAGAGCATACACTGAATGAGCGATGGGAGAGGTAGGAGAAGAACCAGGATAGTACGGAGTCCCTGAAGCCAAGTGAGGAGAGAGTGGTGAGGAGAAGGTTGTGATCAACGGTGTCAAAGGCAGTAGAAAGGTCAAGAAGGATGAGGATAGAGTAGAGGCCCTTAGATTTAGCCAGGAACAGGTCATTGGTGACTTTTGTGAGTGCTGTTTCAGTGGAGTGTAGGGGACGGAAGCCGGATTGTACTGGGTCCAGGAGAGCCTGGGAGGTGAGGAAATCGAGGCAGCGACGGTGGACTGCTCATTCTAATAGTTTGGATATGAAGGGAAGGAGGGAGATGGGTCGATAGTTAGAAGGGCATGTGGGATCAAGTGAGGGTTTCTTGAGGAGAGGTGTGACAACAGCTTGTTTGAAGTCGAGGGGGACAGTTGCAGTGGAGAGTGAAAGGTTGAGGATATGAGTGATGGAGGGGACAATGGTAAGGGAAATGGAACATAGGAGATGGGTGGGGATAGGGTCTGAAGAACAGGTGGTGGGTTTGGAGGAGGAAAGGAGGAGTGCTGTTTCTTCTTTAGAGATCGGAGGGAAGGAGGAGAGGGTGGCGGGGGGAGTATGGATGGGGGAGGAGAATTGGGGAGGAGGGGAGGTAGATGAGGGGGTAGGGAATTGGAGGGTAATCTTGTGGATTTTGTCGTGAAAGTAGTCTGCAAGGATTTGGGCAAAAAGGGAGGGCGGGATCGGGGGCGGGGGGACCTTGAGAGAGTTGAGGGTGTTAAAGAGACGGTGAGGATCAGAGGCAAGGGAGTTGGTCAGATGGATGAAGTAATCTTGTTCAGCAAGTGCTAAGGCTGATTGGAAGGAGCCAAGCATGAATTTGAAGTGTAGAAGGTCTTCTGGGGAGCGGGATTTGGACCAAGCTCATTCAGCAGAACGGGCGCAGATGCGTAGGAAACGGATTGTAGGTGAAAGCCAGGGTTGGGGAGTAGATCGTTTGAGAGGACGTAGAGTGGGAGGGGCAAGAGTGTCAAGGACTGAGGATAGTGTAGCATTTTATGAGGATAATGCCTTGTCGACGGACTCGGAGGATAAAATGGAGGAAAGAGGTGGAGAGATGGTGGAGGAGAGAGTCAGGGGATCAATATTATGAAGGTTTCTAAATAGGTCGGAGGAGACAGGACGAGGTTGGGACGGCATAAGCTGAAGAGTAAATGTTAAGAGGTGATGGTCAGATGAGGGAAGGATTGATTTGCGGACGTTTGAGGGAAAGGAACTGGAGAAGAGTATTAGGTCCAGGCAGTGGCCGTATAGGTGTGTGGGGCAGTGGAGCAAAGTTGGAGGTCGAACGAGGAGGTAAGAGCAAGGAACTTTGAGGCATGGGGGTCAGAGGGGTTGTCGATGTGAATATTGAAATTGCCAAGAATAAGAGTGGGGGAGGAGGGTTCCATAAAGGCAGAGAGCCAGGAGTCGAAGTCAGTGAGGAAGGATGATTTGGATTTGTCGGGTGGGCGATAAATAACAGCTACTCAGAGGGGAAGTGGTGTGAGGAGGTGAATTGAGTGGACTTCGAAGGAAAGGGGGGAGTGTGATTGGGGCAGCAGGAGTGGTTGGAATTGGCAGGAGGGAGAGAGTAGGAGGCCAATGCCACCACCGCGACCAGTAGATCGAGGTGTATGGGAGAACTGGTAGCCCCCATAGCAGAGAGGCGCAATGGATGCGGTGTCGTCTGGGGGGAGCCAGGTTTCAGTCAAGGCAAGAAGGGGATGTAGAAAAACAGTGGGCAAACCTGAAAGGGGATTTTTTAAGGACAGCCAACCTTTTTGTTAAAATGGTAAATAAAGGTAAAAGGAAAAGGAGACTGCTATGGCTTTCGAAAGAAGTATCTGAAAAGGTGAAGAAAAAGAGGGAGGCCTTCATGAAATACAAGAGATCACAAAGAGAGGAAGACAGGCATCTATATTTGGAAAAACTTAGAGAAGCTAGCAAAGCAGTCAGGACAGCAAACATTCAAAAAGAGGAGGAAGTAGCCAATGCAATAAAATGGGGGATAAGATATTTTTCAGATATGTTAGTGAGAAGAGGAAGGGTAAAAGTGGTATTCTCAGACTTAAGGGTGAAGGGGAGGAATATGTAGAAGCTGATGAAGATAAAGTGGAATTGCTTAACAAATATTTCTGTTCTGCATTCAAAGATGAAGAACCAGGAGCAGGACCTTAAAAACATCCACAAATAGGAACAGATGCAAAGGGCATCTTGAACAATTTTCAGAAGACTGTGTTCATGAGAAACAAGCTAAACTTAAAGTAGACAAAGTATGCGACCAGATGGGATACACCCAAGAATACTGAGGGAACTTGGGGACGTTCTAGCACCAACACTGACTGAGCTTTTCAATGCCTCTTTGGAGTCGGGAGTGGTGCCAGAGGATTGGAGAGAGGCACATGTGATCCTTTTACACAAAAGCGGAAGTAAGGATGTGGTTGAAAACTACAGGCCGGTTAGTTTAACCTCTGTGGTGAGTAAATTATTGGAAACGCTGCTGAAAGAGAAAATAGTGAGGTTTCTGGAGTCCAGCAGATTCCTGGATCCGAGGCAGCATGGATTCATCAGAGGCAGGTCTTGTCAGACAAATCTGATTGATTTCTTTGACTGGGTGACCAGGGAGTTGGACCGAGGGAGAGTCCTAAATGTGGTGTATTTCGATTTTAGTAAAGCCTTTGACACCATTCCACACAGGCGACTTATAAACAAACTGAGCACTCTAGGGATGGACCCTAAAGTTACTGCTTGGGTTAGGAAACTGGTTGAGCGGGGAGGCAACAAAGGGTACAGGTAAATGGAGCTCACTCTGAGGATGAGGAGGTTACCAGTGGTGTGCCCCAGGGATCTGTTCTTGGGTCTGATTCTTTTTAACATCTTAGTTAGTGATATTATGAAAGGGCTGTCGGGTAAGATTTGCCTCTCTGCGGATGATACCAAAATCTGCAATAGAACAGACACCCAAGAATGTGTAGATAACATGAGGAGGGATCTAGCTAAGCTTGAGGAATGGTCTAGAATTTGGCAGCTGAGATTTAATGTTAAAATTGCAAGGTCATGCATTTGGGCTGCAGCAATCCAAGGGAGCAATAATGTCCACAAAAGAAGAACGGGACCTAGTCATGATTGTGTTTGATGAACTTAAAGTAGCTATTTTTCATTTCAAGGACAATTTTAACAATTAAGGGGACAGCTCTCGGTGCCACCATGGCTCCTAACATATCCAACCTCTACTTGGCTGATTTTGAAGGTAAATATCTTGAGACATTTCCTATTTCCAGAGAAGTTTGTTTCTGGAAATGCTACATTGATGACATATTAGTCCCATGGAGAGGAGACGAAGCAGAGTTAGACATTTTTTTATGAGTGATTAAACACTTTAGATGACCATCTAAAATTTCAAATGCAATATGATGATCATGAGATACCATTTTTAGACAATTTTGGCTAATCTGACAGCCTTTTATCTTCACTATCTGGATGGATTGTAGTGTTTGTATGGTTCATATCATTTATATTATTCATATATCACTCCTAATCTAGACAAATGAAGAGTGCTAAGTTGGTACCTATTGTTACTGTGCATTGGCACAGCAGAGATATTTTTTATTTTTTTTTTAGTAGTTTTTCTGATTTTTTTTTTAACTTCATTTATGTGTCATCTGCAAGAGGTTTGAAATAGTTACTCTGTAGTTTTAAGCAATTTTGGGGTTGAGTGACAGCCTTCAATTGCTTTTACTTTTCACATCTCCCATTTGGGTCTTCAGCGGAGGAGGAGCTTGCCGACATCAGTCAATATGATCACTGGGCAGGCCTATGTCTGGCAGGAGGGAAATCGCTCATCAATTAGTATTTGTACTTGTCACCACATGCCCGGCCCTTTTGATGATATCTAGTATGCATACCATGCATACACAGTAAGATGGCGTTCTCTTATATTCTCCTATCAGAGCTTGGACATCATTTTAATAAGTGAGATTTACAGGTTTATAGTTCGGTAGCTACATTGCTCCTGCAGATTTTGGTAGGACAGCTATGGCTTCTGTTTCATTCCTTTGGCTTAGTTCAATTCTATATAAGCTGCAATTTGTTTAAGATTGCTAATCATGAGATAGCTGAGGTACTCCCTCACTCATCAACTGAATTTTAAAATTGTTTTATTTTTTAATGTTTTCCATGGCTATTAAGATATATCTCCATTTTTAGTGAGAATATTCAATTTGTGGTTTGGAGTAGTTGTGTTTTTGCAATATCCCACAGCAGATAACATGATACAAATCACATCATACCAGAGTGATTTTGTATTTTTTGTTTTTGATCCCAAAAGCCTAGCATTTTGTTTCCAATGGTGCTGTCTCATTAGTTTGAAGTCTCTTCAAAGGAAAATATTCAGCAGTGGTTGATCTCTCTGGTCATTATTAACTCTATGTTTTTGTTAACATTAGTGAGGAGTGAACGACAGCTACCACAGCCTGGCCCCTTCCTCCTCCTTTTTTTCCCTTCTCCCTTTTTTGGGACAAAGTGTCTTAACAATATGTAACTCTTATTTTTAGTCTGTTAAAGAGTAAATTAGACTTACCTGCTAATTGTTGTTCCTTGCGGAACTCTAGTCCAGTCCCGGAACCATAGAGTTGTGAACCTCCACCAGCAGCTTTGGAGACTGAACATCTTCATCTCTTTGATCATCCAGCTATATGCAGCCCCAAGGACCGCCCACACATCAGTACCTATTGACAAAGCATACTAAGCAGAGCAACAAATAAGTAGATATAACAACACAGTGGAAAAAAGGATCCTGACACTAAAGTTCCCACCACTAGCAAAATTTGTTTTTTTCTTTTTCCAATTGCGTAAGAACAACTTCCCGCCAACGGGAAGGCGGACCAGAACGGCCGTGGCGACCCTTGTGCAAAACGCATGCAACAAGAGACGCCACTGCTCACCCCCAAGATTTGACCCCGAAAGGGAACTAAGGCGTGCTGCAAGCAGAGGAGCTCTGACCGAAGTATAGAGAACAAAAACCCTGGCAGACTCCTATAATGAATGTACCTTCTTGGCTGGCAGCGAGAACAGATAGACAGGGAGGGATCCGGGACTGGACTAGAGTTCCGCAAGGAACAACAGTTAGCAGGTAAGTCTAATTTACTCTTCCTTAGCGTCCCTCTAGTCCAGTCCCGGAACCATAGAGGATGTAACAGAGCAGTAAATCTCAACGGGAGGGCCTCGCTAGTCCAGCCTGAAGCACCCGAGACCCAAACCGCGCATCCGACGCCGCCTGCACATCCAGACGATAGTGCTTAGCAAAGGTGTGCAAGGACGACCACGTCGCCGCCCGACAAATATCCACCGCCGGTACCAAGCTAACTTCCGCCCAAGACGCCGCCTGAGCCCTAGTCGAGTGAGCCCGAAGCCCGGCAGGAACCATCCTGCCGTGTAAAAGGTATGCCGACGAAATCGCCTCTTTCAACCAGCGGGAAATGGAAGACTTAGACGCTGCTTCCCCCTTGCGCGGACCGCCAAATGCGACAAATAGGCGATCGGACTTACGGAAGGCCGCCGTTTCCCTCAAATACCGACGAAGAGCTCGACGGACATCCAACGCGTGCAAGGAGTTATCCGCGTGCTGGCCCCGTTCCTTGGCAAACACCGGGAGAGACACCCCCTGATTCATGTGAAACGCCGAAACTACCTTAGGCAAAAACGCGGGAACCGGTCGCAATACCACCATGTCGGCAGAGAAAGACAGATAGGGTTCCCTACACGAAAGAGCCTGCAACTCCGAGATCCTGCGAGCTGACGAGATCGCTACCAGAAACACCGTTTTCAACGTCAAGTCCTTCAACGAAGCTTGCGCCAAGGGTTCAAACGGCGGAGCCACCAGAGACCTCAACACCAAATTCAAGTCCCACGAGGGCACTAAAGCCCTGTACGGAGGACGCATAAGCAACACCGCTCGCAAGGAGCGCTTCACGTCCGCATGGGACCCCAATAACTGGCCTTGAACCTTGCCTCGAAAACACGCAAGAGCTGCAAGTTGTACCCTCAACGAACTGGCCGCCAGGCCCTTGTCCACCCCTGCTTGCAAGAAGGAGAGGAACGGAGGTCCGCAAAGGCCGCAACTCGCGAACCACACACCAGCTCTCAAAAATACGCCAGACCCGGACATACGCTAGCGACGTAGACCGACGCCGCGCCCGCAACAAGGTAGCAATGACCTCCGGAGAATAACCTTTGGCTCTCATTCGCGCCCTCTCAATAGCCATGCCATAAGCGAGAATCGAGCCACCTGAGGCATCTGCAGCGGCCCCTGCCAAAGAAGATCCAGCCGAGGAGGAAGGAGCCACGGATCGGCCACACTCAACCGCACCAGATCCGCATACCAAGGCCGACGAGGCCAGTCCGGGGCAATCAGAACCACGGGACCCGAATGCCGCTCGATCCGCTGTACCAGGCGGCCCAGCAGGGCCCACGGAGGAAAGACATAGAGCAGCCCGTACCTTGGCCACCTTTGTGCCAATGCATCGAGGCCTTCCGACATGCGTTCCCGACGCCTGCTGAACACTAGCAGAGACTCTCCGTACTGGAGAACCGCTGATAAATGGAATGGGAGCATAGATAGCTTCAAAGGCCAGAGTTCTATCTTGCAACCCCTCTCCGCTGAGCTGCCTCTTCCATATGTAAAATTAAACCACATATATCCGAAATGAAGACATTACAAATCTACCGTAAAATCTTATAATTTGGGCAAAGCCAAACTAAACGGGAACATTGTCCATTAAGAAACCACACAACTATAAAATCCTTCCCATGACATAAAAAGCTTATGGCAGAGCATTCCACATCTGTGGACTGGCCATGGCGCTCACCCAAGCATCTGTTACAACTGTCCAAGAGAGTTATCACCATAATTCCTTTTGACCTGAATATGTTTACAGCAGAACATAGCGCTATATCACAGCAGCTAAGCCAAAATATTATCCTGCCATATAAACCGACTTTAACGCTTTATAGGACCCTCTATGGATAGCGGAAGGAGAATCTTTTTTTTTTTTTTTTTTTTTTTTAAGTAGAGGACTCCAAAAAACAAGTTTCCGCCAACTCCAATGAAATCAAAGCAGATCAGCTAAAATTACCTGAACTGCTACTATAGCTTTGCAAGAAGCTACCAGCCCCCGCTGCACCCAGTTGTCCTTCCCCCCTTATCCAGGGGAATGCTGCATTGCAGGAGGCGTTGCCCACCCCTGCCAGCCTACTGCAGCTACCAGGAAGCTGAAGAGCAAAATAGAAAGTAGAACCCCTGGAAGCAAACAGTGTCGTGTCCCTGGGATTCAGGCGCAAAAGGTAAAAATCAAAAGTAAAAGCAACAGTGTTAGCTAAAAATGAACAAGGCTATCTCTCACTAAAGCGAGTTTCTCTATCTTTTTGAAATCCCACCGAAGTCCGTGGGACGCAAGCTTTCGAACACAGCCCCTAGCGCTGTGCATTAACCACAACCAGAGAAATGAAATGAAATGAAACCCTGCTCTAGTAATAGATGAGAATTTCCTGGGAAGGGCCTGCTAAGTGTTGCTATGAAACCCACAAGCACCTCACCAGGCCTTCCTGAAGTCAGAGAAATAGCAGTGGAATACACCGACCACCTTGAAAATGGAAGTCTGAGAGGTTGTTGCCTGTGTGAACCTGATGAGTAATATGATTTTGTATTGTACCACTCACCCCCCAGGGATGGGGGCACTGAATACTTTATGTGATTCATGAGCAGCGCTGTCATTCGGTGACCTTTAGGGCAGCAGAGCCCGACCAATGATACAGAAATTAAGAGCTTTAAATCTTGGTCATATAAACTGGATTCTCAGACCTTACATCACAGCACCGAGGCTCTGTGGTGATTTCTATCCTGACCTGCAGATAATGGCTGCCTGCACAGTCATAGAAAGGCACTATTGAGTGTACCAGCTGCCCTCCGGTGGCCATAGACCGTAGCACAGGCACTTCCCGGCTGACAGTTTAACTGCCAGTCTATTCTTGTACATCCTAAGGTTTCCTAAACCTGTCCCTGTGAATTTTGGGCAACTGTCACTATAGAATACATAAAGGCACACTTCTAGGCTTTCCCTCCTGCAAACTACAAGTTAGGGCTCTGCCCTTGAACCTAAAAGCTGGCAATTTGCCTAATATCCTGGGCCTGAACAGATGCTCCTCAGAGACATGATTAGGAGGGAAAGAACATGTGGTATCAGGGATCAATGCCAAAACTGCTGTCCTGTTTTTAAGTTCATTCTTATTTATTCTATAAAGAGGATTGACAACAGTCCCCCTTAATGCAGAGGAGCCCCCCTGGCCTCAAAAAAACCACTACAAACAAAAGAAAGAAACAATCACTAGGCCCAAAAATTTAGCTATTCTGCCTGTTGTCCTCAGGCAGGCAGTTCACTGCAACGCTCGCCATGCGGTCCAAATACCTAGCGAGGAAATGGCTGCCCCTTCGCCAATGAATTTTGGCGCCAAGAACAGCCGCCGCTGCAAAAATGAGGCCTCAGCAGACCGACAGAGCCCGAAGGCCTTACCTGCAGGGCCGAAAGCCACACAGCCTGCTCCTACCTCCTTGAATTCCTCCGATCCTCAAACTGCGCTGATGCGCCTGGCAGCCGCGGCGAGGATCGCTCAGCCGGTTCCACAGACTAAAATTAAATCCCACAGCAACGGAGAGGCTCCGTCCCACACAGCTTCAGTGTGGCTGTACGGGTCCCGGAGCTTTCTCCCGTACAGTCCAGGGAGAGAGATCCGCACCGGCAAATGCCTGCAGCAAGTGAAAATCACTGACAAGGAGGGAAGGCAAGAACTGCTACTAATTTAAAGAACCAGGTTCAAATTTAAAATTACTGTAAATAAAGAAATTTGCTCCTAACTAAAGGGAACCAATCCCCGATTGTCAATTAACCAAAGGTAACTGAATTAAAAGCAAAATTAAAAGTAAATTAAAGGTAAAACTCAAAGGTAAAATCAGAATTTGTCACACTAAATGCTCCTATCTGTTCCCCCCAAGTGAGCCCAGAAGCTAGGCTCACTATGTCCTCCTGCTGCAAGGAGACTGGACACACTGGAGGCTGATGGGAGATACCAGCAGGCTATATCCAGTGACTCGTCCCCAGGAGGCGCAGAATCCGCAACACTCGGGGGCCGGCTCTTATTTTGTGGACCAGTGTCTCCTTCCACTGAAAGTGGACGCTTTAGCCCACGGCGGGGCAGGACCAAGCCTCCTCCCGCCGGCTGCAAGAGAGCCAGAGCCTCCTGCATGAGAGAGAAAAAGGCGCTCTGGCACCGCAGAAATCCCCGGACCAAGGACCGTCTCTGCCTGCTCTGATGTCCCTTCTGTAGATACAGGTGGGAGATCTGCACTGGAGCCCTCCAGAGGATCCCCCATGCCAGCACCCACAGCAGAACAAGTGGCACAGACTCGGGCTGCCAAATTACTACTTCTACGAATGCCACAGACCAGACACCGAGGACTAGGAGGCATGGCTATGCACACAGCCCTTTGCCAGCAAAGCAGGAACACCTTGCTGAAGGAAACAGAGCAGAAAAAAAAAATCGCGATTTTAAAAGTGCTCAAAAACACTCCAAATTGCAGGATTAGATAGAGCTGGAGTCAATTAGCTGATATCTGACCAAGAAATGCAAAAACGAAGCTCCTATCCCTAAAAAAAAACACAAAGAAAAACAACTTTGAAAAAAAATCCAAAATGGCCGCCGGACCCGATCCCGCCAAAAAAAGGACCAGAAAAAAATACCCAAAAGGTCTAAAACACTCCCCAGATTCCAGGCCACCCCAAGGCCTCCACCACTGCCTTTAGAAAGAAAAAGCTTCAAACTCTACTCACCCACACACAGGAGTGGAGGGGGGGTCAAAACACAGAGTGCTGTCCAGCGTGCCTGTCACAAGCTCTGAGTAGCAGTTATCAGAGTCAATAACAGAGTAATAACCGCTCAGGGCAGCTCGGGGAACCCCTAAATCAGTCAGGGGACCCTCAGAGCCTACTGCTGTATTCAATTGCTGCCTGTAATTGTCTTCAACCTTCTCCTCACCCACCAAGGGGGTTCGGTAGAAAGGAGACCTGTGTCCTGTGCAGCTCCCCTGCTTGTTTAACCTATGGGGAGACTGACAGAGAGAGACAGAGAGAAAAAAACAGATTAGAGAAAGACAGAAGGGACACGGTCAAAGATTTCCTCCACAGCAGCAGCCCAGCACCTAAATCTAGAAAATAATAAAACACTAAAGCTCTGCTTATTTGTTCCTAAGGAGCCCAGTTCTGGGCTCTGACTTCCAAGCTGCTTGGAGACTGAGATACTGATATGTGGGCTGTCCTTGGGGCTGCATATAGCTGGATGATCAAAGAGATAAAGATGTTCAGTCTCCAAAGCTGCTGGTGGAGGTTCACAACTCTATGGTTCCGGGACTGGACTAGAGGGACGCTAAGGAATATATTTATTTATTTATTTAGTTTTATATACCGCACTATTTCAAAATCAGCACGGTTTACAGAGAACAAGTATCACTGCTTTACATAGAATAGACTTTGCATAGAACAGGTATAAAACAGAACAATAGTATCAGGTATTACACTATAACAGTAAACCTTACAAATTAAAACAGGGGTGTGATAAACTGTCTACATTATCTGTATCGATTTACAGTTCTCTGATACATGCTTTATTTCAGGTTGGTCATCTTCATAAAATGCTAACACTTGACGTATGAGTACTTATTTTGTTTTCACATTTTTTTTAAAATTATAACATCTATTAATCTACTTCTGCTTTTTTATTGACTTGTTTTCAATGTTGACCATTATTTTTATCTGTAGTAATGGACTTTGGTTGTACAGTGTCTCATATGGTTTTATAGATCAGCACGTGTGACTTTTTTGCTTTATGCCGTAGAGTAAATTGCAGTAGTTAGATTGCTATCTAAAATAATTTCAACTGCATTTTTTAAATTGCTGTCTAAAATAGGCGCAATACACATGGCCCATGTTTCTTTATAAAACTGTCTCCATAAAAGTTCTCATGCAAAATTACATCTGCTCTGAGGCAGCATTAACTTTATGCATGTTGTGTGCTAGTAAGAATTGGCACTCCAGCTCCACCCATTCTCCACCTTCCTGGGAACACCTATGCATACATCAGATAGTATTTACTTCTACACATACATATGCCGTACTACCGACAGACTTGAAACAGTGCCCCCAGATAACGTTTGAATGCGGTTGGAGAAACGACCGTTAACATCAGGTATTGTCGAGGCTACCCCCTGATGAAACCGTCACAGGTCAAACGCAGAAGAAGCGCGGCTGATAGCGTAGGGGACAATGCCTACACAAAGCACTGATAAGCTAAGCACTGTTTAAATATCATTTAAACAATTGTCACAAAAAGGTGGCTATAAGATCTATGGGTCATTGATGCGATAAGGGCTTTAATCCCAGAGTCATATTCTAATGTTTTGGGTGCCCAGAGTCTGAGACCCGCATAGCCGCCATAAGCAATAATAATTAAGCGTTATAAGTTTGTACATACAAGTTAAGAGATACATATCACTTTCAGGTATAGGTTCAGAGTACACGACATAATTAGTGGCAATTTTATGAGCACCTACTGTATTTGTGCATGTAAAATGCACTCGTCACTTATAAAACTATACCCTTATGGTTAAGATTTACTAAAGTGCATTCCCTTATTACTATGCGTCAACATCATTAACACTTGTTATTAATAGGCCCTACTGCAAAAAATGAGACCAATGGTAAATAAAGCACAGTTACTTACCTGTAACAGGTGATCTCTGGGAACAGCAGGAATTAGTCTTCACATATGGGTATCTACGGTACCGATGGAGCCTGCGCGGGAACGCTCCCCAGCGTACAAAAGTTAAGCTTTTGGGAGCATCCCACAGCGCCTGCGCGCTGCCTTCCCGCCTTTCCCAACCATCTCTCTCCAGTTCGAGTTTAAAAGCTGAGACAAAGGGAGAGAGAGAGGAAAGGAAAGATAGATAGAGATACAACTCCTAGGGGAGATGGGAGGGTTGTGAAGACTAATTCCTGCTGTTCCCAGAGATCACCTGTTACAGGTAAGTAACTGTGCTATCTCCAGGAACAAGCAGGAATGAGTCTTCACATATGGGGACTCCCCAGCTAGAGATGCCTGGGAAATCACCCAGATTGTGACTCCCTGGAAGGGCTCCATCTCCACCTATGAATCTCAGGCATCCAGTCAGGGATGGAGGGCAGGAGTTGATTAGGTATGGAACAGGTGTTTGAGAACAGCCTGACCAAACAAGGCATCCCGGCAGGAATCCTTGTCCAAGCAGTAATGAGCTGTGAAGGTATGAACCGAGGCCCAAGTGGCTGCTCGACAGATTTGGTCGATGGACACAGAGTTTAGATGAGCCATAGAGGCTGCCATGGCTCTCACATTGTGAGCTGTGACATGGCCTTCCAGAGAAAGGTTCTTACTCTGGTAGGCGAAGGAAATACACTGAGCAATCCAATTGGACAGAGTTCTCTTAGAGACTGGAAGTCCTAAATGAGAAGGATCAAAAGCAACAAAAAGTTGAGAGGACTTTCTATGTTGCTGTGTTCTTTGTAAATAGAAAGCAAGTGCTATTTTGCAATCCAGGGTATGAAGACTCCTCTCTGCACTTGATGCATGAGGCCCTGGAAAGAAGACAGGTAAATATACCTCTTGGTTCAGATGAAAAGGTGAGACCACTTTAGGCATAAAGTGTGGATTAGTTCTGAGAACTACCTTGTCATGATGGAACCTTGTATAAGGAGGATTAGCCACTAGAGCTTGTAACTCACTGATACGGCGAGCTGAGGTGAGTGCAATGAGAAAAATAACCTTCCAGGAAAGGAATTTCAAGGAGGTAGTGGCTAAGGGTTCAAAGGGTGGCTTCATAAGCTGGCCAAGAACCAGATTTAAGTCCCATGCCACTGGAGGTGGTCTAATGGGAGGTTTAGTTAAAAGAAGGCCTCTCATGAACCTTGCTATAAGAGGATGAGAGGAAATAGGTTGTCCATTAAGAGGCTTCAGGGATGCTGCAATAGCACTCAAATGGACTCTGATTGAATTTGTTTTAAGGCCTGCATGGGATAAATGCAGCAAATAGTCTAGTAACAAATTCAAAGGTATTGCAGAAGGGTTAAGACCATTTTCTGCACACCAAATGGAAAACCTTTTCCATTTAAAAGCATAAGAGCGTCTGGTGGAAGGCTTTCTGGAAGCATGAAGGATATCCTGCACTTGCTGAGAAAGGTGTAAATCTTGAAGGTCTAGGCCTTCAGCAACCAGGCTTTGAGATGAAGAGACTGAGGATTTGGATGCCACAGGGTTCCCTCCTCTTGGGAGAAGAGATCTGGAGCAGACCCCAGGTCCAGGGAGGGAGCTTGAGAGAGATGCAGAAGTAGAGGGTACCACACTTGGCGTGGCCAATGTGGTGCTATGAGGATCATAGATCCCTTGTCTCTCTGAAGCTTGAACAGAGTCTTGGGGATGAGGGGAATAGGTGGAAAGGCATAGAGGAAGTCTTGCCCCCAGTGAAGGAGGAAGGCATCCCTGGCCTGAACTCCCTGACACAGAATCCTGGAACAAAACCGGGGAAGTTTGGCATTCCACGGACTTGCAAACAGGTCTATGTCTGGGGTACCCCAAATCCGGAAAATCCTGGCTATCTGGTCCCCATGGAGGGACCATTCGTGTGGAAGCAGAACTCGACTGAGTCTTTCTGCCCAAGAGTTTTGAACCCCTGGAAGATACACTGCCATGAGATGGATTTGAGGCTCTCTGGCGAAGGCCCACAATCTCAGAGCTTCGTTGCAAAGCGACAGAGCCCGTCCCCCCCTGCTTGTTCACCTAGAACATGGCTACCTGATTGTCCGTATGGATGAGGACTGTCCTGTAGCTGAGCAGGGTGTGAAATACTCTGAGAGCCAAGAAGATTGCTCTGAGCTCTAAGAGGTTGATATGGAGAGATGTCTCCTGTGGAGACCAGATGCCCTGAGTGGAGAGATCTTGAAGGTGAGCTCCCCAACCCTTTGGAGAGGCATCTGTTGTAAGGGTTACTTGGGGTAGCACCTGTTGAAAGGGGGACCCCAACAACAGATTTTGAGTGGATTTCCACCAGTGGAGGGACCAAAAGAGGCAACTGGAGGTTGCTATTTTGTCTGACAGGCAACCTGATGCCTGGGTCCATTGGGTGGATAGAGCCCACTGAGCTGCCCTCATGTGAAGGCGAGCATAAGGAACCACATGCACTGTGGATGCCATGTGGCCTAAGAGTTGTAGCATCTCTCGAGCAGTTAAATGGGATTTTAACTGAATCTGGGAGGCTAACTGCACCAAGCGTAGGCAACGGGCCTGGGGAAGATAGGCTCTTGCAGTTGTAGTATCCAGTAAGGCCCCTATGAACTCTAGAGACTGAGTAGGGGTGAGATGGGATTTGGGAATATTGATCCCCAGTCCCAGATACTGAAGAAGATGCTTTGTGCAGGCCAGGGAGGTCTGGGCCTCTGACTGGGATGGAGCTCGGATGAGCCAGTCGTCCAGATATGGGAATACGAATATCCCCAGAGTGCGTAAAAATGCAGCTACCACTGCCATGCATTTTGTGAACACTCTTGGAGCAGAGGCCAGACCGAAAGGAAGCACTCTGTATTGGTAGTGCTTTCCTTGGTAAAGGAACCGAAGGAACCTTCTGTGTGTTGGATGGATGAGGACATGGGTGTACGCATCCTTGAGGTCTAGAGAACAAAGCCAGTCCTGACTCTGGAGGTATGGAAGGAGAGTACCCAGAGAAATCATCTTGAATTTCTCCTTGTATACAAACTTGTTCAAAATCTATAACCCCAACTCCCTCAAATGCACCCCAACCCCTTGGTCAGACCATCACCTCATTAACTTCAATATCACAATAAACAACACGACAGTAAGACGAACACAAACATCCACACTACCCCACAGATTTAAAAGATATAATGAAGAAGAATTCCTAGACCTAATAATCCCCAAACTATCTAACACTCCGCAGGACCTCGACACGGCAGTAACAAACTGGCACGAAATCATTCACAATGCAGCTGCTAATAAACAGGTGACCAAGAAAAACACTCGTACTAAAGATGCACAAGCTCCTTGGTATAATAACACATTACACCTACTAAAAAGAAAACTAAGGAAAGCTGAATGCAAATGGAGAAAAAATAAAAACACCATTAATAAGGACTCATACTTCACTCTCCTTAATTCATACAAACAAGCAACTAACAATGCCAAGAAAAACTACCATACCTCTATAATAAACAATGCAATAAATAAACCTAGGGAACTATTCTCAATAGCCCAAAACTAACAAACACCAACCACAACTCCAGCAACGACACTGTAGAAATCTCACCACAGGAAATGGCAAACTATTACATGAATAAAATCACGTCCAACCCCCAGTTACCAAGTCCTAAACAACCACCTCAAATCCAACATACTGACGAATGGACGGACTTCCAACCCCTAACTACTGTCTCACTCAAGAACATTATAACAAATATTAATACCACAACCTCACTCCTGGACCCATGCCCAGTGAATTGGCTAAAAAACTCAATATCTATACTATCCCAATTCATACTCCCCATAATAAATCTTTCACTAAAAAATGGGTACTTACCCCCATCACTAAAGCATGTTCAAATCCGACCTATCTTAAAAAACTCCACTCTTGATAAATCATCACCTAAGTCCTACAGACCCATATCAAGTATTCCATTTCTGGCTAAATTGATCGAAAAAGCAGTTCAAATCCAGACACAGGAATACATCGACAGCTCAGCCCCCCTTGACAATCAGCAGTATGGGTTCCGCCCTCGACATGGGGTGGAGACACTGCTAACAGTCCTAATTGATACGCTCGTAAGAGGCATTGATAGCTCAAAACAGGCATTCCTACTCATTTTCATTGACATATCTGCTGCTTTTGACAGTGTTCACCATACAACGATGATAAGTAAATTGCAACAAATAGGAATAAAATCCACTGTTCTAAAATGGTTTTCCTCATACTTAAGCAACAGAACCCAAACGGTCCGCATCGGTGACCTTACATCAAAAACATACAATCAGGAACTAGGACTCCCCCAAGGCTCTGCCCTGTCAGCGCTTCTATTTAATATATACATAAAACACATTTGCCAAATATTCAAAAAACACAATGTATTATATCACATTTACGCAGACGATATAATGTTGTATGTACCTTTCACTATACCAAACATCCCTACATTAATTATCAATACTTGCCTCAGCGAAATAAACAATTGGCTAAACAAAAATAACTTATATATTAACCACGCAAAAACGGAAGCCCTAATAGTAACCAAAAACACTTCATTCACCCCTCCACCACATATCTCACTGCAAAACAATGATATCAAAATAAAAACTGAAATACGGTACCTAGGAGTAATACTGGACAAACACCTTAGTATGGACTCACAGATAAGAAATATAACAAAGAAAGTTTATTTCAAACTTAAAATATTAAAGCAACTCCGCCCCCTATTGCACCTCCAGGATTTTCAACGCATAATACAAGCTATCATAACCCCCCACTTTGACTTTGCAAACCTAACCTTATTAGGCGTAACAAATCAAAACTTAAAAAAACTACAACTAGCACAAAATGCAGCAGCCAAGACCATCATAAAAACAGTTCCCTTCCAACATATTACGCCTATCTTAGAATCCCTACACTGGCTCCCAATCCAATGCCGCATACAGTACAAAACCCTGTTAACCACATACAAAGCCCTAAATAATACGGCACCCTGTACTGTAAATAACCTAATCACCAAGGAATCCAGTCATAACCTACAAAGACGAGACCAATTAAATAAGTTAATAACACCAAAAGAATTTATAAGAGCCAAAAAATCAACGAACAAGAAAGCTTTCTCCCATGCCGCCCCCATACTGTGGAACAACACCCCAGCTGAACTAAGATCATTACCCCAAATCATAGAGTTTAGGAAAAAACTCAAAACATACCTTTTCTCAACACATTATGCTTCCGTATCAAACTCACCAACACAACATGAAAAGGGATAGCCGCACCAGCAATGATAATTGACCCTCGACCTGGAATGTGTACTAATACCTTGTAAAATAACCAGAGATTCTATTTAAAACTGTATTTAGTTCTAAACATGTTTGATGTATATAGTTCTCAACTATCAACCTGTTCTGATAGATTGAACCCATTATTGTTATTACCGAAATTGTTATTACTGTTAACACTGTTATATGTAAAAACAGCATGATGTTTACTGCCGTTCCTTGTAAAACAGCCTTGCTTGTTCATTGTTGTTCCTTGTAAACCGCAGCTGATCTATGGAAGTTGCGGTATATAAAAACCTGCTAATTAAATTAAAATTAAAAATTCAACTCTCTGAGATCTAGGATGGGTCTGTAGCCTCCTGTTTTCTTTGGGATGAGAACCCTGTTGAAGAAGGGGTACTTCTTCTATTGCCCCTTGGGCAAGAAGGGTAGCAATCTCTTGACCTAGAAGGTCGAGAAGAGAAGTTGGAGAGCTGAACTGTTTCACCATGGTGTATGGAGGAAGGTTCAAGAAATGTAGTTTGTAACCCTCCCTTATAATGGAGAGGGTCCAGTGCTCTGCTGTGATTTGTTCCCATCTGGGAGCAAAGTGAGCTAACCTTCCTGGGATGGTGAGAGGCTCTGGATGTTCTAGAGCCAGAAAAGCTAAGTTCTCTAGTGGAAAGTCAAAGGCCCTGAGGAGGCTGAGGCTGTTGGGCCGTAGCAGTCCTCGCAGCCTGAAGCTTGGCCTGTTTTGGTTGTTGCTGCCTCTTTGTAGCAAAACGACCCTGAGAAGAGGCCTGACCATAACCAGAAGAAAATTTCCCTTTTTTTGGGAAAGATCCTTTCTTGAATAACCTCTTTTTGAAAGGAGTAGTAGTAGACTTTGAGAGACTATCTAAAGCAGAATTTTCAGCATCCATCTGGGTGGCTTTTGCTTGCCAATCTTTGCCAAACAGGTTTTCCCCTGTACAGGGAAGGTTGCCCAGACCATCCTGTACCCAGGATTCCAAATCAGAGGCTTGTAACCCAGCTACTCTGCGTGCGCCTATGGCAATAGCCGAAGCTCTACTGGCACCCTCAAAGGAGTCAAAGGCTGCACGGTTGGAAAACTTGGATACATCCTGAGCATGTTTAAGCCAGGTAATATATTCTTCTCTCTTATCTTCTGACATAAAAGGAGATAAGGTGTGTAGATGATCTGTAACCTCTTTTAGAAACATCCCCATATAGAGACTATAGGAGTTGATTCTGGCTACAAGCATATTGGCCTGGAAGATTTTCCTGCCAAAAGCATCTAAGGTTCTGCATTCTCTTCCTGGAGGAGCAAAGGAGTGTCTTTTTGTACTCTTGATTTTTTTCATAGCAGACTCTACCACAATAGAATGGTGAGGAAACTGAGTCTTATGAAATCCAGGACAAGGAGGAACACGATACACATAGTGTCCAACCTGCGAGAAAAAGGAGAGGTGGTAAGAGGAGTTTCCCATATACCTAACATGTGGTCATAAAGAATCTCATGTATTGGTAAAATGGCTGCCTCTTTAGGAGCCTTAGGATATTGAAGAATATCCAATTTTTTGGCTCTGGGCTCAGTTTCAGAGGCTACTGCAATGGACAGGCTTCTGGCCACCTCCCTGATGAAATCCTGGAAAGACAAGTCCTCAGGAGGAGACATTCTCCTTTTTGGAGAAGAGGGTTCCTGAGGACGGATCTCCGATGCTTCGATAGAAACCTCTGATGCATCAGATTCTTCAGAGGAATCGAAGTATCGACTGTCTGGATGCTCTCGCAGAGCCCGATACGAGTACCAAGGGGTATCGACATCGGGAGTCATTGGTACCGAATCGGTACTAACAGGCATCACTGGATACCGTATCACTGCTTTCGATGCTGATGCCGATGCAAGCGGTACTGGTATCGGAACCGGAGCTGGATCCGGAACCGGAATCGGTATCGACAACGGAGGTTGTTGTTGTACCGAGGGTGTCGCAGCTTGTATGAAGGCCGTGATAGCCCGCTGCATGGTCAGAATATTCTGATCCATCGACGCCACCAATGTCTGGATGTCGGTACCGGGAACCGCTGGTACCCCAGAACATTGTAACAGGTGATCGGTCGAGGCCGTGCCATCGATGTCAACCTGTGACCCCATAGATAATGCTTTGGAAGCCGGAGCCTCCCGCCGGGGTAATTTTGCCGGTGTGGATTCCTCAATAATAAGTTCGGGTACATCTCGATACTTAGAGGGAGATGTACCCTTTGAGGATCGACCGGATTTAAGTTTTGTTACCTGAGATCCATGGGATGAAGAAGAAGCTCTGGAAGACATCGATGCCACAGAAGCTGCATCGGAGGGAAACAGGGTACTGAGCTTGGCTGCCCGATTTTGTAACCCTCTTTTAGACATCATGGAGCAGGACTCACAATCCGCGATGGAATGATCAGGACCTAAACATTTTAGACACCAGTCATGGGTGTCTGTGACAGAAATAGTGCCACTGTACTTTGTGCACTTTTTAAACCCAGAGGCGGGCTTTTCCATGAGGAAAAAGACTGTAGGCCTAGGGCAGGGGTCTGCAACCTTTAAGACATAAAGAGCCACTTGGACCCGTTTCTGAAGGGAAAAAAAAACTGGGAGCCGCAAAACCATTGCGACATTTAAAACAAATCTAACACTGCATATATTGTTTCTTACCTTAATGCTATATACAGGATCGTGCAGTCAGCTGTCAATCTGAAGACAAAAAGGACTTTTTCACTTAACAATGTAAAATATATTTTTGCACATTAATAGCTAATTAAAATATTTAATTTACCTGGTTAATGGGATTTTTGCTCCTGAACCTCAGTGCACAGTGTCTGCACATCAGGGCTGTAAGACGTCACCTTCATTTTCACACAGGCTTGCAAGCTGTCATCTGTGAGGCGTGATCGATGTTTGTTTTTAATATAGTTTATGTTGGAGAAGACCTGCTCACATACATATGTGGAGCCGAAGATCGACAGCACTCCAAATGCATACTTTTTCATGTTTATATAAGTGTTGGGGATGGCATTCCATGTTTCAAATACAAGTTTGTCCTGTTTGGGAAGGTTTTCAATATCACTCCATTTATGATTCTGAGCCAGAATGGCCTTCTGACGGGCAACATCCTCAAGAGTAGCGGTCAAGCATTTGAACTTGGACACCCATATATCTTTGTCGGCTATATCGGCCAATTCCATCTCAAGATCAGGTTGACTTACACCTGCAAATGCAGTCATATTCAATAGGGATGAATCGATCGCCAGGGGAATGACAGGGAAGGATAATGTGTTTTTTTCCTCTCTGAACTCACAGAATCGTTTCCCAAACGAACTTTGCATTGCGGTGACTGCAGACTTGAAATATTCCAAATTGATCGTATCATGACTTTGTTTGAACTCTCTCAAAGAGGGAAAGTGAGACAGTGTACCTCTCTGTAAATCTTTGACAAACACTGTCAACTTGCGCTCGAATGCCAAAACCTCCTCCAGCATGTGCAGGGCTGTGCCTCCTTTCCCCTGAAGGGTTGTATTTAGCGTGTTTAGATGTGCTGTCATGTCTACCATAAAATGTAATTTTTCCAGCCACTCTGGCTGTTCCAGCTCAGCAAAGGTGAGCTCTTTGCTGGCCAGGAAGGTTTTTACTTCTTCCAAACATGTGACAAAGCGTTTTAGCACCTCGCCTCTGGACAGCCACCGGACCTTGTTGTGGAGCAGGAGGTCAGAATATATGCTTTCAACCTCATCCAATAACAAACGGAACTGGCGGTGGTTTAAACCCTTTGCCATTATCTTATTAACAATCTGAATGACCACATCCATCACTTTTGTGCATTCCGGCGGAAATGTTTGAGCACACAATGCCTCTTGGTGCAGGATGCAATGAAATGACAGCAGCGTTCTACCAAGCGCCTTCTGCAGTAGAGCCACAAAGCCCTTCTGTGCTCCTCTCATGCTCGGTGCCCCATCAGTAGCCACTGAGACCAGGTGTTTGGTGTTTATTTTTTTAGCAGTTAAAAAGTCCAGGACAGCCTTACAGATATCCTCACCCCTTGTTTGGTCTTTTAGTGGTATCAGCTCAATCAGTTCTTCCTGTGGTCCCAAAGAGTTCACATATCGGCAGAACAGCGCTATTTGTTCAATATCATCTTTATCTTTGGACTCATCACAGGCGATGGAGTACGCCACAGCTGAATTAATGTCTTGAATTTGCTGTTTGCTAATGTTTTCTGCCATTTTTAGGGTTCTGTCTTTGACAGTCTTCGCAGAGAGTGGCATGTCTTTGATTTTCTGCACAATTTCATTCTTGTTTTTGACGTCCATGTATAGATGTTCCGAAATCTTAATGAATGTTTCTTTTATATACTCTCCATCTGTGAAGGGCTTCCCGTGCTTGACTATTTCCTGAGCGGCCACAAAACTAGCATATGTTGTGGAATTTGCAGACTTCACCCACTTCTTGAAATTATTTTTGCTCATATTAACCTTCCTCATAAGTTCTGCAACGGCTTTTCGTCTCTCATCTCCATCTGGATATTTTTCAGCAAAGGCTGTGTGTTTATTCTGGAAATGTCTTGCAATATTGGACTTTTTGTGGTTTGCTAATTTCTCACCACATATTAAGCATACTGGTAAACCACTCTCGTCAGTAGAGAATGCAAATGATTCTGTCCATGTATCATTAAACACTCTGTTTTCTTCAGAAATTTTTCTCTTCTTGCCTTTATCCATGGCTGGTACCAACGGAAGGGCACAGAACCACGTGCTATAGGAGACCCAGTAAGAATACGTGGACAGCAAATGGGAGGTAATTCTGTATTTATTGTTGAAAAAAGCCTATGGCCTGACACAGGCCGTGTTTCTTTGCCTTCTTCAGGGGCAGGCTACATGGACATATAAAAATTAAAAACATAAGTAGAGTTAATATAAAAACAATATTACATGAAAAGAATGGAAGTTAAATGCCAAAGGGATAACAAGGGCAAAGAAATATGACTATCATATAAATATTACACTTAAAAGAAAACTAAAAAATAGAAGACTAGAAAACTAAAAGAGATTAGCACAGCCATGAAAAGGATCTGAAGATGTATTGATCACAAACCACCATAGGCAACAAGTAAAACATATAAATTGTTAAAAGGTGAGGTAATAAAAGCATATAAGGATACATATCAAAAAGTAATTAAAACAGAAACTAGTAAGATAATAAATACATAAATAAGCTAAAAGGCAGCATGTATGTAGGCAGTATGAACAATAAATAACTAAAAAACATACCTTCTTAGTAGCAAAAACTTATGCATTCATGATGGTCAAAATTCTGAGGGGGCAAAAAAGAGAGAAGAGGGAAAAGACAAATACATGGATATGTGTACCAATAGGGGGCAAAAACAGGACCTGATGTGTCAAAGGAAAGAAATATAAATAATTTACCCATAATATCAGATTGCCAATCAATTCAAACTGATTCTGCAGGAATCAAACTCAGGGTGTCTACTGAAAAACAGAAGATAAACCAAAATCATTGCTGAATAAAGGCATCCAAAAAAGGCTATAAAGGGAGCCATCACATATGGGTTACATAGGAAAAAATTATATTAGTTTAAAAAACCTCTATATTTAAACAACGCTATATACTCCGTTTACTATAATCGTTAGGAGACAACACGTGAAATGAACTAAAACGGGCCATGGTGTTGAATCCAACCTAAAAATGTCAACGAGTATAAAGAGAGATAAACCGTTCTTAATCCAAAAGAAATGTGTACTTCTATTAGAACTTTGAGCAATAATATAAAACGAAATATACCGACTTACCACCCTACAGATATCAAAAAAAGGTGGATGATCTCTGCACCGTTCGTTATCAGATTTTTGCTGTGCACCGTGACAGCGAAAGTGAAAGTAAAATCGTCGGCGTCTCGCGTGCTATTTTAAAATATTTCCCACTGCATTCTAATGAGCTGACGTCGGAGCCAATGAAAACCTTTTTAAACCGGGTTGTCAGAAAACATAAAAAAGGGGCCAATAGTTTTAATACAATTGGGCAAAATAAATAGATTATTGCCTGTCACCGGGCGGGCAGTGTGCTCCGGAGCCGCGGCAAAGGTGAAAAAGAGCCGCATGCGGCTCTGGAGCCGCGGGTTGCCGACCCCTGGCCTAGGGCCACAGGAGAAAATGCACTGAAGCAGAAAGAAAAAAAAAATATTTTTTTTTAAAGAAAGAAGAGACCGGTGGTACCGGTCCTCGAGAAGGCAGACACGCGACTAAAGAAAATAAGAAATTCTTCAGCGGTGACAGGAAACACGACCTGCTGGCTCCGCGGAAAAGAACTGGAGAGAGACGGTTGGGAAAGGTGGGAAGGCAGCGCGCAGGCGCTGTGGGATGCTCCCAAAAGCTTTCCTTTTGGACGCTGGGGAGCGTTCCCGCGCAGGCTCCGTCGGTACCGACGATACCCATATGTGAAGACTCATTCCTGCTTGTTCCTGGAGATTGCACATTAAGGGCATGTTGGCATGTAATAAAGCGGTAATGACTTTTTAGCAACTCTAGGCCCTATAGTGTGCAAGACTTGTAAAGACCTGTTCATTACAGATTTTTCACATTATTGCGACATGTCCTAGGAACGACTCCTCCATGTTAGCTCTTGCAGAAAACAGAAGGCTTTGGAAACTCAGAAGATATCTAAGCTTAAATGTTTTCACTTCAAAAGGATACACAGCAATAGTCAAAAGTAAGCCTACATGTCTTAATTTCTGTTTGTTCATGGTATATGTAAATATTTTCAATGGTTTAGATGCACTGTATTTTTTTTTTAACTGTCATATTATTCTTTGGGGCATGTTTACTAAGCCCCAGGCCGGTAACGTACATATGAGCCACGTTATAGCACAAAGCTGCACGCTACCTGCAGCCATTCCCCTGCATTTACCATGCTTCACCACAGTGAAACAGCAGTGGGAATAGCTAACTACAACCAATGAGGCAGCATTAGTGACTCTAAGCGCAGGTAGCAAAGGCTACAAAAGCTGCACCATAGTGGGAATGACCCTGTCCCATCCAATCTCCACATCAACACGTGCTGTAAGGGTAGGGCATGGCACAGCTTCAAGAGCTTCTAGGAGCTAGGAATGCTCCCATGCGGGGCTCTGTCAGATGGTGTCACCCATACATGAAGACTTTTTTCCTGCTTGTCCACGGTGAACCTCATGCTACCCAGGTAGCATGTTTTAGTAAACATGCCCCTTTTGTTTCCCTATAGGTGCCCTTAACTTTTAATGTAATATTTCAATTATTAGATACTACGTTTTGGCTACATTGTCTAAATTTCAATACGTTGTATGTTTTTTGCAGTATTCTGGTTTAAGTAACCAATCATTTTAGAAATAAAGATCTAAAACAAAAACTTAATTTACCATCTTCAAGCCAGTATGTAATTGCATATTTAGGACCACTATCAATACTTCCTCCGTATCCTTTATGACGACAGTCTGGAGGGGACCATCCTCTCTTACAATGGCAGTTGTTTTTACTATTGCAAACCTTTAAAGAAAATTAAAAAAAATCCAGGTGTATAAAGACACTAATTGATTTATCAAGTGCTTGATCTGTTCAAAACTGCAGTAATTTGCTTTTAAACAGAAGTGAATTGATGCAATTGAATAATTAGCATTAGCACAACCTTCACTATTCTCAGAAAACAAAAATATCCGTTTTTATATTATGAGGGCATTTTTGCTTTTGAAACCATGATGAAGTTCATTATAGTTAAATCAAAACACAACACAATCACTATTTTATCCTACCCCTTAAACCCATTTTCTCTCAGTGTTGTAAAAGGTTCTCAGTATTAATACAAACTGAGCACTTTCTTTCTGACCAATTCTCAACATACTAATCTTTCTGACACACGGCTCATTATCTCATGGGAAAAATGATTCTGGATCTTGAAGATTTAATGGAAGAGGTTGACTTGGATTTAATAGCAGTCACAAAGAAATAGTTCATGGAGAACCATCACTGGAATATAATTACAGTATATTGGGCTATAATGTAATCAGGAAGGGCAGGATAGGACAAAAGGGAGGAAGAGTGGCACTATATATAAAAAAATAATAAAGCAAAAGAATTGCAGGGCTTATGTGGAGAGGAGGTGGCACTGTGGGTTAAACTGGAAAGACAGAATGGAGAATTCATTTGCATTGGTGTGATATACAGACCTTCTTCACAGGTAGAAGTGGAGAGAGATTTAATTGAAGACATTCATTGTATTGCTATGAAAAGAGAAATGCTACCGATAGGTGATTTCAATATGCTGGATGTTGAGTGGGACCATCCCTGCTGCGGTGTCGTCTAGCAGTAAGGAGATCCTGGATTCTTTACAGGGAGAATCATTCAGGCAACTGGAAACTAAATCCACACAGGAAGGAGTTATACTGGAAGAAGACAAACAAAGGGACACCCCACAAGAATCTCAAACAGAGAAAGGAGCAGGGGTACTGCTTTTTCAAAAAAGTCCTTTATTATGCTTGACACATCCATGTTTGGAAAAAATGCCTGCATCAAGAGCACCTTCATACAATATACTTCAATAAAAATAACATGAACATACATATAAATATAACATAATGAAAAATATGTATTTAATAAAACATATATATGAAAGATAAAAGATAACATACTAGTCATTTAGGGATGCCAGAAAATAAATATGAGAAAAGAACATAAAAAATATATAATTATATAAAATATATATAATATATAATTATGATTCCCCCCATTCCAACAGACCTTATCTGCTTGCAAACCAGCGCAGGCTGATACCCATAACCTGTCTACCAATGGAAAATACCACGAAACATAAGTTACCACACTAAGAGAACCTAAACTGCATGCTAATAAACACTCGATACATCCGCAATAAGTGGCCTGTTCTCATTGACTATGTCAACAATCAGAATTTGAGAGGCCAAGTCCAGGCGCGGTAATAGGAAAGACAGACCTTTATTTGTTGTATACCAGGGACAACCCGACACTGGCCGTGTTTTGTTACCTTCGTCAGGGGTTTTTAACTGGCACACTGAGAGTCTTATCTCTTATGTATCCTTATTGTACTTGATACAGAGTATTAGCCCTAATAACAATTTTGACACGCAGCTGATCGCGCTCTACTTTTGTGCAGACACTGATCACAGACCCGTTTTAGGGCTAATACTCTGTATTGAGTACAATAAGGATACATAAGAGATAAGACTCTCTGAGTGTGCCAGTTTAAAACACCTATGGTAGTGGTCAAAAAACTCACACAGAGCGCACACTGTCAAACCAAAAAGAGACTCTGTATATGACACATGAAAGTAAAGATGTATCGAACTCAAAACTTAATGCATTCAATAGAGCAGGGGTGTCAAACTCAAATACACAGTGGGCCAAAATGTAAAACTTGAACAAAGTCGCGGGCCAGCATTGAACAAATGAACCTTTTAATATGGACCCAAACAAGATTTGCTTTAACATTGAATATGAAGCAACACTTATTACTATACAATTTATAACTTAATAGTTCAGATATGCAAAAACCAATTTCAAATAAAAAAAACATCAATGACATTCATTTATTAAATAAGATTTAAATAATAATAAATAATAATTTTTAAAATAAAATAACAATAATAAAATTAATCAACCATTCAAGCCCATGTCTTGGAGTAGCAAGAAAAAGTGCATAAAGAAAACGTTAATTATTGCTCAGTTTGCTGCACACTGATCTAATCTGATGTGCCCAAGCCAGATACCTGGCATCTCTTCTTGGATGATAGTTCATCAATGTCTGGGCTCAGGCTTTGAGCTGAGGAAATCCTCAGTATCGAGCGAAGGTGTTCATCAGTCAGACGTCTCCTGTGAGATGTTTTGGTCATCTTCATCGAGGAGAAAAGTTGCTCACATAGATAAGTGTTGCCGAACATGGAGAGCATCTGAGCAGCTTGGGTGCGGAGCTGAGGCATTGTGTCAGGGATGAACTGTGGAAACTGGGCGGCGCCCACAGCATCATACTTTGACTTCAGCGTGTCATTACACTGGAGTTCAATTAGCTCCATTTGGAGGTTGGTTGGTGCGTTTTCCACATTAACTGCAAAGGGATTACTGAGCAGTTCAAACCTACATTTCTGGACATCAAAGTCGGCAAATCGCCGGCTAAACTCAGCGCCGAGTACACTGAGTTTTTCAGCAAACTGTGCGCATGGGAACAAGTTGGTAAAGAACTGCGTTTTCATGGTTTGGCAGCAGGGAAAATGGCCAAGGTTTCCTTGCAGCATCTGATTCTCCCACAGGCACAGTTTAGTTTTAAAAGCCCTCACTGCAGCGTACATGTCTGTGATGATGCGCCCCCGCCCCTGAAGCTGCAGGTTCAGCGCATCGAGATGGCTCGAGATGTCACACAGAAAGGCCAGCTCACACAGAAACTTTTTCTCCCGAAGCTCTGCTGTGTCCTTCCCTTTGCTTTCCAGAAACTGACATATTTCCTCATGCAGCTCAAAACATCTATTCAGTACTTTTCCTCGGCTTAACCATCTCACCTCTGTGTGATACGGCACGTCTGCGTATTCCGAACCACACTCCTCCAGAAAAGACTTAAACTGGCGGTGATTCAGACCTTTGGCTCTTATAAAGTTAACTACTTGTGTTACTGTGGTCATAACATGTTCCATCTTTAGGGCTTTGCCACACAATGATTCCTGATGTATGATGCAGTGATAAACAGTTAGTTCACCTGCACAGTTCTCTTCCTGCATCTTCTCCCGGACCCTGCCCACCAGTCCACTTGTTTTACCGCACATCGCTGGCGCACCATCTGTTGTTAATCCCACGAGTTTATCCCACGGCAGCTTTATTTCAGTTACGCATTTGGAAACCTCCTCAAAAATTTCCTTTCCTGTGGTTGTGCCATGCATTGATTTGAATCCCAATAGCTCCTCCGTAACACACATATTTGAGTCCACTCCACGGATGAAGACTGACAGCTGAGCAGTATCAGATGCGTCGCTGCTCTCATCCACAGCAAGGGAGAATGCAACGAAATCTTTTCCCTTTTCCAAAAGCTGGTCATACAGATTGGTGGCAAGATCACATGTGCGATCAGCTACTGTGTTTCTGCTCAGGCTCACGTTTGAAAAGGCTTGCTTTTTCTCTGGGCACACGATGTCACAAACTTTCAACATGCACTTTTTCACAAACTCTCCCTCATTAAAGGGCCGGGCTGATTTTGCGATCTCTGCTGCCACAATATAACTAGCCTTTACAGCAGCCTCACTTTGTGATGTGGCTTTTTGAACATATTCTGTTGTGAAACCAAACTTCTTTTCATCTCCTCCACTTTCTGGCTCCTTTGAGTCATGTCCAGGTCCTTGTACTTGTCATGGTGTTTTGTTTCATAGTGTCGTCGAATGTTATACTCCTTAGTTATAGCCATGTTGACTCCACAAATCAGACAAACAGGTCTGTCTTTTACATATGTAAACAAATATTCTGTCTCCCACCTGTCCAGAAAGTTCCTGTTGTCTGCCTTTCTTTTTGCCATTTTTGGGAAGGGGTTCCACAGTGACAGTTGTAGCTTGAGATCGCTATGACTTCTGTCACACAGGAGAGGGTGTTTCTGGGACCTGTCCTGATTGACGCGCCAAAACAACAGCAAGGCATTATGGGATTTGTAGTATTAGCGATGAATGAATGCGCTGTATAATACCGGCGGGCTAGCTCTAGTAGTCATTTGGTATAGCCTCGCGGGCCAAATATAATTACACTACGGGCCAAATTTGGCCCGCGGGCCAGAGTTTGACACCTATGCAATAGAGGGTACAAAAAAGCTGTTTCAAGCATATATTGAAAGCAACACAAAGGTCTCAGACTTTAACGGGCAAACCATATACTCCAGGCAGCATTCGCCGTTAGAGCACAGCAAAGCCCTTCTTGCATCAACGACCTTAGATATTATGTTGCTATAAGAATAGCTATCACTAACTCCTTTAGCATAAACTGTAGCAATGGTTTTCTTAATGAATTCTTCCAAACTGATATAGGAGAGTGAATAGCGTAACTTAGCTGAGAGAGTACTGCTTGAAATGCTGCTTTGCCATCATCTCATCCCCGCTTCAGCCCCTCAATCGCGCTGTTATTGCGTTTCACCCGAGCAGGTTTCTTCAGGGGGTGTTCTCGCCATCCTCTGCCAGTCACCCCCTGAAGAAACCTGCTCGGGTGAAACGCAATAACAGCCTCATTGTCTCCTGTTGGATCAGCAAGAGCTACCTGCTCTCTTTGTGCCCAAACTCTCTCTTCATCCCATCAAAAATAAGGACTTGTACCCAATCTACTAAGAACAGTGCTTTCTTGTTTTTTGCACCAACCTGCTGGAATACCTTACCTCCAACGATATGAGGCATCAGAGATTTGACGTCCTTCAGGAAGTCACTAAAGACATACTTGTTCTACTCAGTCTACAACCAACCACTCTAAAAACAAGGCCTCATATTTCTGCCCAACCTTGCACATCACCCCACATACTGGTTATGAACACTGGTTAAGAACATTTAGCTTGATTATATTTTATCCGACTGTTCCTCTGTTTGTTTTAGTTATATTTAATCTGTTCTATTTAAAACTGTTCCATGTAACTGTTCCATTGTTTTTGTTCTCATTATATCTGGTTCTATGTAAAATGTTGGTTGCCTTTGTTATATGTAAACCGTACCGATTGCTAAAAGCGCGGTATATAAAAGAAGATAAAGATAAAAAAGAAGATAAATAAATAAAATATAATTAGGAACTATAATTTGTTAACCAACTCATAACAAATCCGTATCTTGAATATTGTGGGTTAGGGGATTCATGCAACATATAAATTGCAAGTACATGCAATTATAAAATAAAATAAACAGCACATACTTATATCAATGCAAAATAAAATAAAACTCATAAAATAGCCTAAAGGGGACATATACAAGATATGAAAGAGATACAGTGACTCATATAATAATAATAATGTGTGTGTGTATGTATAAAGCGTAGTTACTCACCTGTAACAGGTGATCTCCAGGAACAGCAGGAATCAGTCTTCACATATGGGCGATGTTTGTACCGACAGAGTCCGTGAGGGAATGCTCCCCAGTGTCCAATAGGAAAGCCTTTGGGAACACTCCACTGCACCTTCGTGCCTGCCTTCCCACTTTCCCAACTCCTCTCCCTCAGTTGAATTTGTAGCTGAGAGGAAGAGAAAAAAATATAGGAACCCTACAACTCCTAGGGGAGGAGGGCGGGTTGTGAAGACTGATCCCTGCTGTTCCTGGAGATCACCTGTTACAGATGAGTAACTATGCTATCTCCAGGGACAAGCAGGAATGCAGACTTCACATATGGGACTCACTAGCTCCCAGGTACCAGACTGGCATGTGGGGGAGAGCAGCGTGATTCCTAAGGCTAAAGGTTAGAGCCGAAGAGTGTGGACATGATGTGGCCCATTGTACTAAATCCCAGGAGGTTAGATAACCTCTAATGATAGTCTGGTTTCTTGTAGAAGTCCGGGATGGAGGGTAGGAGTTGATTCTAAGTCCCAAAGAGGTGCTGGAATACAGCTTGGCCAAAGACTGCATCCCGACAGGATTCTCTGTCCAGACAATGATGTGTAGCAAAAGTATGAATGAAGGACCAGGTAGCTGCCCGACAAATCTCCTCAATGGATACCGAGCAGTGATTGTGGGCTATGGCAACCTCCATAGCCACATTATGAGCAGTAACATGACCCTCTAGAGAGAGTCCTGCTTGTGCGTAAGCAAATTAATTGCAATCTGCTATCCACCTGGATAGAGTTCATTTTGTCACCAGTAGCCCAAGGTGACTGGGATCAAGGAAATGAATAATTGAGAGGATTTTCTGTGAACCCAAGTTCTATCCAACTAGTAAGCCAGCGCTCGCTTGCAGTCTAAGATGTGTGGTCTCGGGAAGAAAATCAGGAGGATTACAGACTGGTTTAGATGGAAGGAGACGACTACTTTTGGAAGGAAATGTGGATGGATATCGAGGACCACCTTGTCATGGTGGAACCAGGTATATGGTGGATCCGCCACCAGAGCCAGCAGTTCGTTGATGTGGCAAGCTGACATGACAGTGATGAGGATGATCACCTTCCAAGACAGTAACTTCAGTGGCTAAAGGCTTGAAAGGAGGCTTTAGAAATTGAGCAAGAACCACATTGAGGTCCCAGGCCATTGAAGGCAGCTTAATGGGTGGCTTGGACAGTAGGAGACCCCACATGAAGCGTGCTACTAAGTGGTGTGAGGAGATAGGCTGTCCATCCAGTGGTTTGTGAAAGGCCACAATGGCACTACAATGAACCTTCACTTAGTTAGTCTTAAAACCTGCCAGTGACAAGTGAATGAGATATTGTAGAAAGGATTCCACCAGGCAGGCAAAGGGGTCAGTGCCCTTTGGGGAGCACCAGAGGGCAAACCTTCACCACTTGAAGGCATAAGATTGCCTGGTGTATTGTTTGCATGATGCAAGAAAGATATCTTTGACCTCCTGTGGCAGGTCGAGATCAGCGAGCACTATCCCTTCAGCAGCCATGCTGTGAGCTGAAGGGAATGAAGATTGGGGTAGAGAAGCATCCCATCCTTTGCTCTTAGGAGAGTTGGGTGCACATCAGAGTCTGAGAGATTGAGTCTTTGCAAGGCGAAGAAGCAGAGGAAACCATGGATGATGGAGCCAAAAAGGGGCTATAAAGATCTTCGAGCCCTTGTCAGCCTGTAGTTTGAAGAGCATTTTGGGTATCAAGGGGATGGGAGGAAATGCATAGAGCAGACACTGACCCCAATGGAGAAAGAAGGCATCTGGGGCCTGTCGGTGCAAGGACGGAAGCCTGGAGCAGAAGAGTGGAAGCTGAAAGATTTATGAATGGGGTTCTCCACATCCAGAAGATCCAAGCAGCCATCTCCCAATGTAGGGTCCACTTGTGTGGACGAAGGATATGGCTTAGCCTGTCCACAAGGACATTGAACTCTCCCGGGAGGTACAGCACTTTGAGGTGAATGCGGTGTGTGATGGCAAAGAATCACAGACAAAGTGCTTCCTCAAACAAGGGATAGGATCCCGTGCCTCCCTGTTTGTTCACGTAGGACATAGCAACCTGGTCCATCCACCCTAATACCCACTGCCCTGAAAGTTGGGGTAGAAAAATCCGAAGGGCCTTTGTTAATGCCTGCACTAGTAGGTTGATCTGCAGAGCAGATTCCTGTTGTGTCCACAGCCCCTGTGTGGTTAGATCGTTGAGATGCGCTCCCCAACCCAGTTTGGAGGTATCCGTTTTCAGGGTGTATTGAGGTGGAAGCAGGGCCTGCCCGTCCATTGAGCAAGAATGTTTTTTGCACAGGGCCCCGCGTTTCAGGGGGCCCTGCGCAAAAAACATTCTACATTAGCACAAGCACATTAAAAAAAACAAACAACAGCTGCTGCTGCCACTGCCGCCGTGGCAGCGGCAGAATCAAATGTCCCATCAGCCCTGGAGAGATTAACAGAGCCGTGAGAAGAAAGGGAAACTCTCGCGGCTCTGAAAGCCCGCGCATTGGGAGGGACTCGGGAGCTCAGGGAGGCTCTGCCGGGAAGGCGGGGCCCCGCGGCGGGACATTTGATTCTGCCGCTGCCACTGCCACGGCGGCGGCGGCGGCGGCAGCAGCCGGGTTTTTTTTTTTAAATCTATCAGGGCTGATGGGGGGAGGGGGGTTAGGACTGGTAATGGGCTATGGGGGGGTTAGGACTGGTAATGGGCTATGGGGTGGCTAAGACTGTAAGTGGGTTGATGGGGGGAGGGGGGTTAGGACTGGTAATGGGCTATGGGGGGTTTTGGCGTGTAAAGGGCAAAGGGGGTGGCTAAGACTGGAAGTGGGTTAGGTCTGGTAATGGGCTATGGGGGGGTTAGGACTGGAAATGGGCTGATGGGTTAGGATGTAATGGGCTATGGGGGGGCTAAGACTGGAAATGGGCTGATGGAGGTATAGGACTGGTAATGGGCTATAGGGGGGCTAGGACTGGTCATGGGCTATAGGGGGGGCTAGGACTGGAAATGTGCTGAGGGGGGGGGTTAGGACTGGTAATGGGCTATGGGGGTGCTAAGACTGGAAATGGGCTGATGGGGGGTTAGGACTAGTAATGGGCTATGGGGGGGCTAGGACTGGAAATGGGCTGATGGGGGTTAGGACTGGTAATGGGCTATGGGGGGGCTAAGACTGAAAATGGGGTGATGGGGGGCCTCAGGACTGGAAGTGGGCTGATGGGGGGCTTAGGACTGGTAATGGGCTATGGGGGGGCTAGGACAGGTAATGGGCTGGGGTGGCTAGGACTGGAAATGGGCTGAGTGGAAAGAGGGCTTGAACTGCAAATAGCTGATTGGGACGGGGGCTTGGAATGGAAATGGGCTGTGTGGAAGAAGGGCTTGAACTACAATTAGCTGATGGGGAGGGGGGCTTGGAATGGAAATGGGCTGTAAGGGGAGGGAGCTAGGACTTGAAATGGGCTGATGGGGGTTAGGACTGGTAATGGGCTAGGGGGGGGCTAGGACTGGTAATGGGCTGGGGGGAGGTTAGGACTGGAAATGGGCTGAGTGGAAGGAGGGCTTGAACTGCAAATAGCTGATGGGGACGGGGGCTTGGAATGGAAATGGGCTGAGTGGAAGGAAGGCTTGAACTGCAAATAGCTGATGGGGAGGGGGGCTTGGAATGGAAATGGGCTGTGAGGGGAGGGAGCTAGGACTGGAAAGGGCTGAGTGAGGGGGGCTAGGACAGGAAATGGGCTGATGGAGGGCTAGGATAGGACTGGAAATGGGCTGTTGGGGGGGCTGGGATTGGAAATGAGCTGATGGAGGGACTCGGATGGGGGAGCTAGGACTGGAAATGGGCTGATGCAGGGACTAGAAGGGAGCGGATGCTGGGTGGGGCTGGAACTAGAAGGGAGCTGATGTTGGGGGAGGATTAGAATGGGATAGAGTTGGGAGAGTGAAATGGAGAGGGAAAAAATATTTTGTGTGGGAGGGAAGACAAATCTACACTTGGCCGGATATTGGGAGAGAAGTGGGAATTGAGGATGGCGGGGTAAAATTTGAGTGGATGAAATAGGAATGAGGAAAGAGCAAAAGGAGAGAGATTAGTATGTTAAAGCAGATGTAGAGAGAGAATGGAAAAAAACTAGAAGAGTGAAGAAAGGACAAATGGACAGCAGACGATGGAGAGTTAGCAGAAGACACGAAGAAACCAGAAGAAAGTGGCTGGAGCAATTGCAACTGAAAAAAAATGCACAGAAGGTAAAAAAATATCTCTTTATTGAATTTATTAACTGAAATATGCCAGCTCTGGGAAATGTGCATCATTAACGTCTGCGCTTTGTTTAGTACAAGAGGAAATTAATTTATAGTTTTATTTCTACAGTGTTGGGCTTTTGGGGTTCCCAGTTTAATTATTGTCTTCCTGTTTCTACATTGTGATTTCTTGTTTGGTGACGGTCTATGTTCTGCACGTGTAACTGAGCTGAGGTATTCTGTTTATGTAATTCCTATTTGACATTGCCACTTGTGCTCTTTCCCCAGTAGGTCATGTATTGTTGTTCTCTGAAATGTATTGGTTTAATATTTGTAGTGTTGCCTGTTGATAGGTAGGGTCTTGTGCTTTGTGAGTCCTGGTAGTGCTGTTATGATATGGCAGGTTTGTTATGGGTTCTAAATGGGCAGTGTTTATAGTAGTTCCTAATGTGCCTGGCAGTTGGCACTGGATTATAGTAATGTAGAAATCTTTTAGTCTTTCTTTATCCATACAGTCATTAAGAGGCATGTTTACTAAAAGTTAGTGTATGGTAACATTATGCAAATATTTATGCAAATTAGGCCCTTATGCAAATGAGGCCCTGCACCGAGTCTCTGCACATGGCCCCGCACCCCCCTTGGGCCGCCCCTGGGTGGAAGCATCTGAAAAGGTGACCAGCCAAGTAAGTTCTGTGGAGGCCACCACCACTAAAGAGAGCTGGTCAGTTGAGGGGTGATTTGGATCTTGCATCCACTGAAAAGACAGTCCACTGGGCTTGTCACATATATAGTCAAGCATTGGGGACGACATGGACTGTGGAGGCCATGTGTCCCAACAGACATAGCATTTCTCGAGCTGTGACATGGCTTTGCTGTTGTATGCCTTTTGCCAGCTCAATGAGGTGGGTACAGCGATCTTGAGGAAGAAAAGTTTAGGCCTGTTGAGTTTCTAGGAATGCTCCAATGAACTCCAGACGTTGAGTTGGAGCGAGGTGAGACTTTGGGAAGTTTAGGATAAATCCCAGATGTTGGAGCACCATGATGGTGAGATGAAGGGAGAGCTTTACCTCCTAAAGGGAGTGTCTCCTGATTAAACAGTTGTCTAAGGAAAGACAATGACCCCCAAAGTGTGGAGATAGGCAGTGACTACTGACATGCATTTTGTGAATACTCTCAGTACAGATGCTAAGCTGAAGGGCAGCACCTGGTATTGGTAGTGGCTCCCCTGAAACATGAAGCACAGATACTGTCTCTGCTGAGGATGGATCAGTAAATGCGTGTAAGTCTCCTTTAGGTCTAGAGAATGTAACCATTCATGCCTCTGGAGGTATGGGAGAAGAATGCTCAGGGAAATCATTTTGTATTTGTCTCGGACCAGGAACTTGTTTAAGTCTCTGAGATCCAGGATGGACCTGAATCCTCCTGTTTTCTTTGGAATAAGAAAATATGGAGAGTAGAAGACCATCCCTTCTATAGGAGTGGGAACTCTATTTATGGCGCTCTGAGATAACAAGGTGGACACCTCTTCTCTTAAGAGAGTGCTTTGAAGGGGATGGGTTGGATAGTCCCCTGTGAGGCTGGTGGGGGGTAAAGTCTTGAAGTGAAGTAGATACCCCCCTCCCCCCTTTGGATGATGTTGAGAGTCCACTGTTCTGAAGTTATGAGGTGCCACCTGTGGGCATAGGAACAGAGTCCGGAGGCTAAGTGGCAATGCTTTCTAGGAACAAGTCAAAAACCAGGTGCAGGTTGTGCCCGAGTCGCTGGTTGAGGCTTAGGAGCCTTGGGCCTTTTGGGTTGGAAAAGGCCCTGTTGCCAATGTTGCAAATGCTGTGGCTGGTAGGCAGCTGAAGGTGGGTAGGAAGGATAATATCTATTCTTTTTAGACTAGAAAGGTTTCTTAGGAAGAGCTTTCCTTTTGGAGGGGATCAGCCACTTTCCTTGATCTCACCCTCAAATGCCTTTCAAGGAAAATGGCTGTCTTAATTTCCCCCGTTTTTTCTCTCTAACCTTTTCTAAAAAGGCTTTTCTTCTGTATATGGGATATTGGCTAGCTTGTCCTGGACCCACCATTCAAGATCTGAGGCCTGTAACCAGGCCATCCTCTGAGCGCCAATGCAGACTGCTAAAGCTCTGCTTCTTGACTCAAAGGCATCGAAAGAGGCCCTGGTAATAAATTTTGAAGTATTTTGACCTTGCTTGATGAGTGTATGGAATGCACTCTATCATCAGGAAGCATGGAAGCAAACATCTCCAGATCCCTGGTAATATCATTTAGAAACATGCCCATGTATAGCATGTAGGAGTTGATCCTGGAGGCCAAAATGCATGCCTGAAAGCACTGACGCCCAAAGGCATCAAATGTCCTTGAGTCTCTACCCAGAGGCACGGAAGAGTGATTCTTTGAGCTCTTTATGAGACAAATCACCGATTCCACCACCATTGAGTGTTGTGGGAGCTGAGGCTTCTGGAAGCTGGGACACTCTGGAACTCAGTACATGGTATCGAGCCTCTTGCTGACAAGCGGAACCGTGAGAGAAGCCTCCCACATGCGGAGCATGAGATCCTGTAATAAGCAAAGCACTGGCAAAGTAGCTGCCTCTACGGGCATGGGAGGGTATTGGAGAACTCCAGTTCCTCTGCCCTCGGTTCCTTTTCCGAAGCTACTGTGATGGCCAATCCTGCTGCCATGTCCCGGATAAAATCTTGGAAGGACATGTCTTCTGGTGAGGACCAGCGCCGCTCATGTGGAGGAGAAGGGTCTGAAGGGATGTCTGGAAGTTCCTGAGAATCCAGTGATCCCTTGTGATTGAAAGAACTGGAATCAGAGTCTGACAAAAAAAATCAAAGTATCCGCAGTCTTATGTGTGACCTTGATGCTTCATTGACGTCAAAGGTTGATGTTATACCAATGCTCTGAGGTATCAGAATCGGGGACCCTGGCTGTTTAGCCTCTGGGTACTGGTGGTATCGGTCAGTTCCAATGGAGGCATCGGCCTCGGGAACTCCAACAATGCAGGCTCAAAGGCCAGCATCAGGGCCAATACACTTGGCTGCAGACCGATATTGAGACTCGACCAAAATCACAGCATAAGCACTGAGACTCCCCTAGGGAGCTCCTCTTGTGCTTTGAAGGGCAGGTCCTCCCTCCGGGGCTGCTTGGCTGGCAGGTCTGCATCGGAAGCACCCCTAGGGGAGTCTCGATGCTTATGCTGTGATTTTGGTCAAGTCTTATCGGTCTTCAATGCCCATGCCAATGACTTCTTAGAACTTTGAGACTTACTTTTTTCTTTGGACTTAGAAGAGACCTGAGACCCACGGGAGGAAGTCGATGTTCTCGATGAAGTGGAAGCCACTGAAATTAAGACTGGGGCGAACAAAAATCCATACTGTCTGGCTCTGTTCTTTAGGCCTCTCCTTGTCATTTGTTGACACAAAGGACAAGAGTCTGGGTAAACGATCAGGGCCCAAACATTTTAGACACCAGTCGTGTTTATCCGGGACCGATATGATACCAGCACATTTGGTACATTTCTTAAAACCACTAGTTGGTTTTTCCTTTTTGTGAAGTATTCTTCAGAACTGAAGAGGATATGGAGGCCAAAAGGTCTAATTAGTGGTGAAAACCACTGAAAAAAAGAAAAAGAAAAGAAATAGAAAATTTCATTACTAAAAAGAAAAATATATCAGGACCGGTTCCATCAGAATCGACACCAATGTCAATGGAAAGGCAGAGCATGATATTACACCAAAAAAGAGATGTTTTTCAGCATTGACAGGATTGAACAACCTGCTGGCTCCATGGAAAATGAAAACAAAAAACTGAAGAGAGGAGCTGGGAAGGTGGGAAGGCAGACACGCAGGCGCAGTGGAGTGCTCCCACAGGCTTTCCTATTGGATGCTGGAGTGCGTTCCCGCATAGACTCCTTCGGTACTGACGTCACCTATATGTGAAGACTGTATTCGTGCTTGTTCCTGGAGATAAACAAATAAACCTAAACATATACAAATAAAATCCACACCAAACATCACATCTTAGCTTGCTAATAAATCTAAAAAGTCATATAAATAACTTCTTTATATACAAAAATAATTAAAAAGTAAGGGAAAGATACGCACCTACATCAAAAGGACAAATAGGTGTACACAGCTTGAAAATCTCTAAGAACATATTAATGATTGGACAGATGTCCTCAAATATGTGCAGAACACTGCAGAAGCAAAAATCACGCAGAGCGAAGAACAACCAGTTCAAAGCGTGATAAAAGGAAAGACAGAGTACTTTATTGAGCCTTCAACTGCCCGGCACAGGCCGTGTTTCGTCACCCTTCGTCAGGGGCTAGCTAGGCATAACACTAAAAACATAAATATACAATTGTTAAAAATTTCAAAGAACAGACATAAGAAAAGATTATCATCATAAAAAATAATTAATAATTAAATCAATATAAAAAGCATTATGTCATATAAAAACAAATCAAATAGATATGCTCGAGACTTAAAACATATATAAACAATATACATGTATGAATAAACACTTAAAAATACCTCTGTTGGAGACCTTTTCAAATAGTAGGTCTAACATCAAGCCCTTATGGGACTGAATGAAGTGAACGTACTAAAAGAAACATGACAGGATTAAAGGCAAATACATAATGTATCATAAATAATTAAAAATAATTAAAAATGAGAAAATAGAGAGACAGGAGGAGGAGACAGGACATTTTTAATTATTTATGATACATTATGTATTTGCCTTTAATCCTGTCATGTTTCTTTTAGTACGTTCACTTCATTCAGTCCCATAAGAGCTTGATGTTAGACCTACTGTTTGAAAAGATTTCCAACAGAGGTATTTTTAAGTGTTTATTCATACATGTATATTGTTTATATATGTTTTAAGTCTCGAGCATATCTATTTGATTTGTTTTTATATGACATAATGCTTTTTATATTGATTTAATTATTTATTATTTTTTATGATAATAATCTTTTCTTATGTCTGTTCTTTGACATTTTTAACAATTGTATATTTATGTTTTTAGTGTTATGCCTAGCTAGCCCCTGACGAAGGGTGACGAAACACGGCCTGTGTCGGGCAGTTGAAGGCTCAATAAAGTACTCTGTCTTTCCTTTTATCATGCTTTGAACTGGTTGCTCAAATATGTGCAGTGCATACTGATAGAAAGCATAGTTACTCACCTGTAATAGGTGATCTCCGGGAACAGCAGGAATTTAGTCCTCACATATGGGTATCGTCGGTACTGACGGAGCCTGCGCGAGAACGCTCCCCAGCGTCCAATTAGAAAGATTTTGGGAACATCCCACAGCGCCTGCGTACTGCCTTCCCGCCTTTCCCAACTGCCTCTCTCCAGTTGAGTTTTAAAGCTGAAACAAAGAGAGAAAGAGGGAAAGGAAAGAGATAGATAGAGAGATACAACTCCTAGGGGAGGTGAGTGGGTTGTGAGGACTAAATTCCTGCTGTTCCCGGAGATCACTTGTTACAGGTGAGTAACTATGCTATCTCCAGGAACAAGCAGGAATGTAGTCATCACATATGGGGACTCCCTAGCTTTAGGTGCCAGGGAGAGACCCCAGAAGTTGAGTGTCCCTGAACAGGGCTCCACTTCCCCCCATGGATCTCTGGCATCCTACCAGGGATGGCGGGTAGGAGTTGATTAGGTATGGAACAGGTGTTGGAGAACAGCCTGACCAAACAAGGCATCCCGGCGGGAGTCCTTGTCCAAGCAGTAATGGGCTGTGAAGGTATGAACCGAGGCCCAAGTGGCTGCTCGACAGATGCCGTCGATAGACACAGAGTGCAGATGAGCCATTGAGGCTGCCATGGCTCTCACACTGTGAGCTGTGACATGGCCCGCCAGAGAAAGGTTCTTACTCTGATAGGCGAAGGAAATACACTGAGCAATCCAGTTAGATAGTGTTCTCTTGGAGACTGGAAGTCCCAAATGAGAAGGATCAAAAGCAACAAAGAGTTGAGAGGACTTTCTATGTTGCTGTGTTCTTCGTAAGTAAAAGGCTAAAGCTCTTTTACAGTCCAAGGCATGAAGATTCCTCTCTGCATTTGATGCATGAGGCCTTGGAAACAACACAGGTAGGTAGACCACTTGATTTAGATGAAAATGCGAGACCACCTTTGGCATAAAGTGTGGATGAGTCCTAAGGACTACCTTGTCATGATGGAACCTTGTATAAGGTGGATCAGCTACTAGCGCTTGCAACTCACTAATGCGGCATGCTGATGTGATTGCAATGAGAAAGATAACCTTCCAAGAAAGGAATTTCAAGGAGGTAGTAGCTAAAGGTTCAAAGGGTGGCTTCATGAGCTGCCCAAGAACCAGGTTTAAGTCCCATGCCACCGGTGGTGGCCTAATGGGAGGCTTAGTTAGAAGAAGGCCTCTCATAAATCTTGCTATAAGAGGATGAGAGGAAATAGGTTGTCGATTTAGAGGCTTAAAGGAAGCTGCAATAGCACTCAAATGGACTCTTACTGAGTTAGTCTTAAGTCCTGCATTGGATAAATGAAGGAGATACTCCAGCAATGATTCCAGAGGTATCGCAAGGGAGTTAAGACCCTTCTGCGAACACCATATGGTAAACCTTTTCCACTTAAAAGCATAAGAGCATCTTGTGGAAGGTTTCCTAGAAGCAAAAAGAATATCTTTTACTTGCTGAGGAAAGTTAAGATCTTGGAGATCTAGGCCTTCAGCAACCAAGCCCTGAGATGCAGAGACTGGGGATTGGGATGCCATAAAGAGTAGTTACTCACCTGTAACAGGTGTTCTCCAGGAGCAGCAGGAATCAGTCCTCACTTATGGGTGACATCAGCGCCGATGGAGCCCTCGTGCGGAGCATTTCCCCAGCTTTCTAAGAAAGCCTTTGGGAATACAGTCAAACCTCGGTTTTCATTTGCCCAGGTTTTCATACGCTTCGGTTTTCAACGTCTTTTCTGACTGAGATTTTGTCCCGGTTTTCATGCATTGCTTCGGTTTTCAACGTCTTTTGACTGAGATTTTGTCCCGGTAGCAGGGAAGAAAAGCTGTCAACGTAAGCAGGAGATGTTGCATGAATGAGGGAGGCAGTTCTTTCTCTTGCAGGGTACGTCTGAAGCTATATCATTAAGATTTTCTGCCATTCTGAAGCATTGAGCAGATAATGTAAAGGTATTTTAATGGACTGAATTCAATGTGATTCCGAAGAGAGCTGGGCACAGCAGCTTGTCAGGGGTGGCTAAGGCCAGATGTTAACATACTGTACTGTACAGTACTGTACTTAGCTTGCTTTCAGTGATGTTAAATGTTCATTTATCCATTTCATTAGTCATTTATATTTATTTCTCATTGTTTTCTGTATGTAAAAATATAGTTATTCTCTATAAAATGTATTTTTTGTGAATATTTTTGGGTGTCTGGAACGGATTAATTGGATTTACATTATTTCTTATGGGAAATATTGCTTCAGTTTTCATACGTTTCGGTTTTAGTCAGACTTTTTCGAACGGATTAATCATGAAAACCGAGGTTTGACTGTACTGCGTGCGTGCACGGTACTCTTCCCGCCTAAAGGTGCCATCTTGCTCAGTCAAATGACATAGCTAAAAAAACAGCACACAAAAATGTAAAAATGAACTATGTACAACTGCAACTCCCAGGGGAGGAGGGAGGGTTGTGAGGACTGATTCCTCCTGCTCCTGGAGAACACCTGTTACAGGTGAGTAACTACTCTTTCTCCAGGACCAAGCAGGAAGTCAGTCCTCACTTATGGGACTCCCCAGCTTCAGGCTACCGGGGACCCAGAGCTGAAAAATGAGCTCCCTCTAGCCTCAGCATCAGAGAAAGGATTTCACTGAAACATACCTCTACCGGTAGCCCAACCAGAGGGCTGGAGGGTAGGAGTTGCCTAAACCTCAAAGAGATTCTGGAGCACTGCCTGACCAAAAGCACTGCCCCTACGGGACTCCCTCTCCAGGCAGTAATGGGCCGCAAAAGTCTGGCTTGAAGACCAAATTGCAGCCCTGCAGATGTCTGCCAACGGTACAGAGCGGAGATGAGCTACTGAGGCAGCCATTGCCCTGACACGGTGGGCCGTGACCCGACCCTGCAAAGGAAGGTCAGCTGCCCTGTAAGCCCAGGTGATACAGTCAGCCACCAAGATGGACAAGGTACACTTGGAGACAGGCACCCCCAAGTTATTGGGGTCAAAAGATACGAAGAACTGAGTAGCCCTCCTATGCCCCTGCGTACGCTCAAGGTAGAAGGATAAGGCCCTCCTACAGTCCAGGATATGCAGGACTGTCTCAGCCCGGCTGGCATGGGGCCTAGGGAAGAACGTTGGAAGAACCACCTCCTGGTTGAGATGGAAAGAGGAGACAACCTTTGGGAGGAACTTAGGGTGAGTCCTAAGGACTACCCTGTTCCTATAGAAGCAAGTATAGGGTCTGTCACAGACCAGGGCTTGAAGTTCACTCACTCGCCTGGCCGAGGTCAAGGCCACTAGGAATAGAGTCTTCCAGGAAAGGAAGCGTAGAGGGCATGTAGCCATTGGTTCAAAAGGTGGGTGAGTCAGTTGCTGCAAGACCACATTCAAATCCCTCTCAGGGGCCGGTGGACGGAGAGGAGGCTTGAGCAATAGCAAGCCTCTGAGAAACCTGGACACCAAAGGTTGAACCGACAAAGAGTGTCCCTCCACCATTGAGTGGTGAGCTGCCAGAGCAGAGAGGTGGACCCAAACAGAATTGGACTTAAGGCCCTGATTGGACAAGTGCAACAGGTACTGGAGCACTACTGGCACAGTGCAGCCGAAAGGATCTTCCTTGTGTTGCTGACACCACAAGGAGAACCTCCTCCACTTCAGGGCGTATGTTTTCCTGGTGGATTGCTTTCTAGAGGCCAAGACCACCTCTTCCACTTCCTGAGGTAGGCCCCAGGGAGCCAAGACTACCCTTGCAGCCTGCAGGCCATCAGATTGAGAGATTTGAGATTGGGATGCAGAAGGGAACCCTGATCCTGAGAGAGAAGGTCGGGTTGGAATCCCAGAGGCATTGGTGTCTCCACTGCCAGTTGAAGCAGCAGGGGGAACCAGGGCTGTCTCGGCCACCTGGGAGCAACCAGAAGTACTGAGGCCTTGTCCCTGAGAATCTTGAACAAGGTTCGGGCCACCAGAGGCATGGGAGTAAATGCATAAAGCAGGCCCTGGGACCAAGAAATCAGGAAGGCATCCGCCGCCGCCACCCTTAGGGGATGCGGTTGCCTGGAACAAAACCTGGGCAGTTGGTGATTCAGGGGACTGGCAAAGAGATCTATGGATGGAAGTCCCCATTTCCGGAAAATCTGTTAAACCACCAAAGGATGCAGCTGCCATTCGTGGGGCTGCAGAATTCTGCTTAAGCGGTCTGCCAGAAAGTTCTCCTGGCCAGGAAGATAAACAGCCCTCAGCAACATCTGGTGCCTGAGGGCAAAATAGCAAAGAGCCTGTGCTTCCAGGCATAGAGGCCTGGATCCAGTGCCGCTCTGTTTGTTCACATAGAACATGGCTACTTGGTTGTCCGTCAGAACTAGAACAGACTGGTGAGCCAAAGTGTGAGAAAAAGCCTTGCGGGCTAAGCGAATAGCCCGCAGTTCCAGTAGGTTGATCTGTTGCGTGGCTTCCCCTGGGGACGAGAGGCCTTGGGTGCAGCTCTCTTAACAGTGTGCACCCCAGCCCTGTAAGGAGGCATCGGTTGTCAACACCACTGTGGGGGCAGGCACTTGAAAGGGCACCCCCTGAAGCAAGTTGGGGGGGGGGTGTAGCCACCACTGAAGAGAATTCAGGAAGGGTTTTGACACCCTGACTTTGTCTGCTAGGCTCCCTGTGGCCTGCTTCTACTGAGTTCTGAGGCACCACTGTGCAGGCCTCATGTGGAGGCGGGCATTGGGGGTCACATGTACAGTCGATGCCATGTGTCCCAGGAGCTGCAGACAGAGCCTGGCAGGAACCCTTGGCAAGCTGAGAAACCGGGATGCCAACTCCATGAGCCTTTGAGCTCTGTCCTCTGGCAAGTCAGTCCTTGCTTGCAGAGAGTCCAGCCATACTCCTATGAACGCTAGGTTCTGGGAGGGGAGCAAAGTGGACTTTGCGAAGTTTATGACAAAGCCTAGGTCTTGAAGGAGTGTGACAGTCCTGAAGGTGGCCTGCTTGGCCTCCTGGTAAGTCTGACCTCGGATGAACCAGTCGTCCAGATAGGGGAATACAAAAACCCCTTGAGTCCTCAAGTAGGCCGCCACCACAGCTAGGCACTTGGTAAAGACCCGTGGGGCGGACGTTAGGCCAAAATGCAGCACCCTGTACTGGTAATGGTTTCCTCCCACCACGAACATGAGGTACTTTCTGTGGTCTGGATGAATGAGGATGTGTGAGTGTACGCATCCTTTAGATCTAAGGAGCATAGCCAGTCTTCCTGCTGGAGGTAGGGTAGAAGTGTTCCAAGAGTAAGCATCTTGAACTTCTCCTTCTCCAAGAACTTGTTGAGGTTCCTGAGGTCTAGGATAGGCCTTAGGCCTCCTGTTCTCTTTGGCACCAGAAAATACTTGGAGTAGAACCCGGGCCCCTGTAGGCGAGGAGGTGCAGGCTCCACCGCCTTGTCCAGAAGCAGACCCTGAAGTTCTTGGAGGAGGAGGTTGGTGCGCAGGAGAGGCCTTAGAGGCTCTCCTGGAAAGTAGACAGGAGGTAGCTGCTGGAAATGAAGCATATAACCCTGGTGAATGATGCTTAAGACCCAAGCATCCCCTGTAATATGGGTGGCCACCTGTGGGCAAACAGGGCTAAGCGACCTCCTGTGCAGTGATGGGGCAGCAGGGGCGGAAAGGCTATGCTTTGGGAGTCCAAAACCCCCTCCCTGCTGGGTAGGAGCAGGAGCCGGAGGCTTGGGGGTTTTCTGCCTATGGGGCCCATGTCCCTGCCCCTTGGCCTGCTGCCCCTGTTGGGGAGCTGGGGAGGCCTGGTATTGAGGGAAAGGTTTGTAGGTAGACACCTTTCTCGGGTAGAAGGACTTTTTACCCGAGCCCTTCTTTTTGTGAGAAGGGGCAGAAGTCTTTCTGGACAGCCTTGTCCTGGTCAGGTGCTCGGATTCGAGCTCAGCTGCCTTCTTGGCCATGGGTTTGCCAAAAAAGGTTTTCACCTCGGCAAGGGACATCGACCAACTTGTCCTGTACCCAAGGCTCGAGGTCCGATGACTGCAGCCATGCCTGGCGTCGGGCCCCGATGCCGGCTGCCGCCACACGAGCCGAAGCCTCGAAGCCATCGTAGGCCGCTCGGGACATGAACTTGGAACAGTACCGGATTCCTGAAGACAAAGACTGGAACCTCTGCAAAGGTTCCCCGGAGAGGCCAGCAGATAACCCGGCAAGCTCCTTTGCCAGGTCTCGGAGGTACATGCCCATGTCCTGCTTGTATGACTGGACACGGCAAGCAAGCATCGAGCCCTGGAAGCACTTTCTGCCGAAAGCATCCAGGTTCCGGGCCTCCCTGCCGGGGGGCACCGCAGAGTGCATCTTCTGGCTCTTCAGACGATGCATGGCCGATTCCACCACCATGGAATGGTGTGGCAGCTGCGCCTTTTGGAAGCCAGGGCTCTTACGGAGTCGATAAATGGAATCGACTCGCTTGCTCGAGGCCGGTGCCTCCCACATCTGGAAGAGGAGCCGTTTCAGCATCGGAGGAACCGGAACAGTAAAGGCCTCCTTCGGAGGAGAGTCATACTGGAGGGCCTCGAGCTCCTCGGCTCAAGGCTCCTTCTCGGAGTCCGCGGGAATCGCCAAGGCCTTGGCCATGTCCCGCACGAACTCCGAGAACCGGGTGTCCTCTGGAGGGCACCTACTCCGGGGCTCAGACTGCGGTTTGTCCAAAGGGATGCACCGAGTCCGGAAGGTGTCAGGGGACTCCTCGTCCTCCGTCTCCCAAGCTGACTCATCAGAAGAGGGGCTCCGACCGCGTGGGTCGAGGTGGCACCCGCCCCGACGCTGAAGGCACCGGCGTCGACGCCCTCAGTTCCGAGCGGGAGGTCGAGGGAGACCTTCACCAAGGACGACTTCGAGCCTTCATGGTCTCGAGTATCGGCTCGGTCTCCGAGGTCGACTTCGACATCGATGTCCCGGTGGTCGGGGCAGATGCACCAGCGAGGCTGGCCATCAGTACCCGCTGCTGCTCCATCAAGGCAGACAATCTGCACTCCAAGGCTGTCAAGCCTGAGTCCAAGCTCAGGAGACTCAGCAGCCAACGACTCGGGCCCCGGCGGCTCCCTCGGAGGAGAGTCCACGAGGACTACAGGACTTATGTGTCCGACGGTCTCTGGCTCTACATGAGGTACTTTGGATGGCTTCTCCTGCTCCAAAGGCCCCGGACGGCAGTCGGGGGTCCTAGACCTGGCCCTCGAGGAACCAGGGACCTCTTCTGACGCCGCTCTCATGAGCCGTTTCTTCCTCTTGCATTCCCAGTCGGGGGACCCCCTGTACGAGGAACCCCGGCGATGCTCGTGATCAGACTCCCGAGACGTCGAGGCCTGAGATGAGGACCGGGCCCGGCCGGAGGCAGAATCCGAAAAAATCCTTTCCTTCTGGTGCTGACGGCTTCGAAGTGCCTTGGTGGACATTTTGCCACACGGGCCACAGATCATGGGATCATGATCTGGGCCAAGGCACCGAAGGCAGCAGTCGTGTGTGTCGGTGAGAGACATTAGTTTCTTGCACCGATCACACTTCTTGAAACCACTGGAAGCCATCGGGGAAAAAAGTGCCCCCACGAGGTCAAAAGACCGGCCTTCCAGGGAAAAACAGAAAAAAAGGCGCGAATGCCAGCCACGAAGGGCAAAAACCAAAAAATAGAAACAGGCTCGATACCGGTGTACCAAACCCGACGGGAAGGGGAACCGGCGTCGAACTCAGAGAAAAAGGCGAAGAAATCTTCGAAAAAACATCAACTTTTCCAGGTGACTCGGACAGACGTCCGATGGGCTCCACGGAAAAAGAGAGACTGAGCAAGATGGCACCTTTAGGCGGGAAGGGGACCGCGCATGCGTGCAGTATTCCCAAAGGCTTTCTTAGAAAGCTGGGGAAATGCTACGCACGGGGGCTCCATCGGCGCCGATGTCACCCATAAGTGAGGACTGACTTCCTGCTTGGTCCTGGAGAACATTCCATTCTCCTGAGATATGAGATCTGGAGCAGACCTAACTCCAGGGAGGGAGCTTGAGAGAGATGTAGAAGCAGAGGGTACCACCTTTGCCGTGGCCAATTTGGAGCTATGAGAATCATATGGCCTCTGTCTCTCTGAAGCTTGAACAGGGTTTTGGGAATTAGGGGAATGGGTGGAAAGGCATACAGGAAGTCTTGACCACAATGAAGGAGGAAAGCATCCCTGGCCTGAGCCTTCTGAGCCAGAATTCTGGAACAGAACCAGGGATGTTTGGCATTCCACGGACTTGCCAAGATGTCTATGTCTGGGGTTCCCCAAATTTGAAAAATCTTGGTTACCTGGTCAGCATGCAGAGACCATTCGTGTGGAAGCAGAACTCGACTGAGTCTGTCTGCCCAAGAGTTTTGTATGCCTGGAAGATACACTGCCAGGAGTTGAATCTGATGCTCTCTGGCGAGGGCCCATAGTCGCAAAGCTTCGTTGCAAAGCGACAGAGAGCCTGTTCCCCCCTGCTTGTTCACATAGAACATGGCTACTTGATTGTCCATATGAATGAGGACTGTCTTGCAACTGAGCAGGGTGTGGAACACTTGCAGAGCAAGGAAGATTGCTTTGAGCTCCAAGAGATTGATATGTAGATGACTCTCCTGTGGAGACCAGGTGCCTTGGGGGGAGAGGTCTTGCAGATGAGCTCCCCAACCCATTGGAGAAGCATCTGTTGTGAGAGTTGCTTGGGGTAAGGGTTGTTGAAAAGGAGACCCCAGCAACAGGTTTTGAGTGGACTTCCACCACTGGAGGGACAAAATAAGGCGACTTGTGTTTGCTATTTTGTCTGACAGGCATCCTGATGCCTGGGTCCATTGGGTGGATAAAGTCCACTGAGCTTCCCTCATATGGAGGCGAGCATAGGGAACCACATGCACAGTAGATGCCATGTGGCCTAGTAGTTGTAACATTTCTCGAGCAGTTAGATGAGGCTTTAGCACTGCTTGAGAAGCTAACTGCACCATGCGAAGGCAATGGGCCTGGGGGAGATAGGCCCTTGCCTTTCTGGTATCCAGCAAAGCTCCTATGAACTCTAAAGACTGAGTGGGAGTTAGACTGGATTTTGGGATGTTTATTACCAGCCCTAAATACTGAAGGATAGGCATTGTGCAGGATACAGAAGTCCTGGCCTCTGACTCTGTTGGGGCTCGAATGAGCCAGTCATCTAAGTAGGGGAAGACGAATATCCCTAGAGTGCAGGGAAATGCTGCTACTACAGCCATGCATTTTGTGAACACCCTTGGTGCTGAGGCCAGGCCAAAAGGAAGCACCCTGTATTGGTAGTGCTTTCCTTGAAAAAGGAACCGAAGGAACCTTCTGTGGGTTGGATGGATGAGGACATGGGTGTACGCATCCTTGAGATCTAGAGAACAAAACCAATCCTGACTCTGAAGGTATGGTAGCAGAGATCCGAGAGAAATCATCTTGAATTTCTCCTTGACAAGGAATTTGTTCAATTCTCTGAGGTTTAAGATAGGTCTGTAACCCCCTGTTTTCTTTGGGATAAGGAAATAAGGGGAATAGAACCCTGTACCCTGCTGATGAATGGGTACTTCTTCTATTGCCCCTTGGGCAAGAAGGTTAGCGACCTCTTGACCTAACAAGTTGATGAGAGAGGTCGGAGAATTGAACTGCTTTACTATTGTGTGAGGGGGCATGCTTGAAAAATGAAGCTTGTACCCCTCCTTTATGATGGAGAGTGTCCAATGCTCTGCTGTTATCTGCCCCCATCTGGGGGCAAAATGACATAACCTTCCTGGAATGGTGGAAGGCTCTGGTCCCCCGAGAGCCAGGAAGGCTAAGTTCTCTAGCTGAAAGTCAAAGGCCCTGTGGAGGCTGAGACTGCTGGCCCGGCTGAGGCTTAGCAGTCTGCTTTCTTCTGTTTGGGTGGTTGCTGACCTTTCCTGGCAAGCTGACCTGCAGAACGTCCCTGCTGAACATAAGCAGGATAATATTTTCTCTTTTTAGAAAAGAATGGTTTCATGAACAATTTCTTTCTAGCAGGATCAGCTGTGGACTTGGATAACCTATCCAAAGTGGAGTTGTCAGCATCCATCTCATTGGCCTTTTCCTGCCAATCTTTACCAAACAGGTTCTCATCAGTACAAGGGATATTTCCCAATTTGTCTTGTACCCAGAGCTCTAGATCAGATGCCTGGAGCCAAGCAATTCTATGTGCACCTATGGCAATAGCCGAGGTTCTGCTTATGCACTCAAAGCAGTCAAAGGTTGCACGGTTGGCAAATTTAGAAACATCTTGGGCATGTTTGACCAAAGTGAGAAAATCCTGTCTTCTATCCTCAGGAAGAATAGGACTTAAAGCTTCTAAATCATCTGTGACCTCCTTCAGGAACATTCCCATGTAGAGACTATAGGAACTGATCCTGGCAGAAGCATGGAAGCTTGGAAGACCCGACGTCCAAAAGCATCCAGGATTCTGCACTCACCTCCTGGAGGATTAGAGGCATGCCTCTTTGCACTCTTGATCCTTCTCATAGCTGATTCCACTACAATAGAGTGGTGAGGAAGCTGAGTCTTTTGGAAACCAGGAAAACGAGGGACTCGATACATAGTATCCAGTCTGCGAGAATGAGGAGAGGTGGTAAAAGGTGTCTCCCACATCCTTAACATGAGATCATATAAAATCTCATGAATGGGCAAGGTAGCTGCCTCCTTAGGAGTTTTACGATATTGTAGAATTTCCAACTCCTTGGCCCTTGGCTCTGTTTCAGGGGCCACAGTAATGGACAAGCCCCGAGCCACCTCCCTGATAAAATCCTGGAAGGAAATATCCTCTGGAGGAGACATCCTGCGCTTAGAGGAGGAGGGCTCCTCTGGGAGAAGCATTCCTGCATTGACAGAACTGTCAGAATCCTCAGATTCTTCTGAGGACTCAAAGTACCATCTGTCCGGATGCTCTTGAAGAGCCCGATACCCGTACCGACCGAAGTCAGTACCGGGAGTAACCGGTACCGGGGTATCGGTACCGGAGGGCATCGGATGACTGGGTACCGGCAAAGCAGACACCAATGCTGATGTCGATGTTATCGGTACCGCGGTTCCGAGGGCGTCGATGCCGCAAGGAGAGCCGCCAGACTGCGCTCAATAGCTAGGACTCTCTGGTCTATCGACGCTGCCAATGCCTGGATGTCGGTAGCGGAGGAGAGCGCCGGTACCCCAGAGCATGGCACCAATAGTTCTGCCGAGGTTGAGGCCTCGAGAACATCCTGGAGCCCCGATAATGCTTTGGAAGCCGAAGCCTCCCACCGGGGCAATTTTGCCGGTGCAGAATTCTCAAGGGCAACGCCAGAGGCATCTCGATGCTTAGAAGGAGATCTACCCTTTGAGGACCGGCTGGACTTATGTTTAATTACCTCAGATCCACGGGAGGAAGAAGCAGCCCTGGGAGACGTTGATGCCACCGAAGCTGCATCAGAGGGAAACAGGGTACTGAGCTTAGCAGCTCGGTTCTGCCGACCCCTTTTAGACATCATGGCGCAGGACATACAATCCGTGATGGAGTGGTCAGGACCTAAACATTTCAGACACCATTCATGGGTGTCGGTGACGGAAATGGTACCGCCACACTTGGTGCACTTTTTGAAACCTGAGGCAGGTTTCTCCATTGTAAGGAAAAGTTTTTGGGCCTAAGGCCCAAAAAAGCGCATGCACCTGAAGAAAAAAGAAAAAAAGTAGAATATATATATATATATATTTTTTTAAAGACAGAAATAATAATAAGAAAAAAAACGGCGGTACCGGTAAAGCGTCGAGGAAGGCAGAAGCGACCACAAAAAAGAAAGAAATAAAAATGAATTCTTCTGCGGTGACAGGAACAACGACCTGCTGGCTCCGTGGAAAAAGAAGAACTGGAGAGAGGCAGTTGGGAAAGGCGGGAAGGCAGCACGCAGGCGCTGTGGGATGCTCCCAAAAGCTTTCTAATTGGACGCGGGGGAGCGTTCCCGCGCAGGCTCCATCTGTACCGACGATACCCATATGTGATGACTACATTCCTGCTTGTTCCTGGAGATAGCCCTAATACTGATAGAAATACTAAACCTGTAATAGAGCAATACTCAGGGGCAAATATCAAACCACCCACAGTCTATAAAAATATCATAACCCACCCCCCACATCAAAAATCTTAAGTTTCGATAGCTCTGCTAATCTAAAGCTAAGAAAGCAAAAACACATTTAAACATTCTTCTTTAGAGAACCATGGTTTTTTTCACTTTATACTATTTCCAAGCCAACACAGTGACCTGCAAAACTTTCTGTGGAATCACTATATCAAGCATAAACTACCAAAATTCTCCCCCTCTTTAATTCAAAGAAAGAATACACAAAATTTACAGTCAGTATGTGAATCAAATGCATTTTTAATTTGCCATTTTAAAACAGCTTTGGGTATCCTGGAAAAAGACATGGAGGCAGATTCCACAACAGCTGCATATGTCCCGCACGCACATGCAAATCATGCACGGGTGTGATTCCAATCATATTTCACATCCGTGGGTATAGCACAGTTACTTACCTGTAACAGGTGATCTCTGGGAACAGCAGGAATTAGTCCTCACATATGGGTACGTCGGTACCGACGGAGCCTGCGCGGGAAAGCTCCCCAGCTTCCCAGAAGGAAAGCTTTTGGGAGCCTCCCACAGTGCCTGCGCGCTGCCTTCCCGCCTTTCTAACCAACTCTCCTCAGTTCAAGTTAAAACTGAGACAATAGAGAGAGAGAGGAAAGGAAAGATAGCGAGAGAGATACAACTCCTAGGGGAGGTGGGAGGGTTGTGAGGACTAATTCCTGCTGTTCCCAGAGATCACCTATTACAGGTAAGTAACTGTACTATCTCCAGGAACAAGCAGGAATGAGTCCTCACATATGGGGACTCCCTAGCTAAGATGCCTGGGAGATCCCCAAGGGTATGAGACCCTGAAAGGTTCCTCGTCTTCCTATGGATCTCAGGCATCCATTAAGGGACGGAGGGCAGGAGTTGTTTAAGAATGGAACAGGTGTCTGAGGACAGCCTAACCAAACAAGGCATCCCGGCGGGAGTCCTTGTCCAAACAGTAATGGGCTGTGAAGGTATGAACCGAGGCCCAGGTGGCTGCTCGACAGATCTGGTCGATGGACACAGAATGAAGATGAGCCATAGAGGCGGCCATGGCCCTCACATTGTGAGCTGTGACATGGCCCTCCAGAGAAAGGTTCTTACTCTGGTAAGCAAAAGAAATACACTGAGCAATCCAATTGGACAGTGTTCTCTTAGAGACTGGAAGTCCTAAATGAGAAGGATCAAAAGCAACAAAAAGCTGGGAAGACTTTCTATGTTGCTGTGTCCTGTATAAGTAAAAAGCAAGAGCTCTTTTACAATCTAGAGTATGAAGGTTCCTCTCTGCACTGGATGCATGAGGAGCTGGAAAAAAGACAGGTAAATATACCTCTTGATTAAGATGAAAAGGTGAGACCACTTTAGGCATAAAGTGAGGATTTGTCCTAAGGACTACCTTATCATGATGGAACCTTGTATAAGGTGGATTAGCCACTAGGGCCTGCAGTTCACTGATGCGGCGAGCAGAAGTGACTGCAATAAGGAAAATAACCTTCCAGGAAAGAAATTTCAAGGAGGTAGTGGCTAAAGGTTTAAAAGGTGGCTTCATAAGCTGACCAAGAACCAAGTTTAAGTCCCATGCCACCGGAGGAGGTCGAATGGGAGGTTTTGTTAAAGTTAGGCCTCTCATGAATCTTGCAATAAGAGGATGAGAGGAGATAGGTTGTCCATTGAGAGGCTTAAGGGCTGCTGCAATAGCACTCAAATGGACCCTTACTGAATTCGTTTTAAGGCCTGCATTGGAGAGATGCAGGAGATATTCCAATAGAGAATTCACAGGACGTGCCAGAGGGTCAAGACCCTTTTGAGCACACCAAATTGAAAATCTTTTCCACTTAAAAGCATAGGAACGTCTAGTGGAAGGTTTTCTGGAAGCATGGAGGATATCCTTCACTTGCTGAGAAAGATTGAAGTCTTGAAGGTCTAGGCCTTCAGTAACCAAGCTCTGAGGTGAAGGGACTTGGGATTTGGATTCCACAAAGTCCCTTCCTCCTGGGACAGAAGGTCTGGCGCAGCTCCCAAGTCCAGGGAGGGGGCTTGGGAGAGATGCAGAAGTAGAGGGTACCACACTTGGCGTGGCCAGCGTGGAGCTATGAGGATCATAGATCCTTGATCCCTCTGGAGTTTGAACAGAGTCTTGGGAATCAAGGGAATGGGTGGAAAGGCATACAGGAAGACCTGACCCCAATGAAGGAAGAAGGCATCCTTGGCCTGAACTCCCTGACACAGAATTCTGGAACAGAACCGGGGAAGTTTGGCATTCCACGGACTTGCAAAGAGGTCTATGTCCGGGGTTCCCCATTCCTGGAAGATTCTGAGTACCTGATCCATGTGCAGGGACCATTCGTGTGGAAACAGAACTCGACTGAGTCTGTCTGCCCAAGAGTTTTGGATTCCTGGGAGGTATACTGCCAGGAGATGGATTTGATGCTCTCTGGCGAAGGCCCATAATCTTAGAGCTTCGTTGCAAAGCGACAGAGAGCCAGTTCCTCCTTGCTTGTTTATGTAAAACATGGCTACTTGATTGTCCGTATGAATGAGGACTGTCATGTAGCTGAGGAGGGTATGAAAGACCTTGAGAGCTAGGAACACTGCTCGAAGTTCCAAGTGGTTGATATGAAGAGAGGTCTCCTGAGGGGACCAAATGCCTTGGGTGGAGAGGTCTTGTAGATGAGCTCCCCAACCTGTTTGGGAGGCATCTGTTGTGAGGGTTGCCTGGGGCAACAAAGGTTGGAAAGGGGACCCCAGCAACAGATTTTGAGTGGACATCCACCATTGGAGAGACCAAAAGAGACGTTTGGAGGTTGCTATTTGGTCTGAGAGAGCTCCTAAAGCTTGAGTCCACTGTGTGGACAAAGTCCATTGAGCTGCTCTCATGTGTAGGCGAGCATAGGGTACCACATGTACTGTGGAAGCCATATGGCCTAACAGCTGTAGCATCTCCCTGGCAGTTAAATGGCTCTTTGACTGAATCTGGGAGGCTAGCTGCACTAGACGTTGACAACGGGCCTGAGGAAGGTAGGCCCTTGCAGAAGTGGTGTCCAACCAGGCCCCTATGAATTCCAGGGACTGAGTAGGGATGAGCTGGGACTTTGGGAGGTTCACCACAAGTCCCAGGTATTGCAGAATGCGCCTGGTGCGGTTCAGGGAGATCTGAGCCTCCGACTGGGTTGGAGCTCGGATGAGCCAGTCGTCCAGATATGGGAAGACAAATATTCCCAGAGTGCGTAGAAATGCAGCAACTATTGCCATGCATTTGGTGAACACTCTTGGAGCAGAGGCTAGACCGAAAGGAAGCACTCTGTATTGGTAATGTTTTCCCTGGAACAGAAAACGTAGGAATTTTCTGTGAGATGGATGGATGAGGACATGAGTGTACGCATCCTTAAGATCTAGAGAACAAAGCCAATCCTGACTCTACAGGTATGGAAGGAGAGTGCCTAGAGAAAGCATCTTGAACTTCTCCTTGCATAGGAATTTGTTCAATTCTCTGAGATCTAGAATGGGTCTGTATCCCCCTGTTTTCTTTGGAATGAGAAAATAGGAGGAGTAAAACCCTGACCCCTGTTGAAGAAGAAGAACTTCTTCTATGGCCCCCTGGGCCAGAAGGGTAGTCACCTCCTGATCCAGAAGGTCGAGGAGAGATGTGGGAGAATTGAAGTGTCTCACCATGGTGTAGGGAGGAAGGTCTGAGAAATGAAGTTTGTAGCCCTCTCTTATGATAGAGAGGGTCCACTGCTCTGATGTGATTTGCTCCCATCTGGGAGCAAAATGAGCTAACCTTCCTGGAATGGTGAGAGGTTCTGGCTGTTGTAGAGCCAGAAAGGTTAAGTTCTCTAGTATCAAGTCAAAAACCCTGAGGGGGTTGGGACTGCTGAGTTGTAGCAGCCCCTGCAGGTTTAGGCCTGGCCTGTTTAGGTTGCTGACGCATAGTAGCAAAGCGACCTGTAGAAGATTGTTGGCCAGAAGTGGAAGGAAATCTGCTCCTTTTGTAAAAAGGCTTTTTGAAAGACTTTTTCTTGGCTGGAATGGAAGTTGACTTAGAAAGTCTATCCAGAGCAGAATTCTCTGCATCCATTTGAGTGGCTTTTATTTGCCACTCTTTGCCAAAGAGATTTTCACCCGTACAGGGCAGATTTCCTAAGCCATCCTGAACCCAGGGTTCTAGATCAGAAGCCTGGAGCCAAGCAATTCTGCGAGCAGCTATGGCAATGCCTGAGGCTCTGCTGGCACCTTCAAAGGAATCAAAGGCTGCCCTGTTGGAAAACTTTGAAATATCTTGAGTATGCTTAAGCCAAAGGAGGAATTCATCCCTTCTATCCTCTGGAATAAAAGGGAGAAAGTTGTGCAGCTTTTGTGCAACTTCCTTTAGAAACATACCCATATAAAGGCTATATGAGTTGATTCTGGCAATAAGCATACTGGCTTGGAAGATTTTCCTACCAAAAGCATCCAAGGTCCTGATTTCTCTTCCTGGGGGAGCAGAAGAGTGTTTTTTGGTACTCTTTATCCTTTTCATAGCTGATTGCACCACAATGGAGTGGTGAGGAAGCCGAGTTTTCTGAAATCCAGGACAAGGAGAGACACGGTACATAGTGTCCAATCTGCGAGAATGAGGAGAAAGGGTGAGAGGAGTCTCCCATAAGTCAATCATATGTTCATGAAGAATTTCATGAATTGGCAAGGTGACTGCCTCTCTGGGAGCCTTAGAGTATCCTAAAATATCACATTTTTTTGCTCTAGGCTCTGCTTCAGAGGTTACTGAAATAGAGAGTCCTTTAGCCACTTCTATTATGAAGTCTTGAAAGGACAAATCCTCTGGAGGAGACATTCTCCTTTTTGGAGAAGTAGGCTCCTCAGGAAGGGTAATGGATACTTCGGGAGACTCATCTGATGAATCAGAATCATCAGAGGAATCGAAGTATCGTCTGTTCCCTTCCAATGATTGATACGCGTATCGATTGGTACCGACATCGGGCGTCCCCGGTACCGGATCGGTACCGAGAGATAGCCCTGGACAAGGAACCTGAGTCGGTATCCTGACCGATGTCGATGCAGTCGGTACCAGTATCAGTGTTGGTACCGGTACCGGCGCCGGTACCGACAACGGGACTCGTTGCGGTACCGACGGCGTCGCAGCTTGAATAAAAGCCATTATAGCCTGTTGCATGGATTGCACAGTGTGATCCATGGACGCCACGACTGCCTGGATGTCGGTACCGGGAGATTGTGCCGGTACCCCAGAGCAGTCTAACAGGTGATCGGTTGAGGCCGTGCCATCGATGTCAACCTGTAACCCCATAGGAGAAGCTTTGGAAGCCGGAGCTTCCCGCCGGGGTTGTTTGGCTGGGGCAGGATCCTCGAGGGCAAGCCCGGAGGCATCTCGATGCTGAGAGGGAAATTTGCCCTTCAAGGACCTGCTAGGTTTATGTTTGGTTACCTGAGACCCATCAGGAGAGGAAGACCTGGAAGGTGTCGATGCCACCGCCGGTGCATCCGTGGAAAACAGCACATGGAGCTTGGCTGCTCGGTTCTGTAACCCTCGTTTAGACATTAGAGAGCAGGACTGGCAATCCGGAATGGAGTGTTCAGGACCCAAACATTTAAGACACCATTCATGGGTATCTGTAACAGAAATTGTACCGCTACACTTAGTGCATTTTTTGAACCCAGAGGCTGGTTTTTCCATGGGGGAAAATTTTCTTGTGGGCCTGTAGGCCTAAGAAGAAAAATACACCAAGTGAGGAAAAAGTATAATTTATTTATTTATTTTTTTGAAAGAAAAGAAAAGACCGGCGGTACTGGTCCGGCATCGGGGAAGGCAGACACGCGACCAAAGAAATACATTAAAATAAAGAACTTCTTCAGCGGTGACAGGAACATGACCTGCTGGCTCCGCGGAAAAGAAGAACTGAGGAGAGTTGGTTAGGAAAGGCGGGAAGGCAGCGCGCAGGCGCTGTGGGAGGCTCCCAAAAGCTTTCCTTCTGGGAAGCTGGGGAGCTTTCCCGCGCAGGCTCCGTCAGTACCGACGGACCCATATGTGAGGACTCATTCCTGCTTGTTCCTGGAGATAGACGTACATGTATTTCTGTGATCAGGCTGGGGACGTTTTCATAGATCGGGCAGATCGTGCAGGTGTAAACTGTGAAAACATTTCCGCCCCCATGAAGTGAGGCAGCATGTCAAACAGGAAACAGGATGTTGTAGGTCCCCCCTCCCACTGCTGTGGAAACCATATCGCACTGTGACAGAATGGCCACCAGGCAGCCCAACTTCTCTGAAGCAGAAACACACCTCCCCTGCAGGCTTGTACTTGAAGAGGAGGAGCTGCTGTTGCCCAGAGGACACAGAAGGCCAGTACAAGCAAGGGGGTGAGGGGGCTGAGATCTGTCACCAAGTGCGCCCCTACTGGCATAGTAAAGTAAGGGCGTCCGGGGTCATTTAATTTGTATCAGAGTGTATTCAAGCTGAAGGACCAAAAGGATTGTGGTCCTTATAGTATAGAACTCCCTGAAAAGAATAACTACACCAAGTATAGGGTAAATAAGGCTTTATTTCCCCGATTAATGCTCTAGGTTCAATGGGACATCAACATAAAGTGGAGGTAACGCTTTCCTCAAACAATAAAGTTCCACCATGGACTAAACAGTTAAAGGTTGTAAGCTCTACAATTGACTGTTTAGCTGGGTTAGGGGATTTTCCAAAACAATAGAAAACAATATCAGAACAAAATGGTTATCAGCTTCACCATATGCAGACTTAGTTCTTCGCTATACAATTAGCATGGCAAGCAAACTACTTCTTAAGCAAAAGTTACATTCCATAGGCTCGTTGTGAGGCATGGGAACACTGGAGCTAAAATCCAAGTCCATTGATTCTGGATCGCTACCCTCTTCAGAGTTAAGAATATCTTCAGAGTCTCTTAATTCCTCACAGAAGTTCCTTGGCTGCTCATATAACTTTCTTAAAACACTTTTAGGAAGTGGCTTTAAATAGTTAGCTTTACTTCTTTTATGATACTGAGGTTTATCTACTTGCATAAGACTTTCCTCATTTAAGGTTCCTTTTAGAATGAAAGGCTTTTCATACCTTAGCTTCCGAGGAGCGCCACGCCCAGGATTCAGTTTACAACGTAGCTTTTCCTGCTGACCAACTGTCTTGTGCACTGCTCCACAATCCAGGCTGCTAGGAAAACCAGACGTGGATTTCCCCTCTCTATCTTTCAGGGTAAGAGGATCAATGTAAAAGGCATCTCCTTTCCTTGTGCCTTTATGGTTTGGCTCAAAGGACTTACTTGGAGTTGGAGAACTTCTTTCAACAGGCAGGCTGCTTCTCTGGGCTTTATCCCATAGAGTATACCCCTTTTGGCTCCTGCCACCTAGAGCTGGCCGCAGCTGGAAACTGTCCTGTTCCAGGCTTCTCTCAGAGCTTGTGCTGCCGGTCCTTCTGACCTTGCCCTTGGCATTTCCCCAGGACTGAGTCTTGCCACTGTCTGGGTCCGTTCTTCTCCTTCCTTCTCCTGTTACTATTCCCGGTACCCTCGCTGGTACCCTTCCGGTTATTCTGTCGGCTACCCTCCTTGGTGCCTCTCTTCCGTGCCTTCCTGCGTCCCGGTGCTCTTCCCGGTCCTGGTCACGGTGCTGGTCCTTTTGCTGGAGCCTTTGCTGGACTCCCTGGTCTCTTTGCTGGACTCCTTGCTGGACTCTCTGGGGCTGGTCTCTTTGCTGGAGCCTTTGCTCTTGGATTCTGTGCTGGTCTCCCCCTCTGCTCATCTGATTTCCCTTATAAAGGGATTTCTGGCTTGCATGCTGTGAGTTTGAGGACAGGTGAAAGCACTTATCATTAAGGTGCTCAGTGCTTGAGCACGTTGCGTCAGGTACTGTGTAACTGTTCATGCGCCCTCTGGCTGAGCTACACTGGAACTGCGCTCTCTGCTTTTTCTGAGATTCATGCAAATCAGGAGTTTTTTCAAGACTGTTTCTTCCCTAGATCCAGCTTCATGACATATCCCCCGAGTTAAAATATTACAAGCTGAGTGTTCAGTTTCACTACAGCTTGTAATTGCAGCTCCATCAACTGCTTTACAAGGCTGCTCTTTGTCTCTAAACTCCTGGCTATGGCAACGTGAGTGCCCTACCTTGTATTGAGATCCTTTCCCGACTGACGTACACAGGGCTAGTCTCTCACGCCAAAGCCTCAGGACGTTTATATGGTATGTCTGCTCACGTCCGTTTGTGTCTCTTACCAAATAAGAGGTAGGACTAAGTGGTTTGACAATCTCATACAGTCCCTTCCACTGGGCCTCAAACTTTGCGGTAGGCCCGGATACTAAAACTACCACTCTATCACCAGCAGTAAGTTGTCTGGGCACCGTACCCTTGTCATAATATTTTTTCTGCTTTTGCTGATTATCTTTCAAATTCTCTTCAGCCAGCTTGGAAGCCCGTTTTAAACGGCTTCTCAATTGTTTCAAGAATTGTGGAACGCCGCATTCATTTTCCACGGGTTCCACCCACTGCTCCTGGAGAATGTCCAGCAGTCCTCTAGGTGATCTCCCATACAACAGCTCGTATGGGGATGTGCCCAATGAACTTTGCGTCCTCTCTCTGCACGTGTACAGAATGAACGGGAGGACTACATCCCACTCAGTCATTTTGCCATCTAATGACCGACGCAACATCTGTTTTATGGATTGATTCATGCGTTTGAACAATCCATTACACTGTGGGTGGTAGGCCGACGTCTTCAAATGACGGATTCCAAACGCGTCCCAGACCTGCGCCAGGTATCGGGACATAAAATTACTCCCTCGGTCTGACAACACCTCCCGAGGAAATCCTATCTCACAAAAGAGTTTTATGAGCTCATTAGCAATGGTTTTTGCGGATATATTCCTTAAGGGCATTGCCCACGGGAACCGTGTGGCATAATCTATGATAACCAGTATATACTGGAATCCTCTGGGAGTTTTTACTAGAGGACCCACTATATCGACCGCCAGCCTTCGCGTAGGGTCCGAGATTATTGGCATCGGCTGTAAGGGTACCTTCCGGTGGACGGAGAGAGGTCACCCGCTGGTAGGAGGCACAGGATTCACAGAACTGCGAGGTTTCCTTGAACACTCCCGGCCAATAAAACCTGGCCAATATTTGGTCGAGTGTTCCCTGTGTGCCTTTATGACCGCCTATTGGGTGGTCATGAGCCAACCTAAGCACCGCGGACTTGAAGGTATTTGGAACTACTACTTGCTTCCGCACTTCCTGGGTCCGTGGGTTGATGGCTTCCCTGTATAGTGTTTCCTCCTCTATTACGAAACTTGGAAAGGTATTTCTCTTTTCCCGTGCGTATTCAAACGCACGCCTTAGTGCGGGATCCTCCCTTTGTTCCTTTATAAACGAAGGGAATTTTTCCACCAGCTCTGCTGGGATCCAGGGTAATCCTTTCCCTGCTTCCAAGTCTGCCCGGCCTTGAGAGCGGTGTTGCTTCTCCTTACGCTTCTCTGCCGTTGATTTCTTTATTTTTGTTGAGGGCTCCCCTATTAAGTCGTCATGCGAAGGAAGGTCCCCCAAACCGGTATCATGGGAGCAAGAAGGCTTCTCTGAAGTTTCTGCTTGGGAACGCGTGGAGACAAAAACTTCCTGAGGACGTAATCCTTCCTTTAATGCTCTTTCAAAGTGAGGCCAGTCCCGGCCTAAGACTAAGCCTCGTGGTAGCCTAGGTACCACAGCTATCAACATTTTTTTAGTTGTTCCTAAACCTCTCACAGTTAGGTTATACACAGGATACAATGTTGCCGTGCCATGAACACATTTTATTTTTACTTGGCGTTCTGGTTGATCAGGTGCGGATTCTGCTCGCTCTTTGACTAAAGACCAAAGCTTGCGAGAGATCATTGTTTGATCCGCACCGGAATCAAGTAGTGCCTTGGTTGGAACTCCTTGCACAAACACATCCAAGACTAAACCCTCGCATGGCACTTCTCGGTTTTCTCCTAGGAGAACCATGCGTGCTTGGCATTCAGCTCGCATATGACCTGTTTTTCCACAAGCAAAACATCTTTTATCCACATTCTTTGATAAATCATCTTTACACTTTATACTGTGTGGCTTAGAATGAGACAGAGCTCCTAAGGACTGTTTGTAAGTACCCAAGGCCTTTTCAGATACGTTTTTAGAATTTTGGGTAGCCAAATCTGCTTCCAAATATCTTTCTGTTAGGCTGATGGCCTGTGCCGTGGTACTACAATTTTGGAGAATTAGAAAGCTCTGCATATTGCTAGGCACTGCATGCATAAACTGTTCTAGGACTATTTCATCCATAATTGATTCCACATTCTTACCAGCAGGTCTTAGCCATTTTTCCGCTATGCTCTTAAGCCTGTGGCCTAATACTTTTGGAGTCTCACCCCTCTTAAGGTGAGCGGCTCGCAGCATGCGATTATATACGAGTGGGGTCATGCCTAGGCGCTCGCGAATGGCTTTTACCACCTCGGTATAATCTGCAGCTAATGCAGTCGGCATTGCCCGATAGGCGGATAGCGCCTCCCCTGTAAGTGAAGCAGCTAGCCTAATTGACCATTGCTCTTTTGGCCACTTTATTGCACTCGCTATCCTTTCAAAGGAGTCAATAAAGTCATCAACATCATCGGTGGGTGACAGTTTTCCTAAGCACAAAGAGTCAAAGGCGCCTGGCCCTAGTGACCAGTTGCCTAGTCCAGAAACCTGTTCCTGTTGGCCGGAGGTTCCCCCTGACATCTTCTGTTGCTGGGTGGCCCAAGCCTCCATTAGCTGAAGAATGGGTTTCTGCTGCTCTTGTAGCGCTAGGATAGCTTGTTGTTGTGTGTGAGCAGCAAGCTCCCTCTGCTTTTCAAACTGCATCATCATCCAGTTCAGCACTTCTTTCTGCTCTATGATGATGGACTTTACCTAGAAGAGATGGAGAAAAAACAAAACCAAGTGTGGTTCTACAACACTTAGCCCTTTTCTCCCTTTACTGTGGGTTTTTTTTTTTTCCACCCGTATCCAGACCAGTCTACCCCTCTACCTTTTACCTGGTAGCAGAGTAGATTCACGCTTCCAGTAAGAGGTTGCAGCAGCTCCTTGACATAGCCTCTACGACTGCTGATCGCACCAGACGAACTCCTCTCCTGGTGTTGTCTTGGTCCTGGGGTTTTTTTTCTTGAACCCAATCAGGATTTTTTTTTTTGACTCCGTTCCGGATTCTCTCAGACACCACTCCGGGTTTTCTCATACTCCACTCCGGGTTTTCTCACACTCCACTCCGGGTTTTCTCACACTCCATTCCGGGTTTTCTCATAGTCCGGTTCGGGTTTTCCCACCCAGTAATGTTGTTTTTTTTACTTTGTTTTCCACTTTAGCATCTTAGGGCGTTGTCCCAACATCCAACAACTACACCATTATGTCACCAAGTGCGCCCCTACTGGCATAGTAAAGTAAGGGCGTCCGGGGTCATTTAATTTGTATCAGAGAGTATTCAAGCTGAAGGACCAAAAGGATTGTGGTCCTTATAGTATAGAACTCCCTGAAAAGAATAACTACACCAAGTGTAGGGTAAATAAGGCTTTATTTCCCCGATTAATGCTCTAGGTTCAATGGGACATCAACATAAAGTGGAGGTAACGCTTTCCTCAAACAATAAAGTTCCACCATGGACTAAACAGTTAAAGGTTGTAAGCTCTACAATTGACTGTTTAGCTGGGTTAGGGGATTTTCCAAAACAATAGAAAACAATATCAGAACAAAATGGTTATCAGCTTCACCATATGCAGACTTAGTTCTTCGCTATACAATTAGCATGGCAAGCAAACTACTTCTTAAGCAAAAGTTACATTCCATAGGCTCGTTGTGAGGCATGGGAACACTGGAGCTAAAATCCAAGTCCATTGATTCTGGATCGCTACCCTCTTCAGAGTTAAGAATATCTTCAGAGTCTCTTAATTCCTCACAGAAGTTCCTTGGCTGCTCATATAACTTTCTTAAAACACTTTTAGGAAGTGGCTTTAAATAGTTAGCTTTACTTCTTTTATGATACTGAGGTTTATCTACTTGCATAAGACTTTCCTCATTTAAAGTTCCTTTTAGAATGAAAGGCTTTTCATAGCTTCCGAGGAGCGCCACGCCCAGGATTCAGTTTACAACGTAGCTTTTCCTGCTGACCAACTGTCTTGTGCACTGCTCCACAATCCAGGCTGCTAGGAAAACCAGACGTGGATTTCCCCTCTCTATTTTTCAGGGTAAGAGGATCAATGTAAAAGGCATCTCCTTTCCTTGTGCCTTTATGGTTTGGCTCAAAGGACTTACTTGGAGTTGGAGAACTTCTTTCAACAGGCAGGCTGCTTCTCTGGGCTTTATCCCATAGAGTATACCCCTTTTGGCTCCTGCCACCTAGAGCTGGCCGCAGCTGGAAACTGTCCTGTTCCAGGCTTCTCTCAGAGTTTGTGCTGCTGGTCCTTCTGACCTTGCCCTTGGCATTTCCCCAGGACTGAGTCTTGCCACTGTCTGCGTCCATTCTTCTCCTTCCTTCTCCTGTTACTATTCCCGGTACCCTCGCTGGTACCCTTCCGGTTATTCTGTCGGCTACCCTCCTTGGTGCCTCTCTTCCGTGCCTTCCTGCGTCCCGGTGCTCTTCCCGGTCCTGGTCACGGTGCTGGTCCTTTTGCTGGAGCCTTTGCTGGACTCCCTGGTCTCTTTGCTGGACTCTCTGGGGCTGGTCTCTTTGCTGGAGACTTTGCTCTTGGATTCTGTGCTGGTCTCCCCCTCTGCTCATCTGATTTCCCTTATAAAGGGATTTCTGGCTTGCACGCTGTGAGTTTGAGGACAGGTGAAAGCACTTATCATTAAGGTGCTCAGTGCTTGAGAACGTTGCTTCAGGTACTGTGTAACTGTTCATGCGCCCTCTGGCTGAGCTTCACTGGAACTGCGCTCTCTGCTTTTTCTGAGATTCATGCAAATCAGGAGTTTTTTTCAAGGCTGTTTCTTCCCTAGCTCCAGCCTCATGACAGATCGTATCCGTGGCACTCTGGCACAGTGAGTACATGAATAGCAATACACACATGAGAAGAGGAAGCAGTAGGAAGACAGCACTGTAGGGAGCTAGAAAATCTAGCAGACATAAGAGGATGCAAATTAAAGCTAGGAATTGAGTGTGTGCTACTATTATTAATAATTTATTTAGCGCTACAAGATGTACGCAGCACTGCACAAACATATAAAGAAGACTGTGGCAGGAATGCTGAAGAAATGCAGCTAGAAGATGGGAGCACATATGGAGAGACTGAAACTGGCAAACATAAAGTGAGGGAGAGAGAGCGGAAATGGAAAGGATGTGTTACCTGCAGAAGGTAACGCTACAAAGCCAAAAGTACACATGCATTCATGTTGAGCAGAAACAAAGGGCAGATACCAAGAACAGCAGTACCAGTGAACAACCCAAAAGTGGGTTACAGGATGCAAGGTTCCACATTAGGAAGCACCAACCTGGAAAAAAGATTTAGGTGTCATTGTGGATAATATGTCGAAACTCTCCGCCCAGTGTGCTGCGGTAGCCAAGAGAGCAAATAGAATGCTAGACATCATAAGGAAAGGAAAGGAATAGAGAATAAAACAAAGAATATGCTTATTTATATATTTATCAGGGTGTTTGTACCACAATATAATTTAGGAACAACAGTTTACATTGTAACTTAAACTTTGTAATGTACATTTAACAGGGACATTGATAACTTGGATCATATATTAACTTTCTTTTGATGCAATAGAGGGTTAAGTGACTTGCCTAAGACCACAAGGAGTGCTAGTGGGAAATGAACTCTGGCCTCGAGGTTATCAAGCCAGTGCTCTAATAGGCTACACTCCTCCTTCCTCTCCATTTGGGATCTCTAGTGTTCCATGGTGTGACCACACCTTCAATATTGTGTGCAATTCTAGTTACTATATCTTAAAAAGTATATAGTGGAATTAGAAAAAGTATGGAGAAGAGCCAACAAAATGGTAAAGGGGATGCAACAATACCCTTCTCAGGAAAGGCTCAAAAGGTTAAGAGCTCCTCAACTTGGAAAAGAGACAGCTGAAGGGAGATACGATAGGTGGTCTATAAATTGATGAGTGGACTAGAATAGGTAAACATACAGTAGATCAATGTTTATGTTGTTTTTTTTATTCCCTTCTAGTCAATGCTGATTCCTGGCAACCCAAAAAACATAAAAAAACAAACCCCCAAACCAACAAGGAAAGATCACCCTGTGCACTGTGCACCACATTAAAATTTTTGTCCTCCTATATCAGAACTTGGAGGATCATTGTGTCATGAAAAATATCCTCCAAGTTCTGCCACGAATTTCCTTTTATGCTGTTTGGACTGCCTTTCAAATAAGTGAAGATGTTTTAATTTACATTTGAATAAAAAGGGATATTATGGTCATCCGAGAGGGTGAATATGTTTGTACCCCTCTCCTGACCGTTTGGCCTGACAAAATTATAGTGTGGTGCACAGCACACAGGGGGACTCCTAGCAACCCAGCTTCCCCTGTGTTTTCTTGGCAAGAATAACCAGGAGTAGATTAACAAGCCTTTCCTTCATAGCGGGTAAAATGACTTGCCCATGGAGCACCTGAGGGAATCAAACCTTGAGCTGCTGGGTACTAGGGTATTGCGCTAACCACTAGGCTAACCCTTCACTCGAGATGTTCACATCATCCAAAAACAGAAAGACTAGGGGACACACAATAAAGCATAGTTACTCACCTGTAACAGGTGATCTTCGGGAACAGCAGGAATTTAGTCTTCACATATGGGGGACGTCGGAACTGACGGAGCATGCGCGGGAACGCTCCCCAGCATCCAAGAGGAAAACTTTTGGGAGCATCCCACTGTGCCTGCGTAGCTGTCTTCCCGCCTTTCCAGCTCTCCCTCCTCAGTTGAGTTTGTAGCTGAGATAAAAGGAGATAAGGAGAAGAAGAAGAGAAAGACCTACAACTCCTAGGGGAGGAGGGTGGGTTGTGAAGACTAAATTCCTGCTGTTCCCGGAGATCACCTGTTACAGGTGAGTAACTCGCTATCTCCGGGAACAAGCAGGAATGTACTCTTCATATATGGGACTCCCTAGCTCGGAGATGCCAGAGAGATGACCTCAGGGTCAGCTGTGGAATCACAGATATGGCTAAAGAGGTCATGTATCCTCCAAGGATGTCTGGTATCAAAACCTGGGATGGAAGGTAGGAGTTGATCTAAGTCTGAAAGAGATGCTGGAGAACAGCTTGGCCAAACAAGGCGTCCCAGCAGGAGTCCTTGTCCAGGCAATAATGAGCAGCAAAAATGTGGACAGAAGACCAAGTTGCTGCCTTGCATATCTCATCAATTACAGAGCATAGATTTGCCATAGAGGCAGCTATGGCTCGAACATTATGGGCAGTGACATGACCCTCGAGATAAAGTCCTGCTTTTTTATAGGCAAAAGTGATGCAGTCAGCTATCCACTTGGAGAGAGTCCATTTGGATACTGGCAAGCCAAGGTGACTCGAGTCAAAGGAAATGAAAAGTTGGGAAGATTTTCGGTGCTCTCGAGTTCTCTGGAGATAAAAAGCTAAGGCACGTTTGCAGTCCAGAATGTGAAGGGTTGCCTCTGCCCTAGAGGAATGAGGTCTAAGGAAAAAGACAGGAAGGTAGACTGACTGGTTGAAATGGAAGGGCGAGACCACCTTTGGCATAAAGTGAGGATGAATCCTAAAGACAACCTTATCATGGTGGAATCGTGTATAAGGAAGGTCAGCCACCAAAGCCTGGAGCTCACTAATGCGTCTTGCTGAAGTGAGGGCAATAAGGAAGATGACCTTCCATATGAGAAACTTCAGTGAAGTAATGGATAGAGGTTCAAAGGGCAGCTCGAGAAGCTGTCCTAGAACAACATTAAGATCCCATGTCACTGGAGGGAATTTAATGGGAGGTTTAGTTAATAGAAGACCCCTCATGAAGCATGCTACTAGCGGCTGAGAAGAGATGGACTGGCCATCTAAGGGCATGTGAAAAGCCACAATTGCACTTAGATGTACTCTTACTGAATTGGATTTGAGTCCAGAAAAAGATAGATGGAGGAGATACTAAAATAATGATGCCACTGGAGCTGAGAAGAGGTTAAGATCCCTCTGAGAAAACCAGAGAGAAAATCTACACCAACTGAAGGTATAGGAGTGCCTGGTGGATGGCTTCCTAAGAGGATGCCCTTATCCTTCTGGAAAAGGTTAATGTCCTAGAAGGCTATGCCTTCAGCAGCCATGCTGTGAGATGGAGGGACTGCGGATTGGGATGGAGCAGCGTCCTGAGAGGGGAGATCTGGAGCAGATCTCAGATCTATGAGTTGAACCCAAGACAGACATAGAAGGAGAGGGTACCATGGTTGACATGGCCAGCATGGGGCTATGAGTATCATGCAGCCCTTGTATCATGCGACTGCACCTTGAATATTGTGTGCAATTCTGGTCGCCATATCTTAAAAAGGATATAGCGTTATTAGAAAAGGTACAGAGAATAGCCACCAAAATGGTAAAGGGGATGGAAGGATACCCCTATGAAGAGTTTTCCTTTTTAAATCGGCACTTAACGTCACTGAATTAAAATCACTGCTCCAATTAGATTATAGCATGCCATTCTACTTCTGCATTTAACCTTTTTGGAGCCACTGTCCGAAGATAAAAGATCTACATCTGCTCCTTGTAATTCAATTTTGCTTCTCGATCCCCCACCTCTTCAATTCTCAGGTATATGATCAATTACTTTCCACCACAAGTCTTCAAATAAATGATTTTTCATAATGCAGTGTTCAACCAATGCAGCTGATCATGTTTGGGTATTATGCATCTTTGATCAATGTTCCTAGAGCCAAATTTTTATAGCTTTCTGTTTGTCTATCCTATTGCAGATTTTGGTATCATCCACGAAGAGAAAAACCTTACCTGATGGTCCTTCTGCAATATCACTTACAAATATTTTAAAAAGAATCAGAACAAGGACAGATTACTGCAGAATAATAGCACTTGTAAATGTCCTTATTCTCAGAAAGAAAATCTATTTACCATACCTTGCTGCTCCCCAATTAACCAGTTTCTAATCCTGTCCATCCCTTTAGGCTCCATCCCTAGGGCGCTCAATTTAGAAGTCACCTGTGTGGAACCATATCAAAGGGTTTACTGAAATCTAAATACACCACATCTAGTGCTCTCCCTCAGTCCAACTGCCTGATCACCTCAGATCCTACAATCCATTGGATTCCAGAAACCTCACTATCGTTTCCATTAATTTACTCAAAGTGGTCAAACTAAGACCAGGGCTCGAGTTCCACTAGCACTCTTTGTGGCCTTGGGCAAGTCACTTAACCCTCCATTGCCTCAGAGGAATCCAAGTAATCAGTGGTTCTGTTTAATGTACATTACCAAGTTTAAGTTAAATATAAACCACTTTGACTAAAATGATAAAGCAGTACAAAACCACTTGTTAAATAAATAAATAACTGTACTAATGCCAATGTATAAGTCACTGGTGAGGCCTCACTTGGAATACTGTGTTCAGTTTTGGAGACCACATCTTGCAAAGGATGTAAAAAGACTGGAAACTGTTCAGAGGAAGGCAACCAAAATGATTTGGAGCCTGCGTCAAAAGCCTTATGAGAAGAGACTTGAAGACCTAAAGATGTACACTTTGGAGGAGAGGAGGGATAGGGGAGATATTATTCAGACCTTTAAATACTTAAAGAGAAATAATGAACAAACCTCTTCCAAAGATGGGGAAGCTGTAAAACTAGAGGGCATAACATGAAGCTGCAGGGGGTAAATTGAAAGGCAATGCCAGGAAATACTTTTTCACTGAAAGGGTGGTGAATGCTTGGAATGCCCTCCCGATGGAAGTGGTGGGAGCAAATACAGTGACAGAATTCAAAATGGCATGGGACAGACACAGTGGATTTCTTTACAGCAACAGGATAAAATCAAAATAAAATTAACTATCTAATTTCTCAACAAACAGGGGTGTCCTACACGGAGCGGAGGATTCACCCCTAAACAAAGACATGGGAGGGGTGGCCTGCACGGAGCGACAGGTGCACCTACTCTTGCCATCTTACTGGGCAGACTAGATGGACCATACTGGTCTTTATCTGCCGTCATTTACTATGTTACTATGTAAATAAATAAATGGCCTGTAGTTACCAACCCTCCTCAATTCCACGTTTGTGTAGAGGGACCACATGCACCCTTTTTCCAGTCCTCTGGGACCATTCCCAACTCTTAAGCACTGAAAAGGTAGACAGAAGAGCTGTCAGAACTTCCCCAAGTTCTTCAATACTCTTGGATGCACCCCATCTGGATCCATTGCTTTGTTTACTTTAAGTTATCAACTCCTCATGAACACAGTCTTCTGAAAATTGTTCAAGATCCACCTCACTTCTTTTCCTATTTGGGTATTTATTTATTTATTTTATTTACTTAGCTAGGAGTGGAGGAGTGGCCTAGTGGTTGGGGCAAGGAACTTCAGGCCGGAAGGTCGGGGTTCAAATCCCACTAGAGGACAGCAACCTTGGGCCGGAAGGACTGGGGTTTCTAGTCCCACAGGTGCTCCTTGTGGACTTGGGCAAGCCACTTAACCCTCCATAGCCCATGTTCCCTGTAAAATAGTTATCTCCAAGTTATAATGCCCTGTTCAATGTAATTTCAGTTTGTTCAATGTAAACCGCCTTGATGATATGAAAGGCGGTATATAAGAAATGTTAAATAAAATAAATAATAAAAATAAATAAAATTATATACTGCTTTTCACCAGGTCAAAGCGGTTTCCAGAGAACAGGAAGATTTTACAATGAACAATATATGTTTAAAAGGCAATACAGTAACAGCTAACATTTGACAATTTAACATTTTGTAACATTTTGTTTATAGAACATTTTAACTGATATATACAATTATTTACAATTGTAAATCTGTTGTTGAGTTATGTTGATGGAGAGGGTTTAGTTGGGGGGACCAAAGCATTCAGTGAATAAGCGTGTTTTTAGGTGTTTGCAGAATGTAGGGAGACTGGTGATGTTTCTTAGTGTGTATATAGTAGGGAGTTCCATAAAGAGGGAGTGTAGAGCTTGAATGCTCTGTGTCATATTTGTTGGTTGTATTTGTGTTTGGCTTGAGGTATGTTGAGTTTGTTGATTGTAGTCCATCTTCGAGGTCTGGAAGTTTGAGGTTTCTGTAGTAGAGATTTAAGGCAGGTTTCCGATTGGGAATGAAGTGCTTTGTGTGTGAGGAGGATGCATTTGTAATTTATTCTACTTGTGAGGGGCAGCCAATGAAATTGCTTTAGGATGGGGGTGATATGGTCATATTTATTTGCGCCCTGTAAGGTACGTGCAGCAGTGTGTAATGCTGTTTGTAGGGGGAAGTGTGTTGATTGGGGTAGACCTTGATAGATATTGTTGCAAAAGTCTGCATGGGGAAGGGTGAGCTTGCAGTGCAGAGCTGAAGTCTGTTGGTTCTAAAAGGGGGCAGAGTCACTGCAGGATATTCATTTTGAAGTATATTGTCCTTGCTGTCATTGTTATCTTGGTTTTGAAGGATAGTTGTTGGTCTATAGTGATACAGAGGTATTTCAGTTCAGTTTTAAGTTATCAGTATGTTGTTTAGTTTTATGTTAGGTGGGGTGTGAATAAGATGTCTTTTGTAATGAACATCGCCTAAGTTTTCTTAACCTTTGAGAGGCCGCTCATAGAAGCAATTGCTTCTAATACTTAATTGTTATGTATTTTAGTACACTACATGTAAATATGTCAAATATAAATTTTCAGCTAATTTGTATATGTACTTCCTAGGAAAAAGCATGTTCCATTTGTGGAACGTTGGCCCCTCCAAGCGTCATTTTTTCAAAAATTTTAATTGCTTTTTTTATTGAGTATCATAAACTGGAAACAAACAAATACTTCAATTAAGCAATTTTTAAAAGTAATTAGACACAAACGGAGATGACTGTACAATAAAGCTTGAAGGGAAAATTTCAGCGAGTGTGAAAATCCAGAACACACTTCTCGTGCAGGCGCTTGCCACAAAACTGGCACCATTTTTTTGTATTCTTTGAGCAGACAATGCAACGACCTTGGCTTGTAGAAGACAAATAGTGACTGGTGTTAGCTGAAGCTGTAATAGCAGAGGGAATCAAAGCTGTTGGGCCACCTTTTCGAGAATGATAGCCCTCGAGTCCAACTTTCATAGCCACCAAAGCAACCTCGCGGCGGAAATCCAAGTGACTCAGGGCTTGTTTGCCCAAAAGATGACATTGCAAACGCCAGGCAGCAACAACGGCCATATTTAGACCATTAATAAAAAACAAGATTCACCATGAAAACCCGTCCCCGAAATTTAAATATTTTTTGTTGAAGCGCACCGGAGGAGGAATGGAACTGTAATCTACCCACACCAGGCAGTAAGCTGCTTTTATTCAAAGAGGTTCTGCACCACACAAATCTTTAAAAACGTAACTTAACTGAACTGAAAGTGTCCATGTTCCACCAGGATATTATCACACCGTTGCCAAAGAAGAGTATTTGCACGACGTGCACGTTTCGGGATAAACCCTGTATCAAGTGCCTTGGTCGCGTTCACCAGCAACTATGGTTGAAAAAACACCGTCATCCAATTTGACATGACTGTAACCACACTGTTGTCATTCCAACGGGGACACACCACATTACCATCACCACGGTAATCATATTCGCCACGAGGCTTTTTGGCAAGCTCCTTTGAAGAAACCAAGGGGCACTTGCTGGTACGGTTTTCACGAACAGTTCCAACAGCACGAAAGCCTTTTGCTTTCAGATCAAACATGAGATCATATGACGTGAAATAGTTGTCAAAAAACAAGCTGTGATGATTTGGATTTTCAACAACTGATATCAAATCAAGAACAACTCTAGTGCCAAGTGGAACATTGTACTGAGGACCATCTTTTTCCTTGGCACCAGTGTAAATTTGCATCAAAAATGGATACCCAGCAGGGCAGCACAACATCCATACTTTATAACCGAATCGAATTAGCTTACCTCGAATAAAGATTTTGCAACTGTGGTGCCCGTAATATGGCACCATTGATTCATCAATACTCAAGTTTTCACTGAACACTCCACTGGCTTTCACAAACTGTGCTGTGAGGTGATCGTAAAATGGCTCAATTTTTGCTACTTTTCCAGGTTGCAAATTGAGATTATCAACAATGTGGAAGTAAGTTTTCAAATCCCGGAAACGTTTGCGACTCATTATCTTTGGGACAATATTATTGCTCAAATCCTTGGTGGTCGACCAATAGTGACTTTCTTTGGGCAACTGGTGGTATCCACTGAGGAGCAAAATGCCAAAAAAACGAATCAACTCGTCCCCATTTGTATCAATATTTGCCAATTTCTGCTGAGCATAAATATTGGTCATACTGGCAAGATGATCAATGTAATCATCACCAAAAATTTGCATAAAGAGGTCAAAGGGAGATTTATCAATCAAATCAGTGCGAAGATCGGCTAATTTTTCGGGAGATGCTTCTGGCATTGGAGTCAAAAAGTCATCCCTCTTCATCCATTTTGGGGTTGATTTTATCCACTTACGCTTTTTTGCTTGTTGAGCTGACTGATAATTAGATAAGAGCTCACTGTCACTGTCACTTTCTATCAGCTGGTCACTTCCCTCGGATTCCACATTAGCAACTTTTTGAATATCCAGATCTAATTCACCACACACTTCGCCAGGCTCAATAGACTCCAAATTTTCTTCATCAATTTCTTCAATGTCTGAAGCAGCCATTTCATCATTAGGTGGCAAAATCAAAATGTCGGCTTCTTCTACATCTGAATCTTCCGCAATGTGTGTTACTGCTTCTTGAAGCGTCAGGCAACGGTATTTAGGCATTATAACTATATAGAATTAGTTGAATAAGAATCCTGCAAAAAATATGGCAGAAATTGTAAAATGAAAAAAATGACACCCGGAAGTCCCAACGTTCCACAAGTGGAATACATGGAAAGAAGTAATCACAAAAACATGAATAGGTTACTGACATGCATAAAACCTGACCAACACACTCATAAAACATTCCAGAGTATGAATCTCACCCTAATAAGACAGACGGACATGTGAGAACAAAATTGTAGAGAGATATATTACATAAACCATAAAGTGCCAACTTTGGTCTACTTTGGCATACTGTAGAAGGGGTATATCGCCAATTGGAAAAAAAAATTTATTGCTTAAGAGGGTCAATGTCTATAAACTCATTGACAAAGTTTCATCTAATTTGCTTGAAAATTGATAAAGCTATATCATTGCAAAAATATGTTCCACATGTGGAATGTTGGCGCCTAAGTTGATGGATAAATTGTTGGTTGAAAGCCAGTGTGAAACTTCTGAAAAGCAGTCTTGAATTTGTCTGTAGTTAGGTTGATTGGAGAGTAATGGGCAGTAAAGCATTGTGTCATCAGCGTATATGTGATAATTGTGTTTTTTAATAATTGTGCATAGGGGTTGAAGGTATAGGTTGAAGAGAGTTGTGGATAGAGTTGAACCTTGTGGTACTCCTTATGTCTGTTGGTAGGGTTTGGAGATGTTTGAACCAATTTTTATTTGTTGTCTCTCTATAAGATATGATTTAAACCATTTAAGTACAGTCTGTTCAATCCAAATAGGTGTAGTCTCTGTACTAAGATGTGGTTGACTGTGTCGAAAGCTGCAGCGATATCCAGGAATATCAAAAGTTAGGTTCATGTATGATCTTGGATTTCCTTTGTTATGGTGTTAATGAGGCAGGTCATGATGGTTTCTATGCCATGTAGTGGGCAGAATCCATGTTGTTGGGGACTGAGTAGGTGTTTTTCTTCAATATGGTTTTGAAGCTGGAGCTGTATAGTTTTCTCTGATTTTAGCCAGGAATGGGAGGCTAGCGATGGGTCAATATGATGCTGGTTCTGATGGGTCCAGGTTAGGTTTCTTTAGTATAGGGCGGATGGAGGAGAGTTTAAGATTTCTGGGCATTATTCCTTGTTGGAGTGCCTCATTCACTATTTTGGCTAGAATGGGACTGAATTCATTCATTGTTGATTTGATCCAGTTAGGGGGACATGGGTCTAGTGGTGAAGTGGAGGTGTTTAGCTTGGTTAGGATGTTCTCAATATTTTTACTATTGATCTTTTGGAATGTAAGCCAGCATAACTTGGGGGGGGGGGGGGGTTTACTGGTATGTGGAAAGATGCTGTGGCTTGGGTCTGGTTGTAGTAGTTTGTATTGTGCACTAGTTGTTGGTGGGTGATGCTGATTGTTTGGTTGGGGTTTGTGGGGGGGGGTCAGTGAGTCATCTTATTAGGTCAAAATGTTTTCTTGGATGATTTAGTGCAGTATTGATGATTTTTGTGTGATATTCTTTCTTGGCTCTGTCAGAGGTGGTGGTATAGTTTTGTAGAAGAGTGAGGTAGTTGTTCCGGTCCTCATGAGGTGGTTTTTCGCCATTTTCGTTCACTTCATCTCAGTTCAGTTTTTAGTTTTCGGAGGGTATTGGTGTACCAGGGAGTTTTTTGAGATATGATGTTTTTTGGTTGGGCTTTGTTGCTTTTCTGGTAGTTTTGCTGCAGATCCGATTAGTATTGTGGGGTCGGTTGAGTCCGTGGTTAGATATGGTAGTGTGGTCTCTAGGAAAGTGTCTTTGTTGAATTTTTTGAATCATTGTGTCGCTTGCTGGTGATCTGTTGTTGGTATTGGTGATTTTAGAGGTATGGAGAAGGTGATGAGACTATGATCTGACCAGGATAAAGGGTGTGTTTTTAGGGAAGGGGGACTGGTGTGGGTAGGGTGGGTGGGAGTAAAAATGAAGTCTAGGGTGTTTCCTTTGTTATGAGTGGGGAGGGTCACTCTTTGTGTGAGTTCTAGTGATTTGATTGCTGTGAGGAATGTGTCTGCTGTTGCTATAGGTAGGGAGGGGAGGTTGAAGTCTCCAAGTATGATCATGTCTTTTTTGGATTTTGAGTGTTCAATGCAGTTTTCAATTATGACAGACATTTGATGATGAGGGGGTTCTGTAGTTAAGGATGATGGTTATATAGATGTTTGTTATGGTGACTGTATCAATTTCGTCCGTGCTGTTATATGATAGAGGTCGGAAATGTAGGTGTGATTTGGTTAGAATTAATACTCCTCCTCTTCTATTTCTTCTGCATTGGAACAATGATTACTCTTTTGTTTTTATTTGGTTGATGAGGACATTCTTGGAGTCGGAGAGCCATGTTTCGGTTATACATAAAATGTCTAGTTGGTATTCGGTAAGCAGGTCTGTGATGGTCTGTATTTTATTTCTGACTGATCTTGCGTTGATCAGGGTACATCAGATTTTCTCTGTTGTTTTGTCTGGGTTAATAGCATCCGGGGAGATGTAGAGGGAGGGTTGTATAGTTATTATTCATCTTGTTGCGTATTGTGTATGGTTAGAAGGTATGTGTAGTCGTGCTGGGGGTGTTATAAGGTAGTTGTATGTTGTATGGTAGTTGTATGGTATGTGTAAGTGGAATTGTTGGGTATTTGGGTTATTGTATGCTGTTGTGAGAAGTAGGAGTGCAAGTATTGTATATATTGGGAGGTAAAGGGAGAGCATGGTTGTTTAATCTGGTGGTCTTATGATAATAGTTTCTTCAGCAGGTTATTGATGTTATTTGTGGGAGATGGTTAAGATGAAGAAGTGGAGGGGGTTACATAGTGGGTTTGTACAGTTACCAGAGTGTTGCAGTCTCAGGTAGAATTACTTTGATACATTATTAGTAATTACAGTAGCAGTAATCTTAGATACAATTATTTTGTTACAGTAGCAGTAATTATATATAGGGATGTTATAATAGTTGCATAATCCTTTTGGAGGGCTAAAACAGTGTGACTAAACGTTATAGTCTTTATTGTATTACTGTTGTGGTTCCTTGTTTGTGGCTACTTAGACACTTGGGATATGAGTTTGCCTGATGTTGGTGTGCCTTTGTCTTGATTTAAAGTGTTTCATGCGCTCGTGTGTTGGTTGATCCAGTGGTGGCATTTTGGGAAGGGTTTCTCTTGTTTTTCGCGTCCGAGTGCTGATCTGAGTTGTAGTGGGCTTAGAGTGTTCTTGTCATTTTTGGTGCTGTGGTTTGATCTATTGGGTTGTGATGCGCTTATCGGAGCTTGAAGGACCGCTTGGGGGGGGCTGCTCTTCTTTTTGATCCCTTGTTGTTGATCTGGATTTCGGTGGGCTTTGCATTTCTATCAGATGAAGTGTCGCACTCAAGGGCAATGCCTAAGGGCCCTCTGGTGGGGTCCTCTGGTGAGGCCCTCAGGCATGGGCGTGCCAGTGTTTAAAGGCTGGTTTCTCCTTCCTGATTGGTCCCAACATGGAGGAGCGGGAGGAGCTCACCTCCAGCTCCTTTGTGGCGGCACTGATCAGGAAGAGCAAAGATGATGCCTCAAGTTGAGCTCACCAGTGTTTAAAGGCTGGATTCTGTTTCCTGACTGGTCCTGGCGTGGAGGAGCGGGAGGAGCGGGAGGAGCTCACCTACCCTCTCCTTTGTGGCGGCGCTTATCAGGAAGAGCGAAGATGGTGCCTCAAGTTGTGCTCGCCGGTGTTTAAAAGACTGGATTCTGCTTCCTGATTGGTCCCAGTATGGAGGAGCAGGAGGAGCTCACCTACCTTCTCCTTTGCAGTGGCGGGTCTGTCTTCTGAGGTCCCATTCCTGGCCCCTCATCTGTGAACATGGAACAGAACATGTGTCTAAAGAGGGGATGATGATGATATCTCAGTGCAAAAAGAAAAGAAAGGCATATCAAAGATTTTTCTTCTGTAGTTTGGCAAACAAGGAGAAATTAGACCTTACCTGCTAATTGTCCTTCCTTGAGTTCTCTTCGGGCCAGTCCAGGAACATTAAGGCAGTCAACCTCCTCCAGCAGCTGAGGACTGAATTCTGAAAGTCTTGCTAACCCGCTCCCCCTGGTGTCAGAGACTCAGTCTTCTATTATCAAAGCAGCCTAACCATAAAACTAGAAACTATGAAACAAACTCTCTTTTTCTTTCCTCTAAAGTGCATTTATGCCTTTAATCATTCACCTATCTACATTTCCTTTCCTTCTTTTTTTTTTTTTAAACATACCACAGATGGGACCCCCTTTTATCCTAGAGGGAACCCCATAATCCACGACACTACCACCCCAACAGTGACATAATGATCTCTACTTACAAACTAATGGCCGAGCCCTCAGCCCTGCCGAGCAACTCGTAGACGAACTGGGTGGGTCCTGGACTGGCCCAGAGAGAACTCAAGGAAAGATAATTAGCAGGTAAGGTCTAATTTCTCCTTCCTATTCGTCTCTCCGGTACAGTCCAGGAACATTAGGGCAGTACCAAAGCAGTACCTAAACTCGGGAGGGTCCTGCGAGCCCCGCCACAATGGCCGAGGCCCCTACTTTCACGTCCCCCCTTGCCTGAACATCTAACTTATAGTGCCTCGTGAACATATGAAGTGATGACCACGTTGCCGCTCGTCAAATATCCACCGGCGGAACCAACGCAAACTCAGCCCAAGAAGCCGCTTGGCCTTGAGTAGAATGAGCTCTGAGCCCCTTGGGAAGCGACTTCCCCTTTGCTTCATAAGCCGCCCTTATAGCCTGTTTCACCCATTGGGCAATGGAAGCCTTGGTAGCCGCTATCCCTTTACGTGATCCACCAAAAAGCACAAACAACCTATCTGATCTCCGAAACGGCTCGGTTTCCTTGAAGATGCAACAAACGTTGCAGCGTGTCACTTATCGCTTTCCTCTTTGCCTGCGGCCCACACGCGTCACAAGAAAAGCTTCCACCAGCGGGTTAACAAATTCCAGCACATACCCTTCGCGGATGATCTCCAGCACCCACCAGTCCGTAGTTATGGTGGCCCAGTCGGAGAGGAACCCCTACAACCGTCCCCCTACCGGGATCTCCGCCTGGAACAGCCACCCTTCATTGTGGTTTCTTAGAAGAGGTCTGCTGAGCATTGAAATAGCCCCTGACAAACCCCCGAGCCCCTCAAAAGGACTGTCCTCTGGCCACAAAACGTCCCCTTTGATAAGGTGCAAATTGAGGTCCCCTGAACCTGCGAAAATCTCTACCTTGACCTCTCTGCATAGTACCAGGCCTTGTAGCCTTCGGCCAGTCCTCTGGAAGCCGGCCTCCTTTGGAATCACCCAAATCCTTTACAATTTTCTCCAAGGCTTCCCCAAAGAGCAGCTTGCCATTATAGGGAAGCTTACTAAGGCGAGTCTTAGAAGACGCGTCCGCCGCCCAATTCCTCAGCCAGAGAAACCTTCTAGCAGCAATTACTGATGCCATGGACTTTGCTGATATCCTAACCAAATCATAGAAGGCGTCTGGCTAAATAAGCTGCTGCCGATTCCAGCTTTGCTCCCTCCGAGGGAGACCCTTCCTCCTTATCTGGGCATGGTTCTCCTTTGAGCCAACAGATAGAGGCTCTTGAAACATACACCACACAAACAGAGGTCTGCAGAGCCAGAGCACTGGAATCAAAGACCTGCTTGAGAAGCGCCTCTAATTTGCGATCCTGAAGATCTTTAAGGGCTGTACTCCCTTCTACCGGAATCGTCGTCTTCTTAGTAACCGCTGAAACTAATGCATCCACCTTAGGCATCCGCAACAACTCTTTCTCTTCCTGCAGAACAGGGTAAAGCCTACCAATGGCGTGGCCTCCCCTCAGAGTAGCTTCAGAGCATTCCCATTCCGATTCTATCATTTGCGTAATTATTCTGTGAATTGGAAAACAGCGCTGCTCTGCTTTAAAGCCTTGTAGCAATGGATCTTCTAATGGCTCCTGTTGCACTGCCGGAAGAATAATATTTAGAGCTGCGAAAGACTGGGCAATAAGAGCTCCTAACTCTTCCTTGCAAAAAACCCTGAAAACATTTGGTTCGTCGCTTGTTCCAATCTCACCTTCTTCCAATTCACTTGCCCAGGAGTCCAAACCTGTCTCTGAAAGGATCTCCCCCTCTTCTGCTACCTGAGGTATAGAGAGCTGCGGCCCGAAGCCATCGAAGCCTGTCTCTGAACTTTTACTTTTTTGAGAGGATCCCTCTCTGGGATCCGTCACATTGGACTCCCCTTTCTGTGCCTCTAACAAACTAAGACCTGCGGCGGTGAGCGGAGAACCCCTGCCAAACAAACACCTCCCTCGCTACTAACAAAAGTTTTCTACCTCCTGTAGTGAGTCGGGCCGCTGGATCTCAGTCTCTCTGCTGCTAGCGGAACATAGAGAATGCGGCGTCGACGGTAGGAAGGTGGATTCTGGGGCTCTCAACTCCTTCCCCCACCCCCAGAGCGACGGATCCTCCAAAAATGAGGCAGGCTCTGCCTCTCGTGCTGCCTAACTATCTCTCTTGGCAGCAGAGGACCGTCTCAGTTACTCCGGTTTCTTTTTTTTTTCCACTTTATTGTGAGGGAGGTTTCCACTGAGTTACTGCCCTGCTAGGGCAACCCAGTTAAATCTTTTTTTTTTTTTAAAGCCGAACTACTCTATTCCTATATGTCTCTCCAGGGAGCCTGTCAGAGCCACACGTCCTGTTCAGCTGCTGAGGACTGAAAGACTGAGTCTCTGACACCAGGGGGAGCAGGATTTGCTGTCAGCAAGACTTTCAGAATTCAGTCCTCAGCTGCTGGAGGAGGTTGACTACCCAAATATTCCTGGACTGGCCCGGAGAGACGAATAGGAAAGCAGCTTTACAAGAGCATAAAGCATAATATGGCACATATGGCAAAAACTGAATTACACACAGCACCCCAATTACGGGGTATGTGCTTTTATTTGGCAGCTTGACCCCTATCAGTAGGGCCACAAGACTACTGTTAAGTCAGAGGTACCAATTTGATCCCACTAGATACCATGAAACCCCAGATAAGAACCAGAGAGTCTTAGAATAGGAGGGGTTTATGGTTGATGTCTAGGGGTGGGAGTCATGAATTTTCAATTAGTTAAAATCAGCAAGTAAAGAGTAGTTACTCACCTGTAACAGGTGTTCTGCAGGAGCAGCAGGAATCAGTCCTCACATATGGGTGACATCGGCGCCAATGGAGCCCTCGTGCGGAGCATTTCCCCAGCTTTCAAAGAAAGCCTTTGGGAATGCAACGCGCATGCGTGGTCCACTTCCCGCCCAAGGGTGCCATCTTGCTCAGTCTGATGACATAGCTAAAAGACAGCAAAAAATAACAAAAATAAATCATATGACTGCAACTCCAAGGGGAGGAGGGAGGGTTGTGAGGACTGATTCCTGCTGCTCCTGGAGAACACCTGTTACAGGTGAGTAACTACTCTTTCTCCAGGACCAAGCAGGAAGTCAGTCCTCACATATGGGACTCCACAGCTTCAGGCTGAAAAATAAGCTCCCTCTAGAGCATCAGCATCCGTGAAATAATCCTTACTGAAAACGCTCCCATACGGTAGCCCAACACAAAGGCTGGAGGGTAGGAGTTGCCTAAACCTCAAAGACATTACAGAGTACCACCTGTCCGAAAGCACTGTCCCTACGGGACTCCCTCTTGAGGCAGTAGTGAGCCGCAAAAGTCTGGCTTGAAGACCAGGTAGCGGCCCAGCAGATGTCTGCCAATGAAACAGAGCTGAGGTGGGCTACTGACGTGGCCTTCATCCTGACACGGTGGGCCGTGACTCGACCCTGCAAGGAGAGGCCGGCTGCCCTGTATGCCCAGGCAATACAATCCGCTACCCAAAGAGACAACGTACACTTGGAGACATACAACCCCAGTTTATTAGGGTCAAAAGATACGAAGAGCTGAGCAGCCCTTTGATGCCCCTGCGTACAGTCTATGTAAAAGGACAATGCCCTTCTACAGTCCAGGGTATGCAGGACTGTTTCAGCCCGGCTGGCATGCAGCCTGGGGAAGAATGTTGGAAGAACCACCTCCTGATTGAGGTGGAAGGAGGAGACAACCTTCGGAAGGAACTTAGGGTGAGTCCGCAAGACTACCCTGTTCTTATAGAACCGTGTGTACGGTCTATCAGAAACCAGAGCTTGTAGTTCACTAATACGCCTGGCCGAGGTAAGAGCCACCAAGAACAAGGCCTTCCAGGAAAGGAAGCATAAAGGGCAGGTAGCCATCGGCTCAAATGGTGGGCAAGTAAGTTGTTGCAAGACCACATTTAAATCCCACTCAGGGGCTGGTGGACGGATCGGAGGCTTGAGCAGAAGCAGGCCTCTGAGGAAACGGGACACCAAGGGGTGGCCCGAAAGAGATTGGCCCTCTACTTGTGAGTGGTGTGCCGATAGATCACTGAGGTGGACCCGAACAGAGTTGGATTTAAGGCCTAGGTCCGAGAGGTGGAGCAGGTACTGCAGCACCACTGGAACCAGGCACGAAAAAGGATCCTCCTGGCGCTGAGCACACCAGGTGGAGAACCTACGCCACTTGAGGGCATAAGATTTCCGGGTGGATTGCCTCCTAGAGGCCAAAACCACCTCTTCCACCTCCTTAGGAAGAAGTAAGGGGGCTAGAACTACCCTTTCAGCAGCCAGGCCATCAGATTGAGGGATTTGAGGTTGGGGTGCAGGAGAGATCCCTGGTCCTGAGACAGGAAGTCGTGATGCACCCCCAGAGGGAGTGGAGTGTCCACCGCCAACTGCAGAAGGAGGGGAAACCACGGCTGCCTCGGCCATCTGGGGGCTACCAGCATCACCGAGGCCTTGTCCTGAAGAACCTTGAACAAGGTTCGGGCCACTAGAGGCGTGGGGGGAAACGCATACAGTAGGCCCGTAGTCCAAGAGATTAGAAACGCATCTGCTGCTATTCGCAGAGGATGCGGTTGTCTGGAACAGAACCTGGGTATCTGACGGTTCAGTGGACTCGCAAAGAGATCGATGGTTGGAAGACCCCCATCTTAGAAAGATCCGTTGTACCACCAGAGGATTCAACTGCCATTCGTGAGGCTGTAGAATCCTGCTCAATCTGTCTGCCAGGCAATTTTCCTGGCCAGGCAGGTAAACTGCCTTGAGAAACATGCTGTGTTTGATTGCCAAGGAGCACAGGGCCTGTGCCTCCCGACACAGAAGATTGGAGCCTGTGCCCCCTTGCTTGTTCACGTAGAACATTGCCACTTGATTGTCTGTCTGAACTAAGACAGACTGGTGAGAGAGGACACAAGAGAAAGTTTGTAGAGCTAAGCGGATAGCTCACAACTCCAATAGATTGATCTGTTGTGTGGACTCCCCAGGAGACCAGAGGCCCTGAGTGCAAGCCCCCTGGCAATGTGCACCCCAGCCTTGAAGGGAAGCATCGGTTGTCAGCACCTGTGTGTGGGGAGGCGCCTGAAAAGGCACCCCCTGGACCAGGTTCGGGAGATGCAGCCACCACCACAGGGAGGCTGTCAGCAGTTTGGACACCCTTATCTTGTCTTTCAAGTCGCCTGTGGCTTGCACCCACTGAGCTCTGAAGCACCACTGAGCAAGTCGCATGTGCAGGCGGGCATTCGGAGTTACATGGACCGTGGATGCCATGTGGCCCAAGAGCTTTAGGAAGTTTCTGGTGGAGACCAGAGAACCGCTCTGGAACTGATTGGCCAATGCTATCAGTCTGTGGGCCCTGTCCTCAGGCAAATAAGCCTTTGCCTGAAGTGTATCTAGGCTTGCCCCTATGAACTCTATGTTCTGTGAGGGGAGCAAAGTGGACTTTGCGAAGTTTATGACAAAGCCTAGATACTGGAAAAGAGATACAGTGCGAAGGGTGGCTTGACTGGTCTCCTGTGGAGACTGACCCCTGATGAGCCAGTCGTCCAGGTATGGGAAGACAAAGATGCCCTGGTTTCTGAGACAGGCCAACACCACCACCAGGCACTTGGTGAAAACCCTGGGAGCAGAGGTTAGGCCAAAGGGAAGTACCCTGTACTGAAAATGATTTCCTCTCACTAGAAATCTGAGATATTTTTTGTGGTCTGGATTAATGAGGATGTGAGTATAAGCATCCTTTAGGTCTAAGGAGCATAGCCAATCTCCCTGCTGGAGGAAGGGCAGCAGTATCCCAAGGGTAAGCATCTTGAACTTTTCCCTCTCGAGGAACTTGTTGAGATTTCACAAGTCTAGGATGGGCCTGAGGCCTCCTGTCCTTTTTGGTACCAGAAAGTACCTGGAATAGAAGCCTTGGCCTCTCAGGTGGTGAGGCACCGGTTCCACCGCCTGCTCCTTTAGAAGACTTGCCAACTCCTGAAGGAGGAGGTTCCTGTGAAGAGGGAGTCTTGGAGGCTCCCCTGGAAAATAGGAGGGGGGTAACTGGTTGAAGTGGAGCAAACAGCCATTTTGGACTATGCTCAGCACCCAGGTATCCCCTGTTATGGCTGACCACCTATGGGCATACAGTGTCAGCTGGCCGCCTCTGCTGAGAGGAGCCAGCTGAGGAGGAGAGGCTATGCAATGGGAGTCAAAACCCCGCTCCCTGCTGTGCATGAGCCGAAGCTGATGGCTTGGGGGTTTTCTGCCTACGGGGCCCATGTCCCTGCCCCTTGGCCTGCTGACCCTGATGGGGAGTTGCAGAGGCCTGAAAATGTGGGTAGGATTTGTAGGCAGAAGCCTTCCTCAGGTAAAAGGGCTTTTTCCCCCGAGACCTTCTTCTTCTGAGAAGGGGCAGAAGTCTTCCTGGACAGCCTTGTCCTGGTGAGAGTCTCAGACTCGCGTTCTGCAGCCTTTTCAGCCAAGGGTTTGCCAAAAAGGTTCTCACCTCGGCAGGGGACATCGACCAACGTGTCCTGTACCCATGGCTCGAGGTCCGATGACTGTAGCCAGACTTGACGGCGTGCACCGATGTCGGCTGCGGCTACTCTGGCCGAAGCCTCGAAGCCATCATAGGCTGCTCGAGAGATAAACTTTGAGCACTCTCGAATCCCAGATGACAAAGACTTAAACCTCTGCAAAGGTTCCTCGGAGAGGCCAGCTGAGAACCTGGCAATCTCCTTTGCCAGGTCCCGAAGGTACATGCCCATGTACAGCTGGTAAGTCTGGACACGGCACGCCAGCATAGAACCCTGGAAGCACTTTCTACCGAGGGCATCCAGATTCCGGGCCTCCCGGCTGGGGGGCACTGAGGAGTGCATCTTCTGACTCTTCAGACGATGCATGGCCGATTCCACAACCATGGAGTGGTGCGGTAGCTGTGCCTTCTGGAACCCAGGGCTCTTACGGACTCGATAAATGGAATCAACCCATCTGCTGGGAAACGGCGCCGAGGCCGGTGCCTCCCACATGCAGAAGAGCAGCCATTCCAGGATCGGAGGAACCGGTACAGTAACGGCCTCCTTAGGGGGAGAGTCAAACTGGAGGGCCTCGAGCTCTTCGGCTCGAGGCTCCTCCTCGGGATCCGCGGGGAAGGCCAAGGCTTTGGCCATGTCCCGCACAAAGTCCGAGAACCGGGTATTCTCCGGTGGGGACCGTCTCCGAGGCTCGGACTCTGGTAAGTCCGATGGGACACACTGGGTCCAGAAAGTATCCGGGGACTCCTTGTCCTCCGTCTCCCACTCTGACCCCTCTGAGGAGGAATTGAGCGGCTCCGGCCGGGCGGGCGGGCACCGATGCCATCCGCCTCGACACCGAGGGCACCGGCGTCGACAACCTTGGCCCCGAGCGGGAGGCCGAGGGGGACTTTGGTCGAGGATCGACTCGAGACCGCATCGACTCGAGGATCGGCTCGGCCTCCGGGGTCAACTTGGACGTCAAGGTCCCGGTGGTCGGGGCAGATGCACTGGTCAAACCGGCAATAAGTACCCGCTGCTGCTCCATGAAGGCAGCCAAGCTGCTCTCCAAGGCTGTCAATTTGAGACTCAGCTCAGGAGACTCAGCAGCCCCCGACTCGGGCCCCGATGGCTTCAGGCTTGACGTCGGCTCCCCCGGAGGGGAGTCTACGAGGACAACAGCACTCACGTGACTCGGGGACTCCGGCTCCACTTGAGGCAACTTGGCAGGCCTCTCCGACTCCGAGGACCCGGGACGGTGGTCGGGGCTATGTGACCTGGCCCTCGAGGCGGCAAGAGCGTCCACCGACACCGCCCTCGCGGCTTTCTTCTTCCTTCTGTATTCCCTTGAAGGAGACCCCCTTTCAGAGGAGCCTCGACGGTGCTCGGGGTCAGACTCCCGAGATGTCGAGGCCTCTGACGAAGTCCGGGCCTGGCCGGACGCGGAGTCAGAAAAGAGTCTTTCATGCTGATGTTGACGGCTCCTCAGCGCCTTAGAGGATTTATTTATTTGTGCGCTTTTTTATACCGCCCCTTCCAGAGATCAGGAGCGGTTTACAGATAACAAGTCAAAAATTATCAAACAACATTACATGGAACATTACACTGAACAATGTGCAACTATAACAGATACATGAAACCGAAAAACAATTATATACAATTTTTATAAAATATTTAGAACTATGTACATGATTTAGTAAATGTTACATATATACATATTTAAGGATTCATCATCATTTGGGTTATCATTTGGGTTATCATAATTTGTAGTGAGTCGATTTAAGTGAGTATGTTCATGCCGATTTATGGAGGTTGGGAGGCTATAGTTAAGTCATAAACTGAGTTGGAGTAGTACTGAGTGAACAGATATGTTTTTAGATACTTTCGGAAATTTTGAATATCTTTCATCTCTCTTAATTGATCTGGAAGGTTATTCCATAGGATTGGTGCTACAAAGGAGAAGGCACTGTTGCTTGTTGTAAATTTGGTCTGCTTTATAATGTCAGGTACTAAGATGGTGTTAAGATTCCTTCTTCGTCGTATTCTATTTTCATGGGGGCTATGGATAAGAGTGGATAGATAGGATGGGGCAATATTATTAATTAATTTGAAGGTAGTTATCAATATTTTATATTGAATCCTGCTGGAGATGGGTAGCCAATGAAGAGAGTAAAGAATCGGGGTAATGTGGTCTGAAAGCTTAGCTTTAATAATTATTCTTGCAGTAACATTTTGGGCCATTTGGAGAATTTTTAGATTCTTTTTTCTTATACCTTGAAGTATTCCATTACAGAAGTCAAAGTGTGGGGTTATTAAGGCTTGTGTGATAGTTCTAAAATCATCATATTCTAAGAAAGGCCTCAGCTGTTGAATGGAACGAAGTTTGTAATATATTGTTTTTGTTATTTTCTTAATGTGAGTTGTAAAGCTAAGATGCCCTGTCGATGTTTCAAGCCTTACAACAAAGATCTTATCCTTGCAGAAATGCAACAACTCTTCTCTGAAACCACTCAGAACCTTGACGACCTAATTTCCCTTTGGAACAATTGCCTCAGCTCAATTGCCCAACGTACGCCAATCAACAGGCCTCCAGGTAAAAGGGCAAGTGCCCCATGGTACTCAGCTGATCTTAAAGCATCACTTAACCAGTTATGGAAACTAGAAAAATGCTGGCGACGATCTCATTCTATAAATGACCTGACAACATACAACTGTCATCTGGCCGAGCATCGCAACGCAATCACCAAAACGATGAAGCAATACTACTCGGACACCTTAAAGAGATCACTTAATAAACCACATGACCTTTTCGACCTGGTTAAGACCTTATCAAAAGAACCATCCTCCGGACCTTCATTCGAGATACACTCACAAGATTTCGCAACCTATCTTCAATCCAAGATATGCCAGACCAACAAAACTACTACTACAACTTCCGCAATAGAGCAGGAATGCCAAACAACACTAACCATGTTTTCTACCCCTACCAAGAGAGGACTTGAGGACACCATTGCTGCCCTTAATACCACTACTGCCCAATCTGATCCATGCCCAGCCTTCTGGATCAAGGAGCTTCGCAGTCATTTCAGCCCAGTACTGTCCAAAATAATTAACCTCTCCTTTTCAACCGGCTCCTTCCCTTCAGCCCTTAAACACACCTCCATTAGACCTCTGCTAAAAAACTGTAAGCTCGATCCCCAACAGGTGGAATCTTACAGACCCATATCCAGCATTCCACTAGCGAAGATTATTGAAAAGGAAGCTCAACGTCAATTGCAGGATCACATCGACTCTGCTGCACCATTAGACCCATGCCAACATGGTTTTAGGGAATTCCATGGCGTGGAAACTCTCCTTACCACCCTAATCTGCAAGATAATCACAGGCATTGATGACCTCCGTCAAGGATTTGCTCTCATCTTTCTGGACATTGCTGCAGCTTTTGATTCAGTGAATCATGAGCTGCTTTTAGGACGACTGACTGACAAAGGCATTAATGGACGAGCGCTCAAGTGGTGCAGATCCTACTTGTCCGAAAGATGGCAACACGTTCGTTCTGGAGGGATAAATTCTGAATCTTTCCACCAAAGTCAAGGAGTCCCACAAGGATCCTCCCTTTCGGCGCTCTTGTTCAATATTTACATGCAACCAATTTGTAATATCATCCGGTCCTTCAATGTTGATTGCATGTTATACGCAGATGATGTCCTGCTCTACTTACCCTTCTCTACTGAGAATCTGGACCTATCCCCATTGACGAACTGTTTCAATGCAATATCTGATTGGCTTCTTTCCCAAAACCTCAGAATACAACATAAGAAAACGGAAGTACTCTTCATTACGAGGAACCCCAACTTTACCCCACCGCAATATCTTAAAGTAAAAGAAGCTGAGCTGAACTCTAAATCCTCAATACGATACCTGGGAGTCACCTTAGATCAACGCCTGGATATGAAGGCCCACATAGGAAACATAGTCAGATCAGTCTACTTCAAGATCCGCTCACTTAGGCACCTACGTTCCATACTTGAACCAACTGATTTTCGGACAATCTTCCAGGCTTTGGTCATACCCCATTTTAATTATGCCAATGCCATATTACAAGGTCTTCCCCAATCTACATTAAACCCTCTTCAGCTAGCCATGAATGCGGCAGCAAGAGTCCTCCACGGAGCCTCCAGGAGCGACCACGTGACGCCTCTGCTGATACAGCTACATTGGCTACCCATTCAGGCAAGAATAATTTTCAAGATCTTGACAATCACCTTTAAAGCTGTTCACAATCTCTCAGCTGCATCCTTAACCTCCCTCATCCATTCCACTCCACAAATAGAGCAAGAAGATCCACGGCTATAAACTCCCTAAAAGTCCCGAAGGCACTTACTGTTTGCACCAAATCAACAGCCAACTGGGCCTTCAATCTCAGTGCCCCAAGATACTGGAACGCATTACCCCATGAGATCCGAGCTATTAAGAACCTACCACAGTTTAGGAAAGCCCTCAAAGGCCACCTCTTTAACAAGTACCTTATAGAGCATAACTGCACCCCCTAGAGCTCTAAGATACTCCGATACCATTCCCAGACAAATGTACAGTATATCATGCAACCTCTTTGATTATGACCCCATATAGTAAGTATTGTACATAGTTTTCCCCGGTTATCCAAGTTTTTGTTCCCTGTTATCTGTAAACTCATACATGTTAACTGTACTGAGCATTTTGTTCCATGTAAACCGCGCTGATGCTGAATAGTGCGGTATATAAAAGATTGTAAATAAATAAATAAATAAGAGTCTTGTCAAGGGTGACTCCTAGGTATTTAATTTCTTCTTTCACTGGAAGGGTAAAATTTAGAAGTTTGATGTCTGTTGGTGGTGAAAAATTTGTATTTCTTGTTGTAAAAAGAAAACGGAGTTACTTACCTGTAACAGGAGTTCTCCGAGGACAGCAGGATAAGTCAGCCACACCTGGTGACGTCATCCGACGGCACCGAGACGGAAGTACTCTCCATAGCTCAGAAGGGCTTTTTGCCCTTCTGAGCATGGGCCAACTGACCCTGCCCCCCGGCCCGCCCCTAGCTAGCCAGTTCGTCACTAGCTGAGCCTTAGCCGCTAGGAGGCGGGCACTGGTCAGAGGCCGAGACCTTTTCCAGGGGAGGAGGGCGGGTATGTGTGGCTGACTTATCCTGCTGTCCTCGGAGAACTCCTGTTACAGGTAAGTAACTCCGTTTTCTCCAAGGACAAGCAGGATGAGTCAGCCACACCTGGTGCCTCCCAAGCTGTAATGTGATGCGGTGGAAAGGGGAAGGCCGAGATCAGGTTCAGAAGACACGATATCAGGGCTGGATGTCCAAGATGTGCCCTGGATACCTGGTGGCAGTGTCAGTTCGCCAAGTGTCAACCTGTAATGAGCACACAGGATAATGCGCAGTGCCAATGGGTGTGAGCCCAGTAGAAGTGGGCAAGTAGCAATGCATGACGTGCGGACATGGATATTGGGGCTGGATGTTGCAAGATGTGCCCGGGATACCTGGTGGCGGCGTCAGCGCGCCATGTGCAATACGCACACAGAACAACGTGCAGCGCTAATGGGTGTGCGTCCAATAGAAGTGAGGCAGTAGTAATACTGAACGTGTGGACGTGTAGTCCCAATTTGTGCCTACGCATCAGCAGTGGTTGAGAGGGACAATGGTCATCAACGGGCACCTGCCGAGAAGGTCTAATGGCCGAGATGCAGCAGCAGCGGGCGGCCTCGAATGCTGAGTTACCCACTTCGAGCGGGAATAAAACACGATAGTAACGCTGGAAGCGCAGCGAGAGTGATGGGAGGCTGATGCCTTGATGCAGCTATGGCAGTGAGGAGGTCGCTGCGGTCCGGGCTAGGACCAGCAGCAATCCCGTGCTAAGGGAGATTCAATTAGAGTATTAACACCGTCCAGGGCATGAGACATGACAATTCCATGACTTGGTTAGGAGCGTCCGGGCCGGAGGTAGCAGCCTAGAGCCTAAGACTGCTAGGCGATGCATTTATCCAGGCGGTATGCTGTTATTTGCAGATGTCCCTGCCCAATAGCATGGTTTGAGCCCCTGCGCGTGCCCATGCCGTTCCATCCTACGGTGGAGCAATGCGGACGTTCTTGAGGTGGAGGACGCCGTGACCGGTTGCTAGGATTATTGAAGGTCACCTGCGATGAAGTTGGGTCCCCTTGTTGGGTCCCCTTGATGTTTCTGGGCAAGCCGAGTAGGGGTATGAAGATGCTTCAGGCTGGGGAAAAGGTGGAATTACATGTGGTAGGTACGCCATGTGGCCGTAAGGAGGTTGTGCGCAGTCATCAAGGATGCTGGCGCAGTCATCGGGGCCGCCACCATCCTGTCTGGTTCCAGAGGCTTGTGTAAGCGCGACCGCCCCGGCTGGGCCAAGAGGCTTGTGTAAGCCTCACAGGATTGAATTCCATTTGTATCAGAGAAGGGGGCGACGAGTCTTGGCAGTTGCCAACCGTGTCAGCCTTTGGAGTAACTCCGTGCCCACCCGCACTTGGTGGGGGGGGAAGAGGTACCCAGGGATCCTAGGGCCATAGTTAGGGAAAAACGCGCTGGTGCTGATGGCCTGGCCCTGACTATCTGAAATAGTTGCCATTCCTGCTCTCCGCAAGGTGGGCAGGGCGCTTGCGGTCAGGCCGCCGATGGGAGAAGGAATTAGTGGGAATTGGACCTTGGTATCCAACTACTAGGCTACTCCTCCACTCCTGCAGTCGAGTCGGGAGCCCACCTGGCTGGATGGGATTTGAGTCCTTCTCGCAGGGAAGAGGGAACCTGTTTTCCTTCTGTGAAGGAGCCGGACTGCGGCGGCATGGCAGCCTATGTGCGTGCGCAGTCCTAGATGTGGAGTCATAGCTATGCTGTGGTCGTGTGCTTGCATCCCCAATCGGGCCTGCAGTCCGGTGTTGAAATGTGAGCGTTTATACAATGGGGATCCCATAACCAGCCGCGACCTCACCCCTTGCACTCATGGCCACCGAAACCTGGGTCTAGTGCCGCAGGACTCTGTCGCCATGCACTAAGGGCCACAGTAAGTTGGGTCCGGTGCTGTAGGACTCTTGTGTTCAGGCCACAGATTCCGCTGGTGGGGCCTGTGTAGTGCAGGCTTCTCTCTGCAAGGGAAGCAGGTGGTGGCAAGAAGCAGCCCGGAGGACTGCAGCCATAGCCTGGAGCTCTAGAGGGTTAAAGGTTTATTTTTTTTATTTTTTTTGACATTCTTCGCTGGTGCTCCACTGTCCTGGTGCAGAGATCACCACAGTGGGCTCCCCCACCCGATGTGGAGGCAGCCGTTGCGAGGATCCCTTACGGTGTAGTGGTCTGAAGGGGGTTCGAGGCCGTAGGTAGGCCGGTGACTATCACCCTGTCTAGCAGGGACCTTATGGTCGGCGACCACTGAAAGCAGAGCACCCACTGGACTACTCACCTAGGCAGAGTCCGGGGTGATGTCTACCATTGATGCCATATGTCCCAGTAGAAAGAGCATGTGTTAGGCAGATGCAGAGCGACAGTGCCCATGCAAGTGCCTGGAGAGCACTCTGCAAGTGTTTGGAGATGCAGGGCTCTGCCTCATGTAAGAAGCCTCGGCCTTGATGGTGTCCAGCTGCCCTTTGCGAACGCCATGTTTCTGGTTTGCTGGAGAGGGGACCTTGGGCAGTTGATTAACCCAAGTTATGATACCTGTTTTTTTGTAAACACAAATCAGCAATCTGAGATGTGTAGTTTAATGTTCACTGTAAACCGCGCTGATGTCAATAGCGCGGTATAAAAGAGACTTTAAATAAATAAATAAATAAAATAAATAAATTAAGAACCGAAGTTCAAGGGCGAGGATAGCGCATCCTGACGCTTGTTTGTGTTAAGATACAGTGGGTGGTAGTGTCCCGCACTGTGCCCCTTAGGTTCTGGGGGGCGCCATGGGTCAAGAAGATATCTCGGGTGCCGCGGGCCAACAGCACCCAGATGGTGCTGATGCTCACTGTTCACGTCAACAGCACCCAGTTGCTTCAGACGTGCGCTCCCACAGCGCCCAGCTGATGCGAGGCTTCTGGGCGTTTACGGATAGGCATATTTTACTGGATTGGCCTCAAGGAGGCAAGGCAGAGGTCGGTTCCTTTTCAAGATGGTGAGACACCAATAGCTGTCACCGGATTCTGCTGCAACCACCTGCTGTGAGGTATGCGGCATGGACCTCTGACCATTCCTGAGCTGTAAGCGAGGATGTGCCGGGGACCCAATGTGCCGCCCGACGTATAGAATCGATAGGCCTGGCAGTAGGGCCAAGTCTGTTGAGCTAACGGTGCTGCCGGGTGCGAGGGAATGGGGCAGGTGCCCAATCTGTTCACCAATCTGCTACAACCTGGTTCTGGCAAGATGCAGTGGAAGCTGGAGGGAGCGAGGGGTCTGCTCATGTTTACAGCTCCAGCTGTAAGATGTCGCATTGGTAGTCCTTGATCTATCACTAAATATAGGAACATGTTCTGCAGGAGCCACCGCTGGGACCCAAACCTGTGACCTTCCACCCCTGAACACACTGACTGTATGTACTGCACCCAACTGCCGCCAGTTTGAAGGGTGGCACTGGCCAGGGCTCAGTGGTTGTTAGCCGAAGACCCATGATCAGGTCCAAACCTTGTTAGCTGAAGCAAGAGTGTGACTAGCAGAAGGCTTGCATCATTAGGTGGCCAGACTCCTACCTATAGGAGGGAAGAATGGTAGGAATGAAATCCCTGTCCCCAGCATAGGAGCAGTGCCTGAGCTACACCTCCATGAGGAATAGTGCCGAAATAGTAGACTTAGAGTTCGGTGTAGGCTCAGAGTAGGGGTAAGCTGATGCGGAGGTTAAGGTGCCGATATCAGGAGGGTCTCTAGGATATTGCCCTGCCCGTGGGGCAGCGAGTGTGAAAGACAAGTACCTTCCACTGGGCAGTGAGTGTCAAAGTACCTTCCACTGGCTAAGCCATCCGGTCCTTCCTCATCAGGCCTGGGAGTGATCCTGACTCCCATGGGAGGGGTGTGTCTCCCTAACACGGCTATAGATCATCCCATGCAGACCCAGTGCTGCAATATGGGGACTGGGTTGGCAGGAGCCACGGCTGGGACTTGAACCCGTGACCTTCTGCTTCTGAACACTGTCTGTGTGCACTGCACCACCGTGTTACCACTTATGTGGTAAGAATTGATGCCTCGAGCTGCCGGCGAGGATCTTTGTCAGGGCCGAAGGTCCATGCGGAAGGTCGTCAAGAGGGTAGTCCTTTTTTTTTTTTTTTTTTGCAAGGGAGAGACCAAGACGGGCTCCAAATGTTAGGGTTCTGGTGAGCAGCAGGGCTTCCCTGCCGCCTCTCCGCACATGGACAATGAGTTCCCCACCGTGATGGATGTTGGCCTTGGAGCCTGACCGCCAGGAGGGAGGGGGGGAGGGGCGCCCTCGGCGGTGCTGGGCTCAGGGCGCCGTTGCACTCCTCCAAGTCTGGGGAGGGCAGCGAACCAATCTGCCTTTGAACTGTTCCTGAAACTGGGGGGTGCAGCTGCTACCTCCTCAGTTACCTCTGCTGCAAATTACTCCACTGCTGTCTAAGGCAAGCGGTGGAGTCGGGGGTATCAGCACCATCGTATTCGGCCGTGCCACCCCATCTTCAGAGAGCTTATTCTTGAAGGTTTGCCATGGATGGCAGTAAGACACGGTACCAGAATTAGATGCCCCTGATGTCATGGCGCCAGCCAATGGCGCCGAGGGGGCGGAGCCAGAGGGAGGCAGTGGCGCCGAGGGGGGGGAAGCCAATTGCATCTCGGCGCCGAAGCAGGAGAAGCTAGGTCGAGCAGGCCTCAGTGTGTTCGGCGCCGGTCAATGGCGCTGCGGGGGGGGCCGCTAAGTCATCAGGCCCTCGGCTCCCAACCATAGATCGGCCTCTCCTCCTGCAGCTTGGGACCGTGCTGATGCAGGGGGGGGGGCTGTGGGCCGCCTCTGCCTCGGACAGAGCATCGGCGCCGATGGGGGAGTGCCCTCTCGATCGGCGCCGACCAATGGCGCTGCAGGGGAGGATCCGCAGTAAGCAGGCCATTCCGATTGGTTGGCGCCGGCCAATGGCGCCGCAGGGGGAGGAGTCCGGGGCCGATGTAATTGGCAAGATGGCCGCCATCCTGGGATCCTCATGGCCGTCCTGGCACCACATGGCCGGTCAGACCGGAGTTGTCGGGCATGGCCGGCCGACGGAGGAGATCTTGCAGCAGGGAAAAAACCCGGGGAAAAGCGGCATCCGATGCCGCGCGAGCAAGAGCCTCCGTGATTAGTCTGCCTATCCGGGCAGAAGACTTCAGGAGGGGGAGAACATGCGGCATGGCCGGGGATGGAGGCCTGAGAGGCACATCCCAGGCAGAGGCTGCAGCGGTAGAGTTCCGCAACTGCACAAGCTTTTCGTCCCACCAAGGAGCAGCACTTCCAACTCAGAGCTACCAGGTAAGACTCTGCAGAGCCACTCATTCTAGGCTGTAAGTGCTTGCTGGAAGGCAAGGGGAGCCAGCCATCCCTCCTAGGAAGGAATCCTCCGCGAGATTCGTCCCTTCGCTCTGGGGTCCTTCTGTCATAGGAAAGAGCGAGGTAGAATGCTAGCCGGGAACGGAGGCCCAAGGGGCACGTCCTGGGCTGTATCGAGTAGCTGGGAGCTTCTTGCTTCTTTCTAGCCTTATTTCCTCCCTGGGAAAACTGCTGACTGGAGCAGGTCCGCTGGGGCAGCTGTGAAAAGAAATTTGGAAAATTAATGGCAAGTAAAACTGCTAAGAGAATTTCTTAATTGTTAGATTTGGTGGAGAGTAGAAAAATCCGTCTTGCTGGCAAGGCGGAAGAACTGAAAACTGGCTAGCTAGGGGCGGGCCGGGGGGCAGGGCCAGTTGGCCCATGCTCAGAAGGGCAAAAAGCCCTTCTGAGCTATGGAGAGTACTTCCGTCTCGGCGCCGTCGGATGACGTCACCAGGTGTGGCTGACTCATCCTGCTTGTCCTTGGAGAACTTCAGTTTTTTTAAAATTGATGGTCAGATTGTTTGATCTAAGCCATTTATCAGTTTCTATGAGGCAGTTTGTTATTTTATCATAGTTGGGATCATGTAAGTTGATTGCAGAGAATAACATAATGTCGTCCGCATATATGTGGAAATTGATCTTATGTTTTCGGAATATGGTGCATATTGGTTGTAGATAAAGGTTAAATAGAGGAAATGGAGGTGATGAGGTTTGATTTAATTGTACATATTGTGACCGGTCAGATATGTAAGATTTAAATCAATCTAGGGTAGTTTTCTTTAAACCTATCTGATTGAGTCTTGATAAGAGTATGTGATGGTTTACACTGTCAAATGCAGCGGATATATCAAGGAATACCAAAATGAATGCTTGTTTTGTGTTGTCTAGGCCCTTAATGAGAGTATCAGTTAGGGCTATGAGTAAAGTTTCAACGCCGTGAAAGGGACGGAACCCGTATTGGTGATCATCAAGGGGAGCGGAGGTGTCTATATAATCTTGGAGTTGAAGTTGAACAGCTTTTTCGATGATTTTGGTTATAAATGGAATACTGGCAATCGGGCGATATGACGATGGGTCTTTTCCATCAAGAGTTTTGTTTTTTTAATATCGGGCGGATAGCAGAGAGTTTGAGCTCTTTAGGTAGTACACCTTGCTGCAGGGATTGGTTTACTATGTCTAAGATAAAGGGGGCAAGTTCTTGTTTTGTTGTCTTAATCCATGAAACTGGGCATGGATCAAGCAAGGAAGTAGTTGTGTTGATTGATGATATTATATTAAGTAGTTGCTTTTTATCAATAAGCTGGAAAGAGTTCCAAGCCTTGTTATTGTTTATTGCGTTTAGGGGATCAGGTATTGGTAATGGAGTTAATTTAAGTTTGCTAGCAAAATAGTTAGCTAGGTCATGTATGTTGATAGGGACCTGTTGACAATTATCAGCAGGTGTTTTAGCTAAAGATTTTACAATATCAAACAGTTCTCTTGGGCGGTTTAAAGCTTTAGTTAAGATGGTAATGTGATATTGTTTTTTGGCATTGTTAATTGCTGATCTGTAGGAATTAAGAGTTGTAAAGTATAGATCTCGGAGTTCTGGTGTTTTTCTTGTATGCCATTTATATTCTATTTTTCGGAGGTTTTTTTTAAATGATGCTAGTTCCTGTGTGTACCATTTTTCTGATACTCTTTTATAGAGCCTTTTAGGTTTGGTAATTTTGCTGCACGGGACACAGACCACCGGGTCATGGTCGGGCCCGAGGCACCGGAGGCAGCAGTCATGTGTGTCGGTGAGAGACATCAGCTTCTTACACCAATCACACTTCTTGAACCCGCTGGCAGCCATCGGGGGGAAAAAGGACCCCTGCAAGGTCAAAAGACCGGACTGCCAGTGAAAGAGAGAAAAAAAAGCGGGAACGCTAGTCACGAAGGACAAAAACCGAAAACTTAGCTCTGGGCTCAATACCGGTGTACCGGGCCCAGGCGGAAGGGGAACCGGCATCGAACCAGGCAAAAACACAAATCCACACAGGAAAATCAACTTTTTACCGGGTGACAACGACACACGTCTGTCAGGCTCCGCGGAAAAAAGAAGACTGAGCAAGATGTCACCCTTGGGCGGTAAGGGGACCGCGCATGCGCGCTGCATTCCCAAAGGCTTTCTTTGAAAGCTGGGGAAATGCTCCGCATGAGGGCTCCGTCGGCGCCGACGTCACCCATATGTGAGGACTGACTTCCTGTTTGGTCCTGGAGAAATAATAATATTAAAATTTGCATAAAGTTATTGTCTTTAATTCTGTATTATACAGTTATGGTCAGCATTATTGTCACCCTTGCATTTTAGGTATGTTGTGTACAATATATTGAGAAATAATTGGAAATATTCCAACTGTATGTCATCATAATATTTTAATGGTATGTTTAAAGGTATAAAACAAAAAACAAAGATGTCTGTGAAACTTATGGTAATTTCTGAGAAAAAAAATCAAAATATGACCTGGACAGGATTAATGGCACCCTTCACGAATATTTGGTTACACAACCTTTGGCAGTGATGACAGTCTCCAAACATTTCTTGTAGCCATTTATATGTTTCTCCCACTCTTCAACTGCAATTTGTTCCAGTTCATGAATGTTTCCAGGATTCCTTTTACCAGTGACAGATTTCAGCTCTTTCCAAAGGTTCTCAACTGGATTGAGAACAGGACTCATTGCAGGTCAGTTTAAAACTGTCAATTTGTTCCTTTTTTAGCCATTATTTTGTACTTTTAGATGTATGTTTTGGGTCATTGTCCTGCTGGAGGACCCATGACCTTTGACCCAGATCTTTCTGACACTAGGTAGCACATTTTGCTCCAAAATACCTTGGTAGTCCTCTGACTTCATGATTCCTTTAATAGGTTCCAGTCCTCCAGTTCCTGAGGCAGCAAAACAGCCCCACAAAATTATGGAACCTCTACCATATTTAACTATAGGAAGGATGTTTTTTTTCTTTTAAGTTTCATTTCTTCACCTGTAAATGTATCACTGGTCTGCATTGCCGAGAGCTCAAGTTTGGTTTCATCTGTCCATAGAACATTTTCCAAAAAAGACTGTGGTTTCTCAAGGTGAGTTAGGGCAAAGATCAGGTGTGTCTTATTTAACAATTTTTCTATACCGCTTTTCTTATTCAAAGCGGTTTACATTGAACGTTAAACAAAATGAATTTTACATAGAACAAGGAATTAAAAACTTCGATATAACAAGGGTATTTAACAATATTGGATACATGGTTTCTTGATGTTGGTTATGATGGTTGCTGCTATTGTATGGAAGGTAGAATGATTGGATGTGTTCCTATTTCATTGAAGTGGGTGCATTTCACACAGTGTTTCAGGTTCTGGTCCATAGTATTCACAAAAAAAAGGTGAGTTTTTAAGACTTTCCAAAAGTCCCACAGGTCATTGGTGGTTCTTATGTTTTCTGGGAGGGCGTTCCAGCGTGATGGAGCATATATTGAAAAAGCTCTATGACAGGTTGTTTGTTTAGCTTTGGTTAAGGTCTTTGGTATTATCAATAGGTTTTTATTGAGTTTCCTTTTTGTTCTGTTTTCAGGGTCCTTGATGATGAGGATTTGTAGCGTTGGTGGGGATAGTTGGTGTAGGATTTTGAAAATGGCGAGTATTGCTTTGTATTTGGTCCTGGTGATTATGGGTTGTATTCTTATTTTTATTGTATTATTATGTCTGTATTTGAGTAGTGGAGTCCCTCCTTGTCAGTCGCCCATGAAGCCCTTGTTTAGTGTGTGGCATATGGTGCAGGTTGAAACCACCACTCCAGATTGCTCCAAGTCAGCCTTAAGCTCTTTGGATGTTTTAGGTGGTATTTTTCCAACAATTAGCACTAACCTTCAAAGACTTCTTGAATTAATTTTCCTCTTGGCCGAAGTTGCTATCACACCGAGAATCTCCATCCAGACAGTAATGGGCTGTAAAGGTGTAGACAGAGGACCAAGTAGCAGCCCTATAGATCTCCACTGTGGAGACAGAGTGCAAATTTGCCACAGAAGCCACCATAGCTCAGACATTATGAGCGGTGATCTGATGCTCCAGGCATAGACCAGCTTGCACATATGCAAAGGAGAAGCAGTCTGCAACCCAAACTCTCAGGGTGCATTTGGATACAGCCATGCCCAGCCTACGAGGATCAAAAGAGACAAAGAGCTGGGTGGAACGGTGATGGGCTTTTGTCCTCTCCAGGAAGAAAGCCACTGCGCTCTTACAATCCAGTGTATGCAGAGAAGCCTCAGCCCTATTGGCATAAGGTCTGGGGAAAAAGGTGAGTAGCTCCACCGACTGGATCATATGAAAAGAGGAGACCACATTAGGAAGGACATAGGACTACCCTATTCTAATAGAATCTTGTATAAAGGCGGGTGCATCACCAATGCCTGCAATTCACTAACTGCATGCAGAGGTGACTGCTACCAAAAACACCACCTTCCAGGTGAGGAACTTGAGTCAAGAGCTGAGTGGCTCAGAAGGGGGCAGAAAGGAGCTGCCCTAGCACCATGGTAAGGTCCCATGTCACAGGTGGGGGCTTGATAGAGGGCCGTGGGAGTAAGAGACCTCTCATAAACCGGCCACGAGGATGTGCAGAAATGGGTTTCCCATCCATACCATGGTGGTATGCCACCACTGCGCGTAAATGGACCCTGACCCAGTTGGATTTGAGATATCAGGTGGAAAGATGGAGGAGGTACAATACTAATGCCTCTATAGCGCAAGAGAAAGGGTCAATCACCTTCTCTGCACACCAGATGGAAAATCTGCATCATTTGAATGCATAGAAGTAGCAGGTGGAGTCCTTTTGAGAAGCCAGGAGGATATTCTCCATATCCACAGGTAGGTGAAGCTCCTCCAGAACTACCTGCTCAGCATCCACGTGGTGAGAGCTAGTGAGCAGACACTAGGATGAAGAAGGGTCCCATGGTCCTGAGAGATCAAATACGGGACACAGGCTAGTCTGAGAGGCTGTCACCACATGAGCCTGAACAGGAGGGGAAATCACAGCTGCCTGGGCCGGTGCAATACAATGAGAATCATGGACCCTCTGTCCGCCTGGAGTTTGAACATGGTTTTGGCCACAAGCAGAATTGGGGGATACGCATAGAGGAGGCCCATGCTCCAGTCCAGCAGGAAGGCACTGGGAGCCAGCCGGTGGTTACTCAGAATCCTGGAGTAGAATTGCTCCACCTGGGCATTGACTGGCATTGCAAAAAGGTCGATGCATGGAGTTCCCCACATGTAGAAGATGTGGCTCGTAACCTCCTTGTTGAGGGTCCATTCATATGGCTGAAGGACCCAGCGGAGGCGGTCCGCCAGGACACTGAGCTCCTCAGGCAGGTATAGCGTAGTTACTCACCTGTAACAGGTGATTCTCTGGGAACAGCAGGAATTTAATCTTCACATATGGCTGACATCGGTGCCTACAGAGCCCGCACGGGAACACTCCCCAGCGTCCAAGAAGAAAGCTTTTGGGAGCATCCCACTGCACCTGCGTAGCTGCCTTCCCACTATTCCCGCTCTCCCTCCTCAGTTGAGTTTGTAGCTGAGATAAAAGGAGAGAAAGAGAAAAAAATAAACCCTTCAACTCCTATAGGAGGAGGGTGGGTTGTGAAAACTAAATTCCTGCTATTCCTGGAGATCACCTGTTACAGGTGAGTAACTATGCTATCTCCAGGAACAAGCAGGAATGTAATCTTCACATATGGGACTCCCTAGCTAGAAGTCAGAGAGATGACCTCAGAATAATCTGTGGTTTGTCCCACGTATTTATTTATTTAATAGGTTTTATATACAGACTTTCTACAATTCAAGACGGTTTACAAGGAACACAACAGACAGTATATTTCAACTGAATACATTGTAACAATAAGGATCACAGTATAAATGATTAACAAGAAACTTACTCCTTGCGGAGGGTTAAGAACTATTTACATGGAGGCTTAAAGGGCTATTTACATGGAGGAATATATAAGAGGATAGAGGGAGCTATGTAAGTAGGGAAAAGTGTTCCTGGAAGAGATGAGTTTTCAATTTCTTCCGGAATTCGGAATGATTGGGACAGTTCACGTATGCCTAAAGAGATCGTATATCCTCCATGGATGTCTGGTTTTGAAATCAGGTATGGAGCGTAGAAGTTGCTTTAAGTCTGAAAGAGATGCTGGAGAACAGCCTGGCCAACAGCCTGGCCAAACATGGCATCCCAGCGGGAGTCCTTGTCTAGACACAGTAGTGAAATGGTATAGACTAATTATCTTCTCATAGATTCACCACTTAGGAACTAAAGAAAAAGATTTGTTATAGTGCCACAAAGCTAACCAATACTAGGTACAAAGGTCTCAGTAAAAAACGCAGCTGTTTGTAAGGTCTGAAAATCATCACCATTACTTTTGCTGCTGTTCACATCAACGACCCTTTTCTTTGTACCATTATAGCTATTATTTACTTTTTTTTATACTTTTATCATTACTTCTGTGCCCATGTATTTTTCTTAAAACAACGTTTTTAGTCCATTTTACTTATTTTCTTAAAACTTTCTGAATCACCTCCTCAAAAATATTAATCTTGTAAACTCTTATTGTCCGTTAGAAAACAGTTGTATTATGAACACTTAGCTTCTTATTCATACGTAACGTCCATTATTTCACTGAGGTGATATCAAACACTCATGCTGGCGGCTGCAATTGAAATCCCAACGCCGTTCTTCTAAGGCGCCCAAGCGTTTCACAATATGTGTTTCTTCAGGGGAGTACATACAGTCATTGTAAACTGATCTGAAAAAATACAGCCACAGAATGTTATTTCTTTGTTTCATTAAAAACTGCTGCTTGCTATGTCGCATATATATATAGAAATTTTTTTTTTGCTCCAATACCCGGAACTTTAAACTATTACTCATTCCCAGAGCTTGAACATGATGTATAAAATGTATTTTAGTATTATTGAAAGCAACAGGTCTCAGACTTCAAAGAGCCTCGGTCTTTATCTAGTAACGACCTCTTGCTCTGCTTTGCATCAATGACCCATACGTTGCTTAATCGTCCTCATTCAACTTGTAAGGTATTATCAACTTTTTAACTTCTAAGACATTTTCAAAAAATGGGACTTATACAAAGAGAGTAAATGAGTGCTTATCTTCAAAAAATGCCCAATGCCAGTTTCAGCGCTGCTGCGTTTCACTGCCACACTGTTTCATCAGGGGCTAAGACTTTCCAACTCGTATACAACTCAAGTATACAAGATTTTAAATGTCAGGCCAAGATATTAAAAACTAAATTTTACGATAGGGGATATCCCCATCATATAGTGGAACGGGCTTATAAACGAGCCTTGTTTAACAATCGTGACCAGTTATTAACACCACATGCATCCCGTTCAGACGAGACAGTAATGAATCTGGTGACGAAGCACTCTCCGTTTAACAGCAGCATCCAAAAAATATTAAATAAACATATGAATGTGCTCCATAGTGTTTCCACGTTTAAGGATGTGAGAATACGATGTGTCTGGCAAAGGCACCGTAACTTCAAAGAAGTCTTCAGTCCTACCAAGTTACGAATTATGAACGATAGCACATTGAATCAACTGGTGGGCCATTTTCGTTGTGGGGTATGTCAAATGTGTGAGGTTACTAAGGAAGTTACTTCGTTTGAATATCATGGAAAAACCTACAAATTGTGGCATCACACAACCTGTAATACAGCATATGTAGTATATGCTATAGAATGCCCTTGTAAAAAATTATACATTGGAAAAACATCCCGACCATTTAAAGTTCGACTGGCGGAACATCGCAGCAGGATAAAATGTAAGACGCTGGCTGCACCAATAGTTGAACACTGTCTTCAGGAACATCATAAATTTGAAGAATTACAATGCTTTTGTATTGACAGCAATACAACAGGATCTGAGGGTAGATCCCGAGATCAAGCATTAATAGTGATTGAACAGAGATGGATTTTCATGCTACAGTCGGTGCAACCAGGAGGGCTTAATTCACAAATTGACTGGAACCTGTGTGTTTAAAGTAGGATCGGTGGGAAGCCATCAGCTATATAAACCCGCCCAGAGAGAGGACCGCATGCGCGGCGTTGTTAGAAACAAACAGTTTGGAAAGATACGAGTGAGCAGCAAAGATGTTTATGGTATGTGCTTCTGTTGTAGTACTGCATATATCGATATGTGAATAGTGGCATTTAACTGCTGTTTGAAGTATGAGTACTAACTTATGACTCCCTGTTCAGAGCGCGACGAACGCATGATTCATGTGAAGCAATGGAAAGAATCTACTTTCTGGAACCAATGAAGTGAGGACAAGTTGGAAAGTCTTAGCCCCTGATGAAACAGTGTGGCAGTGAAACGCAGCAGCGCTGAAACTGGCGTTGGGCATTTTTTGAAGATAAGCACTCATTTACTCTCTTTGTATAAGTTCCATTTTTTGAAAATGTCTTAGAAGTTAAAAAGTTGATAATACCTTACAAGTTGAATGAGGACGATTAAGCAACGTATGGGTCATTGATGCAAAGCAGAGCAAGAGGTCATTACTAGATAAAGACCGAGGCTCTTTGAAGTCTGAGACCTGTTGCTTTCAATAATACTAAAATACATTTTATACATCATGTTCAAGCTCTGGGAATGAGTAATAGTTTAAAGTTCCGGGTATTGGAGCAAAAAAAAAAAATTTCTATATATGGCTTAACAGTGAAATTGCTCCAGCAAAACTAGACCATATAATTGTGATGTCGCATATATAAACAATCACAAGTGTACCTGTAGTTTTATCTCCAATGTCTCATTAACCACGGGAGGAAAACGTTAGCTATTTTCACTGCTCTCCTCTCCGACAATCGAAAAAACGCCACGCATGCGGTTGAGGCTCCCTATGAACATTTTAAAGACTTCCCACTTAACTCCTCCTTCCCTCGATGTAATCCCTTTAAGTCTCTTCAGACGCATACCGACCAATCTATGGAAGCATTCAAGCCATGTACTCCCCTGAAGAAACACATATTGTGAAACGCTTGGGCGCCTTAGAAGAACAGCGTTGGGATTTCAATTGCAGCCGCCAGCATGAGTGTTTGATATCACCTCAGTGAAATAATGGACGTTACGTATGAATAAGAAGCTAAGTGTTCATAATACAACTGTTTTCTAACGGACAATAAGAGTTTACAAGATTAATATTTTTGAGGAGGTGATTCAGAATGTTTTAAGAAAATAAGTAAAATGGACTAAAAACGTTGCTTTAAGAAAAATACACGGGCACAGAAGTAATGATAAAAGTATAAAAAAAAGTAAATAATAGCTATAATGGTACAAAGAAAAGGGTCGTTGATGTGAACAGCAGCAAAAGTAATGGTGATGATTTTCAGACCTTACAAACAGCTGCGTTTTTTACTGAGACCTTTGTACCTAGTATTGGTTAGCTTTGTGGCACTATAACAGATCTTTTTCTTTAGTTTCTAAGTGGTGAATCTATGAGCAGTGATTTGCTTAGTCAAATTGACCAAATATAGTAGTTGTATAGACACAGTAGTGAGCAGCAAAAGTATGGACTGAAGACCAAGTTGCTGCTTTGCAGATCTCGTCAATAGCTACAGATCGTATATTTGCCATTGAGGTAGCCATGGCTCCAAGATTATGGGCAGTGACATGACTCTCGAGGGAGAGTTCTGCCTTCTCATAAACAAAGGTGATGCAGTCAGCTATCCACTTGAATAGAGTACGTTTGGAGATTGGCAATCCGAGGTGACTAGAATCAAAGGCGATGAACAGCTGAGAAGCTTTCCAGTGCTCTTGAGTCCTTTGAAGATAAAAAGCTAAGGCATGTTTACAATCCAGAGTGTGGATGGTTGCTTCTGCCCTAGATGAGTGTGGTCTAGGGAAAACCACAGGGAGGTAGAAAAACTGGTTCAAATGGAAGGGCAAGACCATCTTTGGCATGAAGTGAAGATGAGTCTAAGGTGGAACCGTGTGTAAGGTGGGTCAGCCTCTAAGGCCTGGAGCTCACTAATGTGTCTTGCTGAAGTGAGGGCAATTAGGAAGATGACCTTCCATGTGAGAAACTTAAGTGACGTACTGGCTAGAGGTTCAAAGGGCGGCTTGAGAAGCTGTCCTAGCACAACACTGAGATCCCATGCCACTGGTGATGGCTTAATGAGAGGCTTGGTTAACAGAAGACCCCTCATGAAGCATGCTACGAGAGGCTGAAAGGAGATGGATTGGCCATCTAAGGGCACATGAGAAGCCGCAATTGACCATGATAAACTCATAACAAATTTGTTTTGAGTCCAGAAGAAGATAGGTGGAGGAGATACTCAAGATAAAGGAGATAGAGTAGCTTTTAAACTAGATAATAGGGGAAAGCAGACAGTCGCCCAAGAGCGGATGGTTTGGAAGAATGTATCCTTGAAGGATACTACCAAAAGCAGAGAAGTTCCAAAAAAGAGTAAAGTAGCCCAAATGCCCTCGAGTATGGAGCAGACAGAGCTTAAAGATCCCAAATTACCCATGTCTACCAACAGCCAAATTAATATGAATAAAATACAGTCTCTAAAATGCTTGTATGCAAATGCTAGAAGTCTAAAAAATAAGATGGGAGAGTTAGAATATATAGCACTAAATGAGAGGTTAGATATGATTGGAATATCAGAGACATGGTGGAAAGAGGACAACCAGTGGGACACTGTGATACCTGGGTACAAACTATATCGTAATGATAGAGCTGATCAAATTGGTGGAGGGGTTGCGCTCTATGTTAGAGAGGGCATTGAGTCAGAAAGGATTAAAGTTTTGCAGGAAACAAAATTTGCTGTAGAATCTCTATGGATTGAAATTCCATGTAAAAAGGGGAAGGCGATGGCAGTGGGGGTGTACTATCGACCGCCTGGCCAGAATGAAGAAATGGATGATGAAATGCTCAAAGAAATCAAGGAAGCTAACAAAAGTTACAGCGCAGTAATAATAATGGGTGATTTCAATTACCCCGGTATCGACTGGGTCAGTGTCACAGCAGGACATGCTAGGGAGATAAAGTTCCTAGAAGACATAAATGACTGCTTCTTGGAGCAGCTTGTTCATGAACCGACCAGAGGGGAAGCCATATTAGACCTAGTCCTTAGTGGAACACCAGATCTAGTGCAAGAGATAAGGGTGTTGGGGCCACTTGGCAATAGTGAACATAGCATGATCGCCTTTGATTTAATTAGTGGAGGAGGGATAGTAAGGAAATCCACAGTACTACCTTTTAACTTTCGAAAGGGATACTATGATAAAATGAGGAAAATAGTTAAGAAAAAACTAAAAGGAGCAGTTGCAAAGGTTAAAGACTTACATCAAGCTTGGGTGTTGTTGAAAAATACTATCCTGGAAGCCCAGACCAGCTGTATTCCACGCTTTAAGAAAAGTGGAAGGAAGTCCAAAAAACTGCCAGCATGGTTTAAAGGTGAGGTCAGAGAGGCTGCTACCAAAAAAGCATCTTTCAGGAAATGGAAAATAGAGCAAAACGATGAAACCTGGAAACAGCACAAGCACAGGCAAGTCAAATGCAAGGCACTGATAAAGCAGACAAAGGGAGAATTTGAGAAGCAGCTTGCTGCGGAAGCAAAAATGCGAAATAAAGATTTTTTCAAGTACATTCGTAGCAAAAAAACCTGTGAGAGTGTCAGTTGGTCCATTAGATGATAGATGGGTTAAAGGGGCACTAAGAGGCGACAAGGCGATAGCGGAGAGACTGAATGAATTTTTTGCTTCGGTCTTTACTAAGGAAGATGTAGGGATGTTATCCATGACTGAAGTGGTATTTAAAGGTGCGGAAGAATTGAAGGAAATATCGATACATCGGAAAGATGTATTACAACTATTAGATAAACTGAAGAGTAGCAAATCACCTGGGCCAGATGGTATACATCCAAGTGTGTTGAAAGAACTGAAATATGAGATTGCAGACCTGCTATTAGTAATCTGTGAACTATCATTAAAATCATCTCTAATACCTGAAGATTGGAGGATCGCCAATGTAACACCAATTTTTAAAAAGGGCTCCAGGGGTGATCTGGGAAACTACAGACCGGTGAGCCTCACATCAGTACCGGGAAAAATGGTAGAATCCATCATAAAGAATAAAATTACTCAGCATGTAGACATTCATGGCCTAATGGGAGACAGCCAACATGGCTTTAGACAAGGAAGATCTTGTCTTACTAATCTGTTATGTTTTTTTGAAAGTGTGAATAAACAGGTGGACAAAGGTGAGTTGGTTGATATAGTGTATCTGGACTTTCAGAAAGCCTTTGACAAGGTCCCTCATCAGAGACTTTTGGCAAAACTAAAGAGTCATGGGATAGGAGGCAGTGTACTACTGTGGATCAGGAACTGGTTAAAAGTTAGAAAGCAGAGGGTTGGGCTAAATGGCCAATTTTCCCAATGGAGAAAGGTGAATAGTGGTGTACCCCAGGGATCTGTGCTGGGTCCGCTGCTTTTTGACATATTCATAAATGACCTGGAAAGTGGAATAATGAGTGAGGTTATCAAATTTGCAGATGACACAAAACTATTTAAAGTTGTTAAAACCCAAGAGGATTGTGGAAAATTGCAAGAGGATCTTGATAAATTGGAAGACTGGGCATCAAAATGGCAGATGAAATTTAATTTGGACAAGTGCAAAGTTATGCACCTAGGGAAGAACAACCCAAACTATGGTTACACGATGCAAGGTTCCACATTAGGAACCACCACCCAGGAAAAAGATTTAGGCGTCATTGTGGATAACATGTTAAAACCCTCGGCCCAGTGTGCAGCGGCAGCCAAGAGAGAAAATAGAATGCTAGGTATCATAAGGAAAGGAATGGAAAATAAAACAAAAGCTATTATAATGCCTCTATATCAATCCATGGTGAGACCACACCTTGAATATTGTGTGCAATTCTGGTCGCCGTATGGACATAGCGTTATTAGAAAAGGTTCAGAGAAGAGCCACCAAAATGGTAAAGGGGATGGAAGGATACTCCTATGAAGAAAGGCTAAAAAGGTTAGGGCTCTTTAACCTGGAAAAGAGACGGCTGAGGGGAGATATGATAGAAGTCTATAAATTAATGAATGGAGTGGAACGGGTAAACGTAGATCGATTGTTTACGTTATCAGAATATAGAAAGACTAGGGGACATGCAATGAAGCTACAGGGTAAACTATTTAAGACTAATAAAAGAAAATATTTTTTCACTCAACGTGTAATCAAACTCTGGAATTTGTTACCGGAGGATGTAGTAAAGGCTGTTAGTGTAGCTGGGTTTAAAAAAGGTTTGGACAAGTTCCTGGAGGAAAGGTCCATAAACCATTATTAAGAAGTGACCGAAGATATCAATGCTTGACCCAGTACAAGCATTGTGGAACTTGTGTCTCTTGGAGAAACTGCTAGGTACATATGACCTAGATTGGCCACTGTTGGAAACAGAATACTGGGCTTGATGGACCTTGGTCTGACCCAGTATGGCATATCTTATGTTCTTAATCCTTGTCAAAAAGGGTTTCACCGGTGCAAGGGATATTACCCAGCTTATCTTGAACCCATTGTTTAAAATCCGATGCTTGGAGCCAAGCAAGCCTGCGTGCACCGATGCAGATGGATGATGTTTTGCTGAGGCACTCAAAGCAATCAAAAGTTGCTCTATTAACACATTTTGAGACATTCTGAGCATGCTTTACAAGGGTAAGATAATCTGCCCTCTTTGTCATCAGGAAGAAGAGGAGGCATTAACTCCAAATCTTTAGCCACCTCTTTGAGGAACATACCCATATACAGTATGTAGGAACTAATTCAGGATGATAGCATGGAGGCTTGAAAGCAACGTCGACCAAAAGCATCAAGGGTTCTCGATTCCCTATTCAGAAGGTTTGAGGAATGTGCTTTCACGTTCTTGATTCGATGCACTGCTGATTCCACTACTATGGAATGGTGTGGCAATTGTGTCTTTTGAAAACCAGGACACTCCAGTACCCGGTACATGGTATCGAGCCAGCGAGTATGGGGAGAAATAGTTAGAGGTGTCTCCCACATATGAAGCATGAGGTCATGCAGTATCCGATGGACAGGGAGTGTAGCTGCCTCTTTTTGGAGCCATCGGGTATTGAAGAATTTCCAATTCTTCGGCCCTAGGCTCTTTTTCAGATGTTACTTTATGGACAGGTTTCTAGCAACATCGCAAATAAAGTACTGGAAGGATATGTCCTCTGATGAGGGACATGCGGCGTTGTGGAGATGGAGAAGTGTCCTCTGGGAGAGTTTGCATGACTCCAGTGTTAGCCGATTCATCGCCCGAGGAATCGGAATCCGAAGACTCGAAGTATTGTCGGGCAGGGTGTTCCTGCTCCATATGAACTCAGTACCAGTCGAAGCCGGTACCCGGAATCTGTGTAGTCGGAACCTTGGTACTGGAAACGGATTCGAGGGCTGGCATGGGCGGTAGCGTGGAAAGCGGCAAGAAAGTCGATGCAGCCTATATTGGTACCGATGCCAGTACCGAGGCCTGCGGAACCGACTGTAAGGGTTTCACTAGAACCGAGGTCGCCAGTAAAGCCGCTAAGCTCCGCTTGATGGCAAGGATATGTTGATCCATGGAGCTTGCTGATGCTTGGGTATTGGTACCGAAATTGCTGGCCATGATCCCTGAGAATGGTACCAGGAGCTCTCTGGAGGTGGAGGCCTCGGGAGCGTCCTGGGACCCCACTAAGGCGTTGGAGAGAAGATCCTCCTGCTGGGGTTGTTTGGCCGGTTTGTCCCCTTCCAGGACAATGCCTGAGGCATCTCAATGCTTAGAAGGAGATCTACCCTGGGGGGGGGGGGGGGGGGGGAAGGCAGCCAGCCTTCGATGAAGACTTAGGTTTTGATACCTGAGATCCTTGCGAGGAAGATGAAGCTCTCGATGACGTCAATGCTAAAGAGATGACATCGGAGGCGAAGAGGGTGCCCAGCTTTGCAGCTCGATTCTGTAGACTTCTCTTCGTCATCTTTCTACAAAGAGGACATTCTGATGGTTGATAAGGCCCTAGGCATTTTAGATGCCAGTCATGGGTGTCTGTGGCCGAGATGATACCGCCACACTTAGAGCACTTCTTAATACCTCTGTATGGTTTATCCATTTTATCAGAGAAAAATGGAAGGTCTAGGCCTAAGATGGCATTCATGTGCCTGAAGAAAGGAAAACCCTCTTCACAGTTTTTTGTTGTTTTTTTTTTAAAGAAGAAAGAAAGTATCGATGGAGGTCAGTACGAGCTTCGACGGGAAGGCAGATGCGAACCACAAAAATATGAAAAACAGGTATTTTCTGCAGTAAAGGGATTTGCTTCCTGTTGGCTCCACGGAAATGAAAAACCGAGGAGAGAGAGCAGGAAAGGTGGAAAGGCAGCTATGTAGGCACAGTGGGATGCTCCCAAAAGCTTTCCTATTATGCTGGGAAGCGTTCCTGTGCGGGCTCCATCGGTACCGACATCACCCATATGTGAAGACTACATTCCTGCTTGTTCCTGGAGATATGGCTATGAGGACCATGCCTTGGGAGATGGTGAATTTCCAGAGACGAATGGCTTCCCAACGCAGGAGGTACGAGCCCATACCACACTGCTTATTGATGCAGAACATTGCTACCTGGTTGTCCGTTTGTATAAGGGGATAATGGACCAGCAACCCCCAACTGTGGGGGCACGGCATTTGAAACTGGAAGACGAGCCATTCTCCTCAGAAAGGAGTCAAGAGACAATACTATGTAGATTATCCCCCCCACCAGACCTACCAAGACCCTGCGCTCAGAAGCAGCAAAACTACCAGGGCCAGCACCAACAGTGCTGCCAGAAACACCAGAAGCCCCAACCCATGCTGCAGTCACAGCCCGGTGGGGGTTTTTGACTCCAACTGTTACATAGAAACATGATGACAGAAAAAGACCACAAGGCCCATCTAGTCTGTCCTTCCATAACAACTACAACAGTCTTCTCCCTCTTATGCAATTCAGGGCTTGTAGATGCTGAACCTGATCCCCTGCTGGCTGCAAGTGGGGTGGAGGGAGTATGTGGCATTGGTGCTGACTTCCATTATCCCAATGGCTGGAACCAGAGGGCCCGATCTGATTTTCTTACACCTTTGTGTATGGGATAGGAAGATACAAGGTAGTATCTGCCGCGCTGAGGATTGTTTTGTTCTCATGTTGCGTGAGTAGTACATGGAGTGGGAAGAACTGGACTGGAGTGGTGCTTTAGATCCTGAGTAAAGGTTTTTTGCAGTTTCTTTTAATTATTGTCCAATATGCTTGCTCCTGAGAGGGTTTCTGCTGCTATTACTAAGATGACACTAGAATGAGAAACTTTTTTTGTATGGCAGGTTCTATGGGAAAATGTCCTAGCTCTGCACCCATTGTTGGAAAAGGGGCCAAGGGGTTCTGTAAATGCAGGATGTGGTTTGGATTTAACATCTTATGGGGAGGGGGGAGCATAAGTGTTTGTTGTTGTTGTTAAGTGCTGTCGAGTCGGAGTCGACTCATGGCGACCCCCTGGATAGCTATCCCAAATTGTGTTCGGTCTTCAGTCAGGCGGCTCATTGTTGACAGACTGGTACCCGTAGCTGCTTACTGTATCGATCCATCTCATTGCTGGCCTCCTCTTTTGCGTTGACCTTCTATCTTGCCAAGCATGATGTCTTTCTCTAATGATCTCTCTCTTCGCATGATGTGTCCAAAGCATGAAAGTCGAAGTCTTGTCATCTGAGCTTCTAAAGAAAGCTTAGGTTTGATCTCCTCTAGTACCGACTGGTTTGTTCTTTGGGAATTCCATGGTATACACAGTATTCGCCGCCAGCACCATAATTCAAAGGCATCAATTTTCTTCCAGTCTGACTTTTTCACTGTCCAGCTTTCACATCCATATGTTATTGAAAATACCATGGCTTGAACAAGTTGAATCTTTGTATGGAGAGAGACATCTCTGCTCTTGAGAATCTTATCTAGGTCTTTCATAGCCATTCTGCCAAGAGCAATGCGTCGTCTGATTTCTTGACTGCTTGTTGCTTCTTTATTAATAGTTGATCCAAGTAGGTTAAAGTTGTTCACAATTTCTTCTCCTTCAACGATGAATCTGTTGATTATGCCAGTTGTCATGATCTTTGTCTTCTTTACATTAAGGTGCAGGCCCATTTTGAGACTATGTTCTTTGATTGTGAGAAGCAAATGTTTCAGATCATCTTCACTTTCAGCCAGTAATGTGGTATCATCAGCATAGTGAAGGTTGTTGATGAGTCTTCCACCAATCTTCACACCTCTGTTGTCTTCATACAATCCTGCTTCTCTGATGATTTGTTCTGCATATAAATTAAACAGGTAGGGGGAAAGTATGCAGCCTTATCTCACACCTTTGCTTATTTTAAACCATTCTGTTTCTCCTTGTTCCATTCGAACTGTTGCTTCTTGATCAATGTACAGATTGTGCAAGAGAATGATCAGGTGTTCTGGTGTACCCATGCTTCTTAATGTGGCCCAGAGTTTCTCATGGTTTAAACAGTCAAAAGCCTTGCTATAGTCGATAAAGCACAAATAGATATCCTTTTGGTGTTCTTTAGTCTTTTCAAGGATCCATCTCACATCCGCAATGATGTCTCTCGTTCCTCGCCCTTTCCTGAACCCTGCTTGCACTTCAGGTAGTTCTTGTTCCAGGTATGGTTGTAGTCTCTTTTGAATAATCTTCAGTAGAATCTTGCTGGCATGTGGGATCAGAACAATTGTACGATAATTTCCACAGTCAGTTGGATCACCTTTCTTTAGTATTGGTATAAACACAAATCTTTTCCAGTCAGTTGGCCATGATGTTGTCTTCCATATTTCTTGGCAGAGCCTTGTAAGTACAGTAACAGCTGCATCAGATTGCTGTAATACTTCTATGGGAATTCTATCAATGCCTGGTGCTTTGTTCTTTGATAAGGCTTTCAATGCTGCTTCAACTTCTTCTTTCATCACCAATGGTTCCCGATCATAAGGTACAGGTTGAAACGGCTGTTGGTCCACTTGATCTTTATCATATGGAAACTCTGTATATTCCTTCCACCTTTTCTTGATCTTCTCAGCATCATTCAACATAGAACCTTGAGCATCTTGTAACATTCCAATTTGAGGCTGGAACTTTTTCTTTAACTCTCGTAGCTTTAGGAAAGCCAATCTTGTTCTTCCTCTAATAGTTTCTGCTTCTATTTCCTTGCAAGCGTCATTGTAGTACTTTTCCTTCTCCTGTCTTGCTGCACGTTGGAAATCTCTGTGGAGTTCTGCGATTGTCTTTCTTTCTCCTCCTGCTTTAGCTTCTCTGGGTTTCTGGGTAATTTTCAGAGTTTCTTCCGTCATCCATTTTGGCCATTTTTGCTTTTTCAACTTTTGTAGAGACTTCTCGCTTTCTTCCAACACAACCTTCTTGATGTCATTCCATAACTCTTCCGGAGCTCTGTCATTTGTATCTAAAGCAGCAAATCAATTTTGCAGGCAGTCTTTAAATTCCAGTGGTATATTCTCAAGGTCATATTTTGCTGCATTCATGAGTGGTTTGCTCTTTTTCAACTTTAGCTTGAGTTTACATACTAGTAGTTGATGATCTGTACCACAGTCAGCTCCAGGTTTTGTCTTTGTTGATGTTACAGAGCTTTTCCATTGTAGACTTCCACAGATGTAGTCAATTTGATTTTTATACAATCCATTGGGAGAAGTCCATGTGTACAGCCGCCGCTTGTGTTGCTAGAAGAAGGTGTTTGAGATGAATAGATCGTTGGTCTTGCAGAATTCTATCAGTCTTTCTCCAGCTTCATTTCTGTTGCCAAGTCCATATTTTCCAACCAATTTGCCTTCTTCTTTGTTGCCAACATTTGCGTTCCAGTCACCCATGACTATCAGGATATCCTGTTTGCATGTTCTGTCAATTTCAGCTTGTACTTGTTCATAGAACTCTTCAATTTCATTCTCTTCTGCAGCTGTTGTTGGGGCATATACTTGAATTATAGTTCTGTTGATAGGCATTTCTCGTAGACGAATAGAGATTAAGATTTCGCTGACTGCATTGTATTTCATTACAGTTCTTACAAGTTTCTTCTTTATTATAAACGCAACACCATTTCTTCTTTGTCTTTCATTTCCAGCATAGTAGACCATGTGATCACATCTTATGCAAAGTGCCCAATGCCAGTCCATTTCAGTTCGCTGACATCCAACAGATCAAGTTGTACACGTTCCATTTCATTATTGACAGCGTAGTTAATCACCTGTAACAGGTGATCTCTGGGAACAGCAGGAATTTAGTCCTCACATATGGGTATCGTCGGTACCGACGGAGCCTACGCGGGAATGCTCCCCAGCGTCCAATAGGAACGCTTTTGGGAGCATCCCTCAGCACATGCGCGCTGCCTTCCCGCCTTTCCAACTGTCCCTCTTCAGTTAAGTTTGTAGCTGAGTGAAAGGATAGAGGGAGAGAGGAAAGAGACAAAGAGATAGAGAGACAACTCCTAGGGGAGGTGGGTGGGTTGTGAGGACTAAATTCCTGCTGTTCCCGGAGATCACCTGTTACAGGTGAGTAACTACGCTATCTCCAGGAACAAGCAGGAATGGAGTCCTCACATATGGGGACTCCCTAGCTGAAGATGCCAGGGAGATAGCCTCAGGAAGGTGCTACCCTAGAAGGTGGGAATCACTCCCATGGATCTCTGGCATCCCACCAGGGTTGGTGGGTAGGAGTTTGTTTAGGTTTGAAAGAGATTTTGAAGAACATCTTGGCCAAAGAAGGCATCCTGACGGGAGGCTTTATCCAGGCAGTAGTGGGCTGTGAAGGTGGGTACCGAAGTCCAGGTGGCTGCTCGACAAATGTCATCAATAGACACAGAGTGGAGATTAACCATAGAAGCTGCCATGGCTCTCACATTATGAGCTGTGACATGGTCCTAAAGAGGAAGGCCCTTACTCTCATAAGCAAAGGATATGCATTGGGCAATCCATTTAGATAAAGTTCTTTTGGAGACTGGAAGTCCCAAATGACTAGGGTCAAAAGCTATAAAAACTTGTGAGTACCTTCTATGTTGCTGTGTTCTTTGTATGTAAAAGGCTAAGGCCCTTTTACAATCCAAAGTATGAAGGTTTCTTTCTGCATTAGAGGCGTGAGGCCTCAGAAAAAATACAGGACGATAAATTGATTGATTTAAATGAAAAGGCGAAACCACCTTTGGCATAAAGTGTGGGTGAGTTCGAAGAAAAACCTTATCATGATGAAACCTAGTATAAGGAGGATCAGCCACTAAAGCTTGCAATTCACTAATGCAACGGGCAGAGGTGATTGCAATGAGGAAGATGACCTTCCAGGTCAAAAACGTAAGGGCTGTAGTGGCCAAAGGTTCAAAAGGCGGCTTCATGAGCTGCCCGAGAACTAGATTTAGATCCCATGCCACCGGTGGTGGCTTGATGGGAGGATTTGTTAATAAAAGGCCTCTCATAAATCTTGATAGGAGTGGATGAAAGGAAATTGGTTGTCCATTCAGAGGCTTATAAGAAGCTGCAATTGCACTAAGATGGAGTCTTACCAAATTCGTCTTTAGACCAGAATTTGATAAGTGAAGGAGATACTCTAGTATTGATTCTAAAGGTATGACAAGGGGGTTTAATCCCTTCTTGGAGCACCATATAGTAAAACTTTTCCACTTGAAGGCATAAGATCTTCTTGTGGAAAGTTTCCTAGAAGCCTGAAGGATATCCTTTACCTGTTGGAACAGGTTGAAATCTTGGAGGTCTAAGCCTTCAGCAACCAGGCCGTGAGGTGCAGGAACTGGGGATTCGGGTGCCATAGCATCCCGTTCTCCTGGGAAATGAGATCTGGAGCATGCCCTAACTCCAGAGGTGCCGCTTGAGAGAGATGTAGAATCAGGGAATACCATGTTTGGCGTGGCCATCATGGTGCTGTGAGAATCACGCGACCCCTGTTTCTCTGAAGCTTGAAGAGTGTTTTGGGGATGAGGGGAATGGGTGGGAAGGCATAAAGGTAGTCCTCACCCTAGTGAAGGAGGAAGGCATCCCTTGCCTGACAGTTGTGAGCCGGAATACTGGAACAGAACCGGGGAAGTATGGCATTCAGTGGACTTGCAAAGAGGTCTATGTCTGGAGTGCCCCAGAGATGAAAAATCCTTGCCACCTGGTCTAGGTGGAGGGACCAATCGTGAGGCAGCAGTACTCGACTGAGTTTGTCTGCCCAAAGGTTTTGAATGCCTGGAAGATATAACTCTAGAAGGTGAATTTGATGCTCTCTGGCGAAGGCCCACAATCGTAAAGCTTCGTTGAATAACGACAGAGAGCCTGTTCCACCCTGCTTGTTCACATAGAACATGGCTACTTGATTGTCCGTCTGGACTAGGACTGTCTTGTAGCTGAGCTGGGTGTGGAATACTCGAAGAGCTAGATAGATTGCTCTTAATTCCAGGAGGTTTATGTGCAAACCAACCTCCTGTGGAGTCGAGGTGCCCTGGGTAGAGAGATGATTCAGGTGTGCTCCCCAACCCACCTGTGATGCATCTGTTGTTAGGGTGGCCTGAAAGAGGGGTTGATGGAAAGGAGACCCCACTGTCAGATTTTCTAGTGATTGCCACCAGTGGAGGGACAAAACTAGCCATTGAGAGATTATTATTTTGTCCGACAAACGACCCGTGGCCTGTGTCCACTGTGTGGAGAGGGTCCACTGAGCTGCTCGCATGTGGAGGCGAGCATATGGGACTACATGAACTGTGGATGCCATATGTCCCAGTAACTGCAGTAGCTCTCGAGCAGTGAGGGAGGATTTGCCTGCTGCTTGAGAAGCTAGTTGCATTATGCTTGTGGAAGGAAAGCCGTTGCCTGTCTGGTATCTAGACAGGCTCCTATGAATTCTAGGCATTGTGAAAGAACTAGTTGAGATTTTGGGAAGTTTATTACCAATCCCAAGTACTGGAGGATTCGCATTGTATGGCATAGTGCAGTGCTGGCCTCTGCAACTGTAGGGGCTCAAATGAGCCAGTCATCTAAGTAAGGGAAGACAAAAATCCCCAGGGTTCGTAGAAATGCAGCTACTACTGCCATGCATTTTGTGAATACTCTTGGTGCTGAAGCCAGACCAAAGGGAAGAACCCTGTACTGGAAATGTCTTCCCCTGAACAGGAAATGTAAGAATTTCCTGTGATCTGGATGGATGAGAATGTGAGTGTATGCATCCTTTAAGTCTAGAGAGCAAAGCCAATCCTGGCTTTGAAGGTATGGCAGAAGAGTTCCTAGAGAAATCATTTTGAACTTCTCTCGAAACAGATGTTTGTTCAGTTCTCTGAGATCTAGAATGGGTCTGTCCCCTCCTGTTTTCTTTGGAAAAAGAAAATAGGGGGAGTAAGAATCCTGCACCCTGTTGAAGAATGGGTACTTCCTCTATTGCCCCTTGGGCAAGAAGTGTGGAAACCTCGTGATCTAGCAGATTGTCTGCAGAGGTTTGTGAATTGAATTGCTTTAAACTTGTAGGAGGGAGCATGCTGTGAAAATGAAGCTTGTACCCCTCTCCTACAATGGACAAAGTCCAATCTTCTGCTGTTATCTGATGCCATTTGTTGACAAAGTGGCATAACCTGCCCGGAATATTGGCGGGGTTGGGGACCTCTCAGAGGCAGGGAGGCAAAGCTCTCTAGGAAGGAGTCAAAGCCCTTGAGGGGGCTGAACCTGGAGAGCTGGTTGGGCTCTCGGGCCTTTTGGTTTCTTTTGCTGTCTAGTTTGTCCCTTTTGGGCAACCTGACCTGGAGTTTGACTTTGCTGGGTATAGGAAGGATAAAACTTCCTCTTTTTTGCTAAAAGAGGGTTTTTTATAAGGCTTCCTTTTGGCTGGAGTGGCTGTAGACTTTGACAATCTATCTAAGGTAGAATTGTCAGCATCTAACTCGTTAGCCTTTTCCTGCCAGTTCTTGCCGAAGAGATTCTCCCCCGTGCAAGGAATGTTGCCTAACTTGTCCTGTACCCAAGTCTCCAAGTCTGATGCCTGTAGCCAGGCAATCCATCATGCACCAATGGCAATAGCAGAGGTTCTGCTGATGCATTCGAAGCAGTCAAAGGCTGCATGATTAAGAAACTTGGAGAAATCCTGAGCATGCTTAACTAGAGCAAGAAAATCTTGTCTCTTGTCATCTTGGAGAAATGGGCTCATAAGTTTCAAATCTCCTGTGACTTCCTTGAGGAACATTCCCATATATAGGATATATGAACTGATCCTAGCTGAAAGCATGGAAGCTTGAAAAGTTCTGCGCCCAAAAGCATCCAGAGTCCTGCATTCACGACCTGGAGGATTGGATGCATGCCTCTTTGCACTTTTCATCCTACGCATGGCTGATTCCACTACCATTGAATGGTGTGGCAACTGAGTTTTCTGAAATCCAGGACATGATGGAACCCGATACATAGTATCCAGTCTCCTAGAGTGAGGAGAAGTAGTCAGAGGTGTCTCCCACATTCTGAGCATCAAACTATGCAGAATTTCATGGATAAGCAGAGTGGCTGCCTCCTTAGGAGCTTTAGGATATTGGAGAATTTCCAATTCCTTTGCTCTGGGTTCCTCCTCAGGAGCTACTGTGATTGAAAGACATGAAATCCTGAAATGACATGACCTCTGGAGGTGACATTCTGCGTTGGGAAGAAGAGGGATCTTCTAGGAGAAACCCTCTAGTGTCAGCAGAATTTTCAGAGTCTTCGGAATCGGAGGAATCGAAGTACTCCTGATCCTGATGCTCCTGCAAAGCACCGAGTTGATCCGGTACCGCTTTGACAATTCCAGCCAGAGACGGCATGGGAAGAGTTCCCACTGGGGCAGGTACCGTTGGTACCGGTATCGTCAGTGTCGGTAGCGGTGTCTGTACCGGTGCCCGTGGGACCACCGGTACCGCAGCTGAAAGAAGAGCTGCGATGCTGCGCTCGATAGTGAGGAACCTCTGGTCTATCGACGCTGCCGATGCTTGGGTGTCAGTAACGGTAAGAATGGCCGGAACCCCTGAACATGGCACAGGTAGTTCTTGTGAGGTTGAGGCCTCGAGAACATCCTGAAGCCCCATTGATGCTTTGGAAGCCGAAGCCTCCCGCCGGGGCTGTTTTGCCGGTATGGTTCCCTCAAGGGCAATGCCAAATTCCTCTCAATGCTTAGCAGGAGAGCTACCCTTTGAGGACTGGCTTTTATGTTTAGTTACCTGAGATCCATAGGAGGAAGAGGCGGCCCTTGACGATGTCGATGCAATGGATCTGGCATCTGAAGAAAAGAGGGTACCGAGCTTTGCAGCCCGGTTCTGTCTTCCTCTTTTAGTCATCCCCATACAGGAGAGACATTCAGCTGGAGAATGTTCAGGTCCTAAACATTTCAGACACCAATCATGGGTGTCAGTGACTAAGATGGTACCGCCACACTTGAAATAAAAACCACTAGCTGGCTTTTCCATGTTTTAGGAATATGGGCCTAGTGCCCAAAATGGCGCCTAGCACCAAAGAGAAAAGTTTCTGAAAAGAAACAGTCTAAAGCCTAAGTTTTTTTTTTGAAAAGAAAAGAACCGGCGGTACCGGTAGGCGTCGTGCGGTAGGCAAACGCGACCACAAGAAAAGAAATTTAAAGATGGAATTTTCTGTGGTGACAGGGAATAGATCCTGTCGGCTCCGCGGAAAACGAAGAACTGAAGAGGGACAGTTGGAAAGGCGGGAAGGCAGCGCGCATGTGTTGAGGGATGCTCCCAAAAGCGTTCCTATTGGACGCTGGGGAGCATTCCCACGCAGGCTCCATCGGTACCGACGATACCCAAATGTGAGGACTACATTCCTGCTTGTTCCTGGAGATCACCTCCAACTTCCCTTGGTTCATGATTCGTACGTTCCATGTTCCAATGTGTAAGACATCTTTACAGCTTCTGACTCTCATTTCATGCACAGCTACATCAGCAGTCAGACTTCCCGAGGCCTTTGATCCAACCACATCATAAATGCTGGCTTTATTCTGAAAAGTCTTGAGCTCTTCCCCAGTAGCTAGTTGAGTGCCTTCTGACCTGGGGGTCTCATCTTCCAGCACCATAGCACAATTTGTTTTGTTGTAACTATCCATTGGGTTTTCATGGTAAGATGGAGAAGTAGATTGCTGGGCCTTTCTTCCGCGCAGTTTAAGTTTGGTGTTGTTGCCGTTGTCACAGAAATGTGATCCTCCGCCGTCAACACTATCACATTCTGCTGCTGCCCAGATGGGTGGTTTGTCTTGGTCTGGCACCTCAGCTGAGACCTGTCCATCCTGGGAGACCCTGCCAGTAGTTAAACTACCGATAGTTTAGCTCTCAGTATCATTGATGCACACAAGCCCTCACAGCATGACAAGCTGCAAACCAAGTGAGGTGTTTAGGGAAACTAAAGAGTGGACTATGGCCTCATGGGAGCTGAATAGTGCAACCTCTTATATTCCCTCCGTGTCCCCTGCAGGAACTAAAACCTGCATTGTTTCCGTTTCTGTGGTTATTTTGGGGGATGGCAGAGATGGGGCATGGGCAATGGCAGGCAGTAGGTTTTTCTCTTTTTCTAAAAGTTGGCAGCCCTAGCACCATATCCCTCTCACCTCAAACCAGGCTCCCTTCCCCTGCTACAAGGTCTCCTCCCTCTATTCTGAGCATTGCCAGAAGAAAGCCACCTGCAGCCTACCACTGCTAACTTAATGCTCCTCCCTCTATTCAGATAGCTGGCCAGCCACTGCCAATCCTGCTGCTTTCTCCCTTTCACTCACTGGCTACCCCTGTATAGTCGGCACACACTGCTTGGTGTGGCACCTTTCACTTACCATTTAATATCCTTTCCTTGAGTCCTGCTAGACCAGTCCTGACAAGTGGGTTGTGTCCCCCTACCAGTAGATTGACAAACACCCAATGAAAAGTCCTAGTTTCAATGACATTACTCCTATACCTCTATTCGCCTCAGCCACCAGAGGTCCCTCCAGTATTCGTCCCACAGGATATGGGAGACATGGTAATGGCATGTGAATTGTGCTTATCCTCGGAATTTCTTGGACTCTCACGCTTACCCCTGATGCAGAACCCTGACCAGGGAAGTTCTTAGCAGGTTCGAAACAGCCTTTTAAGCCTGACTTTTTTGTATGGGAGAAACATAGCAAGCCTCACACAATCTCAATCGTGGGCAACAATGAGTAATCAACAGTAGAGAACTATGTACAGGAAAGCTTAAACAGAAGGCTGTCAGTAGAAGATAAACCTGCAGAGCCAAGTATAAAAATCACAGCAGACCCAAGTGTACCGCAGTAGAAAAGCAGAGCAAATCGATTTTCATGGGCGGGCTCAGGACTGGTCTAACAGGACTCAAGCAAAGGACAACAACAGGTAAGTAAAACGTCACCTCCCATATCGTTGTGCTAGACCAGCCCAGACAAGTGGGATGTACCAAAGCAACATCTCCACTGGGCAGGAAAAAGGCACAAAAACACAAAGAGGTGTAATCCACCACCGAAAGGATTACCCAAACCAATCTAGAGCGTTGGTACAAACAGCAGAAAGATGGATGTGATAATTTTAAAACAATTTAATACATACACATTAAAATAATAAAATAGTATAAATATAGTGATACATGAATACTAAAAAAATACAATAAAACAGATTAAACAAAGCCCAACAAGTTGTGGGCCCTTTTTAAAAAAAAAAACTTTTTAATGGCTCATACTGCTGCTGCTACTACTACTACTGAACGTTTGTATAGTGCTACAAGATGTACACAGCGCTGCACAGACACATGCAAAAGGCGGTCCCTGCTCATCAGAGCTTACAATCTAGTCAAGACAGACAACACAGTAGCTGTAGACACGGGATACATCTAGGGGGAATGGTAAGGAAACACAAAGGAGACCAGGTGAGTCAAAATCTGAAAGTGGCAGTGAAGAGGTGAGTTTTCAACCTGGATTTGAAAAGGGTCAGAGAAGGCACCTGATGTACAGACTCAGGTAGTTTGTTCCAGGCAAAAAGAGCAGCAATGTGAAAGGAGTGGAGAACAAGAGAAGAGAAGAGCACAGACAGAAGCAATTTGCCAGAAGAGCGGAGTTCCCGAGGAGGGGTGTAGGGGGAGGTAAGAGAGGAAAGGTATTGAGGAGCTGTAGAGTGAATGAACTTAGAGGTCAGCAGGAGAAATTTGAACTGGATGTGGAATGATTAGGGAGTTAATGAAGTAACTTGAGAAGAGGGGTAAAGTTAAATTAGACTTACCTGCTAACTGTAGTTTCTTTAGGAACTCAAGTCTAGTCCCGACCTCTGGGTTTTGCTCCTCCTCCAGCAGCTTTGAGACTGAGAAACGTCATCCTTTTCTGATGACACTGGTACATCCTGGGAGGATCCGCCTCTCTGCTCCAGTTATCTATTGACAAAGCAAACTCACCAGAGCAACAATTAAGTAGCAAACATAACCACCAATCTAACCAACTGAACTTCCCTTGATTTGTTCCTTTTTATGTTTTTTTTTCATATATAACATTGCAATAAAATATTTTTCTATAACTTCTGTCAGAACTACTCAGGTCTGCTCTCCACGAAACAGAGGATAGCAACCCCACTTTAATTCTGATGCCTAGAAGCTATTACCTCTTACCTGTGCTGATCACCTGCTTCAGGCCCTAGCTTCCTGCAAGAAACACGTGGGAGGGATATGGGACTAGACTTGAGTTCCTAAAGGAACTACAATTATCAGGTAAGTCTAATTTACCTTTCCTTAGCATCCCTCAAGTCTAGTCCCGACCTCTGGGTATGTAACAGAGCAGTAATCATCGGGAGGGACCCGCTAGACCAGCCTGAAGCACTGCCGATCCAAAACACACATCCCTTTGCAGCTGAACATCAAGACGGTAATTCTTGACAAAAGGATTCAATGATGACCAAGTAGCCGCCTTACAAATCTCCACCGCTGGCACTAGTTGACACTCTGCCCAAGATGCCGCTTGCGCCCTAGTCGAATGAGCTCTCAATCCTTCCGGTACCGGTTTTCCCTTCAAAACATAAGCGGACGCTATGGCCTCTTTAATCCACCTGGCAATGGAAGCTTTGGACTCCGGCTCTCCTTTTCTCGGCCCTCCAAACAGTACAAACAGTCTATCCGACCTGTGGAAAACTCTCAGTCCTCTTGAGATATGCCTTCAAGGCCCTACGAACATCCAAGGCATGAAACTTACCGGTGGTGGAACCCTTCGTAGAGTCTCCGAACACCAGTAAGGAGACCTCTTGATTCAAGTGAAACGGCGAAACAACCTCAGGCAAAAACAATGGCACGGGTCTCAACACCACCTTCGTATCATAGAAGGACAAAAAGGGCTTCTTACAGGACAAAGCCTGCAACTCTGAAATTCTCCTAGCCGAGCAAATCGCCACCAGGAACACCACCTTGAGAGTGAGATCCTTCAAGGATGCCCTTGAGATAGGCTGAAACGGTTCCTGACGTAACGCGTCCAACACAAAAGGGAGACTCCACCTTGGAACCACCTGTCGACAGGGAGGTCTGATCAGACTCATCGCCCTTAAAAATCTTTTGACATCCGGGTGAGAGCCTAGCGACATGCCCTCTACTTCCCCCCTGTAACAGGACAACACAGCCACCTGCACCCTCAAGGATGCCGCTGCTAAGCCTTTCTCTACGCCCTTTTGCAAAAACGCCAACAGTTGTGGAATTGACGCCCTTAACGGCTGCAACTGCTTATCCAAACATCACTGCTCAAACACACGCCAGACGCAAACGTACGCCAAGGACGTAGACCTTTTCCTTGCCTTCAACAACGTGTCAATAACCGAAGCGGCATAGCCTCTCTTCATTAACCGTGCCCTCTCAATAGCCAGGCCATAAGCGAGAATCAATCCACGTAAGGCATATGAAGAAGCCCTTGAGTCAATAGGTCTTTTCGACGAGGCAGGCATCATGGCCTCGCTACCAGGAGCCGTCTCAAATCCGCATACCAGGGCCGCCTGGGCCAATCTGGCACTATCAAGATTACCTGCCCCCGGTGTCCCTCGATGCGCTGCACCACCTTTCCGATTAGTATCCATGGCGGAAATACGAGCATCCAGCCCTTCGGACATCCTCTCTCTTCTTCTGCTATAAAAACGACCGACTTTTGCTGACTGAAACGTTGCCATGAGATCCATTACTGGCGGTCCCCAACGATTCACCACCATCTCGAACATGTCCTGATGAAGAACCCACTGCCCCGGGTCCACCTTTACTCGACTCAAGAAGTCGGCCTCCACATTGTCCACTCTGGCTACATGCGCTGCCGATAGCGCTGACAGATGAACTTCGGCCCACTAGAACAATTGCTCGGCTTCGGCTTCCAGGTGTACGCTGCCCGTGCCGCCCTACTGATTGATGTAGGCCATTGCAGTTGCATTGTTGGAAAACATTCGGATTGCTTGCCTGCGCAGATCCCGTTGAAACACTCGTAGAGCAAGGGTTACTGCTCTCAACTCTAACCTATTGATCGTCCAGCTCTTCTCCTGATCGGTCCACTGGCCCTGAACGAAGCTCCCTTGATAATAAGCTCCCCAGCCGACCAGACTGGCGTCGGTCGTTAGAGGCAGCCAACAAGGCATCTCCAACGGCATCCCCTTCTCCAGATTTCCGGGGCGTAACCACCATTGCAGAGACTGCCGTGCTTCTGTCGGACAAGACAGTACACTTGACAGGGAATTGGCTTGGTGAGACCATCACCTGAGAAAGGCCCTCTGCAATGGCCTTTGCATGCTCTTGCCCACGGAACCAACTCCAGAGTTGCCGCCATCGTCCCCAGCAACTGCAGGTAATGCCAAGCTGCAGGCCTCGCTCTGCCCAGAAACTGCCGGACTAACGCCCGCATACCGGTCGCACGTTGCTGTGGCAGAAAAATTCTTCCCGCCTCCGTATCGAAGCGGGCTCCCAGATACTCCAGTTGCTGTGAAGGAATCAAATTACTCTTTGCCATATTGACTATCCAGCCTAGCTTCTGCATGAACGTGACCGCTCTCTGAGTCACCACCTCGCTCTCGGCTCTTGATTTCGCTCGGATTAACCAGTCGTCCAAGTATGGATGCACGAGGATGCCCTCCTTTCGCAACGCTGCCGCCATCACGACCATCACCTTGGTGAACGTTCATGGGGCCGTAGCTAGACCGAACGTCAAAGCCCGGAACTGAAAATGACCTATCGGAAGTGCAAACCTGAGAAACCTCTGGTGTTCCTGCCGAATCGGAATGTGTAGGTAGCTTCTGACAGGTCCAGGGCAGTAAGAAACTCGCCCTTTCTGACCGCCACAATCACTGACCTCAGAGTTTCCATATGAAAATGAGATACACAAAGGCAACGATTCACCCTCTTGAGGTCCAGAATTGGCCGAAAAGTCCCCTCCTTTTTGTAGATGGAGTATCGACCGCAGCCGTATTGGTCTAAGGGAACTGGTACAATTGCGTTTAGATCCAGCAGCCTCTGTACCATTTCCCCCACCGCTGCGCACTTTCCCAGCGCCTTGCAGGGGGACTGAACAAACGAATCCCTTACCGGCCTTTGAAACGCCAACGCATAACCTTCTCGAATCACCTCCAACACCCACTGGTCTGTCATTATTCGGACCCAGGCAGCATAAAAATCCCATAGCCGACCCCCTACAGGTACTAACCCTAACTGGGCCCCCCTGGCTTCATTGTGGTTTCCGAAGATTTGTGGCAGAGGAAGAAGTAGCCGCGAAACCTCTTCCCGCTCCCCGAAAGGAATAAAAACCCTCGTTCTGACCGGGAAAACGTCCCCTCTGAGCATGATTAAACTTAGGAAAATGGAATCGGCGAAAATCCGTCTGTTGGCCTCTGGATGATGGAGCCGAGCGCATCTGTCTCGGTTTGTCTTCCGGCAGCCTGTCACCTTTAGACTCTCCTAGGTCCTTAACCAACTTGTCCAAATCCTCTCCAAACAGCAGCCACCCCTGGAACAGAAGCTTACTTAGCCTGGCTTTGGAAGAGCCATCCACTGCCCAATTGCTCAGCCAAAGGTACCGACGGGCTGCAATCACCGATGCCATGCTCTTTGATACGCTGCGAATAAGGTTGTAATGTATGTCGGCTAAATACGCCGATCCTGACTCCAATCTGGATATTTCCCCAACGGCATCCTCTCCATGCTCACCCTGAATCTGTTGCGACCAGCGAAGGCAGGCTCTCGCCACCCATGCTCCACAGATCGCTGCGTGCATGGAGAGAGCATTGACTTCAAAGACTTGTTTTAACAGGGTATCCAGCTTCCTATCCTGTGAATCCTTAAGGGCAGTACTGCCCTCCACCGGGATGGTAGTCCTTTTCGTCATTGCCGAGATGGCGGCATCCACCTTTGGTGCTTTGAACAACTCTCTATCCTGCTCCACCAATGGATACAGACGACCTATAACTCTGGAACCCTTGAGACTCGCCCTCCGGCAAATCCCACTCTTCCTGAATCATCTCTCGGATCACTCTATGCACTGGAAACACTCTTTGATTTTTGCGAAACACCTGTAACAACGGATCTTCCAACGCAGCATCTTCGGCTGTGCCGGGCGCCGGCATATTAAGCCCCTTCAGCTTTTCTGTAATAAGAGCTGGTAACTCCTCTCTCCGAAACAAGCGGACCACTCTAGCCTGATCCTCCCTGTCTGTGGTCTCGCCTTCCTCCAACTCATCTTCAATTTCCAAATCAGGGTCCCCCTTCATCGGAGTGAATTCCCTCCAAGGCCACCGACGGATCCTTAAGGTCCACCTCTGTCCTGGCCTTCTTTGGCCTGCAGCCTGTCGCCGCTAAGGTCAGTGGCGTTCCAGATATCTTTTCCCTCCTTTTCTCCTCTACTACACCTGCCGCCCGCCTCTTCTGCTGACCCTCCAAGGCCTGTTGCAAGAGAGCCACAAACTCTTGGGAAAAGATCGCCGCGTAACCCTCCGGCAAAGATGCCTGTGAGGACGGGAGATCCGGTGCAGACGATAGTCCCGCTACCAGTTCCCAACACTGTAAATCCTGAGAAATGGACTGCCCCGCAACTGGGCCATCCTGCAGAGCTCCCTCCTCTAAGGAACTCTCCATCATGGCTGCCTCCTGCGCGCAGCCCCTTCAGACCCCTGCATCTGACAGCGCCCCCCTCCTAGAGCCGCAGACCAAGCACAGCGGCTTAGAGGTCATGATGCTGAAACTTGGATTCTGCTTACTCGCCTGAGGCAAAAAAAACGGACTGCGGAAGCCTTAATCTCCAATCACCACTGCCACTAACTGAAAGGAACAAACCTGACCAGAAAACTGCAGCAAAATATGTATAAATTGCCTTTTTTTTAAAAAAATGATTGAGACCGCTTCAGCTAAGCCTCCCGAGTCGAAAAACGCCTCTCCCCCCAAAAAACGAAGCTTCCCGCCTAAGATAAATGCTTCTGCAGGCCCCGAAAAATTGACCGCGTTTTCCCGCCTTGCCGCAACGCGGCCCGGCCCACTGCTCTGACTCGCGTTCCAAAATTTCCTCACAGCCACACCACGCACCGGACCCCGCTTACCTCTGGTGCCAGTGCAGGCAGCCGAGCCTGAAATGCTGCCTCCTCTGCGCTCCACCGCCCTGCTGTTTTAGGCATTGGGAGCCCCGCAGAGTGAGAGGGAGAGGGGGAACCAGCAATTTCTACTGCCGTTGGTTCTCCGTCTGTGGCCTCGTTGCAGCGACTAGCAGGCAAAGCTTTTGCACTCGCTGTCTGCCTGGAGCTCCGGAATCTCCCTTGAACCATTGTCCTACTCCTTCTTCGGAGCCCCGCTGTCCGGCAGAAACCACCCTTGACCCTAATGAGGAGGGGGGGGTTAGTGATGAGAGAGAAAAGGCCTCAGCAGCTCCTTAAAGCTACAGAACCCCCCCCCCCCCACAACACAGTAAGTTTCCTTCTGCCTTATCTTTTAAATATATTAGCTCCCAACCAAAAACTCCAACTATAATCCAAAGTAACTCCTAACTCTCCTTAATTGCTTCTCCAGTGAACCAGGAGCTCCCAGTTCACTGATCCTCCAACTACTTGGAGACTGAGGTAACTGGAGCAGAGAGACGGATCCTCCCAGGATGTACCAGTGTCATCAGAAAAGGATGACGTTTCTCAGTCTCCAAGCTGCAGGAGGAGGAGCAAAACCCAGAGATCGGGACTAGACTTGAGGGACGCTAAGGAATATGTGCATGATAAGGCTGGTGGAAGATTAGTCATGCAGCAGAGTGTTGAACAGATTGATAGGGAGAGAAATGATTCAGAGGGAGACCAGCAAGGAGTAAGTTACAATAGTCTTTCTCCAAGGACAAGCAGGATGAGTCAGCCACACTTGGTGACGTCATCCGACGGCGCCGAGATGGAAGTACTCTCCATAGCTCAGAAGGGCTTTTCGCCCTTCTGAGCATGGGCCAACTGGCTCCACCCTCTGCCCGCCCCTAGCTAGCCAGTTTCACTTCTTCCGCCTTGCCTACAAGACAGACTTTCCTACTCTCCGCTGAAATCTAACCTATTTGGAATCAACTAAGGAAATTCTCATTTTGAAGCATATGTATGTATGATTTTAAACTTCACCTTTAATCCTATGTCCAAAGCTTCCCTTTCAGATCTCTCCCAGTGCTTTTTCCTTCAGATGATCTGTTCCAGTGCTCCTCTAACTAAGGGCTGGGCTGAGTGGACCTTCTGGCTCTTGGCCAGTGCCCTATCGTGTGCCGTGGCACAGGGACCTGGACAACCTAACACCTGATGCAGAGACCAGCACACGTACCTTGGGGGACTCCGCCGCCGCTCGGGATGTGCCTAAGGGCCTCCATCCCTAGACGCAGGCTCTCAGGATGAAGGATGACACAATCGGAAGGACGCGGCTTTGCAGCCCTTGCGGCAGCCAGCCCAGGACGTGCCTGGGAAGGCCTCCGTCCCTGGCCAGCTTTCCTCCCCGTGCTTCTCTGCCCAGATCACCCCAACAAGTGTAGATCATGGGGGCGGCCATCTTGCCCCTGCCTCACGGCCCTGCAAGCCACCGCCCCTCCACAGGATTGCATCTCTCAAGCTCCACCCCCACAGGGGGCTGCTACCCTCCGTGGCTGCCGCCCCAGTCCTGCGCCGCTGATTATGAAAGAGTCTGGCTCGGCGCAGAGATCCTCTCCAGATGGCGCGGGTAGGTGGGATGCACCATGCCGCCATGCCCCGGAACAGGCGTGCTGCCCTGCTGTGGGCCACTCCCCCCCCCCCCCCGCACGATTGGATGCATCGCTGCAGCCCCTCGGCGCCATTGGCTGCTGCTGCGTCGGCCCGCCCCTCGGCAAACCTCTGATGCCTTGATGTCCCCAGTCAACCATCTCATCCAGGCGTGCTGCCCTGCTGTGGGCTGCCGCCCCTCTGTACGATTGGACGGCATCGCTGCGGCCCCTCGGCGCCATTGGCTGGCGCTGCATTAGCCCACCCCCTCGGCACGATTGGCTGGCGTCGGTCTGACGTTGTCATGGCCAGCATGGGAGCGCCCTCGAGTCACCTGAGGGGTTAGAGACAGTGAGTCGCGGTGCCAGGATTTCACGGGGCAGTTTGCGGCGGCTAGATGATCTGAATTCTGCCCGCCAGGTCCAGTCTGGCATCACCCACTCAGGGAAGTTTTCAGCAGTGTTCTGCATCATCGGGGCGAGTCGCGGCACGGGGATCTCCCGGGCAGCGTGCACCGACATTGAAACAAGCCCCACAGCGCCATTACCTGGAAGCATGTGTCTGGGCTGACGTGGGAACGAGCACCCACAGCGCCATTGGCTGGAACCATGTGCTGCCAACGCCTCCGTGCTGATGTGGGAACAAGCACACAGCGCCATTGGCTGGAACCATGCACTGCCACCACCTCCGTGACGACGTGGGAACAAACCCACAGTGCCATTGGCTGGAACCATATGCTGCAATGCCTCCGTGCCTACGTGGGAACAAGCCCCCACAGCACCACTGGCTGGAACCATGCCAATGGATTCCGCCAAGCTTCAAATGCAGGAACATCTCTACGCCGGAATCGCACGAAGGAAGGCACCGTCCTTGATACCTCATACAGTCCTGCTAACCTATGAGAGCACGCCTCGGGACTGCTGAACATCCGGCAGCAGCAGCAAACGTCTGACTTGCTCCCCACTCCACTCCGGACATCAGGCGATAGCGAGGATCAGGGCTTGCCAAGCTATCACATGCAGTGAAAGTGCCGGGAGTGAAGTCCCTCTCAGCGCTGCTATTTAGGTGAGGTCAGCGGCGAGTATGGCTACCAGGTACAGCTACACACTACACTGTTAGTATGTCCAACCACTTCCCTCAGCGTCAAGGCCTGCATCTTGCAGGGCACGGCATCCCAAACTCTGAGGAGGTATCTGGTGCAGGGACATCCGAACCCTGCTCGCCCGCTCAGTTAAGTTACCTCGGCAGAGTCCTCGGTGCCGATTGGGATGCAGCCATCGCAGCGATGACGACAGTGCTGTATGCTCTTCCTCCGTGCCAACGAGGGCATCACGACCTCGGTACCAGCTCGGCAGCTGCCCCTCCCCTCACCATCTTGCAGATCAGAGCATTGCCAGGAATTACCCATGTTCTGATGAGGAAGGAAAGTGTTCCATATGATGCTGGGCTTTCACCCTTAAATCACTCCGGGCCTACAAACTACTTACTGACTGCCTGTCTGTGGTAGCCCCGGCAGCAGCTAAGATGGAAGCATTGCAAGACTGAATAGCTACTCCACAACACTCCTGCTGGGCCTCCCACATGCTGTAGGGCCAGACTGCCTAATGCTTAGAGCTATACCTTCAGCCGGCTAGCTGTTACTGCCTAAAGCAGTACTTCTCGTAACCACCTCCTACCCCCCTCCCCCCCTTCTACAGTCTTGGTGCAGCTGGAGATGCCCTCTCTCAAAAGGGCTGGGGCATGCACTTGCATGGTGCCAACAGCATACTCGCCAGTAGGTTACTGGTTACTCCGTCGGCCAGCCAAGGAGCAGGCACCTTAGAACCCAGAGTGCCTTAAACTCGGGGCCTACTTTTTAACTTCATGCACCTGCGCCTAGTGCCTCAGTCAGGCTCCTCCAGCAACAGACCACTACTTCCCACTGTCTCCACATGACACCATGTGTCCCCTTGTCCTCTTGGCTTTCGCACTGGCTTCTACCCCAGAAAGGCTTGTGCGGTCACCTCTAACCGGCTACCACCGGTACCCGGAGCAGCAACTAGAAAAAGAAGAATCCTTACAAATAAAAGAAAATTATGCTCGCTGCACGCCACTCCCCCCTCCCAGAGCCTGCGTGGAGGGGTGGGGGTGGGGCCCTAAGGCTCCACATCGGTAACAAAAATGCTAAATAAGGGGTCCACTCCCTGCACCCTCCGTAGCCTCGAAAGAATGGCCTATATATTAAAAAAAAACCCTAAGGAAGCTTGACATTCCACCTCCAGTTGCAGTTGTAGCAAGGTGGTGCAGTATACTCAGTCAATGTATACATGGTTGATAGGTCGTCGAGCAGAAGGTCACAGGCTGTGGATCCTGCACTGCATGCCTTACTTCAGCCAAGGAGATTAAGAACCCCATTTAAGAATCCCACAATAACCAGTAAGCAGCGTCAACTGGATCTTTATACACTGCTCTGGCAGCCCTGGTGCATCTGCTTGATGCAGTTCCTAGATCCGGCATCCCACCTGGCAAATGTCAGAGGTAGCACTACCCACCATCTGGTTGGGATATGCCTGTCCACGTCTCGGACTCAGCAACGCTGCCTCTTCTGCCAAGCAACAGCTTTCTCATGCCGGCCGGGAACCTGGAGCGATGACTCCGCCACTGCCCATCTGGAGCTCTTGTTGTAATCCAACAACCAGGCTGCCCATTACCCCTGAACCTCCGGAAGAACCACCTCAAGACCCATGCACTCCTCCCGTAACTGTAGAAGACACAACCTTCTTCATCTCCATGACACAGGCTATCTCCTCCACCCTGTGGAGAGCACCTGCCCCAGTAAACTCTGTGGCACTGAACCTAACGTCACGGGAGGCATGTAGGTGGAGCGACAGGCTCATGGTCAGCCTGGGACCCCAGGCTGGATCTTCCTTATGATCTACTCAGGAGCTACCTGTCCCAGCATGCGCAAAGGCAGGCTGGATCTTCCTTATGATCTACTCAGAAGCAACCTGTCCCAGCAGGCACAAAGGCAGATGTACCTGGCCAACGGTTGCAGGCTCGAATCGCAGGTCCAAGACCTGGGCAAGGACCATGTTGGACAGTTACAACGGTGCAACAATGCCTACGGCTCGGCACTCCAGAGCCTGGATGGTGAGGGAACAGATGCTCCCAACAGTCCTTCCCCCCTTGGAATCATGCATGAGCTCACCCGTAGGCGTCCTCCATCGCAAAGCAGATCTGCAAGCTGACAGTCCAGCACCAGAGCCAGACCCTGCTGACACCTGACCCTGTTGACAGGCTGCGATCCAGACCTGAGCCTGTGGTCTTCTACTTATCAACTCACAGTTGAACAGCGGCTGCAGCTCACACGAACGAGCAACAGCCTCCTCATAGCCGTTTTGGCCTGGAATAGATCGCTGGTATTCCCTGGGGTATGCACAGAACAGTGCATGAGCCGGCCCAGTCCCAGCGGACTACACCCCAATGAGCGCAGAAGTCTACTACAGAGGCTCCTGGGTCCACTTGCACTCTGCAGAACACAGCTGCTGGATCCAGACAAGGGCTCAGCTGCACTGGCAAGGGTCCGAGCCACGCTGGATACAGACAAGGGCTCGGCTACAGGCAAGGGCCCAAGCCACGCTGGATACAGACAAGGGCTCGGCTACAGGCAACGGCCCATGGGCTCGGCTACAGGCAAGGGCCCAAGCCACGCAACCTGCACGCACACAAGCACGCGCACAGTGCATGCATCCCCAGAGGTCCTCCCTGCGTCCTGCCCATGTAACACACATCTGCAAGGCACCAAGACCTTGCAACGTGAACTATCACATCACCTGTGCACCAAGCTCCATCGGTAATGGGTGCACCTCACTGAGAAGTATAAGGCCATGAGTCTTGTCGACCAGACAGCACTAACATTCTGGATCGCCACCTCACAGGCTGCCCGGCTCGGAAATGAGTTATAGGCTCTGCAGCCTAGTGGTCAACCTCTTATAGCATATATATATAAGAGGTTCTTATATCCCTCTTATATCCCTCTTATAGCATAGCCCATGCTGCCTTGCTATCGTTCACCTCGCTGATAGCACTGACCGGATGGTACTCCATCATGGTCAAATGAGGCCCATCACGTCCACTATTCTGTTTCCAACACTGGCCAATCTAAATCATGCCTCCCAACGGCACAGATCCCCCAGCGCCGGTTACCTCTTCTCCTTCCACACTAACAGTTACGACTTCATCTAATAACAAGTGCTAGAGTTGACTACACGTTAAAAAAAAAAAAAAAATTTGTCTAAATAAGGCAAAAGAGACACATCCCTTATTAGGGATATTCCTCTCCCGTGCCAGCGACTGATGCAGCTGCTTCTTCATTGCGGGCACCACTACTGCTCGGTGTCCTCACTGCGGTTACCCCGCACCACTACTACTCGATGGGCCTGCACCATCTGCTATTACAGAGGCGCCCCCTTAACTGCGTTCGCGACTGCAAGCCATCGAACAGTAGCTGGTAACTGCACCCTGCCACTGCACGCTGATGCTGCACATGTGTGCTCCGCCACTACACTAGGTTCCTGCAGACCTATATGTCCGCACTCCACAAACCTACATATCCGCACATCGCTATGGCAACATGCGGTTGTGCCAAACCTGAGGAAGGTCTCGGCCTTCCCCCATCCCCCACAGCACATGGCAGCTTGGGAGGCACCAAGTGTGGCTGACTCATCCTGCTTGTCCTTGGAGAAAACGGAGTTACTTACCTGTAACTGGAGTTCTCCGAGGACAGCAGGATAAGTCAGCCACACATACCCACCCACCTCCCCTGGGATGGGGGTCGACCTCCGTCCTGGTGCCCGCCTCCTAGCGGCAAAAAGCTCAGCTAGTGACGTACTGGCTAGCTAGGGGCGGGCAGGGGGTGGAGCCAGTTGGCCCATGCTCAGAAGGGCGAAAAGCCCTTCTGAGCTATGGAGAGTACCTCCGTCTCGGCGCTGTCGGATGACGTCACCAAGTGTGGCTGACTTATCCTGCTGTCCTCAGAGAACTCCAGTTACAGGTAAGTAACTCCGTTAGACGGGAGGTGACTAAGGAGTGGATAAGTGTCTTAGTAGTGTGTTCAGAAAGGAATGGGCAAATCTTGTTGATGTAAGAGAAAGAAACGGCAGGTTTTAGTATCAGTTGGATGGGTGTAGAGAAGGAGAGGAGTCAAAGACAACCCCAAGGTTGCAAGCTGAGGAGACAGGGAGGAGTAGAGAGTTATCCACTGAGACTGCGAAAGGAGGACTTGGAAAGGAGGGTTTAGGGGGAAAAATCAGAAGCTCAGTTTTGGCCATCTTCAATTTCTGTTCTTGTTTCCTGTAAACCGTACTGAATTTGAAATAGCACGGTATATAAAACCAAATAAATAAATCCAAGCAGCAATATTAGAAAGGCAGGCGGAAATCCGGGCCTGGATTGCCAGAGAGATTTCAGGTGTAGAGGTAGATCTGGGAGTTATCAGCATAAAGATGGTACTGAAAGCCATGGGGAGAGATGAGTGTACCAAGGAACTGGGTATAGAGAGAGAAAAGGAGTGGACCCAAGACAGATCCTTGGAGTACACCAACTGAGAGTGGGGTAGCAGTAGAGAAGGATATACCAGAACACTTAAAGAGCGATGGGAGAGATAAGAGGAGAACCAGGATAGCACAGAGCCCTTTTATTACTTTTTCAGTGTTAAGAGTTGTGGTAGTCTCACTCTCGGCAATGCTGTCAATTAAGCTGTGTTTGGTGGAAGGCTGTTTAAAAGCAGCCCGCTGCACAACTGCAATTCCTTTCAGCAATTCTGACGGTCTGAATGAGTTTGGGTAAGTGTTCTGGCAGTTTTGAGCAGCTATGGTTTGACAGCGCGGTTTGTTCAGTGTATTATTACACATTTTTTTATATTTTGTTGATTAATCTATGTGTGTATTAGGGCTGTCTACCCTCTGCCCTTGGAGCCGGCAGTACTCCCGGGTTTTAGTTTTTTTGTGTAAAGCGCAGCATGTCATGTCTCTGGGTCTACACCTGCAATTGTGGATTTGCTTTTGCAATGACACATTTGCAGTTTGTGTGAACAGAATAGGCTGCCTGCGAATGATAGTTTGGGCCTTGGTTTGGTTTCCTGTGGAATCTTTTTGTTTGTTTATGGCAGTGGTCCTTTATAATAGAATTTGTTAGCCAAGGTGTCATGATGGCAGCCTTCATTTCGCAGCTAAAGATTGCCCCTTTTTTCCATTTTCTGTGGATCTTGTGCAGGATATTCAGTAAGTTGTGTTTTATGGTGGTTGGGGGCTTTTTCATGTGAGTGATTTTTTGAAAGGATTCTTCTTCTTTTTTGTCCTCTTAGAAGGGTGTGAGTAGGGCCCGTTCTTCTCTTAGAAGAGCGCTGTGTCACATCCAGGAGGTGGGGTTGTTTTTTGCTTTTGTTTCTTGTTTTTTATTTAAATTTTGTATCCCTCCTTTTATGTATATGCATTTATTTTATGATATTTATTGATTGTAATATTTAGCTTTTTGTTTTCTCTTGCACTTGGTGCGTTATTAATGTTTTTATTCTTACCAATGTTGCAGGTTGCACTTTGTATCTTTGCTACTTTGAGTATGTGCCGAAACATGTTGGACTTTGTTTAATTTGTATTGTTGTATTTATTTTTTAGCATTCATGTATCACTGTATTTATATTATTTTATGATTTTATTGCTTCAATGTGTATATGTTATTAAATTGTTTTTAAATTATCTGGCTTTTTCACCACTCTAGATTGGTTTCGGGAAGAAGGCACAGCAGCTCGCAAAACCCTTGAGCCAAAGGCCATGTCTGCCCATGAATGGACATCCAAGCAGGAATGCTTGACAAAAGTGGAAAGTGATGCTCATGTTGTGGCCCGACAAATGTCTGCAGCGGCTACCAAGCTCTGCTCCACCTACAAGGATGCTTGCGCTCAGGTGGAATGGGCATACAAACGCTCCAGAACCTGCCCGTTTTGCAACAGATATGCTGAGGCAATGACCTCCTTAATCCAGCACCCCAAAGTTGACTTGGCTGCTGTGTCATCCTTGCGCAGGCCAGCAAACAGTACAAAAAAATGGTTGGACTTACAAAAGGAATTCATATCCTCCAAGTCCCAAAGAAGCACCTTCAGACATCCACAAAATCAAGATCCTTATCCTTTCCCTGACACGGCTCCTTGGAGGAGGGGGGCAGGCAAACCACCTGGTTCACATGAAAGGGAGAAAGTACCTTAGGCAAGAAGGAAGGCACAGCCTTAATGGAGACAGCCTCCTTTGAAAAGGACAGATAAGGATTGCAGCAAGACAGAGCCTGCAGCTCAGAAATCCACCTTGCAGATCAAGAACAAGAAGACAATCTTGAGTGTCAAATCCTTCAAAGTAGCATGCTTCAATGGCTCAAAGAGCACCACCATCAGGGCCTCGAGAACCAGATCCAGATACCAGGAAGGGATCACAGGCCAAAATGGAAGATGTAGATGCTGAATCCCCTGGAGAAAGCGCAAGATGTCCGGGTGCAAGGGTTGAGATTTACCAGCCACCAGACCTCGGAAACAGGCCAAAGCTGCCACCTGAACCTTCAGGGATCTAAGGGAAAGGCCCTTCTCCAGGCCATCGTGTAGAAAGACTAACAAAAATGGCACCTTGGCCACTTCAGGAGCCAACTGTCCAGCACCACACCATCACTCAGAAAGGCACCAGATCTGCACATATGCTAGCTTGGAAGACCTCCTGCAGGCTCCAAGCAGAGTGGAGACCACTGCCAGATAGTAGCCCTTATGTGCTAGCCATCCTCTTTCAAGAGCCAAGCCATAAGTGTGAAGGGAACTGGGTCCTGCAGGACAATTGGTCCTGCCACAAAAGGTCCTAGACGGAGGCCACCATCAGGTCTCCAAACCATGCTCTCCTCAGCCAATCCAGCACCACCAGAACAATTCTGCTCAGATGGCATTCTATACACGTAATCACACGCTCCACCACGGGCCACAGAAGAAACACATTCAGCAGGTGCTGAGTTGGCCAAGGATGGGTCAGAGCATCAATGCCCTTGGACTCCATCTCCATGTGATGACTGAAGCAGCAGCGAATTTTGGCATTGGAGCAGGTGGCCATCAGATCAATTTTATTTATTTATTTACTTACATTCTCTTATATACCGCGCTATTCTGCATCAGTGCAGTTTACATTGAACAAACTGAAATTACATTGAACAGGGCATTATAACTTGGAAATAACTATTTTACAGGGAACATGGGCTATGGAGGGTTAAGTGGCTTGCCCAAGACCACAAGGAGCACCTGTGGGACTAGAAACCCCAGTCCTTCCGGCCCAAGGTTGCTGTCCTGTAGTGGGATTTGAACCCCTGACCTTCCGGCCTGAAGTACCTTGCCCCAACCACTAGGCCACTCCTCCACTCCACTCCATTTTGGGATGACCGCAATGGTGCAGAATCAACTGAAATGCCTTCTGATTCAATTCCCACTCTCCTGGATCCAGAGAGTGACGGCTGAGAAAATCTGATTCCGCATTGTCCACCCCGGCAATGTGCTGAGTCAACAAGGCTAGGAGGTTCTTCTACCGATTGACATAAGCCACCATAGTGACATTCTCCAAAAACACTCAAACAACCTGGTCCTCGACCAGGAGCTGGAAATGCAGAAGAGCCAACCTGATGGCCCTCATCTCGAGATGGTTGATGGACCATACTGCTTCCCTGCAGTTCTAATAGTCCTAGGATGTACAGTCCTGCAATGGGCTCCTCCACCCAAGACACTGGCATCCATCATCAATAGGATCCAGGAGAAATCATCCAGTGGCACACCCTTCCCTCAGATGACTGGGCTGCTGCCACGCCCGCAGGCTGAACTTTACCATCATCAGGAGCAGGAGCTTAAGCTCGAACGCCTGAGAACCCAGGGACCACCAAGTCAGCAAGGACCACTGGAGAGGCCGCATGTGAGCACCATCTGTTTGCTGCTGTCATCAATCCGAGGAGCTGAAGATAATCCCAGACTCTGGGAGCCTGGTGTGCACAGAAGAGTGCCAGGCAATCCAACAGTCTTTTGACCTTCTCCTCTGGCAGGAAAACTCTGCTCACACTCAAGTATCAAAATGTGCTCCCAGAAACTCCAGGGACTGGGAGAGCAAAAGTTGGCTCTTTCCCCGAATGATCACCCAACCGAGGCTTTCTAAAAAGGACACCACTTGGGATGCCACCCGAGATGTCTTTGAAAGGGAATGGACCCAGATGAGTCAGCTGTCCAGATATGGATGGATACAAATCCCTCGGTGCCACAGCTGCCACCACCATGACCTTGGAGAATGTTCTTGGGACAGAGGTTAGCCCAAAAGGAAGGGCAGCAAACTAATAGTGAGAGCCAAGTATGGCAAAACGCAAATACGTTTGCTCATCCATCCAGATATGGATATGAAAATATGCCTTGGCCAGATCCAGAGAAGCCAAGAACTCCCCTCGGCGCACTGCTTGAATCACAGAGTGCAAGGTTTCCATCCAGAAGCGCAGGATGCACAAGTGCTTGATGATCCCCTTGAGATCTCGAATGAGCCTGAAGGAACTGTCCATTTTGGGTACCATGAAATAGATGGAGTATCTGCCCTTCCCCGCTCATCCTGGGGAACAAGCACCATCGCCTTTAGAATTAACAACCTGTCTAAGGTAGTCCACACTGTGGCAATTTTGTTTGCAGATCCACAAAGGGAGATGAAGGTATCCAGAACAGACTCTCTGCATTCTAGGACATAGCTGAACTGAATGGTGTCTATTACCTAGTGATCCTTGGTAACCCGGGCCCATTCTTGAAAGAAAAGGCAAAGCCTCGCTCCAGCTGGAGGATCAAGGGAATGGGCCCCCAAATCTTTACTGAGCAGCCTGGGAGGGTTGTCCTTGGGAAGAGACCGAGTCCCTGAGCTTACATGCTCCATGAAAGGACTGAGAACGAGCCTGAAGTTCAGAAGCAGAGGGGAAGTAAGGTTTTCCAAGTCGGAATTGATGAGAGTCCCCAGGAACCAGGCTGCTGGCATTAACCTTTAAAAAGGAGCTAGAGAAGCTTTTAAACTAGATAATTGGGAAAGCCAACAATCGCACAGGAGTGCATGTTTCGGAAAGATGTATCCTTGAAAGATACTAACAAAAGAGGGAAGTTAGGGCATCCCGATAGAGAGGTTCCAATAAAGATAAAAGTAACCCAGATGCCCTTAAGTACAGGGCTGAAAGATTCCAAATTACCTCTATCAACTGATAACCAGATTAATATAAATAAAATATAACCTTTAAAATGCCTGTATGCAAATGCTAGAAGTCTAAAAAATAAGATGGGAGAGCTAGACTATATGGGTCCGATATTCTACTAGGCAGGCTATCTGCCGCTATGGCGCATAGCCCTGCCCGCTCACCCCTAACCTTGGATATTCAATGCCACGGTGATGCCATTGAATATCCGGTTTTGGCGCCTAGGTTGACCCACCACAGAGCCTAACTGGGTAGCGGCAATATTGCACTGATACCCAGTTAGCATCAATGGCTAAAACTAGGCGAATCAAAAGTTGGCCTAGTTTTAGCCATGGATCGCTACCCAATTAGCTATACTCCCCGCCGACGCTCTGCCATGGAATACCCCCAACACACCCTGATGCTAACCAGATAGCATTCGGGCACGTAGAGGACACAGACAGGGATATTCAATGGCACTAACCATGTAGGTGCCGTAGAATATTTTTGTTTAAGGATTTACACGGTTACTGGGCTGAAAACCGTGTAAATGCCTTTGAATATTGGGCCCTATAGCACTAAATGAAAAGTTAGATATGATTGACATTTCAGAAACTTAGTGAAAGGAGGACAATCAATGGTACACTGTGATACCTGGGTACAAATTATATCGCAATGACAGGGTAGATCAAATTGGTGAAGGGTGCAAGAGATAAGGGTGTTGGGGCCACTTGGCAATAGTGATCATAGCATGATCACATTTGATTTTATTAATGGAAGCAGGATGGCAAAGAAATCCAAAGTACCACTTTTTAATTTCAAAAGGGAGACTACGATAAAATGAGGAAAAAAAAAGTTAAGAAAAGAGGTCACGTGATGCTAGCAGGCAAGATGGACATGACTGACTAGAGCTCCGGATTAGGGCTATAAAAATCAGAAGAAAAATCAGGCAACCTGGTGCCCCAGTCGCTCCATAAAAGCAGCAACTGGTCAGGAAGTGGTCTGCCGCTGAACAGGGAGCTGCAGTCTAGAAAAAGCCAGCAGGGAATACCCATGCGCTCTCTGAAGGCATGGCCTGTACGACCTTCAAATCTGGAGCGGAAAATGACCACAGTGCCCACCCAACATACTTCTCCAGCTACATGAGACCTAGCCGTGGAGATATCAAAAGTGGTCTCCGTGGCACTGGAAGATCGCCTCAATAAGTTACAATCAACAATTAAAGAATGTTTTGAGGCACAGCTTACCCGATTAACAGAAGTGGAACAAAGGGTGGCAGTGCAGGAAATGAACACGGAGCAGATGGTGACACACTGCACAGCTAGAGCGGGAACAGAAAAAAATGCTTGAACACCTCGATGATCAGGAAAATCAAGCTCGGTGCAAAAACTTACCAGTAGTGGGCCTTCCTGAAACATTGTTGTATGCAGTTATATGAATTTTACAAGCAGTGGCTACTGAACGTGCTGGGGCTCCAATGGGAGCAAGCACAATGGAAATGCAAATGAGTGCATAGGATTGGGTTGCGCCGGTAGGAGGGCGTGTGACCCAGGCCGGCCATTCAGAAATTCCTCATCTGGATGGAGAAGGAGGCCATTCTACGGGCTTACCGGCAAAGTAAAACACTCATGTATGAGAATCATTGCCTGCTCATGTTTAACGATTCGGTGCGGGTGACCCTGAAATGCAAAGAGTTCTCCCCAATATGCACAGCTCTACATCAGCGGGGGATAAAGTTTGCTATTTCCGCATAGGCTGAAGATCGTGCACAGCAGAGTCACTATTTGCACAGTGTGGAGGAAGGTCGCAAATTCCTAGAGCGTGGAAGCGACTCCAGATCGGAGAAAAACTCACAGAAGACTGGGCCATGAAGCCAGAGAAACAAGGACAAAACAAAACTATTGGTATAAGGAAGAATCAGCTTGACCGTCTAGGATGACGGGGAACTTTTGTTTCTGGTTACTTTATTTTGTACTTTTTCATCTCCTGGTGGTCTGGCTTGATCCCCTATGATTGCAGATGCATGGGCATGTGGATGTTCGGCTAGACTAATGGCATTCGAGGGGAAGGAGCTGAGATGTAACTGATGATTGTGAAGAGGGGACGGACTCAGAGTTGGACAGCAGCTAAGAACATGCAACGGCTGATAACGCTGTTGTGGCGAGGCCCCGAAATGATGAATACTAGGATGCAAATAACCTAGAAACAATGCATGATGCCATGATGGTGAATTTTGGGATAGGGAGAGGAGGGTCCCGGGACCGGGTGGGGAACTAAAAAGGACAGGGGAGCAGGGATAGGAAAAAAGTAAAATATGCCCGAGAGGGGAGAAGAGAGTTCCAGGGGACAGAGCGTCAAGAGGGGTATGAATAGTGATGTGGAATGGATATGGAGTGTGGAAATGAATGAAGCAAGGGGGGGGGGAGCAGGAGGAGAAGAAGTAGAAAGGGTAGGGAAGGAGGGCGAAAGGGGAGGAAGCAAAATGGGGACACATGGGGGGGGGGGGGGAGAGATCAAAAGCCAAGAGCAGGCCCAGTTGCAGGAGCAGCACAATAAAGAGAGTGCTTTGATGCAGCAGAGAGAGTTATGCAGCATTCACTTATATAAATACAGATTCCATAAGTGGGGCGACAAAGCCAGAAAACTACTAGCCAACTTAGGCCCTGGAGGGTTAGGCACACAGTAGTTAAACTGCACAAAACAATCGGACATTGGCAGTGGGGACTCAAGTGATTTTGTGCACATTTAGGGAGTTCTTCCACTCTCTTTATCAGAAGGAGACACCAAATGACGTGGTGCAGGAGCAGTTTTTTCAGGAACTTGCCTTTGTAACCTCGTAATGTATTGTAACCACTTTGATTGAAGGAAAAGGCGGGATATAAAACTAGTTAAATAAATAAATAAATAACTTCCCATACCCAAGTTTGATGAGGAGGAACATGATGCCCTGAATCGTCCTATATCTATATCACATTGCCAAGCGTGTGCGTCAGGGCAGTGTACAATAAAAACATCAGAGAAAACAGAAAGGGAAAGGAACGCCATTGGTTTGACAGGAAAGAGAGAGAGTGCAGGATAGAGCAACAATAGTCGAGGAGACAAGGAGCTGACAGGAAAGGGGACTGAGATGTCGGGGTCTGGGAGGTTGAATGCCTGTTGGAAATGGTGTGTCTTGAGTAATCCCTTGAAACGGCTGAATGATAGTTCTGTACGCAGGGCAAGGGGAGGGAGAGATCCTCATCTGCATCAATAAGTTACAGCAGGCAAAGGTTCCAGGCCCAGATGGGCTGGGTCCTGAATTTTATAAAATTCTGGGAGCAGCGGTAGCTCTAGCACTATGGGAAATGGGGGAGGAAACAAGGCAAAGGGAGGGTTTCACTACTTGGGTCAATCAAGCCACTGTGGTTCTCCGAGAGAAGCCTGGGAAGGACCCGGAAAGGGTGGAGGCCTATCAACCCATCTCTCTGCTCAATCAAGACATTAAACTACTGAAAGCTGTCCTGGGGCAGGTAGTTCCCAAATTGGTGCACATGGATCAGGTAGGATTTGTACAGGGGAGGAGCGTGGTCAGCCATATGATTAGAGCGATCACACTTTTCTGCCCTAATTATAGGTAGTGACAGGAGATAGTGGTGATTAGTCTGGATGCTGAGAAAGCTTTTATTGAGTAGACTGGAGCTATCTATTTTGGCACCTCCCAAAATCCGGGTTAGGTGACTACTCTGTGGGGTGGATCCGAGCCTTATACCAACAACTGAAGGCACAGCTCCTAGTGAATGGCTGCTTGTCAGACGCATTTGAATTACACTGGGGCACCAGGCAGGGCTGCCCGTTGTCCACTCTACTCTTCATACTGTCCTTAGAGCTCTTCGCTATTAAGTTGAGAGAGACTCATGAGCTATCGGGAGTACAAGTGGGAGAGCAGGAGTGAAAGATTAATATTTTTGCAGATGACATGCTGGTGAGCATGCCTTATTTCAAAGAGAGTATGATAGGTTTGCTGGCTTTGTTTGAGCAGTTTGGCAGTTTCTCTGGCCTCTGCATCAACCCAGCTAAATCAGAGGCGCAATTATTGGGAGAGAGGGGAGGGCAGACGTGGAGGGCACATCATGGGTTCAAATGGACCCTGGAACCCCTAAAATATCTGAGTATATATCTGCATTGGGAACAGCAGGTCGTTTATAAGAGAAACATCATAGACAAGCTCCATCAAATTAAACACTTATGTGATAAGTGGTGAGAGCTCCCCCTATCCCTCCATGGGCGGGTGGCATTGGTACACATGACAAGCTTTCCAAAAATTCTGTACCAGTTGCAGATGTTTTTTATATGGGTACGCAGGAGGGAAGAGGAGCAGTTTAAAGGGATCATTCACTTCTTTTTGTGGCGGGGTAGAAGAGCTCAAATTAGTTATGCAAAACTAATCAGAGCAGTGGAACAGGGAGGGGTTGGCCTGCCAGATTTGAGGCTATATAATGTGGACTCTCTTATGCGATAGATATATGAGGATTTACATGTTGGGGAACAGTATGCACCGACTCAGAGTGGTCTATTGGATACTTGGAGTCACCCATATAGGCTGATTAATATGCTGCAGACCCCGAAGGGAACTGTGACACGAAGGGAGTATAGGGTGCTGCTAGCACCTCTTTGTAAAGCCTGGCGATGATGGGCAGCGCGGAGGTGGTCTAGTTGGCAGGTAACTCCATTTCTGCAGGTGGGTGGTAATTCTGGATTCTTCCCAGGGGTGGGAGCGAGCTCCTTCGCACTCTGGGAGAGGGAAGTTAGAGTCAACATCAGCAGCCTCTGCGGTGGGGACAAGGTTGTTCCCAACATTTGAGAGCTTGCAGGAAAGGCTTGGTCTGCCAGCTTCGCAAAAGAACATAAGAACATAAGATATGCCATACTGGGTCAGACCAAGGTCCATCAAGCCCAGTATTCTGTTTCCAACAGTGGCCAATCTAGGTCATATGAACCTAGCAGTTTCCCCAAGAGACACAGGTTCCACAATGCTTGTATTGGTTCAAGCATTGATATCCTGGGTCCCTTCTTAATAATGGTTTATGGACCTTTCCTCCAGGAACTTGTCCAAACCTTTTTTAAACCCAGCTACACTAACAGCCTTTACTACATCCTCCGGTAACAAATTCCAGAGTTTGATTACAAGTTGAGTGAAAAAATATTTTCTTTTATTAGTCTTAAATAGTTTACCCTGTAGCTTCATTGCATGTCCCCTAGTCTTTCTATATTCTGATAAGGTAAACAATCGATCTACGTTTACCTGTTCCACTCCGTTCATTAATTTACAGACTTCTATCATATCACCCCTCAGCCGTCTCTTTTCCAGGTTAAAGAGCCCTAACCTTTTTAGCCTTTCTTCATAGGAGTATCCTTCCATCCCCTTTACCATTTTGGTGGCTCTTCTCTGAACCTTTTCTAAAATCGCTATATCCTTTTTAAGATACGGCGACCAGAATTGCACACAATATTCAAGGTGCGGTCTTCACCATGAAACGATATAGAGGCATTCTAATATCTTTTGTTTTATTTTCCATTCCTTTCCTTATGATACCTAGCATTCTATTTGCTCTCTTGGCCGCCGCTGCACACTGGGCCGAGGGTTTTAACATGTTATCCACAATGACGCCTAAATCTTTTTCCTGGGTGGTGGTTCCTAATGTGGAATCTTGCATCGTGTAACCATAGTTTGGGTTGTTCTTCCCTAGGTGCATAACCTTGCACTTGTCCACATTAAATTTCATCTGCCATTTTGATGCCCAGTCTTCCAATTTATCAAGATCCTCTTGCAATTTTCTACAATCCTCTTGGATTTTAACAACTTTAAATAGTTTTGTGTCATCTGCAAATTTGATAACCTCACTCGTTATTCCACTTTCCAGGTCATTTATGAATATGTCAATTTCAATACATGCAAATCCGACACTACTGACACCAACTAGACGCTGGAGTGCCATGGAGCCTAGCAGTTACTGAGCGTGATGAGGATTTGCAAAACCTAGCGCCACAACGGAATACACTATTCCAGTAGAACAAAATACTGTGTGACATGTTGGGGGCAATACACCTAGCAACGCTGGCACACTGCTGGACAGAGGATATACTGGAGGAGAAGACCGCCGAATATCTCAAACGGTATTTCCAGAGTATAGTCACGGTGACTTGCAATGCCTGATATCGGGAGATGCAGTACCAAATTTTGCACCGATCATATCTTACCAGGGCTGAGGGAGCAAAATTGGGAATGTGGGCAACAGGGCAAAGTGAAAAGTGCTGAACAGGGGAAGAAACTTTTTGCCACACTTTCCTGGAGTGCACCGGACTCTCCGGGCTGTGGGGTGGGGCGCTGGAGAGTCTGAGTAGCATCACGGGGAAGCAAATTAAGTGGTCCTATGGCCTTCTCATGTTGGAAGGTGAGACACCACTGCAATTCCAGAGGGCCTGCAAAGCAGATCGTAAATTTATCTTATTGGGTATCTGGGGCATCAAAAAGACCATTTTTCAACACTGGGTGGGGGAGCAGCCATCGACCTTCACACATTGGGTGAACAACATGCATAATCTGGCACAGGGTGAACAATACATCTACAAAACAGAGGTAATACCTAGATGGACCAGCTATAAGCGTCTTTGGCTACAGTTTCAGTGACAATTTCCAAGGGCAAGGAATGGGAGGGAGAGGAAGAAGGGGGGGGGGGGTGGATAGCTGTTAACATCCCATAAACAAACCAAGGGAATGACCCCATGATAACACAAATTAGCTAGCATCACTATTTGAGACAAGATATATTCTTAACTTGAAAGTCAATGTTGAAATTCCATTGGTTAACTTGGATGCATTGTATATTCATTTAAGAGTTAAATAAAGATTAAATTTTTAAACAAAAAAAAAGTTAAGAAAAACTAAAAGAAGTAGCTACAAAGGTTAAAGTTTTACATCAGGCATGGGCATTGTTTAAAAGTACTATCTTGGAAGACCAGACCCAGATGTATTCCACACTTTAAGAAAAGTAGAAGGCGGGCCAAAAAACTGCCAGCATGTTTTAAAGGCAAGGTCAGAGAGGCTGCTGTTGCCAAAAAAGCATCTTTCAGGAAATGGGAAAAGGAGCCGAATGACTAACACAGGAAACAACATAAGCATTGGCAAGTTAGATGCAAAGCATTGATAAAGCAGGCAAAGAGAGAATTTGCAAAGAAACTTGTCGTGGAAGCAAAAATTCATAATAAAAACTTTTTCAAGTCCATTTGTAGCAAAAACCATTGGATAATAGAGGGGTAAAACGGGCTCTAAGGGAGGACAAGGTCATTGCAGAGATTATTGAATTAATTCTTTGCTTCGGTCCTTACTGAAAATGTAGGGAAGTTACTCATGCCTGAAATGGTATCTAAAGGTGATATAGCGGAAGAACTGAAAAAAATATTGATAAACTGGGAAGATTTATTACAACTGCTTGATAAACAGAAGAGTAGCAAATCACCTGGACCGGATGGTATACATCCACGGGTGTTGAAAGAACTGAAATATGAGATTGCAGACCTACTATAATCTGTGAACTATCATTAAAATCATCTGTAGTACCGGAAGAGTGGCAATTTTGCTGGTGAAAGTCCCTCAAGGGCAACGCCAGAGGCATCTCGATGCTTAGAGGGAGATCTACCCTTTGAGGACCGGTTAGATTTATGTTTAGTTACCTGAGATCCATGGGAGGAAGACGAAGCGCTGGAAGACGTCGATGCCACAGAGGCTGCATCGGAGGGAAAAAGGGTGCTAAGTTTAGCAGCTCGGTTCTGCCGGCCCCTCTTCGACATCATCCCACAGGCAACACACTCCGAAAGAGAGTGGTCAAGACCTAAACATTTGAGGCACCTCTCATGGTGAGGGAAATGGTACCGCCACACTTGGAACACTTTTTAAAACCAGAAGCGGGTTTTTCCATTTTAAAGGAAAAGTTGGGCCTAGTGCCCAAAATGGCACGTGGCACCTGAGGAGAAAAAACCCAGAAAAGACTCCAGAAGAAAAGGGTTTTTTTTTCCTTCTGGAAAAAAAGAAAGAACCACCGGCGGTACTGGTGTAGCGTCGGAGGAAGGCAGACGCGACCACAAAAAAGAAGAATAGAAGGGAATCATTTTCTACGGTGACAGGATGTGCAACCTGTCGGCTCCGCGGAAAATGAAGAACTGGAAAGGGACAGTTGGGAAAGGCGGGAAGGCAGCACGCAGGTGCTGTGGGATGCTCCCAAAAGCTTTCCTATTGGACGCTGGGGAGCGTTCCCGCGCAGGCTCCGTCTGTACCGATGATACCCATATGTGAGGACTACATTCCTGCTTGTTCCTGGAGATTGGTAGAAACCATTATAAAAAATAAAATTACTGAATATTTACATAGTCATGGGTTTAATGGGAGAAAGCCAACCTGGATTTAGCCAAGGAAAATATTGTCTTACTAATCTGTTATATTTTTTTGAAGATGTAAATTAATGGTTAGCAAAGGTGAGTCAGTTAATATATAGTGTATCCGGATTTTCAGAAAGCCTTTGACAAGGTCCCTCATGAGGGATTCTTGGAAAAATTAAAAGGTCATGGGATTGGAGGCAGTGTACTATTGTGGATCAGAAACTGGTTAAAAGATAGAAAGCAGAGAGTAGGGCTAAATGGCCAATTTTCTCAAAGGAGAAAGGTGAGTAGTCGAGTACCCCAGGGATCTGTGCTGAGCCCACTGCTTTTTAACATATTCATAAATGACTTGGAAATGGGAATAATGAATGAGGTGATCAAATCTGCATTTGACACAAAATTATTCAAAGTTGTTAAAACGCAAGAGGATTGTGAAAAATTGCAAGAGAACCTTGATAAATTGGAAAACTGGACATCCAAATGGCAGATGAAATTTAATGTGAACATGCAAAGTTATGCACCTAGGAAACAACCCCCCAAACTATGCTTTTTGGCCACAACAGCCTCTCTGACCTCACCTTTAAACCATGCTGACAGTATTTTGGCCTTCTTTCCACTTTTCTTAAAGCATGGAATACATCTGTTCTGGGCTACCAAGATAGTATTTTAAACAATGCCTAAGCTTTATGCAAATCTTTAGCCTTTGCAGCTGCTCCTTTTAGTCTTCTGTTAACTATTTTCCTCACTTTATCATAGTCTCCCTTTTGAAAGTTAAATGGGAGTACTGTGGATTTCCTTGCCGTCCTCCTTTCATTTATTAAATCAAATGCAATCATGCTATGATCACTATTGCCAAGTGGCCCCAACACCCTTATTTCTTGCACCAGATCCTACATGCCACTAAGGACTAGATCCAAAACAGCTTCCCCTCTTGTCAGTTCATGAACCAGCTGCTCCAAGAAGCAGTCATTTATTTCATCTAGAAACAGGGCCGGATTTACCTATACGCCAACTACGCCGTGGCGTAGGGCCCACAGCTGACAAGGGCCCACAAAAATTGAAAAAATTGTTAGGGTTCTTAAAATTAAATTTAAAAAAAAAACGCTGGCTGCTGCCGCGGCAGGATGGACTGTCCCGCGGGGCCCCCTCTGCTGCCGCGGCAGCATGGACTGTCCCGCGGGGGCCCCCTCCGCCCGGCTGAATCCCTCCCTCCGTGCCTCCCTCCCTCCCGGCTTTGAGAGGCGCGAAGGGAGAGTGTCTCCCTCGCGTCTCTGTTAAGCCCGCAGGGGCTGATGGGAAATTTCCCATCAGCCCCTGCGGGCTTAACAGAGACGCGAGGGAGACACTCTCCCTTCGCGCCTCTCAAAGCCGGCAGGGAGGGAGGGACGGATTCAGTCGGGCGGAGGGGGCCCCGTGGGACAGTCCATGCTGCCGTTGCCGCGACGGCAGCGGCAGCAGCCAGCGTTTAATTTTATTATTAAATTTTACTTGAGCCGATGGGGGGTAGGACTGGTAATGGGCTTGGGGGGTTAAGACTGGAGGTGGGCTGATGGGGTTAGGACTGGTAATGGGCTGTGGGGGGGGTTAGAACTGGTAATGGGCTATGGGGGGGGGGTTAAGACTGGTAATGGGCTGTGGGCTGATGGGGGCTGTCTGGTAATAGGCTATGGAGGGGGGCCAGGACTGGAAATGGGCTGGGGGGGTTAAGACTGGAGGGGAGCTGATGGGGTTAGGACTGGTAATGGGCTGTGGGCTGTTGGGGGGTTTGGACTGGTAATGGGCTATGGGGGGGGCTAGGACTGGAAATGGGCTGATGGGGGGCTAACACTGGAGGTGGGCTGATGGGGTTAGGACTGGTAATGGGCTGTGGGCTGATGGGGGTGGGGTTAGGACTGGCAATGGGCTATGGGGGGCTGACTGGAAATGGGTTGATGGGGTTAGGACTGGAAGTGGTATGATGGGGGGTTAGGACTGGTAATGGGTTATAGGGGGGGCTTAAACTGAAAATGGGGTGATGGGGGGTTAGGACTGGAAGTGGGTTGATGGGGGGGCTAGGACTGGTATTGGGTTGGGGGGTTGTTAGGACTGGAAATGGGCTGATGCAGGGACTAGAAGGGAATGGATGCTGGGTGAGGCTGGAACTAGAAGGGAGCTGATGTTGGGGGAGGATTAGAATGGGATGGGGCTGGAAGAGTAAAATGGAGAAGGGAAAAATATTTTGTGTGGGAGGGATAAAAAATTTACAATTGGCCGGGTATTGGGAGAGTAAGTGGGGATTGAGGATGGAGGGGTAAAATTTGAGTGGATGAAATAGGAATGAGGAAAGAGCAAAAGGAGAAAGATTAGTATGTTAAAGCAGATGTAGAGAGAGAATGGAAAAAAACTAGAAGAGAGAAGAAAGGACAAATGGACAGCAGACAATGGAGAGTTAGCAGAAGACACAAAGAAACCAGAAGAAAGTGGCTGGAGCAATTGCAGCTGAAAAAAAATGCACAAAAGGTAGAAAAATCTCTCTTTATTTTGAATTTATTAATTGGAATATGTCAGCTCTGGTAAATGTGCATCATTAACGTCTGCGCTTTGTTTAGTACAAGAGCAAATTAATGTATAGTTTTATTTCTACAGTGTTGTACATTCCAAGCTTGGCTTTTGGGATTCCCAGTTTAATTATGTCGTCAGGGCCAACAGCGCGCAGCTGATCCGGCATGCTCGTTTTTATCTTTTCTGGGGGCCCACAATTTTTGTTGGCGTAGGGCCTCACTCAAGGTAAATCCGGCCCTGTCTAGAAACGTTATCTCCCTAGCATGTCCTGCTGTGACATTGACACAGTTGATATCCAGGTTATTTAAATCACCCATTATTACTGTATTGAACTTGTGTTACCTTCCCTGATTTCTTTCAGCATTTCATTATCCATCTTTTCATTCTGGCCAGGCAGTCAGTACACCCCCACTGCCATTGCCTTCCCCTTTTTATGTTGAATTTCTAACCATGGAGATTCTACAGTGTATTTTGTTTTCTGCAAAACTTTAATCCCATGTGACTCAATGCCCTCTCTAACAGAGCGCAACCCCTCCACCAATTTGATCTACTCTATCCTTTGTGATATAAGTTTGCACCTAGGTATCACAGTGTCCCATTGGTTGTCCTCTTTCCATCAGGTCTAACCTCTGATTTAGAGCTATATATTCTAACTCTCCCATCTTATTTTTTAAACTTCTAGCATTTGCATACAGGCATTTTAGAGGTTGTATTTCAATCATATTAATCTGGTTATCAGTTGATAGGGGTAATTTGGAATCCTTCAGCTCTGTACTTCAGGGCATCTGGGTAACTTATCTTTATTGGAACCTCTCTGTTTGGATGTCTTAACTTCCCTGTTTTGTTAGTATCCTTCAAGGATATATTCTTCCAAACCATGCACTCTTGGGCTACTGTCTGCTTTCCCCTATTATTTAGTTTAAAAGCTGCTCTGTCTCCTTTTTAAATGTTAATGCCAGCAGCCTGGCTCCATCCTAGTTAAGATGGAGCCCCTCCCTTCCCCAGAAAGTTGCCTAGTTCCTATCAAATCCCAAACACTCTTCTTTGTACCATCGTCTCATCCACGTATTGATACTCTTGAGTTCCGCCTGTCTTTTGGACCCTTGCTTGGCATGGGAAGCATTTCAGAGAGAATGCTACCCTGGAAGTTCTGGATTTCAACTTTCTACCTAAAAGCCAAAATTTGGCCTCCAGAACCTAACTCCCACATTTTCCTATGTCATTGGTACCAACATGTACGAAGACAGCAGACCTCCTCCCCAGTGCTATCTAAAATCTTGTCTATGTGGCGCATGAGATCTGCTACCTTTACACCAGGCAGGCATGTTATCAGGCAATCCTCACGTCCACCAGCCACCCAGGTATCTGTATGCCTAATGATTGAATCACCCACTATAATGGCCATCCTAACCTTTCACTTATGGGCATATGGTCCTGGAGAAACCTTCTCGGTGCAAGAAGGAGTTACATCTCCTGGTAGACAGGTCATAGCTACAGGATCACTTCCTGCCTCACCAAGGTGATGCTCTCCTTTCACAAGACCTCTCTCCTCCATGGCAGCCCATAGGTCTCATCTATATACCTCTTTGACTTCCTTATGTCTTCCAAGTCTGCCACCCCAGCCTCCAGAGATTGCACATTCCCTGAGGGCAAAGAGCTCCTTGCACCTAGTGCAGACCTAAGACCTCTCACCAACTGGGAGAAAACTGTACATGTGACATTCAATAGAACAGACTGGATAATCCCCATCTCGCTGCTGGACAACTGTCTGCATCTTAGTTTTAAAGTTTTGTTTAGTTATTTAAGTTGTTTTTAGTTGCTAGGGATACTTATACTCATAGAACTATATGAAATAAGTATAAGGGACTTTGTTCAAAATTAATTACTTTCAGGGCCTTAACTCATCTATTCCTGGTGAGGATTATCAGCTGAACCTAGAAGGAAATGTGAATATCACTCCTCCTTTAATAGGTGTAAGACCCTATAAAGCTAGGATTATGTTTGGGGTGGGTAAAGGCTGGCTTGCTATACCGGTCAGAGACCTGTGTTTCTAAGGTAATCTGTGACCAATTTCCTGGGTGATTCACATAGCCCTTGCTTTGGTAGAGGGAGTCTTTCAAAATGCACCTTTGATCTGTCACTTAGCTTTAACACCTATTTAAAACAATTTCACGTCTCTTGCCCCTATCTAGAAGACCTCTTTGTAAAGTTTTCTAGAAACAATTTATTGCTCAAAGAATACTGACCCTGTTTTTCTTTTTATACAAAGTTATATTCTGAGTTAAATTAAAGCTCTTTGCTGATATTAGGCCCTGAGTGTTAAATTAAAACCAGCAGCTCTCTGCTGGGTTTTAGATTTAACCAGGAAGCTCTCTGCTGGGTTGTGAGTTTAAACTGAAAGCCCTGTGCTGGGTTTTACATTTAAATAAAGCTCTCTGCCAGGTTTTAAACTTAAACTGAAAGCTACCTGCTAAATTTTTAATTTAAACTAAACGCTCTTTGCTGATACTAGGCCCTGACTGATTTAACAAATACACTGGATTCTAATTTATACAATTAGCTTTAATCTAAAGAATTCCTTTTCCCCCAAGATTTAGAAAAAACACACAGAAGTAAATACTTACAATTGTAGATTTCTCTCCAGAAGTAGCAGTCCCTTTCTGTAGTTCTTCAACAGGTAGTATCATCCGGCAGAAGAGACTGAATCCACTGGAGCAGGGCTCAAGATGCCAGGCTGGTGGATATCGCCAGCTGCAGAATAGCAGCCACCATGGCGAACAGGCTTCTCGACAACGAATTCACCTTATGGTCCAGAAAATTCTTTAAGGCCAATCTGCCTTCCACAAGAATGGTGGTCTGTCTGGAAACCGCCGTGACCTGTGCATCCACTGTGGGAATGCCAAACCACTCAACGCACTCCTCCAGGACAGTGTACAGTAGATCATCTTACACTTAACCCATTTAGGTAGGGAGTCGGGAGAGTCCCACTCTGACTGGATCATATCCTTGATGATATCTAGGAATGGGAAGACACTAGTGGATTTCCGTGCACCTTCAGCTCCTGCTCTGTGCTGGAAGAATTCATCAAGTTCAAGGTGGATGAAACACTGGGAATCAACGCTGCAAGCTTTTCCTTCTGGAATAGGCGGATTACTCCAACCTCTTCAGAATCTTCTGAAAACTAGACTATTTCTGCATCCACATCAGAACCCAGTACTGAGCTATCTGAATTCCAGCTATAGTTAAAATCTCTGACAGCCCCCAGCTGTTCCTCATCTCCAGGGGGTGCGCCCCTTGCCAGGGACACTTAGCCAAAGATAATGGAACAGGGCTTCTACTCTATGCTTGCCCCACATGAGACTGCACCTGGGGGCACCCAGAGACCGCTGGGTCTAAATTACCATGCCAGGACCAGGCCAGCTGCAAAAACAAACAAAATTCCATGGAGGACAATGTCAGGAAGCTCTCCTTTTGGAAATGACCCCACAACCCCAGGGGGCACAGACACCACAGGCATCCTCGAGGATGATGAACTGCTCACAGCATGGTCACCAGATCCTCTGGCCGGCTGGATATCCTTATCCATAGCACCATTCGTAAACTCCTGCCCTGAGGCAGGCAAGGCTGGACTAACTGCATCCCTTGTCTGGGAGAGGGGAAGCAGGCCCTCCAGAGATGACCCAGAAGCTGCCATGCAAGAAGAACAGTGTCCAGAATCCAGAGATGGGACACTTCACTTGCCACAAGTCAAACAACATTTCCTGGATGAAGGCATCGAGAGCTAGGACAAGTATCACAATAGCATGCGTTAAAACTGCAGTGGCCCGAAGGCATGTGTTAACTGTGCTTTTATTGCAACGTGTATTACAGGCACTAGGGAAGGAGTGCGTGTTGGAGCCGCTTGGGCAGAGCATGCGCTAGGATCACGCGACCACCTGGTGCACAATACGTTAAAACGCTATTAATGGTGCAGAAAACATCAAGAAATCCCCACACTGTCCCAACAATCACCTGCAGTCCACCCCTAATTGTATTCCAGGAAGACTATATCAGGATCGTCTAACAAGGACAATGACAAAGTCAAGTCTTGGTCCTCACCCCTTGAGAGCCCAAGGCAAAAAATTGGGGCCAAACTTAGTTCTACTCCCCTGAAATTGTTTGGTTGGCTTTGCAGCACTGGGTTTAAGGTGGCTGGCAGGCAGATCCCTCTGAGAGTCTTCTGCAACCTTCGGGAGACAGCAGGGAAGACAGAGGGGGGAGGGGGCACTCAGATTGTGTGAGGCTGCTGCACTCTTCCAGATCCTTCTAAATTCTGGCTGCCCAACAAGCTTTTATGATAAGAGTGTGGAGCTGAACCAATTTTCCCTCCTCCTATGGCTATCAAAAAGACTGCAGTCTAGTGGAGCCTCCCATGTCATGCTCAAGTGAGAGTGTCACCCTCAAGTAGTCATTCATGAGCGTTCAATCAATCTTTTCCTCTCAATCTTCAGATTTTATTCAGAGGAGAAAATACATCCACCACCTGCTGGAGACAAAGAAATACTGAAGGGACCTCTGGCAGCTGAGGTGAATAGAGGCATAGGAGTGATGTCATTGAAACCTGGACTTTTTATTGGTTCTTTGTCTCCACCAATTTTCTGGTAGGGGATAGGGTTGCCAACTTTTTCACCGAGAAAAACCCGACACCTGTGGCTTGCCATGCTCCACCCATTCTCCGCCCCTAGTCCCACCCCTGCCCCGCCCCCAGCCCCACCCACAAAAATTTCCGAGGATACGTGTAGGCTAACTTCCTTGGTCAGATAATAATTAAACTGGGAACCCCAAAATCCAAACATGAAATGTACAACACTGGAGAAATAAAACTATAAAGTAATTTCCTCTTGCACTAAAGAAAAACGCAAAGATGTTAGCAATACACACTTCCCAGACCAGACATATTCCAGTTAATAAATTCAAAATAAAAAGTATTTTTCTACCTTCTGTTTGGGCGTTTTATTTTTCAGTTGCAATTGCTCCAGTCACTTTCTTCTGGTTTCTTCGTGTCTTCTGCGAGCTATCCATTTGTCCTTTCTTCTCTTTTAGATGTTTTCCATTCTCTCTCTATTTCTGCTTTAACATACTGATTGTTTCCCTTTTGCTCTTTCCCCCAATTCTTTCCTTATTCCTTTATCATCCGTTTAAATTTCACCCTTCCATTCTCAAGCCCCTCTTACTCTCCCAATACCGGCCCATCATAGACTTTTCTTCCACACAAAATATTTTTTCCCCTCTCCATTCTCATTCCCCATCCATTCTAGTCCTCCCCCCAAATCAATTCCCTTATAGTTCTAGGCCCACCCAGCATCCACTCCCTTCTAGTCCCATTCTCCCATGCCCCACATCAGCCCATTTCCAGTCCTATTCCAGCTCTTCATCAGCCCATTTCCAGTGCTAGCCCTCACATCACAGGCCATTTCCAGTCCTAGCTCCCCCCCCCCCAATCACAGCCCATTTCCAGTCCAAGTCCCCCATCACAGCCTATTTCCAGTCCTAGCCCCCCCCCCACCATCACAGCCCATTTGCAGTCCGAGTCCCCCCGCACCATCACAGCCCATTTGCAGTCCGAGTCCCCCCGCACCATCACAGCCCATTTGCAGTCCTAGCCCCCCTAATCACAGCCTATTTCCAGTGCAAGATCCCCCTTCCTCCACCATAACCCTTTTACAGTCCAGGTCCCCCCCCCCCATCACAGCCTATTTCCAGTCCACGTTCCCCCCCCTCCATAGCCCTTTTCTGGTCCAGGTCCCCTCCACCCCCATCACAACCCATTTCCAGTCCATGTCCCCCCCCATAACCCTTTTTCTGTCCAGGTCCCCCCCCATCACAGCCTATTTCCAGTCCAAGTTCCCCCCCCCTTTAGCCCTTTTCCAGTCCAAGTCCCACCCCCTTAGCCCATTTCCAGTCCAGGTCCCCCCCCCCCTTAGCCCTTATCCAGTCCAAGTCCCAACCCCTTAGCCGTGTTCAAGTACAAGTCCCCCCCTTAGCCCTTTTCCAGTCCAAGTCCCCCCCCTTAGCCCTTTTCCAGTCCAAGTCCCCCCCCCCTTAGCCCATTTCCAGTCCAAGTCCCCCCCCCCCCTTAGCCCTTATCCAGTCCACGTCCCGTCCCCCCCCCCTTAGCCCTTTTCCAGTCCAGGTCCCCCCCATCCCAGCCAATGCAGTCCTTGCCCCCCCCCCCCGACCAGCATCGCGGCTGTCTGAGGCTTCAGAGGGAGCCGGGGAAGCCCGCGCGAGGCCCCGGCTCCCTCTGTACAGCCACCAGCATGAAGAGCCTTTTCCTTCACGCTGGCGGCTGTTCCTGTGAAGCCGCGAATGCTGGGAAAGGTTAAAGGGCAACCTTTAACCTTTCCCAGCATTCGCGGCTTCACAGGAACAGCCGCCAGCGTGAAGGTAAAGGCTCTTCACGCTGGTGGCTGTTCAGAGGGAGCCGGGGCCTCGCGCGGGCTTCCCCGGCTCCCTCTGAAGCGGAGAAAAGCCGGTTTTTTTGCTCTGGCCGCTCCCGATCTTGCGGCCAGAGCAAAAAAAACGGCTTTTAAAGGGCCGGATTTGCCTCTGCGCCAGCAGCCGGCCTGGCCGTGGAAAAACCGGCCAGGCCGGCTGAAAACCGGCCAGTTGGCAACCCTAGTAGGGGAACACAACCCACTTGTCTGCACTGGTCTTGCAGGACGTTATGGAACTACCATTACAGCACTAACTTCCAAATTTTGAACAACAAGGTTCCTTTCTAGGAAACGGCAGCACTGTAAATATTGCAGTGGACCTTAAAACATCAATACACCTATTGGGAAAAAACTAACAAGTCAGATTACTACATATAAAGTTCATGCTACTAGAATAGTTGTCCTAAGTCACACAGAGAAACTCATCAAGTAGAGAATAATTGACCACAAACTGAAAGAAAAAAGGATAAACTAGATACTGCAATGCAGTGTAACACTAGAGATTCAGAAAGAGATGAATTTTCTTCATACTGTGAAAAATATAAAGAAAATAAATGTTAGGGCCAATGTTGGGGGGGGGGGGCAACTAGGGCTACTGCCCAGACCCCAGGCATTGAATATCTGGGTTGCCCAGTCCAGGAACAGAAGGGTTGTCAATCCCATTCAGCAGCTGAGGACAGAAAACTGAAAAGTTCTTTCTGACAGGCTATCTAACTGTCCGTGACGTCAGCTACTCAGTCTACTTATTGTCCAAGCAGCTCCGAAAAACTATAGAATACACCGAACACACAAAGCAAAACAAAAAACACCTGAACGTAACTCTAGAACTGTGAACGGATACCCCTGTACTGTAAGGTGCTCTAGGGTCGCATCTCTCTTGCTGTCTGTTCGTACTATAAACAGTTAATTAATTTTTTTTTTCTTCGCGTTTTACCTTGAAAAGAATGTAAAGACCTGCCGTCCATTACTGCCAGTAATGTACTTCATGTCCCCCCAACCCTTGAGGAACTACTACTGCCCCGAGTGCTTAAGACCGTAGCTCGCCCCAACTGTGGGTGGGTCCTGAACTGGCCCGGAGAGAACTCAAGGAAAGACAATTAGCAGGTAAGGTCTAATTTCTGCTTCCTCATCGTCTCTCCGGGCCAGTCCAGGAACAGAAGGGAAGTACCAAAGCAGTTCCTATATATGGGAGGGTCCCGCGAGCCCAGCTACAATGGCTGCAGCCCTTACACTCGCGTCACTCCATGCATGGACATCTAAGCGATAATGCCGAGCAAACGTGTGAAGAGAAGACCACGTTGCTGCCCGACAAATATCTACTGACGGAATTAACGCCATCTCCGCCCACGAAGCCGCTAACCCCCGGGTCGAATGAGCTCTGAGACTCCCGGGAGGTGGTTTACCTCGAAGGTCATACGCTGACGTTATCGCCCGCTTCACCCAGCGAGCAATCGAAGCCTTAGATGCCGCTTGGCCTTTCCGCGGCCCTCCAAAAAGCACAATGAGCCTATCTGATCTCCGAAACGGCTTTGTCCTGCGTAGATACCTGCGAAGCACCCGGCCCATGTCTAAGCTCCGCACCTGCGCCGAAACCTCTCCTCCTTCCCCACTCGAGAAGGTTGGCAAAGACACGGGCTGATTCACATGAAATGGCGACACTACTTTAGGGAGAAACGACGGAACAGGCCTCAACACTACTTTCTCTGCTGAGAACTGCAGAAAAGGTCTTCGACACGAGAGGGCTTGCAGATCCGAGATTCGACGCGTCGAACATAAGGCTACCAGAAATACCGTCTTCCAAGTGAGATGTGGTAAACTAATAGACTTCTCTGTCCCAAAAGGCGGTTGTTGCAAGACCTCTAAGACTAAATTCAAATCCCAAGGCGGCATCACGGAACGCAGTGGTGGTCTCATATTCCGCGCCGCCCTTAGGAATCGATGCACATCCGGGTGCGCTGACAACACCGTACCCTGAACTTTGCCCCTGTAGCACGCTAGAGCTGCTAGTTGAACCTTGAGAGTATTGAGCGCCAGCCCTTTCTCTAACCCCACCTGCAGAAAAGCTAGGATAGCCGGAAGAGTTGCGGAAAAAGGATGTAACCCCTTCTCTGTGCACCAATTCTCAAAAATGCGCCACACTCGAATGTAAGCAAGGGAAGTGGATTTGCGCCATGCCTTCAACAAGGTAGCGATTACGGCTGAGGAGTATCCTTGACGCCGCAAGCGTTCCCTCTCAATAGCCAGGCCGTATGCAAGAACCGATCCACTTGCGGTATCAGCACCGGATCCTGATGCAAGAGATTGATCCGCTCGGGCAGATGCCACGGGCGATCCACCAAAAGTCTCAACAGATCCGCATACCACGGTCTTCTTGGCCAATCCGGAGCAATGACGATCACGAACCCCTCATGACCCCCCACTCTCTGAACTACTCTGCCTATCATCGGCCATGGCGGAAACACATACAGCAACACGTTCCACGGCCATGGCTGAACCAAGCTGTCTAGACCCTCCGACATATGCTCTCGGCGTCTGCTGAAAAAACACGTCGCCTTGGAATTGGAAAACGTCGCCATCAGGTCCATGACTGGTTGACCCCAACGCACAGTAAGGTCGTGAAACACCGCTGCATTTAACTCCCACTCCCCGGGATCTAAGGTATGGCGACTGAGATAATCGGCTTGAATGTTGTCCTTTCCGGCCACGTGCGCCGCCGAGAGGGCCAGAAGACGATCTTCCGCCCATAGCAGCAAACTCTGACTCTCCTCCAACAATACGTACACCCTTGCCGGTTGATATAGGAGACTGTCACTAGATTGTCGGAGAACACATGAACTGCTCTGCCCACAACCAGCTCCTCGAACTCCAGCAGCGCCCACCGCACCGCTCGGAGCTCCAATCGGTTGATGGACCAACCGCTCTCCTCTATTGACCAGGAGCCTTGCGCCACCTGCGCTAGACAGTGAGCTCCCCAACCGACGAGACTGGCATCCGTAGTTACCAAGACTCAATCGGGCTCCTTCAGGGGAACCCCTGCCTGAATATGTGTCGGGTCCAGCCACCAGCGAAGAGAAGAGGCCACTCCCTCCGGACACGGCAATCTGCGAAATAGAGGATGAAGCTGAGGAGACCATCTGGACAGTAGGGCCCGCTGCAGCGGCCTCATATGACTTCTGGCCCACGGAACGAGATCCAAGGCAGCCGCCATGGACCCTAGCAACTGGAGATACCTCCACGCTGTGGGAGCCTGCAACTTCAAGAATGCTTGTACCTGCTTGAGAATTTTGTGGACCCGCTCCTCGGGAAGAAATATTGACCCTATCTGGGTGTCGAATAATGCTCCTAAGTAAGTGAGACGCCTCGTCGGCAACAACTGACTCTTTGCCCGATTGATCACCCAACCTAGACTCTCGAGCACTTGCACTACCCGAGCCATCGCGGCTACTGACTCCGTGTGAGATCGAGCCCGGATCAACCAATCATCGAGGTAGGGATGAACCTGAATCCCCTCCCCCCGTAATGCCGCCGCCACGACCACCATCACCTTCGTGAAGGTCCGGGGAGCCGTGGCCAACCCAAAGGGTAGCGCTTGGAATTGAAAATGACCCATAGGAACGGCAAACCGCAAAAACTTGTGATGCTCCGCCCGGATGGGAATGTGAAGGTACGCTTCCGTGAGGTCTATAGACGTGAGCACCTCGCCAGGTTGCACCACCCGAATCACCGATCGCAGAGTTTCCATTCGGAAGTGAGGCACCCGCAAACACCGATTGACCCGCTTCAAATCCAGAATGGGCCGAAAAGAACCCTCTTTCTTGGGGACCACGAAATAAATCGAGTACCGACCTAAGCCGCACTAGCTTGGTGGCACGGGCACCACTGCCTTAAGCTGTAATAACTGCTGAAGTGTCTGTCTCACTGCATTCCGCTTTGCTTGAGACCTGCAAGGGGATCTCACGAAAGAGTCTGGCAGGGGTTGAGCAAACTCCAACGCATAACCCTCTCGTATGATCTTGAGCACTCAACGATCCGTGGTTATGGAGGTCCAGACAGAGAGAAACTCCTGCAACCGGCCGCCCACCGGAACCTCCGTCTGGACCTGCCACCCTTCATTGCGGTTTTTTGAAGGCGTTCTGTTGAGAATGCGAGTATCCTCTGCCAAACCCTCTAGCCCCCCGAAAGGACTGACCTCGTGCCGCAAAACGCCCTCTCTGATAAGGGGCAAAACATGGTCCTTGAAACCTATGAGCCTCTCGGCCCTGCCCTCTGAGCTGTGTTCCAGTCCTCGACGGTTTAGGATGATCCTCCGGTAGCCGACCCCCTTTGGAGTCACCGAGATCTTTAACAATCTTTTCCAGAGCTTCACCGAACAGTAACTTAACTTTATAGGGCAGTTTACTAAGTCGAGTTTTAGAAGATGCATCCACCGCCCAATTCCTCAGCCAGAGAAATCTATGTGCGGCTATGACGGATGCCATAGACTTTGCAGAAATACGAACCAAATCATAAAACGCGTCTGCGAGGTAAGCCGCTGCCGACTCCAACTTCGCTCCTTTGGTCACGGAACTCTCCTCCCTGACCCCAGTGAAATCCCTTTGGAGCCAGCGGATGGACGCCCGTGATACGTACGCTCCACATATTGAAGCTTGCAGTGAAAGAGCACTTGAATCAAATAGCTGTTTCAACAGAGACTCCAACTTCCGATCTTGAAGATCCTTGAGAGCTGCTCCCCCTTCTACCGGAATGGTGGTCTTTTCTGTCACCGCGGCTACCGAAGCATCCACTTTAGGCATACGCAACAAATCTTTTCCCTCCTGTGGTATGGGGTACAAACGGCCCATCGCCCAGCTGCCATGCAAGGAAGCCTCCGGACATTCCCACTCTGACTCAATCATTTGTTTAATAACTCTGTGTACTGGAAAACACTGCTGCTCTAGTTTAAAACCCTGCAATAAGGGATCCTCTAAGGGTTCTTGAGGCACCACTGGCGTGACAATATTCAGTGCTGCTAAGGACTGTACAATTAGGGCTCCAAGCTCCTCTCTCCTAAACACCCTAAACACATTAGGGTCATCTCCTGGTGCTATCTCCCCCTCTTCCAGTTCGCCTGACCAGGGATCTAAATCCGTCTCTGAGAAGATCTCACCTTCCTCACCCAATTGAGGCGCAGAGGGAGATAGCCCCATCCAATCTACCTGATTCCCAGGCCCCTTATCCAATTTAGAGGTTCCCTCACCTGGATCAGCCCCTGATCCAAACAGCTGTGATGCTGCCCCACAGGGAAGAGGAACTTCAGGTGGTGGAATGGGAACGTTTGAAACAGCAGCCTTGCTAGCCTGCTCCATCTTTAAGAGAAACGCTCTGTGTAACTGTAAAATAAACTCCGGTGAAAAAAATGAACTTACATTGTCTGAGAGCTTGGCAGATAGACCCTTAGACCCCTCTTCAGCAGAAGAGGTCTTTTTGGACTTAAACTTCTTTTTCTCTGGTTTATTCTGGGACGCGGGAGAAGGTGCCGCTGAAGGCAAAATGGCTGCCGTTCCCGCCTTCAATTGAGGGTTGTAAGAACTTTCCCCGCCATTTCCCGTCGGCGAAAAAGTCTCCATTCGACCTGTAAATACTCGCAAACCAGCGGAGAACGACGAACTAACCACCGGCAATACCCGATACTAAAATAACTGACTGCGATGCAAAATAGAAAAGAAAGAAAAACACCTCGAAGAACTTTAGTCAGCCCGATCGGCCCTTCCCCGTGCCCTGCAACACTCACCGTGTCTCAGAATCAGCGCTTACCGAACTAACAAGGTTCTAAATGGCAGCTCTCCAAGTTCCCGCCGCTAGCGGGACACGGAGTAATGGCAATATCGGCAGAAGGGTCAAAGACTGGGGCTCCCAGCTTATCCCTCCAGCCCTACAGAGACGTATCCATCACAGTGAGCAGGCTCTGCCCCCGGCTACTGGCAGTCTAAGGTAGCAGACAAAACGTCTCCCTTCGATTTCTTGGGGGTTTTTTTGTTTTTTTTAATTTGAAACACTCAAAATTGAGCAGGGAAGGATGCTCTGCTAGAACACCTGAACCCCCCTTTTTGAAAAATCTCCTATCTGTGGATTCCTCAACGCCCCTCCTGGAGGCTGTCAGCCTAACGTCCTATTCAGCTGCTGAGGACTGAAATACTGAGTAGCTGACATCACGGACAGTTAGATAGCCTGTTAGAAAGAACTTTTCAGTTTTCAGTCCTCAGCTGCTGAATGGGATTGACAACCCTTCTGTTTCTGGACTGGCCCGGAGAGACGATGAGGAAAAAGTAGTTACTCACCTGTAACAGGTGTTCTCCAGGAGCAGCAGGAATCAGTCCTCACATATGGGTGACGTTGGCGCCGACGGAGCCCTCATGTGGAGCATTTCCCCAACTTTCAAAGAAAGCCTTTGGGAATTGCAGCGCGCATGCACGGTCCCCTTCCCGCCCAAGGGTGCCATCTTGCTCAGTCTGATGACATAGCTAAAAGACAGCAAAAAATTAGCAAAATAAATCAAATGACTGCAACTCCAAGGGGAGGAGGGAGGGTTGTGAGGACTGATTCCTGCTGCTCCTGGAGAACAGCTGTTACAGGTGAGTAACTACTCTTTCTCCAGGACCAAGCAGGAAGTCAGTCCTCACATATGGGACTCCCCAGCTTAAGGCTACCGGAGACCTCAAGCCGAAAAAATGAGCTCCCTCTAGCTCGTCAGTACGTTACGAAGGAATCTTCTCTGAGAACGTCCCCGACCGGTAGCCCAACATCAGGGCCAGAGGGTAGGAGTTGCCTAAACCCCAAAGAGATTATGGAGTACTGCCTGTCCGAAAGCACTGTCCCTGCGGGACTCCCTCTCAAGGCAGTAATGGGCTGCAAAAGTCTGTCTTGAAGACCAAGTAGCGGCCCGGCAGATGTCTGCCAACGGAACAGAGCGGAGATGAGCCACTGACGCAGCCTTCGCCCTGACACGATGAGCCGTGACTCGACCCTCCAACGAGAGGCCGGCTGCCCCATAAGCCCAGGCGATACAGTCAGCGACCCATATGGACCAAGTACGCTTGGAGACAGGTAGCCCCAACTTATTGGGGTCGAAAGAAACGAAGAGCTGAACAGCCCTCCGGTGCTCCCGCGTACAGTCAAGGTAGAAGGATAACGCCCTCCTACAGTCCAGGGTATGCAGGACCATCTCAGCCCGGTTGGCATGTGGCCTGGGAAAGAAGGTCAAAAGAACCACCTCCTGATTGAGGTGAAAAGGGGAGACAACCTTAGGAAGAAACTTCGGGTGAGTCCGTAAGACTACCCTATTCCTGTAGAACCTAGTGTAAGGGGGATCAGACACTAGTGCCTGAAGTTCACTTACTCGCCTAGCAGAGGTAAGAGCTACCAGAAACAAGGTTTTCCAGGAGAGAAAACGGAGAGGGCAGGTAGCCATAGGTTCAAATGGTGGACAAGTAAGCCGCTGTAAGACCACATTCAGATCCCACTCAGGGGCTGGTGGACGTAAAGGAGGCTTAAGCAGGAGGAAGCCTCTGAGAAAACGAGCCACTAAAGGGTGGTTGGAAAGAGGCCTTCCGTCCACCGGCGAGTGGTGCGCTGAGAGAGCACTGAGGTGAACTCTGACAGAGTTGGACTTAAGGCCTAGATTGGAGAGGTGAAGCAAATATTGCAATACTACCGCTACAAAGCACGAGAAAGAATTCTCGCTGTGCTGAGCACACCATGCGGAGAATCTACGCCACTTAAGAGCGTAGGATTTCCTGGTGGATTGCCGCCTAGAGGCTAAGACGACGTCTTTCACCTCTCTAGGCAGCAGTAGGGGAGCCAGGACTACCCTTTCAGCAGCCAGGCCATCAGATGAAGGGACTGGAGGTTGGGGAGCAAGAGAGACCCCTGGTCCTGAGACAGGAGATCGTGTTGAATCCCCAGAGGAAGAGGAGTGTCCACCGCCAGTTGCAGCAGGAGTGGGAACCATGGCTGCCTCGGCCACCTGGGGGCTATCAGAATCATGGAGGCCCCGTCCCTGAGGACTTTGAATAGTGTTCGGGACACTAGTGGCATGGAAGGGAACGCATACAGTAGGCCTTGGGACCACGGAATCAGAAAGGCATCCGCTGCTACTCTGAGAGGATGCGGTTGTCTGGAACAGAATCTCGGGAGTTGCCGGTTCAGAGGACTGGCGAAAAGATCCATGGTGGGGAGGCCCCACCTGAGAAAGATCCGCTGAACCACTAACGGATTCAATCTCCATTCGTGTGTTTGCAGGATTCTGCTCAGTCTGTCTGCCAGGCAATTTTCTTGACCTGGGAGGTAGACAGCCTTGAGGAGGATTCCGTGAGTGACTGCCCAAGAGCACAGTCGTTGTGCCTCCTGACAGAGAAGGAAGGAGCCCGTGCCTCCTTGTTTGTTCACGTAGAACATGGCAACTTGATTGTCCGTCTGGACCAGCACAGACTGGTGAGACGTGAGGTGGGAGAAGGCTCTCAGAGCTAGGCGTATTGCCAGTAGTTCCAGGAAGTTGATCTGCTGAGCAGCCTCCCAAGGAGTCCAGAGACCCTGAGTACGTCCCTTGGCAATGTGCTCCCCAACCCTGAAGAGAAGCATCTGTCGTCAGCACTTGAGAATGCGGAGGGGATTGAAAACCCACTCCGAGCACCAGATTCGGAAGATGAAACCACCATTGTAGAGAGGAGACGAGCAGGTTGGATATTCTCACCGAGTCTGCAAGGCTCCCAGTGTTTGAAGGCTCCACTGAGCAGGCCACATGTGCAGGCGGGCATTGGGGGTTACATGAACCGTGGAAGCCATATGGCCGAGAAGTCTCAGGAATTGCCTGGCGGAGACCAGGGAATTGCTGTGAAACTGCCCGGCTACATCCATCAACCTGTGGGCCCTGTCCACTGGCAGAAAAGCCTTCGCCTGAAGAGTGTCGAGCCTTGCTCCTATGAATTCTAAGTTCTGGGACGGGAGCAAAGTGGACTTTGCGAAGTTTATGACAAACCCCAAGTGCTGAAGCTGAAGCAGAGCCACAGTGCGAAGGGTGGCTTCACTGGCCTCCTGGGAAGACTGGCCCCTTATGAGCCAGTCGTCCAGGTATGGAAACACAAAAAGACCTTGAAGCCTCAGGTAGGCCGCCACCACCGCCAGGCACTTGGTGAACACCCTGGGAGCGGAGGATAGGCCAAAGGGTAGTACCCTGTACTGGTAGAGGTTTCCCCCCACAACAAATCTGAGATATTGTCTGTGGTCTGGATGAATAAGGATGTGAGTATAAGCATCCTTTAGATCTAAGGAGCATAGCCAATCTCCCTTATGGAGGTAGGGCAGCAGGATTCCAAGGGTAAGCATCTTGAACTTTTCCCTCTCCAGGAACTTGTTTAGGTTGCGCAAGTCTAGGATAGGTCTGAGGCCTCCTGTTCTTTTTGGTACCAGAAAGTACCTGGAATAAAAGCCATGACCTCTCAGGTGGTGGGGCACCGGTTCCACAGCCTGTTCCTTTAGCAGACTTGCTAACTCCTGAAGGAGTAGGTCCCTGTGCAGAGGGAGTCTTGGAGGCTCCCCTGGAAAATAGGAGGGAGGTACCTGGTGAAAATGGAGAAGATAGCCCTTTTGGACTATATGAAGCACCCAGGTATCTGAAGTGACGACTGATCACCTGTGGGCAAAGTGGGCCAGCCGGCCTCCTGTGCTGATGTGAGCCAGCTGAGGAGAAGAGGCTATGCCTTCTGAGTCAAAAACCCCCACCCTGTGGAGCAGGGGCCAGTGTGGGTGGCTTGGGGGTCTTCTGCCTATGGGGCCCATGACCCTGCCCCTTGGCCTGCTGACCCTGTTGGGGAGCTGCAGAGGCCTGATAATGAGGGTATTGTTTATAGGCAGATGACTTCCTCGGGTAAAAGATCTTTTTTTCCGAGCCCTTCTTTTTCTGAGAAGGGGCAGAGGTTTTCCTGGACAGCCTAGTCCTGGTCAGAGTCTCGGTCTCGAGTTCTGCAGCCTTTTCAGCCATGGGCTTGCCAAAGAGGTTCTCACCTCGGCAGGGGACATCGACCAACTTGTCCTGCACCCATGGCTCGAGGTCGGATGACTGTAGCCAAGCCTGTCGGCAGGTACCGATGCCGGCCCCGGCTACTCGGGCCGAAGCCTCGAAGCCATCGTAGGCTGCTCGAGAGATAAACTTCGAGCACTCTCGAATACCAGTGGACAAGGCTTGGAACCGCTGCAAAGGTTCCTCGGAGAGACCAGCAGAGAACCCGGCAATCTCCTTTGCCAGGTCTCGGAGATACATGCCCATGTAGAGCTGGTAAGTCTGGACACGGCAAACAAGCATAGAGCCCTGGAAGCACTTCTTACCGAGGGCATCCAGGTTCCGGGCCTCCCGGCCGGGAGGCACCGAGGAGTGCATCTTCTGACTTTTCAGTCGATGCATGGCCGATTCCACAACCATGGACTGGTGCGGTAATTGTGCCTTTTGGAACCCGGGGCTCTTGCGGACTCGATAGATGGAATCGACCCGCTTGCTTAACATCGGCGTCGAGGCCGGGGTCTCCCACATGTGGAAGAGCAGCCGCTCCAGCATCTGAGGAAACAGTACAGTAAAGGCCTCCTTTGGGGGAGAGTCATACTGGAGCGCCTCGAGCTCCTCGGCTCGAGGCTCCTCCTCGGGATCCGCAGGGAAGGCCAAGGCCTTGGCCATATCCCGCACGAAATCCGAGAACCGGGTATCCTCCGGTGGGGATCGTCTCCGAGGCTCGGACTCCGGCGAGTCCGATGGGACACACCGAGTCCGATAAGTGTCGGGTGACTCTTCGTCCTCCGTCTCCCAGCTCGACTCCTCGGAGGAGGAATCGAGTGGTTCCGGTCGGGCGGGCACCGATGCCATCCGCCCAGACGCCGAGGGTACCGGCGTCGACTACCTCGGTCCCGAACGGGAGGCTGAGGGAGACCGTGGTCGAGGATCGACTCGAGCCCGCATGGACTCGAGGATCGGCTCGGCCTCCGGGGTCGACTTGGACGTCGAGGTCCCGGTGGTCGGGGCAGATGCACCGTTGAGACCGGCGATCAATGCCCACTGCTGTTCCATGAAGGCAGTGAAGCTGCTCTCCAAGGCCGTCAACCTGAGTCCGAGCTCAGGAGACCCAGCAGCCCCCGACTCGGGCCCCGACGGCGTCGGGTCCGACGTCGGCTCCCCTGGAGGAGAGTCCACAAAGACTACAGCACTTACGTGTCCAGGAGACTCCATCTCGATACGAGGATGCTGGGCAGGCCTTTCCGACTCCGAAGACCTGGGACGGCTATCGGGGCTATGCGACCTGGCCCTCGAGGAACCAGGAGCGTCCACCGACGCCGCCCATGCGGGTTTCTTCTTCCTGCGATGTTCCCGCGAAGGAGACCCCCGCTCAGAGGAACCCCGACACTGCTCAGGGCCGGAGTCCCGAGACGTCGAGGCCTCTGATGAGGTCCGGGCCCGTCCAGACGCAGAGTCAGAGAAGATCCTATCCTTCTGGTGCTGCAGACTCCTCAACGCCTTCGAGGACATTTTGCCACACGGACCACAGATCATCAGGTCATGATCGGGTCCGAGGCAGCGGAGGCATCAGTCATGTGTGTCGGTAAGAGACATAAGTTTCTTACACCGATCACACTTTTTAAACCCGCTGGTAGCCATCGGAGGAAAAAGGGCCCCTGCGAGATCAAAAGACCAGGCTGCCAGTGAAAAAAGAAAATAGCGCGAACGCTAGTCACAAAGGACAAAAAAACGAAAAATAGAGAGTGGACTCGATACCGGCGTATCGGGCCAAGGCGGGAAAAGGATCCGGCGTCGAACCGAAGGAGAAAAAGAAAAAACAGGGAAATCAACTTTTTCCTCGGCGAAAAACGAACTACGTCCGTCGGGCTCCGCGGCAAAAAGAAGACTGAGCAAGATGGCACCCTTGGGCGGAAAGGGGACCGCGCATGCGCGCTGCAATTCCCAAAGGATTTCTTTGAAAGCTGGGGAAATGCTCCGCACGAGGGCTCCGTCGGCGCTGACGTCACCCATATGTGAGGACTGACTTCCTGCTTGGTCCTGGAGAATATACATTTATATCTTCTACGTACATTGCACTTAATAGCAGTACTCAGCTTCAACAATTACATGATGCTTCCAGAAGCCTTACCATTTAAGTATACATTAGTATATTATGAAGGAGGGCCTATGCACATAGTAGGTGGCTAATACAGGAAATTAGAGATGTTGTGAATGGTGGGGTGGGATAGTATAATGGAAAAAAACATATAATAAATACGAAAAAGGACTAAGATGGAAAGGTTTTGGATGGTGCCAAATTGGAAAGAAGTTAGACGTGACCCAAGGTTAATAAACATGCAAAGCAAACGGCATCAAAGACAGATCTGTGCTTATGTGAAGACAGAGCGTGCATGGCCTTGTGAAAACAGGAACAAGAATGTTAAAATTTCGATACACTTATATGGATTAATGAATAGGCATAGAATTCAAAAGATTGAAAGATTTTCTAATGCATATGGCTAAAGAACTGTTACAGAAAGTATAAAAGTAATGAATTTTTGCTGCATAGCTGGTCAGAGATTGTTAGATTTCTGCTCCCTCAGCACTTTTATAATAAACTGTTTTGCCTTGCTTTCACAAATCGTCCTTAGGTTCTTTGACAGATGGCACCTGAACAGGGAAAGGACAGCTGATGTCCACGATTGGTTTAGTGACAGATGAATATGGGAGATAGCCAAACTGCACCTAAAGGTAAGACTTTTCTTACTTATTTTGGCTACTGTCCTCTGCCTCTGTGAGACCGTTTCTTGGCTCACTGCTCCTAACCTATATTTCCACTTTTTGTATGAGCAAAGCAACCTGAGAAAAAAAAGAGTAAACTTCCTCAGCAGTGTGGTTTTGTCTTGACTAGATAAATATTTCACAAATTTAAAACCTTCAGGAAAGGACATTTAATTAGCAAATTAGGGAAAAAAGCCCCCTTGGCTGGTAATTCTCTGGAGATGAAACGGTGTTCCCTGGAATAGGGAGTAGTAGTTAAGGTACAAGGAATCTTATGATATTAAGTGAGGTGCTCGGAACCTTAGGTAGAGCGATCTAGCTCTGGGGTAGAGCTAGGAACTAGCGCATGGTCAAAATGTTAAGTAAAGAGGATCAAGCCCTTGGGTCCTCTTTCAAGAGAATACCAGCCAGTATTATTTACTCTAATAAGTATGGATCTAAGGTCATACCATATTTGCCTAAGTGGAATGTTGTCATGCAAGACAGCCCTGACTTCCAGATACATTGTACAACAGCTATACCCACTGAGGGAATGAGAGGTCCCCCTCAGCAAAAGACTGTCTAATTATATTTGTAACAAAATTTAATTCTAGGAGATATTGTACATATGTTGACTTGTTTGTGCTCAATTCTTTAGACAGGAAATTAGGCATTCAGCAAGACACATTCTAAAAATGGAAAAAAAAGGTTTAAGAGTTCCCTGGCATCAAAAGACAGTATCTTTCATGAGATAAGGGTCTTGATGGGATATAACCCAGAAATTTAGAAAAAATTGCAAATAGTGTAAAGGTTTAACAGTGTTATCTTTAAAATATGCAATTTGATTAACAAGTGAAAGACAAGCTTGCTATTAAATATTTGCATATTATTGGCCAGCAGTAAAGCATAGTTAGTTACTCACCTGCAACAGGTGTTCTCCGGGGACAGCAGGAATCAGTCCTCACATATGGGTGACATTGGCACAGACAGAACCCTCGCGGAAGCATCCCCCCAACATGCATGAGTGGTCCCCTTCCCGCCCAAGGGTGCCATCTTGCTCAGTCAGATGACATAGCTAAAAGATGGCAAAAACAAAATGATAAAGGAGTAACTCCAAGGGGAGGAGAGAGGGTTGTGAGGACTGATAACTACTGTCCCCGGAGAACACCTGTTACAGGTGAGCAACTACACTTTCTCCGGGAACAAGAAGGAAGTCAGTTCTCACATATGGGACTCCCCAGCTACAGGCAACCTAAAACCTATAGCAAAAATAGGGGCTCCCTCACGGGGAGCTGCAAGCAGCAGCAAATGAGTCCGTGTCCACAGATCACAGTAGGACCTCTGTGTCTGATGAAATCAGCACTCTGCTGGCCTGAACACAGAAGGGTCGGAGGGTAGGAGCTGTCTAAACCCCAAAAAGGTTACGGAGCATAGCCTGGGCAAAGGCACTGTCACGTCAGGACTCTCTTTCCAGGCAGTAATGGGTTGCAAAGGTATAGACTGAAGACCAGGTGGCAGCCCAGCAGATGTCCACCATCGGGACAGAGTGCAAGTTTGCCACCAAGGCCCTGACACGGTGCACCATGACAAGGTCTTCCAGTGGGAGCCTCACCTGCTCATAAGCGAGGGCAATACAGTCCAGCATCCATATGGACAGCGTACGCTTGGTCACCACCTCCCCCCAGCCTACTGGGGTTGTAGGAGATGAAAAGCTCAGAAACTTTGCGTGGCCCTGAGTGCATTGAATATAGAAGGACAAAGCCCTCTTACAGTTCAAGGTGTGGAGGACCATCTCCGTCCGACTGGAGTGAGGTCTTGGACAGAAGGTAGGGAGCACCACTTCCTGGTTAAGATGGAAGGGCGACACTACCTTCGGCAGGAATTTGGGGTGCATGTGAAGCACCACTCTGTTCTTGTAGAACCTGGTATAGGGTGCCTCCACCACAAGGGCCTGAAGCTCGCTAAATCTGCGGGCGGAGGTAAGCGTGACCAGGAAGACCAACTTCCAAGAGAGGTAGCAAAGGTGGCAGGTAGCCAGAGGCTCGAAGGGTCGGCGAGTGAGCTACCCCAACACTACGTTGAGGTCCCATTCGGTTGCTGGAGGGTGAACTGGGGGCTTCGATAAGAGCAGGCCCCAAAGAAAACAGGTCACCAAGGGATGGACCGAGAAGGGCTTGCCATCCACCGGATGATGGTGTGCCGCCAGGGCAGTAAGGTGCACTCGGATGGAGTTGGACTTGAGCCCGAATTGAGAGAGGTGGAGAAGGTACTGAAACACCAGTGTCACTGAGCAGGAGAAGGGGTTAGCCCCCTGTTTGGTGCACCAAACAGAGAACCTGCGCCATTTGAGTACGTAAGCCTTTCTAGTAGATGCCTTGCGAGAGGCCAGCAGAATGTCTTCCAACTCAACTGGAGGTTGAAAGGGGCCAGAGTCACCTTCTCAGCAGCCACGCTGTTAGCGGCAGAGACCCCAGGTTGGGGTGCAGGAGAGAGCCCCCCTCCTGAGATAAAAGTCCCGGGGCAGACCCCAAAGGGATGGGGGCCTCCACCGTCAACTGTAGAAGCAGCAGGAACCATGGTTGCCTGGGCCACTGAGGATCTATCAGGATGAGCGAGGCCCTTTTGTGGAGAGTCCTGAACAAGATCTTGGCGATCAGTGGCGTAGGAGGGAAAGTGTACATGAGGTCTTCAGACCATGAAACCAGGAACACATCTGCTCCCAACCTGGAGGGGTGGGCCTGCCGGGAGCAGAAGCAGGGCAACTGAAAAATATCCGGGCTGGTGAACAGGTCCATCATGGGTTCCCCCCAGAGTCAGAAAAGCCAACTAGCTACCCTGGGGTCCAGCTGCCCCTCATGCGGCTGGAGAACTCTGCTGAGCCTATCAGCCATCAGGTTGTCCTGGCCTGGCAGGTATACTGCCTGCAGGAGGATACCCTGTTGGATTGCATATGGGTAGAGGACCAGTACCTCCTGACAAAGGTTACGAGACCCCGGGCCTCCTATTTGTTCACGTAGATCACCACCACCTGGTTGTCCGTTTGGACCAGCACCAACTGGTGACACAGGTGGTGACAGAAGACTCTCAGGGCTAGGTGTATGGCTCGGAGCTCCAGGAGGTTGATCTGCTGGGTGCTCTCGTCTGGTGACCAGTTGCCTTGAGCGCAGAGATCTCTGCAGTGGGCTCCCGAGCCGAGCAGGGAGGCATCCGTGGTGAGGACCCTTGAGGGGATTGGGGCCTGAAAAGGCATGCCCACCTCGAGATGCTGGGGAGACTGCCACCAGACCAGAGAATCCGCCATTTGGTGGGTCACAGAAACTCTGTCTCGGAGGCGACCTGTCGCCTGACACACCACTGCACCGCCCTCATATGGAGGCGAGCATCGAAGGTGACGTGGACCGTGGAGGCCATGTGCCCGAGGAGGCGCAGGAGAAGCTGAGGGACGGTACTGTATGTCCTGAGTCAAAGTCCTAGATGGTTGGCTCGGTTCCTGGGCAAGAATGCCTTCGACTGGAGAGTGTCGATCTTTGCCTCAATGAACTCCAGACACTGTGTTGGAAAGAGTTGAGACTTGGGGTAGTTTATGACAAACACCAAGTGTTACAGAACCTGGATGGTGTGTGTGCTGGCCTGCTGCACTCTGAGGCCGTGCCTCCCCTTATGAGCCAGTCATCCAGGTAGGGAAAAATGAAGACCCCCTGGAGCTGGAGGAAGGCAGTCATGACAAGTAAGCACCCACCACTGCTACCCACAGCCTGGTGACTCCATTGCTACCCATCGCTTCCTCACCATCGCTACCCCATTACCCACAATTAATTCTGTTTCATCGAACTTGCTACCCATTGCCTGCTCTGAACTTGCTACCCATTGCCTGCTCTGAACTTGCCACCCATTGCCTGCTCTGAACAAGCTACCCATTGCTTGCATTGAACAAGCTACCCATTGTCTGCTCTGAACTTGCTACCCATTGCTTGCATTGAACTTGCTACCCATTGCTACATTGAACTTTGCTGCACAGGCTATAGTCTCCCCGCTACCCACCGATTGTACGTTTACCTATATTGCATAGCGTGTTGTCCTCACTTGTAAATCAATATATACTGCATAGTGTGTAGAATCCCTACCCACCTCATTGCTTGTAAAATAATGCTTAGCCCCATTACACCTCTTCCATGGCCCCCCAATCTCATTGTCCTCCTCTTCCTTTACTCCTCAACTGCCTCCCCTCCTACCAGCACCCTCACTCCTCTCCCCCCCTACCTTCCTCACTTCTCCCTCCATTCTGTCTTCTAACCTAGCATCTGCTCTTGAGCTTCATTACACCCTCCCCCTCATTACCTGCCCCCCTCTCCTTAAGGCAACCCCACCCTCGCTTCTGCCATACTGCCTCTGCCTTACCCCACTCTCTACTACTCCTTCCCTCATCAGGTAATATCAACCCCAACCCTGCCCCCCCCCCACCCATTTTCTATCTCACTCTAAGAAGAGTTAGCGTAGTTACTCACCTGTAACAGGTGTTCTCCAGGAGCAGCAGGAATCAGTCCTCACATATGGGTGACGTCGGCGCCGACGGAGCCCTCGCGGAGCAATTTTCCCCAGCTTTCAAAGAAAGCCTTTGGGAATTGCAGCGCGCATGCGCGGTCCCCTTCCCGCCCAAAGGTGCCATCTTGGCCAGTCTGATGACATAGCGAAAAGACAGCAAAAAAATTTGCAAAAACCAAATCATATGACTGCAACTCCACGGGGAGGAGGGAGGGTTGTGAGGACTGATTCCTGCTGCTCCTGGAGAACACCTGTTACAGGTGAGTAACTACGCTTTCTCCAGGACCAAGCAGGAAGTCAGTCCTCACATATGGGACTCCCAAGCTTAAGGCTACCGGAGACCCTAAGCACAAAAATGAGCTCCCTCTAGCTCAGCAGCACAGAAGGAAGGAATCTTCTCTGACTAATCTCCAACCGGTAGCCCAACATCCGGGATGGAGGGTAGGAGTTGCTTAAACCTCGAAGAGATTACGGAGGACTGCCTGTCCGAAAGCACTGTCCCTGCGGGACTCCCTCTCGAGGCAGTAATGGGTTGCAAAAGTCTGGCTCGAAGACCAAGTAGCGGCCCGGCAGATGTCTGCCAATGGAACAGAGCGGAGGTAAGCCACTGACACAGCCTTCGCCCTAACCCGATGAGCCGTGACTCGACTTTCCAACGAGAGGCCTGCCGCCCCATAAGTCCAAGCGATACAGTCAGCTACCCAGATGGACAGAGTACGCTTGGAGACAGGGAGCCCTAATTTATTAGGGTCGTAAGACAGGCGTACGATCAAGGTAGAAGTTCAGCGCCCTTCTACAGTCCAGGGTATGCAAGACCATCTCAGCTCGGCTGGAGTGTGGCCTGGGAAAGAAGGTCGGAAGCACCACCTCCTGATTGATGTGAAAAGGGGAGACCACTTTTGGAAGAAACTTAGGGTGAGTCCGCAGGACTACCCTGTTCTTGTAGAACCTAGTGTAAGGGGGATCAGACACTAGGGCCTGCAGTTCACTAACGCGTCTAGCGGAAGTGAGGGCTACCAGGAATAAGGTTTTCCAAGAAAGAAAACGGAGAGGACAGGTAGCCATGGGTTCAAAAGGCGGACAGGTGATCTTCTGCAAAACCACGTTCAGGTCCCAGTCGGGGGCTGGGGGGCGCAAAGGTGGTTTAAGGAGAAGGAGACCTCGGGAGAACCGTGCCACGAGAGGATGGCCGGAGAGAGGCCTGCCTTCCACCGGCACATGATGTGCCGAAATAGCACTGAGGTGAACTTTGACCGAGTTGGACTTTAGTCCAAGATTGGAGAGGGAAAGCAAGTACTGCAAGACCACCGACACCGAGCAGGAGAAGGGGTCTTGAGACTGTTGAGTACACCAGGTGGAGAAGCGACGCCATTTAAGGGCGTAGGATTTCCGGGTAGAGGGTCGCCTGGAAGCTAGCACGACCTCTTCCACCTCTGGAGGCAGCAGGAGGGGAGCAAGGACTACCCTTTCAGCAGCCAGGCCATCAGATGAAGAGATCTGAGGTTGGGGTGTAGGAGAGACCCCTGATCCTGGGTCAGGAGATCGGGTTGAAACCCCAGAGGCAACGGAGTATCTACCGCCAGTTGCATCAGAAGCGGGAACCACGGTTGCCTGGGCCACCGGGGAGCTATCAGGATCAGCGAAGCCTTGTCCTGGAGAACCTTGAAAAGTGTTCGAGACACCAGCGGCATGGGAGGAAAGGCATACAGAAGGCCCGTGGACCATGAGAGCAGAAAAGCATCCGCCGCTACTCGGAGGGGATGCGGTTCCCAAGAGCAGAACCGAGGAAGTTGCCTGTTCAGAGGACTGGCAAAGAGATCCAGCGTGGGGAGGCCCCACTGGAGAAAGATCCTTTGAACCACCAACGGGTCCAATCTCCACTCGTGTGGTTGGAGGATTCTGCTCAGTTTGTCGGCCAGGTAGTTTTCTTGACCTGGGAGATAGACAGCTTTGAGGAGGATTCCTCGGCTGACGGCCCAAGCGCAGAGCTTTTGTGCTTCCCGACAGAGAAGGAAGGAGCCCGTGCCCCCCTGTTTGTTCACGTAGAACATGGCCACTTGATTGTCCGTCTGGACGAGGACGGACTGGCGAGCAGTAAGGTGGGAGAAGGCCCGGAGAGAGCCAGGCGGATCGCTCTGAGCTCCAGGAAGTTGATCTGTTGGGCAGATTCCCACGGGGTCCAGAGACCCTGAGTACATGTCCCTTGGCAATGTGCTCCCCAACCCAGGAGAGAAGCGTCGGTCGTCAGTACCTGAACAGGCGGGGGAGACTGAAAGGGCATGCCGAGCACTAGGTTGGGCAGATGAAGCCACCACCGTAGAGAAGAGACCAGCGGGCTGGAGATTCGTACGGAGTCCGCCAGTCTCCCCGAGGCCTGACGCCATTGTGAGCGAAGGCACCATTGAGCAGGCCGCATATTCAGGCGGGCATTGGGGTCACATGGACCGTGGAAGCCATATGGCCGAGCAGTTTCAGAAAGTGCCTGACCGAGACCCGGGAATGGCTGCGGAAGCGGCTGGCTAGAGCCATGAGCCGTTGTGCCCTGTCGAGCGGCAGAAAGGCGCGCGCTTGAAGCGTGTTTAACCTGGCGCCGATGAACTCGAGATCCTGAGAGGGGAGCAAAGTGGACTTTTCAAAGTTTATGACAAAGCCCAGGTACTGAAGCAGAGTCACAGTACGTTGCGTGGCGTGAGTGGCCTCCATGGAGGACGGAGCTCTGATGAGCCAGTCGTCTAGGTAAGGGAAGACAAAGAGGCCTTGAAGCCGGAGATAAGCCGCCACCACTGCGAGACATTTTGTGAAGACTCGTGGTGCGGAGGATAGGCCAAAGGGCAGTACTCTGTACTGGTAATGATTGCCTGCCACCACAAACCTTAGGTATTGTCGGTGGCTTGGGTGGATGAGGATGTGAGTATAGGCATCCTTTAGATCCAAGGAGCATAGCCAATCTCCCTGCTGGAGGTAGGGCAGCAGGATTCCAAGGGTAAGCATCTTGAACTTTTCCCTTTCCAGGAACTTGTTGAGGTTCCGCAAGTCCAGGATGGGTCTGAGGCCTCCAGTACGCTTTGGTATCAGGAAGTACCTGGAATAGAAGCCTTGACCTCTCAGGTGGTGGGGCACCGGCTCCACCGCCTGTTCCTGAAGAAGACTTGCCAACTCTTGAAGGAGTAAGTCCCGGTGAAGAGGGGGTCGCAGAGGCTCCCCTGGAAAGTAGGGGGGAGGTACCTGGTGGAAGTGTAGAAGATAGCCCTCTCGGACTATGTGGAGCACCCAGGTATCTGACGTGATGTTGGACCACCTGTGGGCAAAGTGGACCAGCCGGCCTCCCATGCTGAGAGACACCAGTGGAGGGGGAGAGGCTATGCTGAGTCAAAAACCCCCACCCTGCGGAGCAGGGGCCGGTGGCGCAGGCTTGGGGGCTTGCTGCCTACGGGACCCGTTACCCCGTCCCTTGGCCTGCTGACCCTGTTGGGGAGCTGCTGAGGCCTGATAATGAGGGTAGTGTTTATAGGCAGCCGCCTTCCTCGGGTAAAAGGGCTTTTTCCCTGAGCCCTTCTTCTTCTGGGAAGGGGCAGAGGTTTTCCTGGAGAGCCGAGTCCTGGTGAGAGTCTCTGTCTCGAGTTGTGCAGCCTTCTCGTCCATAGGTTTGCCAAAGAGGTTTTCACCTCTGCAGGGGACATCGACCAACTTGTCCTGCACCCAGGGCTCGAGGTCGGAGGACTGAAGCCAAGCCTGTTGGCGGGCCCCGATGCCGGCTGCGGCTACCCGAGCCGATGCCTCAAAGCCATCGTAGGCTGCTCGAGAGATAAACTTGGAGCACTCCCGAATACCGGTGGACAGGGCCAGGAACCTCCGCAAAAGTTCCTCGGAGAGACCAGCAGAGAATCCGGCTATTTCTTTAGCCAGGTCCCTGAGATACATGCCCATGTAGAGCTGGTAAGTCTGGACCCGACAAGCAAGCATAGAGCCCTGGAAACACTTCTTACCGATGCCATCCAGGCTGCGGGCTTCTCTGCCGGGAGGCACCGAGGAGTGTATCTTCTGGCTCTTGAGCCTATGCATGGCCGATTCCACCACCATGGAATGGTGCGGCAGCTGTGCTTTTTGGAAGCCAGGGCTCTTGCGGACTCGATATATGGCATCGACCCGCTTGCTTAATACCGGCGACGACGCCGGGCTCTCCCACATGCGGAAGAGAAGTCGTTCCAGCATTGGAGGAACCGGTACAGTAAAATGCTCCTTTGCAGGAGAGTCATACTGGAGGGCATCGAGCTCTTCGGCTCGAGGCTCCTCCTCGGGATCCGCAGGGAAGGCCAAGGCCTTGGCCATATCCCTCACGAAGTCCGAGAACCGTGCATCCTCCGGGGGGGACTGTCTCCGAGGTTCGGACTCGGGGGAGTCCGAAGGGATACACCGAGTCCGAAAAGAATCAGGTGACTCTTCCACCTCGGATTCCCAGGCGGACTCCTCGGAGGAGGAGTTGAGCGGCTCTGGCCGGGCGGGCACAGACGCTGTCCGCCCCGACGCCGAGGGAGTCGGCGTCGACGACCTCGGCCCCGAACGGGAGGCCGAAGGGGACCTCGACCGAGGATTGACTCGAGCCCACATGGACTCGAGGATCGGCTCGGTCTCCGGGGTCGACTTAGACGTCGACGTCCCGGCGGTCAGGGCAGAAGCACCAGCGAGGCCAGCGATCAATGCCCGCTGCTGGTCCATGAAGGCAGCCAGGCTGCTCTCCAAGGCCGTCAACCTGAGTCCGAACTCAGGAGACCCAGCAGCCCCCGACTCGGGCCCCGATGGCGTCGGACCCCTCGGAGGCGAGTCCACGAGGACAACAGGACTTACGTGAGCAGACGAGTCCATCTCCAGACGAGGCTGTTTGGACGGCCGCTCCAGCTCCAAAGACCCGGGACGGCTATCGGGGCTATGCGACCTGGCCCTCGCGGAGCCAGGAGCATCCACCGACGCCGTCCTCGCGGGTTTCTTCCTCCGATGATGCTCCCGGGTAGGAGACCCCCTCTCAGAGGAGCTCCGACGGTGTTCAGAGCCAGATTCCCTGGACACCGAAGCTTCTGACGAGGTCCGGGTACGGCTGGGGTCAGAGAAGATTCTCTCCCTCTGATGCTGCCGACTCCGCAAGGATTTGGCGGACATCTTGCCACAGGCTCCACAGATCATTTCTTCATGATCTGGGCCCAGGCAACGGAGGCAGCAATCATGTGTGTCAGTAAGAGACATAAGTTTCTTACACTTAACACACTTTTTAAAGCCACTGGCGGCCATCGGGGGAAAAAGGGCCCCTGCGAGGTCGAACGTTCGTGCCGCCAGGGAAAAGTGAAAAAAGCGCGAATTTGTCACTAAGGACAGAAAAAAATGAAAAGAAGGGGAGGCCTCGCAACCGGCGTCGCGAGGCCGGACGGAAAAGGGACCGGCGTCGAACCGAAGAAAATAAGAAAATAATAAAGAAAATCAACTTTTCAGCGGTGACTTGTAGACAGCGTCTGTAGGGCTCCGCGGAAAAAAGAAGACTGGCCAAGATGGCACCTTTGGGCGGGAAGGGGACCGCGCATGCGCACTGCAATTCCCAAAGGCTTTCTTTGAAAGCTGGGGAAAATTGCTCCGCGAGGGCTCCGTCGGCGCCGACGTCACCCATATGTGAGGACTGACTTCCTGCTTGGTCCTGGAGAATCTCACGTACCTTATCTTTTTTAAACTTTTATTTTCATTTTGCAACAAACAAAGAAACAACACACCAAAAGAGACAAAACAAGTATACAATAAGGAAAAGTAAACCCTTGACCCCCCACCCCGGTGCTTCTTCTCTACCCGTTTGTATCAGCATGTGAGCGCTTCCAATTAACAGTGATTATACATCAAACGATCAAAAAAGTATCCACAATACAGCAGGATCATGAGACAGAGATATATACAAAGTTAGACAGTCAGATGAGAGCATTTAGCAAAATGTACATATTCATTGAGCATCTTCCATTGAGACCAATGAGAAGGAGTCTGAACGGAGGAAGCGAACAGACGAGGTATTTGTTCATATTTACTGTAGAGACAGGCATGATTCCACCATTCATTGAGGCTCAGATGGGAACTAATTTCCCAGTATTACTTAATTAGGGAAATAGCAATGCCAAGCATAAAGGTCAAAAGGAGATAAGCCATTTTTGGGAAAGAGGGGATCCCCGCAACTGGGCGAAGTCCCACTATCCTCCAAGAAAGGGACTCCTGAGAGTGCAATATAGACTAAATACGACCCCAGACCCGACGCCAGTTATACTGTAGTGCGGGATATTCATGCATAACATGAAGTAATAAACCAATGGCCACAGGACGTGTCCAGCAACCATTACCCTGAGTAGTGTTCCATTTGTCTAATCTGTGAGAAGTGTAAAAACACCGGTGGGCTAGAAAGAAGAGGGTCTGAATGAGTGAGGCGGGTCGGGAACCCGTGTCCCTCTGCTCCAGATAAAGCTCCATTGCTCCGAGGTTAAAGTCACATGCAATTCTCTCTCCCATGCTTTCTGCGCTATAGAGGTATCTCTAGTGATAGCATTACATAAGGTTTAGTAAAATTGGATGCTACACCCGGTGAACTACCGAGAGATCGGAAGTCTCCAATCAACCTTGTGCAGAGAGTGCCGATGGCGGGAGTACCCTAGTGCTCCGAATGCAATGCTAAAGTTGCACTGACCAGAGTCGGGAGTCGAAAGGTTGCATAGGAGTATTAAAGGCACCTAAAGTGTCGAAAAGCATTGGTGGATAGTGGGAGTCTAATGGGAGAGTCATACCAGGGAGTAAGGTAAGAGGAATCGGTGAGCAAAGGCCCGCTACTATATCTAGCCACACAGGTCTGCTCGGTACTGGAGCTTCCAACCAACGAGCACCTTGTTTGAGAAGAAAAGATTGAGGGAACACTTGAGTAAAATCGCCACCAAGTATTAATAGAGCATTGGCGGAGGCCGAGGCCAACTACGCAAAACTTGCATAGTAAGCAGGGTTGTCCACATTCGGGGCATAGTGCTAATACACGTGAATTCACTATCTCCAACCTCAAGGTGTACACGGGCCCATCTACCCTCCACGTCAGCGCTAATATCGGGTACAGTAGCGTGCAAAGACTTCTTAACCAGAATGGCTATCCCGTACCATTTGGAAACGGTGGGAGAATAGGCAGCTACCATGTGAGGCCTAGCATTGAGTTTCAGTATATTCAGCAGAGTATAATGCGTTTCCTGAAGAAACACCAAATCAACATGCTCGTGGCTAAGATAGCTAAGGATTTTCTTGCCTTTGAGTGGACCAGTAATGCCTTTGACGATGAATAATAAGATTTTACATAAGGCCATTCAGAAAAGTTAAAATTCTGAGCATGATAGCACACATAATTTCACTGTGTCCCTCAAACTGACTGTATCTGGCTGTATACATGACATAGGAAAAATAAGCTAATATAATACAATGAAGCGCCCCACATTAACAAAGAAAACAGCAGTACAGTAGAGGAGAAGCAAAACCCCAAAATTACTGGCGACCATGTGTCTGCGGGGAGAAGCCCCAGAGAAGGCCGAAATTGAAAAAACATATAACCTGTAGGACTGTGCGTGCTCCGAATCCGACCGAGGCACACATCATGAAGGGATAGGAGACCAAAGACAAAAGTCATACAGAGAAAGAAAGAAAGTCCAGGCTATTTCTGTGCTGGGCTATGACCGCCGCATCGGGCCCTTCAAAATGGCGGACAGAGCCGGCAGATAAGAGTCCAAGATTTGGGATTAGCGCATCTGCTCTGCTTCTTTGGAGTCCAAAAATGTTGATAGTAGATCAGGATCCTCGAACGTCCTGGTCTGGTTGTGGAGAGTCACTCGGAGCTTCGCTGGATACAACAGGCCAAAGCGAGCCTGTAGCTGTTGAAGTCGAGGGCGAAGAGCAAGGAGTTTCTTCCGACGGTCAACGGTAGGCTTTGCCAAATCAGGAAAGAAGGAGACCTTACGACCTTCAAATTCCAAATGATGATTCGCTCGGGCAGCATGTAAAATTTGTTCCACTTGTTGATATCGTAGCAAGCTAAAGATAATAGGCCGGGGGGTCGTACGGTTGAGCGCCATGCGGGCAGGAACACGGTGTGCTCGATCGATTTCCAGTTCTCTGTGAAAAGTGATCTTCAGCAAGGAGGGAAGAGTTTTGAGCAAGAATTCTCTTATATCTCCTGCTTCCACCCCCTCCGGTATTCCGAGGAGCCTCACATTGTTGCGACGGGCGCGATTATTGCTATCTTCCAACTCCTTTTGAAGATTCTGTATCTGGCGCTCAGCCTTGTCCAGTTTGCCCAAGCGCACCTCGTGCGAGTCGAGGACCCCCGCCATATTGTCCTGCCGTAATGAAAGACCTTCAAGTCGGTCCTGGAGCACTCCAAAGTCTTCTCGCATGGCTCGAAGCGCTTCTCCATTGGACTGCACCAATTCCTTCACGCCGCGGATTTCCTCCAAACTCTCCAGGTGCATTGCGGGGTTTTCACGAAATGGAACCATCTTCTGTGGGGAGGACACCTCTGTTTTGGAGCGTTTTCCGTGAGAAGAAGAAGGAGACCCGAAGTCCAAGCGCGCTGGTTTATGGGCCGCCATCCCCCCCGAGGTGCCCCGGTCAGCTCGGAGCGGAATAGTAAATTTATATAGGTATTAAGTCAGGATTCTGAGTAGGCCTCTCGGGAGCTTCAACGCAAAGCGTCCTACCCGCTGGACATCAGGCTCCGCCCCCCCTCACGTACCTTATCTTATCTCATCCATATCCCTCTCCTTTCCCCTTCTACCCGCCCTCACTCATGCCCCAATCACTCATCCAGAGATATCAACCCCAACCCTATCCCCTTTAGAGTTCTGTCTCACTCCAAAAAGAAAGTCTCATGTAACCCATCTAACATCATCAATATCCCCCTTCATTCCCCATCCACGTCCCCTCCCTCATGCCCCTCATGGAGGGCACACTCATCCAGAAACACCCACCCGTACCTTAGCCCCTCTAAATCCCTATACTACTCTGGAAATAGATCCTCACGAATCAGCCCCCCTAGACCGCCTTCTTACTCTTTAGAGAAATCCTCACGCAACTTGTCCAACCTTATCCATATCCCTCTCCTTTCCCCCTCCACTCTCCCGTTCTCATGTGCCCTATGGAACGCATGCTCAGTCACCAAGAAACTTCCTTTTACTCATGATCTCTTCATCTCTAATGCGCTACACCTTCTTGCCCTAACTGAAACCTGGCTCCTCCCAGATGACACCCCACATCCATCGCTGCTCTCTGCCACGGGGGATACCAGTTCTCCCATATAACTTGCTCCACCAGCTGTGGTGGTGGAGTTGGGCTTCTACTTTCCCCCTCCTGCCAATTCCAACCCCTCCTGCTGCCCCAGTCACATTCCTCCCTCTCTTTTGAAGTCCATTCCATTCGCCTCTTTACACCTCTTCCCCTCCGAGTAGCTCTTATTTATCGTCCACCCGATAAATCCACATTGACCTTCCTTACCGATTTCGACTCCTGACTTTCCATCTTTTTGGATCCCTCTTCCCCCCACAAGGCAAAGAAAATCTACCAGATGAAAATCATAAACACCTCCATCAACAAACCTCGTGAACTCTTTCAGATAGTCAAAAAGCTGACAAAAGCACCACATAACTCCGACCAATTACCGAAGATCCCGCCTGAGCTACTGGCCCGTCAATACAAACAACTACAACGACCACAAAACCCACAGCCAAGCGCAGAGACAACTACAATAAACCTCCACCCCAACTTACACAGTGACTGGACCACCTTCAGAGAAACCTCAACGGACGAAATATCAACCACCATTTCCTGCCTCAACACCACCACCTCTCCGCTGGACCCCTGCCCCACTGACTGGATAAAGAAATCTAAAAATGAACTGAGTACACCAGTAGCCCATATTGTCAAAGAATCTCTCTCCCAAGGACACATGCCAGATGCCCTCAAAACTACAATCATCCGACCATCCTTAAAAAAGCAAAACCTAGATCCCCTAGACCCAGCATCCTACAGACCCATAGCAAGCTTGCCTTTCACTGCCAAGATAATCGAGAAGATCGTCCAGCGCCAGCTTCAGGAACACCTGGATATCAACAACATACTGGACCCACAACAACACAGCTTCCGCCCTCTACATGGAGTTGAGACCCTCATGGCCACACTGATGAACACTCTCCTCATAGGAACGCAAGAAAAACACTCTGGATATGCCATGATCTTCCTTGATATATCTGCAGCGTTCGACACCATCTCTCACAACATCCTCATACACAGACTACGGACTATTGGGATCAAAGACACAGTACTAAAGTGGTTCCAATCCTACCTAACCAACAGACAACAATTAATCCGTACCAGCACTTCGACCTCCCCCCCGTTCCAGCAACACCAAGGAGTACCCCAAGGATCCACGCTATCAGCCATGCTCTTCAACATTTACCTCCAACCACTCTGCTCAGTCATACACACTCACAACATCAGCTTCCACATATATGCTGATGATATCATGCTCTACGCCCCCATAACAACCACAAACCCAACAAACACCCATCTATCAGCATGCTTCTCCAAGGTATCCGACTGGTTACAAGCAAACAACCTATCCATCAACATAAAGAAAACTGAAGCCCTCATAGTGACAAAAGACCCTGACTTCACACCACCTACACACCTCAACATAGGAACCACAAGCATTCAAATACAACCACAAATAAGATATCTGGGCATCATTTTTGACCAAGCCCTCACCCTAAAACAACAAATCACTAAAACCTCCGGAACTATATTCCATAAGGCAAGGACAGTGCAACATCTCAGACCCCTTCTTGAACATCAAGACTTCCGAAAAGTGATGCAAGCCACGACACTCCCACATCTGGACTACTGCAACATAATCTACCATGGCCTTCCAGCCGCACAGACCAACCTCCTCCGAACAGCACTGTACACCACAGCAAGAATCATCCAGAGAGCAAAGAAAACCGACCACATCACCCCAGTACTCAAAGACCTTCACATACTTCCCCTGGAAGCGAGGACTAAATACAAAGCCATCCTACTCACCCACAAAGCCACCCATCAAACACAGAACACCCAGCTTCACCCCCTACTGTCTCGTCCAGCCCACGGCAGAACTACCAGACAAGCCTCCAGCAATTCCCTCACAGTCCCCCACAAAAGAACTAAATGCTCGCAACAGACCTGCAACCGAGCCTTTGAACTTTATGCTCCATCCTTATGGAATTCCCTACCAAGCTGTCTCAGAAACAATGCCGACCTACTATCCTTCAGAAAACAGCTAAAAACCTTCCTTTTCCAGGAATACTTCATCACGACTCCCACCGGAAAGCGCACTAACCACTGACCTCGCCCACCATAAACCTCTGAATCAAAGCTACACTATCTTGTCAATGTACGAAGTTTGTTCCATGTCCAAAGTCTGTCCTATTTCAAAATCATCAATGTTGCCTCTTCGGTGATGGCCCCGCCCTATACTTAAATTTCCCCACCCCTCTATGTAACGCCGCTTTGACCCGGTGAAAAGCGGGATATAAATACAGCTAAATAAATAAATAAATTAATTATTCTTGGTGACTAACATTCACGTTGAGAACCCCTCCGATCCCCATGCCTTAAAGTTCCTTGCCCTCACCTCCTCGTTCGACATCCAACTTTGCTCTACTGCCCCCACCCACCTGCATGGCCACTGCCTTGACCTGATACTCTTCTCTAACTCCTCTCCCTCAAACTTACGCAACTCAATTCTTCCCTCATCTGACCATCATATTTTATTTTTTTTTTTTAAACTTTTATTTTCATTTTGCAACAAACAAAAGAAACAACACACCAAAAGAGACAAAACAAGTATACAATAAGGAAAAGTAAACCCATTACCCCCCACCCCGGTGCTTCTTCTCTACCCGTTTGTATCAGCATGTGAGCGCTTCCAATTAACAGTAATTATACATCAAACGATCAAAAAAGTATCCACAATACAGCATGATCATGAGACAGAGATATATACAAAGTTAGACAGTCAGATGAGAGCTTTTAGCAAAAAGTACATATTCATTGAGCATCTTCCATTCAGACCAATGAGAAGGAGTCTGAACGGAGGAAGCGAACAGACGAGGTATTTGTTCATATTTACTGTAGAGACAGGCATGATTCCACCATTCATTGAGGCTCAGATGGGAACTAATTACCCAGTATTACTTAATTAGGGAAATAGCAATGCCAAGCATAAAGTTCGAAAGGAGATAAGCCATTTTTGGGAGAGAGGGGATCCCCGCAACTGGGCGAAGTCCCACTATCCTCCAAGAAAGGGACTCCTGAGAGTGCGATATAGACTAAACACGACCCCAGACCCGACGCCAGTAATACTGTAGTGCGGGATATTCATGCATAACATGAAGCAATAAACCAATGGCCGCAGGACGTGTCCAGCAACCATTACCCTGAGTAGTGTTCCATTTGTCTAATCTGTAAGGAGAGTAAAAACACCGGTGGGCTAGAAAGAAGAGGGTCTGAGTGAGTGAGGCGGGTCGGGAACCCGTGTCCCTCTGCTCCAGATAAGGCTCCATTGCTCCGAGGTCAAAGTCACATGCAATTCTCTCTCCCATACTTTCTGCGCTATAGAGGTATCTCTAGTGATAGCATTACATAAGGTTTAGTAAAATTGGATGCTACACCCGGTGAACTACCGAGAGATCGGAAGTCTCCAATCAACCCTATGCAGAGAGTGCCGATGGCGGGAGTACTCTAGTGCTCCGAATGCAATGCTGAAGTTGCACTGACCAGAGTCGGGAGTCGAAAGGTTGCATAAGAGTATTAAAGGCACCTAAAGTGTCGAAAAGCATTGGTGGATAGTGGGAGTCTAATGGGAGAGTCATACCAGGGAGTAAGGTAAGAGAAATCGGTTAGCAAAGGCCCGCTACTATATCTAGCCACACAGGTCTGCTCGGTACTGGATCTTCCAACCAACGAGCACCTTGTTTGAGAAGAAAAGATTGAGGGAACACTTGAGTAAAATCGCCACCAAGTATTAATGGAGCATTGGCGGAGGCCGAGGCCAACTGCGCAAAACTTGCATAGTAAGCAGGGTTGTCCACATTCGGGGCATAGTGCAAATACACGTGAATTCACTATCTCCAACCTCAAGGTGTACACGGGCCCATCTACCCTCCATGTCAGCGCTAATATCAGGTACAGTAGCGTGCAAAGACTTCTTAACCAGAATGGCTATCCCGTACCATTTGGAAACGGTGGGAGAATAGGCAGCGACCATGTGAGGCCTAGCATTGAGTTTCAGTGTTTCAGCAGAGTGTAATGCGTTTCCTGAAGAAACACCAAATCAACATGCTCGTGGCTAAGATAGCTAAGGATTTTCTTTCCTTTGAGTAGACCAGTAATGCCTTTGACGATGAATAATAAGATTTTACATAAGGCCATTCAGAAAAGTTAAAATTCTGAGCATGATAGCACACATAATTTCACTGTGTCCCTCAAACTGACTGTATCTGGCTGTACACATGACATAGGAAAAATAAGCTAATATAATACAATGAAGCGCCCCACATTAACAAAGAAAACCGCAGTACGGTAGAGGAGAAGCAAAACCCCAAAATTACTGGCGACCATGTGTCTGCGGGGAGAAACCCCAGAGAAGGCCGAAATTGAAAAAACACATAACCTGTAGGACTGTGCGTGCTCCGAATCCGACCGAGGCACACATCATGAAGGGATAGGAGATCAAAGACAAAAGTCATACAGAGAAAGAAAGAAAGTCCAGGCTATTTCTGTGCTGGGCTATGACCGCCGCATCGGGCCCTTCAAAATGGCGGACAGAGCCGGCAGATAAGAGTCCAAGATTTGGGATTAGCGCATCTGCTCTGCTTCTTTGGAGTCCAAAAATGTTGATAGTAGATCAGGATCCTCGAACGTCCTGGTCTGGTTGTGGAGAGTCACTCGGAGCTTCGCTGGATACAACAGGCCAAAGCGAGCCTGTAGCTGTTGAAGTCGAGGGCGAAGAGCAAGGAGTTTCTTCCGACGGTCAACGGTAGGTTTTGCCAAATCAGGAAAGAAGGAGACCTTACGACCTTCAAATTCCAAATGATGATTCGCTCGGGCAGCATGTAAAATTTGTTCCACTTGTTGATATCGTAGCAAGCTAAAGATAATAGGCCGGGGGGTCGTGCGGTTGAGCGCCATGCGGGCAGGAACACGGTGTGCTCGATCGATTTCCAGTTCTCTGTGAAAAGTGATCTTCAGCAAGGAGGGAAGAGTTTTGAGCAAGAATTCTCTTATATCTCCTGCTTCCACCCCCTCCGGCATTCCGAGGAGCCTCACATTGTTGCGACGGGCTCGATTATTGCTATCTTCCAACTCCTTTTGAAGATTCTGTATCTGGCGCTCAGCCTTGTCCAGTTTGCCCAAGAGCACCTCGTGCGAGTCGAGGACCCCCGCCATATTGTCCTGCCGTAATGAAAGACCTTCAAGTCGGTCCTGGAGCACTCCAAAGTCTTCTCGCATGACTCGAAGCGCTTCTCCATTGGACTGCACCAATTCCTTCACGCCGCGTATTTCCTCCAAAATCTCCAGGTGCATTGCGGGGTTTTCACGAAATGGAACCATCTTCTGTGGGGAGGACACCTCTGTTTTGGAGCGTTTTCCGTGAGAAGAAGAAGGAGACCCGAAGTCCAAGCGCGCTGGTTTATGGGCCGCCATCCCCCCCGAGGTGCCCCGGTCAGCTCGGAGCGAAATAGTAAATTTATATAGGTATTAAGTCAGGATTCTGAGTAGGCCTCTCGGGAGCTTCAACGCAAAGCGTCCTACCCGCTGGACATCAGGCTCCGCCCCCCTGACCATCATATTTTAACCTTTAATCTTCAGCTTCCACTGTCTCTACCTCATCCTGTCTCCTCCAACCTATTTAGAAACCTTCATAATATTGATCCCCTGACCCTCTCATCCACCATTTCTCCTTCTCTTTCCTCCATTATGTCCTCCAAGTCCGTCGACTTGGCTCTCGACACTCTTGCCCCACCCACCCCACGTCCTGTCTGATGTTCTGTTCCCACGCCCTGGCTTTCTTCCATAACCCGCTACTTACGCATCTGTGCCCGCTCTGCTGAATGTGCCTGGACCAAATCCCGCTCCCCGGAAGACCTTCTACATTTCAAATTCATGCTTGGCTCCTTCCAATCAGCCATAGCACTTGCCAAACAAGAATACTACATCCATCTGAATAACTTCCTTGCTTCTGATCTTCGCCGCCTCTTTAATACCCTCAATTCCCTCCTTAAGGTGCCCCCACCTCCAGTCCCGTCCTCCCTCTCCACCCAAACCCTAGCCGACTACTTCCATGACAAAATCCACAAAATTACCCTACAATTCCCCACTTCCTCATCTACCTCCCCCCTCCCCAATTCTCCCCCTCATCCATACCTCCTCTTCTACCCTCTCCTCCTTCCCTACGATCTCCGAAGACGAAAACGGACTCCTCCTTTCCTCCTCCAAACCCACCACCTGTTCCTCTGACCACATCCCCACCCATCTCCTCTTTCGTTGTCCCCTCCATCTCTCATATTCTCAACCTTTCACTCTCCACTGCTACTGTCCCCACCGACTTCAAACATGCTGTTGTCACACCTCTCCTCAAGAAACCCTCACTCGATCCCACCTGTCCTTCTAACTATCAACCCATCTCCCTCCTTCCCTTCATATCTAAACTACTAGAATGAGCAGTCCACCGCCGCTGCCTCGACTTCCTCACCTCCCAGGCCCTCCTGGACCCACTACAATCCAGCTTCTGTCCCCTACACTCCACTGAAACGGCTCTTACAAAAGTCTCCAATGACTTGTTCCTGGCTAAATCTAAGGGCCTCTACTCTATCCTCATCCTTCTCGACCTCTCCGCTGCCTTTGACACTGTTGACCACATTCTTCAACTCATCACCCTCTCCTTGCTTGGTTTCAAGGGATCCGTACTATCCTGGTTCTCCTCCTACCTCTCCCATCGCTCCTTTAATGTATGCTCCGGTGGCTCCTCCTCCTCCCCCACCCCACTCCATGTCGGTGTACCCCAGGGATCAGTCTTAGGCCCCCTCCTTTTCTCCCTCTATACCCAATCCCTTGGCACGCTTATCTCCTCCCATGGCTTTCAGTACCATCTCTATGCCGATGACTCCCAAATCTACCTGTCTACACCTAATATCTCTCCAGCAATCCAGACCAAGATCTCTGCCTGCCTTTCTGATATCGCTACCTGGATGTCTCACCGCTGCTTAAAACTAAACATGGCCAAGACCGAACTCCTGGTCTTTCCCCCCAACTCCTCCCCTCCTCTTCCCCCTTTCTCAGTCTCTGTGGCTGGATCTACGATCCTTCCTGTTCCCTCGGCCCGCAATCTAGGGGTTATCTTTGACACCTCTCTCTCCTTCTCCACACATATGCAGATCGTAGCTAAGACCTGCTGCTTCTTTCTCTACAATATTAGCAAAATCCGCCCCTTCCTTTCTGAACACACTACACTTTGTTTACGTTATCAGAATATAGAAAGACTAGGGGACATGCAATGAAGCTACAGGGGAAACTATTTAAGACTAATAAAAGAAAATATTTTTTCACTCAATGTGTAATCAAACTCTGGAATTTGTTACCGGAGGATGTAGTAAAGGCTGTTAGTGTAGCTGGGTTTAAAAAAGGTTTGGACAAGTTCCTGGAGGAAAGGTCCATAAACCATTATTAAGAAGGGACCCAGGACATCAACGCTTGACCCAGTACAAGCATTGTGGAACCTGTGTCTTTTGGGGAAACTGCTAGGTACGTATGACCTAGATTGGCCACTGTTGGAAACAGGATACTGGGCTTGATGGACATTGGTCTGACCCAGTATGGCATATCTTATGTTCTTATGTTCAAAACGCTTATCCACTCCTTAATCTCCTCTCACCTCGACTACTGCAACCTACTCCTTGCTGGTCTCCCCGCGAGCCATCTCCTTCCCCTTCAATCTATACAAAACTATACTGCTCGACTTATCTTCCGCCAGTCTCGCCATGCCCACATTACTCCCCTTCTCAAGTCGCTTTATTGGCTCCCTATCCAATTCTGCGTCCAATTCAAACTTCTCCTACTGACCTATAAGTGCATTTACTCTGCGGTCCCTCTATACCTCTCATCTCTTATCTCTCCATACATCCCCTCTCGGCAACTTCGCTCCGCTAACAAATGACTTCTTTCTAGGCCTTTCACTCACACCGCTAACTCCCGACCTCGCTCCTTTCACATTGCTGCTCCTTACGCGTGGAACAGCCTATCTCTCCCCATACGGCAGGCACCCTCTCTGGCTCTCTTCAAATCCAGGTTGAAGACCCACCTCTTCACAATCGCTTTCAGATCCTGACTTCCATCCCTTATCTTAACCTGACTCCCGTCAATTTTTCATGACTGAGTTGTAAGACCATATTGTGCTTGCACCGTATTGACTACTGCTCTGTATTGTCTCGTTTTTGACTAATGCTCTGTATTGTCTCAACTAGATTGTAAGCTCCAACGAGCATGACTCTGATGAGCAGGGACTGTCTCTTGTATGTTTATCTATACAGCGCTGCGTGTGTGGCGCTATATAAGTGCTTAATAGTAGTAGTAGTAGTAATGACTGCCAGTCATTTTATGAAAACTCTTAGGGAAGAGGCCAGGCCAAAGGGGAGCACCCTGTACTGAAAATGCCTGTCCCCCTCAACAAACCGCAGGTACTGCCTGTGGTTGGGGTGAATGAGGATGTGGGTATAAGCATCCTTGAGGTCAAACGTCTGAAGGGCTCCTCGGAAAAAAGGAGACTGAGCAAGATGGCACCCTTGGGTGGGAAGGGGACCATGCATGCGTGGTGGCATCTCCCAAAGGACCGACTTCCCGCTTGTTCCCGGAGAATATCATACATATATACAGTAGCTGTATATTAGAATACAGATTTGTTCATTAATTATGATTAAGTCTTCCTTTTGCTTGCCATCTGAAAGATGAAGTAGCTTGTTCCCTCCCTCCCCACCCTACTCTCTGATCTACTGGGCTGGCCCGCCCATCAGGCTGGCTAGGCAGTTGCCTAGAATGGCAGGTATTAGTGGGCATCACAGCAACATTGTGACACCACTTTACTGTTTGCGGCAGGTCATGTGCTTCGGCACACATGACCTGCCATTTCTGACCCCCTTCAGACACAATGCCCTGTCGTAGGGGAGTCAGAAGCGGCAGGCCATGTGTGCCAAAGAACATTGCCTATTGCAGTCACCAAAGTGACGGCAGAAAGCCGCTGCTTTTAAACTGCCTCCCCTCAAGACGGAATGGGCAGTGGCAGCTCGGCTCTGCTCGGGGGGGGGGTGAAGATGGCATAGCCAGGGCTCCTGACAGGGACAGCAGACACCCTTGGGTCAGCCCTGCTGATCTAGCAAATAGCAACAAATTGTAAATATGGGAAGCATGTTCTTTTGCAGCCTTTTGAATATTACAAGTTTGTCCAGATGAATTTTGGGAAATGTAGTATTTCCTTTTGAGTATATTAGATAACCTTTGTTAAGTTATGTGTGTTGAAACAAATTTCATATCTGGAAAGTTATTTTTCTTGTGACACTCACTTCCACACACAGGGTCAGCTAATGGCAAGCAAATAGAAACACTGTAAATATGGGAAGTATGTTCTTTTTGCAGCCTTTCGAATATTACAACTTAATCCAGATGAAATTTGGGAAATATAGCATTTCCTTTTGAGTATATTAGATAACATTTGTTAAGATGTGTGTTGAAACAAATAATGTATCTGCAAGGTTATTTTTCTTGTGATGCTCACTTCCGCACACAGGGTCAGCTAATTGCAAGCTCTGGTGGTGCACCCACCATATACCAGATTTCATAAGAACAGGATGGTTTTAAGAACAGCAGAAGGGGTCCAGAGACTTGCTTGTGTACCACACAGAGAATTTGTGCCACTCGAGTTTTTACACGAGGCGAGGAGAATGTTCTCGTCTTGTGGTAAACAGAGTTCTGCAAGTGCTACCCTCTCAGCATCCATGCCATTAGCGCTAGAGAGGACAGGTTGGGATGAAGCAGAGTTCCGTCGTCCTGCGAGATCAGGTCCAGGGCACAGCCCAGTCTGAGCAGTCACTTTTGAGACAATCAGAGCAGACATAGAAACCAGGGTTGCCTGGGTCAGTGCAGCATAATGAGGATCACGGTAGCAACATCTGCCTGCAATTTTAAGAGGGTCTTGGCCACCAGAGGAGTTGGTGGGTAGGCATAGAGAAGACCCTTTGCTTCAGTCCAGGAGAAAAGTGTCGGGAGCCAAGCAATTCATTCATGGCACTCTGGAGCAAAACAGCAGGAGCTGAATGTTGCAAGGGGTGGCAAAGAGGTCTATCGATGGTGTGCCCCACATCTGGAAGATGTGGTTGGCAACCTGCCTGTTCAGAGTCCACTTGTGTGGCTTAAGGATTCTGCTGAAGCAATACGCCAGGATGTTGAGCTCCCCTGGCAAGTATACTGCTCTGAGGAACATACCGTGGAGATGGCAAACTTCCAGAGATGGACTGCCTCCCAGCAGAGGTGATATGAGCCCATGCCGCTCTGTTTGTTGATATAGAACATGGCCACTTGATTTTTCATCTGTATGATGGATGATCTGGTTGGAGAGCTGTTGCTGAAAGACTCGTAGGCCATTGGCAATGGCCTGAAGTTTCAGGAAGAAGATCTGATGGTGGTTTTCCGCAGCCGTCCAGAGGCCCTGTGTGGACAGGCCATCTAGATGTGCTCCCCATCCCAGTTTGGAGGCATCTGTCATCAGGACTCCTGGTGTGGAGTCTGGAAGAGAAGGCCCACTATCAGGTGAGCAGACTGCTGCCACCAGGATAGGGACTCCTGGAGTGGAGAAGTCACTGTGACCCTGTCTGAAAGATGGCCCATTGCCTGATGTCACTGTGTGCAGAGTCTCCACTGCATTTGGCACATCTGAAGACTGGCTGAGGGGGCAACGAATAGTAGAGGCCAAGTGGCCCAGGAGGCGCAGCATCTGCCAAGCTGTGACCAAGTGCAAAGTTATGCACCTAGGGAAGAACAACCCAAACTATGGCTACACGATGCAAGGTTCCACATTAGGAACCACCACACAGGAAAAAGATTTAGGCGTCATTGTGGATAACATGTTAAAACCCTCAGCCCAGTGTGCAGCGGCGGCCAAGAGAGCAAATAGAATGCTAGGTATCATAAGGAAGGGAATGGAAAATAAAAGAAGAGATATTATAATGTCTCTATATCGTTGCATGGTGAGACCGCACCTTGAATATTGTGTGCAATTCTGATCGCTGTATCTTAAAAAGGATATAGCGTTATTAGAAAAGGTTCAGAGAAGAGCCACCAAAATGGTAAAGGGGATGGAAGGATACTCCTATGAAGAAAGGCTAAAAAGGTTAAGGCTCTTTAACCTGGAAAAGAGATGGCTGAGGGGAGATATGATAGAAGTCTAAATTAATGAAAGGAGTGGAACGGGTAAACGTAGATCGATTATTTAAGATATCAGAATATAGAAAGACTAGGGGACATGCAATGAAGCTACAGGGTAAACTATTTAAGACTAATAAAGGAAAATATTTTTTCACTCAACGTGTAATCAAACTTTGGAATTTGTTACCGGAGGATGTAGTAAAGGCTGTTAGTGTAGTTGGGTTTAAAAAAAGGTTTGGACAAGTGCCTGGAGGAAAGTTCCATAAACCATTATTAAGAAGGGACCCAGGATATCAATGCTTGACCCAGTACAAGCATTGTGGAACCTATGTGTTTTGGGGAAACTGCTAGGTACGTATGACCTAGATTGGCCACTGTTGGAAACAGGATACTGGGCTTGATGGACCTTGGTCTCACCCAGTATGGCATATCTTATGTTCTTATGACCACCAAGGAATGCTGGACATCTTTCACCAGGGAGACAAAGTATTGGGCTGTATCCACCAGAAGGAAAGCTTGAGCCACTTTGGTGTCGAGAAGAGCCCCAATGAACTTGAGGCATTGACAGGGTTAGAGGTGGGACTTTGGGCAGCTGATGACAAAGCCTAGCTGTTACAGAACCTGAATGGTACACTGTGCGGAAAGCATAGTTACTCACCTGTAACAGCTGTTCTCCGGGGACAGCAGGAATCAGTCCTCACATATGGGTGATGTCAGCGCCGACGGAGCCCTCACGTGGAGCAAATCCCCAGCTTTCTAAGAAAGCCTTTGGGAATTGCATCACGCATGCGCGGTCCCCTTCCCCACAAGGGTGCCATCTTGCTCAGTCAAATGACATAGCTAAAAAGATGGAAAAAAGAACAAAATATAATAGGACTGCAACTCCAAGGAGAGGAGGGAGGGTCGTGAGGACTGATTCCTGCTGTCCCCAGAGAACACCTGTTACAGGTGAGTAACTATGCTTTCTCCGGGAAGAAGCAAGAAGTCAGTCCTCACATATGGGACTCCCTAACTATAGGCTACCGAGAACCTACAACTGAAAAATAGGCTCCCTCTATGAGAGCCGCAAGCAGCCACAATAGGAATCTAATTGAGAGAGTAGCACTCCGGTAGCCTGACACAGAAGGGTCAGAGGGTAGGAGTTGCCTAGACCTCAAAAAGGTTACAGAGTACAGTCTGGCTGAAAGAACTGTCCCGTTGGGACTCCCTATCCAGGCAGTAATGGGTTGCGGAAGTCTGACCTGAAGACCAGGTAGCGGCCTGGCAGATGTGTGCCAGTGGAACAGAGCAGGAATGAGCCACTGATGCAGCCTTAGCCGTGACCTGGTGGGCCATGACACAACCCTACAATAGAAGCTTGACCACCCTGTATGCCCAGACAATACAGTCCGCTACCCAGGTGGACAGCATACACTTGGAGATGGCCATCCCCAGCTTACTGGGATCATAGGATATGAAGAGCTGAGAAGCCCTTCGATGGCCTTGCGTACGCTGAATGTAGAAGGCTAACGCCCTCTTACAGTCCAGGGTATGCAAAACTGTCTCTGCCCGACTGGCATGCAGCCTGGGAAAGAAGGTAAGTAGTACTAACTCCTGGTTGAGGTGGAACGAAGAGACCACGTTCGGAAGGAACTTGGGATGTGTGCGAGCACCACCCGGTTCCTACAGAACCTTGTATAAGGCCTGTCGGACACCAGGGCCTGAAGCTCACTCACTCGCCGAGCCAACGTGAGTGCCACCAAGAAAACTACCTTCCAAGAAAGGTAGCGTAGATGGCAGGTTGCCATCGGCTCAAATGGTGGACGAGTAAGCTGCCCTAAGACCACATTCAAATCCCACTCGGTTGCCGGACGGCAAACTGGGGGCTTCAGTAGAAGCAGGCCTGTCAGGAACCTGGACACCAAAGTATGTGCAGAAAGAGGTTTTCCCTCCACTGGAAAGTGGTGTGCAGCCAAGGCACTGAGGTGAACTCTGACAGAGTTGGACTTAAGGCCCAAATCCGAAAGGTGGAGAAGATACTGTAGTACCACTACCACCTGGCAGGAGAACATAAGATATGCCATACTGGGTCAGACCAAGGTCCATCAAGCCCAGTATTCTGTTTCCAACAGTGGCCAATCTAGGTCATACGTACCTAGCAGTTTCCCCAAGGGACACAGGTTCCACAATGCTTGTATTGGTTCAAGCATTGATATCCTGGGTCCCTTCTTAATAATGGTTTATGGACCTTTCCTCCAGGAACTTGTCCAAACCTTTTTTAAACCCAGCTACACTAACAGCCTTTACAACATCCTCCGGTAACAAATTCCAGAGTTTGATTACACGTTGAATGAAAAAATATTTTCTTTTATTAGTCTTAAATAGTTTATCCTGTAGCTTCATTGCATGTCCCCTAGTCTTTCTATATTCTGATAAGGTAAACAATCGATCTACGTTTACCCGTTCCACTCCGTTCATTAATTTATAGACTTCTATCTTATCTCCCCTCAGCCGTCTCTTTTCCAGGTTAAAGAGCCCCAACCTTTTTAGCCTTTCTTCATAGGAGTATCCTTCCATCCCCTTTACCATTTTGGTGGCTCTTCTCTGAACCTTTTCTAAAATCGCTATATCCTTTTTAAGATACGGCGACCAGAATTGCACACAATATTCAAGGTGCGGTCTCACCATGGAACGATATATAGGCATTATAATATCTTTTGTTTTATTTTCCATTCCTTTCCTTATCATACCTAGCATTCTATTTGCTCTCTTGGCCGCTGCTGCACACTGGGCCGAGGGTTTTAACATAGTATCCACAATGACGCCTAAATCTTTTTCCTGGGTGGTGGTTCCTAATGTGGAACCTTGCATCGTGTAACCATAGTTTGGGTTGTTCTTCCCTAGGTGCATAACCTTGCACTTGTCCACATTAAATTTCATCTGCCATTTTGATGCCCAGTCTTCCAATTTATCAAGATCCTCTTGCAATTTTCCACAATCCTCTTGGGTTTTAACAACTTTAAATAGTTTTGTGTCATCTGCAAATTTGATAACCTCACTCGTTATTCCACTTTCCAGGTCATTTATGACTATGTCAAAAAGCAGCGGACCCAGCACAGATCCCTGGGGTACACCACTATTCACCTTTCTCCATTGGGAAAATTGGCCATTTAGCCCTACCCTCTGCTTTCTATCTTTTAACCAGTTCCTGATCCACAATAGTACACTGCCTCCTATCCCATGACTCTTTAGTTTTGCCAAAAGTCTCTGATGAGGGACCTTGTCAAAGGCTTTCTGAAAGTCCAGATACACAATATCAACCGACTCACCTTTGTCCACCTGATTATTCACTCCTTCAAAAAAACATAACAGATTAGTAAGACAAGATCTTCCTTGTCTAAAGCCATGTTGGCTGTCTCCCATTAGGTCATGACTATCTACATGCTGAGTAATTTTATTCTTTATGATGGTTTCTACCATTTTTCCCGGTACTGATGTCAGGCTCACCGGTCTGTAGTTTCCCGGATCACCCCTGGAACCCTTTTTAAAAATTGGTGTTACATTGGCGATCCTCCAATCTTCAGGTATTAGAGATGATTTTAATGATAGTTCACTGATTACTAATAGCAGGTCTGCAATCTCGTATTTCAGTTCTTTCAACACCCTTGGATGTATACCATCCGGCCCAGGTGATTTGCTACTCTTCAGTTTATCTAATAGTTGCAATACATCTTCCCGATGTATCGATATTTCCTTCAATTCTTCCGCACCTTTAAATACTACTTCAGTCATGGGTAACATCCCTACATCTTCCTCAGTAAAGAATGAAGCAAAGAATTCATTCAATCTCTCCGCTATCGCCTTGTCGCCTCTTAGTGCTCCTTTAACCCCTTTATCATCTAATGGACCAACTGACTCTCTCACAGGTTTTTTGCTACGAATGTACTTGAAAAGGTCTTTACTTCACGTTTTTGCTTCCGCAGCAAGCTTCTTCTCAAATTCTCCCTTTGCCTGCCTTATCAATGCCTTGCATTTGACTTGCCAGTGCTTGTGCTGTTTCCAGGTTTCGTCGTTTGGCTCTTTTTTCCATTTCCTGAAAGATGCTTTTTTGGGGATTCACTTTCTGCTTTTCACACCATACTCCAAACCTACACCACTTAAAGGCATAGGTTCGTCTAGTTGACTGCCTCCTTGAGGCCAGCAAAAGTTCTTCCACGTTTCTCGGAAGAAGGAGTGGTGTGAGGACTACCCTTTCAGCGGCCATACCATTAGGTTGAGGGAGCTAAGGTTGGGGTGCAGAAGAGTGCCCCCCCTCTTGAGACAGGAGGTTCGTAGACGACCCCAGGGGAATTGGGGCCTTCACTGCTAGTTGAAGCAGAAGCGGAAACCAGGGTTACCTTGGCCATCTTGGGGCTACCAGGATGACCGAGGCTGTGTCTCGGAGAATTTTGACCAGAGTTTTGGCCACCAGAGGCATCAGAAGAAACACATACAGGAGGCCCACAGACCATGAGATGAGAAAGGCATCGGCAGCCACCCTGTTTGGATGTGGCTGCCATGAGCAAAACCGGGACAACTGGTGATTGTGTGGGCTCGCAAACAAATCCAGTGTCGGCTGTCCCCAGGTCTGAAAGAGTCAATGGGCCACACTCATGTCCAGCTGCCATTCGTGAGGCTGCAGAATCCTGCTCAGCTTGTCGACTAAGTAATTTTCTTGGCCTGGCAGATAAACTGCCCTCAGATGCATACCATGCCGAACTGCAAAGGAGCACAGGTCCTGACACAGCAGGCGAAACCCCATGCCTCCCTGTTTGTTCACATAGAACATTGCTACTTGGTTGTCTGTTTGTGTCAAGACAGGCTGATGAGCCAAAGTTTGACAGAAGGCTTGTAGAGTTAGGCGAATGGCATGAAGTTCCAAGAAATTGATTTGTTGTGTGCTCTCGTTCGGAGACCACATGCCCCGAGTACAAAATCCCTGGCAATGGGCTCCCAGCCTAGCAAGGATGCATCCGTAGTTAGGATCCTCATTATTTGAGGAGATTGGAAGTTCACCCCCACCTCCAATTGCTTTGGTTGATGCCACCATTGCAAGGATTGTAGCAGTCTTCTGGACACTGTGACTCTGTCCCCGAGTCTTCCTGTGGCTTTCGTTCACTGGTCCCTAAGGCACCACTGAGCTGTTTGCATGTGGAGGTGGGCATTCGGTGTCACATGGACTGTGGAAACCATGTGGCTGAGTAGGTGCAGGAAGTGCCTTCTGATATGTGGGACCTGCGACTCACTTGACGTGTCAGGGCCAGAAGTCTCTGTGCCCTGTCCACTGGCAGGTAAGCCCTTGCCTGAAGGGTATCTAGTCTGGCCCCAATGAACTCCAGTTGCTGAGTGGGCCTTAAGGTAGACTTGGGATAACTGATCACAAACCCTAGATGCTGAAGCACCTGAGTGGTATGAGATGTGGCCTGTTGGACCTCCATGGCTGACGTGACTCTTATGAGCCAGTCGTCTAGGTAGGGGAAGACAAAGACTCCTTGGATTCTAAGGAAGGTGGCCACCACCGCCAGGCACTTTGCGAAAACTCTGGGGGCAGAGGCCAGGCCAAAGGGAAGTACCCTGTACTGATAGTGGTTTCCCCCCACCGCAAAGTGTAGATATTGTCTGTGGTCAGGATAAATTAGGATGTGTGTATACGCATCCTTTAGGTCTAAGGAGCATAGCCAGTTTCCCTGGTGGAGATAAGGCAGCAATATTCCAAGTGAAAGCATCTTGAACTTCTCCCTCACCAGGAATTTGTTTAAGTTGCGCAGGTCGAGGATGGGTCTGAGGCCTTTTTGGTACCAGAAAGTACCTGGAATAGAAGCCCTTGCCCTGTAAGTGGTGGGGCACCGGTTCTACTGCCTGATCCTCGAGAAGACCTGCTAACTACTTCAGAAGGTGGTCCCGGTGAAGAGGAGACCTGAGAGGCTCTCCTGGAAAGTGAGGCGGCGGCACCTGGGTCAAATGGAGCTGATAGCCCAGATGAACTATCTGTAGGACCCAGGCATCTGTGGTGATGGCTGGCCACCTGTGGGTATACAGGGCAAGCCTTCCTCCTGTGCATTGCCTGTCTCCTGTGGTGAGAGGGGCTATGCCTTGAGAGTCAAAAGCCACTCCCAGGCTGGGCTGGGGCTGGTGCCTGGGGTTTGGGGGTTTTCTGCTTACATGGGTCATGCCCCTGTCCCTTGGCCTGCTGCCCCTGTTGGGGAGCCTGGGAGGCCTGAAATGGGGGGTAGCTTTGGTAAGCAGCACCCTTCCTCAGGAAAAAGGGCTTCTTACCTGAGCCCTTATTTTTAGAAGGGGCAGAAGTCTTCTTCGAGAGTTGTGTCCTGGTTATGTACTCGGTCTCGAGCTCAGCAGCCTTTTCAGTCATGGGTTTACCGAAGAGGTTCTCTCCCTGGCATGGGACATCAACCAATTTGTCCTGAACCTATTGCTCGAGGTTCGACGACTGTAGCCATGCCTGGCGGCATGCACCGATGCCCGCCGCAGCTATTCGGGCTGCCGCCTTGAACCCGTCATAGGCAGCTCGAGTCATGAACGTCGAGCACTCATGGACTCCAGTGGACAGGCTCTTGAAACACTGCAAAGGTCCCTCAGAGACCAGCCGAGAACCCGGCGATTTCTTTTGCCAGGTTTTGCAGGTACATGCCCATGTACAACTGGTATGCCTGAATCCGACATGTCAGCATAGAACCCTGGTAGCACTTCCTGCCGAGGGCATCCAAGTTGCGGGCCTCCCTGCCAGGAGGCACCGAGGAATGCATCTTCTGGCTCTTGAGCCGGCGCATGGCCGATTCCACAACCATGGAGTTGTGCGGCAGTTGTGCTTTTTGGTACCCAGGACTCTTGAGGACCCGATACATCGAGTCAATCTGCTTGCTGATCACCGGCACCGACACCGATGCCGGCATCTCCCACATGCAGAGCATCAGTCGTTCCAGGATTGGAGGCACTGGTACAGTAAGGGCCTCCCGAGGGTGAGAGTCATACTGACGGATTTCGAGCTCTTCGGCTCGAGGATCCTCCTCAGACTCCACATTGAATGCCAAAGCCTTTGACATATCCCTTATGAAGTCCAAGAACCTAATGTCCTCTGGGGGGGGGGGGGACCTTCTCCGAGGTTCAGACACTGGGGAATCGGACGGGACATCCCTATGCTGGCAGGTGTCCGGGACTCTTCTTCCTTAGTTTCCCAGCCCGATGTCTCCGAAGAGGAATCAAGTGGCTCCAGCCTCGAGGGCTTCGGCTTTGACCGCCCTAACGCTGGTGGAATCGGCGTCAACGACCTTTGTCCTGTAAGGGAGGTCGAGGGAGACCTCAGCCGAGGATTGACTCGAGTACGAATGATTTCAAGGATCGGATCAGCCTCCAGGGTCGACTTGGACGTCGGTGGCCTGGTGGTTGGGGTGGAAGGACCGGTGAGATCGGCTATCAGCGCCCGCTGCTGGCCCATGAAGGCAGACATGCTACGCTCCAGGGACACCATTCTGAGACTGAGCTCAGAAGGATCCACAGCCCCCAGGTCGGGTCCTGATGCCATCGGGCCTGATGCCGGTTCTCCCGGAGGAGAGTCCTCAACGAGGGCAGTTGTTACCTGCCTCAGCTGCTCTGTATCCCTTCGAGGAAGCTTCGCTGGATGCTCCATCTCAGAGGATCCGGGCCGGCGCTTGGTGCTCCGCGACAAGTCCCAGGAGGAACCAGGCCATTCAGAGCCATCCAACGCCGCCGCCTTCGAGGATTTTACTTCCTCCGATGTTCCCGCGAGGGAGACCCCCTCTTCGAGGAACCTCTACGATGCTCAGTCTCAGAGTGTTCCCGAGACGTAGAGGCCTCAGACGAGGTTCGGGCCCGCGAAGGTACAGACTCAGCAAAAATCTTATCAGGCTGCTGCTGGCGGCTTCTCAGAGCCTTCAAGGACATTTTCCTACATGGGCCACAGACCTTCGGGGCACCAGTCATGTGTATCGGTGAGGGACATTAATTTTGTACACCAATCACATTTTTTAAATCCGCTGGCAGCCATCGGGGGGAAAAGGGCCCCTGCGATGTTCAAGACCCGGACTGCCAGTGAAAAAGAAAAAGAGCGTGAAGGCTAGTTACGAAGGACAAAAACTGAAAAATCAAACCGGACTCGATACCGGTGTACCGAGCCGAAGACGGGAAGGGGAACTGGTGTCGAACTGGAGTAAAAGATGAAACTTTTAAGTATTTTAAACACTTTTTTCACGGTGACAACTGGACTATGTCCGAAGGTCTCCGTGGAAAAAAGGAGACTGAGCAACATGGCACTCTTGGGAGGGAAGGGGACCACGCATGCGTGATGCAATTCCCAAAGGCTTTCTTAGAAAGCTGGGGATTTGCTACGCACGAGGGCTCCGTCAGCACCAACGTCAGCCATATGTGAGGACTGACTTCCTGCTTGTTCCCGGAGAATGCCGAGCCTCATCCTGCCCCTGATCAACCAGTCATCCAGTTAAGTGAACATGAAGATGCCCAGGATCCGGAGGAAGGCGGCTACCACCACCAGACATTTCGTGAAGACCCTTGTGGCGGAGAAAAGGCCGAAGGGCAGAATCCTGTACTGACAGTGCAGTCCACTCAGCATAAAGCAGAGGTACTGATGGTGTAAGAGGTGGATGAGGATGTGCGTGTAGGTGTCTGAGATCCAAGGAGCACAGCCAATCTTCCCATTGTAGGTAGGGCAGTAATGTTCCAAGGAATACCATTCTTGAACTTTTCTTTCACCAAGAAGAGATTGCGGAGATCCAAGATGGATTGGAACCCACCAGTTTTCTTGAGAACCAGGAAGTAGCAGGAGTAAAACGCACCTATTTAGAGAACATTACAATACCTAGCCCATTTTCTTGTTTCTCCACCTTCCAACCTCCCTCTCTCCTCCTTCCTTGAAAGTCCAGATACACAATATCAACCGACTCACCTTTGTCCACCTGATTATTCACTCCTTCAAAAAAACATAACAGATTAGTAAGACAAGATCTTCCTTGTCTAAAGCCATGTTGGCTGTCTCCCATTAGGTCATGACTATCTACATGCTGAGTAATTTTATTCTTTATGATGGTTTCTACCATTTTTCCCGGTACTGACGTCAGGCTCACCGGTCTGTAGTTTCCCGGATCACCCCTGGAACTCTTTTTAAAAATTGGCGTTACATTGGTGATCCTCAAATCTTCAGGTAGTAGAGATGATTTTAATGATAGTTCACAGATTACTAATAGCAGGTCTGCAATCTCATATTTCAGTTCTTTCAACACCCTTGGATGTATACCATCCGGCCCAGGTGATTTGCTACTCTTCAGTTTATCTAATAGTTGTAATACATCTTCCCGATGTATCAATATTTCCTTCAATTCATCCGCACCTTTAAATACTACTTCAGTCATGGGTAACATCCCTACATCTTCCTCAGTAAAGACTGAAGCAAAGAATTCATTCAGTCTCTCCGCTATCGCCTTGTTGCCTCTTAGTGCTCCTTTAACCCCTTTATCATCTAATGGACCAACTGACTCTCACAGGTTTTTTGCTACGAATGTACTTGAAAAGGTCTGTACTTCGCGTTTTTGCTTCCGCAGCAAGCGTCTTCTCAAATTCTCCCTTTGCCTGCTTTATCAATGCCTTGCATTTGACTTGCCAGTGCTTGTGCTGTTTCCAGGTTTCGTCGTTTGGCTCTTTTTTCCATTTCCTGAAAGATGCTTTTTTGGCAACAGCAGCCTCTCTGACCTCACCTTTAAACCATGCTGGCAGTTTTTTGGATTTCCTTCCACTTTTCTTAAAGCGTGGAATACAGCTGGTCTGGGCTTCCAAGATAGTATTTTTCAACAACAGCCAAGCCTGATGTACGTCTTTAACCTTTGCAACTGCTCCTTTTAGTTTTTTCTTAACTGTTTTCCTCATTTTATCATAGTCTCCCTTTCAAAAGTTAAAAGGTAGTACTGTGGATTTCCTTACTATCCCTCCTCCACTAATTAAATCAAAGGCGATCATGCTATGATCACTATTGCCAAGTGGCCCCAACAACCTTATCTCTTCCACTAGATCTGGTGTTCCACTAAGGACTAGGTCTAATATGGCTTCCCCTCTGGTCGGTTCATGAACCAGCTGCTCCAAGCAGCAGTCATTTATTTCATCGAGGAACTTTATCTCCCTAGCATGTCCTGACGTGACACTGACCCAGTCGATACTGGGGTAATTGAAATCACCCATTATTATTACTGCGCTGTAACTTTTGTTAGCTTCCTTGATTTCTTTGAGCATTTCATCATCCATTTGGTCATTCTGGCCAGGCGCTCGATAGTACACCCCCACTGCCATTGCCTTCCCCCTTTTACATGGAATTTCAATCCATATAGATTCTAAAGCAGATTTTGCTTCCTACAAAACTTTAATCCTTTCTGACTCAATGCCCTCTCTAACATAGAGAGCAACCCCTCCACCAATTTGATCAGCTCTATCATTTCGATATAGTTTGTACCCAGGTATCACAGTGTCCCACTGGTTGTCCTCCTTCCACCATGTCTTTGATATTCCAATCATATCTAACCTTTCATTTAGTGCTATATATTCTAACTCTCCCATCTTATTTTTTAGACTTCTAGCATTTGCATACAAGCATTTTAGAGAATGTATTTTATTCATATTAATTTGGCTATTGTTAGACATGGGTAATTTGGGATCTTTAAGCTCTGTCTGCTCCATACTTGAGGGCATTTGGGCTACTTTACTCTTTTGTGGAACCTCTCTGCTTTTGGTAGTATCCTTCAAAGATACATTCTTCCGAACCATCCGCTCTTGGGCGACTGTCGGCTTTCCCCTAATATCTAGTTTAAAAGCTGCTCTATCTCCTTTTTAAAGGTTAATGCCAGCAGCCTGGTTCCATCCCAGTTAAGGTGAAGCCCATCCCTTCGGAAGAGCCCCTCCTTTCCCCAGAATGTTCCCCAGTTCCTAACAAAACCAAAACCCTCATCTCTGCACCATTGTCTCATCCACTTATTGAGACTCCGGAGCTCTGCCTGCCTTTTGGGTCCTGCGCGTAGAACAGGAATCATTTTGGAGAACGCTACCCTGGAAGTTCTGGATTTCACCTTCCTACCTAAAAGCCTAAATTTAGCCTCCAGAACCTCCCTACCATATTTTCCTATGTCATTGGTACCGACATGTACCAAGACAGCAGACTCCTCCCCAACACTACCTAAGACCTTATCTAGGTGGCGCGTGAGGTCCGCTACCTTCGCACCAGGCAGGCATGTTACCAGGCGATCCTCACGTCCACCAGCCACCCAGCTATCTACATGCCTAATGATCGAATCACCAACTATAACGGCTGTCCTAACCCTTCCCTGATGGGCACATGGCCCTGGAGAAACATCCTCGGTGCGAGAGGGTTTACATTACCTGGAGGACAGGTCCTAGTTACAGGATCACTTCCAGCCACACCAGGGTGATGCTTGTCACCCAGCGAAGGTCCCCAGAGGCAAAGGCATGGGTATTTCACTGGGGCTTATCTTAAACCAGCAAGGGGAGTGGTGTAGAGGGCCCTGCACTGCCCTATGGGTGTTGTAGTCCCACAAGCTAGTAAAGAAGTGAGTTGCAGTCAGGTGGTAAGGCTTTAGACAGGACTTTTATTCCCCTTCCGGGTGGATTTTATATCAATGGAAACAAAGACAAAAAGACCATACTTCTGGTACAAACGAAAGGAAACAAACAGGAACCAAAATATTGCTTCTATCTTCAGCTTCTATGAACAGAACAATAGGTAACTCAAAACAGTCCTTTTTACAAACAGGTAAGTTTCTCTCTTTCACTCCTGTTATTAGAAAGTCTTAACAGCCTCTTCAGCATAAAGAGGTAATATGGTCAGCAATAATGAGTGTACAATCCATGCAATCATCTGAGGGTTGGTTCCCCATGAATATCAAGTTGCATTTCCTCACATTCCCCTTCAGACTGTCCTTCTTTCAGATTGTAAAAAGTGCTATTGCCAAACAGTCTCTCCTCACGGCACTGAGACTTCCCCTCCTCCTCAGTAACAGAGTGGAATGGAAGATTACCACATTCTCTATAGTTTCTTCCCTGAGAGCCCCACAAACTCTGACAACTGCAGGGAAAACTTCTGCATTCAGCTTTCCTTATATTAGAATTAAACAGTCTACCTTCTAGCTCCCTTAGACCGGAGTTTTTCGGTACAGCTGAGTTAACAGGGCTTGGCCAGGACGGAAGGTTCCTATTACCTTTTCCTTTCAGCTTTTCCTCTGACATGAAAACGTCTTCAGGCCAGAACTCCTTTTCCCTTCTGTGCCTGCAGCTGGGGTGGCTAGCTTCCTCGGCTTTCCTAAGCCTGGCTCCAAGACCGTGTTCTCTGCTACCTTCATGGTAAATGTCCCTGAGCTTATGCTTGTCTGTATGCTGCTCTCTGGAGCAGTCTCTGTGGTTGTCCCTTGTTGCTCTGGAACTGGATCTCTCAGCTCTCCTGGATCCACACCTTGTTCCACCACTCGTCCTCTCGGCTCCACATCTGGTTCCATCAGCTCTGCCCCTTCTAACTTCAGGTGAGTTAGTTTTATGTGCGTGTGTCGTAGTGTCTGTCTGAACTCCGCCCCCTCTCAGCTGCCCTTCATTATCTAATGAATCCTGAGCCTGCTTGCTGCTTGGGCGTGTTCTCCCACCTTGTGACATTGTTTGTATACGTTGCCTACAGCAACTCTGGGCCATGTGCTTCTCTGAGCTGTCAGTGTCAGATCCATTCTCTGCAGTTTTACCTATCTCCATAGGTTCTGATAGATCTACACCATGACATGCTCTCCTGTCACGTGACCTCTCTCCTCCATGGCAACAGGGATGCTGCCAGACTGGAGGTGGGACTTCAGGACTATATCCCTGTAGGTCTAGTCTATGTACCTCTCTGTCTGTCTTATGCTTTCCAAGTCTGCTACTTTAGCCTCTAGAGAACGGACTCGTTCCCTGAGAGCAAAGAGCTCCTTGCACCTAGTGCACACGTAAGACCTCTCACCAACTGGGAGAAAATCATACGGTCTCCCAATCAGAAAGGAACTCAAAGTACCTCCACAAATGCTGAACATGCCAGTGGTGCCAAGGCAGAGTCAAGGGAGTCCTCAGCTCCTATCTATCCAAACCCGATGCACTCAGGGGGGGTGGGGAACACCTGTTGCACCAAGGGATCTTGAGTGCTTGTGGGAACCACCTGAGAGAGCACGCACCTAGACCTCAGCAGGTGAGGCACCTGCCATGGATAGAGCAGTCACCGGTGCCAATGAACCTTAAGTCACTGGGTCTCTGGCAGCCTGCTGAGCCATGAATGCAGCAAGGCTATGCTCAAGGGCCTGCATCCTCTCTGCTAGGATTGAGGTCTTCACTGCCGCCAGGATTGGGGCTGCAGCTTTTGGTGCCAATGCTAGTTCCTTTGGTGGGAACTCCTCAGTGGTCATGGCCTTGGGAGTCCCACACCAGCCCTCCAGGGCTTTGGGGACAACTCCTCCCACCGAGACTACTTGGAGGGCCTCTCCAGGCTCTCGCCATCAGAGTCAAGCTGAGGGCTCCAATGCTGATGCCCATGGGCCTTTGATCTGGGTTCTGCATCACCCTTTGATGCTGACGAGATCAAGGACAGGTCCTTCTGGAAGTGCTCCTTTTCAAAGGAGATCCGCTGGTCCGATATACTGTGACCGCTTGGCTCCAAATGGGCCTGGCCTCTGTGCGAAGCAGAGGCCTCGGTGGGGGCCTTCAAGGGCATTGATTTCTCAGAACCGAATAGTGATTCCTGCTGCCATTCTTGGTTCTTAAGCCCTTTGTGCATCATCTGCAAGCAGAAAGTGCAGTCCAAGGGTTTAGGGTCAGACCTGAGGCATTGAAGGAACCAGTTGTGGTGGTCCAGCCACACTGGGTACAATTCTTAAATCCACTGGATGGTTTTGACATAACAACATAGTATATGATGGCAGATAAAGACCAGTATGGTCCATCTAGTCTGCCCAGTAAGGTGGCTAGAGTGGTTGTAACTTCCGCTTCATGCAGGTCAGCCCCCCTGTATTTATTGAGGTATAAAAATATCTGCTTTGATTTCATTCTCTTGCTATAAAGGGATCCACTGTGACTGTCCCATGCCATTTTGAATTCCATCACTGTATTTGCCCCCACCACCTCCATCAGAAGGGCATTCCATGCATCCACCACCCTTTCAGTGAAAAAAATATTTCCTGATGTTGCTTTTAAGTTTACCGCCTTGCAGCTTTATCATATGCCCTCTAGTTTTACAGCTTTCCCTTCTTTGAAAAAGGTTTGTTTGTTCATTAATACCCTTAAGTATTAAAAGATCTGTATCATATCTCCCCCCACCATCTTTAATGTGAAATACCACTGTCCAGAATATCTAGATCACCTTAGTACTATCCCAGTATAGAGGCAGACATGATAGGGAAGACAGCTTCCGCCAAGTCAAAGGACTCCAATGTCCTCACTGACCAGGGGGGCGCGAGAGGAAAAAAACGCCCACTGACAAGAAAAAGGAAAAGTGACCCCCCCCCCTCCCCCCAAAAAAAAACCACAGCACTGAGGCACAGATGTTCTGGAGGTGGCAGGAAGATGTTAGAAAACATATGATCCGAAAAAATAACCAAAACTAGTAAAAACTAGCGAGAAAAGGATCAACCAATTTCCAGGACAAAGACATCTGGAGGGCTCTGCAGAAAAAAAGAAGACTGAGGTAAAGATGGCTTCTTCGAGTGGGAAGACTGGTACACATGCGTGGAGCATCTTCCCAAAGCTTCCTATGGAAAGTGGGAAACATTCCCGCGCAGGTTCCGTTGGTGACGGCACCCATATGTGAGGATTGACTTCCTGTCTCGGAGAAAAATGCTGTATGTGAAGGCACATTTTAGAAAGGCCGTTTAGGGTGAAATCTGAGATGTCCATGTCAAAACATCTGAAATTCTGTGGTAAGAGCAGCAGTGAAGGTGAATATTTGTAGATCATAATAAAATAAATAGTTCTTTGCTCCAAAAAGATAAACGTGCCCGTCGCACTATAAAGAAAGCATGGACATGCAGAATAAAGACCATAGACGGCAGAAAACTAACCGATTTTAGAAACATGAATGTGCATGGACCCCACCATATGGATGTACTAGAGCTGGTATTTTCAGACATACACATGCCTATGCCACCACAAATACATCCCAGCCTGCCATTTTGTAATCTGAGACATATAACAGCAAAGCAGTAAGAAAATAAGGATTCAATATTTACCTGCTAATTTTTTTGAGTTGGCGAAAAATATTGAGGGACTGAAAGGGCACTTTCCATTCTTGGTACTTTCAGCTGACCAAAATAAGCGATTTTCAAATGTCTATTCATGCCCAGGGGGAGCTATAGACATGGATATGGCGGCAATCTAAAATGAACTGCACACGTATCTTTTTCTTAATGCCCTAGACACGCCACCAGCATGCTCCTGTACAACACAGATGTGATCACACTGGACACGTGTTCACTCGGGCATTATAAAATAGCTCTTGGAATATGAATGCGATTAGGATGTCTGAATGGCCATTTTTGGACACCCAAATCACCAATAAAGTTTCTAAAATGGCCCTCTTTGGATTCTGTATTTTTCATCATGATTATTAAAATCTCCTAAAGCAAATTACCTAACTGTTCCCTCTAAAATATGACTGATTTTCCTTTCCTCAAAAATGCAGCCCTTAGTTAAGAGTAGTTACTCACCTGTAACAGGTGTTCTCCAGGAGCAGCAGGAATCAGTCCTCACATATGGGTGTCATCGACACCGATGAAGCCCTAGCGGAGCATTTCCCCAGCTTTCCATGAAAGCCTTTCGGAATGCTGGCACGCATGCGTGGTTCCCTTCCCGCCTAAAGGTGCCATCTTACCTCAGTCATATGACATAACTAAGAACAGCACACAAAAAATGGAAAAAACAAACTATGTACAACTGCAACTCCAAGGGGAGGAGGGAGGGTTGTGAGGACTGATTCCTGCTGCTCCTGGAGAACACCTGTTACAGCTGAGTAACTAATCTTTCTCCAGGACCAAGCAGGAAGTCAGTCCTCACATATGGGTGACTCCCCAGCTCTGGGCTGAACAAGAGAACTCCCTCTAGTCTCAGCAGCGAAGAAAGGCTTTCCAAGGACACAACCCCCACCGGTAGCCCAACAAAGGGCAGGAGTTGCTTAAATCTCAAAGAGATTCCGGAGTACTGCTTGGCCAAAAGCACTGTCCCTACGGGACTCCCTCTCCAGACAGTAATGGGCCGCAAAAGTCTGGCTTGAAGACCAAGTTGCAGCCCTGCAAATGTCTACCAAGGGCACAGAGCGGAGATGAGCCACTGAGGCAGCCATTGCCCTGACACGGTGGGCCGTAACCCAAACCTGCAAAGGAAGGTCAGCCTCCTTGTAAGCCCAGGTGATACAGTCAGCCACCCAAATGGACAAGGTACGCTTGAACACAGCCAACCCCAACTTATTGGGGTCAAAGGAAACGAAGAGCTGAGTAGCCCTCCTATGCCCCTGCGTACAGTCAAGGTAGAAGGATAAGGCCCTCCTACAGTCCAGGGTATGCAGGACTGCTTCAGCCTGGCTTGCATGAGGCCTAGGGAAGAATGTTGGAAGAACCACCTCCTGATTGAGGTGAAACGAGGAAACAACTTTTGAAAGGAACTTTGGATGAGTCCTGAGGACTACCCTGTTCCTATAAATCCTGGTGTAAGGCCTATCACAGACAAAGGTCTGAAGCTCACTCACTCGCCTAGCCGAAGTAAGGGCTATCAGGAAGAGAGTCTTCCAGGAGAGGAAGCATAGAGGGCAAGTAGCCATCGGCTCAAAAGGTGGGCGAGTCAGTTGCTGCAAGACCACATCCAGTGCACACTCAGGAGCAGGAGGACGGATAGGAGGCTTGAGCAAGAGCAAGCCCCTGAGAAACCTGGACACCAAGGGGTGAACAGACAGAGAACATCCTTCCACCAGTGAGTGGTGAGCTGCTAGAGCTGAGAGGTGGACCCGAACGGAATTGGACTTAAGCCCCTGATTTGATAAGTGCAGCAGGTACTGAAGTACTACTGGGACAGTACAGGAGAAAGGATCCTCTGTACGTAGCTGACACCACATAGAAAATCCTTTCCATTTAAGAGCATAGGTTTTTCTAGTGGACTGTTTCCTAGAGGCTGGGACAACCTCCTCAACTTCCTGAGGTAGGCCCCAGGGAGCCAAAACTACCCTTGCAGCCTCCAGGCCATCAAACTGAGAGATTTGAGATTGGGGTGCAGAAGGGAACCCTGATCCTGAGAAAGAAGGTCGGGTTGCAACCCCAGAGGCAGTGGGGAATCCACCGCCAACTGCAGCAGAAGCGGAAACCAAGGTTGTCTCGGCCACCTGGGAGCCACCAGCAGGACCGAGGCCTTGTCCTGAAGAACCTTGAAGAGAGTTCGGGCCACCAAGGGCGTGGGAGGAAACGCATACAGGAGGCCCTGAGACCAGGATATCAGAAAAGCATCCGGTGCTATCCTCAAAGGATGCGGTTGTCTGGAGCAGAACTTTGGCAGTTGCTTGTTCAGTGGACTGGCAAACAGATCTATCCAAGGGAGACCCCATTTCAGGAAGATCTTCTGAACCACCAAGGGATGCAGCTGCCACTCATGGGGCTGCAGAATCCTGCTCAACCGGTCGGCCAGGCAGTTCTCCTGGCCCGGAAGGTACACCACCCTGAGGAGCATATCGTGCTTTAGGGCAAAGGAACAAAAGTCTTGAGCTTCCCGACAAAGGAGCCTGGACCCAGTCCCGCCCTGTTTGTTCACGTAAAACATGGCCACCTGGTTGTCTGTTTGAATCAGGACTGATTGATGAGCCAGGGCAGGAGAAAAAGCTTTGAGAGCTAAGCGAATAGCCCTGAGTTCCAGGAGATTGATCTGCTGTGCCGCCTCCCAAGGAGACCACAGGCCCTGGGTGCACTTGTCTAGACAATGAGCTCCCCAGCCCTGCAGGGAGGCATCGGTGGTCAGTACCACCGAGTACCCAGGAATCTGAAAAGGCACTCCTTTGAGTAGATTGGGTGGGTGCAGCCACCAGCTGAGGGAGGTCAGAAAGTGTTTGGACACCCTGATCCTGTCTCTCAGGCTGCCTGAGGCCTGTGACCACTGAGTCCGAAGGCACCACTGTACAGGCCTCATATGGAGCCTGGCATTGGGGGTCACATGTACTGTCGAAGCCATGTGGCCTAGAAGCCTCAGGCAGAGTCTGGCGGAGACCAGTGACCTGCTCAGAAACTGGCTTGCCAAGTCCATCGGTCTTTGGGATCTGTCTACTGGCAAGAATGCCTTTGCCAGTTGAGAATCCAACCTTGCCCCTATAAACTCCAAGTTCTGGGAAGGGAACAAAGTGGACTTTGCAAAGTTTATGACAAAGCCCACGTTCTGGAGCAGAGCAATCGTTCTGAGGGTGGCTTGTCGGGCCTCCTGGCCCCTGATGAGCCAGTCATCCAGATAGGGAAAGACAAAGATGCTCTGATTTCTCAGGTAGGCCGCAACCACTGCCAGGCATTTGGTAAAGACTCTGGGAGCGGAGGTTAGGCCAAAAGGTAGTACTCTGTACTGATAATGGTTTCCTCCCACAATGAACCTGAGGTATTTTCTGTGGTCTGGATGAATGAGGATGTGAGTATACGCATCCTTTAGATCTAAGGAGTATAGCCAATCTCCCTGCTGGAGGAAAGGCAGAAGTGTTCCAAGAGTAAGCATCTTGAACTTTTCTTTCTCTAGGAACTTGTTGAGGTTTCTGAGATCTAGAATGGGTCGAAGGCCACCGGTTCTTTTGGGCACCAGGAAATACCTGGAGTAGAACCTGTGACCTTGTAAGTGAGGAGGCACAGGCTCCACTGCCCTGTCCACCAACAGACCTTGAAGTTCCTGAATAAGAAGGTCTGTGTGCAGGGGAGGCCTCAGGGGCTCCCCTGGAAAGTATGGTGGAGGCAGTTGGTGAAAATGCAGAGCATAGCCCTTGTGGACTATGTTCAGAACCCTACTGTCTGTGGTAATAAGGGGACACTGGTTGGCAAATAGGGCAAGGTGACCGCTTGGTGCAGGGGTGGGCGAGCAGGGATGGAGAGGCTATGCTCAAGGAGTCAAAAGCCCCCACCCTGCTGAGTGGGAGCAGGGGCCGGAGGCTTGGGGGTCCTCTGCCTAAGGGGCCCATTAGCCTGCCCCTTGGCTTGCTGACCCTGAGGGGCAGCTTGGGCAGCCTGATATTGTGGATACTGTTTGTAGGCAGTGCCCTTCCTCGGGTAAAAGGACTTTTTACCTGAGCCCTTCTTCTTATGAGAAGGGGCAGAGTTCTTTCTAGAAAGCCTTGTCCGTGTAAGGTGCTCTGATTCGAGCTGTGCGGCCTTCTCGGTCATGGGCTTGCCAAAAAGGTTTTCACCTCGGCAAGGGACATCAACCAACTTGTCCTGGACCCATGGCTCGAGGTCCGATGACTGCAGCCATGCCTGGCATCGAGCCGCGATGCCGGCTGCCGCAACTCGGGCCGAAGTCTCAAAGCCATTGTAGGCGGCGCGGGACATGAACTTCGAGCAGTCCCGAATCCCCAAGGACAAGGACTTGAATCTCTGCAAGGGTTCCCTGGAGAGTCCAGCAGAGAACCCGGCCAACTCCTTGGCCAGGTCCCGCAAGTACATGCCCATGTACAGCTGGTAAGACTGGGCACGGCAAGCAAGCATTGACCCCTGGAAGCACTTTCTACCGACGCCATCGAGGTTTCGGGCCTCCCTGCCAGGGGGCACCGCTGAGTGCATCTTCTGGCTCTTCAGACGATGCATGGCCGATTCCACAACCATGGAATGGTGTGGTAGCTGTGCCTTCTGAAAACCAGGGCTTTTCCTGAGTCGATAGATCGAGTCGACTCACTTGCTTAGAACTGGCGCCGAGGCCGGTGCCTCCCACATCCGGAAGAGGAGCCGTTCCAGCATCGGAGGAACTGGGACAGTAAAGGCCTCCTTCGGAGGAGAGTCGTACTGTAGGGCCTTGAGCTCCTCGGCTCGAGGCTCTTTCTCGGGGTCCGCCGGAATAGCCAAGGCAGTGGCCATATCCCGGACAAACTCCGAGAACCTAGTGTCCTCCGGAGGGGATCTACTCCGGGGCTCAGACTGCGGTGAGTCCAACGGGACGCACCGAGTCTTAAAGGTATCGGGGGACTCCTCATCCTCCGTCTCCCAGGCGGACTCGTCCAACGAGGAGTCAGGGTCCGACCCCGCGGGGCCCTGGAGCACCCGCCCTGACGCCAGAGGCAGCGGCGTCGATGCCCTCGGTCCCGAGCGGGAGGTCGAGGGAGACCGCGACCGAGGTCGACTTAGAGCCACGAGGGACTCGAGTATCGGCTCAGTCTCCGGGGTCGACTTCGAAGTCGATGTCCCGGTGGTCGGGGCAGATGCGTCAGACAGGCTGGCCATCAGTGCCCACTGCTGCTCCATGAAGGCAGACAATCTGCTCTCCAAGGCTGTCATACTGAGACTCAGCTCAGGAGACGCAGCAGCCACCGACTCGGGCCCCAGCGGCGCCGGGCCCGACGTCGGCTCTCTGGGAGGAGAGTCCATGAGGACTACGGGGCTTACGTGTCCAGCAGACTCCGGCTCCACGCGAGGAACTTTGGCAGGCTTCTCTTGGTCCACAGGCCCGGGGCGACGGTCGGGGGTCTTAGACCTGGCCCTTGAGGGGCCAGGGACCTCCTCCTCCGACGCCCTCGCGAACCGCTTCTTCCTCTTGCGTTCCTGGTCGGGGGACCCCCTGTCCGAGGAGCTTCAACGGCGCTCGGGATCGGAATCCCGAGATGTCAAGGCCTCAGACGAGGTCCGGGCCCGGCCGGAGGCTGAGTCCGAGAAAAGCCTTTCTTTTTGCTGCTGGCGACTTCGGTGTGCCTTGGAAGACATCTTCCCACATGGCCCACACGACTTAGGGTCGTGATCAGGGCCGAGGCACCGAAGGCAGCAGTCGTGTGTGTCGGTGAGAGACATTAATTTCTTACACCGATCACACTTTTTGAAACCACTGGAAGCTATCGGGGAAAAAAGAGTCCCCGCGAGGTCAAAGGACCAGCCTTCCAGGGAAAAATGAAAAAAGGGCGCGAACGCCAGCCACGAAGGGCAAAAACCGAAAAAGAAGAATTGGGCTCGATTCCGGCGTACTGAACCCAGCGGGAGGGGAACCGGTGTTGAACCGGGAGAAAAAATAGCGATTATCGCCGGAAAAAAATCAACTTTTATCCGGGAGGACAGGACACACGTCTGGTGGGCTTCTCGGAAAAAAAGAGACTGAGGTAAGATGGCACCTTTAGGCGGGAAGGGAACCGCGCATGCGTGCCAGCATTCCCAAAGGCTTTCATGGAAAGCTGGGGAAATGCTCCGCTAGGGCTTTATCGGCGTCGATGACACCCATATGTGAGGACTGACTTCCTGCTTGGTCCTGGAGAATAAGGCTGTCTCTCTTTAGATCTCTGACTGAAAAACTTATATACGAAATTAAAAAAAAAAAGAGTTAAAACGTTTTTTTTTACCGAAGCTTTTGACTGACTTTTGGAGATCACTATTCACAACACATTGGTCATCCCTTTTTTGTTTCTCAGTTAAATATTTATTTATTTAAAGGATTTTATATACTGCTATATGAATTCTACATCATAGTAGTATTTTAAATTCCAGAAAAAAATTAAATAAAAAATAGGGACTAGGGAACAAGAACAAAATATTTGTAGACTAAACATTTATGTTAGCAGTATAGCATCCTAAGTAACCTAACATAAATAAAGTGCTTTTTATTTTAAAATGTACTTTTTATTGAGTTTGCCATTACATAAAACAATTTCTAACAACTTTTTCCCCAGTGCCAGTTATGGAGGGATGGTTATCTCCAGTTGATGTAAGGAGATGAAAGTATTGATGATGATCTAATGCAAGAGTAAAAACTTAAATTTTAAATGTGAGGAAGGGTTGGGGATGAGCTGGCATGGAAGGAAAGAATAAGAAATGGTTAAGACAGTTAGAATTCCATGCTTATGGCCAAAGAAGGGATAGAACAGAGGAAAAAGCAGGCCCATTCAATTTTGGTTGCTCTGCTGCAGCAGCAGGCAGTGCAGAAGCAACACTGACTCCAAAGCCAGAGAGGGCTACAGCAGCCAGATACTGTGAGAATAGAGGCAATAATGAAATACTGTAGTTGTTGTCGATGAGGTTACAATGTTCATCCCTGCAGTTTCCCCACTACTGAGATGGGGAAAAATGATGGCACAACACAATGACTGAATGAACAACTAGATAGCAGGCATTCACTCAGATTTCCATGCCCTAACCTCCACTGTAAAGAAAACAAAACTAAACCCACAACAAAGTCCCCCAAATAATTTTTTTGTTGGAATGGGCTGGAGGCGACGGGGATGGAGCCCCAGTCACACCAGGCAACCCGTTCCTTTTTAATATATATATTGAAAGCGAACAACGCTGTACTTAACTTATAATGACAATCCGATATAGTTTCCTACTGGCAAGTAGTCGATCTTTCATTCCCAATCAAAGCGTTAAAACAATCAATTCAACCACGACGTACGTTTCGGGCTACAAAGCCCTGTCTCAAGTGGTCACGCTCTTCAAAATAACCGCCATAGAAAACTTTTCAAGCCACAACCCTCATAGGTTGATATAAAGGGGAAAAGAAGATTCTCATTGGCCAATCTAGTCTGTCAAACATCCGGGAGCTCCAATCAGCCAAATGGGAAACCCCACTGTCATCGGGGAACCCCTTGGCGTCATGGATGCCGTTAAAACAAGCTAAACCACTCAATTTCTTTATTTAAACCAGAAGGTTGAACCGCTTGTAATTGAAAAATCAATTGTTGTTCCCGGCGCTGTAAAGCCAGAATCCGATTGCCACCTCTGGGAATTGGAGGGATAAAATCCAGTATTGTCCAAGTGAAATCAGAGTGGAACTGATGACAGAAAAGCTCACAATGTTCAACCAGAGGAGCAGAGAGGACTTTTTGCCGTATTCGAGATGCATGTTCACTAAGGCAGACTTTCATTTTTCGGGATGTCCTGCCTATATAGATCAAAGGGCAAGTGCACTGTAAAACATAGACAACATAAGTTGAATCGCAAGACGTGGGCCAACGTTGCTGAATAACTATATCCATAGTAGGATGTCTCCACTCCGTCCCAACTATTGCCATATCACAAAATGCACAAGAAGAACATGTAACATGTCCTCTTTTTTCAGGATCATAAGCTATAGGACGATCCGGGAGAGTGGCAGAGTGAACCAAACGATCTTGTAGATTGGATCCCCTAGACAGGGCTTTGTAGCCCGAAACGTACGTCGTGGTTGAATTGATTGTTTTAACGCTTTGATTGGGAATGAAAGATCGACTACTTGCCAGTAGGAAACTATATCGGATTGTCATTATAAGTTAAGTACAGCGTTGTTCGCTTTCAATATATATATTAAAAAGGAACGGGTTGCCTGGTGTGACTGGGGCTCCATCCCCGTCGCCTCCAGCCCATTCCAACAAAAAAATTATTTGGGGGACTTTGTTGTGGGTTTAGTTTTGTTTTCTTTACCTTTAATTGTACTGAACCAAGGAATATTTTACTGTCACTGAGACATTAGTATCCTTTTGTTATTATGGCCACTGATACCTTTGCATTTTCGGAGGAGCAATTGATGGCTTTATGCAAGCGCCCTTCAATTTTTGACTTTTCAGAAGGACAGGCGATGATTGCACAAAATCAAACTATTGTTGATTTGAAAGCTTTAAATAAACGTTTGACTCGTGCTCTATTGCATGGTGCTTCTATGTCCCAGTATTTAAAGACCCGGATCATCCCTCGGGGCCTTCGCATGACACGAGCACCGAAGATGTTCACTTCTGACTCTGATTTTGTGACTAAATGGAATCAGATTTCAAATAAGTGCAGCTTCGACCTTATAGCATTAATACTGGAACGCACAATTAAGGAGGAAGAGCTGTTGCAAAAACAAATAGATGAAACAAAACACACTTTGAAATCTGCTATGGAGGAGTCAGTATTTCTGGCTAAGATGGAAGAATGTGATCGCCAATTAAAAAGTTTTTTTGAATACCTAAAAAACTATAAGATGAGCAAATTTGTGCGTGATAAAACGGACTATGACGACAACAAGATTTATTATTGGATGTACAAACCCAAGGGCGACAATCGCAAGAAGAGGGTTACTTTTGACACCTCTGAGGAGTCTGATGATTTGAGCAGTGGTTCGGAGACCTCCACGACGTCTGGTGGGGCATCAACCCAAAATTTTCGGCGGGGTCAGAATCACGGACGCCCTCCTTCGAGAAGGGGGCAATCCGCACCCGATTGGGACCCCCCGTTAACTCGACAGAGGGCGAAAGCTCAATAGTTTTTAATTTATCCTCTACTATGCTTTCGGATGAGCAATCTCATCTGTTAAACTTGGGGTTAACATTTGTACCGACGACACGCCATGATCCATTTCATCTCCGGCTTAGTCTACATAAGTTTTTTCGAAAATTACAAATTATACATTTTTTTGCGGATCGACCCTCTAATTCTGATGGTTCAATTAAAACATCTGCATCTAAATGGATTCCTCCTGGCCCTCTGGATCCTGCTTTGTCAACTTACCAGAATTTAGTTTTTCATGATTTGAATAGATTGGAGAGTAAGAAACATCATAGTCGCTCCAATTTAAATAGGTCCGAATGGCAGGCTTTATCTCAATTACAACATGATCCCAACATAGTTGTCCGACGAGCCGATAAGGGTGGTGCAGTGGTGGTGCAATCATCAGTGGCTTATTTGGAAGTTCTTCGTAACCATTTACTTGACCGGCATACATATAGGTTGCTTGTTGTGGATCCCACAGTAGAACTTCAACAGGAGATAAAAGTTATCTTGGATGAAGCCTTGGCTTTAGGCTGGCTAACAAAACGGGAGTATGGTTTTTTGAAGCTTGACACACCACTTCGACCTATTATGTACATGGTCCCAAAAGTTCATAAATCCCTTGTTGCTCCACCTGGAAGACCTATCGTGTCTTGTAGGGGATCATTGTTGGAGCCTTTATCGCAATTTTGCGACACTTTTTTACAGAAAGAAGCGGCATTAGTACCATCATTTATAAGGGACTCTTCGGATTTTTTGAAGCAATTGAATAGTGAACCTATACCATCCTGGGATTTCTATTTTGTAACTTTAGATGTGGAGGCTTTGTACACAAATATTGACCAAAATGAGGTTCTTGATTTGCTGCCTTCCTTATTTCAATATGCTCCTCATCGGTTACCTAAGTCTTTTTTATGTGATCTGCTCCGATTGGTATTGACGAAGAATTATTTTCTTTCTGAAGGGCAATTTTATCATCAGTGCTATGGGATTGCAATGGGGGCTTCGGTAGCCCCTTCTATTGCTACACTTTATATGGCCACTTTTGAGGAGGTTTCACTTTATTCATCTGGTTTTTTTAAATCGATACGGTTTTGGAGACGATTCCTGGACGATATATTTTTTCTATGGCTTGATACTCTTCCGCGTCTTCAAGAATTTTTATTATGGCTTAATGCCTTAAAATCCAACTTGAAATTCACAGCTAAATTCGATTTACAAAGCATTGAATTTTTGGACATGGTGATATTTAAAGATCAGGGTACGTTTCGTACGACCCTCTATCGTAAGAGTGTCCAGTGTAACAGTCTCCTCATGTACCATAGTTGCCATCCAAGTCCTATGCGGAACAACTTACCTTATGGCCAATTCCTTCGATTGAGGAGGATTTGCTCTTCATTATCAGATTTTAAACACTGTGCTTCGGATTTGACTTTTAGGTTGCTCCAGCGGGGCTACCCGGAACAAATTATTAAGACAGCCTACAAGAGGGCATTACATACACACCGGGAATGGCTTTTTGATGAGAATTATCAACGATCTCGATCACAATCTTTGGATTGTATTGTTGGGACTTTACCTTTTACCACTCTAAGCTCATCTATAGTAAGAATACTTCGTAAACACTGGGGAGTGTTGGAATTATATAAATGTTTTCAGAAACCCCTTAGGATAGCATTTTCTAGGGGATCCAATCTACAAGATCGTTTGGTTCACTCTGCCACTCTCCCGGATCGTCCTATAGCTTATGATCCTGAAAAAAGAGGACATGTTACATGTTCTTCTTGTGCATTTTGTGATATGGCAATAGTTGGGACGGAGTGGAGACATCCTACTATGGATATAGTTATTCAGCAACGTTGGCCCACGTCTTGCGATTCAACTTATGTTGTCTATGTTTTACAGTGCACTTGCCCTTTGATCTATATAGGCAGGACATCCCGAAAAATGAAAGTCTGCCTTAGTGAACATGCATCTCGAATACGGCAAAAAGTCCTCTCTGCTCCTCTGGTTGAACATTGTGAGCTTTTCTGTCATCAGTTCCACTCTGATTTCACTTGGACAATACTGGATTTTATCCCTCCAAATCCCAGAGGTGGCAATCGGATTCTGGCTTTACAGCGCCGGGAACAACAATTGATTTTTCAATTACAAGCGGTTCAACCTTCTGGTTTAAAGAAATTGAGTGGTTTAGCTTGTTTTAACGGCATCCATGACGCCAAGGGGTTCCCCGATGACAGTGGGGTTTCCCATTTGGCTGATTGGAGCTCCCGGATGTTTGACAGACTAGATTGGCCAATGAGAATCTTCTTTTCCCCTTTATATCAACCTATGAGGGTTGTGGCTTGAAAAGTTTTCTATGGCAGTTATTTTGAAGAGCGTGACCACTTGAGACAGGGCTTTGTAGCCCGAAACGTACGTCGTGGTTGAATTGATTGTTTTAACGCTTTGATTGGGAATGAAAGATCGACTACTTGCCAGTAGGAAACTATATCGGATTGTCATTATAAGTTAAGTACAGCGTTGTTCGCTTTCAATATATATTAAAAAGGAACGGGTTGCCTGGTGTGACTGGGGTTCCATCCCCGTCGCCTCCAGCCCATTCCAACAAAAAAATTATTTGGGGGACTTTGTTGTGGGTTTAGTTTTGTTTTCTTTACCTTTAATTGTACTGAACCAAGGAATATTTTATTGTCACTAACCTCCACTGTGGCATAATATTTGAAGAGGTTCAGACCACCTTCCACCACCAGAGTTTTCTTCTCTGGCAACATCATCTCTTTTCATTCCTCCTCACAGGATTCCTGAGGCTCTCCAGTAGAGGATAAGGAGTAGCCAGGCTAGCCTCAGCAGTGACATGAGGAGAAAGGGCCCCTTCTGAGACCAGTCTGACCCCTTAAGATACTCCACTGAGGAGCAGCACCCAAGTGTAGCTTCCCACATCATTACAGGTCCATGGGTCAGCCATGAAAACAGTGATATTGTACACAGTCATTGTAAATTCCACTCGGGCACCAGAATGCCTGTTAATGAGCTCATTCCTTGCTGCCACTGCCCACTCAAGGGCTGCAGGGTGTAGAGATTCCAGCTGATGCACTGTCTCCTAATCATAATTGGCTCTAATTGAGAGCTCTCAGGAGGAGAAAGTTTGCAAGAGAGGGAAAGGTTATGTAGCATGAAAATGTCATATGCATTGGAAAAGTAGTATTTTATCTATTTATTTATTTAACAGCTCTTCTATACCACGCTCTTTGTTATCAGTGCGGTTTACAATCAACAATATGACTCTCAGACAGAGGCAGATCTGTCCTAAGTTTACATATAACAGGGGACGTGACATGGATTTGAACTGGGGGAAACTATGTACATTTTACAGTTACAATATTGGTAGTCTATTTACATATAGGCCAGTCTATTTACAGTAAAGTACATCTTGAGGCAGTACCGTTTGGATACAAGTACTATCTGGTCTGTGTTTAATGCTCCGTAGGTACATATTTAGTAATCATATTGAGGGACTGGGTTGTCGTGGGGGAGGAGGGGAGGTGTTGTTAGGTTGTGAGAAGTACATAAGGAACAGGTGGTGCTTGAGGGCTTTTCTGAATTGCATGAGGTCACAGATCGATCTGATGCTGGGAGGGAGGCTGTTCTAGTATCTAGGAGCATAGGACGCAAATGCTCTATTGTTAGTTGATTGTGCACATTTTGTGGTTTCCCTTGGGATAACTAGTGTATTGGCAGCTAATGACCTCCTAGATCTGTTGTTGGGGGTGTGGTTGAGAAGGGCTGAGATTGAGGAGGGCGATATTTTATTAATGGCCTTGAAGGTAATGAGGAGGGTTTTATATGAGATCCTGCAACTTATCGGGAGCCAGTGTAGATCCCTAAGGATGGGGGTTATGTGGTCTCGCCTTGATGCTCCACACAAGACTCGAGCCGCTGCATTCATCGCTAATTGTAGCGGGTTTAGGGTATTCTTGGGGAGGCTGTGGAGTATAATATTCGCGTAGTCGAAATGGGGTGTGACTAGCGCTTGGAATATTGTGCAGAGGTCCTCTGGTTCTAGCATGGGTCTCAGATGTCGAAGCGTCTTGATCTTGTAGTAGATGGCTTTTACAGTGCATTTTATGTGCGCTTTGAAATCTAGATGTTGATCCAGAGTCACACCCAGGTAGCGTATAGTGGACTTGATTGGAAGTTCTGCATCTCTTACTTTTAGGGTCGAAGGGGGTGAGAAGCCTTTATTTTTTGTGACGATTAGGACCTCGGTTTTTTTGAAATTTATTTGCAGGTTCTGGTTGAGGAGCCAGTCTGTTATTGCATTGAAGCAATCGATTAAGGCTGTATAATCAGGACAGGTGACACTAATAGGTGTGAACATCAGTATGTCATCTGCATAGATGAGGCAAGATATGCCGAAGGCACGAGTGATTTCGCAAATTGGCTGCATGTATATGTTAAAGAGCAGCGCAGATAGGGAGGAACCTTGGGGAGCTCCTTGCTTTTGTTGGAAAGGTTCGGATGTATTGGCGCCAATCCGGACTTGTTGCCATCGTTCTTCTAGGTAGGGTTTACACCAATTCCATGCAAGACCCCGGATTCCCTTCTCATGGAGTCGAGCTAGGAGTTGGTTGTGGTCAACTGAGTCAAACGCCGCTGCTATGTCAAGGAAGATTAACACGAAGCATGTCTTGATGCTGTCTATCCCACTGATGAGTGTGTTAGTTAGGGAGGTCAGGAATGTTTCCACTCCATGAGCTTCCCTAAATCCATGTTGGCAAGGGTCTAGGGGGGATGAGGTATCTATATGTTGCTGGATCTGTCTCTTGGTCACCTTCTCGAGAATTTTGGATAGTAGTGGGATGCTGGAGATCGGCCGATAAGATTCCTCCTTCTTTGGGTCCAGCTGGTTGTTCTTTAGTAACGGTCGGATGGATGTCTGCTTAAGAGCCGATGGGAATATTCCTGTTGAGAATGACTGATTTGCAATCTCCACTATGATTGGGCTGAGTTCCGAGCGCATTGTTCTGATCCAGTGTGCTGGGCATGGGTCATTTGGTGCAGTAGTGGTGTTGATGGTGGCAATAATGTCTTCAATGTTTTTTGCCGATGGGGGTGAGAGTTTAATGAGAGGATTTTGATGTTGGGGAGACTGAGATGGTTCTTGTAGTGTGGTTGTGATTGTTTTGACGGCTTTGGATTGAATATAGTTGGCATATAATTGTGGCTGTATAAATTCTTGTTGTGGTGGTGATGGATCCTTGGTTAAGGATTTTACTAAATTGAAGAGTTCACGTAGCTTGCTTAGGGATCGGCTGAGGAGCTCGGAGTGGAATTCCTTCCTCTTGGCCCAGATTGATTCACGATGATTTTTCAGGTGGGCTAGGTACGTGTCTTGGTCCGAGGTGTTATGGGTGCACCTCCATTTTCTCTCTAGTTTTCTCAGGAGAAGTAGGGACGTCCGTAGGTCAGGAGAGAACCATGGGGCTGTCTGCCTTTTATCAGCACGGTTGATAGTTGTTGATTGCTTGTTAGAGGGAGGCCGTTGAGCATACAAGATAAGAGTGTCGTTCCAATTAGTTACCATGTCGTTGATGTTGGTTGTTGGTTGAGTAAGCTTTGGGAGTGCATGTTTGGTGAACACATCTTTGTCCAGTGGTTTGAAACGTACAGGGTTTGCTAATGTGAGAATATTTGGTCAGCTGAGTGTGTCTTTTTGTGATGGTATCTGGAAAGTTATCAGGCTGTGGTCTGACCAGGGGACAGGGGTGATGGAGAGATCGAATTGACACTTCGTGTTCGTGACTGGGTGGGGCAAAGACAAGATCAAGTGAGTTCCCTCGGTGGGTGGGATCATTTACGATTTGCATGTAGTTGAGGTTGGCCATTGCCTCGAGGAAGGAGCTAGATAAGGAGGGTTGGGTGGAGGCGAGATTAAAGTCGCCCATCAGCCAGTTTGGTTTATTCGGGTTTTCAGGATTACAGGCTAAATCAATTACATCAGAGAGCTCGTCTGATGAAGCACTTGGTGCCCTGTAAAATAGACTGATGGTGTTGTATTTGTTAGATATGGTGATTGTGTCTAGGTGCTGTGTGCTCCTGGCTAGGCACATCCGGTATTGTAGTGCAGTTTTTGCTAGTATGAAGACACCTCCACCTCTTCTGTTGACCCTACTGCATGTGTAGATTGAGAAATTAAGGGGGGCGAGTTGGTTTAATAGGACAGTGTCAGTGTCCGAGAGCCATGTTTCTGTGACCATTAGTATGTCTAGGTTTAGGTTGGTTATCAGGTCTGTAATGACTGGCCATTTATTGCGGGCCGAGCGTGCATTAACGAGGGCACACCTGGCGTCTTGTTGCACATATGGTTTATTGACTTTAGAGTTAGTTTTGAGCTCTAGGGTTACATAGGGCAAATGTGGCTGTCTCTTGTAATAGGAGTTTGGAGGTGGTTGATATTGACTGCGGTAGTGTTTCTTACTCGTGCCATGAAGTAGGGGGATAGGGTTGTGATCATGTGGGAGCGCATTAGAGTTATAGATGGAACTGGTAAGTATGTAGATGCATGTGAGGGCTAGTATAGAGGTGGTCATGATTAGATGTGTGGTGGGTACGCATTAGGTGACTGGCTGAGGCTTCTTCAAGACTACTCTCTTTGTTTCACGGTTGCAGTGGAAGCTACTTTGTCTCAAAAGAACATTCCGTCCTCAATCGGTCCAGGCGCCTGAAGCATGTCTTCAATAGGCCAAATGTCCTCTAGGTAATTACCCTTGTTTGCCTGTGGGCCATGTTATAGAGCTCCTGTGGTTTCACTGTGGTTGGCCAGATCTTCAGAGGATAACCTCTATCATCTACAGGGGAGAAAGTAAAACAGATATGAGTGAGTGAGTTCATTGTGGTATATGAGACTGATAAGCACTGCAGAGCTGGATCCTGGGCTATGTGGTCTAATATATGAGAAGGTTTTGTGGGGAGAAAAAAAGAATGCTAACTTACAGAATGAGTATGCGAGGTATTGCTTACCTAGAAGCCAGCCCTCAGTGACTTAGCCACTTTCAAAGTGATCATGTAGGTCCAACTGTGACAGAATGTAAGCATCATAACAGGAGTCTGATAAGTGTGCACATTTTTAGGGAGTGAAAGTACTTTCTGATTCTGTATGCAGCTTCCTTCCCTGCAGGTGGACAGACAGGCATGTGGCTGCAAGCCATGTGCCAACTCATAAAAGCCTGTCAGGGTTTCATTTAGCTGTTGTTGCTCATGGAAGGCACTATGTTGATTGACTCTGCAGAAAAAGGACTTAAGTTACTGAGCTATGTAGCTTGAGATGGCTGTCTGATGCCAGCTATGGCTCCAAGACGTATCTGGAAGGTTTGAGTAATGAGGAAGGAAAGGGCTATGGTGACCATGGCAGGACATGTCCCCTCCAAACAGCAGGCTGCTGTTAGAACTCCAGCTAGTTGTATAAGTGGAGAATGGTCTTCTTGTCAAAGTTAACCCTCTGTATGCACTGGTCATTAGGCAAATCTAAAACTATTTCGAGTTTGCAAATCTTCTGCAAAGGATTCTTCCTCTTTTTGTGTTGCCTCTTCTTCCTTTGAGGTAGAATCAAATCCCAAAAACACCCCAAAACGGTAATCAAAAAGTGACACCACAAAAACAGGATACCGTTATGACCCCCGAGAATTTTATTAAATTTTTTTGTCGGACATAAATCGTGAGGGGGAGGCACTGTGAACCATCCTCCAGACACAATACATATCCCTTTTATTCAACCACAAAGGTTTTAAATGTAACTCAATAATCAAAATAATTTCATCAAGAAAGAGAAATAGAACTACACTTATCTGAAAACACGAGCGACGTGCACGTTTCGGGGGAAAAAAACCACTGCATCAAGCGCTCACAATTCTACTTGCATAGAACAGAATCCACCATGCAACTGGCAAACAGCGCCAAACTGTTGGCTGTTAAAAACGAGGATACTAACTTGAGATTGGCTAACAAGAATATGCCTATCAAACCAAACAACCATTCACAAGGAGGGAATCCCCACAGATTAGGGAACCCCCTACCGTGAAAGGATGATGTCACATAGCCCCCAACCAATCAATCTCACAATTCAATCCAGTAGGAGACACCACTTGTAAGAGAAATATCCAGCGTTGTTCAAGCCTCCGTAACTTAGAGGTACGGTCACCCCCTCGAGGATCCTCCGGGACATGATCGATTACCGTCCACCGCAACTGTTGAAAGTCATGTTTAAATTGCGAACAGCGGTGGACCATCGGAGCCGTAAAAACCAATTGTCGAAGACGGCTGGCGTGTTCAGCTAAACAAACCCTAATCCGCTGGGTAGTACTGCCCACATATCGCAGAGGGCAGCCACACTCAACAAAATAAACAACATGTGGAATTACAGGTAGTTTGCCCACGACGATAAAAATTACGGCCCGTATGTAAATCATCCAAGAAGAACCAGAGATGGTAGTATCACAAAATCTACATGCCATACAAGGCTCATGAGTCCCAGTCCGTTGTTGAGGCCATATCGGGCGATCAGATGGTGTAGCAGAAAAAACTAATTTATCCCGAAGGTTAGCCCCCCTAGAATATGCTATCCGCAAAGGTTTGTTGAGACTCAGATGCAAAGACAAAAGTGGCCAATATTTCTTTCAAATGCCGACCACCCGTGATGAATTAGACATATAAGGTAAAACCCCCGTCACAGTATCTTCATCTTCGACAGATGATCGGGCCGGTTGCCAATCCAAATACCACTCTTGATGTGAATATAAGGCCCTACGATAGGTCCGAGATAGAACCGACTTAGGATAACCCTTATTGGTTAATCGCACTGTCAGATCAGCAGAATCCGGCTATAGTCACTTTTCAATCTCTGGTGTTACGGGATCTTCAGGTGCAGGAACCGCTTTTCACCAGATGGAAGTCTAATTTAGCACGCTCTGATTGGACATGTCTACAACAGCTGGCTCACTATTCTTCTTTAATGATTCGTAGCGCTGACAAGGGTTGCGCAATAGTACTATGGAACACACAGGATTATTTGACCAAATTGAGGTCTTATGTGTTTGACCCACACGTTTATGTTAGGTTGGATGCAGACCCCACATTGATTCTGCAGGAGGAGATCTGGGTTTTAACTATGGATGCTTTCTCCAGGGGCTGGATAACTTCGAGGGAGTTACGGTTCCTTTCAACATCACATCCTAAGACGCCAATTATTTACTTGGTACCCAAGGTACATAAATCGTTGACAGACCCTCCGGGTAGACCTATAATCTCATGTCGGGGATCAGTTCTCGAACCTTTGTCCAAATTCTGCGATGTTTTTCTAAGCAAGGAGGCTGCGATGGTACGGTCTTTTATTAGAGATTCCACACATTTTTTACAGGCATTGCAACAAGTGGCATTACCATCTGCTCAAATATTTTTGGTTACGCTTGATGTCACAGCATTATATACAAATGTGGACCAGGAAGAATCGCTTCAATTACTGCAATCATTGTTTTCACATGCTCCTCTCCGTTTACCTAAATCTTTCTTAATGGCTTTGATTTCGTTGGTTCTTACTCGAAATTATTTTTTGTTTGAAGGAGCCTTTTACCAGCAGATATTCGGCATCGCCATGGGAGCCACTGTGGCCCCTTCGGTTGCGACCTTGTATATGGCAGATGTGGAAGAACGACTCATTTATGGTTCGTCAAATTTTTTGCATGTGTTGACATGGAAGCGCTTTCTGGATGATATCTTTTTTATATGGACCTCTGACTTGTCTTCCCTACATGAGTTTATTAGCTGGCTGAATGGGTTGAAACCTCATATCAAATATACTGCTCATATTGATACTGATCGTGTGGAATTTTTGGACATGGTAGTTTTTCGTGAGGGGGACCTTTTGGCTACTACTTTATATCGTAAACCGGTCCAATGCAATAGCTTGTTGAATTATCACAGTTTCCATCTGGAACCTTTACGGAAAGGTTTGCCTTACGGGCAATTTTTGAAACTTCGACGACTGTGTACTTCAATCGATCAATTTAAACATCATGCTGCTGATCTGACAGTGCGATTAACCAATAAGGGTTATCCTAAGTCGATTCTATCTCGGGCCTATCGTAGGGCCTTATATTCACATCGAGAGTTGTATTTGGATTGGCAACCGGCCCGATAATCTGTCGAAGATGAAGATACTGTGACGGGGGTTTTACCTTATATGTCTAATTCATCACGGGTGGTCGGCATTTTAAAGAAATATTGGCCACTTTTGTCTTTGCATCTGAGTCTCAACAAACCTTTGCGGATAGCATATTCTAGGGGGGACTAACCTTCAGGATAAATTAGTTTCTTCTGCTACACCATCTGATCGCCCGATATGGCCTCAACAATGGACTGGGACTCATGAGCCTTGTATGGCATGTAGATTTTGTGATACTACCATCTCTGGTTCTTCTTGGATGATTTACATACGGGCCGTAATTTTTATCGTCGTTGGCAAAGTACCTGTAATTCCACTTATGTTGTTTATTTTGTTGAGTGTGGCTGCCCTCTGCGATATGTGGGCAGTACTACCCGGCGGATTAGGGTTCGTTTAGCTGAACACGCCAGCCGTCTTCGACAATTGGTTTTTACGGCTCCGATGGTCCACCGCTGTTCGCAATTTAAACATGACTTTCAACAGTTGCGGTGGACGGTAATCGATCATGTCCCGGAGGATCCTCGAGGGGGTGACCGTACCTCTAAGTTAAGGAGGCTTGAACAACGCTGGATATTTCTCTTACAAGCGGTGTCTCCTACTGGATTGAATTGTGAGATCGATTGGTTGGGGGCTATGTGACATCATCCTTTCACGGTAGGGGGTTCCCTAATCTGTGGGGATTCCCTCCTTGTGATTGGTTGTTTGGTTTGATAGGCATTTATTTATTTATTTTATTTATTTATTTATACATCTCTTCTATACCGCCACTTCCAGCGATCAGTGGCGGTTTACAAGTAAACAAAATTTAATAATAGCATGCTATTATTTTACATAGAACGGGTTTAGAAACTATTTTACATAGAACAGGTTTTGAACTATTTTACATAGAACATTTTAGTAAAAAGAACAGTAAATACAAAGAATAGTAAATAGAGAACAAGGGTTTTTACATAGAACAAAATTATATTCTTGTTAGCCAATCTCAAGTTAGTATCCTCGTTTTTAACAGCCAACAGTTCGGCGTTTTTTGCCAGTTGCATGGTGGATTCTGTTCTATGCAAGTAGAGTTGTGAGCGCTTGATGCAGGGGGGTTTTTCCCCCGAAACGTGCACGTTGCGCGTGTTTTCAGATAAGTGTAGTTCTATTTCTCTTTCTTGATGAAATTATTTTGATTATTGAGTTACATTTAAAACCTTTGTGGTTGAATAAAAGGGATATGTATCGTGTCTGGGGGATGGTTCACAGTGCCTCCCCCTCACGATTTATGTCTGACAAAAAAATTTAATAAAATTCTCGGGGGTCATATCGGTATCCTGTTTTTGTGGTCTTCTTCCTTTGAGACAAAGCACACATGAATCACAGCTACAGACCACTTGTAGACCATGTACCAGCACCACACCCACCACCAGACCCTGCACCAGCAATGCAGAGAGACACATCCCCCACACAAAGCTATACACAGAGACAGAAGGTCTGAGTAAGAGATAGGAAGGACATGGAGACAGAGCTGTAGAAATGGCAGGTAGAAAGCAAGAGGAAGATGCCAAGGACAGGAAGAAGAGAGGGGCAAAGAGAAATGCAAAGGCTGAGACTATGGTATAGAAGTGGCCTTCTGAGTGAGTTTTAAAAGGAAACAGCAGCAGGTGAACTGGAAGCTGCAGTCATCTCTACACTCACCACCTGTGGGCCAATCAAAATGCGTTCTGAGTGAGTTTTTAAAGGAAACAGCAGCAGGCGGGCCTGCGCCTGAGGGCCTCACCAGAGGGCCCTTTGGCGTGGACAAAGATGTCTTCAAACAAGGCTGCTAAGCATGAATGAGGACTGATGCAATTCTACACGGCTAAAGTCGAACCAGGGGAAGGTGGAAATGGTTCTACTGCAGTCCATTACAGCTTGCCCCGCCCACTCAGGAAGTGACCGGCGGCAACACTTCTCTTATAAAAAGAAAGCTTCAGCGGTGCTTGTCCTTATCAAGGTATATTATACTTTGTACTTTACTTGTGACTGTACTGTTTGGTAACTTCCACAGGTTCTATTGCAGTCCATTACAGCTCGTGCTGCCACACTCCCACAGGTAACCGGCGGCAACACTTCTCCTTGGGGTGGCTCAGGGGGCGCTGGCATTTGGTTTAAACACTTCGAAGTTGCAGTGCAACTGCCTGTCTTCCTCCTCTGCTCCTTTTACCTAATTGTTACCTGCTCTCAGTTTCCGGTAAGTCACTCCTTGTTCTCTTCCTCGACCAATTTGACTATTTCTTTTCATATCACTGCCCTATGTCTTTCATCCCTGGGGCAAGACATCCTCCACCTGGTTCACTTTCGGAAGCCCCTGCCCTACCATCAGCCCCATTCCTCGGGAACTCTCCAGTCCTCACTGTCCCATCTTTCCAGTACCTTGGAGTTTTGTTGGATTCTAATCTGACACTCAAAGATCATATTTCCCAGCTCACTAAGAAATCCTATTACTTCCTCCGTCAGATACGATCTATCCGTCCCTTTCTCTCCCCCTCTGTCCTGATCACGCTCACCCTGTCCACAGTTATGTCTCACCTTGATTTTTGCAATTCGACTCTTGCAGGTATCACTCACACCCAACTTCACACCTCCAGCTCGTACAGAATACTGCAGCAAGGATTCTAGCCCATTCTTCCCCTAGAGATCACGTAAAGCGTACTCACCTGTAACAGGTGTTCTCCAGGAGCAGCAGGAATCAGTCCTCACATATGGGTGACGGCGCCGACGGGGCCCTCGTGCGGAGCATTTCCCCAGCTTTCAAAGAAACATAAGAACATAAGATATGCCATACTGTGTCAGACCAAGGTCCATCAAGCCCAGTATCCGGTTTCCAACAGTGGCCAATCTAGGTCATACGTACCTAGCACTTTCCCCAAAAGACACAGGTTCCACAATGCTTGTACTGGGTCAAGCATTGATATCCTGGATCCCTTCTTAATAATGGTTTATGGACCTTTCCTCCAGGAACTTGTCCAAACCTTTTTTAAACCCAGCTACACTAACAGCCTTTACTACATTCTCCGGTAACAAATTCCAGAGTTTGATTACAGGTTGAGTGAAAAAATATTTTCTTTTATTAGTCTTAAATAGTTTACCCTGTAGCTTCATTGCATGTCCCCTAGTCTTTCTATATTCTGATAACGTAAACAATCGATCTACGTTTACCCGTTCCACTCCGTTCATTAATTTATAGACTTCTATCATATCTCCCCTCAGTCGTCTCTTTTCCAGGTTAAAGAGCCCTAACCTTTTTAGTCTTTCTTCATAGGAGTATCCTTCCATCCCCTTTACCATTTTGGTGGCTCTTCTCTGAACCTTTTCTAATAACGCTATATCCTTTTTAAGATACGGTGACCAGAATTGCACACAATATTCAAGGTGCGGTCTCACCATGGAATGGTATAGAGGCATTATAATATCTTTTGTTTTATTTTCCATTCCTTTCCTTATGATACCTAGCATTCTATTTGCTCTCTTGGCTGTTGCTGCACACTGGGCCGAGGGTTTTAACATGTTATCCACAATGACGCCTAAATCTTTTTCCTGGGTGGTGGTTCCTAATGTGGAACCTTGCATCGTGTAACCATAGTTTGGGTTGTTCTTCCCTAGGTGCATAACTTTGCATTTGTCCACATTAAATTTCATCTGCCATTTTGATGGCCAGTCTTCCAATTTATCAAGATCCTCTTGCAATTTTCCACAATCCTCTTGGGTTTTAACAACTTTAAACAGTTTTGTGTCATCTGCAAATTTGATAACCTCACTCGTTATTCCACTTTCCAGGTCATTTATGAATATGTCAAAAAGCAGCAGACCCAGCAGAGATCCCTGGGGTACACCACTATTCACCTTTCTCCATTGGGAAAATTGGCCATTTAACCCAACCCTCTGCTTTCTATCTTTTAACTAGTTCCTGATCCACAGTAGTATACTGCCTCCTATCCCATGACTCTTTAGTTTTGCCAAAAGTCTCTGATGAGGGACCTTATCAAAGGCTTTCTGAAAGTCCAGATACACTATATCAACCGACTCACTTGTGTCCACCTTCACAATTTCAAAATAAATAACAGATTAGTAAGACAAGATCTTCCTTGTCTAAAGCCATGTTGGCTGTCTCCCATTAGGCCATGCTTATCTACATGCTGAGTAATTTTATTCTTTATGATGGTTTCTACCATTTTTCCCGGTACTGACGTCAGGCTCACCGGTCTGTAGTTTCCCGGATCACCCCTGGAACCATTTTTAAAAATTGGTGTTACATTAGCGATCCTCCAATCTTCAGGTATTAGAGATGATTTTAATGATAGTTCACAGATTACTAATAGCAGGTCTGCAATCTCATATTTCCGTTCTTTCAACACCCTTGGATGTATACCATCTGGCCCAGGTGATTTGCTACTCTTCAGTTTATCTAATAGTTGTAATACATCTTCCCGATGTATCGATATTTCCTTCAATTCTTCCGCACCTTTAAATACCACTTCAGTCACAGGTAACATCCCTACATCTTCCTCAGTAAAGACCGAAGCAAAGAATTCATTCAGTCTCTCTGCTATTGCCTTGTCGCCTCTTAGTGCCCCTTTAACCCCTCTATCATCTAATGGACCAACTGACTCTCTCACAGGTTTTTTGCTACGAATATACTTGAAAAAATCTTTATTTCGCGTTTTTGCTGCTGCAGCAAGCTTCTTCTCAAATTCTCCCTTTGCCTGCTTTATCAATGCCTTGCATTTGACTTGCCAGTGCTTGTGCTGTTTCCAGGTTTCATCGTTTGGCTCTTTTTTCCATTTTCTGAAAGATGCTTTTTTGGCAACAACAGCCTCTCTGACCTCACCTTTAAACCATGCTGGCAGTTTTTTGGACTTCCTTCCACTTTTCTTAAAGTGTGGAATACAGCTGGTCTGGGCTTCCAAGATAGTATTTTTCACCACCACCCAAGCTTGATATACGTCTTTAACCTTTGCAACTGCTCCTTTTAGTTTTTTCTTAACTATTTTCCTCATTTTATCATAGTCTCCCTTTCAAAATTTAAAAGGTAGTACTGTGGATTTCCTTACTATCCCTCCTCCACTAATTAAATCAAAGGCGATCATGCTATGATCACTATTGCCATGTGGCCCCCAACACCCTTATCTCTTGCACTAGGTCTGGTGTTCCACTAAGGACTAGGTCTAATATGGCTTCCCCTCTGGTCAGTTCATGAACCAGCTGCTCCAAGAAGCAGTCATTTATGTCATCTAGGAACTTTATCTCCCTAGCATGTCCTGCCATGACACTGACCCAGTCGATACCGGAGTAATTGAAATCACCCATTATTAATACTGCGCTGTAACTTTTGTTAGCTTCCTTGATTTCTTTGAGCATTTCATCATCCATTTGTTAATTCTGGCCAGGCGGTCGATAGTACACCCCCACTGCCATCGCCGTCCCCTTTTTACATGGAATTTCAATCCATAGAGATTCTACAGCAAATTTAGTTTCCTGCAAAACTTTAATCCTTTCTGACTCAATGCCCTTTCTAACATAGAGCGCAACCCCTCCACCAATTTGATCAGCTCTATCATTACGATATAGTTTGTACCCAGGTATCACAGTGTCCCACTGGTTGTCCTCCTTCCACCATGTCTCTGATATTCCAATCATATCTAACCTCTCATTTAGTGCTATATATTCTAACTCTCCCATCTTATTTTTTAGACTTCTAGCATTTGCATAAAAGCATTTTAGAGACTGCGCGGTCCCCTTCCCGCCGAAGGGTGCCATCTTGCTCAGTCTGATGACATAGCTAAAAGATAGCAAAAAACAAAAAGAAGTATATGACTGCAAATCCAAGGGGAGGAGGGAGGGTCGTGAGGACTGATTCCTGCTGCTCCTGGAGAACACCTGTTACAGGTGAGTAACTACGCTTTCTCCAGGACAAGCAGGAAGTCAGTCCTCACATATGGGACTCCCCAGCTCTAGGCTACCGTGAACCCAGAGCTAAAAAATGGCTCCCTCTGAAGAGCCTCAGCATCCGTGATAAGAATTTTCTCTGAGAATGCACCCCGTATGGTAGCCCAACACAAGGGCCGGAGGGTAGGAGTTGCCTAAACCTCAAAGAGATTACGGAGTACCGCCTGGCTGAAAACACTGTCCCGCCAGGACTCTCTCTCCAGGTAGTAATGGGCTGCAAAAATCTGGCTTGAAGACCAAGTTGCAGTCCGGCAAATGTCTGCCAACGGAACAGAGCACAGATGAGCTACTGATGCGGCCTTCGCTCTGACACGGTGGGCCGTGTCCCGATCCTGCAGGGGGAGGTCGGCTGCCCTGTATGCCCAGGCGATGCAATCTGCTACCCAAGTGGACAACGTACGCTTGGAGACAGGTAACCCCATCTTATTAGGGTCAAGCGAGACGAAGAGCTGAGTAGCCCTTCGATGCTCCCGCGTACGTTCTAAGTAAAAGGACAACGCCCTCTTACAGTCCAGGGTATGCAAGACTGTTTCAGCCCGGCTGGCATGCGGCCGTGGAAAAAAGGTCAGAAGAACCACCTCCTGACTTGAGGTAGAAAGAGGAGACTACCTTCGGAAGGAACTTAAGATGGGTCCGTAGGACCACCCTGTTCGTATAGAACCATGTGTACGGTCTATCAGAAACCAGAGCTTGTAGCTCACTCACGCGTCTGGCCGAGGTAAGAGCCACCAGGAAACGCGCTTTCCAGGAGAGGAAGCGCAAATGGCAAGTAGCCATCGGCTCAAACAGTGGGCGAGTAAGTTGTTGCAAGACCACATTCAAATCCCTCTCAGTCGCCGGTGGGCGAACCGGAGGCTTGTGTAGAAGCAGACCTCTGAGAAATCTGGACACCAAAGGGTGAACCGTCCTTCCACCGGTGAGTGGTGCGCTGGCAAAGCACTGAGGTGGACCCAAACAGAGTTAGACTTGAGGCCTAGGTCTGAAAGGTGAAGGAGATACTGCAGTACCACTGGTACAAGGCAAGAGAAAGGATCTTCATTTTTATTTATTTATTATTTATTTATTACAATTTCTTATATACCGCACTATTCGACATCAGCACGGTTTACATTAAACAAAAGACCAGAACAACAGGCTGTTCGGTTTTACAGAGAACAGGTGTAGAAACTTGGATAACATGGGTGAACTATTTACATGAAATATCTACAAATAGGCGTTATAACATGTATCATGTAGTTAATTTCTTTGGGTTAGCTAGGCGTCATTGCTGGTTGGGTAGTACTTGAGTACTTGAGGTAGTACTTGAGGTAGTACTTTATTGTGCTGAGCACACCACACTGTAAACCTACGCCACTTGAGGGCATAGGACTTTCTCGTGGATTGCTTCCTAGAGGCCAATACCACCTCCTCCATCTCCTTAGGGAGACGTAAGGGGGCTAGTACTATCCTTTCAGCAGCCAGGCCATCAGATTGAGGGACCTGAGATTGGGGTGCAGCAGAGACCCCTGCTCTTGAGAGAGGAGATCGTGTTGCAACCCCAGAGGGAACGGAGCTTCCACTGCTAACTGCAGAAGAAGTGGAAACCACGGTTGCCTCGGCCATCTGGGGGCTAACAGAATCACCGAGGCCTTGTCCCGGAGGATCTTGAACAGAGTTCAGGCCACCAGAGGCGTGGGAGGAAACACATACAGTAGGCCCGTAGACCAAGAGATCAGAAAAGCATCTGTTGCCATCCTCAGGGGATGCGGCTGTCTGGAGCAAAACCTGGGCAGCTGACGGTTTAGTTGACTTGCAAGGAGATCGATGGATGGAATTCCCCAGCGGAGGAAGATCTGCTGAACCACCAATGGATTCAACTGGCATTCGTGAGGCTGGAGAATCCGACTTAGTTTGTCTGCTAGGAAGTTCTCCTGCCCAGGTAGATAAACTGCTTTGAGGAACATGTCCTGTTTGACCGCAAAAGAGCAAAGGGCCAGTGCCTCCTGACACAGGAGTCTGGACCCTGTGCCCCCTTGTTTGTTTACGTAGAACATTGCCACCTGATTGTCTGTCTGAACTAGGACAGACTGATGAGAGAGAGCATGGCAGAAGGTTTGCAGAGCTAAGCACATTGCTCGCAGCTCCAAAAGGTTGATCTGCTGTGTGGCCTCCTGAGGGGTCCACAGGCCCTGAGTACATGCGCCCTGGCAATGTGCACCCCAGCCCCGCAAGGAAGCATCTGTCGTCAGCACCCTTGTGTGTGCTGGGGACTGAAAAGGCACATCCTTGAGAAGGTTTGGCATCTGTAGCCACCACTGCAAGGAGTTCAGAAGTCTTCTGGACACCTTTACCCTGTCTCGGAGATCGCCTGTGGCCTGTATCCACTGCTCTCTCAGACACCATTGAGCAGTCCGCATGTGCAGGCGGGATTTGGGGTCACATGCACCGTAGAGGCCATGTGGCAAGAGTTGCAAGTATTGCCTGGCGGAAACATGAGATTGGCTTTGGAACTGGTAGGCCAAGTCCATAAGCCTTTGGGCCCTGTCTTCTGGCAAGTAAGCTCTTGCTTGAAGGGTGTCCAGTCTGGCCCCTATAAACTCCAGGTTCTGAGAGGGGAGCAAAGTGGACTTTGCGTAGTTTATGACAAAGCCCAGATGCTGAAGAAGAGTGATAGTACACATTGTGGTCTGTCAGGCCTCCGGAAGTGACTGGCCTCTGATTAGCCAGTCGTCCAGATAAGAGAATACAAAAATTCCCTGATTCCTGAGAAAAGCAGCCACCACCACCAGGCATTTGGTGAATACCCTGGGGGCAGAGGTTAGGCCAAATGGAAGCACTCTGTACTGAAAGTGGTTTCCTCCCACCACAAATCTGAGATATTGCCTGTGGTCTGGATGGATGAGGATGTGAGTATATGCATCCTTTAGATCCAAGAAGCATAGCCAGTCTCCCTGCTGGAGGTAGGGCAGCAGTATCCCAAGGGTAAGCATCTTGAACTTTTCCCTCTCCAGAAACTTGTTGAGATTCCGCAAGTCTAGAATAGGTCTGAGGCCTCCTGTTCTCTTTTGTACTAGGAAGTACCTGGAGTAGAAGCCTTGCCCTTTCCAGGTGGTGTGGCACCGGTTCCACCGCCTGTTCCTTTAGAAGACTTTGCAACTCCTGAAGGAGGAGGTCTCTGTGTAGAGGGAGCCTTGGAGGCTCCCCTGGATAGTAGGAAGGGGGTAGCTGATGGAAATGGAGCATATAGCCCTTCTGGACTATGCTCAGTACCCAGGTATCCCCTGTGATGGCTGACCACCTGTAGGTGTACAGGGTCAGCCGACCTCCTGTGCTGAGCAGAGCTACCAGCGGAGGAGAGGCTATGCTGTGGGAGTCAAAACCCCCCTCCCTGCTGTGCAGGAGCCGGGGCTGGCGGCTTGGGGGGTTTACTGCCTACGGGGCCCATGCCCCTGCCCCTTGGCCTGCTGACCCTGTTGAGGAGCTGGAGAGGCCTGATATTGAGGGTAGGTTTTGTAGGCAGCACCCTTCCTTGGGTAAAAGGGCTTCTTCCACGAGCCCTTCTTTTTCTGAGAAGGGACAGAAGTCTTTCTGGACAGCCTTGTCCTGGTGAGAGTCTCTGTCTCAATTTCTGCAGCCTTCTCTGTCATGGGCTTACCGAATAGGTTGTCACCTCGGCAAGGGACATCAACCAACTTGTCCTGTACCTATGACTCCAGGTCCGATGACTGTAGCCAGGCCTGACGGCATGCACCGATGCCGGCCGTGGCTACCCAGGCCGAAGCCTCGAAGTCATCATAGGCTGCTCGATAGATAAACTTCGAGCACTCTCGGATCCCTGTAGACAAGGCTTTGAAACTCTGCAAGGGTTCCTCGGAGAGGCCAGCTGAGAACCCGGCAATTTTTTTTGCCAGGTCCCGTAGGTACATGCCCATGTACAGCTAGTAGGTATGGACACGGCAAGATAGCATAGAGCCCTGGAAGCACTTTCTACCGAGGGCATCCAGGTTCCGGTCCTCCTGGCCAGAAGGCACCGAGGAGTGCATCTTTTGACTTTTCAGTCTGTGCATGGCCAATTCCACAACCATGGAGTTGTGCGGCAGCTGTGCCTTCTGGAACCCAGGGCTCTTACGGACTCAATAAATGGAATTGACCCCTTTTGCTAAGGACCGGTGCTGAGGCCGGCACTTCCCACATGCAGAAGAGAAGTCGTTCCAGCATCGGAGGAACCGGTACAGTAAAGGCTTCCTTCGGAGGAAAGTCATACTGGAGGGCACCAGGCTCTTCGACTTGAGGCTCCTCCTCGGCCTCCGCCGGGAATGCCAAAGCTTTTGCCATGTCCCGGACGAAGTCCGAGAACCGGGTATCCTCCGGGGGGAGGGGGGACCTTCTCCGAGGCTCGGACTCCAGTGAGTCCGACGGGACGCACTGGGTACGGAAGGTGTCAGGGGACTCCTCGACCTCCATCTCCCACACTGACTCCTCCAAGGGGGAGTCAAGCGGCTCTGGCCGTGTGGGCCTCGATGCCACCCGCCCCGACGCCGAGGGCACCGGCGATGACCTCGGCCCTGCACGGGAGGTCGAGGGAGACCTTGGCCAAGGATCGACTCGAGACTTTATGGACTCGAGGATTGGCTCGGCCTCCGGGGTTGACTTGGACATCGAGGTCCCGGTGGTCGGGGCAGATGCACCAGTCAGACCGGCAATCAGTACCCGCTGCTGCTCCATGAATGCAGCCAGGCTGCTCTCCAGGGCCATCAGCCTGAGACCAAGCTCAGGAGACTCTGCAGCCCCCGACTCGGGCCCCGACTGCGTCAGGCCCGACGTCGGTTCTCCCAGAGGAGAGTCCACGAGGACAACAGATGTTACTTGACCTGGGGACTCCGGCTCCAAGCAAGGCAGTTTGGTTGGCCGCTCTGACTCCAAGAGCCTGGAGCAGCGGTCAGGGCTGCGCGACCTGGCCCTCGAGGATCCAGGTACCTCCACCGACGCTGCCCTCACGAGCTTCTTCTTCCTTTTGTACTCCTGGGTGGGAGACCCCCTTTCAGAGGACCCACGACGGCACTCGGGGTCAGACTCCCGAGATGTCGAGGCTTCTGACGAAGTCCAGGCCCGGGCGGACGCGGACTCTGAAAAATTCTTTCACGTTGGTGCTGTTGGCTCCGAAGCGCCTTAGATGACATCTTGCCACACGTGTCACAGATCAGCGGGTCATGATCGGGCTCGAGGCATCGGAAGCAGCAGTCGTGTGAGTCATTGAGAGACATAGGTTTCTTACACCGATCACACTTTTTAAACCCGCTGGCAGCCATCGGGGGAAGAAGGGCCTCTGCAAGGTCAAAAGACAGGGCTGCCAGTTAAAACAGAAAAAAGAGCGCGAACGCTAGTCACAAAGGACAAAAAACAAAAAATAAACTCCGGACTCGATACTGGTGTACCGAGCCAAGGCGGGATGGGGAACCGGCGTCAAACCAGACAAGAAACGCAAAAAATCGCAGAAAAATCAACTTTTTACCGAGTGACACGAACTACATCTGTTGGGCTCCAAGGAAAAAGAAAGACTGAGAAAGATGGCACCCTTGGGCAGGAAGGGGACCGTGCATACGTGCTGCATTCCCAAAGGCTTTCTTTGAAAGCTGGGGAAATGCTCCGCATGAGGGCTCCGTCGGCGCCTACGTCACCCATATGTGAGGACTGACTTCCTGCTTGGTCCTGGAGAACCCCTCTACTAGTCTGTCTTCATTGGCTCCCCACTGATTTCTGTATACGTTATAAGATTCTTATTCTGGTACATCAGGTCACTAACACTCATACGCCACAGTATTTAGCCGACCTCCTGCACTTTCATGTCCCAACATGCAGCCTTCGTTCACTCCAAATTAACCGTTTGCACCTACCACCTCCGTCACATGCACACCTGCAATCCACCAGTCACTCAGCCTTCTTCTTCTTGGTCCCACCCTCTGGAACTCCCTGCCCACCTCACTCCAATTACAACAGAACCATTCCAAGTTTAAATCTCTACTCAAAACACATCTTTTCTCCTCCGTTCAATCTCCCAGATTCAGTCCTTTAACCTGGGTATATATATGTTTGTTGACTTCCTCTCTATGTCCTGTCTGGTTTGATTCTTTGACCTTTCTTTACTGTCTAAATTTTATAGTTCCTTTTCATTTTTGCGGCCGTGAGCCATAATTTTATGTTATTACTTTGAATTATAAAACGCTCTGATGTCACAAAGGGCGGTATATCAAGAACCAATAAACAAACATAAAGGAGATTGAAAAGAGGGCAAAATAATGCAGAAGAAAACTAATTACAAACTCAAATGTATAGTACAGCACCAACCATCAAACAATGCTCCAAGGCCCAATAAACAAGTTCCTAGCTGTTTGTGCATTATTTATAGCACATGCAAAAGTAGGCAGTCACTTGTAATGTTAAAATTTTATAAAATAAGTAGCATGTGCTTACTTTGGTGTTCCTTGCAGTACATGCCCATTCTCTGTCTAGCATACGTCCCTTTTGGTGATGCATACTTTGTGCTATTAGCAATGCACAAGCATATTACTTCCCTTCAAAAAATAGTGCTGAATGCATACCTCTGAATGAATGTACATATATGTTACTCAAGTTACTCAAATTTACTCAATGTAAATAGTTATCCTAATCAGTTAGCTATCCTTTACCTCTCTCCATGTATTAACTCTACTGTTCCAGTACATATTGTTACTTTGTTAACTTGTTAACTTGTTACTTGTTATTTTTAATTTAATTTTAATTTTATTACACAGTTTTACTTGTATCCTTAATTATCCTACATTGTTTAATTGTTCCCTGTAAACAGTTGTAATATACTGTACTATTGTTTCATGTAAACCGTCTTGACTAGTAGAAAGACGGTATATAAAAACTGTTAAATAAATAAATAAATAAATATATGCCCATTTGAGGGTAATTTTATAAAATCACATGCTATTGACATGCGTTTTCTGCACATATTTTAAGCCTATTTTATAAAGTGCATGCATACTTTATAAATTAGGGCATAAGTGATCAAAAAAAGGTAGTTACTCACCTGTAGCAGGTGTTCTCTATGGACATCAGGAAAACGTTCTCATAAATGAGTGATGGTTCCGACTGAGCCCCATGTGGGAATGCTCCCCAGCTTCTATTGGAAGCTTTTGGGAGGCTGCATCGCGCCTGTGTGTCTGCCTTTCCGCCTGCCACTGCAGCACCATTTCTCCAGTTTGATAACAAAACTGGAGCAGAATACAACTTCTTGGGGAAGTGGGAGGGTTGGGAAGACTTATTCCTGCTGTCCAAGGAGAACACCTGCTACAGATAAGTAACTACCTTTTTCTATGGAGAAGCAGGAAATAAGTCCTCACATACAAGCTATCAAAAAATGAGGAGGCCGAGAAGCCCAACAGGGGCAAAATTGAACTGAGAACTGGAGAATCAACTATATACAGAAGTGGTAGTCCACAAAAGGGAACTATTCTGATTCAACTTCTTCACCATTTTTTTTTTGGTAGCCTGGATGCACAGTAGGGCCTTGGGAGGATGGAGTTGGATTTTAATCCCCAAAGATTGGCATCCCCAAAGATTGCCAGAGTACTGACTGGCCGCTGTCATATCAGGAATCCCCATCTAGACAATAGTGAGATGTGTATGGGTGAACTGAAGACCTTGTAACAGCTCTGCAGATCCCTTCCATGGAGACCAGGCACAAGTTGGCCACCAATGCAGCCATGGCTCTGATATTGTGATGATATGACCATTAAGGCTCAGGCCATCCTGGACATAAGTGAAGGAGATTGTCTGCTAGCCAAATTGAAAGAGTGCATTTGGAAATGGCAGCCCCTAGCTTGCTGGGGTCAAAAGAAACAAACAGCTGGATGGATTTTCGGTGGGCATTTGTACACTCCAACCTGAAGGACCAAAGTGTGTTTACAGCCCAGCATGTGCAGTGCCACTTACCCTCAGTGAGCAAGAGGCCTTGGAAAGAAACGACTGAATAAGATGGAAAGCAGATACTACCTTCAGAAGGAATCGAGGATGAGTGCACAGGATCACTCTATTATGATGGAATCTGGTATACGGCAGATGAGTCACGAGAGTCTGGAGCTCATTTATCTAGCATGCTTATGTAACTACCATCAGAAATAAGACCTTCCAGGTCAAGAACTTCATAGGGCAGGAATCAACCAGCTCAAAGGGAGTTAACATAAGCTGCGCCAGAACTACATTATGGTCCCAAGCTACTGCAGGGGGCTTGAAGAGAGGCTTCGAGAGAAGCAAACTCTGCATGAAGCGGGAAACTAGTGGCTGAGCCAAAATAGACCTTCCTTCTATTCTGCAATGGTATGCCCCAATTGCACTGAGGTGAAGCTGACAGAGTTGAACGAGACCCGACTGAGAGGTGTAGGAGGTACTAGAGCAGCCTGTCAGTGGAGTAAGTAAAAGGATCTAGCGCTGTTCTGTGTACCAGATTGCAAACCTCTTCCATTTGAATGCATAAGGCCTTCTCATCGAGGCCCTCCAAGAGGCCAACAGAACATCTGAAACTCTGTCAGGCAGGTTAAGTTCCAAGAGGACTAGCCTCTCAACATCCACGCAGTTAGGGCCAAGGACCGGATGTTGGGATGTAGCATCCTCTTTAGAAATGGGTAAAAGGGGCAACATCTGGAAAGCGGTGTGTATAAATATACATAGCATGGGAAATAAGACCCCAGATGTTGAAGCTTTAATGGAAAAGGCTGACTTAGATTTAGTGGCAGTCATGGAGACAGGTTCACGGAAAACCATGACTGGGTTGTATTTATACCAGGCTATACTTTATTCAGGAAGGACAGGGTAGGAAGAAGGGGAGGTGGAGTAGCAATATATCTAAAAAAATAATATTAAAGCTATATAACTGCAGGGCTTAAAAGGAAGAGAAGAGGCACTGTGGGTTAAACTAGAAAGAGGGAAAGGGAAATCTACCTGTGAGGGGGATCTGTATTTAATTCCAATGCACATGGAAGTAGATGAAGATTTAATAGAAGACATAAGCAGTATTGCTATGAAAGGAGAAGTGCTACTGATAGGTGATTTCAATATGCCAGATGTGGATTGGCACATCCCTGCAGCAGTGTCATCTAGGAGATCCTGGATTCTCTATAGGAAGAACTATTCCGGCAACTGGTAACAGAACCCACACGTGATGGGGCCATATTGGACTTAATGCTTTCCAATGGGGAAAGTGTTTCTGATGTTACAGTGGGAGATCATCTTGCATCCAGTGATCCCCAGATGGTATGGTTCAGTATTAGGACTAGGGCAGATAAAATCCATTCAAAAATGAGGGTCTAAGATTTTATGAAAACTAATTTTGCCAAGCTAGGACAATACCTCAGAGTCGTTAGCGGAATGGGAACAGCTAGGGGATGTAGAAAAACAGTGGGCAAAACTGAGATATTTTAAGGGCAATAAACCTTTTTGTTAGAAAGGTAAATAAGTGTAAATGGAAAAGGAGGGAGCTATGGTTCTAAAAAGAAGTAGCTGAAAAGGTGAAGAAAAAGAGGGGGCCTACATGAACTACAAGAGATCACAGAGAGAGGAAGACAGGCATCTATATTTGGAAAAATTTAAAGAAGCTAGCAAACTAGGCAGGAACACAAAGATACAAAAAGAAGAAGAAACAGTCAATGCAATAAAATGAGGGGATAAGACATTTTTCAGATATGTTAGTGAGAGGAGGAAGGGCAAAAGAGGTATTGTCAGACCTAAGGGTGAAGGGAAGGAATATATAGAAACTGATGAGGATAAAATAAAATTGTTAACAAATATTTCTGTTCTGTGTTCACAGATGAAGGGCCAGGAACAAGACCTCAGAAAACACTCACAAATAGGAACAGAAGCGACGGGGATCTCGAACGATTTTCAGAAGACTGTGTTCATGAGGAACTAGTTAAACTAAAAGTAGACAAAACAATGGCACACATCCAAGAATACTGAGGGAACATGGGGATGTTCTAGCAGCTCCACTGTCTGACCTTTTCAATGCCTCTTAGGAGTCAGGAGCGGTGCTAGATGACTGGAGAAAGGCACATGTGGTCTCTTTACACAAAAGCGGATGTGAAGATGACATTAAGAACTACAGGCTGGTTAGTCTAACCTTCTATGTTTAATAAATTATTAGAAATACTACTAAAAGAGAGAATATTGATTTGTCTGGAGTCCAATGAATTGCAGGATCAAAGGCAGCATGGATTCACCATAAGCAGGTCTTGTCAGACAAATCTGATTGATTTCTTTGACTGGGGACCAGTGGAATTGGACCAAGGGAGAGCCCTAGATGTGATATATTCAGATTTCAGTAAAGCCTTTGACATCGTTCTGCACAAGTGACTTATAAACAAACTAAACACCCTAGGGATGGACCCTAAAGTTTCTGATTGGATTAGAAATTAGTTGAGTGGGAAATGACAAAGGGTACAGGTAAATGGAGCTCATTCTGAGGAAGAGGAGGTTACCAGTGGTGTGCCACAGGGATCTGATTCTTTTTAACATCTTTGTTAGTGATATTGCAGAAGGGTAAGGCTTGCTTGTTTGTGTATGATACCAAAATCTGCAATAGAGTAGATACCCAGGAAAGAATAGATAACATAAGGAAGAACAGAGCTGACCCGTCCATTGAGCAAGAATGTTGTTTGTACAGGGCCCCGCGTTTCAGGGGGCCCCATGTAAACAACATTCTGCCCATCAGCCCAGGCAAAACTAAAAAAAAAATGGCTGCTGCCGCTCCTGCCATGGCAGCAGCAGAATCAAGTGTCCTGCGGGCCCCCCTCGCCTGCCCGGCAGAGCCCACTGAATCACTCTCCTCAGTGATGGCTTTCAGAGTCGCGAAGAGAGTGTTTCTCTCTCGTGGCTCTGTTAAGTCTGCCGGCGCTGATGGGAAACAGGCATTTCCTGTTTCCCATCAGCCCCGGCGGGCTCAACAGAGCTGCGAAAGGGAAACTCTCCCTTCACAGCTCTGAAAGCTGGCGCCGAGGGTGTGATTCAGTGGGCTCTGCCGGGCAGGCAGGGGGTGGGGGCCCAGAGGACCCTTGATTCTGCCGCTGCCACGGCGGCAGCGGCAGCAGCCGTGTTTTTTTTTCTTTTTTTAATTTTCCCTGGGCTGATGGGGGGGAGGGGGTTAGGACTGGTAATGGGCTATGGGTTGATGGGGGGTTAGGACTAGTAATGGGCTATGGGGGGGCTAGGACTGGAAATTGGCTGATGGAGGGTTAGGACTGGAGGTGGGCTGATGGGGGGGTTAGGACTGGTAATGGGTTATGGGGGGGCTAAGACTGAAAATGGGGTGATGGGGGCTAGGACTGGGACTGATGGGGGGCTTAGGACTCGTAATGGGCTATGGGAGGCTTAGGACTGGTAATGGGCTGGGGGGTAGCTAGGACTGGAAATGGGCTGAGTGGAAGGGGGGCTTGAACTGCAAATAGCTGATGGGGATGGGGGCTTGGAATGGAAATGGGCTGAGTGGAAGGGGGCTTGAACAGCAAATAGCTGATGGGGAGGGGGCTTGGAATGGAAATGGGCTGTGAGGTGAGGGAGCTAGGACTGGAAATGGACTGGGGGGAGCTAGGACAGGAAATGGGCTGATGGAGGGGCTAGGATAGGACTGGAAATGGGCTGTGGTGTGGGCTTGGATTGAAATGGACTCATGGAGGGGCTAGAACTGGAAGTAGGCTCATGGGGGGCTTGGATTGGAAATGGGCTGAGTGGAGGGGAGCTAGGATTTGACATGGGCTGATGGTGGGGCTAGGAAAGGACTAGAAATGGGCTGATGGGGGGATGGGATTGGAAATGAGCTGATGGAAGGATTTGGATAGAACTGGAAATGGACTGATGGGGGGCTATGACTGGAAATGGGCTGATGCAGGGACTAGAAGGGAGCGGATGCTGGGTGGGGCTGGAACTAGAAGGGAGCTGATGTTGGGGGATGATTAGAATGGGATGGGGCTGGGAGAGTGAAATGGAGAGGGGAAAAATATTTTGTGTGGGAGGGAAGAAAAATCTACAATTGGCTGGGTATTGGGAGAGTAAGTGGGGATTGAGGATGGAGGGGTAAAATTTGAGTGGATGAAATAGGAATGAGGAAAGAGCAAAAGGAGAAAGATTAGTATGTTAAAGCAGATGTAGAGAGAGAATGGAAAAAAACTAGAAGAAAGAAGAAAGGACAAATGGACAGCAGACGATGGAGAGTTAGCAGAAGACACGAAGAAACCAGAAGAAAGTGGCTGGAGCAATTGTACCAAAAAAATGCACAAAAGGTAGAAAAATATCTCTTTATTTTGAATTTATTAACTGGAATATGTCAGTTCTGGGAAATGTGCATCATTAACCTCTGTGCTTTAGTTAGTACAAGAGGAAATTAATTTATAGTTTTATTTCTACAGTGTTGTTGTACATTCCAAGTTTGGCTTTTGGGGTTCCCAGTTTAATTGTCTTTCCTGTTTCTAAATTGTGATTCCTTGTTTGGTGATGGTCTATGTTCTGCATGTGTAACTGAGCTGAGGTATTCTGTTTATGTAATTCCTATTTGACATTGCCACTTGTTCTCTTTCTCCAGTAGGTCATGAATTGTTATTCTCTGAAATGTATTTGTTTAATATTTGCAGTGTTGTCTTTTGATAAGTAGAGTATGGTGCTGTGTGAGTCCTGGTAGTGCTGTTACGATACAGCGGGTTTGCTATGGGTTCTAAATGGGCAGTGTTTGTAGTAGTTCCTAATGTGCCTGGCGGTTGGCACTCCACACATGGCCCCGCACCCCCCTTGGGCCACCCCTGAGGAGGAATCTCGCTAAGCCTGAAGAATGGTCTAGAATTTGGCAGCTGAAATTTAAATGCTAAAAATGCAGGGTCATGCATTTGGGTTGCAAACACCCAAAGGAGCGTGGGGGGGGGGGGGGGTGAGGTTCTTCTGTCCACAAAAGAAGAGCGGGACCTGGGCATAATTGTATCTGATGATTATGGGTAGCTAAATAGGTAGAAAAGATGACTGTGAAAGCCAGAAGGATGCTTGGGTGAGGAATGACCAGAAGAAAAAAAGATGATAATGCCTGTGTATAAATCTCTGGTGCGACGTCATTTGGAGTATTGTGTGCAATTCTGGAGACTGCACACCTTCAAAAGGATATAAGCAGGTTGGAGTCGGTGCAGAGGGTGGCTACTAAAATGGTTAGTGGTATTCGTTATTAAGTATATGAGGACAGACTTAAAGGTCTTAATATGTATACTTTAGAGGAAAGGCGGGATAGGGGACATATGATAGAGACATTTAAATACCTCCATGGCATAAATGCACAGGAGAGTCTCTGTCAATTGCAGGCAAGCTCTGCTATGAGGGGACACAGGATGAGGGTGAAAGGGGATAATCTCAGGAGTAATATGAGGAAATATTTCTTTATGGGAAGAGTGGTAGATGCGTGGAATAGTCTCCCAGTAGAGGTGGTAGAGACGAGGACAGTATCTGAATTCAAAAAAGGATGGACAAAACAGAGGATCTCTAAAGGGAAAAAAGGCACTATTGTAGTTGATATGGAAGGACAGACTAGAAAGGCCATGTGGTCTTTTTCTACCGTCATGTTCCTATGTTTTTATTTTTCTATGTCTTCCTGTGATATAAGGTACAGGGCAGAGTTGAAGCAGAAGGGGAACATAAGAACATAAGATATGCCATACTGGGTCAGACCAAGGTCCATCAAGCCCAGTATCATGTTTCCAACAGTGGCCAATCTAGGTCATACGTACCTAGCAGTTTCCCCAGAAGACATAGGTACCACAATGCTTGTATTGGGTCAAGCATTGATATCCTGGGTCCCTTATTAATAATGGTTTATGGACCTTTCCTCCAGGAATTTGTCCAAACCTTTTTGAAACCCAGCTACACTAACAGCCTTTACTAATCCTCCGGTAACAAATTCCAGAGTTTGATTACATGTTGAGTGAAAAAATATTTTCTTTTATTAGTCTTAAATAGTTTACCTTGTAGCTTCATTGCATGTCCCCTAGTCTTTCTATATTCTGATAACGTTAACATATGATCTACTTTTACCTGTTTCACTCTGTTCATTAATTTATAGATTTCTATCATATCTCCCCTCAGCCATCTCTTTTCCAGGTTAAAGAGCCCTAACCTTTTTAGCCTTTCTTCATAGGGGTATCCTTCCATCCCCTTTGCCATTTTGGTGGCTCCTCTCTGAACCTTTTCTAATAACGCTATATCCTATTCAAGATACGGCGACCAGAATTGCACATAATATTCAAGGTGCGGTCTCACCATGGAACGATATAGAGGCATTATAATAACCTTTGTTTTATTTTCCATTCCTTTCCTTATGATACCTAGCATTCTATTTGCTCTCTTGGCCGCCGCTGCACACTGGGCCGAGAGTTTTATCATGTTATCCACAATGACGCCTAAATCTTTTTCCTGGGTGGTGGTTCCTAATGTGGAACCTTGCATCGTGTAACCATAGTTTGGGTTGTTCTTCCCTAGGTGCATAACTTTGCACTTGTCCACATTAAATTTCATCTGCCATTTTGATTCCCAGTCTTCCAATTTATCAAGATCCTCTTGCAATTTTCCACAATCCTCTTGGGTTTTAACAACTTTAAAAAGTTTTGTGTTATCTGCAAATTTGATAACCTCACTCGTTATTCCCTTTTCCAGGTCATTAATGAATATGTCAAAAAGCAGCGGACCCAGCACAGATCCCTGGGAAAATTGGCCATTTAGCCCTACCCTCTGCTTTCTATTTTTTAACCAGTTCCTGATCCACAATAGTACATTGCCTCCTATCCCATGACTCTTTAGTTTTGCCATAAGTCTCTGATGAGGGACCTTGTCAAAGGCTTTCTGAAAGTCCAAATACACTATAGTGGAGGAGTCCAAATACACTGGAGTGGAGGAGTGGCCTAGTGGTTGGGGCAAGGTACTTCAGGCCGGAAGGTCGGGGGTTCAAATCCCACTAGAGGACAGAAACCTTGGGCCGGAAGGACTGGGGTTTCTAGTCCCACAGGTGCTCCTTGTGGTCTTGGGCAAGCCACTTAACCCTCCATAGCCCATGTTCCCTGTAAAATAGTTATCTCCAAGTTATAATGCCCTGTTCGATGTAATTTCAGTTTGTCCAATGTAAACCACACTGATGCAGAATAGCGCGGTATATAAGAGAATGTAAATAAATAAATATATCAACCGACTCACCTTTGTCTACCTGTTTATTCACACCTTCAAAAAAACATAACAGATTAGTAAGACAAAATATTCCTTGTCTAAAGCCATGTTGGCTGTCTCCCATTAAGCCGTAATTATCTACATGTTCAGCAATTTTGTTCTTTATGATGGTTTCTACCATTTTTCCCGGTACTGACGTCAGGCTCACCGGTCTGTAGTTTCCCGGATCACCCCTGGAACCCTTTTTAAAAATTGGTTACACGTTCACCATGCTCCAATCTTCAGGTATTACAGATTATTTTAATGATAGCTCACAGATTACTGGGCTCAATGGCAAGATTGGTCCGAAGGGTGGAGATTTCCACCGAAGAAGGTTTATATGCAGAGGGTCAAGGGGATACGCCCTAAGGGGGCAATGAGGTGGCAGCTCAGCAAAGTGCAACATGTAGATGCTTTGGATTATTTGCAGCACCCATGAGTCCAAAGTTATGAGGGACAAAAAAAGAAACCTTTCCCCCACCGGAGGGCTCCCCTCTGTGGACACTGGTAGATTGGCTATGCTCCAGAGGAACTAGTCAAAACCCTGCTCTTGGCCTTGGTTGCAGAGCAGGCTCATAAAAGGCAAGGTTGACTCTAGTTGCACTTGGCTGTGATGCAAGTTATCTCACCACCAAAGAGGCTGAGTTTTTAACAGTGTCTCATCCAGTGGTACCCGCTACTTACATTTTACTTAAGATACATGTCAACGGTTAATCCAGCAGGGCGACTCATTATATCAGCCATTGATTCCCTTTTTGAACCCATTACTCATTTTAAGATGTTGTATTACGTCCTTTTGTTATGCAGACTTTCTCCTTTACTAGAGACTCTACACATGTTATACACATTTTGCAGACATTTCAAGGTTATCATGATGGGTTGATCTTGGTGACCCTAGATATAGAGTCACTATACACAAATATTCCTCAACATGAGGCAATCCACATTGTGGAACATTCATTACCTGAATGTATGCAGCATAGACGCATATCTACATTCTTTGAGCCAACTAGCCAGTCTAGCCCTATTGGAAAACTACTTTTGGTTTGATGGTTTGTTTTACAAACAAAAGGTTTTGCCATGGGGTCATCCATGACATCAGATGTGGCCAACTTGTACATAGTACAACTTGAAAAGGACTTTCTCTCACACAATACTCTTATAAATCATATGTGAGGTATGGTAATGATATATAGACGATGTCCTTCTAATTTTGGATGATGAACAACAACTCGGAAGAATTTCTCAGGTGGATCAATACCTTGGATTGCAATTTGAAATTTCAAGTACAGTATGACAAAGAAATTGCCCTTCTAGATATCAAGATCATCAAGACCATCACTGGATTTTGAACTGACAACTTCTAGAAATCGATGAATCGCAACCATTTCCTAGAATACAACAGTTACCTTAACAGCTCTCTTAAAAACAATTTACCGGTTAGTCAGTTCCTACACATTAAACGGATTTGTTCTGATCAGGCCGATTTTGAAAAGAATGCCCATATGCTTGATGTGTGGTTCAGTCAGAAAGGATATCACAAGAGGTTCATCCAGAAAGCATATCGGAGGGCGAGAGATTCACACCGGGACAAGTTACTTAAGAAGAAAGAGAAGCTCTCTCATAATAGAATGATCTGCTCCCTCCTATTCTCTATGCACTCCAAGAAGATCACATCCATTCTCAAAAAAGATTAGCACATTATACAAATCTGATTGATTTCTTTGACTGGTTAAATGTGTGACATGTGTTGGGGGATGCGTAAGTGGGTGGGAGTGCAGGTTACGTGTGTGGGATTTGTGGGAGGGTGAGTTAGTGGGGGGGAGTGCAGATTACATGTGTGGAATGTGTAAGTGGTTGGAAGTGCAGGTTACGTGTGTGGGAGGGTGAGTAAGTGGGTGGGAGTGGAGGTGACATGTGAGGGATGTGTGGAAGGGTGCGTAAGTGGCTGGAAGTGCAGGTTATGTGGGTGGGATGTGTGGGAGGGTGAGTCTGAGGGTGAGGCTTTGAGTCTGAAGAACCGACCATTGCCCATAAAAGGAATCCAAATTTATCCAATATTCTAGTACCTTCGGCCTTACCTGTTCCCCAGAGGAAACCATCGACTGTTGGCCATTTTAAATGTGGCTCTTGTTTGATATGCAACTTGGTCATCACCACAAAGGGTTCGTTTCTCCATCCAAGAGCACAGGAATGTTATCCCTTGAAGAACTTTACCAACTGTAATTCAGAAAATGTGATTTACTTGATCCAATATCCATGTAACATTCTGTATATTGGGAAAACCAGCCATCGTATCAAGAACAGAATTATTGAACATAGAAGCGCTATTCATTGCCTGTCACTCCAGATACCTCTTCTGAGCCACTTGTTAGAGGCATAACATGGGTTGCATGACCTGAAATTTCTTGTGTTGAAATAAGTACGGCCACACTGTGAGGTGGAAATGTGAATAAAACCCTATTTAGGTTAGAACAGAGACTGATCTACATGTTTGGTACATTACAACCCAGAGGTCTCAATCAAGAAACGGACCCGTCAGTTTTCTTGTGATGCCATATTTGGGATAAAGTTTTCTATACTATGATTCCTTTTTAAAGTTTTCTATACTTTTTTATGCAACAAAGCTTGTCTAGATTTTTGTTTACATGTAACAACAGGATTCACAGGTATGGTTTCTCTGTTGCAATCATTATTTTTTTATGGGTATAACTGTTTTTAAGGATACCCTCATTTCTTTCATTTCCATTTGTATTTATGTCAATTTATCATATTTATTTATTTATTTACATTTTCTTATATACCGCGCTATTCAACATCAGCGCGGTTCACATGATACACAAAACTTGCACATTACATTGACATTTATATATTTTTATTATCTTCCTTTGTTGTTGCTTTTATTTTATTTTATCTTTTTAAGGATGTTCTTTGATATTTATTGTGATATGGCATATCCTTTACATTCTTAACTGTTTTATGTACTTTTTAACTGTTGAGTATGTTTCTAAAGTGGCATCAAGATGATTTACATATGTCAATATGTCAGAACCATGGCTGGTGGGCTAGTTTGGGCCATAACCCCTGGTACAGATGGGTACCACTGGAATGAAACCTATTTTATATATATATATATATAGATAGATAGATAGATATATTTTTTGATATATATATATATCCTCTATGTGGGCCATTCAGTACAGCAAATAGCGGAGATGGACATCCGAATTGGATGGACATCCGAATTGGATGTCCATCCCTGCTTTTCGCTCCTCTGCCATCCCCGCCTAATGCCTCCTCTTACGAACTGCGCGTTTGTATGAGGAGGCTTAGATCGGGGTGGGAGGGGGCGTTTTCGAGGCAGAACGAGGGTGGAGCTTGGGTGAGCCGCCATCCCGGACGTACAGGGCCAATTCAGAGGTCAGCCCTGTATGTCAAGGCCGTAAACTTAGATGGGGGACTTATTCCACCAAAGAGGTGGAATGTCCCCCTGGACATCGGGGGATCATGCTGCTAGGCCAAGAAAAAAAAGGTAGGGGTGCAGGAATATCCCCACAGTCGGATCCTGGCCATGGGAGACCGGATCGAGGATCCAGCTGCAGGGAAAGAACTAAATCAATGTAAACCGCACTGATGCAGAATAGCGCGGTATATAAGAGAATGTAAATAAATAAAATAAATAAATAAAATCGGTGGCTGCTGGCATTCGTGGCTCCTGAATGGAGCCACAATGCCATGGCAATGGGACGTCATGGCACTGTGGCTCCATTGAGGAACCTGACTGAGGTAGCTGGGGATCTGCTGGGCATGCAGGCCAATCAGAATAGGGGCTCGACCTTCACATTCAGGCTGTAGGTATGATTCTGATCCAATGGGCACATCTAGCCCCTACGGGATCAGAATCGGGTCTAACTCTGAGCAACCAACTTCTGGTTGGCTGCACAGGGGGGGCTGGACGGCCAAATCAGAATGTGCTTCCACATGCATACGTTGCACTTTTGTGCAATTTTATTGATAGATGGTTGATAACCATTTTTTGAACCGGGGGACAATCTTGTTTGCTTTGTTTTTATTTGATGTTTTTTTTTATCTAAAGTTTTTATTTATTGCATTTATATATGTTTTATCCATCTTTGGTTACTTTTACACATATATGTAATTGAATAATACTTTTATTGTTGTGTAACACATTTTAATCTGGTCTTCTACACTACTTTTTATAGTCCATATTAATCATGTTAAGTTGATATGGCATAGTGCTGATTCACTTTGTAATGTCCTTTTAATGACGTGCTTTTATTTTCATTTTACATATTGTCCCCTCATGGGCAACGATCAGTCCACCTATCCATCAGATTGATTATTTACAATAGCTCTTTGTACAGTAGATCCGCTATCATGCCAGCACATGGCTGTGTTTGACAATCTCCTAACAATTGGGCAAGCGGTCGTAGATAACAGTGCATCATGGCCAGCTAGTGAGTTTACACTATTGTTTTGTATCAGGCCAGCTAGTGAGTTCACACTGTCGTTTAGTGCCTGAAATATGACAATGTTAATCTTTTATAATGTGGCTCGATACACTTCCTCACCCATACCTTCAGATGATTAATTATATTGGGAAACATCATCCAATATTGTTTTTTACATACCATTGCTTCATTGTGCCGTTTTCAGACTAGGTTGAGTGCCTTAATGTTCCCCCTTTTTTTTATGACATTATTAACTTCCCATCGACATCTGAGCTTTTTTAAGCCCAGAGCTTGGCCTATAATAATTCCCACAAAGGCTAATTAAAGCTACACTTTTTTTCCACTATGTTTGGTTATGATATTGTGAACAGCAAAGCTACACCAGACATCAGCCTCCTTTTGGCTATCTGACATCAAGCCAAATTGGCACCCTAGCCAGCATTCTTCTTGTTTCACAAATGTTTAAGTCCTCGACGGTAAACTCTTTCTATGCACAGCACCACTGGACGACTTGTGAAGTTCCTCCTATCTCTTGTGCCTTCACATTAAGCATAGTTACTCACCTCTAACAGGTGATCTCCGGGAACAGCAGGAATTTAGTCCTCACATATGGGTATCGTCGGTACCGACGGAGCCTGCGCGGGAACGCTCCCCAGAGTCCAATTAGAAACTTTTGGGAGCATCCCACAGCACCTGTGTGCTGCCTTCCCGCCTTTCCCAACTGCCTCTCTCCAGTTGAGTTTTAAAGCTAAGACAAAGAGAGAGAGAGGGAAAGGGAAAGCGATAGATAGAGAAATACAACTCCTAGGGGAGGTGGGTGGGTTGTGAGGACTAAATTCCTGCTGTTCCTGGAGATCACCTGTTATAGGTGAGTAACTATGCTATCTCCAGGAACAAGCAGGAATGTAGTCATCACATATGGGGACTCCCTAGCTTTAGGTGCCAGGGAGAGACCCCAGAAGTTGTGTGTCCCTGAGAAGGGCTCTACTTCCCCCCATGGATCTCTGGCATCCTACCAGGGATGGTGGGTAGGAGTTGATTAGGTATGGAACAGGTGTTGGAGAACAGCCTGACCAAACAAGGCATCCCGGCGGGAGTCCTTGTCCAAGCAGTAATGAGCTGTGAAGGTATGAACCGAGGCCCAGGTGGCTGCTCGACAGATGTCGTTGATAGACACAGAGTGCAGATGAGCCACTGAGGCTGCCATGGCTCTCACATTGTGAGCTGTGACATGGCCCTCCAGAGAAAGGTTCTTACTCTGATAGGCGAAGGAAATACACTGAGCAATCAAGTTAGACAGTGTTCTCTTGGTGACTGGAAGTCCCAAATGAGAAGAATCAAAAGCAACAAAGAGTTCAGAGGACTTTCTATGTTGCTGTGTTCTTTGTAAGTAAAAGGCTAAAGCTCTTTTACAGTCCAAGGTATGAAGATTCCTCTCTGCATTTGATGCATGAGGCCTTGGAAAAAAAAACAGGTAGTTAGACCGCTTGGTTCAGATGAAAAGGCGAGACCACCTTTGGCATAAAGTGTGGATGAGTCCTAACGACTACCTTGTCATGATGGAACCTTGTATAAGGTGGATCAGCTACTAGCGCTTGCAACTCACTAATGCGGCGTGCTGATGTGATTGCAATGAAAAAGATAACCTTCCAAGAAAGGAATTTCAAGGAGGTAGTAGCTAAAGGTTCGAAAGGTGGCTTCATGAACTGCCCAAGAACCAGGTTTAAATCCCATGCCACCGGTGGTGGCCTAATGGGAGGCTTAGTTAGAAGAAGGCCTCTCATAAATCTTGCTATAAGAGGATGAGAGGAAATAGGCTGTCCATTTAAAGGCTTAAAGGAAGCTGCAGTAGCACTCAAATGGACTCTTACTGAATTAGTCTTAAGACCTGCATTGGATAAATGAAGGAGATACTCCAGCAATGATTCCAGAGGTATCGCAAGGGGGTTAAGACCCTTTTGCGAACACCATATGGTAAACCTTTTCCACTTGAAAGCATAAGAGCGTCTTGTGGAAGGTTTCCTGGAAACAAAAAGAATATCTTTTACTTGCTGAGGGAGATTAAGATCATGGAGATCTAGGCCTTCAGCAACCAAGCCCTGAGATGCAGAGACTGGGGATTGGGATGCCATAACATTCCGTCCTCCTGAGATAGGAGATCTGGAGCAGACCCTAACTCCAGGGAGGGAGCTTGAGAGAGATGTAGAAGCAGAGGGTACCACACTTGCCGTGGCCAATGTGGAGCTATGAGAATCATATGGCCTCTGTCTCTCTGACGCTTGAACAGGGTTTTGGGAATTAGGGGAATGGGTGGAAAGGCATACAGGAAGTCTTGACCCCAGTAAAGGAGGAAAGCATCCCTGGCCTGAGCCAGAATTCTGGAACAGAATTGGGGAAGTTTGGCATTCCACGGACTTGCAAAGAGGTCTATGTCCGGGGTTCCCGAAAGTTGAAAAATCCTGGCCACCTGGTCTGCATGCAGAGACTACTCGTGTGGAAGCAGAACTCGACTGAGTCTGTCTGCCCAAGAGTTTTGAATGCCTGGAAGATACACTGCCAGAAGATGAATCTGATGCTCTCTGGCGAGGGCCCATAGTCGCAAAGCTTCATTGCAAAGCGACAGAGAGCCTGTTCCCCCCTGCTTGTTCACACAGAACATGGCTACTTGATTGTCCGTATGAATGAGGACTGTCTTGTAGCTGAGCAGGGTGTGGAACACTTGCAGAGCAAGGAAGATTGCTCTGAGCTCCAAGAGATTGATATGTAGATGACTCTCCTGTGGAGACCAGGTGCCCTGGGTGGAGAGGTCTTGCAGATGAGCTTCCCAACCCATTGGAGAAGCATCTGTTTTGAGAGTTGCTTGGGGTAAGGGTTGTTGAAAAAGGGACCCCAGCAACAGGTTTTGAGTGGACTTCCACCACTAGAGGGACAAAATAAGGCGACTTGTGTTTGCTATTTTGTCTGACAGGCATCCTGATGCCTGGGTCCATTGAGTGGATAAAGTCCACTGGGCTGCCCTCATATGGAGGCGAGCATAGGGAACCACATGTACAGTAGATGCCATGTGGCCTAGTAGTTGTAACATTTCTCGAGCAGTTAGATGAGGCTTTAGCACTGCTTGAGAAGCTAACTGCACCATGTGAAGGCAGTGGGCCTGAGGGAGATAGGCCCTTGCCTTTCTGGTATCCAGCAAAGCTCTTATGAATTCTAAAGACTGAGTGGGAGTTAGACTGGATTTTGGGATGTTTATTACAAGACCCAAATACTGAAGGATACGCATTGTGCAGGATAGAGAAGTCCTGGCCTCTGACTCTGTTGGGGTTCGAATGAGCCAGTCGTCTAAGTAGGGGAAGACGAATATCCCTAGAGTGCAGAGAAATGCTGCTACTACAGCCATGCATTTCATGAACACCCTTGGTGCTGAGGCCAGGCCGAAAGGAAGCACCCTGTATTGGTAGTACTTTCCTTGAAAAAGGAACCGAAGGAACCTTCTGTGGGTTGGATGGATGAGGACATGGTGTACGCATCCTTGAGGTCTAGAGAACAACGCCAATCCTGACTCTGAAGGTATGGCAGCAGAGATCCGAGAGAAATCATCTTGAATTTCTCCTTGACAAGGAATTTGTTCAATTCTCTGAGGTCTAAGATGGGTCTGTAACCCCCTGTTTTCTTTGGGATAAGGAAATAAGGGGAGTAGAACCCTGTACCCTGCTGATGAATGGGTACTTCTTCTACTGCCCCTTGGGCAAGAAGGATAGCGACCTCTTGACCTAACAGGTCATTGAGAGAGGTCGGAGAATTGAACTGTCTTATTATTGTATGAGGGGGCGTGCTTGAAAAATGAAGCTTGTACCCCTCCCTTATGATGGAGTGTGTCCAATGCTCTGCTGTTATCTGCCCCCATCTGGGGGCAAAATGACATAACCTTCCTGGAATGGTGGAAGGCTCTGGTCCCCCAAGAGCCAGGAAGGTTGAGTTCTCTAGCTGAAAGTCAAAGGCCTTGTGGAGGCTGAGGCTGCTGGGCCGGCTGAGGCTTAGCAGTCTTTGCTTTCTTCTGTTTGGGTGGTTGCTGATCCTTCCTGACAAGCTGACCTGCCGAACGTGCCTGCTGAGCATAGGCAGGATAATATCTTTTCTTCTTAGAAAAGAATGGTTTCTTAAAAGATTTCTTTCTAGCGGGATCAGCTGTGGACCTGGATAATCTATCCAAGGTGAAGTTTTCAGCATCCATCCCATTGGCCTTTTCTTGCCAATCTCTACCAAACAGGATCTCACCAGTAGAAGGGATATTTCCCAATTTGTCTTGAACCCAGAGCTCTAGATCAGATGCCTGGAGCCAAGCAATTCTACGTGCACCTAAGGCAATAGCCGAGGTTCTGCTTATGCACTCAAGGCAGTCAAAGGCTACACGATTGTCAAATTTAGAAACATCTTGGGCATGTTTGACCAAAGTGAGAAAATCCTGTCTTCTATCTTCAGGAAGAATAGGACTTAAAGCTTCTAAATCATCTGTGACCTCCTTCAGAAACATTCCCATGTAGAGACTACAGGAACTGATCCTGGCAGAAAGCATGGAAGCTTGGAAGACACGACGTCCAAAAGCATCCAGAGTTCTGCACTCACGTCCTGGAGGATTAGAGGCATGCCTCTTTGCACTCTTGATCCTTCTCATAGCTGATTCCACTACAATAGAGTGGTGAGGAAGCTGAGTCTTTTGGAAACCAAGACAAGGAGGGACTCGATATATAGTATCCAGTCTGCAAGAATGAGGAGAGGTGGTAAGAGGTGTCTCCCACATCCTTAACATGAGATCATATAAAATCTCATGAATGGGCAAGATAGCTGACTCCTTAGGAGTTTTGGGATATTGTAGAATTTCCAACTCTTTGGCTCCTGGCTCTGTTTCAGGGGCCACTGTAATGGACAGACCACGAGCCACCTCCCTGATAAAATACTGGAAGGAAATATCCTCTGGAGGAGACATCCTGTGCTTAGAGGAGGAGGGCTCCTCTGGGAGAAGCATTCCTGCATCGACAGAACTATCAGAATCCTCAGATTCTTCTGAGGACTCGAAGTACCGTCTGTCCGGATGCTCTTTAAGAGCCCGATACCCGTACCGACCGAAGTCGGTACCGGGAGTAATTGGTACCGGGGTATCGGTACCGGGGTATCGGTACCGGAGGGCATCGGATGACTGGGTACCGGCAAAGCAGACACCGATGCCGATGTCGATGCTATCAGTACCTGTACCGATACCGATGCCGGTACTGGCTGAATTGTCTGTCGCGGTTCCGAGGGCATCGATGCCGCAAGGAGAGCCGCCAGACTGCGCTCAATAGCCAGGAATCTCTGGTCTATCGACGCTGCCGATGCCTGGATGTCGGTACCGGAGAAGACCGCTGGTACCCCAGAGCATGGCACCAGTAGTTCTGCTGAGGTCGAGGCCTCGAGTACATCCTGGAGCCCCGATAATGCTTTGGAAGCCGAAGCCTCCTGCCGGGGCAATTTTGCCGGTGCAGAATCCTCAAGGGCAACACCAGAGGCATCTCGATACTTAGAAGGAGATCTACCCTTTGAGGACCGGCTAGACTTATGTTTAGTTACCTGAGATCCACGGGAGGAAGAGGAAGCCCTGGAAGATGTCGAGGCCACCGAAGCTGCATCAGAGGGAAACAGGGTACTGAGCTTAGCAGCTTGGTTCTGCCGACCCCTTTTAGACATCATGGTGCAGGACATACAATCCGTGATGGAGTGGTCAGGACCTAAACATTTTAGACACCATTCATGAGTGTCGGTGACGGAAATGGTACCACCACACTTGGTGCACTTTTTGAAACCTGAGGCAGGTTTCTCCATTGTAAGAAAACGTTTTTGGGCCTAAGGCCCAAAAAGGTGTGTGCACCTGAAGAAAAATAGGAAAAAAACCCGTAGTATATATATATATATTTTTTTTTAAACATAAAATAATAAGAAAAAAACGGCGGTACCGGTAAAGCATCGAGGAAGGCAGACGCGACCACAAAAAAGAAAGAAATAAAGAAGAATTCTTCTGCGGTGACAGGAACGACGACCTGCTGGCTCCGCGGAAAAAGAAGAACTGGAGAGAGGCAGTTGGGAAAGGCGGGAAGGCAGCACGCAGGCGCTGTGGTATGCTCCCAAAAGCTTTCTAATTGGACACTGGGGAGCAGGGCCGGATTTACCTATACGCCATGTACGCCATGGCGTAGGGCCCACAGCCGGCAGGGGCCCACAAAAAAAGAACAAGTTAATTTTTTTTAATACAATTTTTTAAAAAACCTGCTGGCTGCCGCCGCGGGGCCCCCTCTGCTGCCGTGGCAGCACCGACTGACCCGCGGGGGCCCCCTCTACAAGCTGGCCGTCGGTTCGTTCCTCCCTCCCTCCCTCCGTGCAGGGTGCAGGCTGCAGGCTGTGAGAGACGCGAAAGGAGAGTGTCTCCTCGCGTCTCTGTTAAGCCCGCAGGGGCTGAGGAGACACTCTCCCTTCGCGCCTCTCACAGCGTGCACGGAGGGAGGGATCGACGGAGTCAGCTTGCAGAGGGGGCCCCCGCGGGTCAGTCCGTGCTGCATAGCAGGTTTTTTTTTTAAATTAAATTTTACTTTAGGCTGGGGGGGGTAGGACTGGTAATGGGCTATGGGGGGGGTAGGACTGGTAATGGGCTATTGGGGGGGCTGGGGCTGGAAATGGGCTGGGGGGGTGTTAAGGCTAGAGGTGGGCTGATGGGGTTAGGACTGGTAATGGACTGTGGGCTGTTGGGGGGGGCTTAGAACTGGCAATGGGCTTTGGGGGGGTTAAGACTGGTAATGGGCTGTGGGCTGATGGGGGCTGTCTGATAATGGGCTATGGGGGGGCTAGGACTGGAAATGGGCTGGGGGGTTAAGACTGGAGGTGGGCTGATGGGGTTAGGACTGGGAATGGGCTGTTGGGGGGGTTAGAACTGGTAAATGGCTTGGGGGGGGTGAATACTGGTCATGGGATGTGGGATGTTGGGGTTGTCTGGTAGTGGGCTGAGGGGGGTGGTCTGGTAATGGGCTGTGGGCTGATGGGGGTTGTCTGGTAATGGGCTATGGGGGGGCTAGGACTGGAAATGGGCTGGGGGGTTAAAACTGGAGGTGGGCTGATGGGGTTAGGACTGGTAATGGGCTGTGGGCTGATGGGGGGGTAGGACTGGCAATGGGCTATGGGGGGCTGAATGGAAATGGGTTGATGGGGTTAGGACTGGAAGCGGGCTGATGGGGGGTTAGGACTGGTAATGGGTTATAGGGGGGCTTAAACTGAAAATGGGGTGATGGGGGGTTAAGGACTGTAAGTGGGTTGATGGGGGGGCTAGGACTGGTATTGGGTTGGGGGGTTGCTAGGACTGGAAATGGGCTGATGGGTGGCTAGGACTGGAAATGGGCTGATGCAGGGACTAGAAGGGAATGGATGCTGGGTGAGGCTGGAACTAGAAGGGAGCTGATGTTGGGGGAGGATTAGAATGGGATGGGGCTGGAAGAGTAAAATGGAGAAGGGAAAAATATTTTGTGTGGGAGGGATAAAAAATCTACAATTGGCCGGGTATTGGGAGAGTAAGTGGGGATTGAGGATGGAGGGGTAAAATTTGAGTGGATGAAATAGGAATGAGGAAAGAGCAAAAGGAGAAAGATTAGTATGTTAAAGCAGATGTAGAGAGAGAATGGAAAAAAATCTAGAAGAGAGAAGAAAGGACAAATGGACAGCAGACGATGGAGAGTTAGCAGAAGACACGAAGAAACCAGAAGAAAGTGGCTGGAGCAATTGCAGCTGAAAAAAATGCACAAAAGGTAGAAAAATATCTCTTTATTTTGAATTTATTAATTGGAATATGTCAGCTCTGGTAAATGTGCATCATTAACGTCTGCGCTTTGTTTAGTACAAGAGCAAATTAATGTATAGTTTTATTTCTACAGTGTTGTACATTCCAAGTTTGGCTTTTGGGATTCCCAGTTTAATTATTGTCTTCCTGTTTCTAAACTGTGATTACTTGTTTGGTGATGGTCTATGTTCTGCATGTGTAACTGAGCTGAGGTGTTCTGTTTATATAATTCCTATTTGACATTGCCACTTGTTCTCTTTCCCCAGTAGGTCATGTATTGTTGTTCTCTGAAATGTATTGGTTTAATATTTGCAGTGTTACCTTTTGATTGGTAGAGTATGGTGCTTTGTGAGTCCTGGTAGTGCTGTTAGGATACGGCGGGTTTACTATGGGTTCTAAATGGGCAGTGTTTGTAGTAGTTCCTAATGTGTCTGGCAGTTGGCACTGGATTATAGTAATGTATAAATCTTTTAGTCTTTCTTTATCCATACACTCATTAAGAGGCACGTTTACTAAAAGTTAGTATATGGTAACATTATGCAAATATTTATGCAAATGAGGCCCCGCACCCCCCTTGGGCCGCCCCTGCTGGGGGCCCACAATTTTTGTTGGCGTAGGGCCTCACTCAAGGTAAATCCGGCCCTGCTGGGGAGCGTTCCCGCGCAGGCTCCGTCGGTACCGACGATACCCATATGTGATGACTACATTCCTGCTTGTTCCTGGAGATTATAATTTCCCTGCTTTGAGTTACTTTTGATTGGTTTACAATTCAAGCAACACCATAAAAATCATATATAGATAAGGACACATGGATAAATGTGATTGTCACAAATTTTAGATACATCCTTATTTGGCTATTTTCAAGTGTATAAATTGTTTACACTTGTGGGATCCTCAGATTGGCTTCTTTTTGCATGTTAACAGAGAGTTTATTATTACTAGTATGTAATTCTCATATAGATTCCTTTAACGACCTTTTGTGATTATCACTGCCAATTGTACTTTTGCCTTTAGGTGATATACTGTCAAATTTGTTTGCCATACAGTTGTTTGTGAGTATGTCATTAATTAATCATTCATTCACATGAGTTCTCATTATAGCTCTGCACATTTGATTTTTTAATCTTTTGACTCCAATGTTGGAATACATTTAATTATATATTATAGTTACTTTACTTACTATAGACATTTTATGTGGTTACTTATTCACATATTAGTTAATTTATAATTCTTTTATACATAATTTCTATAACTGAACTCCATTTTATCTGACTTCTGATTCATTTATATACAGGGTGGCCCAAAAAAAGTGAGAACATCTTGTAGCATATAAGTTATTTAAAAATTCAAAAAGACAGTTGTAAACGATTGACAAATTAAAAAAACAAAGATGGCGACGGAAATTGTCGAAATAAAGACGTTATATAGCTAAAAAAGATAAATAAGTAAACTATTTAAGCTTTTAATTTATGAAATGTTCTCACTTTTTTGGGCCACCCTGTATATATATTGCTTTTTTATATATGTTTATGTATACTTTTTAACTGTTTAAAATCATAATAATAACAATAATAATCATGATAAATTTGTTTGTCTTAGAAGTCTAAGTCCCCTGAAGAAGGTCTCCTGGCCGAAACACGTGTCAGGCTGACCTCGGTTCAATAAATTGTTCCTTCCACAGTGGTACTGTGTCCGGCTTGTCTTGTGCCTGCTATCGCTGCAGCAGGGATGTTCTCCTTGGTTTGTGGAGCTGGTAAGAACATATTCAAGCCATGAGTATGGAGCTTTGGAAGCACCACTTTCTGAAGGAGTTCAATGTCGGTGTCTCCCTAACTTGGGGGCATCAAAGAATGAGTCATGGGGCTCTTGATCCTCTTAAGAGTGGACTCTCCACAAAGGAGTGGTGTAGGAGCTCAGGCTTCTAAACCCAGGAGCTTTTTGTACATCAAATCTAGCCTCCTACTGACCAGTGGCATTGTGAGGGGGTTCTCTCACATCCTGAGCTGTATCCAGTGTAGCATGCAGTGCACTGGCATCATCATTGCTTCCTTAGGGATCGAAGAATATTGTAGGATCTCCAACTCATCCACCCTGGGATCATCCTCTGTCTCCAGTGAAAATGGAATGGCTTTCGCCATAACCCTTACGAAGTCCTGGAAGGACATGTCCTCTGGAGGAGACTTTCATCTTTTGTATGGAGGGGAGAGGTCTGACAGGAGCTCAGGAGACCTCCCCTCCGACAAGTTCTCCGATTCCACATTGGTCAACCAGCCATCAGTCAGACTCTGAAGGGAAGTTGAAGTACCTCAGACCCTGCCTGGAGCTCCCTCCTGCCCTGAGAAGAGTGAGAGCTTCTACAGTACTGGTGATGCATTGAGGACTTCCAAGGTTTCATCAGGTCAATGGAACCCGAGACTAAGAGGTAGACAGCCCCATGGGGAACTGGTGTCAGATCTCTTCGATGCCTCAACATTGATGCCTCCATAGGCAGAGTGTGACTCTTGAGGATAGGCGGCACAACACTCGATTCTGATGCCGTAGGCACCGGGGCACCAGTCAGCTGGTTCTCCAGCAGTGACGCAATGCAGACTTTGAGTGCCTGAGGGATGCATTTCTCAATGGCTGCTGATTCCAAAGGCCTCGGGGCATGAGTAGCTTCGACCAATGTCTCCGGCATCCATGCTGGGGTATCGGCATGGTCTTGGAAACCTGTTGGTGCCCCTCTAAAATCCTGGAGGTTGAAGGGTCTTCCCTCTGAAACACCTCGATGGGCCACTCGCACCACTCCACTTGGAAGGGCTCCTGTGCACCCAAGCCTTCAACCAGTGCTCGGATGGATCCCCCTTCGATGTCATGGAGACGAGGTTGAATCTTTTCTCAACTCCAGATGGAGACTGACCAATGGCTAATGCTCTGGGGCACTGTGGATTCTTGGCTCTGACTTGAGCCCGAGAAGATCTTGATGTCCATGCACCCTTGGTAAATTCCTGGGAAGCCATTGAGACCGCCAAAGACATTGAATCAGACCACTAACCTATCCTTGTCATCCGCAAGCACAAATTACAAGAGGGTTGGTGAGCAGGACCCAGGCAATGGAGACACCCTTGGGTGGCCTGACACACTTGGTGCACTTCTTGAACCCACTGGCCAGTTTCTGGGACATGTCCAGGAAAATGGCCATGGAAAAATCAAATGGCTCGATGGTGACCACAGGCTTGGTTGGGCCACAGCGAGAACCACCAAAGAAAAGGAAACTTAACCAAAAGGTAAAGGAACGGATGAAAGAATTGCGAATGACAGAACCAACGCAACTGATGGCAGGCACTAACACGAACACCAACAGGATACTTGTTCAGGAAAGCCCCAAAGGAGAAAAACACGTGTTTACCAGCGGAGGACCAAATCAATATCCGAGGGGCTCTGTGGAAAAAGAAAGGCTGGAGAAGATGGCACCCAATAGAAGCTGGGGAGCATTTTTGCACCCGATTCTGTCAGACTTACTCCCTGCTTGTCCACAGAGAAAGCGTAGTTATTCACCTGTAACAGGTGATCTCCGGGAAAAGCAGGAATTAAGTCTTCACATATGGGTATCGTCGGTACCGACGGAGCCCACGAGGGAACGCTCCCCAGCGTCCAATAGGAAAGCTTTTGGGAGCATCCCACAACGCATGCGTGCTGCCTTCCCGCCTCTGTACCTCTCTCACTTCAGTTGAGTTTATAGCTGAGACCAAAGGAGAGAAGTAGAGAAAGAGAGAGAGAGAGACAACTCCTAGGGGAGGTGGGTGGGTTGTGAAGACTAAATTCCTGCTGTTCCCGGAGCTCACCTGCTACAGGTGAGTAACTACGCTATCTCCAGGAACAAGCAGGAATGTAGTCTTCACATATGGGGACTCCCCAGCTGAAAAGATGCCAAGGGGTGACCCCAGCTAGCTGTGAACCCAGGTGAGATGGGTCATGCTTCCTCCTATGAACCTTAGGCATCCAAACTGTGGATGGTGGGTAGGAGTTGTATTAAGTATGGAAGAGATGTTGTAGAACAGCCTGGCCAAACGAGGCATCCTGATGAGAGTCCTTGTCTAAGCAATAGTGGGCTGTGTAGGTATGTACCAAAGTCCAAGTGGCTGCTTTGCAGATGTCATCAATAGAGACCGGAAAAATACAATAAACTCTGTATAGCAACTAGAAAGTAATACTAGTCAAACTCTGGACTGACGATACTTATATTACTTAAACTTTAAACATGTTTAAAAATTCTCGTCGAGTAGCCGCGTGGTCTCAGTATCCATGGGCTAACGTCAGCTAACTGACTTATTGCCCGAGAAGTAACATCAAAGACCACCACAATGCAGCTCACGGATTTTTTATATAACAATGTTGGACAGTGAAAAATTCTTTGCTTTAAATATCTTTCCCAACATTAAATAATGAAAAAAATGTTTAGCTTTGAATGTCTTTCTCAAAATGCTTAGCTTTAGATGGCTTTCCCAACGCTGTCAGGCACTAGGCGTTTCACCAATCAAGGTTTCATCAGGGGAGATAGCTAAGCCCTAAAACATAAAAACAGATCCTTTAGACTTATACTTTCATCACAAGAAAGCTTCAATATATAAAGATGTATAGTGCAATTAATGTGAAAAATGTATCCATACCTCTTGCACACGCTGGCGTTCTATTCACAAAAATTGCTGAACTGCTAGGCGGTTGTAAAAAAACGCCACGCATGCGCAGTTTAAATAGGGTAAACTGTCAATGAATGGAGCACTAACAAACTGACGTCACACACAGGTTTCCCACTCTATCCTAGCATTCAAACCTGCTGGGATAACTGTCTGAAGCATGTATATCCAACGTTGTTCCACATACAATAAAGTCTGTTCCTTAGTTCGACCCTGCTGCGGTCTTAATATTTGAGTAATGCAGAAACAGCGTAAATCCTCAAAAGTGTGATGTAAAGACAAACAATGTTCAACAATAGGGGCCTCCAATCGCTGACACTTTAGTTTACTTTTATGTTCGTTCATACGAATTCTAAAAGAACGATTGGTTTTTCCCACGTATAGCAGGGAACAGGGGCATCTTATGCAATATACTACATTTGAGGATCCACAAGAAGTGTTAGCACGTAGCCGATAAGTGCATCCCTTATGTGTAAAACTAGTGCACTCCTGAGTGATTGAACAGACCGTGTATTCTCCACACCTCTTATGGCCACTGAAATCGAGCTCCTCCTCATCACCGGAACGTAAAACTGTCGGACTAAGTATATCTTTAAAGTTCTGTTGACGTTGCCACACACATCGTGTGTGGTAATGTTGCAAACTTGGTATAGTGGATAAAACATTCTTATGACGATTCAAGCTGCTTTGTAACTGCTTACTGTATGGAGAATAAGCCGTTATAAAATTCACACAGTCTGTTGCTGGCGACGAGTGACCCAGGGGATGAAGGAGCAGATCTCGATTAGAAAAACGCACTCTGGTATAAGCATCCTTAATAATTTTCCTCGGGTATCCCCGCTGATAAAAGTTATGCCGCAACTGGGCTGACTGTTGTTTAAATTCATCCACAGTACTACAATTACGCCGGTACTGAATGAACTGTGAAAAAGGCAAGCTGTTGCGTAGCTGTACTGGGTGAGCACTTGAATAGTGCAAAAGAGTGTTTTTATCAGAATCTTTACAATGTATGGAGGTATTCCAACCCGTCTGAGTTTTCCGTACTATAACATCCAAAAATGAAATCTGAGTCTCATGATAAGTCAGCGTGAACTTAATGTTCGATTCACAAGAATTCAACCAGTCAAAAAAACTCTGTAAAGACCTATTCCCTTGCCATATGACAAAAATGTCATCAAAGTATCGCTTCCATACTTTCAGTGACTCTGAATAAGGAGAATGTTGAATCCATCGAAGCTCAAAATTCTGCATGTAAAGATTAGCCACAGAGGGGGCACACGTGGCCCCCATGGCTACCCCAGAAATCTGATGATACAGTTGTTGTTCAAATGCAAAAAAATTGTTGTATAAAGTAAACTCTGCTAGTGTAGACAAAAATCTCAATAAAGACTCAAGACAAGTCACCCCTGCTTCGAAGGGCTTCCATGACCACCTCATGAGCCTGTGTTTGAGGGATTACTGTGTATAAAGAGGTTACATCCAAAGTCACCAAAATCACATCAGCGGCAACTGTCAAATATTCATAATCATGTAGAATGTTTAAAAAACGGGTCGTATCTTTGATGTAGGATGGTATACAGGTCATTAAAGGTCTTAAATAAGAATCCAGATACATTGATAGAGGCTCCAGCAGTGATCCTCGAGTAGATACTATCGGGCGGCCTGGAGGCCACTGCAAATCTTTATGTATTTTAGGAACTAAGTAAAACTTAGACTTAATCGGATCTACAGGATTAAGAAACTGATACTCTTTTTAGAAATCAGCTTGGCCTGAAGAGCCGCCTTAGTCAGCTGTTGAATACGATCTTGAAGTGATGTTGTGGGGTCTACATTAAGTATGGTGTACATCGTCTGATCCCCCAGTTGACGATAGGCTTCTTCACAATACTGCTGTCTACTCCAGATCACTAATGCGCCCCCCTTATCTGCTCTCTTTATTACTAAATCTAAGCGGGACCGAAGTTCCCGCAACGCACTCCTTTCCATTGGAGTCAAGGATGTACGAAAACTTTTTTGAGTGTTAACAGCTTGTTGCATATCCTGTATTATTAAATCAAGATATAGGAGTAAGGAGGGGTGTATTGGGCCCGGAGGAGTCCACTTAGATTTTAAAGGCAATGCCACCCGTCCATATTGTAAACCTTCCAATGGTGCTTCAGAATCTGGTCTAAGCGATACTTGTTCCTCAAAAAATATTTTCAAATGTAATTTCCTTATAAAATTTTCCAAATCCACTCGGAACCTAAAAATATCGAATTTTAAAGAGGGGACAAAAGATAACCCCTTCTCCAAAACTGCACTTATCCCTTCGGTAACTTCCAATCCCGATACATTAATTACTAAAGAATTTAAACTTTGCGCCGGGATTGTTCCCCTCGCGCAGTCTTTCCCCAGGTGTCATCAGGGGCGGCCCAAGGGGGGTGCGGGGCCATGTGCGGAGACTCGGTGCGGGGCCTCATTTGCATAAGTGGCCTTATTTGCATAAATATTTGCATAATGTTACCATACACTAACTTTTAGTAAACATGTCTCTTAATGAGTGTATGGATAAAGAAAGACTAAAAGATTTCTACATTACTATAATCCAGTGCCAACCGCCAGGCACATTAGGAACTACTACAAACGCTGCCCATTTAGAACCCATAGCAAACCCGCTGTATCCTGACAGCATTACCAGGACTCACAAAGCACCAGTCCCTACCTATCAAAAGGAAACACTGCAAATATTAAACCAGTACATTTCAGAGAATACTGGGGAAAGAGAACAAGTGGCAATGTCAAATAGGAATTACATAAACAGAATACCTCAGCTCAGTTACACATGCAGAACATAGACCATCACCAAACAAGGAATCGCAATTTAGAAACAGGAAGGCAATAATTTAAACTGGGAACCCCAAAAGCCAAACTTGGAATGTACAACAACACTGTAGAAATAAAACTATAAATCAATTTCCTCTTGTACCAAACAAAGCGCAGACGTTAATGATGCACATTTCCCAGAACTTTCATATTCCAGTTAATAAATTCAAAATAAAGAGATATATTTCTACCTTTTGTGCATTTTTTTTCAGTTGCAATTGCTCCAGCCACTTTCTTCTGGTTTCTTCATGTTTTCTGCTAACTCTCCATCGTCTGCTGTCCATTTGTCCTTTCTTCTCTCTTCTAGTTTTCTTTCCATCCTCTCTCTCTACATCTGCTTTAACATACTAATCTTTATCCTTTTGCTCTTTCCTCATTCTTATTTCATCCACACAAATTTTACCCCTCCATCCTCAATCCCCACTTACTCTCCCAATACCCGGCCAATTGTAGATTTTTCATCCCTCCCACACAAAATATTTTTCCCCTCTCCATTTTACTCTCCCAGCCCCATCCCATTCTAATCCTCCCCCAACATCAGCTCCCTTCTAGTTCCAGTCTCACCCAGCATCCATTCCCTTCTAGTCCCTGCATCAGCCCATTTCCAGTCCTAGCCCCCCATCAACCCATTTCCAGTCCTAGCTCCCCCATCCATTTTCAGTCTGAGTCCCTTCATCAGCTCATTTCCAATCCTAGCCCCCCATCAGCCCATTTCTAGTCATTTCCTAGCCCCACCATCAGCCCATGTCAAATCCTAGCTCCCCTCCACTCAGCCCAATTCCAGTCCAAGCCCCCCCATGAGCCTACTTCCAGTTCTAGCCCCTCCATGAGTCCATTTCAATTCAAGCCCCCACCACAGCCCATTTCCAATCTTAGCTCCCCCCAACAGCCCATTTCCAGTCCTATCCTAGCTGCCCCATCAGCCCATTTTCAGTTCTAGCTCCCTTCCCTCACAGCCCATTTCCATTCCAAGCTCCCTCCCCATCAGCTATTTGCAGTTCAAGCCTCCCCGTCCACTCAGTCCATTTCCAGTCATAGCAATCCCCCAACCCATTACCAGTCCTAGCCCCCCATCAACCCATTTTCAGTTTAAGCCCCCCCCTATAACCCATTACCAGTCCTAACCCCCCATCAGCCCACTTCCAGTCTTAACCCCATCAGCCCATTTCCAGTCAGCCCCCCATAGCCCATTGCCAGTCCTAACCCCCCCCCATCAGCCCACAGCCCATTACTAGTGCTAACCACATCAGCCCACCTCAAGTCCTAACCCCTCCCCATCAGCCCTTTTCCTGTCCTAGCGCCCCCATAGCCCATTAGCAGTCCTAACCCCCCCCCATAGCCCATTAGCAATCCTAACCCCCATCACCCTATTTCCAGACAGCCCCCATCAGCCCACAGCCCATTACCAGTCTTAACCCCCCCCAGCCCATTTCCAGTCCTAACCCCCCATCACCCCATTTCCAGTCAGCCTCCATCAACCCCCAGCCCATTACCAGTCTTAACCCCCCCAGCCCATTACCAGTCTTAACCCCCCCAGCCCATTTCCAGTCAGCCTCCATCAGCCCCAGCCCATTAGCAGTCTTAACCCCCCCCAGCCCATTTCCAGTACTAACCCCTCCCCAGCCCATTTACAGTCAGCCTCCATCAGCCCCAGCCCATTTCCAGTCCTAACCCCCCCTCCAGCCCATTTCCAGTCCTAACCCCCCCCCCAGCCCATTTCAATTCAGCCTCCATCAGTCCTAGCCCTTTTCCAGTCCTAACCCCCCCCCTTGCACATTTATAGTCCTAACCCCCCCCTTGCACATTTCCAGTCCTAACCCCCCCCCCTTGCACATTTCCAGTCCTAACCCCCCCCCCTTGCACATTTCCAGTCCTAACCCCCCCCCCTTGCACATTTCCAGTCCTAACCCCCCCCCCCCTTGCACATTTCCAGTCCTAACCCCCCATCACCCCATTTCCAGACAGCCTCCATCAGCCCCCCCCCTTCCCTTCCCTTCCCTTCCCTTCCGGCAAATTTAAAAACAAAAACCTGGCTCTAGCTGCTGCCGCGTCCGTCGCAGCAGCGGCAGAATGGCGTGTCCCGCGGGGCCCCCTCTCCACGTCGAGCCCTCTGCAAGGGCTTTCAGATTCGCGAAGGGAGAGTGCTCCCTCGCGTCTCTGTAAAGCCCGCAGGGGCTAATGGGAAATTTCCCATCAGCCCCTCGCGTCTAAAGGGGCTGATGGGAAATTTCCCATTAGCCCCTGCGGGCTTTACAGAGACGCGAGGGAGCACAACTCTCCCTTCGCGAATCTGAAAGCCCTTGCAGAGGGCTCGAAGAGGAGAAGGGGCCCCGCGGGACACGCCATTCTGCCGCTGCTGCGACGGACGCGGCAGCGGCAGCAGCTAGAGCCAGGTTTTTGTTTTTAAATGTAATTTAAAAAAAAGCAGAATGTTCTTTGCGCGGGGCCCCCTGAAACGCGGGGCCCTGTGCAAAAAACATTCTTGCTCAATGGACGGGCCGGCCCTGGGTGTCATTCACCTTTTTCTTCTTTTCTTTGTTGGAATCCTCTAAAAAATCCTTACGTCGAGGTGCCCCTTCCGAATCCGTGGAGGCAGTATCCTCTGAGGTATTATCAAAAGTAACCTGTTTCTGCTTTCCCGATGGTTTACGCTTGATGTTCATCCAGGGATAGACATAACCTTTCGTGTAGTCAGTATAATCACGGCGTAGCTTTTTCTCTTTAATTTGTTTTACTTCTTCATGTAACGTGGATAGTTGGGCTTTCATCGAGGTGGTTTTGTTCTCATAGATGTCCGCTGTTTCCTCAGTTTTAAGTGATGTTGATAAGGTGTCTATTTCCTTAGTAAGATTATCTAAATGTTGTTGCGTGGTTTCTACTATATGAACCATTAAATCCATTGAGCATTTGTTTAAAATCAAATTCCATTTGGTGACAAAACCCGTGTCCGACACAAACATTCTCGGCTCCTTATATACTCTTAATCCCCGTGGTATCTGACGTCTTCGTAAATATTCAATGAGTGATAACCGGTGTAACTCCATACGTACTTTCTTCTTCTGAAGTTTCAACAGATCTTCCCAACTAGGTGAATCTAGTGAACATGCTCCATCTTGTCCCAATGAAAAAGGGGTGGATACTTTACACAAATTGGAAACAAATTCCTCTGAAAACTAAAAATGTCTTCTTTAAATTGACCTTCCATTGATGTGGATCACAACTTGCTCAATCGGTCTTCTTTCACAGAGTAGTTAAATCCAGAAAAATACAATAAACTCTGTATAGCAACTAGAAAGTAATACTAGTCAAACTCTGGACTGACGATACTCATATTACTTAAACTTTAAACATGTTTAAAAATTCTCGTTGAGTAGCTGCGTGGTCTCAGTATCCATGGGCTAACGTCAGCTACCTGACTTATTGCCCGAGAAGTAACATCAAAGACCACCACAATGCAGCTCCCGGATTTTTTATATAACAATGTTGGACAGTGAAAAGTTCTTTGCTTTAAATATCTTTCCCAACATTAAATAATGAAAAAAATGCTTAGCTTTGAATGACTTTCTCAAAATGCTTAGCTTTAGATGGCTTTCCCAACGCTGTCAGGCACTAGGCGTTTCACCAATCAAGGTTTCATCAGGGGAGATAGCTAAGCCCTAAAACATAAAAACAGATCCTTTAGACTTATACTTTCATCACAAGAAAGCTTCAATATATAAAGATGTATAGCGCAATTAATGTGAAAAATGTATCCATACCTCTTGCACACGCTGGCGTTCTATTCACAAAAATTGCTGAACTGCTAAGCGGTTGTAAAAAAACGCCACGCATGCGCAGTTTAAATAGGGTAAACTGTCAATGAATGGAGCACTAACAAACTGACGTCACACACAGGTTTCCCACTCTATCCTAGCATTAAAACCTGCTGGGATAACTGTCTGAAGCATGTATATCCAACGTTGTTCCACATACAATAAAGTCTGTTCCTTAGTTCGACCCTGCTGCGGTCTTAATATTTGAGTAATGCAGAAACAGCGTAAATCCTCAAAAGTGTGATGTAAAGACAAACAATGTTCAACAATAGGGGCCTCCAATTGCTGACACTTTAGTTTACTTTTATGTTCGTTCATACGAATTCTAAAAGAATGATTGGTTTTTCCCATGTATAGCAGGGAACAGGGGCATCTTATGCAATATACTACATTTGAGGATCCACAAGAAGTGTTAGCACGTAGCTGATAAGTGCGTCCCTTATGTGTAAAACTAGTGCACTCCTGAGTGATTGAACAGACTGTGCAAGGAGTGCGTTGCGGGAACTTCGGTCCCGCTTAGATTTAGTAATAAAGAGAGCAGATAAGGGGGGCGCAATATTGATCTGCAGTATTGTGAAGAAGCCTATCGTCAACTGGGGATCAGACGGTGTACACCATACTTAATGTAGACCCCACAACATCACTTCAAGATCGTATTCAACAGCTGACTAAGGCAGCTCTTCAGGCCAAGCTGATTTCTAAAAAAGAGTATCAGTTTCTTAATCCTGTAGATCCGATTAAGTCTAAGTTTTACTTAGTTCCTAAAATACATAAAGATTTGCATTTGCAGAGATATGGTATAATAGTTTATTGTACTTTCAAAGTAAGCATTTATTTTTTTTGCATTTAATTAAAACATAAAGAAATTCAATTTGTTATCAACTAAAATATAAGCACAGTTTTTTAATGGTCCATACAATATGTATGTTTTTATGCAATGATGAATTTTACATTATTGTTGGCACAAGATGTTTTGCGTTATGTACTACTTTATTTTGTTTTAATTATAATGAGCTCCTCTTTTTAATAAATGAGTTTTTTAAAGAATGCATTTTGTCCGCCAGGGTGCTCGGACAAATCTCCCCTGGGGTGGATACAATAATCAATCAGAAGGAGACCAGTATGAGCTCTTACCTTTGCAAGATCTTTCCCTGTCACAAATGGTTCTTATTCATAGTCCCTAAATTTGGGTTTCCTGCCTTTGCCCCTCACCTCAGCGAAAAGAAAAATTGGGGAATGTTGGGATATTTTGATATTTTAGGTTTATATTTCGGTTTAGGGATAGTTTTGCTCCTTCAGCTGCTATCTGTGACTGTAATCATGGCCTGCCTGCAGTTTGCACGATGAAGAAAAAAAAATGTCCTGTGGGCTAAGAAAGTATATGCTACAATACAGCCTTGCGGCCTGCTGTAGTCTGGAGGCCTTGCTTTGAGTAGAAGTACGCAAAGTCAGGCTCAGAGGAGAAATTCAGGTCTGCTCAGAGAATTAATTAGCAGAAAACATACTTTCAGCCTTGAAGAAAAAGAAAATGTAATTTAGCACCAGGAGATGAAAAGACCATAAACAGGCCAAGGAATGCAGGAAAGATTTGCTCCACAGCACAGATAAGAAGCACAATTAAGCAAAGACCAGAAGACCTTGAGAGCACCAGCTGTAGAAGGTAGCCCTAAGGCATAATTGGCATTATTCATGGGAGGGGGCCTCAGAGAAGGAGTTCTAGCAAAGTTTTCTTTCTTTGCAAGTAACTCTGATTTTCTGAGAATGACATCAGACTTCTAGAAGTTTTGTGACAGAGAATATCTATATAAGGGGATGGCTCCATAACTCATTGGGCAGTCTGCTCCCCAATTCCGGTAAGGGAAGTGGACTGTCCACCACCTTTCTCAGACAGAGTCTTTTGCTCTCTGCATTGGTGATTTATTTCGCTTTTGGTATACCAATAAAGAAGTTTTGCATCTGAGCAGAAGTTTGTCTTGAGTAATTTGTTGCTAATTGGTAATTGGTGATATCTAACAGTGAAAAAACAGTTGTTGTGGGATACAGGGCCCCACAATTTTCAAAAATGTTTTTTAAAAAATGAGCATTATAGCAATAGTATCTAGTAATCTGTGATAAGGAAGCTTATCATAGCTCAGGAAGGAGCTATAGGAAAGGTGAAGTGACTCTGAACAAGCAACCTGTCAGTTCTGGTAGAAATAAGAAAACAGAATTTTCCCATAAAAGACTACCAGTCCCAGAATGCACCAGGTTTCCAACAGCCATTAGAGGAGCTGAAGTGAGGAAACGTGTGTTCAATCAGGAGGGCTATGAGGTAATCCCTAAGCACTCATCTCAAAGGGCAGGGCCTGATTCAGCACAGCTGCGCTGTGTTAGGGAGGAGCACTCATCTAAGCAGAATAAAGGTAGAGTTTATTCTACAGAGAATTATCCTGAGGATCATCATCATCAGAAGCAGAAGCCAAACCGGACGGACAGAGAGGGAAAGAAACCCTTTGGAAGAAAGAGGAGAAAAGCCTTTGAGAGGTCTAGAAGAGTCCAGAGCAGTACGTATACTGGGAGGCATTCCAAGGGCCAGCATACACCATTGGACTGGGGAAAGCCAGAGGAATGGTGCTGCAGAGCTAGGAATCTCCAGACGGTACCTGTGAGGGAAACGGCTGCACGTGGAAGGGACCCTAAGACCCGTGCCAGAAGGTATGTGAAGAGAGATCCAATGTCCAGGGATCTGGATTGGAAGGCTGGACATAAGAACTGGACTACATACTGGCCAGGCTATATAGAGAGGAACTCTAACAGCAATGGAAGCTCAGGTATGAACACTGATCTATGCCCTAGCTATAACCTTGAAAGACAGCAGGGAAACAAGTATTCTCCTGAAAGTGCTCCATTGAGAGATTCATCTGTGCCAATCCATGATATTGAACCCATGCTTGTTGAAGAAGGGGAAATGATAGCAGATGAAGATTCTGTTTACATGGACTGCTCTCTGTCTAAACTCCTTTGGTAACTTTCTGTTATAAAGTACAGCAACCATCACAAAGAAATACAAACTTGTTCTTTAATCTACTCAGGAAAGCTCCTGAAGCAGGATTTGACCCACGCAGTAGAAAGCAAGCCAGCTAAGGGGTTTCAGCTGGATAACTGCTAGCAATTGAGCCTTACCTAATTGCTTGTGAGCTAGGAGAGAATCACTTCTGAAACTATGTGGGAAGATATAAGAAGTTAACCTGAAAAGAACAGTTTTTTTTCTTTCTTTGTGGCTTTTGGTTTGTTGTTTCATACTTGCTAAGAGGATATTAGCTAAGCCTACAGAAAAGACCAGTTTGTTATCAACCAGGTCTTATTTCTTTTGCTTTTGATTGCCTGATAAGTTAAAATGTTGTTTTCCTTATTTTGTTTTTTCCAAATTTAACACTGAAAGCAAGTAACCTGATTTATGTGCTACCAAGCATATCTGTGTTGGGAGAAATAACCCCATAAATAAATATCTTATTGGCTTTACCCAAAAGCACAACTAATTATTGTGAGCAGCTGTGTCTGGTGTGAATGAACTGCATTGCCCACAATACCTTGCAAATCATATAGATATATGCACTTGCCAAGACTGTGAAGATTCTCACCCAGGCAGCCGTCTGACAAATCTTAAAGGCTCTTTAATATAATTGGTTTTTAAAATATTATTTTTGTTTAATAATCAGTTAGCCTTTGTTATAATTGAAGCTCCTCCTTTGCCTGGCTTATATTGTATTCATTTTCCAAGATAAGATAAAATTTTGCAAAAACACCCTTTCATGCAAATTTCCGTGTTGATGTTGGCACAAATATAGTTGTGATATATGTTTTTCTTTTAGATTATTAAGCCATTGATAATTTGGTTTCTCATTTTTAACTTTTTATTTCAGTGGTCAATGTCCTTCATTTATAAGGAAGTTTTTACCAAAAGGTATTGGTGTTTTATATATTTTATGTAATTACATTATATAATTGTATTTTAATATCATTTGGGTTTGTTATACGTTGTTTTAATGCACATAAATGTTTTATTGCACATATTTTTATACATTTACTTTTTTATACATTTATATTTTTATTTCGTTGGTGGTTTTAATTTACTTTTGGATGTGTTGCTATGTTGTTTTCGTTAATGTATAACAACTTGCATGTCCATATTGGCTTTATTTAATCATTTATTTATTTATCTGTAAAAATTTTGTTTTTTGATGGTGTTTTTATCATTTTTTCAGTAATTGTTTTAACTTTGTATTTGTTTCTTTGAGGTTGCTTTCTCATTTGATATCCCCCTGAAGAAGGCCTATGGCCGAAACGCGTAGGGGTTAATAAAAGGGGTTGGTCAAACCTGAATATCTGCCAGTCTTGGTATCTGTTCTTTTGTTCCTGCGTATCCTACAGATACTTTTTTGCTTCTTTCTGCTCTAGGATATGCAATCTGCAATCCAATTTGACAGAGTTCCTTTAGAAACTGGAAGTCCCAAGTGACTACAGTAAAAAGCCACAAAACACTGAGAAGATTTTCTATGTGGCTTGGTTCTTTGGAGATAAAAAGCCAAGTCTCTTTTACAATCCAATGTGTGAAGATTTCTTTCTGCACTGGATGCATGAGGCCTAGGGAAGAATACAGGAAGATAAACCAATTGGTTTAAATGAAAAGGCGATACCACCTTTGGTAGAAAGTGAGGATGAGTCCTGAGGACTACTTTATCATGGCGAAACCTTGTATAAGGAGGGTCAGCTACTAACGCCTGTAGTTCGCTAATGCGTCTTGAAGAAGTGATGGCAATTAGGAAAGAGTAGTTACTCACCTGTAACAGGTGTTCTCCAGGAGCAGCAGGAATCTGTCCTCACTTATGGGTGTCATCGGCGCCAATGAAGCCCCAGCGGAGCATTTCCCCAGCTTTCCATGAAAGCCTTTGGGAATGCTGGCACGCATGCGCGGTTCCCTTCCCGCCTAAAGGTGCCATCTTACCTCAGTCAAATGACATAGCTAAGAACAGCACACAAAAATGTAAAAATTAAACTATGTACAACTGCAACTCCAAGGGGAGGAGGGAGGGTTGTGAGGACTGATTCCTGCTGCTCCTGGAGAACACCTGTTACAGGTGAGTAACTACTCTTTCTCCAGGACCAAGCAGGAAGTCAGTCTTCACTTATGGGTGACTCCCCAGCTCTGGGCTTACAAGGAACCCAGGCTGAACAAGAGAACTCCCTCTAGTCTCAGCAACACAGAAAAAGCTTTTCAAGGACACACCCTCCACAGGTAGCCCAACCAAAGGGCAGGAGTTGCCTAGACCCCAAAGAGATTCCGGAGTACTGCTTGGCCAAAAGCACTGTCCCTACGGGACTCCCTCTCCAGACAGTAGTGGGCTGCAAACGTCTGGCTTGAAGACCAAGTAGCAGCCCTGCAGATGTCTTGCAATGGAACCACTGATGCAGCCATTGCCCTCACACGGTGGGCCATGACCCTACCCTGCAAAGGAAGGTCAGCCGCCTTGTAAGCCCAGGTGATACAGTCAGCCACCCAGATGGACAAGGTACACTTGGACACAGGCAACCCAAACCTATTGGGGTCAAAAGAAAGGAAGAGCTGAGAAGCCTTCCTGTGACCTTGCGTACGTTCAAGGTAGAAGGATAAGGCCCTCCTACAGTCCAAGGTATGGAGAACTGTTTCAGCCTGACTTGCTTGAGGCCTAGGGAAGAAAGTAGGAAGAACCACCTCCTGGTTGAGGTGGAAAGAGGAGACAAACTTAGGAAGGAACTTAGGGTGAGTCCTGAGGACTACCCTGTTTTTATAGAACCTGGTGTAAGGCCTATCACAGACCAAGGCCTGAAGCTCACTCACTCTCCTAGCCGAAGTCAGGGCTATCAGAAAGAGAGTCTTCCAAGAAAGGAAGCGTAGAGGGCAAGTAGCCATAGGCTCAAAAGGTGGGCGAGTCAGCTGCTGCAAGACCACATTCAGCTCCCACTCAGGCGCAGGAGGACGTATGGGAGGTTTGAGCAGAAGCAAGCCTCTGAGAAACCTGGACACCAAAGGGTGCACAGACAAGGAATGGCCCTCAACTAGTGAGTGGTGAGCTGCCAAAGCAGAGAGGTGGACCCGAACAGAGTTGGACTTGAGACCTTGATTGGACAAGTGCAGCAGGTACTGAAGCATTACTGGCACAGCACAGGAGAAAGGATCCTCATCACGTAGCTGACACCACACAGAAAACCTCTTCCACTTGAGAGCATAGGTTTTCCTAGTGGATTGTTTTCTGGAGGCTAGGACAATCTCCTCAACCTCGGGAGGCAGGCCCCAGTGAGCCAACACTACCCTTGCAGCCTCCATGCCATCAGATTGAGAGCTTTGAGATTGGGATGCAGCAGGGAGCCCTGATTCTGAGAGAGAAGGTCGGGCTGCAACCCCAGAGGCAGAGGAAGATCCACTGCCAGTTGAAGAAGGAGGGGGAACCAAGGCTGCCTGGGCCACCTGGGAGCTACCAGGAGGACTGAGGCTCTGTCTCGGAGAATCTTGAACAGTGTTCGGACCACCAGTAGGCCCCGAGTCCAGGGAATCAGAAAAGCATCTGCTGCTACCCTCAGAGGATGAGGTTGCCTGGAGCAGAACCGTGGCAGCTGGTTGTTCAGTGGACTGGCAAACAGGTCTATGGAGGGAAGCCCCCATCTCAAGAAAATCTTTTGAACCACTAAAGGATGTAGCTGCCACTCGTGTGGTTTCAGAATCCTGCTCAATCTGTCGGCCAGGCAATTCTCCTGGCCTGGAAGATAGACTGCTTTGAGGAGCATGTTGTGTTTCAGGGCAAAGGAACAGAGGTCCTGGGCCTCCTGACAAAGGGGCTGGGAACCTGTTCCGCCCTGTTTGTTCACATAGAACATGGCTACCTGGTTGTCTGTCTGGATCAAGACAGACTGTTGTGCCAGGGAAGCAGTAAAGGCCTTGAGGGCCAAGCGGATAGCTCTGAGTTCCAGGAGACTGATCTACTGGGACGCCTCCCAAGGAGACCACAGGCCCTGGGTGCACTTGTCTAGGCAGTGTGCTCCCCATCCCTGTAGAGAGGCATCTGTGGTCAGCACCACTGTATGAGGTGGCATCAGAAAGGGCACCCCCACCAGCAGATTGGGGGGGTGCAACCACCAGTTGAGGGAGGTCAGGAAACGGTGGGACACTCTGATCCGATCTCTGAGGTTGCCTGAGGCCTGAGACCACTGAGTCCGAAGGCACCACTGGGCAGGTCTCATATTGAGCCTGGCATTGGGGGTTACCTGAACAGTCGAGGCCATGTGGCCCAGAAGTCTGAGACAGAGTCTGGCGGAGACCAGGGGCCTGTGCAGAAACCTGCTGGCGAGGCCTATGAGCCTTTGTGCTCGGTCCAATGGTAAGAATGCTCTTGCCAGCTGAGTATCCAACCTTGCCCCTATGAACTCCAAGTTCTGGGAGAGGAGCAAAGTGGACTTTGCGAAGTTGATGACAAAGCCCACCCTTTGGAGTAGTTCTAAAGTCCTGTGGGTGGCCTGCTGAACTTCTAGGGAAGTCTGGCCTCTGATTAGCCAGTCGTCTAGGTAAGGAAACACAAAGATGCCCTGATTTCTCAGGTGGGCCACCACTACTGCCCGGCATTTGGTAAATACCCTGGGAGCAGAGGTCAGGCCAAAAGGCAGGACTCTGTACTGATAATGGTTTCCTCCCACAATGAGCCTGAGGTACTTTCTGTGGTCTGGATGAATAAGGATGTGAGTGTAAGCATCCTTTAGATCTAAAGAGCATAGCCAATCTCCCTGCTGGAGGTAGGGCAGAAGTGTTCCAAGAGTAAGCATCTTGAACTTTTCTTTTACCAGAAACCTTGGAAGTTGGGAGGCACAGGCTCCACCGCCTTTTCCACCAATAGACCTTGTAGTTCCTTGAGGAGAAGGTCTGTATGCAGGGGAGGCCTGAAAGGTTCCCCTGGGAAGTGAGATGGAGGTAGTTGGTGAAAGTGCAGGGCATAGCCTCTACTGACTATGTCCAGCACCCAACCGTCCTGGGTTATGAAGGGCCACTGGTGGGCGAACAAGGCTAGGCGGCCTCCTGTGCAGGGCTGGGTCTGCAAGGGAGGGATGGCTATACTCAAGGAGTCAAAAACCCCCACCCTGCTGAGTGGAAGCAGGGGCCGCAGGCTTGGGGGTCCTCTGCCTTCGAGGCCCATTACCCTGGCTCTTGGCTTGCTGACCCTGGGGGGCAGCTTGGGCAGCCAGATATTGTGGGTACTGTTTGTAGGTAGTGCCCTTCCTCGGGTAAAAGGACTTTCTACCCGAGCCCTTCTTCTTATGAGAAGGGACAGAGGCCTTCCTCAACAGCCTTGTCCTGGTGAGGTGCTCAGTCTCGAGCTGGGCGGCCTTCTCGGCCACAGGCTTGCCAAAAAGGTTTTCACCTCGGCAAGGGACATCGACCAACTTGTCCTGAACCCATGGCTTGAGGTCCGATGACTGCAGCCACGCCTGGCGTTGAGCCGCGATGCCGGCAGCCGCTACTCGGGCTGAAGCCTCGAAGCCATCGTAGGCGGCGCGGGACATGAACTTAGGGCATTCCCGTATTCTCGAAGACAAGGACTTAAAACTCTGAAAGGGTTCCCCGGAGAGACCAGCAGAGAATCCGGCCAACTCCTTGGCCAGATCCCGCAAATACATGCCCATGTACAGCTGGTAAGTCTGGACACAGCAAGCAAGCATCGAGCCCTGAAAGCACTTTCTACCGACGCCATCGAGGCTTCGGGCTTCCCTACCGGGAGGCACCGCAGAGTGCATCTTCTGACTCTTCAGACGATGCATGGCCGATTCCACAACCATGCAATGGTGTGGTAGCTGTGCTTTCTGGAAGCCAGGACTCTTCCGGAGCCGATAGATGGAATCGACTCGCTTGCTCAAAACCGGCACCAAGGCCGGTGCCTCCCACATCCGGAGGAGGAGCCGTTCCAGCATCGGAGGAACCGGGACAGTAAAGGCCTCCTTCGGAGGAGAGTCATACTGTAGAGCATCGAGCTCCTCGGCTCGAGGCTCTTCCTCGGGGTCAGCCGAGATAGCCAGGGCAGCGGCCATATCCTGGATAAACTCCGAGAACCTAGTATCCTCCGGAGGGGATCTACTCCGGGGTTCAGACTCCGGTGAGTCCGAAGGGACACACCGAGTCTTGAAAGTGTCAGGAGACTCCTCATCTTCGGTCTCCCAAGCAGACTTGTCCGATGTCGAGTCGAGGTCCGACCCCGCGGGGCCTCTAGGCACCCGCCCCAACGCCGGCGGCACTGGCGTCGAGACCCTCGGTCCCGAATGGGAGGTCGAGGGAGACCTCGACCGAGGATGACCTCGAGCCGCAAGGGACTCGAGTATCGGCTCGGCCTCCGGGGTCGACTTCGAAGTCGATGTCCCGGTGGTCGGGGCAGATGCGCCAAACAGGCTGGCCATCAGCGCCCGCTGCTGATCCATGAAGGCAGACATTCTGCTCTCCAAGGCTGTCAACCTGAGACTCAGCTCGGGTGATGCAGCAGCCCCCGACTTGGGCCCCGGTAGCGCCGGGCCCGACGTCGGTACTCGGGGAGGCGAGTCCACGAGGACAACAGGACTTACGTGTCCAGCAGACTCCGGTTCTATACGAGGAACTTTGGTTGGCTTCTCCTGGTCCACGGGCCCGGGACGACTGTCGGGGGTCTTAGACCTGGACCTCGAGGGCCCAGGGACCTCCTCCGATGACGCCCTTGCGAGCCGCTTCTTTCTCTTACGTTCCCGGTCGGGGGACTCCCTGTCTGAGGAGATCCGACGCCTCTCGGGATCGGAATCCCAAGATGTCAAAGCCTCAGACGAGGTCCGGGCCCGGGCAGAGGCCGAGTCCGAGAAAAGCCTTTCACTTTGCTGCTGACGACTTCGGAGGGCCTTGGAAGACATTTTTCCACATGGCCCGCACGTTTTAGAATCGTGGTCCGGGCCAAGGCACCGAAGGCAGCAGTCGTGTGTGTCGGTGAGAGACATTATCTTTTTACACCGATCACACTTTTTGAAACCGCTGGAAGCCATCGGGGAAAAAAGGGTCCCCATGAGGTCAAAGGACCGGCCTTTCAGGGAAAAATAAAAAGGTTTTGGCACGAATGCCTAGCCACCAAGGACAAAAACCGAAAAAAGAAAGAAGGGATTCGATACCGGTGTACCGATCCCGGCGGGAGGGGAACCGACGTCGAATCAGAGAAGAATAGCGAAATAACGCCAAGAAAAAACTTCTCTTATCCGGAAAAACAGGACACACATCCGATGGGCTTCACGGAAAAAAAGAGACTGAGTTAAGATGGCACCTTTAGGCGGGAAGGGAACCGTGCATGCATGCCAGCATTCCCAAAGGCTTTCATGGAAAGCTTGGGAAATGCTCCAATGGGGCTTCATCGGCGCCGATGACACCCATAAGTGAGGACTGACTTCCTGCTTGGTCCTGGAGAAAATAACTTTCCATGAAAGAAACTTTAGGTCTGAAGTGGCTAAAAGTTCAAAGGGCGGTTTCATAAGCTGACCAAGAACAAGATTTAGATCCCATGCTACCGGTGGTGGTTTGATGGGTGATTTTGTTAAAGTAGGCCTCTCATAAATCTTGATATAAGTGGATGAGAGGAAATAGGTTGTCCATCGAAAGGTTTATGAAAAGCAGCAATAGCACTAAGATAGACTCTAACTGAATTGGTCTTTAGACTAGAAGTTGATAATTGTAGAAGATATTCTAGTAGTAGTTCTACAGGTAATAAAAGGAGGTTAAGTCCCTTTTGTGAACACCAGATAGAGAACCTTTTCCACTTGAAAGCGTAGGAACGTCTTGTGGAAGGTTTCCTGGAAGCCAGGAGGATATCCTTTACTTGTTGAGAAAGGTTAACATCTTGGAATTCTAGGCTTTCAGTAATCAGGCCCTGAGATGTTGGGACTGGGGATTGGGATGCAGTAAAGATCCATCCTCCTGCGACAGGAGATCTGGAGCATTCCCCAACTCCAGAGGAGTGGTTTGAGAGAGACGCAGAAGAAGAGGATACCACATCTGCCATGGTCAACGTGGGGCTATGAGTATCATACGACCTCTGTCTCTCTGAAGTTTGAATCAAGTCTTGGTAATGAGGGGAATGGGTGGGAAGGCATAGAGGAGGTCCTGATCCCCTGTGGAGTAGGAAAGCATCTCTTGCCTGACAGTTTTGAGCCAGAATTATGGAACAGAATCGGGGAAGTTTGGCATTCTGTGGACTTGAAAAGAGGTCTATATCTGGTGTTCCCCAGATTCGAAACACTCGAGCAAGCTGGTATGAGTGGAACTTTTGTGTTTATTATACAAGCAACAAAAAGACATACAAAAAGCAAAAACAATTAACCCAACCAAGTCCCACACCCCCCCAAAACCCCCACCCACCCTGACATGGCACCAACAGGAATCAAACCCCCCCCCCGTGACCCACCTCCCTAAACCCACCACCAAACCCAACAACCAACTCACGTGCCCACCACCCCCAACCTAGCCCTCCGCAGCCCAAACAATATCCATGTCCCATCCCCCCCTCCCCACATTACTCCAATGTTCATGTCCGTCCCACCCCCCCTGCAACAACACCCCATAGTAGTCCAAACATAGTCCATATTCATCCCCACACCCCACCCCCCCACAACAACCCTCACCAGTCCATATGTCCGCATTGTCCACTGGTGGAGGACTGCCAAACCCCCCCCCCCTCGAACCTACCCAAAATACACAGTCCCCTGTCCCCATCCCCTCCCCTTCAGAGGGAGCAACAGCTCCCCCACCTCCCCCCCCGATCCCCGCCCCCTCCCCATCCTCCCCACAAAGCAAATACATCAACAGCAAAATCCCCGCCCCCACCCCCCAAACAAAATCATAAGGGCACACTGAGCCCGTCCCCAACACAATCCCACCAAAAACAAAACCAAGGATACAAAGCAAAAGATAAACACAACCCAGTGCTGCCCTGCAACCCAGACAGCGGAACGGGATGCACAGAACACAAAAAGGACGTACACAAAAACCAACACAAATGGGACATCCATCCCCCAAAGAGAGAGGGAGAGCGGACAAGTGGTCAAACCGCTGCGGCACCAACGCACCCCCCCACCCCCCCCTCGGGAGAAAAACAACCCCAAAGACCTACCAAGGAAAAGACCCCAGGGAAGGGAACCCTCTCCCTTCTTTCACCCCCCCCCCCCGGGAGACAAAGCAAACCCAAATCCCTACCAAGGATGGAAACCCCAGGGAACCCCTCCCCCTCACGGGGGGCGGAGGGTGAGGTGACGCCACAGACGCTCCCAACGATGGGCCTCCACCACCCGCCTTTTGCGTTGCGCCATGCTGGACACTTCCTCCAAAATGTCCCGCACCACCTCGTCGAGGGGCAGGACCAACCCCCGGGTCGAGACATGACAGTGCGCTTGCCACAGGTGGTAGCGCACTACTGCCGTGACGAGGTAGAGGGTCCTGGAGTCCTGCCTTAGAGGAAAGGACCAGGCCCCGTACACCCACTCCGCATACGTGAGGAGGGAAAGGTCGTGCAGGTGAAGAGCAGCGGACACCAACCGGCAGGCCTCCACGTTAAAGGGGCACTGCCGGAGGAAATGGTCCATGGTCTCCGTCTGCCCTTCACACCCGGCCCTCGGACAGACCCGCTCGGCCTGTGACCTGTACTTGAGGTTGTCCCTCACGTACAAACGCCCATGGAAAGACAACCAGGCCACATCCCGAACTTTCTTCGGCAGCCGAGGGGAGTTCAAATGCCGAAGGCCCCGCTGCATCACATCCGCTGGACAGTCCCGCAGGGCCCACTGTGGTTGAAAGTGAGAGGTGAGTACCATCCGGTACAATCCTTTCCGCCCCAAGGACTGGGCGAGCGGGTCTGTCACCCCCCACCGCCGAATGAGCCCCACCATCGCAAATACGTACGATGGGGCCTGTTCCCCGCTCCGACGCACACGTGGGACCGAGGACGCCCCCTCCCACTGCTCCCAGAAGCGGGAGAACCACTCCCGATAGGAGGCCACCCACCAAACCCCACCCCCTTCCCGCATCCTACCTAAGTGAAACGCCATAGACAAGACTGACAGGAAAACAAGGGGGTGCAACATACCCAAACCGCCCTCTGCCCGATCCAGGCAAACGATGTTGCGCTGGACAGGGTTCAGGCGGTTCCCCCACAGAAAACAGAAAAAGACGGCACTGGCAGACGCCTGACGGGACGACGGAAGAAGAACGAAGACCGTGGCCACGTGCAGAAAGAGGGGAAGCAGAAACGTCCCGAGGAGTTTGATCTTCTCCTCGAACGTACACCTCCACCCCCTCCACCGCAGCACCCGACACCGTGCAGTCTCAAGACAACGATCCCAATTGGACTCCGCACAGTCCTCCGACCCGAAGAAGAGGCCCAAAACGCGGACCTCCCCCACGGGAGGAGGAAAGGGGGCGCAGGAAGGAGGGGAGGCCCCCGAGGCGCCCAACCACAGCGTCTGGCACTTGCTGTGGTTGACAACAGAGTGGGCTACCTCCGAGTACTCCTCCACGGCCTTCCGCAGGGCCTCAACCCCTTCAGTGCCGTCCATGTAAACTGAGATGTCGTCAGAGTAGGCGACGACGGTCACCGGGGGCGCACCAGGCGCCTCCAGGCCCCGCAACCCACCTGAGGACAATCTCCGGAGGAAGGGGTCGAGGGAGAAGACATACAGCAGGGGGCTCAAAGGGCACCCCTGCCGCACCCCCGAGGCGACACCAAACGGCCGTCCGAGCCACCCGTTAATAAACGGGAAGCTCACCCCCCCTCGGTACAGCGCCTGCAAGACGAAGAGGAAACCTGCGGGGAGGCCGAAGTGCTGGAGCACCACCCACAGGTACCGGTGACTGACTCGATTGAAGGCTTTGGACTGGTCCAAGGAGACCAACCAATGGTCCCGTTGGAGCGACCGGCCTCTCTCCACCACCTCCCGGACTGTGGCGACAGCGTCCAGAACCCCTCTCCCCCGAACGGAACAATACTGGGAAGGGGACAGCAAAACGCCCGACACCTCCACCAGTCGGTTGGCCAAACACTTGGCCAGAATCTTCCGGTCCGCGTTCAGAAGAGAGAGCGGCCGCCAAAAGTCCAAGGAGCTATCGTCCTTCCCCTTGGAGAGCAGCAGCAGGACAGACTCGCGAAATGACCGTGGGAGAAACCCCGTGTCCATGATCTCCTGAAACAAGGAGGTCAGGAAGGGGGCCAGCTGGGCGATGAAAGTACGATAGAACTCCACCGGGAGCCCATCGCGCCCAGGCACCTTCCCCAACGGCATGGCACGAATCGCCCTCTCCACCTCCACCTGCTGAATCGGAGCAGCGAGTGCATCGACCTGTGACTGGACCACAGCCGAATACACCGGGGGAAGGCCCAGGTACTCTCGGATATGGGTGAGGTCCACGGGGCGATCCCCAAACAGGTCCGAGAAGTATTCCCCCACCATCCGCAAAAGGTCCTCCTGGGAGGTATGAATGGTACCGTCCTCGCCCCGCAGGGCCATGACCTCCCGACGCCGAACCCTCTCCTTGCAAATCAGGAAAGGGTCTGGGGTGGCGACCCCACCGGGCGTCCCCTCGAAGCATAGGGAGGCATGGCGATCATAAAGCAGGCCACGGAGCTGGACTCGCACCTCTTCCACCTCCTCCCGCGCTGCCCCTCGGGATACCAAACGATCCAGCGACCTCCGGAGGACAGTGTAAGTGAGGTAGCGGGATCGAGCCATGGAGGTACCCCGGGAACGGAAGAGTTGGCGGGCACGCGTCTTCACCTCATCCCACCAGGCACCACGGGAAGGAAAAACACCCAACAGGGTCTCCTGGTCTGCAAGAAAGGCCAAGAACTCCTGGACCACCTCTGATGTTGCCAACAACTGCACATTCAGTCGCCACAGGCCAGGACCCCTGCTGAGCTCCTCATGGTTAGCCAGGAAGGACACGGAGAGGACGCGGTGGTCCGAAAAGTCAACCGCCTGAAGCTGCGGAGGGGAACACTCCACCCGGGCACTCACATATATCCAATCGATACGACTCCTGCAGGTCCCATGGTAGTAGGTGAACCCCGGCGACCGTGGAAAGGCCCGGTGGAAGACATCCACTAGGTCAGCCGTCCGGGTCATCTCGGCCAAAAAGAGGCCCTCGTAACTGGGTGGGCAACGATACCCCCCTCAATCCTGCATCAGGGTGGTGGTGTTGAAATCCCCGGCGAGGACCACCAAACGGGAGGTGTGTAAGTAGGGGCGGATGACCCGAAACAGGGTCTTCCGCGCCAACTTAGACTGGGGGCCATAGACCACTATGAAACGAAACCGATGGGGCCCGCAGTAGCCGTCTAAGAGCAAACACCGGCCCTGCTCCAGTTCCCACACGTACTGCACCTGAAATCGGTTAGACGTGAACAAAACCACCACTCCTGCGTACGGCTGGGCCGCAAGTGACCAGTACGAAGGACCCCACCTCCACTCCCGCTTCGCCCGATGAAGGCTAGCGAGCGAGGTGAGCCTGGTCTCCTGCAAGAAGATGACATCCAGCCCACTCGTGGAAAGAAAATCATAGGCCGTAGCCCGCGCCTGGTCCGTAAAAATGCTGGCCACGTTGATAGTGGCGCACGAGAACGCAGGAGTGCACGCCATGCCTAGTTCGTGTGCAGTGACCCTTTCCTCCTCTTCTCACCATACCCTGGATCCCCGGAATCCCGCTTGCAGGACAGGCCCGCGAGCTGGAGCAACTCCTCACGTTCCACGTTGACCACCTCGAGGATCTCCTCCTCCTCCTGCTCGACCCTGTCACCCCACGAGGTGCTGGTGTCCCCGAGACCACCAGGCAAAGCTGTCGCAGGGGCTAACCCAGCTCCCATGGGGCGAGGGGGCACGGACAGGTCAGGGGTCGGAGGAATGATCTCCTCCGTGGGGTCCACCACCGGTGCCGCCCCCCCCCGCCCCGGCCCCAGGCGGTGACAACGGACCAGGGCCCACCCCCGCGGGGGAGGCCGGGACGGCCGGGTCAGCAGGGGGCTCCTGCGAAGGCCCAGCACCCAACTGCGGGGGCAAAGACCCGTCCTCCCTCACCCGTCGGGCGCCAGTATCCACCTTGATTGGAGGACCCTGACCGTGGCGCGCCTTCGGTACTTTTGAAGGCCGCCGCTGAGGAAGAGGGGCTGCCCCCGCCGCAAACCGCTCCAAGCGCCGCACAGGAAGCCCTGCCTCCACAGGCAAGCCCTCATCCGCCTCAGCCGCATCAGCAGCCAAAAAGACGAAATGGTTGATGTCCAACACGGGCTCTGCATCCGGCAATGGGGATGTCTCCCGTTTCTTCCTTTTGGACTTGCCACCCTTAGAAGGGACCGTGGTCCATTCTTGAGGTGGCACCACCCGCAACCCACTATCCTGTCGTGACACAGCAACCTCCACCACATCAACCCTCTCCTCCCTCCTACCCAAATCCCCTCCCCCTTGTGGCTCCCTCGGTTTGATGGACTCCTCCACCCTAGGGCCCCCGGACTCCTCCTGAGGGAGAGGGTCCTCCACAACCTCCTCCCGCACAGGAGCCCGAGGTGGGGCGACGGCATCCCCCCCGGTCCATTGTGTGATGCGGAGGGGCAGCGGGCAAAGGGTGGCCCAACTCCCCGCAAAGGTTACACCGAATAAGCAAACACCCGGCCGAGGCATGACCCTGTCCACCACAATGGGTGCAGACCTGCTCGGGACAGTTCATGCTCAAATGACGGAATGAGCCACAGCGGTGACACTCGCGAGGTTGCCCGGGGTAATAGCTCAAGATGCGATCCCGATCGAGGAAACCGGCCGAGGGCACGTGCTGCACCACGTTTCCCACCTCACGCAAACGGATCCTACCCTTCCACGACCCGTCCCACACCCCTAGGGGCCCAGCGCCCTTGACCAGGGGTGCGAGGAGCACCGCATGGCGCGACAACCAAAACTGGATGTCCTGCCCTGGGAGCGACTCATTCCGGGACAGGATGGTCACAGGTACCGTCCCCTGGCGAGAGATAGGCACAACACGAAAGTCAGCCCACCCGCCCTGCCCCCTCTGCTGCTGGTATCGGTCCCAGAAAATCTCCAGCCCCCGTCTCAGCATGAAACTAACATCATATTCAATGGTGTTGTTCATGTGGATGAAGGCGTAGAGATCTCCCGGGAGAAACCCCAGCCTAAGGACCATCCTCAAGACCTGTTCCCTGGCTGGAGGGGGCCCCTCCCCAGCCCACTGGATCTGCGCCACGTTGCGCCGTCAGACCTCAGCCCCTACCCCTCGGAACCCTCCCCCACTTCCTCCCCCTCCTGCAGGACCATTCCCTTGGGAACCCCCCCTCCCCCCAGCCCCACCTGACGTCCCCGGAGTGGTGCCGGACCCCCTCAGAGCCTCTGCAAAGGTACGGGGGGGGGGGAAACCGACCCCCCAGCTCCCATCCCCTGCCCTCCGCTCACCTCCCCTGCATCTACCTGCGAGGGACCCTGCTGCTGGCCTGCAGGATCCGCAGCCACCTCACAGGGGGCAACCTGGGGGCTGGGCAGGACTAACTCTGCAAAGATGGAATCAGGGATACTATCCCTTCCGGATCCCTGGGTGCCACCGAGAACCTCCGGAGCACCCCCTTCTACCAAATCGTGCTGCTGCCTAAAGGCAGCAAAGGCCCCTGGAGGGCCGTCCGGGGTTTCTAAAGCCAAATGGATGGCATCATGGATCTGGTTCTCGGTAACACCCAGGGGACCAGAGAGCCCCCCCGTACACCCGCCCCGTGCTCCTGACCCATCACAGAGCTCCTGTGTTTCGGCCACCACTACCGGGGACGGACACTGCTCCCCTCCAGTCCCGGGATCCATGGGGACCACCCCATCTCCCAGCCCCACCGACATCTGACCCTTCCCCCCCTCAGGACCATCCATTACCTCCTCACCCACTGGTAGACCAGTCATCCGCTCCCCCTCCCCCTCCCCGCCAACTACCGGAGTACCCTGCGCTTCCCCACAGCCGACAGACACGAAGGACGCCAATCCCTTAACTGCCCCACCGGCCGCTACCCCCTGCAAGGCTACCGGCAATAAGGCAGGACCGTCCCGAGACAGTAGGGCAGATCCCCCCAAAACGAATCCCCCCAAACCTCCGCACCCTGCCCCCCATCACTCCCAGGTCCTACCTTATTGCTGGTGCCAGACGTGGCACAGGGGTCCGGAACATCTTGGCCGGCAGCCAGGGCTCCAGCAGCAAGGGCGGACGCCCCCTTGCGAGCCAGGCCTCCCTCGGCCACATCAACAGACAGGACAGGCAGCTGCACATCCCGCTCCTTTGCCCCAGGCTGCAGAGACAGCTGACCCGCAATCCCCCGGTCCCCCCCGGGGGTTGCAGAAAACGAACAGCTGCCCCTACCCTGCTCCTTCCCCTTTCCAGCACCCTGCCGGCGCCAGACAGCCACCCCAGGGAACTGAGGCCGGCCAGCCTGCAGCCTTCGGGGGCCCTGGAAAGAAGAAGCAGAACCCCCTTTAACAGCCCCCTGCACAACCGCAGGGCACTCAGCACCGGCAAAGACGGGACCTCCAGGCATCCGATACTCCACAACAGCATCCGCGGACCCCCGACGTTGAAGACCAGCATCCGGAAACCCACCGCGGGTTGCAGGAGCCCCTCCGATAGAGGAGCAACAGGGACGGTCCCATACTGCCTCCGCCGATCTTCTCCGGTGCTCCGTCGGCAGTGCAGAAAGGAGATCGTAGCCATCTTCACACTTCCGGGAGAACCCGGAAGTGACCTTACCGGACTCGCGGCGGCCATCTTGGGGATGCGATGGAATTGGGGGAAGCCCGACTGACCCGTCCAGCAACGAAGCAGCCCTCTCTGGAATCCTGACGTCAGCATTGTGCACTCCCCGGCGGCCATCTTGGGGGGTTCCAGCAGCGATGCAGGACTTCGGGTGAGCAGCTGAAACAGCGGGAAAGACCCGCAGAGGGGACAGCGGAGACCCACTGAACCCCCCCGCGGAGCCAGGATCAGTGCTAGAGGGAGCCAGCAGAGGTATCGCAGGTGCATAGGACGATCCGGATGCCACATCCACCAAACCCGGGCGAGCCGAATCTGAACCCACGAATACCGGAGCACCAAGGGGACGTGCAGGATCAAGCAGGACAGGCATCGTTTCCGCAGGAGGATGAAACAGGTCATCTGCAGCGTCAGAACCAGCAACCCACTTCAGGTAAGGAGCACTAAACCCAGTAAACACTGTAGTAGGATAAGGCAGGGAACGTGTGGTGGACCTCCCAGGAGCTGAAAAGTGGAAGGGCAAACTACTGGATGGGTAATGGCCTACCGGCCTACCCGCCCCCGGGGGCCTCCCCTGGACTGCAGGCACACTCCAACGGTCATAATTTTGGTAAACCTCAGCGAGGGACCCACAACCCTGGCTTTTACAATACTCGATCTCATGGCACTTGGCCTTCAAGGCCCGCTTCACCCCCTTCCTATAGGTGGTATAGGCCACCCACTCCTCACCGGGAATGGTGGCCTGCAGGCTCTCCAGGTGGGAGAGCTGGGCTTGCAGCTGGGCCGCCTCCTCCTGGAGACCCCATAGCTGCCGCACCGCCGCCACGATCTCATCTGGGGCCCTAGTTGGCTGCTGGAAGGACGGCAGGCCCGACCCTCCATCCTCATCCTCACTGGAGGAGGTAGAGGCCTCCTCCAGGACCCGAGGCGGAGGGGGGAACCCGCCTCCCCCAGTACCGTACGAGACAGGCCTCCAAGGTCTCCCCAGGGCCTCTCCCTGCCTCCACCCAGCCTCCACACCCTGCCTGGGAAGGAGAAAGGAGCCTCCTCCCTGGGGCAGCGGGCCCGAGCCTCCGGGCGTGCGGGTCCCTCTTCCCTGGCCATGTGCAGTCCTACCTGGGGAGTCCCCCTCCTGGGATACCGGCTGTACCAGGCTTCCAGGTTCTCCATCTGGGTCCAGCAAAGGAGGCCCACCAGGCTTGGTAGGCCTCTGGGCCTGGGCCTCTCCCGCTGGAGGTGGCCCAGGATCCGTCATCCAAGCTCAGGCAAACAGCTAGGCTCCGCCCCCTAGCAGGAGCTCTGCAGGATAGGTCCTCACACCTTGACTGCTCAGGAGCAACTGAGTGGAGGGACCACTCGTGTGGCAGCAGTATTCGACTGAGTTTGTCTGCCCACAAGTTTTGAATGCCCGGAAGGTATACCACAAACAGGTGAATTTGTAACTCTCTGGCGAGGGCCCATAGTCATAAGGCTTTGTTGCACAGTGACAGAGAGCCTGTTCCGCCTTGCTTGTTCACATAGAACATAACTACCTGATTGTCGGTTTGGACCAGAACTGTTTTGTTGCTGAGATGGCCCTGAAAGACTTGAATAGCATTGAAAATGGCTCTTGGCTCTAGGAGGTTTATGTGAAGGGAAACCTCCTGTGAGGTTTAAAACCCCTGAGTAGAGAAATCGTGCAAGTGGGCCCCCCAACCCATCTTGGACGCATTTGTCGTTAGAGTAGTTTGGTATAGAGGTTGCTGAAAAGGAGAGCATACAAGGAGGTTTTCCAGGGATTTCCACCATTGTAGGGATGAAATCAGACGTGTGGTAGCTCTGATTTTGTCTGTCAGTCGACCTGTGGCTTGTGACCACTGAGAGGAAAGGGTAAACTGGGCTGCTCGCATATGGAGGCGAGCATAGGGAACCACATGGACAGCGGATGCCATGTGTCCCAGCAGTTGAAGCATCTCCTGAGCAGTAAGGAATACCTTCGTAGATGCTTGAGATGCTAGATGCATTATACGTAGACAGCGTGGCTGTGGCAGGAAAGCCCTTGACTGCTGTGTGTCTAGACGAGCCCCTATGAACTCTAGGGATTGAGAGGGGGTGAGATGAGATTTTGGGAAGTTTATGATTAGTCCCAAGTATTGAAGAATTCCCATTGCTCATGAGAGCGCGAAGCTGGCCTCTGGAGCTGTCGATGCTCGAATGAGCCAATCGTCTAAGTAAGGGAAGACGAATATTCCCAGAGTCCTCATAAATGCTGCTACCACTGCCATGCATTTTGTGAAGACTCTTGGAGCAGAGGCAAGTCCAAAAGGAAGAACTCTGTACCGGAAGTGGCTTCCTTGGATCAAGAATCGAAGGAACTTCCTGTGATCTGAGTGGATGAGAATATGCGTGTATGCATCTCTTAGAGATAGAGAACATAGCCAATCTTGACTTTGAAGGTATGGTAAAAGTGTTCTGAGGGAGATCATCTTGAACTTTTCTCAGAACAAATACTTGTTTAATTCTCTGAGGTCTAGTATAGGCCTGTGTCCCCCTGTCTTCTTTGGAATAAGAAAATAGGGAGAGTAGAACCCTGTCCCCTGTTGGGATATGGGCACTTCTTCTATTGCTCCTTGAGACAGAAGTGACGTGATCTCCTGCCACAAGAGGTCTGTGGCAGGGCCCTGAGAATTGAACTGTCTCAGAATTGTAGGTGGGGGCAAGTTGAGGAAATGAAGCTTGTATCCCAATCTTACAATGGACAGAGTCCAATTTTCTGATGTTATTTGTTGCCATCTTTTGACAAAATGGCATAGTCTGCCTGGAATGGTCAAGGGTTCTGGACCTTTTAGGGGCAGAATGACTACGTTCTCTAGGTGGAAGTCAAAAACCCTGAGCGGGCTGGGTCTGTTGAGCCGGTTGAGCTTTTTGAGCTTGTGGCTTTCTCTGCTGTCTGTTCTGTTGTTGTCCCTTTTGGGAAACATGAAGCGGACGCTGAGTTTGATGGGTGTAAGATTGGTAAGACTTCTTTTTCTTACTGAAAAAAGGTTTCTTGAATGTTTTCTTTTTTTGCTGGGTTGGCTGTAGCCTTTGACAATCTGTTCAAAGTAGTATTGTCAGATTCAAGCCGATTAGCCTTGTCTTGCCAATCCTTACCAAAGAGCTTTTCTCTTGTGCAAGGAATGTTTCCCAGTTTTTCTTGCACACATTGTTCCAAGTCTGATGCTTGAAGCCAAGCAATACGACGTGCTCCTATGGATATAGCAGAGGTTCTGCTAAGACATTCAAAACAGTCAAAAGTAGCACAATTCATAAATTTAGAGACATTCTGGGCATGTTTGACCAGAATAAGGTAGTCTGCTCTTTTTTCCTGAGACAGAAGGACTAATGAGCTCCAAGTCTTTTGTGACTTCTTCCAGGAACATTCCCATATACAGAATGTAGGGACTGATCCTGGCTCCCAGCATGGAGGATTGAAAACATCGACGGCCAAAGGCATCGAGTGTCCTGGATTCACAGCCTGGAGGATTAGAAGAGTATGTTTTTGCACTCTTGATCCTTCGCATGGCCGATTCCACTACCATTGAATGGTGTGGTAACTGAGTTTTTTGAAAACCAGGACAACTTGGCACTCGATACATAGTGTCCAGGCATCGGGAATGTGAAGATATTGTTAAAGGAGTCTCCCACATTCTCAACATGAGATCATGTAAGATCTTGTGAATGGGAAGCATAGCTGCCTCCTTGGGAGCCATAGGGTATTGTAGAATTCTTAATTCCTCTGCCCTAGGTTCTTTTTCTGGAATCACAGTGATTGCAAGGCCTTTTGCTAAATCACATATGAAGTCCTGGAAGGACAAATCTTCTGGAGGAGACATCCTGCGTTGAGGAGAGGGAGTCAAATCTTCTAATAGATTCACTCTGGTACCGGTAGAGTCATCAGAGTCATCGGAAGACTCAAGCACCGGGTGCTCCTGTGACACATGGTATCGGTACCGCTTGAAGTCGGTACCGAAGTGTCTTGGTTCCTGATCTCTGATACCGGAAATCGGCATGGGGGGGAAGCAGTCCTGTTGAAGCAGGTGTTGTCAGTACCGATACCTGTGGAACCGTCTGTTGCGGTCTTAGCGGTACCGAGGCTGCTAAGAGGGCCGCTAGACTGCGTTCGATAGCAAGGATTCTGTGATCCATCGCTCCTGCTGATGCCTGGGTGCCAGTACCGGTGGATGCGGCCACGATCCCAGAGCATGGCACCAGTAGTTCCGCAGAGGTCGAAGCCTCTGGAACATTCTGGAGCCCCGTTAATGCTTTGGAGCTCGAAGACTCCCGCTGGGGCTGTTTTGCTGATGAAGTGTCCTCGAGGGAAACGCCAGAGGCATCTTGATACTTTGAAGGAGATTTTCCCTTCGAGGACTGACTAGTTTTACTTTTGGTTACCTGAGATCCATGGGAGGAAGATGAAGCCTTGGAAGACGTCAATGCAACTGACATCGTGTCGGAGGCAAAAAGGGTACCGAGTTTTGCAGCTCTATTCTGCCAGCCCCTCTTGGGCATCCTCGTGCAGGAGAGACACTCCGTTGGACAATGTTCAGGACCCAAACATTTTAGACACCAATCATGGGTGTCGGTGATGGAGATGGTACCGCCACATTTTAAGCATTTTTTGAAACCAGTGGCTGGTTTCTCAATGCTTGAGGAAAAATGGGCCTAGTGCCCAAAATGGCACCTAGCACCAGAAGCAGGGAAAGATCCCTGAAGAAAAATATAAGTTGTTTTTTTTTTTTTTTTAAGAAAGAAGAAGAGGAGAACCGGCAGTACCGGTAGGCGTCGAATGAAGGCAGACGCGACCACAAAAAATAAGAAATGAAGGTAGATTTTCTGCGGTGACAGGGTACCGTGTCCTGTCGGCTCCGCAGAAAATGAAGAACTGAAATGAGAGAGGTACAGAGGCGGGAAGGCAGCACGCATGCATTGTGGGATGCTGCCAAAAGCTTTTCTATTGGATGCTGGGGAGCTTTACCACGCAGGCTCCATCGGTACCGATGATACCCATATGTGAAGACTACATTCCTGCTTGTTCCTGGAGATTGCATGTTACATCTAGGCACAATCACTTTTACCCCAACCATAGTGCCCATGCCTAGATTCAATTTTTTTGTAATTTACAGGAGTACTTGTGCAGTTCATCCATGCTCTACCCAAGCACATGCCCTCAGTGAAAATACGGGCTTATGTGCACACTTATAAAATAATCACTGGCTAAAGTACAATATAAAGGCCCATTAATGCACGTAAACTGCTAAATTGCTATACTACTACTGTATGATTTACCTGTGCTAATGGCATGTAACTTTATGCAACTCTTCATATAATTTTGCCTTTTACATGCTTACTTAGTGTGTATCTTTCATAAAATTACTCCAAGGCAACCAAACTATAAAATGAAAAGTTCTATTAAAATTATGCATTTTTATAAAAAAATATATAACTAAAAGAATAAGTGAATAATGGGATAAAGCTCATAAAGAATACTATTGTATTACAAGCATTTCTTACCTGCAATAGTTAGAGTGTAATCATTGCTAAACTAACTACCCTGTGTGTATATTGCTTCTGAAACTAAGTGATAGTTTTAATTTTTTTTTTCACTTTTCAATTTTCCAACCACAAAATCCTTGGCTCAGTTACATCAAAGTGTTTGCATTGGCTGCTACCACCCAAACTTTCTCTACAAATACTCAGGCCCGGTATACTTCAGAGTAAAAAAAAAAGCAGACATAGCATTTTAAAATTAATTCTCTGACTGTCATCCAATGAAATTCTATCAAAAATGGAGTGGCCCTATCCTAGGGTTTACTGACCACAATAAATCTTTGCTGCCATATTTTGGATATCCTAAAACAGTGATGGCTAACCTTTTTGAGCCCGAGTGCCCAAACTGCCGCACAAAACCAAAGAATTTCCTCAAAGTGCCAGCACGTCAATTTGCATAAATATTTGCATAATGCTAACATACACTAACTTTTAGTAAACATGTCTCTTAATGAGTGTATGGATAAAGACAGACTAAAAGATTTCTACATTACTATAATCCAGTGCCAACCGCCAGGCACATTAGGAACTACTACAAACACTGCCCATTTAGAACCAATAGCAAACCCGCCGTATCCTAACAGCACTACCAGGACTCACAAAGCACCACACCATACCTATCAAAAGGCAACACTGCAAATATTAAACCAATACATTTCAGACAATAACAATACATGACCTACTGGGGAAAGAGAACAAGTGGCAATGTCAAAAAGGAATTACATAAACAGAATACCTCAGCTCAGTTGCAATTGCTCCAGCCACTTTCTTCTGGTTTCTTCATGTTTTCTGCTAACTCTCCATCATCTGCTGTCCATTTGTCCTTTCTTCTCTCTTCTAGTTTTTTTTTCCATTCTCTCTCTCTACATCCGCTTTAACATACTAATCTTTCTCCTTTTGCTCTTTCCTCATTCCTATTTCATCCACTCAAATTTTACCCCTCCATCCTCAATCCCCACTTACTCTCCCAATACCCGGCCAATTGTAGATTTTTTATCCCTCCCACACAAAATATTTTTCCCCTCTCCATTTTACTCTCCCAGCCCCATCCCATTCTAATCCTCCCCCAACATCAGTTCCCTTCTAGTTCCAGCCTCACCCAGCATCCATTCCCTTCTAGTCCCTGCATCAGCCCATTTCCAGTCCTAGCAACCCCCCAACCCAATACCAGTCCTAGCCCCCCCCCATCAACTCACTTCCAGCCCTAAACCCCCATCACCCCATTTCCAGACAGCCCCCATCAGCCCACAGCCCATTAGCAGTCCTACCCCCCAAGCCCATTAGCAGTCCTACCCCCCCCCCGCCCGCCCGCCCATTAGCAGTCCTAACCCCCCCAGCCCATTAGCAGTCCTAACCCCCCCCCTCCTGCCCATTAGCAGTCCTAACCCCCCCAGCCCATTAGCAGTCCTAACCCCCCCGCCCCGCCCATTAGCAGTCCTAACACCCCCCCTCCTGCCCATTAGCAGTCCTAACACCCCCCTCCTCCTGCCCATTAGCAGTCCTAACCCCCCCCTCCTGCCCATTAGCAGTCCTAACCTCCCCCCCCTGCCCATTAGCAGTCCTAACCCTCCCCCCTGCCCATTCGCAGTCCTAACACCCCCCCTCCTGCCCAGGAGCAGTCCTAACACCCCCCCGCCTCCTGCCCTTTATCAGGCGTTATCCCCCCCTCCGGCCCATTAGCAGTCCTAACCCTCCCCCCCCTGCCCATTAGCAGTCCTAACCCTCCCCCCCCCTGCCCATTAGCAGTCCTAACCCTCCCCCCCTGCCCATTAGCAGTCCTAACCCTCCCCCCCCTGCCCATTAGCAGTCCTAACCCCCTCCTGCCCATTAGCAGTCCTAACCCCCCCCCTCCTGCCCATTAGCAGTCTTAACCCCCCTCCTGCCCATTAGCAGTCCTAACCCCCCTCCTGCCCATTAGCAGTCCTAACCCCCCCCCTCCTGCCCATTAGCAGTCCTAACCCCCCCTGCCCATTAGCAGTCCTAACACCCCCCTCCTGCCCATTTGCATTCCTAACTCCCACCCCTCCTGCCCATTAGCAGTCCTAACCCCCCCTCCTCCTGCCCATTAGCAGTCCTAAACCCCCCTCCTCCTGCCCATTAGCAGTCCTAACCCCCCCCTCCTCCTGCCCATTAGCAGTCCTAACCCCCCCCCTCCTCCTCCTGCCCATTTTCTGTCCTACCCCCCCCCCTCCTCCGGCCCATTAGCAGTCCTAACCCCCCCCCCCCCCCGCGCGCAAATTTTTAAAAAAAAAAAAGCAGGCTCTGGCTGCTGCCGCGGCAGATTACAATGTCCCGCGGGGCCCCTCCGCCCGCTAAGCCCCTCTGCAAGGGCTTTCAGATTCGCGAGGGAGAGCGTCTCCCTCGCGTCTCTGTTAAGCCCGCAGGGGCTAATGGGAAATTTCCCATCAGTCCCGCGAGGGGCTGATGGGAAATTTCCCATTAGCCCCTGCGGGCTTAACGGAGACGCGAGGGAGACGCTCTCCCTCGCGACTCTGAAAGCTCTTGCAGAGGGGCGTAGCGGGCGGAGGGGCCCCGCGGGACGCTGCATTCTGCCCTTGCCGCGTCCGCGGCAGCAGTCAGAGACAGCTTTTTTCTTTTTTTTGCGGACCTATGGCCCGCGTGCCAGCTGCAAGGCCTTCGCGTGCCACAGCTGGCACGCGTGCCATAGGTTCGCCATCGCTGTCCTAAAACCTCCAAAGCAAATACTATGGGAGACCAGCATGCATACAATTATAGCAGGCTAGACACATTAGGATGACCACATTCCTAGAAGAAAAAGGTGCCAGTGCTTATATGTAGAGTTCTTTCATTAATATACAAGGACCAGGAGTCAATTTTAGCAGATAATGAAAAAGGTGTGGGTACTCTGTACCATCATGTACCCCCTCAAACGCCCCCCCCCCTCCCCTCCCACTGGTCACAACCTTCAGATCCTTTTGCTGCAAGAATGGACACAGTTGCTAATCAGCCTTAATCTATTGTGGTCTTTACTTATCCCCCATGCAAACCAGTACCCACTGTATTGCTACCAGTAATCCTCCATTGCCAATCATCCTTTTACTGTTATCAGTAGCCAATCAACTAGATACTGTTGTCAGTAGCCCCATTAGCTCCAATCACCATTGTACTGCTACTAATTATCTACTATTGCTAACCATCTACCCTTCTGCTGTCAGTTAACCTCACCAGTTTCAGTCATCAGTATAGCTTTACTATCTATCTAATCTTAACCACCGACTGTGTCCATATTGTCTGAGACCCAGCATACTGCTCTAATTTTCAAGAGGTTGTTAATAACTTCCTAGTAGCCTAACCTGATAAACCTGCTCCCAATTACATAGTGCTCTGCCAAGATGGGTTCCCCCATTACCACCATAATAGGATGCTTTATCATCATATCAAGTTGGTTCTCCAGCTCCCTCGCCTTAACCCCAGCATCCAAACAGATCCCTATTTTACGGAGCCATGGGAGAAGGTGGTCCAATGCATCCTACGACAACATAACCTGGGTCAAACGCCCACACCACCCCCACCTGTTACACATTACACTTCGACACAATATGAAACCCCAATCGATTTGAAAACCCCTACCCTCATAGCCTAAAATGTGCCCTCATCAACGCCCGTTCCATCCAGAAGAAGTGGCCAGCCGTCACTGACCTCATTGCCAACCACAGCCTTGACATACTCATGGTCACTGAGACGTGGTTATCCACCGAAGACAACGTCTTACTCAACCAGATCCTTCCCCAGAATTTCACCGCACACTCAAGTCATAGACAAGACAAAAGAGGAGGGGGCGTGCTCGTCCTCACGAGGTCAGACCTCCATTTTCGAACTGTAGACTCTACCAGTACAAACCATCTGGAGACCATCACTATCTCCAATAAACGCTGCTCAATCATCCTGCTTTACAGAGCACCTTCAGCCTCCCCAGATGATCTCTCCGCTATCATCGACCTGGCATCTAACACCCATAACCCAAGCATCCCAAATTGGATCCTAGGCGACTTTAACCTACCTACACTACAAGATAATCAAGCATCAGCCTTCCTAGATGCCCTCAAAAATCTTGGCTTCAAGCAATTAGTAAATGAGCCTACTCATATTAAGGGAAATACCCTGGATCTAGTATTCGCCCCGCAAACCTCTCTTAACTCAGCCCAGGATCCTATAACCTCCATAACCCTGTTCCTTGGTCAGATCACAAACTGATCATCATCCAGATCCCTTCGTACAAAGCCTACACAAAAATCAACAAAATACAAAACACCACCACAAGACCACCCTCTCGATGCTTCAAGCCTTACAACAGAGATCTTATCCTTGCGGAGACGCGACAACTCTTCTCTGAATCCACCCAGAACCTTGAAGACCTAATCTCTCACTGGAACAATTGCCTCAGTTCTATTGCCCTACGTAAGCCAACCAGCAGGCCCCCAGGCAAAAGGATGAGTGCCCCATGGTACTCAGCGGATCTTAAAACATCACTTAACCAATTACGGAAACTAGAGAAGCGCTGGCGCCGATCCAATTCTTCACATGACCAGACAGCATACAACTGTCATTTAGCTGCGCATCGCAACGCAATCACCGACACGATGAAGCAGTACTACTCAAACACCTTAAAGAGATCGCTTAATAAACCGCATGACCTTTTCGACCTGGTTAAGACCTTATCAAAGGAACCAGCCTCTGGACCTCCATTTGAGATACACCCACAAGATTTTGCAACTTACCTCCAATCCAAAATATGCCAGACTGATAAAATCTCTCCTACAACCTTCGAAATAGAGCAGGACTGCCAAACAACACTAACCATGTTTTCTAACCCCACCAAGAGAGAACTCGAAGACACTATTGTGGCACTAAATATCACTACTGCCCAGTCTGATCCATGCCTGGCCTTCTGGATCAAGGAGCTTCGCAGCCACTTCAGCCCAGTACTGTCCAAAATAGTGACCCTCTCATTCTCAACCGGCTCCTTCCCTTCAGCCCTTAAACACACCTCTATTAGACCTCTACTAAAAAACTGCAAGCTTGATCCCCAGCAGGTGGAATCCTATAGACCCATATCCGGCATTCCACTACTTGCAAAGATCATTGAAAAGGAAGCTCAACGACAATTGCAGGATCACATCGACACCGCTGCACCGTTAGATCCATGCCAACATGGCTTTAGAGAATTCCACAGAGTGGAGACCCTCCTTACCACTCTCTTCTGCAAGATAATCACAGGCATTGATGACATCCGTAAGGGTTTTGCTCTCATCTTTCTGGACATCGCTGCAGCTTTTGATTCAGTAAATCATGAGCTTCTATTAAAACGACTGATTAAAAAAGGCATTAATGGACGAGCGCTCGAATGGTGCAGATCCTACCTATCCGAAAGATGGCAACATGTTCGTTCTGGAGGGACAAACTCTGAACCTTTCCACCAAAGTCAAGGAGTCCCACAAGGATCCTCCCTTTCTGCGCTCTTGTTCAATATTTACATGCAGCCAATTTGTAACATCATCCGGTCCTTCAATGTCGACTGCATGTTATACGCAGATGATGTCCTTCTCTACATACCTTTCTCTACTTAGCATCTGGACCTCTCCCCACTGACGAGCTGTTTCAATGCAATATCTGACTGGCTTCTCTCTCAAAACCTTAGAATACAACATAAGAAAACGGAAGTACTCTTCATTACGAGGAACCCCAACTTCACCCCTCCACAATATCTTAAAGTAAAGGAAGCTGAGCTGCACTCTAAATCCTCAATACGATACCTGGGAGTCACCCTAGATCAACGCCTTGATATGAAGGCCCACATAGAAAATATAGTCAGATCAGTCTACTACAAGATCCGCTCACTTAGGCATCTACGCTCCATGCTTGAACCAACTTACTTTCGGACAATTTTCCAGGCATTGGTCATACCTCATTTCGACTATGCCAATGCCATATTACAAGGTCTTCCCCAGTCCACACTAAACCCTCTGCAGCTAGCCATGAACGCGGCAGCAAGAATCCTCCACGGAGCCTCCAGAAGCGACCACCTGACGCCTCTGCTAATACAGTTGCATTGGCTACCCATACAGGCTAGAATAGTTTTCAAGATCTTGATAATCACATTTAAAGCTGTTCACAATCTCTCGTCCACATCCTTAACCTCCCTCATCCATGCCACTTCACCAAATAGAGCAAGAAGATCCACGGCTATAAACTCCCTAACCGTACCGAAGGCACTTACTGTTTGCACTAAATCGACAGCCAATAGGGCTTTCAGTCTCAGTGCCCCAAGATACTGGAACGCATTACCCCATGATATCCGGGCTATCAAGAATCTACCACAGTTTAGGAAAGCCCTTAAAGGGCACCTCTTCAACAAGTACCTTACTGAGACCAACGGCATCCCCTAGAGCTCCAAGACACCCCCATACCATCCACATTCCCAGACAAACTTATAGCATACCAACAATACACCAAGTTGATACTCAAACCCACGACGTGGATTGTGTTTTCTATGCATCCTCTTTGATCATGATTCCATGTAATAAGTGTTGTATATAGTTACCCCTGTTATCCAAGTTTTTGTTCCCTGTTACCTGTAAACTCATACATGTTTATTGTACTGAGCATTTTGTTCCATGTAAACCGCGCTGATGCCGAATAGTGCGGTATATAAGAAAATGTAAATAAAATAAATAAATAACTGAAGTGAGATTCTAGGGGGACTCAGCTTGCTCCAGAAGTATAAAAATCACCTCCTATCTTATTTCTGGTAAATCCTCAGAAAGAAGAACTCTACCCACCCATAAAATCTTCATCTTCTCTAAATTCTGTTATAAATAATTCTTCCCCCATCTAATTCACGACTGGTGTCATATTTTTTATTGTATTGTTAAAATTCAGAATCACAGATCTAAACAGTGCACAGCAAAGGTAACAATTGAAATATGGAGCCCAAGATATATGTAACATTGCTTTGTATTATTACCTCATTGCTACTAATTTCACACTCATACTCTCTCACTCGGAATACTCAACCAATACCAATTATAATTCAATAGAACAGATTCAAAATAGCCACCCTACAGTGCAAATCCAATTGAACTGATCATCACAACACCAACAGGCTAATATATATTCCTACACACCAGCAAACACTGCACAGAGATGCAGTACACAGAGATAGCGTAGTTACTCACCTGTAACAGGTGTTCTCCGGGGACAGCAGGAATCAGTCCTCACATATGGTGATGTCGGCGCCGACGGAGCCATCGTGCGGAGAAAATCCCCGGCTTTCAGAGAAAGCCTTTGGGAGTTGCCATCACGCATGTGCAGTCCCCTTCCCGCCCAAGGGTGCCATCTTGCTCAGTCAAATGACATAGCTAAAAAGACGGCAAAAAGAACAAAATAATAGGACTGCAACTCCAAGGGGAGGAGGGAGGGTCGTAAGGACTGATTCCTGCTGTCCCCGGAGAACACCTGTTACAGCTTTCTCCGGGAACAAGCAGGAAGTCAGCCCTCACATATGGGACTCCCCAGCTATAGGCTACCGAGAACCGACAGCTGAAAAATAGGCTCCCTCTACGAGAGCCGCAATCAGCCACAATAGAAATTGAACTAAAAGAATAGCACTCTGGTAGCCTGACACAGAAGGGTCGGAGGGGAGGAGTTGCCTAGACCTCGAAAAGGTTACGGAGTACAGCCTGGCTGAAAGTACTGTTTCATTGAGACTCTCTATCCAGGCAATAATGGTTTGCGAAAGTCTGACACGAAGACCAGGTGGCGGCCCGGCAGATGTCTGCCAGTGGAACAGAGCGGACATGAGCCACTGATGCCGCCATGGCCCTGACCCGATGGGCTGTAACATGAGCCACTGATGCCGCCATGGCCCTGACCCGATGGGCTGTAACACGACCCTCTATCAGGAGCTTGGCTGCCCTGTATGCCCAGGCAATACAGTCTGCTACCCAGGTGGACAGTGTACACTTGGAAACAGCTATCCCCAGCTAACTGGGGTCATAGGATACAAAGAGCTGAGAAGCCTATGTGCTTGCATACGCTGGATACAGAAGGCCAACGCCCTCTTACATTCCAGGGTATGCAGTACTGTCTCTGCCAAACTGGCATGTGGCCTGGGAAAAAAGGAAGGCAGCACCACCTCCTGGTTGAGGTGGAATGAGGAGACCACTTTCGGAAGGAACTTGGGGTGCGTGGGAAGCGCCACCCGGTTCCTAAAGAACCTGGTGTAAGGCCTTTCTGACACTAGAGCCTGAAGCTCACTCACCCACCAAGCTGATGTGAGTGCCACTAAGAAAACCATCTTCCAAGAGAGGTAGCGGAGATGGCAGGTCACCATCGGCTCAAAAGGTGGCTGAGTAAGCTGCCCTAAAACCACATTCATATCCAACTCGATCGCCGGAGGGCGAACCTGAGGTTTCAAAAGAATCAGGCCTCTCAAAAACCAAGAAACTAAGGGATGGGCAGAGAGGGGCTTTTCTTCCACCGGGAAGTGGTTCGCCACAAGGGCAATGAGGTGCACTCTGACGGAGTTGGACTTGAGGCCCAAATTCAAGAGGTGGAGAAGGTACTGTAAAACTACTCCAACCTGTCAGGAGAAAGGATCCAAATCCTGCCCCTTGCACCAATCCACAAACCTGCGCCACTTTAGTCGATGGCCTCCTTGAGGCCAGCAACACCTCTTCAATATCTTTTGGAAGAAGGAGCGAAGCAAGCATCACCCTTTCAGCAGCCACGCCATCAGGTTGAGGGAGCTGAGGTTGGGGTGCAGGAGAACACCCCCCTCCTGGGACAGGAGGCTTGGGGAGGATCCCAGGGTAATGGGGGCCTCCACCACTAGCTGAAGCAGAAGTGGAAACCAGGGCTGCCTCGGCCACCGCGGGGCTACAAGGATGACCGAGGCCTTGTCCTGGAGGATCTTGAACAGAGTTCTTGACCACCAGAGGCGTCAGAGGAAATGCATACAGGAGGCCTACAGACCATAATATCAGAAAAGCATCGACGGCCACCCTGCCTGGAGCAGAACTGGGGCAACTGGTGATTGGCCGGACTCGCAAACAAGTCCATCACTGGCCGTCTCCAGGTTTGGAAAAGCCAATTGGCTACCCCATGGTCCAATTGCCACTCATGAGGCTGGAGAATCCTGCTTAGCCTGTCTGCTAACCAGTTGTCCTGGCCCGACAGGTAGATGGTCCAAAGATGAATGCCATGCCGGGCTGCAAACGAGCACAGAATCAGGGTTTCCTGACATAGGAGATGGGACCCCCCATGCTACCCTGTTTGTTCACACAGAACACAGCCACCTGGTTTTCTGTCTGTACCAAGACTGGTTCGTGGGCCAGGATCCGCCTGAAAACTCTCAGGCCCAGGCAGATGGTACGAAGTTCCAAGAAATTGACCTGTTGTGTTCTCTCACTCAGGAACCACACTCCCTGAGTACAGAAACCCTGGCAATGGGCCCCCCAGCAAAGCAGGGACACATACGTGGTAAGGATCCTCGTGTGTAGAGGAGCCTGGAAAGGCATTCCCGCCTCCAAGTGAAGTGGCTGAAGCCACCAGTCCAGGGACCATACCAGCTGCCTGGACACTGTGATCCTGTCCCTGAGGCACCATATGGCCTGTGACCACTGGCCTCTGAGGCACCACTGAGCAGTCCGCATGTGGAGGCGGGCATCTGGGGTCACATGGACCGTGGAAGCCATGTGCCCGAGGAGGCACAGAAATTGTCTTGCTGACACTACGGATCTGCGATTCACCTGACCTGCCAGAGCCAGAAGCCTGCTTGCCCTGTCTGCAGGCAGATAGGCCCTTGCCTGAAAGGTGTTAAGCCTGGCCCCAGTGAACTCCAGCTGCTGAGTTGGAGTAAGACTGGACTTGGGGTAGTTGATCACAAACCCTAGATGCTTCAGCACCTGGATGGTGTGAGACGTGGCCTGGTGGACTTCACTGGCTGAAGTGCCTCTGATGAGCCAGTCGTCTAGGTAGGGGAAGATAAAGACCCCTTGGAGCTTGAGAAAGGCGGTCACCACAGCCAGGCACTTTGTGAATACCCTGGGGGCCAAGGCCAGGCCAAAGGGGAGTACCCTGTACTGGTAGTGATTCCCCCCCCCCACCATAAAGATACTGCCTGTGGTCTGGGTCTATGAGGATGTGTGTATACACATCTTTTAGGTCTAAGGAGCATAGCCAGTTTCTCTGGCGGAGGTAAGACAGCAAATATTCCAAGGGAGAGCATCTTGAACTTCTCCATCACCAAGAACTTGTTTAGGTTGCGCAGGTCGAGGATGGGCCTGAGGCCTCCTGTTCTCTTTGGTACCAGAAAGTACCTGGAGTAGAAGTCCTTGCCTTGCAGGTGGTGGAGCACCAGTTCCACCGCCTGATCCTCGAAAAGACCCGCCAATTCCTTAAGAAAATGGTCCCGGTGAAGGGGAGACCTGAGGGGTGTAAGGAGGAGGCACCTGGGCTAGGTGAAGAAGGTAGCCCTCCCGGACCACCTGTAAGGCCCAGGCATCGGTGGTAATGGCTGTCCACCTGTGAGCATACAGAGCAAGCCTGCCTCCTGTGATCTGTCTGGCTCCTGTGGGAAGAGAGGCCATGCTGTAGGAGTCAAAGCCACTACCAGGCTGGGCCGGAGCTGGTGCCTGGGGTTTGGGGGCTTTCTGCTTACTCGGGCCATGCCCCTGTCCCTTGGCCTGCTGCCCCTGTTGGGGAGCTGGGGAGGCCTGAAAATGGGGGTAGCTTCGGTAGAAGCACCCTTCCTCAGGTAAAAGGGCTTTTTACCCGAGCCCTTCTTGCGAGAAGGGGCAGAGGTCTTCTTGGAGGGCCGTGTCCTCGTCATCTACTCGGTCTCCAGTTCTGTGGCCTTGTCAGTCATGGGTTTGTCAAAGAGGTTCTCCCCCTGGCATGGGACTTCGACCAACTTGTCCTGAACCCACTGTTCGAGGTCTGACGACTGCAGCCATGTCTGGCGGAGTGCACCGATGCCAGCCATGGCTACCCGGGCCACCGACTCGAACCCATCATAGACCGCTCGAGACAAACTTCGAGCACTCACGGACAGCTGTGGACAGGCTCTAGAAGCGCTGCAAGGCCCCTCGGAAAGACCAGCCAAGAACCCGGTGAATTCCTTCACCAGGTCCCTCAGGTACATGCCCATGTACAGCTGGTAAGCCTGGATTCGACAAGTCAGCATTGAACCCTGGAAGCACTTCCTGATGAGGGCATCCAAGTTGCGGGCCTCCCTGCCAGGAGGCGCTGAGGAGTGCGTCTTATGGCTCTTCAGCCTGCTCATGGCCGATTCCACAACCATGGAGTTGTGTGGCAGTTGCGACTTTTGAAACCTAGGGTTCTGGCAGACTCAATACATCGAGTCGAGCAGTTTGCTGATGATCGGCACCGACGCCGGCATCTCTCACATGCAGAGCATCAGTTGTTCAAGGATCAGAGGCACAGGGGCCTCTCAAGGGGGGGGGGGGCCTCATACTGTAGGATCTCAAGCTCATCAGCTCGAGGATCCTCCTCGGACTCCATGGGGAACACCAAAGCCTTGGACATATCCCTCACGAAGTCCAAGAACCTCGTGTCCTCCGGAGGGGACCTTTTCCCAGGCTTGGACACCAGGGAATCAGATGGGACATCCCTGTGCTGACAGGTGTCCAGGGACTCCTCGTCCTCTGTTTCCCATGCTGATGCCTCCAAGGAGGAATCGGGGGGGCTCCGGCATTGAGGGCCCTGGCGCCGACCGCCCCGATGCCGAGAGGCTTGGCGGCAATGACCTCAGTCCCGAACGGGAGGCTGAGTGGGACCTCGGCAGAGGATTGACTCGAGTCTGAAAGGTCTTGAGGATCAGCTCGGCTTCCGGGGTCAACTTCGACGTTGAGGGCCCGGTGATCAGGGCGGAGGAACTGGACAGACCGGCAATCAGCGCTGGCTGCTGCTCCATGAAGGCAGTGAAACTGCGCTCCAAGGCCACCATTCTGGACTCAAGTCCGGAAGACTCCGCAGCCACCAGCTCGGGCCCCGACACGTCAGGCCCAATGCTGGCTCCCCCAGAGGGGAGTCCTCGATGAGGACAGTGTTATCTTCATCAGCTGATCCGTCTCCCAACAAGGAACCTTTGCCGAGCGCTCCTTCTCCGAAGATCCCGGCCGGTGCGCGGGACTCCGCAACAGGCCCCGGGAGGAGCTGGGTCGTTCAGAGCCATCCAGAGATGCTGCCTTCGAGGATTTCTTCTTCCTCTTGTGTTTCCTCGAGGGAGACCCCTCTCCGAGGAACCTCGACACTGCTCGGGCTTGGAGTCTTCCCCCCGAGACATAGAGGCCTCAGACGAGGTCCGAGCTCTTGAAGGCAAGGACTCAGAAAAAGCCTATCATGCTGCTGCTGGCAGCTCTTCAGGGCCTTAGAGGACATTTTCCTACACAGGCTGCAGACTGTCGGGTCATGGTCGGGCCTGAGGCACCAGAGACAGCAGTCATGCATATCAGTGAGGGACGTAAGTTTCACACACCGATCGCATTTTTTAAACCCGCTGGTAGCCATGGGGGGAAAAAGGGCCCCTGCAAGGTCAAAGACCCGGGCTGCCAGTGAAAAAGAAAAAAGGGTGGGAACGCCAGTCACGATGGACAAAAACCTAAAAACAGAGATGGACTTGATACCGGTGTACCAAGCCGAAGGCAGGAAGAGGAACCGGTGTCAACCGGTCAAAGAAAAGAGAAAATTATCAACTTTTTTCATGAGGACACAGGGACTACGTCCAAAGGGCTCCGCGGAAAAAAGGAGACTGAGCAAGATGGCACCCTTGGGCGGGAAGGGGACTGCACATGCATAATGGCAACTCCCAAAGGCTTTCTCTGAAAGCTGGGGATTTGCTCCACACGAGGGCTCCGTCGGCTACTTGTTCCCGAAGAAAGAGCTCATACAACTATATTAAGATGCTGCCTAATGAATGCAAGGTCAATAAAGAACAAAATTCCAACAACAGTAGACCACATTCAAAATGCCAAACCAGACATGTTTATTACAGAAACGTGGCTTCTAGAAACCGATGTAGTTCTCCTCAATCAAATGAAACTCCCAAACTATAACATTGCCTATTGCCCAAAACATGCTAAAAGAGGAGGTGGTATGCTCATCATAGGTAAGGATGAATTGAATACAACTCTCTCATCAACAATTAGCATGGATGGGTTAGATATGTTGAGGACTGAGAAAAAGCATCTAGCATTCCATTTACTCTATAGATCCCCAGCCCCAGATCCAAATAGCATCTCCACAATTCTGGAATCAACCTGCTCAGACAAACCAGTTAAACATCTTATCCCGCTAGGTAACTTTAATCTACCATCCATGCACTATACTCATTCGTTAGCATTCCTTAACGGCATGGATAAGCTGGGCTTTCAACAGATCATTAATGCGCCCACACATGAAAAGGGAAAAAATTAGACATCATATTCTTACCTAACGAATTACATATGATATCCCAGAATGTTCATGTCCAGATACAATTTATACCATGCTCAGTTCACCACTTGATATATTTCTCCATCGAATATAATCTGACCAACCACAAAGCTTCAGGAAGTGAAATTGCATAATGCCGGTTTAAAAGATTTGATAAAGATAACTTCATGCATGAGATCATATCACAACTGAATGCATATGGAACTGTAACCAACATTGATGAGATACTGAACAACTGGAACACTGTGATAAAAAAATCAGCCTTAGCTCCCAACCCATGAACTAAAATTAGAAAAAAGGTCACAGATGTGGTATACTCAAGAATTAAGATCTCTGAAAAGACAGCTAAGAAAACTGGAAAGAAAGCACAGTTACTTACCTGTAACAGGTGATCTCTGGGATCAGCAGGAATAAGTCTTCACATATGGGTACGTCGGTACCGACGGAGCCTGCGTGGGAATGCTCTCCAGCGTCTCAAAAGAAAGCTTTTGAGAGCATCCCACACGCATGCGCACTGCCTTCCCGCCCAAATACTTCCCTCACATCAGTTGGGTTTGTAGCTGAGACCGAAGGAGGGAAGTAAACAAATTATAAAGAGAGAGAGAGAGAGAGAGCAACTCCTAGGGGAGGTGGGTGGGTTGTGAAGACTTATTCCTGCTGTTCCCAGAGATCACCTGTTACAGGTAAGTAACTGTGCTATCTCCAGGAACAAGCAGGAATGAGTCTTCACATATGGGGACTCCCAAGCTGAGATGCCTGGGAGAGGCCCAGCATGTAGCAAAAACTAATGGATAGGACATGCTTCCTCCTAAGGACCTCAGGCATCCAAGGGATGGAGGGTAGGAGTTGAGGTAACAGTGTAAAAATGATGTGCTGTGGAACAGCTGAACTAAACAAGGAATGCAGAAAAAAAGTGTCCTTGTGTAGAGATAACTGTTAGTAGGAATAGGAAGTCCCAACTCTTGAAAAGGGATGTCATCCAAGTATCGCAAACAAAATTACACATATGGGGAAGTAGATATGGGTCTGTTGTAAAGAACCATCACATTGTCCTCATATGGAATTCCCTTACCGTGAGGAGTAGAGGGAATCGAAATTTGCCATATAGACAAAGATAGAAAAATATCATTGTCTAGGAGTAACCCCAGGGAACTGGGGAGTTTATAAGAAGTTGGGACCCATGAGAGAAGATAAACTTCTCTATAGTCTACAGTCGAAGATATTTCTGTCCCTAGAGCAGGATGGTGCCTTGGGAAAGAAAAGAAAAGAGAAATCTGACTAGACTGGATGAAAAGGTAAAAAAAACCTTTACAGAAAAGGAGATGAGTTCCTAGAATCCCTTTATCCAGACAAAAATACTGTATTGGGCGATTAGCCCCCAATTTCTGAAGATCAGTAATGTGTGTTGCGTAAGTGATAGCACGTAGGCTAACAACTTACCTAGAGAGCTTCAGATGTAAGGTAACCTGATTTTGATAGAAAAAAAGGTTATGGTAAAAAAAGAATTTCCTATCTTTACCAGATAAATTGGATGTCCATTTAAGACTTTATGGTATGCTGACAGCATTGATATGGACAGTTAGAATATTTCAGGGTCAGATTGTATAAGGAGACTCGTCTAACAACAAGAAGGGTTAAGACCTTCTTACAAATAGTTAGTGGGAATCACTTATTAGTCAAGGTATAAGAATCTTATGCAAGGTTTGGTGGAAACCAGTAAGGTGCTTCTTACCCTTGACAAGAGGTCTAGGTCTTAAAAGACTAGTCCTCAGAGAACTAGGCCTTGAAACGTACCCGAAGGAGTGCAGAGGAGATCTTTAATCCTAAGATAAAAGATCTGGATCCTTTTATCACTTCAGGATAGAAGCTGGAAGAAATAACGCAATGTAAGGGAATCCCTTGTCTGACTCTCTATGAGAGCAGTATGAGTATCATGCGTTCTTTGTTTCTGGTAGACTTCAATAAGATAGTGAGAAAAAAATTTTCAGTAGATGAGGATCAACTGAAATGATTAGGAATGCATCCCTGTGGTGGAAGTTCCTTTGAGGATATGGAACCTAGGGAGTGGTGCTATTCCTTAACTTGAAGTCGTCTAGGCCCTGGCTCCCTTTCCATAAAGAAAAAATTTAAGGAAGGTGGTAAAATAGGAACAAACAGCCACGTGGGAGCATGAATGAGCAGGGCCTACCAGTCAAGTTCGTCTGACCACCTGGAAGTTCCCTACCAGGGGTGGACTACTATGCTCTCTGACAAAGGCCCATAGTTGCAGAGCTTCATTGCACAGTTGCAGAGAGCATGTTATAGGTTGCTTAGGTGAGATCTGGCTGTTGAGTAACCAGTCTGCAACTCAATCAATTCTGTTAGGACAGAAGTGAAGATGGTAAAAATAGTGATAGACTTTTTTTACCTTGCAATGATCAATTAAACAGAGGGTTTCAAAAACCGTTGTGGAGCCATCTGTCATAAAGACAGCAGAAAAGAGGTCCTATGAAGATTAAGAAAAGGACCAACAGACATTATTAGGAATGATGAAACTAAATTCCTGTCTGATGAGCTGTCATAAAGGAGTATTTGAGAGGTCAGCTCTAAAAACACAAGCAGTGTAGAAAAAGGCCGAAACCCATGTGAGCTATCTGTTCAAGAAGCTCATCTAACCCACCTGGTGGGTTCTTCATATTTGTATTATGGAGGGTTTAGATGCCTTTTGAGCTGACTCTGCTCAAATGCATAGAGGACAATCTGGTAGGGTCTTTCAGAATGCTAGATTGCATCCTGTAAAAACCCCCAGTGCAGAAATACCCCAACAGGAAAAACTCTGTATTGATAAGATTTACTGGAGTAGGAATATTTATAGCTTCAGAAGAAGCTTTCCAGTTGAATAACATTCAGGTTGGAGACTGGATGTCCCAACTAAAAGGAAAAAGTAATACAGAGTTGAAAAAACTTTCAATTTAGTAAGTTCTTATAGATAGAGTCCTCTGTAGTCAAGGTGTTACAGGTAACTGTCAAGAAAGGTGAAAGTTATCACTCACCCTGTTAAGTTTCGTGATTGTTCTTCCCTTCTTTTTTTTTTTTTAAATAGGGAAGTAGAAACTTATTACCTGTAGGCCTGAAATATCTCAAGAGCTCTTGGAGCTGTCAGAGTAAAGTTCTCTTAAATAAGAGAGTCATACCTAGAGACAACTCAGTGTTGTCTCAGCATAGATGAGAGTCAAACCAGACGGCTCTTTTGATAAAAAGGCATATCTACAGGTTCTAAAACCTCATAATGACAGAAAAAAATCAGAAACCCTGTAATTACTAGGTTTGCTGAATCTGCTGAGGTTTCTGTTGTCTTAGCCTGGTTGGATGTTGCCCTTGTTGGGAAACATCTGTCTGAGGGGAAGAAGATTTAATTTTAATTTAATGATTATTTATATACCGCTCCTTCCATTGATCAGGTGCGGTTTCCATATAACAACAACAAACAGAGTGATCTGTTTTTACATATAACAATTTGTAGTTAGGTAATTACAGTTAACAAGTAACAATTAACAATTAGAGAACTATGTACAGTTGAACAGAAGTAAACTATATACATATTTTTGTTTTTCATCTTTTTTAATCATTTTGTCTAAGGTTACAGCGCTTCATTCTTTGTTGTATAGTGTATTACCCTGGGTAGGATTATCCCTTATCTCGCTGGGGGGTGAGAGATGGGCTGATCATAGATCCAAAATGCTTTGTAAATAAAAATGCTTTGAGTTTTTTTCTGAACTCTATTATATCAGGTAATTGTCTTAATTCTATTGGGATTGTGTTCCACAAGATGGGGGCTGCATGGGAGAAGGCTTTCTTGTTAGTGGATTTATTGGCTCTAATGAATTCTTTTGGTGGGGTCAATTTATTTAGCTGGTCTCTCCTTTGGAGATTATGGGTGGGTTCTATTTTGATAAGGTTATTTACTGACAGGGGTGCTGTTTTTGTTATGGCTTTGTAGGTAGTTAGGATAGTTTTGTATTCTATACGGCTTTGAATCGGGAGCCAGTGTAGATATTCTAAGATCGGGGTTATGTGTTGGAAAGGTGGGGCCTTCGTAATGGTTCTTGCTGCTGCGTTTTGTGCTAATTGGAGTTTTTTTAAGGCTTCTTTAGTTATGCCAAGTAGGGTTTGATTTGCGAAGTCAAAATGTGGGGTTATGATTGCTTGTATGACGCGTTGAAAATCCTGTAGATGCATTAGTGGGCGGAGTTGCTTTAGCATTTTTAGTTTAAAGTAAACTTTTTTTGTTATATTCCTTACATGTGTGTCCATACTGAGGTGTTTATCCAGTATAACACCCAAGTAGCGTATTTCAGATTTTAGTAGGATATTATTATTTTGCAATGTAATATTGGAGGGGGGAATGAATGTTGTGCATTTGGTTACTATTAGCGCTTCTGTTTTTGAGTGATTGATCTACAGATTGTTTTCATTTAGCCAGATGTTGATTTCAGTGAGGCAGTCGTTAATGAGTTTTATAGGTATAAAAAAGATGGATAAAACTTTTTCCCCCTAGAGGAATAAAGTTTTTTAGAAGATCCATTATCAGCTGGAACAGAGGGAAGTTTTGACAAGTTCCTTAAGGTAGCAGTATCAGTGTCTAACTGACTAGCTTGAAATAGGCAATCCTTGTTGAAGAGATGTTCTCCAGTACAAGGACTATTTCCCAGCTTTTCTTGTACCTATTTGTCCAAGCTTGAAGCTTGGAGCCAGGCTAAACGTCGTGCCCCTATGGCTATAGCAGAAGATCTGCTAACAGATTCAAAAGAATCCAGGGAAGCACGATGAAGAAATGTAGAAATATCATGAGCATGATTGACTAGTGATAAATAGTCAGCTCTTTTATGTTCCTGAAGGAAAGGGTACAAAAGTTTCAAACTTTTGGCAACCTGTTCCAGAGAGAATCCCATATAGAAAATACATGAAATGATTCTTGCTGAAAGCATAGATGCTTGGAAGCATCGACGCCCAAAAGCATCTAAGGTCCTAGACTCACGACCTGGCGGATAGGAGGAGTGCTTTTTTGCACTCCTAACACGCCTCATTGCTAATTCTACTACTATAGAATGATGAGGGAGTTGAGTCTTTTGAAAACCTGGAGAAGGTGGCACTTTATAGATAGTGTCAATCCTTTTGGAATGTGGAGATACCGTTAAGGGAGTTTTCCACATTCTAAATAACAAATCCTGTAGGATGTGGTGTAGGGGAAGCATGATTGCCTCCTCTGGAAACCAGGGGGAATGCAGAATTTCTGAATCCCTTGGTATAGACTCCTTCCCAGTTATAGAGATGGCGAGTATTCTTGCCATGTCAAGCAGAAAAGCTTGAAAAGAGTTCTCCTCTAAGAGAAATTCTCTGCAATGAGGAGTAACAACTGGACCTGTTGAAAATTCAGGTACGGTACCGATAGATGCATCTGCAACATTGGGCTTAGAAAACCGGGGAGGATGACGCACCGGATCCTCTGGAACAAGGTGCGTTCAGTACTCCTCGATGTTGATACCGAGAGGAGTCGGTACCGAATCTTCCAGGCTAGATAGCGATTCCAGGCTCGACATCGAAGGAAGCGAGCCTGTTGGAAGAGGCATTGAAGTCATCGACGTCAGTACCGATGTCGGTCCTGGCATCTGCATCGATGACCAATCCGGTACCGGGGGTGACGCCGATGTCAACATGCATACCGACACCGGCACCGGTGCTGGCACCAAAGCCGATACCGGTGGTCGAAGAACAGTCTGCGGCGACTCTAACGGTACCGAAGTAACTGAGAGATACGCCAGACTACGTTCCATGGTGAGGAGTTTTTCATCCAATACCATAGTCCATGCCGAGGTATCGGTACCGCTCGAAGTGGTCCGGACCTCCGAGCATGGCCCAGGTGCAACCATGGAGGTAAAAACCTCGAGAGCAACCTGGGATCCTGTTAATGCTTTGGAGCCCGAAGACTCCCGCTGGGATTGAGCCATAGTGTCCTCGAGGGCAAGCCCAGGGGCATCTCGATGCTTAGCAAGAGATCTACCTCTCGAGGACTGGCTAGTCTTAACAGATTGTTGTTTGGTTACCTGACCGTGGAAAGGAGAAGAGATTCTGCCCGGTGATCTCATGGTAGATGTAGATCCGGTACCAAGGTGCGTTCGGTACTCCTCGATGTCGATACCGAGAGGAGTTGGTACCGAATCTTCCAGGCTAGATAGCGATTCCAGGCTCGACATCGAAGGAAGCGAGCCTGTTGGAAGAGGCATCGAAGTCATCGACGTCAGTACCGATGTCGGTCCCGGCATCTGCATCGATGACCAATCCGGTACCGGGGGGTGACGCCGATGTCGGTACACGTACCGACACCAGCACCGGTGCTGGCACTATACCGGTGGTCGAAGAACGGTCTGCGGCGACTCTAACGGTACCGAAGTAACTGAGAGATACGCCAGACTATGATGTAGATCCGGTACCAAGTTGTACCCGGTTCTGAAGATCTCTTCTGGTTACATTCCTACAAGAAAAACAGACTTTAGGACAATGGTCAGGACCTAAACAAGGCAGACACCAAAATTGAGTGTGAAACTTAAGTGTACTGCCACAGTTTGAACATTTCTTAAAGGTAGTGGCTGGTCTTTACATAATGGAAAAGTGGAGGCCTAGTGGCCAGAGGTCAGGCACTAAATGAGAAAAAATTCTTCAGGAAAAAAGAAATTTTCCAAGAAAAAGAAAGAAAAACACCGGTGGTACCGGTGGGCGTCGAGCAGAGGCAGGCGCGACCACAAAAAATAAAAATAAAAAAGATACATTTTCTGCGGTGACAGGGACATGTCCTGTCGGCTCTGCGGAAAACGAAAGACTGATGTGAGGGAAGTATTTGGGCGGGAAGGCAGCGCGCATGTGTGTGGGATGCTCTCAAAAGCTTTCTTTTGAGACGCTGGAGAGCGTTCCCGCGCGGGCTCCGTCGGTACCGACGTACCCATATGTGAAGACTCATTCCTGCTTGTTCCTGGAGATAATGGAGAATCACCAAATCACAATTAGATAGAACCCTATATATGAACACCCTCCAAATTTACCATACAAGCATAAATGATCATTATTCAAAGAACCTAATGAAATCCCTTAATCGCCCAAGGGAACTCTTTGATATTGTAAAGTCATTAATTAGATCCCCCACCACACCAGACCACAAATCCAACATAGATCTGCAGGTGATAGCAGACCATTACAAGATCAAACTACTTAGACCACTCTCAGCCTTAGTGTTGGACAATCCTGATAACAGCGAAAGTATCATTCTATGGAATATCTTCTCCAGAATCAACAATGATCAGTTACTCTGGACTATTACAGCAATAAATACAACCACTTTCTATCAAGATCCTTGTCTGCTAAGCTGGGTCAAACTCACAAGATCTGAAATGGCACCCTATATGCTGAAGTTTGTGAACCTTTCCCTATCTCAGGGCTATATGTCAAAGACATTAAAGAAAGCAATTATCCGGCCTATTCTAAAAAACTCACTATGGATAAGAGTTGTCCCGATTCCTATAGGTCCATATCAAATCTTCCATTCTTAAAAAAAATTATTGAAAAAAAAACCATGCAACTACGTGACCACCTAGACACACATGCACCGCTCGACATTCATCAACACGGCTTCAGGTCATACCATGGTGTTGAAACACTGCTAATAACACTATATGACAAGCTCATATGAAGCATAGAAAAAAAACAAGCAAGCCTACATATTAATATTCTTAGACCTCACTGCAGCATTTAATTCAATCAACCATAATATACTATTGGTAAGGCTTCAACAGATTGGCATCAAAAGTACCACACTCCAAGCACACGGAGTACAATACCGGATTTATGCAGATGACGACATGCTGTTCACCCCTTTTGATACAAGGAAACAAAACTTTGAACAAATCACAAACTGTCTCAATGAAGCATCGCAATGGCTAGAATCCTGTAACCTCAGCATAAACCTTAATAAGACGGAAGTCCTCTTTGTCACCAGAGACAAGGATTTCATTCCACCAGACAAAATACATGTCAGAAATGCATATCTCAAAGTCAAGAATGAAGTAAGATACCTAGGAGTCGTCTTAGATCAGAATGTTAACCTATCTAAACACATTACCTCAATAACCCGGACAATACATAATAAAATCAGGATGACTCAACACCTAAGACCACTACTCTCAGCTCAGGACTTCCGCTCGGTTCTACAAGCGCTGATCAGCCCCCACTTTGACTACTGCAACAGCATACTATAAGTCTTGCTGAAACAAACAAAAAACCAACTACAATTAGCACAAAATACTCTTGCAAGAACCATAAACAAGGCAGCTAAGACTGAACATATCACACCCATCCTCTTCCAACTGCACTGGCTACCTGTAACATCTAGGATTATATACAAATCCTTGGTAACCACATTCAAGATTCTACATGACCTAGCCCCAGCACATCTAACCTCCTTAAGTAGTATCCTACCCAAAAAAAATGTAAAGAAGAGGTGATACCCAGAACTCCTTGACAGTTGCTATAGACTTTAGGAAAACAAGCCAAACAATGAGCAACAGAGCCTTCACTTTCTATGCACCAATCCATTGGAACTCGCTACCTCAAAGCCTAAGAAACTTAACGACCTACTCACCTTCCATAAAAGAATTAAAACACACCTATTCACAGAATATTATCAGATTGAAATGGAAGATCAGAATATCTTCTCAACATAACTCTTACACATCCAACCTAATACTCCATTAATACATGATCATTCGCTTGAATACACTCACCATTGACACACAATGAATACATACATCTATGACTTGCAAACACTCCAACTGCAACTGTAAATAGGCCACTTAACACTGTCTAGAACTGTATTATATGTTCACTTTATATCAATGCAATTACCTTCTATGCATATGTAAATAAGTTTAAGTTATTGAGTTTAATTCTGCTTGTTTTGTTTGCTTTGCTGCATTGTTCATAACACCACATTTCAATGTAAACAGTTTTAAGATTGTTTGACTGTTATATATAAACCATCTTTATATTGAGAAAGCAGTATATAAAACTCGCAGATAAATAAATAAATGTTTCTAAAAATACCAAAGGATCAATATTCAGCTATGATGGTCAGTGTTAAAATATTTTAAAAATGCCATCCAAGGCAGCTTAAAAATATCCAGAAATTCAGCACCATTATCTATATAAGGGTTTATGGTTTATTTTATTTAATATAATGCCTTTAGTAGTATGGCAAGGCAGTGTGCAATCAAAATGATAAAAAAGGAAAGGAACTACAATATTGAGACAGGAAAGAAAATACAGAATAAAGAAACAGACAAAAATACAGAGTCATAAATTATGCCTTTATATTTAGTCCCCAGGATATATCTGAGCACCACCATTGCATGCTGACTGACATTGAATATCCAGATAATATGAGCAGAGACTGAAATTATCCGGACATTGCAATATTCATTTTCCTATCCAGATAAGTTATTCAGCTAACTTAGGACAGCCTTTGACCTGCCCTAACTTATTGGAAAAGCTATCCTGATAGTGAATGAATATTGGCGTTTTTGGATATGTTCTGGGACCACTCTGGCTTTGCCCATACCCCACCCCAGCAGTATGTGGATAGCGTTAAAGTGGTATGTCATATTTTCAATAGCATTTAGTATCGCTGACAATATCCAGATAGGCCTATCCAGAGGCACTTATCCAAATAGTAGGTGCTCTTATCCAGGTAAGTGACACTGAATATCAGGCTGATCAATTTTAATTTTATTTTAAATGTTTTAAATAAGTATCAACCATAACTATATTCTTTTAACAAACTTTAGAAGCCCTATTTGTGAGCTGGACATCCGAAAAGGGGCATTTAAGATGTGCAAAGCACGGAGACATCCCTGGGGCTATTTTAGAAGCCGGGTATATAGAAGTCCCCAGGGAGAGAACATCCATCTAGTATGGGTGCATGGTGGAGGCATAGCTTGGGCGGAACAAGAGAGATGTATATTGTGGTACAATTTTGGAACGATGCAAACACATCCGGCCTTTGTTGGTGAGACATCCTTGCTTATACTTGCTCCTGACCACAAATAAGGTTAAAAAGTGTACTTTTTTCATGAATGTAATGCTTCCAGGGGGAGCGCTTACATTGCCACGGTTATTTCCTGTCTTAAGAAACCTGAGCATAAATATATATTACAAACATTTTACTAGTCCGCTGCTGCACATCGATGTATCTAAAATGGTAAGATGGGACATGCAATTCTCAGAGCATAGATGCCCCCCTTCTGGGATACCCCTGCTGGCACATCCAAATACTTGTTTATGAGATTGTACAAATCAGGGATGTCTACATTTATTTACCTAAACCTGTGCATGTACCCAGCCTTGCAACCTGCATGGGGCCCGCCTCCATAACTGGTAACGAGGATGTTCATTTTCCAGGGTAGAGACAGAGCGATTTCAGAAGGCACTGCTGCCACTCCCCTAGTTTTTGGATGTTCTACTCTCAACGTCTCAGATGTTTCCTAGATAACCCTTTTAAAATGACACTTAAAATGTCCTATATAGTGTCGCTATTCAGTATCACCTGAGCAGTCTCAAAGCAAATGGTATATAATCACTAAAACTAATATGGCCTTCTCAGTAATGTGCTGTACCAGTCACTTACCCCTCTCCCACTGCACTTGATCTCTTCGCTGCAACCAGAATTCAGCGCTGATAGATTGACACATTGCCTCTTGACACAAACCTTTATTGCAAGAAAGTATAGTAAGCCTTACAAACAGAACACATTGTTATATGGCCATATGGTGATAATTAACAAGTCATGACACAATGGGCCATTAACAGATAATTAAGCAAAAAACGTAACCTTCTCTAATTACAAGTCACAATTATTTCCATATTTCTTCTGTTATCTGCTTAATAGTTAAAATAAACTTAAAAAACAGGGGTGAATATTCAGAGCAGCAGTGAGCACTGTGAAAGCCACCACTGAAATTACCACTGAAATTAAAACTGGATATTCAGTGGAGCCTATCCGGTGTCCAGTGCTGGACGTCTGGTTTTACCTGCGATGTCAGCAGATATCTGGGTCATTTATGCAGATACATGACACTGTTGCAATTCAGAACCGGCTAGCTGGATTAGCAGTCGCTGGGCACAACAGGACAGAGGGAACAGGCAGGATTAAGGTTGGTGGGGCGAGAGAGTGGGCCTAGGCCAGCAATTTTAATGGCAGATGGGCTGTAAAAAAAAAAGACATGGGTGTATATATTTTGCTGTATTTATATATTTCTTTGGCTGTCTTTATATACCAAAATATCCAATAAAACTCTGTATGACAACTAGAAAGTAATATTTGCTTTAAAATAGACTGTTCAATCGTTCTAATCATTCTAATCTTTTAGTATTAAGCATCTAAGAAAAGACTTTTAACAGGTAGCAACGTGGTCTCAGTATTCCCGGGCTAGCGTCAGAAAACCTGACTTATCGCCCCACATTAACATCAACGACCACTATAATGTTACCACCTTATTCTTTATATATGTGTGCAAATAGTGAATTAAAAACTGCTTAGCTTTAAGTAGCCATTCCAAGGCTTAGCTGAGAATATTGTTCCCAACGCTGTCAGGCGCTAAGCGTTTCACCGATTAAGGGTTCTTCAGGGGAAAATTGCTAAGCTCTGAAACAAAGAAACAGTTCCAGTAGACGTTACTTTCATCATCAATAATCTTCAACCTCTAAAATTGTGAATCATCATGCAGTGAGAAAGATCCTATTCATACCTTATGCACACGCTGGCGTTCTGTACACAAAAAGTATTTGCTGAACCAGTGTTTGATCTCTAGTACGTCCCTGCTGTGATCGCAATACTTGGGTTATACAAAAGCAGCGTAAATCCTCAAAAGCATGATGCAGTAACAAGCAGTGTTCAACAATCGGAGCCTCCAATCGTTTACACTTTAATTTACTTTTATGCTCATTGATACGGATTCTGAATGAACGATTGGTTTTGCCGATGTATAATAAAGAACATGGACACTGGATACAGTAAACTACATTAGAAGAACCACACGAGGTACTAGTCTGTAGCCGATAAGTGTATCCATTATGAGAAAAACTATTACATTCTTGAGTAATAGAACATATTGTGCATTCTCCACAAGACCTATGACCACGAGTCTCTTCAGTGGCCAATCTTTACATGCAGCAATTTGAGTCAAGATGGATTCAAAATTCTCCCTATCAAGAGTCTGTGAGGGTGTGGAAGCGCTACATCGACGATATTTTTGTTGTATGGCAAGGTACTAGATCATCCCTACAAAGTTTTTTTGGGTGGTTGAATTCTTGTGAGCCTAATATAAAATTCACGTTGACTTGCCATGAGACTCAAGTTTCTTTTTTGGATGTGTTAGTAAAGAAAACGAGGGAGGGATGGCATACTTCTATCTATCGAAAAATCACAGATAAAAATACTCTTTTACACTATTCAAATGCCCATCCAGGGCAGTTACGCAATAGTCTGCCTCTCTCCCAGTTTATCCGCTATTGGCGGAACTGCAGTACTCTGGATGAATATAAACACCAAGCAGCCCAATTGCAACATAATTTTTATCAGCGCGGATACCCGAAGAAAGTTGTTAGGGAAGCGTATACTAGGGCACGATTTGCCAACAGAGATCTACTTTTGCATCCTTTGAATCAAGCAGCACCAGCGTTGGACTGTGTAAATTTTATAACAGCTTTTTCTCCACTAAGCAAGCAGTTACAGCGGAGCTTGAATCGACATAAGGATATTCTTTCCACCATACCAAGTTTAAAACAATATCACACACGATGTGTATGGCAACGTCAGAAGAATTTTAAAGATCTATTAAGCCCGACGGTTTTACGGCCACTCGCTACAGGAGGTCTGGGGACTCGTGGTCATAGGTCTTGTGGAGAATGCACAATATGTTCTATTACTCAAGAATGTAATAGTTTTTCTCATAATGGATACAGAATCCGTATCAATGAGCATAAAAGTAAATTAAAGTGTAAACGATTGGAGGCTCCTATTGTTGAACACTGCTTGTTACTGCATCATGCTTTTGAGGATTTACGCTGCTTTTGTATAACCCAAGTATTGCGATCACAGCAGGGACGTACTAGAGATCAAACACTGGTGTATGTAGAACAACGCTGGATTCATTTGCTTCAGACTGTCATTCCTCAAGGTTTGAATGCCCGTATAGAATGGGAATCCTGTGTATGACATCAGTCCATCTTTGCTCCATTCACAATCAGCTTTTTCCTATATAAGATGCGCATGCGTGGCGTTTTTTACCACCGCTTAGCAGTTCTGCAAATACTTTTTGTGTACAGAACGCCAGCGTGTGCATAAGGTATGAATAGGATCTTTCTCACTGCATGATGATTCACAATTTTAGAGTTTGAAGATTATTGATGATGACAGTAACGTCTACTGGAACTGTTTCTTTGTTTCAGAGCTTAGCAATTTTCCCCTGAAGAACCCTTAATCGGTGAAACGCTTAGCGCCTGACAGCGTTGGGAACGATATTCTCAGCTAAGCCTTGGAATGGCTACTTAAAGCTAAGCAGTTTTTAATTCACTATTTGCACACATATATAAAGAATAAGGTGGTAATATTATAGTGGTCGTTGATGTTAATGTGGGGCGATAAGTCAGGTTTTCTGACGCTAGCCCGGGAATACTGAGACCACGTTGCTACCTGTTAAAAGTCTTTTCTTAGATACTTAATACTAAAAGATTAGAACGATTAGAACGATTGAACAGTCTATTTTAAAGCGAATATTACTTTCTAGTTGTCATACAGAGTTTTATTGGATATTTTGTTATACACACTCTGTAAAAAGCAGACCAATTGAGAAACTTGTGTCTTTATATACCGCCTTTCTCCAGGTCAATATAATATACTAATATATGTAACTAATGGGAATTCCTTTTGTATATTCCTCTGTTTGTTGTTCGGGAGGTGGCGTACAGTTCGGACCGCAAAGGTTGGGGTATAAGTCATGTGCTGGGCAGGTGTGGGAGTGCAAGTGGGGGTGCAAGTGGTCCAGGATTCCGGATCAGGCTCGGACACACTCCGTTTGTTTTTCCACTGCAGATATGTCAAGAAAGAGTAGCAGGGCTCAGACTGGGACACAAGGAAGGAGGCAGCTGACAGGATACAGAGGCGGGATAACTGCCAGGGCAACGTCTATGGCTGCAGCTAGGGCATCAACAATGGCAGCAGCAGCAAAGAGGAAGGCAAAGAGCGATACAGCTGTGACTTCCACACATCATAGTAAGCGGTCAGCACCAGCTCGGTAGGAACACGTAGCGATGAATCTCGGCAAAGAAATGGAGGAATTCACATGGGTGCTGCAGGAGCAAGTTGGTTAGCATAGGCTGGAGGTTGTCAGGCCATGCCTCGAGGTTGCAGCACCTGCAAGAGGTAAGAACATACCTGTAGCACAGTGACGCAGACCCAGCTCAGCAGCAGCTTTTTCCAGAGGTAAGTCTATTGGGAGTCTAGGGGCGCAGGAGCTGACAACTTCGATGTCCGAGAGCTCAGTGTCAGACAGCGATGGGGAACTCGTTCTGGTGGGAGTGATTCAAACTGCACTAGAGAATTTTAAGAACAGGACATGCCAGTTGTCAGGGTGTGGTCAGGCAGTGTGCGGGAGAGCAGTTCCTCAGCCACCGCCACTGAGCATCACCAGCAGCCCCTGCACTGGAGGCTTCTGGTGGCGACATTAGATGTGGTGTCACCTCATTGACTAGTTCAGTGTCACAGAAGTTAAAGAAGAAGATATGGAGGTGGGAGTTTATAGATATCTTCTCGCTGCTAATCAGGGATCAGGAGGGTAAAGGCAAAGAGAGAAAGAAAACGAGAAGTCTGGGGAGAAAGTGTTTAATATTTTCATGAGTGTAGTAGTGGAGCGCGAGCCTGAGCTGAGCCCTTATCTGATTCGCTACCTCAATACCATAATACGCACACACAAGCGCTTCGGCGGCTGGGCATGGTTGAACTACAATGTCAAATTCAAGAAGAGTATGGCCGATGACCACACAATTACGTGACAACACAGGGTCCTTGACCTGTAGCTTGATGAGATGGCCCCCAAGTTATCACTGAACATGGATAGCATACCACAGCCCTTTCAGGTTTACAATGCACAACCCTTTGGTTTCGGCCAGATGCCCGGGCAGCATAACTGCCACCAATTCAATAATGGCCACTGCACATGGAACCCATATAAGTTCTGCCACATTTATATGGCCTGTGGAGTCAACCACCCAGCTACCCTGTGCAGATCAGCCAGGGAGGGCAAGTCCTTCAGGCCACAATCACAGTATACCACCAGCAGAATTAGCCCAGTCACCAATCAGGCTTGAGAGTATGCACCTCTGGCTTTGCTTTTACCCCCATCGGGATACAGCACATAGTATCATCATCGGTTTCTCACAAGGTTTCCGCATTCCTGCCACCAGGCCCACTGCCACACACGTTGTGCGCAATGCCCCATCCGTGCTCAAACATTTATAAGTAGTCAAAGAAAAGCTGGTCAAAGAAGTTAGCCTGACAGTGGGCCCCCTGCCAAGACCCCCCCCCCCCCTTTCCCCAGGCTGGACCTCTCTCCATTGGGTGTAGTCCCAAAGAAAGAGCCAGGCAAATTCTGTCTCATTCATAACCTCTCATATCCAGAAGAAGCTTCGGTCAATCACCATATCGACCCTCACCTGTGTTCGGTGTCACCTGCCTCTATGGACCAGGCCATAGCAGTCATTAGGAAAGCAAGCCCATGGGCCCAGCTCGTCAAGGCCAACATTAAGTCAGTCTTCTGACTTCTCTCAGTGCATCTGGAATCCTTCTACCTGCTAGAATTCCTTTTTGAAGGCAGCTATTACTATGACAAATGCAAGCCCATGGGATGCTCAATTTCATGTGAGTATTTCGAGCTATTTAGCTCCTTCGTGAATTGGATAGTGGAGATATCCGGGCTTGGCTCAGCAGTACACTACCTAGATGATTTTCAGTTTGTGGGAACTGGAGCCTTAGAGTGCAAAATAGTTCTCAGCTCCTTCGAGCGAATCACCAAGGGGTACAGAATTCCCCTGGTGGTTGAGAGGATGTCAGCATTCCGAGCCAGCACCCTTGGGGCAGATGCAATCAAGACCTCCATTCCAGAGGCCTGCCATTTGACCTGCCAAAGTTTGGGGCCTCTTGATGGGTTCCCTGGCAGAGCGTACCAGGCCGACAGACATACTTAAAGGCCTGGGATCACGTCCAGAATTTGTGTGTGCATGAAGGCATCAGGAAGGGTGACCGCTTTATGACCAACACCATTCTTCGCTGGATATTCTGGTGCAGGGACATGGGCATGTGCAAATCCAAGGTAAGAACACTCTTAGCAGCCATCTTCTTTTTCACCAAAACAATGGGAAAATGGAGCCCTTTCACGGATTTTGTCATTGCAAGGATAATGAGGGGATGGTCAGCTGAGCGTCATCACACACCTGACCGCATATGCCCAATCACCCACAAGGAGTTGAGGATGCTGGTCATGGCAATGGACGAGATTTGTTACAACTCATTTGAGGTATGCCTGTTCAGATGCGCCTTTACAGTACATTGACATTTTCTGGGGCTCTCAGGGTGGGGGATCTGGCACCTTCCTTGAAATATACACCGGGACGCACAGGTCTCCAGTTGGGGGATGTCGCATTGAAGGGCGGCATGCTGTTGCTGCGTATCTGTCAATCCAAGACAGATACCAAGGGAAAGGGGGCCCAGTTGTCGTGGGCCCCCTCCTGGTGGATACCACGTGCCTGGAGTAGAATTTCAGGGATTACAGTCACGTCCAACCACCTGGTGGGGCGCAATTGTTGGTACATGTGGATGGCACACCCCTGTCATGTTTTCAGTTTGGTGCATTGAGCAGGTACAGATAGGGTCTCGGGGCAAAACGAGGGAACAGACCCTATTGGTAAGAGAGCAACGCTGGATATACCGGCTAGGGTCCGTTCATCCAGCTGGTTTGAACCTAGCGGTTGATTGGGGTGTATGTCTTTAAAAATGAAGTGAGAAGAAAAATATGAAAAGACGATAAAAAGCAAAAAAGAAAAATGGTGAGATAGGGTAAAATACAAATAATAGTATTTTTGAATTCGCTAAAGAAAAAAACCGCCCCGTTAGTGTTTTTAGTGATAGATAGGAGTTTATAGGGGGTTTAAATTAACGAGACTAGTCCCCTGACCCGCATGCGCGGCGTCTTGCAGCCAGGAGAAGTTCCTCTGAGGAAATAGCGGTCTGTAAATTCTACGTGGGCAGCATCATTCACTCAAGGTAATCAGTTTTGTGTATTCCACTGGGCGGGGAGTCGATATATAGAGATATAGCAAGGTATAAGATTTTTAGAAGTTTTTACTATGGTAGGGTTTTTGTTTTTGTTTTTTAATACAGCAGCAACAATTAACGGTCCCCTGAAGAACCATAATAGAGAAACCCAGAGGCGCTTCAATAGTAGCGTCGGGACTTTTCAATTTGACAGCGTGACTGCAGTATTCTTATAGAATCCCACAACTTTGCAAGTTAAGTAGAAAATTCAACAATAAATTAAATATTTGGTTGATGGATTTTTTTTAAACAATAAGACGGGTTCATAGGTATTGTGAAAGGGTCATTGATGCTAACAGGCATATCACTGGAGAAAAAAATCCAGAAATTCATGCCGTTGTAAGTCTGAGACCCGTAGATAATGAACCCCATGATTTGGATCCTGATCCATAGTGAAACTGATCATTAGTAAAGTGATAGAGCGTAGGAATTTCATGACTTATTGCTGAACGATCGCTCTGGTACAAGACCATATAGATTTGTCATGTTTTCAGTTTGACAGGGTATTGAAGTTGTTGGTTGCGCATGCGGGTCTGAAGGTGGGCTATTATGGCACACATTCATTCTGCATTGGGGCAGCTACATCCGCTGCGGGATTGGTCATGACGTGGAAACAGATCATGTCTATTGGCTGGTGGCGCTCTGATCGCTATAAGCTATATGTTCACCCAGAGTACAGGGTGTGATGGCTCCCACATCATGTGAAGAAACTGCATGCTGACTAACTTGTTTCTGTATTCTTGTCTGGTTGATCTGTCCTAGGCACAGGTTTCCCTTGAGGCCTCCCTGAGGTGTGGATCTGCAGACATTCCTACGTGCACTGGGTCCAACAGAAAGCACGGACTAGATCCCAGGATCTCAACTTGGGCCTAAGCGTGGTGGAAGTCTCCAGAATATGGATAGGTATTCACAGTATGATGTAGGACCAGTTAGTGCTGACACACACAAAAGGAGGGTGGGAGCGATCTCTTGGGCACTGGTCATGCACCTGGGGGGGGGGGGGGGACGACTTGGCGAAGACTCCTAGTGTTGAACTTGCCAGGAAGATCCAGAGGGACCTCCTGACACTGGCTGATAATTTCCCCAGCTGTTGGCTGGAATGATCCCATAATCATATCGCGAAGAATGTGGATGGATGAGAGTTCGCACCATGCAGTAGATAAGACCCGTCACAAGGTGAATCGATGGATGGCCCAATTCATGGAGGTCATCAGGGGGAGCTGTGTGCAGTATGATCTCATCAAAGAGACCTGCCTGGGCATGTATCACACAGATGGAGTGCACCTGTCGGATATCGGCATGGATGTGTTTGTGTGCGCAATACAAGACAGGGATTAAAGTGCTGCTGGATAGGGCAAGGGCTGGCCGCAGCTGAGTTTCAGGGGGAGGCCCCTGCGACAAGCGAGGAGTCGCTGTCGGAGGGGTACCAGACTGAGAGCACAGCCGTACAGTACAGCTTAAGGGGAGTGGCCATATGGGAATTTGTCCCCCCAATTTAGAGTCAACAGATTCGCAGCAGGACCAGCAGGCAATGCACCTCCCCACGCTTGGATGGCAGGGGGACGGAGGACAACAACTATTCATCAGTAACCCAAGCGGGTGTGAGTACCGACCTTTGATGGGTCAGATGAAACTGTGAGAGTGAAACCCTGCTGCAAACAGGGGAGCCAGGGGCATGCTTTAATGGCTTGCCCTTCTGCTAGCGCATCACACAAGCTGTGTATTGGTTGGCAGCATATAATGATGATGGAAGGAGTTGAGGCAGAGGGGTGGGGCTTTAACAGCCTCACCTACAGGCGAGTACAGGCTGTGTGTTTCAAAATGGGGATCAGTTGAATTCCAGTTTTTGTATATAGGTTGTGATTTGTACAGTATCCTGGTTATGTATTGTATGTATATTATATGATGGTTATGTATTGTATAGGTTATGTTGTGGCCAGAAATGATTCCAAAATTGTTTTCAATAAAACTTCTCTCTCTCATAAGTGTGTAGTCCTTGCATTGTGTCAGCGAGAGAAAGAGTAGTTGGCAATCGAGAGGCTTCGGGGGGGGGGGGGGGGCTGACTGCATGGAGCCTGGATGCCACTTGCCCGGTTCTGTATGTATGGGATTTGGACTATGGGATTGGGATTTAACTGTGGATGGGTGGAGCGCAGATATGCACTCAAATTATAAAATGCTATAATTTATGTGCATTCTTGAAAAATCTAGGTGTTGAGACTTTATAGCACTGACATTCCCACTGACACTCTTTGTGGCCTTTGGCAGGATACTTAGCCCTCCATTGCCTCAGGCACAAACTTAGATTGTAAGCCCTCCAGGGACAGGGAAATACCTACAATACCTGATTGTAAACTCACCTTGAACTACTACTGGAAAGACGTGAGCTATATACTAACAATAATAATAATAATAGCAGCCAAAGTGCTGGCATACATGTTTGCACCTTAAGTAAATATGCGTTCCATATCATCCTGCTAGACCAGTCCAGACAGAGTAGTTACTCACCTGTAACAGGTGTTCTCCAGGAGCAGCAGGAATCAGTCCTCACTTATGGGTGACGTCGGCGCCGACGGAGCCCTCGCGGAGCAATTTCCCCAGCTTTCGAAGAAAGCCTTTGGGAATTGCAGCACGCATGCGCGGTCCCCTTCCCGCCCAAGGGTGCCATCTTGCTCAGTCTGATGACATAGCGAAAAGACAGCAAAAAAGTAAGCAAAAACAATGGATAAGAATGACTGCAACTCCGAGGGGAGGAGGGAGGGTTGTGAGGACTGATTCCTGCTGCTCCTGGAGAACACCTGTTACAGGTGAGTAACTACTCTTTCTCCAGGACCAAGCAGGAAGTCAGTCCTCACTTATGGGACTCCCAAGCTTAAGGCTACCGGAGACCTCAAGCCGAAAAAAATGAGCTCCCTCTAGCTCAGCAGTACAGAAGGAAGGAATCTTCTCTGAATACTCTCCCGGCCGGTAGCCCAACACCAGGGCCAGAGGGTAGGAGTTGCTTAAACCTCAAAGAGATTGTGGAGGACTGCCTGTCCGAAAGCACTGTCCCTGCGGGACTCCCTCTCCAGGCAGTAATGAGCCGCAAAAGTCTGGCTTGAAGACCAAGTAGCGGCCCGGCAGATGTCTGGCAACGGAACAGAGCGGAGATGAGCCACTGACGCAGCCTTCGCCCTGACACGGTGAGCCGTGACTCGACTCTCTAAGGAGAGGCCGGTTGCCCCATACACCCAGGCGATACAGTCAGCTACCCAGATGGACAAAGTATGCTTGGAGACAGGCACCCCCAACCTATTGGGTCAAAAGAAACGAAAAGCTGAACAGCCTTTCTATGCTCCCGCGTACGGTCAAGGTAGAAGGATAAGGCCCTCCTACAGTCCAGGGTATGCAGAACTGTTTCAGCCCGGCTGGTATGCGGCCTGGAAAGAAGGTTGGAAGAACCACCTCTTGGTTGAGATGAAAAGGGGAAACCACTTTTGGAAGAAACTTAGGGTGTCCTTAAGACCACCCTATTCGGGTAGAACCTAGTGTAAGGAGGCTCAGACACTAGGGCTTGCAGTTCACTAACGCGCCTAGTGGAGGTAAGGGCTACCAAGAAGAGAGTTTTCCAGGAAAGGAAACGAAGAGTGCAGGTAGCCATAGGTTCAAAAGGCGGACAGGTAATCCGCTGTAAGACCACATTGAGATCCCAGTCAGGGGCTGGTGGGCGCAAAGGAGGCTTAAGCAGAAGGAGGCCTCTGAGAAAACGTGCCACCAAGGGGTGTGCGGAAAGAGGTCTGCTGTCCACCGGCGAGTGATGTGCAGAGAGAGCACTGAGGTGGACCATGACAGAGTTGGACTTGAGGCCTAGATTGGAAAGGTGAAGCAAGTATTGCAGTATCACCGATACCAAGCAGGAGAAGGGGTTCTCAGACTGCTGAGAACACCACACAGAGAAGCGACGCCATTTAAGGGCATAAGACTTCTGGGTGGATGGTCGCCTAGACGCTAGGATGACATCTTCCACCTCCAGAGGTAGTAGGAGCGGAGCTAGGACTACCCTTTCAGCAGCCAGGCCATCAGGTGAAGGGCCCGGAGGTTGGGGTGCAGGAGAGTGCCTTGATCCTGAGTCAGGAGATAGGGTTGAAACCCCAGAGGAAGAGGAGTGTCCACCGCCAGTTGTAGCAGGAGCGGGAACCAGGGCTGTCTCGGCCACCTGGGCGCTACCAGGATTACCGAGGCCCTGTCCCGGAGAACTTTGAAAAGCGCCCGAGACACGAGTGGCGTGGGAGGAAAGGCATACAGTAGGCCCGTGGACCACGGGATGAGGAAAGCATCCGCCGCTACTCTGAGAGGATGCGGGTGCCTGGAGCAGAACCTGGGAAGTTGCCGGTTCAGAGAACTGGCAAAAAGATCCATGGTGGGGAGGCCCCACCGGAGGAAGACCGCTGAACCACCAACGGGTCTAACCTCCACTCGTGTGGCTGCAGAATCCTGCTCAGTTTGTCGGCCAGGTAATTTTCCTGTCCTGGCAGGTAAACAGCTTTCAGGAGGATGCCATGGTCGACTGCCCAAGAGCACAGTCTCCGAGGCTCTTGACATAGGAGGAGGGAGCCGGTGCCCCCCCGTTTGTTCACATAGAACATGGCAACCTGATTGTCCGTCTGGACCAGTACAGACTGATGAGAAGTGAGGTGAGAGAAGGTCCGTAGAGCTAGGCGGATCGCCCTGAGCTCCAGGAAGTTTATCTGCTGAGCAGCCTCCCAAGGGGTCCAAAGGCCTTGAGTACATGTCCCCTGGCAATGTGCTCCCCATCCCAGGAGAGAGGCATCTGACGTTAGCACTTGGGAAGGCGGAGGAGACTGAAATGTCATGCCGAGTACCAGATTGGGCAGATGAAGCCACCATTGCAGAGAGGAGACCAGGCGGTCGGAGATCTGTACTAAGTCCGCAAGGCTCCCTGTGGCTTGATGCCATTGAGTGCGAAGGCTCCACTGAGCAGGCCTCATATGTAGACGGGCATTCGGAGTTACATGGACCGTGGAAGCCATATGGCCGAGCAGCTGCAGGAATTGTCTGGCAGAGACCAGGGAAGTGCTGTGAAACTTGCTGGCCAGAGCTCTGAGCCGGTTGGCCCGTTCCAGAGGCAAGAAGGCACGAGCCTGCAGAGTGTCCAACCGTGCTCCTATGAATTCGAGATCCTGAGAGGGAAGCAAAGTGGACTTTGCGAAGTTTATGACAAACCACAAGTGCTGAAGCAGAGCCACTGTGCGATGAGTGGCCTGAGTGACCTCCAGGGAAGACTGTGCCCGGATAAGCCAGTCGTCTAGGTAGGGAAACACAAAGAGGCCTTGAAGCCTCAGGGAGGCTGCCACCACTGCCAGGCATTTGGTGAACACCCTGGGAGCGGAGGACAGGCCAAAGGGCAGTACCCTGTACTGATAATGATTCCCTGCCACAACAAATCTGAGATATTGCCTGTGATCCGGATGGATAAGGATGTGAGTATAAGCATCCTTTAGATCCAAGGAGCATAGCCAATCTCCCTGCTGGAGGTAGGGCAGCAGGATTCCAAGGGTAAGCATCTTGAACTTTTCCCTTTGCAGGAACTTGTTGAGGTTGTGCAAGTCTAGGATGGGTCTGAGGCCTCCTGTTCATTTTGGTATCAGAAAGTACCTGGAATAAAAGCCGTGACCTCTCAGGTGGTGGGGCACCGGTTCCACAGCCTGTTCCTGAAGACTTGCCAACTCCTGAAGGAGTAAGTCCCTGTGCAGAGGGGCTCTTGGAGGCTCCCCTGGAAAGTAGGAGGGAGGTACTTGGTGAAAATGCAAAAGGTAGCCCTCTTGAACTACCTGAAGCACCCAGGTAGCTGATGTTATGGCTGACCACCTGTGGGCAAAGTGGGCCAGCCGGCCTCCTGTGCTGAGAGAAGCCAGCGGGAGGGGGGGGGGGAAGAGGCTATGCTTACGGAGTCAAAAACCCCCACCCTGCTGAGCAGGGGCCGGTGTAGTGGGCTTGGGGGCCTTCTGCCTACGGGACCCATTACCCTCCCTTAGCTTGCTGACCCTGATGGGGAGCTGCTGAGGCTTGATAGTGTGGGTGGTGTTGTTTATAGGCAGACACCTTCCTCGGGTAAAAGGGCTTTTTCCCCGAGCCCTTCCTCTTCTGTGAAGGGGCAGAGGTCTTTCTGGACAGGCGAGTCCTGGTTAGAGTCTCGGTCTCGAGTTGTGCAGCCTTTTCAGCCATGGGCTTGCCAAAGAGGTTTTCACCTCTGCAGGGGACATCGACCAACTTGTCCTGCACCCATGGCTCGAGGTCGGATGACTGAAGCCAAGTCTGTCGGTGGGCACCGATGCCGGCCCCGGCTACTCGAGCCGATGCTTCGAAGCCATCGTAACCTGCTCGAGAAATAAACTTCGAGCACTCTCGAATACCAGTGGACAAGGCCTGGAACCTCTGCAAAGGTTCCTCGGAGAGACCAGCAGAGAACCCGGCAATTTCCTTTGCCAGGTCTCGGAGATACATGCCCATGTAGAGCTGGTATGTCTGGACTCGACAAGCAAGCATAGAGCCCTGGAAGCACTTCCTACCGAGGGCATCCAGGTTCCGGGCCTCCTTGCCGGGAGGCACCGAGGAGTGCATCTTTTGACTCTTGAGTCGATGCATGGCCGATTCCACCACCATGGAATGGTGCGGTAGTTGTGCCTTCTGGAACCCGGGGCTCTTGCGGACTCGATACATGGAATCGACCCACTTGCTTAACACCGGCGTCGATGCCGGGCTCTCCCACATGCGGAAGAGAAGTCTTTCCAGCATCGGAGGAACCGGTACAGTAAAGGCCTCCTTCGGGGGAGAGTCATACTGGAGGGCCTCGAGCTCTTTGGCTCGGGGCTCCTCCTCGGGATCCGCGGGGAAGGCCAAAGCCTTGGCCATATCCCTCACGAAGTCCGAGAACCGGGTATCCTCCGGGGGGGGATCGTCTCCGAGGCTCAGACTCGGGCGCGTCGGAGGGGACGCACCAAGTCTGAAAAGAACCGGGTGACTCGTCCTCCTCCGTGTCCCAGCCCGACTCCTCCGTGGAGGAATCGAGGGACTCCGTGCGGGCGGGCGCCGAGGACCTCCGCCCCGACGCTGAGGCCGGCGTCGACGACCTCGGTCCCGAACGGGAGGCCGAGGGAGACCGTGGCCGAGGATTGACTCGAGCCCGCATGGACTCGAGGATCGGCTCGGCCTCCGGGGTCAACTTGGACGTCGACGTCCCGGTGGTCGGGGCAGATGCACCGGCGAGGCCAGCGATCAATGCCCGCTGCTGGTCCATGAAGGCAGCGAAACTGCTCTCCAAGGCCGTCAACCTGAGTCCAAGCTCAGGAGACCCAGCAGCCCCCGACTCGGGCCCCGACAGCGTCGGGCCCGACGTCGGCTCCTTTGGAGGCGAGTCCATGAGGACTACAGTACTCACGTGTCCAGGAGACTCCACTTCGAGACGAGGATGCTTCGAAGGCCTCTCCGACTCCGAGGACCCGGGGCGGCTATCGGGGCTATGCGACCTGGCCCTCGAGGGACCAGGAGCGTCCTCCGACGCCGCCCTCGCGGGTTTCTTCTTCCGACGATGTTCCCGGGCAGGAGACCCCCGCTCAGAGGAACTCCGACGATGCTCGGGGCCGGAGTCACGAGACGTCGAAGCCTCTGACGAGGTCCGGGCCCGGCCGGATGCGGAGTCAGAGAAGATTCGCTCCTTTTGAGACTGCCGACTCCTCAACGCCTTCGAGGACATTTTGGTACACGGACCACAAATCGTCGGGTCATGATTGGGTCCGAGGCAGCGGAGGCAGCAGTCGTGCGTGTCGGTAAGAGACATAAGTCTCCTACACCGATCACACTTTTTAAACCCGCTGGCAGCCATCGGGAGAAAAAGGGCCTCTGCGAGGTCAAAAGACCGTGCTGCCAGAGAAAATGAAAAAAGTGGCAGGAACGCCAGTCACGAAGGACAAAAACCGAAAAATAGTGAACGGACTAGACACCGGAGTATCGAGGCCGGGCGGGAAAAGGACACGGTGTTGAACCGAGAAAAAACAGAATGAAAAATCAACTTTTTCAGCGGCGATCACAAACTACGTCTGTAGGGCTCCATGGAAAAAAGAAGACTGAGCAAGCTGGCACCCTTGGGCGGGAAGGGGACCGCGCATGCGCGCTGCAATTCCCAAAGGCTTTCTTCGAAAGCTGGGGAAATTGCTCCGCGAGGGCTCCGTCGGCGCCGACGTCACCCATAAGTGAGGACTGACTTCCTGCTTGGTCCTGGAGAAAAGTGGGTTGTGTTCCCCTACCAGCAGATTGGTGGAAACAAAGAACCAATGTAATGCTCCCAGGTTTCAAAAACATCACGCCCATGCCTCTGTCCACCTCAGCCACCTTTGTCTCAAGCAGATGGTGGATGGATATTTTACACTCTGAGGAAAATCTGAATTGAGAGAAAAATATTGATTTAAATGCTTGTGAACGACCATCGTGAGGGTGACTCATTTGAGCGCGACGTGGGTGGCTCCACTAGACTGCGGTCTTTTTGGTAGCCATATGAGGATGGAAAATTGGTTCAGCTCCATGCTTTTATCCTGTTAAGGGCCAGTTGAGCAACGTCACATAATCTCAATGTCCCCTCCCTCTTCCTCTGTCCCACCTGCTCTCTCCTGAAGATTGCAGAAAGCTCTCTGAGGAATCTGCCTGCCAGCCAACTTAAATACTGTGACTGCAAAGCTGAGAAACAGTTTCAAGGGAGTAGAGCTCAGCCCGGCATGGCTTTCTGCCTGCAGCTCTCAGGAGATGAGTACTAAGGCTTTATTTATTTATACCACACTCTTTAGAATCAGTGCAGTTTACATGTATACTAACAGGTACTTTTTATTCCCTTGTCCCCGAAAGGCTCATAATCTAAGTATACCTGAGGCAATGGAGGGTTAAGTGGCTTGCCCAAGGCCACAAGGAGTGGCCATGGGACTAGAGACGCCAGTCCCTCCAGCCTGAGGTTGCTTGTCCCCATATGGGAATTGAACCCCCGGCCTTCCGGCCTGAGGTAACCTGTCCCAACCACTGAGCCACTCCTGACCTCACCACTGTCCTTGTTGGGGGCTCCCAATTCTTTCCATCTGGAGCACAATTCAGGATGGACCACTGGCGACTGTTGGCATGGTGTGGGGGTTTCCTGCTGTTTTCTGCACACGTTAGCAGCATATTTTACTATTGTGCACCTGGTGGTCGTGCGGTCTGTGCATGTGCTCCACCTGCGTGGCTCCAATGTCTGTTCCTACCCAGCACATTACTGTGCCCAGGCCTCATCTACTTTGAGTTTGGCAGATGCTCCAGACACAGAGGAGGAGTCAAAAGTGCATCCACTCCTGCAAGTGGTGTGGAAATCCACTACTGTCTTCCTGGAGGTGATCAAGGACATGATCCAGTCGTAGTGGAACTCCCCTGAATTCCTACCTAAGGGGCTAAGAGTGTATAAGATGATGTACGCTCTTCCGGAGAAGGAGTGCATTTTGTGGTTTGATATTCCTAAAGTGGATGCGGAAGTCACGGCAGTTACAAGACGGAACACTATTTCTGCAGAAGGCGGATCGGCCTTAAAAGATGCTCTGGACCACAAGATGGATTCCTGGTTGAAGAACCAGTTCGCAGCGGTGGCTGCTATTGTTCAGCTGGTGGTATGTGCAGGCCTTATGTCTCGAGCCCAATGGATTCAGTCTCTTCTGCCAGATGATACTACTCCTCTTTTAAGGTCGGCTACGGCCTTGCTTTCTGATGCCATGTATAATCTCATCCACCCAGTGGCCAGGACAGTGCCCTGTCAAGTGATGCAGCACTGAATTTGACTATGACACTGGCCAGCAGACACCTCTTCCAAAGCCTGGTTGTCCTGACTGGCTTTTAAATGGAAGCTTCTGTTTGGGGCCAATTTGGAGTAGCTGATGAAGGATCTGGGTGAGATGAAATCATACTGCCTTCCAGCAGACAGATCCAGGGGGCTTGTGAAGTGGACAGGAGCCCCTTTTCTGTCAGCCTCCACCCACGTGTCGCAGAAGCACTGGTGGGATCGAGGGTCGGGACTCCCATCGCTACCAGCCTAGAAAGTCTTCCTTCCACTCTGCTTCTGAATTTCAGACTCATTCTCAGTCCTTTCCAGGAGCTTGTGGACATAGGGATTCAGTCCCCTCTAGAGGGGGTTCCTCACTGACTGCACAATGAAGGTTTGGAGGCCCATTTCCTGAGGCAGGATTTGCTTTTTCTTTCCAGAATGGGTCCGGGTCACCAAGGATTGGTGGGTGCTAGACACCATTCAGTAGGGCTACATCTTGGAATGTAAAGAGCCAATCCGGGAGACCTTTGTCATCTCCCCTTGTGGGTCTGCAAACAGAAGGGCCACTGTACGGATTCCATATATTTTGTGGTGCCAAAAAAAAGACTGATCATTCTGGCCCATTTTGGACCTCAAGGGTGTCAACAAACACCTGTGTATCCTGTACTTCTGGATGGAAACTTTGTGATCCGTGATTCAAGTGATGCACCAAGAGGTGTTCCTGGCATCTCTTGATTTTGCAGAGGCATATTTTCATATCCCAATCCAGGAGGATCAGCAAAAGTATCTGCGTTTTGCCAAGCTTGGCTCTCACTTTGTTCACTGCCCTCCCATTCAGCATCTCCACTGCCCCAAGGTCATTCTTCAAGGTCATGGTGGTGGTGGTGGCTGCAGCGCTACAGTGCTAAGGGATTTGTGTGCATCCCATATCTGGATGACTGACTCAATGCTCCCCGAGTTCTCCAGAGTTTGAGCTCAGGTTCCCGCTCCCAGTGATGGTGAAGGCTAGCCTGCACTGTTGGCAGCAGCCAGTTATGTGAGGAAGGGCATGCCGCTGGACGATTATTCATGGATACTTCTAATGATGGATGCCAGTCTCTTGGGCTGGGGAGCCCACTTCCAAGACCGAAAGGACCAAGGCCATTGGAACCACAGGGAGGCAGTGTGGTCCATCAACTGTTTAAGAGGTGAGGGCTATCAGGTTGGCTCTTCTGAGTTTCTGGCCCCTGGTCGAGGGTCAGGCGGTTTCAAATGTTGTCGGACTTCACCACAGCCATGGTTTATGGCAATCGGCAAGGTGGCACAAGGACTGCTGGGGGTGGCCTGAGATGACTGCCTTAGTGGAGAACCACTTCTTAGCCTTGTCAGCTCAGCATATTGTCAGGGTGGACAATGTAGAAGTGGACTTTTTCAGCAGGCACTCTCTGGATTCAGGAGAGTAGGAGTTGAGTCAGGAGGCATTTCAGCTGATTCTGTGCCGATGGGGTCGCCCCGAGATGGATCTGATGGTGACCCGTTCCAATGCCAAAGTCGCCACATGGAGACAGAGTGCACTGACACACTGGCTCAGCCTTGGCCATGTCTACGCCTGCTGTATGTGTTTCTTCTATAACCCCTGGTGGAGTGTGTGATTCAGCGTCTAGAGCACCACTCAGGAAGGATTGTTCTGGTGGCACTGGATTGGCTGAGGAGAGCATGGTTCAGAGATCTGATGCGGCTTCTGCAAGCATCACCTCTTCGTTTGCCTCCATCTCAGGGTCTATTGTATCAGGGACCGATCATCTAGAAGACCCAGCTCCCTTCTCGCTTACGGCTTAGCTCTGAAAAGGAGATAGCTAGAGCATAAGAGTTACTCCGGTGGTGGTTTCGATTCTCCTCAAAGCTCATAGGTCGCTGGCCAACTTGGCAAACATGCGGGTTTGGTGCCTTTTCAAGCAATGGTGCGACACATCGCATCTGGTCTCTGAGGCAGCCAAGGTGCCTTCCCTGCTGGCCTTTCTGAAAGAAGGTCTAGAAAAGGGCCTCTCTTTTAGCCCCCTGAAGATTCAAATGGCAGCTTTGGCCTGTTTCAGTGGTCTTATGGCTGAGTAAGCCACAAGCATCACACTTGGATATTCCATGCTTTCTTCAGGCGTATTGGCATCTGTATCCTCCTCTCCGATCTGTGGTCCCTGCCTGGTATCATGGTATGGTGCTTAGGGTCCTGATGTTAGAGCCATTTGAGCTGTTGAAGCATGCTACTTTGAAGGATTTGAAGCTCAAGACTTTTCTTGACCGCAATTTGTTCCGCAAGGTGGATTTCCGAGCCGCAGGCTCTGTCTTGCTGAGATTCTTATCTGTTTTTTTTCAAAGGAGGCCATTTCCATTTGGCCTGTGCCTTCCTCCTTCTTGGCTAAGGTGCTGTTTCCTTTCATGTGAATCAGATGGTCTGCCTGTCCTTCTCTAAGCAGAAGTGTCGGGGGAAGGATAAGATCTTCATCTTGTGGATGTCTGGAAGGTGCTTCTTTGGTACTTGGAGGTTACAAATTCCTTTTGTAAGTCAGATTCTCTTTTTGTGCTGTTTGCTGGCCCGCGCAGGGGTGATGCGGCGGCTAAGTCTACTTTGGGGCACTGGATTAAGAAGGCCATTGCTTGGTGTATTTTTTGCAGAACCAGCCAGTTTGCGTGCCCATTCTACCTGAGCATGTCTTTGTGGGCAAAGCAGAGCTTGGTAGCCGCTGTAGATATTTGTTGGGTGGCAACATGGGCATCGGCACCAAACAGCACCGAACACTCCATCAGTTCCTGTCTCTCCTCCTGATCAGCGCCATTGCAAAGGAGTGGGTAGGTGAACTCCTCCCGCTCCTACACACCGGGACCAATCGGGAGTCTGATCTACCCATTTAACTCCTGCATTACCAGGCACACCCACAACTAAGTACCATGCGAAAGGGCCCTTTGGCAGGGACCTGAGGCCAATATCGCAGCCTTTACGTCCAACGGATTGAATGCATGGACCCTGGCGAGGTCTAAAACAAGGGAACCCACAATCCCCGATCGATCCACTGCAAGTGAGCTGACACACCAACAAGTGGGAGAGACCTGGAATTAACAAGATCAAGCATCCCAGCATCAACATCATCTCTCAGCGAATAGCCAAAAGATGAAAACTCCAACTCAAGAACAACAGATCTTCATCACCAAACTGTATGTTCTACAGCTAAACAGCCTCTCACTTACAAATACCCCATAAACATCTGAATTGTATCGCACCTTCAAACAGTAAACAGAAGGCTTACCAGCCCCACACTACCCACCCAACTTAACTATAACAAACCATTGACAACAGATGAACTACCAACACAACTCAAGTATAGATTAAATTAAACCAACTCACTCTACGACTCCCCAACTCATCTCATTCATGAATCCGTAGCCCACAAATCACTCCTGCACCAAAATGATGTGGATTAAAACAACTCTGACTTTAATCCCCCTGATAACCTTAACAAGACCATCCAGAGCAGCACACCCATGGGCAGGTTTAATTCCAATCTTGACCAGCACAAGACACTCCTCAGCAACACCACCATTCCACCAACAGCCACAATGGAGACCTAACAATCTTGTACCTATACACCTCCAATAAATATTCTCAGCACCCCCAACACCCTCACAGCAAGCATTTTGTTGGGGTTATTTTGCCCTTATAAATCCTCGATCCATCCGCAACAAAATCCATACCATTTTAGACTATTTTCAAGAACATGAAATCAAAGTAATGTGCATAACTGAATCATGGATAACCGACACGGACACTGTACTGATAAATCAGCTCACCCCATTAAACATGGACCATCATCACTGCTCCAGAACATAACCAAAAGAGGAGGAATCTTTGCCCTAACAAATAAACAACTAAACTTCAAAGTCACAAATAGCCTGTCAACCCCAACACTAAATATCCTAACTCTAGAAAACAAACAATTCTTAATATTCCCGATATACAGGTCCTCCAACCTCTGACACAGATCTCTCAACCATAATTGAACAAGCTTGTAAACACTCCAGCAAAGGAAAATCTACAATCATCCTAGGCGACTTCAACCTAAACTCAGCTTCCCCAACTCAAGCCTCCGCTTTCATGGATGCCATGACCTCAATGGACCTCACCCAAATCATAGAGAGACAGACACACATCGGAGGGAACACCCTCGACCTGGTATTTGTACACTCAAGACTTCAATCTAACAAACCACATATCCCCTACCAAATAACTCCAGTACCCTGGTCAAATCACCATATGATCTCATTCGAATTCCCACTAGAACCCCAGCTGCCTAGATAACCACACACAACAATCCAGCATTGCTTTAAAGAATTCAATAAGGACAGCCTACTAGAACATATGCCCTCCAACCTTGACATCAACACCACAAACCTTACAACCCTGATAACAAGCTGGAACATCACCATATCCTCAATGGCTATTGCACCAAAGAAACCAAAACCACCACAGCGTACTAATAAAGTCTCATGGTACTCCACCGACATAAGAAAAACCAAGCTTGTGTTGAGAAGGCTGGAGAGACAATGGAGGAGAACAAAAAAACTCAAACCCATTTCCTGGAATACAGAACCAAACAGAGAATATAATGAACTAATACAAAATAGAAAGAAAAATACCACACAAACATCACTATGAAATCCTTAAACAGCCCAAGAGAGCTCTTCACGATAGTAAAGAACCTCATGGAATCTTCACAACCACAGACAATTCAATTTCTCCAGAGGCATTCACAACCCATCTACAGAACACACTTGCCAGCTCAAACCATCCAACAATCCAAACACCAGTGCCTAAGACAAATCAAGACTACTCAAATAAATGGACTTTATTCTTCTCTATTACCGAAGAGCGCTACACTACTGAAATCTCTAAATACTACCATTTCACCTCTTGACCCCTGTCCAATAGCTTGGATAAAGACGAGCTCACAAGAACTTTCACCGGTGATATCCAAAATGGTAAATATATCCCTAACACAAGGATTCATGCCTCCTGAACTAAAGATCTCATCCATAAGGCCACATTTAAAGAACAAATCTGACCCTAGATCTCCAGCGTCATATCAGCCCATCTCCAGCATACCACTATTAGTAAAAATAATCAAAAAGGCAGTGCAAAACCACATTAATACAAATGCTCCCCTAGACCCACAACAGCATGGGTTCCGGCAATATCATGGGGTAGAGACGCTCCTAACCTCTCTAATGAACACACTCCTCAAAGGAATCGAAACTTCCAAACAAGGATTCATATTCATTGACATATCATCTGCATTTGACTCAATAATCCACTCCATACTACTAGACAGACTGACCAAGATAGGTATTAGTGGCACCCCCTGACATGGTTTTCCTCATACTTTTTGGGTCACCGATCACAAGTCAAGATAAAGAACACAACCTCCAAACCTTTCCAAATCCACCAAAGGGTACCGCAGGGCTCCTCACTGTCAGTCCTCCTATTCAAAACATATATTCAACCGGTCTGCAAAATTATACAAAACCACAATATACATTACCACCTCTATGCAGATGACTTGATGGTCTATACCTCTTTCGACACAAGAAAACCTGACTACTCCACAATCACCAATTGCTTGATATCAATCTCAGAATGGCTCACACATCGTAATCTCTTAATCAACTACAATAAAACTGAGGCCCTGACAATCACCAAAGACACTGCATACAACCCACCAGACAACCTCTTAATAGGAAACAGGACAATCCCTATATGGAATGAAGTAAAATACCTAGGGATATTCCTAGACCAGAGGCTTAACCTTCAAGCGCACATTAAGAAAACTACCTCCAAAGCGTACTATAAAATGAAGATCCTTCAAAACATATGCCCTCTATTAGAACATAACCACTTCCGCACCGTATGCCAGGCCATAATCATGCCACAACTGGATTACTGCAACCTGCTACTTCAAGGATTACCCAAATGTGCAACACAGGTCCTACAAATAGCATAAAACATCGCGGCTAGACTAATAACGGGCACAAAAAAACACGACCACATTACCCCAACATTACACTCCCTTCACTGGCTCCCTATCCAATCACGCATATGCTACAAATCAATACAAATGATCTTCAAGATCCTCCATAGCCAGTCTGCTGAATGCCTAAGTGAACTGATCCAAAAAAAGCCCGACACCAGATTGCGGAGAAGCCAGCATCAAAACACACTCTCAATCACTACTATAAAGACCAGCACCTCACAAACAGCAATCCAGAGAGTGTTTGAATACTACAGTCCTCAGCTTTGGAACTCACTCCCTCCCCACCTAAGAGCTACCACAGATATAGCTGATTTCTGAAAACAATTGAAGACCCACCTATTCATAGATTACTATGGCACAATATCAAATACACAGCATTAAAGATAATGAACGACTCACATCCACACCACCTCAATACCACACAATGCCTAGAACATATTGCTACTTTGTAAATAGTTCTTCAGTATTGCACTGTAATTGGTTACATGTCTTGTGATTGTTACTATATATTGTAAAATAGTTCTGAAGAACCTGTTCTCTGTAAAACTGTTTGAGTTCATTGTAAACTGCCTTGATAAACATGAAAGGCGGTATATAAATAATGTTAAACAAATAAAATATAATAAAATTTTCCACTTTTGTCAAGCATTACCGCTTGGATGTTCGTTTTCAGGCAGACATGGCCTTTGGCTCTAAGGATTTGCGAGCTGTTTGTCTTCTTTATGCCCAGTGGAGACATAATTTTGGTACGTCACACTTGTCTGGACTGGTCTAGCACGAAGATATAGAAGGTGACATTTTACTTACAGATAATGTCCTTTCCTTGAGTCCTGCTAGACCAGTCCTGTGCCTGCCCCTGGAACTGTGTTGGCTCTGTTCTTCTGCAGCAGTACCCAAAGGTCCACTATGATTTATATGCTTGGCTCGGCAGGTCCATCTTCTACTTTTAGTCTTCTGTTTAGACTTTCTTGTACATAGTTCTCTACTGTTTCGTTTATTATTGTTGCCCACACTGAGGTTGTATGAGGCTTGCCAATTTTTCCCATATGCTTTGGGACAGATACTGAAAAGATCTCTGATGGTTGAGGCAAATAGAGGCATGGGCATAATGTCATTAAAACTTGGGCATTTCATAGGTTGTCTCCACCAGTCTGCTGGTAGGGGAACACAACCCACTTGTCTGGTCTGGTCTAGCAAGACTCAAGGAGAGAACATTATCTGATAAGTAAACTGTAACCTTTTCAACCACTTCAGAACATAAAATTTGCCATACTGGCTCAGACCAAAGATTCATCAAGCCCAGTATCCTGTTTCCAACAGTGACCAATCCAGGTCATACTGTTTGTATCGGGTAGGATCCCAAAATTTAGACAAATTCCATACTGCTTACTGCAGGGATAAGCAGTGGATATCCCCCAGTCATCTTCAGTGGCCTGCAGGTAGATGGTCCACTGTTCCAGTGGTCTACTGATCTGTTCCCATATTTTAACTTTCTAATGTTATGCCTGTTATTTTTAAATGATTTGTAAACAGTTTTAGCTATTTGCTAAAAGCAGTATATCAAGTATAGTAATAAACCATAAACTATAAACCATGAAATGTGGTTACTCACCTGTAACAGGTGATCTCCGAGAACAGCAGGAATTTAGTCTTCACCTCTGGGTGATGTCGGCACCAATGGAGCATGCGTGGGAATGCTTCCCAGCGTCCTATAGGAAAGCTTTTGGAAGCACTCCACCATGCCTGCGTGACTTCCTTCCCAATCTTCCAACTCCTTCTCTTCAGTTGAGTTTGTAGCTGAGAAGAAAGAGTGAAAACCATCCTACAACTCCATGGGGAGGAGGGTGGGTTGTGAAGACTAAATTCCTGCTGTTCTCAGAGATTACCTGCTACAGGTGAGTAACTACGCTATCTCCAAGAACAAGAAGGAATGTAGCTTCGCATATGGGGCTCCCTGGCTCCCAGATCCCAGGAGACTTAGAAACCAGGTCAGAGTAGTCGGACAAGGTTCAGTTTGACAGAGGCATCCCCACCCTGGAGATCTGGTAAGAAGAGTGTGGGCAGGGGGAAGAGTTGTAGCTATGTTCCAAAGAGATGTTGGAGGACTGCCTGACCAAAGGCCACATCCCGGGGGGAGACCTTGTCCAAGCAATAGTGGGCAGCAACCATGTGAATGGAGGACCAGGTAGCTGCCCAACAGATTTCATCAATGGCTACTGAGCGAAGATTGGCTACAAAGGTTGCCATGGCTTGGACACTGAGCAGTGACGTTCCCGGAGAGAGTTAGGCCTGCTCGATCAGAAGCAAATGATATACAATCTGCTATCCATCTGGAGAGCATTTGTTTTGTTACCGGCAGTCCCAAGTGGGTGGAGACAAAGGAACGAACAATTGTGAGGATTTTCGGAGATCCTGGGTCCTTTGGAGATAGAAGGCCAGGGCCTGCTTGCAATCCAGGGTGTGCAGAGTTGCTTCTGGGCGAGAAGAATGAGATCTTGGAAAGAAGCCTGGAAAGATAACCAATTGGTTGATGTGGAAAGGCGATACCACTTTTGGTAGGAAGTGGGTGTGTCTTTTCAGGACAACCTTGTCATGATGGAACCTGGCATATAGTGGATGAACCACCAAGGCCTGCAGTTCACTGATGTGCCTGGCAGATGTCAGGGCAATGAGGACTATGACTTTCCAAGACAAGTATTGTAGGTGAGTGGTCACTAGAGACTCAAACAGAGGTTTGAGAAGCTGAGCCAAGATCACATTAAGATCCCATATGACCAGTGGAGGCTGAAGGGGTGGCTTAGAGAGTAGAAGACCTCTCATAAAATGTGCCACTAAGGGGTGCATGGAGATGGATTGATCATCAACTTGTTTGTGAAAAGCTGCGATTGCACTGAGGTGAACACATATTGACTTGGTTTAGAGTACTGAAGAGGACAAGTGCAGTAGGTACTGTAAAAGCGTAGACATTGGTGCGTCAAAAGGATTCAGGTTATCCTGCGAGCACCATGATCCAAATCTGTGCCAATTTAATGAGTACACTCATCTGGTGAATGGTTTTCTGGAAGCCAGGAGGATGTCCTGTACTTCCTGAGGAAGGTCAAGATGCAGGAGCATCGTCACTTTAGCAGCCATGCCGTTAGGTGAAGAGATCACAGATTGGGATGTAAGACTGTTCCGTTATCATGGGATAGAAGACCTGGATTGCAACCCAGTCGCATTGACTCTGTCTATGCCAGACGTAGTAGCAGGGGAAAGCAAGGCTGATATGGCCAGAAGGGGGCTATGAGGATCATACTGCCCCTGTCTGTCTGGAGTTTGAAGAGGGTCTTCGGTATGAGGGGTGAGGGTGGAAATGCATATAGTAGACCCTGACACCAGTGAAGGAAAAAGGCATCGGGTGCCTGTCTGAGTTTGCATGATACTCTGGAACAGAACTGCGGGAGTTGACTGTTCTGTGAAGTGGCAAAGGGATTGATGCCCAGGGTTCCTCAGGCTTGGAAGATTCATGCCACTGTGAAAGGATCGAGGCTCCACTCAATCCTTGCATGATCCAACTTAGTTTGTCCGTCAGGTGATTGAGATCACCTGGAATGTACACTGCACGGAGGTGGATGTACTGGGAGCTAGCAAAGTTCTAAAGGTGACAGGACTCCTCGCAGAGAGGAAGAGAGCCTGTCCCTCCTTGTTTGTTCACATAGAACATTGCAACTTGATTGTCTATCCTGAGTAGCATTTGGCTGTTCAAGAGGTGGTGATGGAACACCTGCAAGGCATTCATGATTGCTCAGAGTTCTAGCAGGTTGATTTGAAGAGCTGATTCCTGGGATGTCCACACTCCCTGTGTGGAGATGGAGTTTAGGTGGGCTCCGCAACCCCACTTGGATGCATTTTTGCTGAGTGTGTGTTGAGGTTGAGGCATCTGAAAAGTTGATCCTCCGAGGTGGTTTGCTGGGGTGCACACCAGCAGAGGGATTGGACCAAGGGGTGAGTAATTTGAATCAGGTCCCGCAAGATCCCTGGACAGTGTACATTGGGATGCTAAGGTTCATTGCATTAAGTGCATATGTAGTCTTGCATAGGAAATTACATGCATTGTGGACGCCATGTGGCCTAAGAGACATAGGAAGTCTCAAGCTGCTGAACTTGTCATGGTTGGCTGGATCCACTAGTCAGTGCAGGTGGTCTAGTGGTAGGAAGGCTCTGGCTTGCTGAGAATCTAGCATGGCTCTGAAGAACTCCAACCTTTGAGTTGGAGATAGAAGAGACTTTGGGAGATTTACGACAAAGCCCAGATGTTGTAAGATAGCAAGGATTTGTTGAAGTGATGTGCAGAGTTCTCGAGGAGACTGCCTTTATCAGCCAATCATCTAAGTAGAGGAAGATGAAGATCCCCATGTTGCGTAGATATGCTGCCACCACTGCCATGCATTTTTGTGAATACTCTGGGGGCACATACCAGGCCGAAGGGGAGGACCTTGTATTGATATTGGGTTCCTTGAAAGATGAAGCGGAGATATTGCCTGTATCCTGGATGAATGAGGATATGGGTATACGCCTCCGTAAGTCCTAGGGGATATAGCCAGTCTTCTTCCTGCAGATACGGAAGGAGAGTTCCTAAAGAAATAATTTTGAACTACTCTTTGATCAGGAATTTGTTGAGATCCCTGAGGCAGAGTATGGGCCTGTAGCTCCTGACTTCTTTGGAATAAGGAAGTAAGGGGAATAGAAGCCCACAAGAAGTGGAACCCTTAATATGGCTCCTTGGGAAAGCAGGGTGGACACCTTTTGTTCGAGTAGAGTCTTTAGGGGAGAGTGCGTGGGATATTCCCCTCTGAATTGATGAGGGGGATGATGATGAAAGTTCAACTGATAAACTCCCTGGATGATGTGCAGTGTCTGCTTCTCTGAGATGATGAGGTGTCATCAGTGTGCATAGTGGTATAAGAACATAAAATATGCAATACTGGGTCAGGCCAAGTCCATCAAGCCCAGAATCCTGTTTCTAACAGTGGCCAACCTAGGTCACAAGTACCTAGCAGTTTCCCGAAAAGACACAGATTCCACAATGCTTGTATTGGGACAAGCAGTGAATATTCTGGGTCCATTTTAATAATGGTTTATGGACATTTCCTCCAGGAACTTATCCAAACCTTTTTTAAACCCGGCTACACTAACAGCTTTTACTACATCCTCTGGTAGCACATTCCAGAGTTTGATTACACGTTGAGTGAAAAAATATTTTCTCTTATTAGTCTTTAATAGGCTACCTGAAGCTTCATTGCATGCCCCCTAATCTTTCTATATTTTGAAGGCGTAAACAATCGATCTACGTTTATCCATTCCACTCCCTTCAATAATTTATAGACCTCTATCATATCTCCCCTCAGCCGTCTCATTTCAAGGTTGAAGTACCCTAACCTTTTTAGCCTCTCTTCATAGGGGTATCCTTCCATCCCCTTTCCCATTTTGGTGGCTCTTCTCTGTACCTTTTCTAATAATGCTATATACTTTTTAAGATACGGCGACCAGAATTGCACACAATATTTCAAGGTGCGGTCGCACCATGGAACGATACAGAGGCATTATAATATCCTTTGTTTTATTCTCCATTCCTTTCCTTATGATACCTAGCATTCAATTTGCTCTCTTGGCCACCGCTGCACACTGGGCAGAAGGTTTTAATATGTTATCCACGATGATGCCTAAATCTTTTTCCTGGGTAGTGGTTCCTAATGTGGAACCTTGCATCATGTAACCATAGTTTGGGTTTTTCTTTAATAGGTGTATGAACTTTGAGCTTGTCCACATTAAATTTCATCTGCCATTTGGATGCCCAGTCCTTCAATTTATCAAGATCCTCTTGCAATTTTCCATAATCCTCATGGGTTTTAACAACTTTGAATAGTTTTGTGTCATCTGCAAATTTGACAACCTCACTCGTTATTCCCATTTCCAGGTCTTTTACGAATATGTTAAAAAGCAGCAGACACAGCACAAATCCCTGGGGTAACTCCACTATTCACCTTTCTCCATTGGGAAAATTGGCCATTTAACCCTATCCTCTGCTTTCTATCTTTTAACCAGATCCTGATACACAGTCGTACACTGCCTCCTATCCCATGACTTTTTAGTTTTGCCAAAAATCTCTGATGAGGGACCTTTTCAAAGGCTTTCTGAAAGTCCAGATATACTATATCAACTGACTCATCTTTGTCTACCTGCTTATTCACACCTTCAAAAAAACATAACAGATTAGTAAGACAAGATCTTCCTTGTCTAAAGCCATGTTGACTGTCTCCCATTAAGCCATGACTATCTACATGTTCAGTAATTTTGTTCTTTATGATTGTTCTACCATTTTTCCCGGTGCTGACGTTAGGCTCACCGGCCTTGCATCTAACTTGCCAGTGCTTCTGCTGTTACCAGTTTTCATCATTTGGCTCTTTTTCCTTTTCCTGAAAGATGCTTTTTTGGCAACAGCAGCCTCTCTGGTCTCATCTTTAAACCAACAACTATTTTAGGTCTCGTTTCTTGAGCGGTGCCAATGTCTAGAAATGATGAAAATCCCCTCAAAATACAACTAGAGAATGAGGATATATATCTCTTTAATGAGTAAATCCAATCTCATCCACAATCTTCTATAATCACAATTAAATTTTTCTATCAAGGGGGTCTCAGACTCTCCGGCACTGATCTTGATTATATCAATTCATCAAGCTATAGTGCCCATTTGCATCAATGACTCCCCTTGAATTTCCTAATTTTTCAATACTTTATAATCTGCTACATATCAATAAATAGTTTTTGTAAAAAATAGCTTAACTTGTGATTGTATCTCAGCTCTTGTCCCAATGTCGTTCTCTGGTACCTCCCACTCGTTTCTCTTTGAGTTTCCCTTAAGAACGTTTTTCATAGTGTAAAACTCATTTCGCTCTGAGTTCCTTCCAGATTTTTTCAAACTGCACAACTAAACGTTATCCTCTGGTACCTACCTCTCACACATTTCACTCTGAGTTTCCTCAGGGGCTTTTCTGAATATGAAGCTAAAACAAGGATGAGAACAAACTCAGTCTTTATACTCTTACACTCTCTATCATCCTTACCTTTTCTCTCTCATAAATAACATTTCCTTTTTTTCATTTTTTGACTATATCTAGTTTGTCTACCTGAGGTGTGCTTGATGCTGCACACATTTTCTTCAGTCCTTCTTTCGGCTACTGCTGTTTTAGAAAAACGCCACGCATGCGGGATAATGTCTCCTGTCATTTTAAAACCTCCTACCTTCTACACCTCCTCTTCTGTGAATCATTTAACAATCACCAACCGTCCCTCCTTTCTTCAACTTGTGTCTTTAAGTTACCACATTTTTACATACAAGCTTTCCAATAGATGGTGTGATGAAGAAGCCCCAATTTCTACTTTAAAAATGCAAAACGCACAGCATTTCAGTTCTAAAACTGACAAGAGAACAGACCATGTGGACAGCTGTTGTCAGGGGCAACGACAACAAAGGCAGCCACGAGGTCTGGAGAAACATTTAGCAAAGAGAAACGCCTTAGTTCCTGATAGCACACACCTGGGAGGAAGAAGTACTTACAGCCCTTATAAGGATAGTGCAGGGAACACAGGAGGGGTTCATTACAAGAGCAACACCTCCAGGGAGCTGCCACGAGGAGAGGAGTTGCTAGAGCAGTCAGACTTGGAACAGGACGTGAGAGTAAGAGACCTGGAACAGCGTGAGCACTGTAGGCAGAGAAGACAGCCTGTCTTACCTACAGCAGCTGCTTGGGAGGAACCAGGAAGAGTCTCTCACTTCAACCTAGGAAGTGACTCAGAGTCAGAACCAGGAAGCATTCACCCACATAGCTACCCAGAATTCACTAGGAGGGAGCAGCTTACTCGTGCAGAAGCCAGGTGTGCATGCCCTGCTGATTACAGAGACGTTGGAGCATGGAGGCTACGTTCTAGCCGGAGTGAGTGCAAGCCAGTGTCAAAACAGTATGTACCAAGAAGCTGGGACTTGGGGAATGAATGTGGGCATTTAAAAGTTAAGAAGAACAAAAGTTCTTATCGTGTGAATGCAGAGCAGCCTTATACAGGAAGCTTAAGGTGGGGGCAGGGCAGCAACTCCCAACCTAGCCATTTAAGCAGAGAGCATTCACTGCCTTCAGAGAAGCATAGAGATTTACCAGAGGACGTATGCATGTCAGATGAGGATCTGGTAGGAATCTCTAAACCCCAAAGAAAACCCTGCAGGCTAAAGCTTGATAGCAGGAGGGGAGAAGAATACCCTCTATCCCAACCAGAGGATAGAAACAAGGGAGGCTCTGAAAAGGAACAGGAACCAATGTTAGTGGACACCCTCAGTGAATGTTCATCCACCTGTGACCCGATGGACTGTACATTAATTTCATCTGAGAAAATGTCTTTATGCTAACCAGAGCTAAACCTAGTGTTATAGGAAAACACTACGTGTTGGGTTCACACAGAAAGGCTGTGTGCTACAGTTATTCCTACTTTGAAGCAAGAAGATATTGCCCTTATGTTCTTTTGTGTTTTGCCAAAAGATATGGATACTTTTGTTTAAGTGCTTGTGTTCTGTTTTTCTGTTTGAATAATCCAACCCCGGGAGGGGAATAAATCCTCACTTTTGCTTTACCATTCAAGTTGCACAACTATTTCTTCGCCATCCGGCGCAGGCTTGCTGGACTGGAAGCAGTCTGCCCCCTGGTGGTGACATAACCTGGCGTAGTTCTTCGGATTTTTTTCAAGTGGAGAAAAAAACACAGCACAGCACCGAAGATACCTAAGGATTTACCTTGCTGAAAAGAGGAAAAATTTGCTGACGGAGGAAAAGAAAAACCGGAGCGGATTTTTCTCAGTTCCTGACCTGGAGTGCAGCAACCTACAGCTTTCTCAACGCACGATCCTTCACCGTGCTGAGGTAAAGGTAGGAAGGCACGGGGTGACTAGGATCAGAGAAAGGGGGAGCTGTGGTGCTAGGAGCAGCAAGTGAGAGAGAAAAAAACAAAATTTACATATAGAGAAAACACCTTGTTTTGTGCCACACTTGGTGGGCTTGTCTTTTCTTTCTTTACAGGTGCGTGACGCAGTAAAAGAGATGGATCCCCAGCAAATAAAGGACTGGATGGAGGTCCAATGGAAAGCACAAGGAGAGCTGGCCCGGCAAAGCCAAGAGCGAATGATCCACGCAATGACTGAGCAGCAGCAGCCGCTATTGGAGTTATTGGAGACTCTTATCAAGAGAACTGCTACCGCAGCCGAGGTTAAGCCTGCAGAACCAAGGGCGGTAGGACTCCATGAATATAGTGCTTTATCACTGGGACAATTAAAGTCACATGATAATTTTGATGACTTCACCGATGCGTTTGAGCGGATTGCAGCAGCGGCTAAATGGCCGACCGATCAGTGGGCAGTAAGATTCGCCATGACCTTGTCTGGCGAGGCGCTTGCCGCCTACAAAACCATGCCCGTTGGTCTGTCTTCCAGTTACCCAGATGTAAAAATAGCTATCAGAGATAGGCTGGGTTTAACACCCATGCATTATAGAAGGCTCTTTAGAGAGGCAAAACTCCTAGATAAGGAAACGCCTAAAGCCTTATTACAAAGATTAAAAGGTCTAGCGACCAAATGGCTCGTTCCAGAAAGGGCGACGGTCGAGTCCTTATTTGATACCATCCTCCTGGAACAGTATTTGGAGGCCATTCCACAGGAGATAAAAGCATTTATATTGTTACAAAAATGCAATTCTACCAATGACGCAGCCATCCTTACGGAGAACTATTTTGAGGCTGAATTAGCCAGTACCTCCGGAGGCGGTGTTTTAAAAGTGGCTGGCATTAATAGAATGCATGGTGAGAGAAAGTCTTTTAAAAGCAATGCATATGGTGATAGTGCATGTAATGTCAAGATGTCTGATAACAGTATGAGGAAAATAGTTCAAATGAAATGTTTTAACTGTGGCCAACCTGGACATGGGTACAGAAAGTGTAATGCACGTAATGCTCTAGTTGTGGGAGGACAGAACCCCCTAGAGAAGGGCATTCAGGTAGAGGTTCAGATAGAAGGCGTAAAAGCTTTGGCACTCCTGGATTCTGGAGCTAGCCAAAGCATGGTCTCACAGGAAATGTGGCAGACCATTACCGCCCGTAACCCTTTCACACAAAAGCAAGCAAGGGACAAAATCAAAGTAAGATGTGTGCATGGTACATCTATATTTTACCCACGATATGGAGTGTCTGTGACAGGAATGAACACTCAGGAGAAGATACAGATAGCTGTAGTTCCTCATCTCCCTTATAAGCTTGTTTTAGGCCGTGATTGGCCACCGTTTAACCAAGGTCTTAAAGAGGGCCTAGGTAGGAAAACTACTTTAGTTTCTACCAGATCCCTTCTCCAAACAATGGCACACTAATGGAGCTTCTTGTATTTTACATTTGAAACGGCTTTTATGTTCTCCTATACGAATTCTAAACGGTCGAATTGTCTTGCCCACGTAAATGAGATCACAAGGACATTGTATCGCGTGTACTACATATGTAGAGTCACAAGTCGTGAATTCTCTTAACTGATATCACGTTCCATGGTAGCTAAAACTATCCAATTCCTTAGTAAGCACACAGATGCTGCAATTACCACATTTAATATGTCCTTTTGGCATTGCATGTTTTTCTTCAACTCTCAGTGGGGTCCGTAAAATTGCTGGACTAAGCCGTTCCTTCAAATTTCTATTTCGTTGCCATACACAATGTATCTTTTTTTGTTCCAATCCTGAAGCACTACTCAATACTTTTTCATGCTTCTGTAATATACGTTGTATTTTAAAACTTAACAGAGTGTATTTAGTAATTAAATTAATATGGTCTGACTCAAACTTCGATCTTTGTTCTCGGGGTTCTTACAGAAGCCTCCTGTCATTATATAAGGCTCTAAAGTACGCTTGTCGGATCACCCCTGAGGGGTATCCTCTTTCTTTGAAATTCCTGGATAATTGCTTTGATAGATTCTTGAAATCCTGATCATCTGAGCAATTTCTTCGATATCTCAAAAACTGAGAAAATGGGAGACCTTTCTTCAAACGTGGGGGATGTGCACTCTCAAAATGTAAAAATGGATTTCTATCGGTAAGTTTTCTAAACACTGATGTTTCCCATCCTGTGTTTTTTTTTATGATTTTCACATCCAAATATGTAATTTCTTTTTCATGACAAGTGTATGTAAACTGAATATTTTTATCACAGTTTTTTATCCACTGGCAAAATTGCCCCAACAATTGCACTGGACCCTTCCACAGCAGAAATACATAGTCAATGTACCAACACCACAATTTTACATTTATTTTATACGGTGACCCCGTTAGCCATTGTTGCTCAAATTTACTCATATAAAGATTTGCTATTGAAGGGGCACATGTGGCCCCCATTGCCACTCCAGAAATCTGTTTGTAGAGCACCTTTTCAAATATGAAGTAGTTTTTAAAAATGGTCAGATGTGCTAACTGTAGAAGAAATTTTATAAGTTCTTCTGAAAGGTCCCCCCTTGTTTTTAAGCTCCATTCCACTATTTCGTATGCCGCTTGTTGGGGGATGCTCGTATATAAACATACAATGCCAAAAGGACATATTAAATGTGGTAATTGCAGCATCTGACCTAACTAATAACTCACAAACTTCCAGCAAGGAAATCACTGACATCTCAGCACAAACATTAGCTAACTATTACCATAACAAAACAAAACTACAATTCACGACTCCAGACTCTTTCCACAAACCTCATCACCTGATAGACGTATGGTCAGAATTTCACCCTATAACCAAAACATCATTAAAAAATATCATACTCAACCTAAACACCACTACCTCTTACCTAGATCCTTGCCCAGTAATCTGGATAAAAAACACTCTCCCAATCCTTCTTTCATTCATACCCCCCCATTGTCAATCTCTCACTACTCCAAGGTTACCTCCCACCCACACTTAAACACATACAAATAAGACCAATTCTCAAGAACAGCACCCTTGATAAAACCTCACCAAAATCATATAGACCCATCTCAAGTATACCATTCTTAGCAAAAGTAATAGAAAAAACAGTACAAATACAGACGCAGGAGCACCTAGACTCATCTTACCCACTCGACGAACAGCAATATGGTTTTCGCCCAAAGCATGGAGTGGAAACACTCCTCACAGCTCTAACAGATACGCTATTAAGAGGAATCGACAATCACAAACAAGCATTCATTCTATTATTTATTGATATTTCAGCTGCTTTTGATAGCGTCCACCATACCATAATGCTCAATAGTCTGAATCAAATAGGAATAAATGCCACAGTTCATAAATGGTTCTCCTCTTATCTAGATAATAGGACACAAAATGTACGAATAGGTAATCAAACCTCTGATTCATACAAACTGGAAACCGGTTTACCTCAAGGATCAGCGTTATCAGCACTCCTATTTAACATATACATAAAACCTGTTTGCAATATCTTTAAAAAATTTGGTGTACTCTATCATCTATACGCAGATGATATCATGATGTACATTCCGTTCACGATTCCCAACTTACCGATGCAAACTCTGTCAGATTGCTTCAATGAAGTCACATCCTGGCTAAATACCCACAATCTCCAAATAAATTACTCCAAAACTGAAGTGCTAATCGTCATCAAAAACCAATCCTATACTCCACCTACACACATAACACTTCAAAACCAAGAAATTAAAATAAAAAATGAAGTAAGATATCTAGGTGTTATTCTAGATAAACACCTTACATTAGACACCCACATTAGAAACACCACAAAGAAAATCTATTTCAAACTCAAAATCCTTAAACAACTAAGACCCCTTGTATACATACATGATTTCATCAGCATAATTCAAGCCATCATAACCCCCCACTTTGACTTCGCTAACCTAATTTTATTGGGTATAACAAAACAAAACATTAAAAGAATTCAACTTGCCCAGAATGCAGCAGCTCGGATAATAACGAAAGTACACGCACATCAACATATAACACCAATACTAGAATCCCTTCACTGGCTGCCTATACAAAGTAGGATAGTATACAAAACATTGATAACCACATTTAAAACTCTAAACGACATGGCCCCAGTCACCCTAAGTAACCTAATCAGCAAAGAGCACTCAAAATCTACTCAAAGAAAAGGACAAACAAATAAACTAAAAACTCCCAAAGACTTCATAAAAGCAAATAAACTCACAAACAATAGAGCTTTTTCTCATGCAGCTCCAACAATCTGGAATTCCCTCCCAGATGATCTAAGATTGCTAACCGAGATCATCGAATTCCGCAAAAAAGTGAAAACCTATCTCTTTTCTAAACATTACAACAACTCAGATCATCCCTCAATAGACTTAGATAATGGCTAACCAGTTTTTATCTAACAAATCCCAAATGACCTACACATACAATTCTTCATAGCTGATACTGTACTTTGAATAACGCTTAAGCCCCACATAATGTGTATTTGTACATAATGTATATAGTTTACACTGTTCTATACTGTTCTGTATTAACACTAGTTGTTTATCATATTGTTATTTGGTTATATGATGTTTTATGTAAAACAAACTCCGATTTGTTAACTGTTGTTTATTGTGAACCGCAACTGAACTATGGAAGATGCGGTATATAAATCATTGTTAAATAAATAAATAAATCTGCGTGCTTACTAAGGAATTGGATAGTTTTAGCTACCATGGAACATATCATCAGTTAAGAGAATTCACGACTTGTGACTCTACATATGTAGTATACGCGATACAATGTCCTTGTGATCTCATTTACGTGGGCAAGACAATTCGACCGTTTAGAATTCGTATAGGAGAACATAAAAGCAGTCTCAAATGTAAAATACAAGAAGCTCCATTAGTGTGCCATTGTTTGGAGAAGGGACATAAGTTTGAGGCACTCCGATGTTTTTGTATAGATAGGATAAAATCAGGAATGGCCGGGAAGACTCAAGAGAGCGTAGTTACTCACCTGTAACAGGTGTTCTCCAGGAGCAGCAGGAATCAGTCCTCACTTATGGGTGACGTCGGCGCCGACGGAGCCCTCGCGGAGCAATTTTCCCCAGCTTTCAAAGAAAGCCTTTGGGAATTGCAGCACGCATGCGCGGTCCTCTTCCCGCCCAAGGGTGCCATCTTAGCCAGTCAGATGACATAGCTAAAAAAGACAGCATAAAAATTTGCAAAAAAGTAAAGCAGACGATTGCAACTCCAAGGGGAGGAGGGAGGGTTGTGAGGACTGATTCCTGCTGCTCCTGGAGAACACCTGTTACAGGTGAGTAACTACGCTTTCTCCAGGACCAAGCAGGAAGTCAGTCCTCACTTATGGGACTCCCAAGCTCAAGGCTACCGGAGACCCTAAGCACAAAAATGAGCTCCCTCTAGCTCAGCAGCACAGAAGGAAAGAATCTTCGCTGAATTATTACCCACCGGTAGCCCACATCCGGGATGGAGGGTAGGAGTTACTCAGACCTCAAAGAGATTACGGAGGACTGCCTGTCCGAAAGCACTGTCCCTGCGGGACTCCCTCTCGAGACAGTAATGGACCGCAAAAGTCTGGCTCGAAGACCAAGTAGCGGCCCGGCAGATGTCTGCCAGCGGAACTGAGCGGAGGTAAGCCACTGACGTGGCCTTTGCCCGAACGCAGTGAGCCGTGACTCGACCTTCCAAAGAGAGTCCGGCTGCCCCATAAGCCCAAGTGATACAGTCCGCAACCCAGATGGACAGAGTACGCTTGGAGACCGGGAGCCCCAATTTATTGGGGTCGAAAGATACAAAAAGCTGAGCAGCTTTACGGTGCTCCCGCGTACGGTCAAGGTAGAAGTTCAGAGCCCTTCTACAGTCCAGGGTATGGAGGACCGTTTCAGCTCGGCTGGAGTGTGGTCTGGGAAAGAAGGTTGGAAGTACCACCTCCTGATTGATGTGAAAGGGGGAGACCACTTTTGGAAAAAAAGAGAAATTCTGAAGAAAAATCAACTTTTTCGCGGGGACACGACGGGTACGTCTGTAGGGCTCCGCGGAAAAAAGAAGACTGGCTAAGATGGCACCCTTGGGCGGGAAGAGGACCGCGCATGCGCGCTGCAATTCCCAAAGGCTTTCTTTGAAAGCTGGGGAAAATTGCTCCACGAGGGCTCCGTCGGCGCCGACGTCACCCATAAGTGAGGACTGACTTCCTGCTTGGTCCTGGAGAACAAACATTATTAATTAGGGAACAAAGATGGATTTTTAATTTAAACTCAGTGTGCCCAGGTGGTCTGAATATGTCCATCTATTGGAAAGCTTGTATGTAAAAATGTGGTAACTTAAAGACACAAGCTGAAGAAAGGAGGGACTGTTGGTGATTGTTAAATGGTTCACAGATGAGGAGGTGTAGAAGGTAGGAGGTTTAAAAAGTGACAGGAGACATCCCCCATGCGTGGCATTTTTCTAACACAGCAGTTGCTGAAAGGACTGAAGAAACGTGTGCAGCATCAAGCACACCTCAGGTAGACAAACTAGATATAGTCAAAAAATGAAAAAATGAAAAGTTATTTATGAGAGAGAAGAGGTAAGGATGATAGAGAGTGTAAGAGTATAAAGACTAAGTTTGTTCTCATCCTTGTTTTAGCTTCATATTCAGAAAAGCCCCTGAGGAAACTCAGAGTAAAACGCATGAGAGGTACTAGAGGATAACGTTTAGTTGTGCAGTTTGAAAAAATCTGGAAGAAACTCCGAGCGAAATGAGTTTTACACTATGAAAAACATTATTGAGGAAACTCAAAGAGAAACAAGTGGGAGGTACCAGAGAACGACGTTGGGACAAGAGCTGAGATACAATCACAAGTTAAGCTATTTTTTACAAAAACTATTTATTGATATGTAGCAGATTATAAAGTATTTAAAAATTAGGAAATTCAAGGGGAGTCATTGATGCAAATGGGCACTATAGCTTGATGAGTTGATATAATCAAGATCAGTGCCGGAGAGTCTGAGACCCGCTTGATAGAAAAAAATAATTGTGATTATAGAAGATTGTGGATGAGATTGGATTTACTCATTAAAGAGATATACATCCTCATTCTCTACTCATCTTTAAACCATGCTGGCAGTTTTTTGACTTCCTTCCACTTTTCTTAAAGCGTGGAATACAACTGGCTTCCAAGATAGTATTTTTAAACACCACCCAAGCTTGATGTAAGTCTTTAATCTTTGCAACTGCTCCTTTTATTTTTTTCTTAAATATTTTCCTCATTTTATGATAGTCTCCCTTTCAAAAGTTAAAAGATAGTACTGTGGATTTCCTTACCATCCCTTCTCCATTAATTGCTATGATCACTATTGCTAAGTGGCCCCAACACCCTTATCTCTTGCACCAGATATGGTGTTCCACTAAGGACTAGGTCTAAAATGACTTCCCCTCTGGTCGGTTCATGAACCAGCTGCTCTAAGAAACAGTCATTTATTTTCTCTAGAAACTTTATCTCCCTAGCACGTCCTGCCGTGACACTGACCCAGTCGATACCGAGGTAGTTGAAATCACCCTTTATTATTGCTGTGCTATAACTTTTGTTAGCTTCCCTGATTTCTTTTGCATTTTATCATCCATTTGTTCATTCTGGCCAGGCGGTCGATAGTACACCCACACTGCCATCACCTTCCCCTTTTTACATGGAATTTCAATCCATAGAGATTCTACTGCAAATTTTGTTTTCTGCAAAACTTTAATCCTTTGTGACTCAATGCCTTCTCATAGTGCAACCCCTTCACCAATTTGATCAGCTCTATCATTACGATATAGTTTCTACCCAGGTATCACAATGTCCCACTGGTTGTTCTTCTTCCACCATATCTACCTAATGGTTAAGAACACTGGCTTGGGAACCCAGAGACCAGGATTCAATTCCCACTAGCACTCATTGTGGCCTTGGGCAAGTCACTTAGCTCTCCATTGCCTCAGAAAAATTCAAGTTATCAATGTCCCTGTTTAATGTACATTACCAAGTTTAAGTTTCAATGTAAACCGCTTTGATTGAAATGATAAAGCGGTATATAAAACCTGTTAAATAAATATAATACCAATCATATCTAACCTCTCATTTAGTGCTATATATTCTAACTTTCCCATCTTATTTTTGCCACATAGCAGTCAAAGCTGGCCTGCTTTATTGGACAGGATTGGGAACCTGCAGGGGCAAGGTGGCAATGCTTCCTAGGAAGGAGTCAAAAACTAGGTGCTGTTTGTGCCTATGTGGATGGTTGTAGTTTGGCAACCTTAGGTTTCTTTGCTGGTCTTGGCCCCTGTTGTTTCTGTTGAGGTTGGTAAGGAGGTTGGGAATAGAAGGGGAAAAATCTCCTTTTCTTTGGGTAAAAAGGCTTTTTGACTGCTGATTTCTTCCTTGAGAGATCAGCAATTTTCCTAGACAGACTCTTCAACGTGGTATCATCTGTTTCCAGCTCTTTAGCATTCTCCCTCCAATTTTTCCCAAACAGATTCTCACCTGTACAGAGGATATTTCCCAATTTACTGATGCCTGAAACCATGCCAGTCTGCATGCCCCTATGGCTATGGCAATGGCAGAGGCCCTGCTGGTGGATTCAAAGACATCAAAGCCACTCTGTTCAAAAATTTGGAGACGTTTTGGCTATGTATTAAGAGTCTCAAAGGCAGATTGCTTCTCTTCAGGGATGAAGGGAAGGAAGGCCTCTCAGTCTTTGTTGAGTTCCTTTAAATTGATCCATAACATATCACCATCTCAACTTACCACTCTAATATCCAAAACCCCAGACACCAGACAGAGAAGGGGATGTACAAAAATTCCCTATCCACACCAACTGACTTCCACAAAACAACGAACAATAGAGCATTTTCATATGATGCCCCAACTCTATGGAATTCCCTACCACCAGCAATAAGAGAAATAAAGGACCTTACGAAATTCAAAAAAATAATAAAAACACTACTATTCAGAGAACACTATGGTCAACTCCACTCAATCACTTACTCCCTAACAAAGGCTACTTTAATAACCACATTGTAAATATTCTCTGATCATGATGCAAATCCCCTCCATTGCAACTACCCATCTACCCTGTAATTAGTCATTCACTGATATACACTACTTATAGACCAACAAAAATTACCTCCTAACCCCTGTGCCTTCATGCCGGTTACACTGTAAATAGCTAATTACTGCTGTCCAATATTCACTATTATATGTATGTATGTGCTGTCATATTATACAAAATTAACCAGTTAGATGTAATGTTCAAGCTCTGTTCATTGTAAACTGTCTTGACTGTCAGATAAGGAGGTATATAAGAATGTGAAATAAATAAACATACATACATCCCCATATACAGGGTATAGGAGTTGATTCGACTTGCCAGTATTGAAGCATGGAAAGACCGGCGTGCAAAGGAATCGAGGTTTCTCGATTCCCTTCCTGGGGGTATTGATGCATTGGTTTTGCCACTTTTTATCCTGCGTATCAGTGATTCCACTACCATGGAGTGGTGTGGCAACTGCGGCTTCTGGATGTCCAGGATGGCTGGTACGCCATACATTGTATTGAGCCTCCTACTGATTGACACCATGAGGGGGGGTCTCCCACATGGAGAGAAGAAGGTTGTGCATTATCTGATGCACCGGTAGGATAGCAGCTTCCTTCATGGTTGTTGGGTACTGGAGAATCTCCAGTTCTTCTGCCAGAGGCTCCAATTCAGCTGCGGTCATAATCGATACTCCTGCCGCACTGTCCCATATAAACTCCTGGAAAGACATGTCTTCCGGGGGTGACTTCCAGCAGGTACTGGTACTCGGAAGCGAGGGTTCTGAGACAACATCCCGGAACTCTGAAGAGTCAAAGGATCGATGAGTGGAATCAGAGGAATCAGATTCCGAGCATGGGGCATACTGTCGGTGTCTATGCTCATGGGATCTGTGTTGTTGATACCGGTACTCCTCGGTGACATCGTGCTGCTGTCCTGGTAGAGGTATCGTACTGACCAAGAGGACGCAGGCCCCGAAGCCGGACCCAGTGTCGGGGCTGGAATAGGGTATCGGATGTCAGTGCCGATGTCGGCAGTCCTTGTGCTATCAGTGTGGAAGATACCGATGCAGCAAGGAGTGCTGCCAAGGTCTTCTCTATGGATAGCATATGCTGATCCAAGGAAGTTGCCAGTGTCTGGTCTATAAGGAAGACAGTGATTGCTGCCACCATACCAGAGCACAGCACTGGGAGTTCTCCAGAGGTCGATGCCTCGGTAGCCTCCTGATTTCCCACAGAGGCTTTGGAGGACAAGTCCTCCCACCTGGGATGCTTGATTGGGTAGCCAGAGTGAGAAGAGGCCCTCGGTGCTCAGAGAGGGATCTCTCCCTCGATCCTTATGACTTCTCTCTGGAATCCCTGGATCTGTCACTCAATTCTGTGGAGTCCCGAGGTTTTTCTTTTGGATCCCATGAAGTCTTTGGCAGGGATCTTGATGTTTTCTGTTTTTTTGGAGCTTGTTCCATGTTTGGAGCTCTTAGAAATTTTTGAAACTCGAGAGGAAGACTGTGTCTTCAAGGATGTCGAGGCCAAAGAGACTGAGTCCAAGGGAAATAGTTCACCCAATTTTTTGGCCCGTTTCCAAGACCTCTCTTGGTCATGAGCTTACATAGGGAGCGAGACTCTGGCAAATGATCTGGACCAAGGCATTTCAAGCACCAGTCATGTCTGTTTGTGACAGAGATAGTGCTGAAGCACTTGGTACACTTTTTGGAACCGCTGTGGGTTTTCTCCATAATGGAGATAGTAGGCCGGAGGTCTGAGGGAACACAAGGTCCATGAGGAAAAATGAAAAAAAAAAATCAAAAATAAATTTAAATTAAGTAAATGAAAATATGAAGGTCAGAAATAGTATTGGAATCAGTTTTTGCGATGCTGGTGTGGAACGGGAAGGCAGAAGCGCTTACAGAATATATTTTCTGCAGCAACCTGAATGGTGTCCTGCTGGCTCCATGGAAAAAGAAGAACTGAAGAGAAGGAGTTGGAAGAGTGGGAAGGCAATCACGCAGGCATGGTGGAGTGCTCCCAAAGGCTTTCCTGTAGGACGCTGGCGAGCGTTCCCGCACAGGCTCCGTTGATGCTGACATCACCCATATGTGAATATTACATTCCTGCTTGTTCCTGGAGATTAATGGCTTAGGGCAGTGGTTCTCAACCCAGTTCTCTGGAACCCCTAGGCCAGTCAGGTATTTCAGGATATCCACAAAGAATATGCATGAGATAGATCTGCATCCACTGCTTCCATTGTATGCAGATCTATCTCATGCATATTCATTATGGATACCATGAAAACCTGACTGGCCTGAGGGTCCCAAAGGACTGGGTCGAGAACCAATGGTTTAGGGACTATTCCTCCAGGAAAGTGTCCAAACCTTTTTTAGACTCAGCAACACTAACAGCTTTTACTACATCCACTGGCAACGAATTCCTGAGCTTAATTATGCATTGAGTAAAAACATATTTTCTCCGATTTATCTTAAATGTACTACTTTGTAGCTTCATTGCATGTCTCCTAGTTTTTGTACTCTTTGAAGGAGTAAGCATTCTATTTGCTTTCTTGGCCACCGCTGCTTACTGAGCAGAGGATTTCAATGTATGATCCATGATGCCTAAACCCTTTTCTGGGTGGTGACTCCTCAAGTGGTGCCTGCATCATGTAGCTACATTTTAGATTGTTCTGCCTAAAGGTTCACATCAGTAATGCGCATTCAGCCTTGAAAATGAGCAGAGATGGCGCTTGGCCTGGTCTACACAATAGAGGCATGCCCAGCATATCCTCAATATAGCTACCATGGTTTTCCACCACCCCTTCTCCCCATTCTCTTTCTGTCTGGCACGATCCGAGTGGGTGCATTTAACACCATCCATTGAAGTGCACCCATGCTAAGTGCTACATCATTGAGTGCCTGCCAAAACCACCTACACTACCTATGTACACTCCACTCCAACCTACACTGCTTATGGGTAGCATGCGATCTTTAAGGCAGATATATTTTTAGCACATGGTAAGTTTTACTGCAATGCACTTGGTGCATGCTGAACCCAACACTACCTGGTAGAGCACTTTAGTAAACATGCTCCTAAGTGCATAACTTTGTACTTATCCACATTAAATTTTAACTTCCTAATTTCTTAAAGTTCTCTTCTAGCTTTTCAGAATTCTCTTGTGATTTAAGAACTCTGAATAACTGCGTCGTCTGTAAATTTGATCATCTCACTCACTGTTCCCATTTCCAGGTCATTTATAAATATGTTAAAAAAAACAACAACAAAAAAACAGTGGGCCCAGTATCGATCCCTGGGGTACTCTACTATTCACCTTTGTCCACTGAGAAAATTGACCATTTATCTCTACTCTGTTTTAATTGGTTCCCATTGCATACTAAGACACTGCTCTCTATCCCACAATTTAATTTCCTCAAGAGTTTCTCATGAGGGATCTTGTCAAAGGCTTTCTAAAAATCCACTTATACTATATACCTTCAAAATCCACTTACACTATATACCTTCAAAAAAAATGTAGCAGATTGGTAAGGTAAGACTTCCGTTGGCTAAATCCATGTTGACTTTGTCCCATTAAACCATGACTATCCATATGTTCAGTTATTTTATTATTTATAATGGTTTCTACCATCCAGCCTAGCACTGACATCAAGCTCACTGACCTATAATTTCCCCTATCACCATGGAATACTTTTTTAAAAACTGCCATTATGTTGATCAGTCTCCAATCTTCAGGTATTGTAGATGATTTCAATGATAGTTTATAAATTACGAATAGTAGAACTGCAATTTCATTTTTCAGTTCTTTCAACACCTCAGGATGTATCCTGTCAGGTCCAGGTGATTTGCTGCTTTTTAGTTTGTCAATAAAGCCCAAAGCAAAGAATTAATTTATTTTCTCTGCTATGGCTTTATCCTCCCTTAGTGTTCATTTTACCCTTCTAACATCTAACGGTCCACTTGACTCCCTCACATGCTTTTTGTATTTAATGTACCTGAAAAAGTTTTTATTATGAGTTTTTGCTTCCATGGCAAGCTTCTTTTCAAATTCACTCTTTGCCTGTCTTATCAATGCTTTGCATCTACCTTGATAGTACTTATGCTGTTTCATGTTTTCCTCATTTGTATCACTTTTCCATTTTTTGAAAGATGTTTTTTGGCCATAACAGTCCTTTTAACCTCACCTTTAAGCCTTGCCAGCAGTTATTTGACCTTCCTTCCATGTTTTTTAAAGCACAAAATACATCTGGTCTGGGCTTCCTTTGCAGTTGCTCCTTTTATTTTTTTTCCTATTTTCCTCATTTTATCATAGTCTCCCTTTTGAAAGTTAAATGCTAGTGGTGTTGATTTCCTTGCTGTCCTCCCTCCATTTATTACATCAAATTTGATCATGTTATTATCACTAATGCCAAGTGGCCCCCGACCTCTTGCAACAAATTCTGCATTCTAGGTACAAAATAGCTATCATTCTTGTCAGTTCCTGAACCAGCTGCTTCATGATGCATTTATTTAATATAGAACCTTTATCTCCCAAGCATATCCTGATATGACAATGACTTAGTTGATAATGGGGTAATTGAAATCACCCATTATTACTGCATTGCTGATTCTGCTAGCTTATCTCATTTCTGTTAGCATGTCTTCATCTGCCTGTTCATTCTAGTCAGGCAGATGGTAGTACAGCCCTGCTGCTATTCTCTTCCCCTTCTTGAATGGAATTTCTATGCCTATTCTCCAGTATATTTTGTTTCCTGCAAAACTTTTATCCTGACTCAATGTCCTCTTTAGCATATAGCAGCACTCCTCACTGGTATCACAATGTCCTAGAGGTTACCTTCCTTCCTCCAAGTCTTAGAGATGACAATTTTATCTCTCTCTTTATTTAGTGCTATATATTCTGACTCTCTCATCTTATTTTTTGGACTTCTAGAATTTGTATACAGGCATTTCAAAGTATGCTGTTCATTCATATTGACAATATACTTATCAGTTGACATGGGTAATTTGGAATCTTTCAACTCTGTCTGCTGTTTACTTAAAGGCACCTGGACTACTTTTACCATTATTGCAACTTCTCAATCCAGATGCCCTAACCTCCCTGTTTTGGTAGTATCTTCAAAGGACAAGGCTTATAAAGGATATTTTCAGGATTCTTATATAGGCACTCACTATATATAAGGTTTGCAATCAAATGCATATTTGTTACAGCCAGAAGTGTTAAATTTCATTCAGATGCAAAAGACTCAGAGAATAGTGGGGATGGACATCTCGTTGGGATCTCCATCTCCCCCCTGCCGGCCACGGCTAAAGCCTCCCCATATGAACAAAGCGTTTGTATGGGGAGGCTTAAATGGGGGCAGAAGGGGGCATTCTGGAGGTGGAGCGAAAGTGGGGAATGGGTGGGCCACAACCCTGGACATACAGGACTGATTCAGAGGTCGGCCCTGTACATGCGGGGCCATGAACTTAGATGGGGGACTTATTCCACCGCAGAGTCCTGCTGCCATGCCAAAAAGGTAGGGGGGGTTAACTAAGTTCCCCACAGCCGGACCCTGGCCATGGGAGGCCAGATCGAGGGTCGGGCTGCAGGGAACGAATGAGATCGGCAGTGGCTGGCATTCGTGGCTCCTGAATGGAGCCACGGTACCATGGTGATGGGTCGCCATGGCACAGCGGTTCCATTCAGGATCCTGAGGTAGCCAGGGATTTGCTGGGCATGCAGACCAATCAGAATCAGGGCCCGGCCTGCACGTTCAGGCCATAGATCCAATTCTGATCCCATGGGCATGTCTAGCCCCCGCAGGATCAGAATCGGGTCTACCTCTGGGCGTCTTGATTCCGATCGGCTGCACAGGGGCCTGGACGACCACATTGGAATGTGCCTCTAAGGCTCCTATTTTCTAACCCATGATAAAATAGAACACTGTTACCCTGTTTTACTGTGCAAACCTTTACAGCAAGATTACTAATCTGCGGAGAGTTCCATTGTAAATGCACTTTTGTGTTGCAGCCAAGAATATTGTGTATCTATGATTGTAGTAACAAAGATAGCAGCCCCAAGTCAGGCCTGCTATTGTTTTGAGGACCAGTGCTTAGTTAAAAATAATCCTCCACCCTCTTGCCCCTTTCAAATTACTCCCAAGTACCCACCTGCATGGCGAGTCTCCCTAGTGTCATAAGGGATGGGCAAGAATCAAAATGCTGACCTTAGCTCTCTAGCAGTAATATCACAAGACTTGTGTTCACTTGGTTTTAAGGGCTATGTTCTGTCCTGGTTCTCTTCTTATCTCTCCCACCTCACTTTTAGTATTTGTTCTCGTGGATTCTCCTCTCAGTTGGTGTACCCCCAAAGGTCTGTCTTGGGATCACTCCTTTTCTCTCTCTATACCCCACTCATCTCCTCCCGTTTTCAGTACCATTTTTATGCTGATGACTCTCAGATCTACCTTTCTACACCTGAAATCTCTCCAGGAATCCAGGCCTGTATCTCTGAACGCCTATCTAATATTGCTGCCTGAATGTCTCATCAGCATTTGAAATTAAACATGGCCAAAACCAAGCTTATCATCTGTCTCTCTCAAACTACTTCCCCCTTCCTCCATTCTCAATTTCTGTGGATACAGTAATGCTGTATTGCTCCGTTTCCTCAGCCCCTTCCTCTTCTTCTCCACGCACATCTGATAGCTAAATCCTGTCGTTTCTTTCTCTATAACACCAGTAAAATTCACCCCTTCCTTTCTGAACACACTACTAAGACACTTATCAATTCTTTAGTCACCTCCCATCTCGACTATTGCAATCTCCTCCTTGCTAGTCTCCCTCTGAATCATTTCTCTCCCCTTCAATTTATTCAAAATTCACCTGTGTAGCTAATCCTCCACAAGCCTCGCTATACTCGTACAACTCCTCTTCACCCCCGCTTGCAGGTGCTTTTCTGTGATTTCTGAAGTGATCTCATCATCACTGCTATCGGCATCTTCACTTTCTTCTTCAATATCAGAACATATCTCATTCTGCTGGTAGACAATCCTAGTCTTTCTGAAGCCATTGCGGATGGATTGTGATGTTACTTTCTCCCAAGCAGAAGCCACCTACTTGCAGACTTCGAAAACTTTGCCTGTTTCAGTATTCCTGATGGTGTGAATTTGTGAACCCCAGATTGCATCCATTCATACCACTCTCCTTATGAACATCTTGAATGGGTGGTTAACCGCCACATCTATCAGCTGTAGCTTGCAAGTAAGATCACTAGGTATGACAGCTATGTGGGCACCAGTGGCGTTCATAAATTTTTGAATGTTTTCTTCTTTGTGGGCAGCAATGGTATCAAAAATAGAGTAGTTACTCACCTGTAACAGGTGTTCTCCAGGAGCAGCAGGAATCAGCCCTCACATATGGGTGACATTGAGGTCGATGGAGCCCCCATGCGGAGCATTTCCCCAGCTTTCAAAGAAAGCCTTTGGGAATACACCCACGCATGCGCGGTCCCCTTCCCGCCCAAAGGTGCCATCTTGCTCAGTCAGATGACATAGCTAAAAGACAGCACAAAAACAAAATGAACTATGTACAACTGCAACTCCCAGGGGAGGAGGGAGGGTTGTGAGGACTGATTCCTGCTGCTTCTGGAGAACACCTGTTACAGGTGAGTAACTACTCTTTCTCCAGGACCAAGCAGGAAGTCAGTCCTCACATATGGGTGACTCCCTAGCTCTGGGCTACCAGGAACCCAGGCTGAAAAATAGAGCTCCCTCTGTGAAACCTCAGCATCAGGGAAAGAACTTTACTGAGAAGAGATCCCACCGGTAGCCCAACAAGAGGGCTGGAGGGCAGGAGTTGCCTAAACCTCAAAGAGATTCCGGAGTACCGCCTGACCAAAAGCACTGTCCCTACGGGACTCCCTCTCCAGGCAGTAATGGGCTGCAAAGGTCTGGCTTGAGGACCAAGTTGCAGCCCTACAGATGTCTGCCAACGGTACAGAACGGAGATGAGCTACTGATGCAGCCATTGCCCGGACACGGTGGGCTGTGATTCGACCCTGCAAGGGAAGGTCTGCTGCCCTGTAAGCCCAGGTGATACAGTCCGCCACCCATATGGACAAGGTACGCTTGGAGACAGGCAACCCCAAGTTGTTTGGGTCAAAGGAGACGAAGAGCTGAGTAGCCCTTCTATGACCCTTAGTACGCTCAATGTAGAAAGACAAGGCCCTTCTACAGTCAGGGTATGCAGGACTTCCTCAGCCCGGCTGGCATGGGGCCTAGTGTAGAATGTTGGAAGAACCACCTCCTGATAATGGTGGAAAGAGGAGACTACCTTCTGGAGGAACTTAGGATGAGTCTTAAGGACTACCCTGTTCCTATAGAAACGAGTGTATGGCCTGTCACAGACCAGGGCTTGAAGTTCACTCACTCATCTGGCCGACGTTAGTGCCACTAGGAAAAGAGCCTTCCAAGAAAGGAAGCGGAGAGGACACGTAGCCATCGGCTCAAAGGGAGGGCGAGTAAGCTGCTGCAAGACCACATTCAACTCCCACTCAGGGGCTGGTGGACGGAAATGAGGCTTCAGCAAGAGCAAGCCTCTGAGGAAGCGGGACACCAAGGGGTGAACCGATAAAGAGTGCCCTTCCACCAGTGAGTGATGGGCTGCCAGAGCAGAAAGGTGTACCCGAACAGAATTGGACTTAAGACCCTGATTAGACAAGTGCAGCAGGTACTGAAGCACCACCGGCACAGGACAGGCGAAAGGGTTCTCCTGGCATTGGTCACACCACAAGGAGAACCGTTTCCACTTCAGGGCATAGGTCTTTCTGGTGGATTGCTTCCTAGAGGCCAAGACCACCTCTTCAACTTCCTGAGGCAGGCCCCAGGGAGCCAGCACAACCCTTGCAGCCTCCAAGCCATCAAATTGAGAGTTTTGAGATTGGGGTGCAGAAGGGAACCCTGATCCTGAGAAAGAAGATCGGGTTGAAACCCCAGAGGGAATGGGGTGTCCACCGCCAACTGTAACAGAAGCGGGAACCAGGGCTGCCTCGGCCATCTGGGGGCTACCAATATGACCGAGGCCCTGTCCCTTAGAATCTTGAACAAGGTTCGGGCCACCAGGGGTGTGGGAGGAAACTCATACAGAAGGCCCTTGGACCAGGAGATCAGGAAGGCATCCGCTGCGAATCTCGTGGGATGTGGTTGCCTGGAGCAGAACTGGGGCAGCTGCCGGTTCATGGGACTGGCAAAGAGGTCTATGGATGGAAGTCCCCATTTCAGGAAAATGTTCCGAACCACCAAAGGGTGCAGCTGCCATTCATGAGGTTGTAGAACCCTGCTCAATCTGTCTGCCAGGAAATTTTCTTGGCCAGGAAGATAGACTGCCCTGAGCAGCATATTGTGTCGAAGTGCAAAAGAGCATAGGGCCTTTGCCTCCTGACACAGGAGTCTGGACCCCGTGCCCCCTTGTTTGTTCACATAGAACATCGCCACCTGGTTGTCTGTCTGCACCAAGACAGACTGGTGGGCCAGGGTGTGAGATAAGGCTTTGAGGGCTAAGCGTATCGCCCGGAGTTCCAGCAGGTTGATTGGTTGCGTGGCCTCCCATGGAGACCACAGGCCCTGTGTGTACTTGTCCAGACAATGTGCACCCCAGCCCTGAAAGGAGGCATCGGTTGTGAGTACCAGAGTGGAAACAGGCACCTGAAAACTAATTCCCTGTAGAAGGTTGGGGGGGGGGGGTGTAGCCACCACTGCAGGGAGTTCAGGAATGGTTTGGACACCCTTACTTTGTCTCTGAGGCTTCCTGTGGCCTGCCTCCACTGAGTTCTGAGACACCACTGTGCAGGCCTCATATTCAGGTGGGCATTGGGGGTCACATGCACTGTCGATGCCATGGGGTCCAGGAGCCTTAGACAGAGTCTGGCGGAAACCAGTGGGTTGTCTAGAAACTGGCTGGCCAAGTCCATCAGCCTCCCTGCTCTGTCTTCTGGCAAGTAAGCTTTTGCTTGCAGGGAGTCTAACCGTGCTCCTATGAACTCTAGGTTCTGGGAGGGGAGCAAAGTGGACTTTGCGAAGTTTATGACAAAGCCTAGTTGCTGAAGGAGAGAGACAGTACGGAGGGTGGCTTGCTGGGCCTCCTGGAGAGTCTGACCCCTGATGAGCCAGTCATCCAGGTAGGGGAAGACAAAAATATCCTGGTTTCTCAAGTAGACCGCCATCACAGCCAGGTACTTTGTGAAGACCCGTGGGGCGGAGGTTAGGCCAAAGGGCAGTACTCTGTACTGAAAATAGTTTCCTCCTACCACGAACCTTAGGTATTTTCTGTGGTCTGGATGAATGAGGATGTGAGTGTACGCATCCTTCAGATCTAAGGAGCATAGCCAATCTCCCTGCTGGAGGTAGGGCAGCAGTGTTCCAAGAGTAAGCATCTTGAACTTTTCCTTTTCCAAGAACTTGTTGAGATTTCTCAAGTCCAGAATGGGCCGGAGACCTCCAGTTCTCTTTGGCACAAGAAAGTACCTGGAGTAGAAGCCCTGCCCCAGCAGGTGGGGGGGTAAAGGCTCCACTGCCCTGTCTTGAAGAAAACCTTGCAGTTCCTGGAGAAGGAGTTCCTCATGCAGAGTAGGCCTTCCCTGGAAAGTAGGAGGGGGGTACCTGATTGAAATGGAGCAGATAGCCCTTCTGGACTATGCTCAGTACCCAAGCATCTCCTGTGATGAGCGGCCACTGGTGGGCAAACAGGGCCAACCGACCTCCCGTGCTGAGATGGGCCAGCAGAGGTGGAGAGGCTATGCAGTGGGAGTCAAAAACCCCCTCCTTGCTGAGCAGGAGCAGGAGCTGGAGGCTTGGGGGCTTTCTGCCTACGGGGCCCATGTCCCTGCCCCTTGGCCTGCTGACCCTGCTGGGGAGGCCTGATAGTGAGGGAAAGGTTTGTAGGCAGACGACTTCCTCGGGTAAAAGGCCCTTTTCCCCGAGCCCTTCTTCTGAGAAGGGGCAGATGTTTTCCTGGACAGCCTTGTCCTTGTCAGAGTCTCGGTCTCGAGCTCAGCGGCCTTTTCGGCTATGGGCTTGCCGAAGAGGTTTTCACCCCGGCATGGGACATTGACCAACTTGTCCTGTACCCATGGCTCAAGGTCCGATGACTGTAGCCATGCCTGGCGTCAAGCACAGATGCCGGCCGCCGCTACTCTGGCCGAAGCCTCGAAGCCATCGTAAGCCGCCCGGGAGATGAATTTGGAGCATTCCCGGATCCCCGAGGACAAGGTCTTGAACCTCTGCAAAGGTTCCCTGGAGAGGCCAGCTGAGAACCCGGCTATTTCCTTAGCCAGGTCCCGCAAGTACATGCCCATGTACAGCTGGTAGGACTGGACACGGCAAGCAAGCATCGAGCCCTGGAAGCACTTTCTGCCGACGGCATCCAGGCTTCGGGCCTCCCTACCGGGGGGCACCGCAGAGTGCATCTTCTGGCTCTTCAGACGATGCATGGCCGATTCCACAACCATAGAATGGTGCGGCAGCTGCGCCTTCTGGAACCCAGGGCTCTTTCTGACTCGATACAAGGAATCGATCAGCTTGCTCAAAAGCGGTGCCGAGGCCGGTGCCTCCCACGTTCGGAAGAGGAGCCATTCCAGCATCGGAGGAACCGGCACAGTAAAGGACTCCCTCGGGGGAGAGTCATACTGTAGGGCATCAAGCTCTTCGGCTCGAGGCTCCTCCTCGGGATCCGCAGGAACATTCAAAGCCTTAACCATGTCCCTGACAAACTCCGAGAACCAGGTGTCCTCCGGTGGGGACCTACTCCGGGGCTCGGACTGCGGTAAGTCCGAAGGGACACACCAAGTCCGAAAGGTATCGGGGGACTCCTCGTCCTCCGTCTCCCACGCAAACTCATCCGAGGAAGAGTCGAGGGGCTCCGACCGCGCGGGCTCCGGTAGCACCCTCCCTGACGCCGGGGCCATCGGCATCGACGCCCTCGGTCCCGAAAAGGAGGTCGAGGCGACCGTGGCCAAGTTTGGACTCGGGCCTTCATGGCTTCGAGAACCGGCTCGGTCTCCGGGGTCGACTTAGACGTCGACGTTCCAGTGGTCGGGGCAGATGCACCAGTCAAGCTGGCCATCAGCACCTGCTGCTGATCCATGAAGGCAGATAGTCTGCACTCCAAGGCTGTCAGCCTGAGTCCAAGCTCAGGAGACTCAGCAGCCACCAACTCGGGTCCCGGCGGTGCCGGGCTGACGTCGGCTCCCTGGGAGGAGAGTCCTCGAGGACAACAGGACTTACGTGCTCGACGGACTCCGGCTCTACACGAGGCAGCTTCTCCGGCTCCAAAGGCCCGGGGCAGTGGTCAGGGGTCTGGGACCTGGCCCTCGAGGAACCAGGGGTATCCTCCGATGCCGCCCTCACAAGCTTCCTCTTCCTCTTATGCTCCCGACTGGGGGACCCTCTTTCAGAGGAACCCCGACGAAGCTTTGGGTCAGACTCCCGAGACATCGAGGCCTCTGATAAGGTCCGGGCTCATCCGGAGGCAGAGTCAGAAAAAATTCTCTCCTTCTGATGCTGCCGGCTTCTGAGTGCCTTAGTGGACATTTTTCCACACGGGACACAGACCTTGGGATCATGGTCCGGCCCGAGGCAACGCAGGCAGCAGTCGTGTGTGTCGGTAAGAGACATGAGCTTCTTACAATGATCACCGCACTTTTAGACATGATCTAAAGACCTACCTCTTCTCCCTGGCCTTCAACCTTCCCACCCCCTTTCCGTAACCTCCTTCCCTATGTTCTGTTGCTCTTTACTAGCCCTCCTTTCTCTTTCCTATTAAGAATTGTAAACTTCCTTTCAATTTTCTGGCCTTGTGCCCTACTTTGTTAATTTATGTATTGTAAACCGCTCTGACTACCACTGAAGAGCGGTCAAGCAAATGAAATAAACAAACATAAAACACTTTTTAAAATCACTGGAGGCCATCGGGGAAAAAAGGGCCCCCGCGAGGTCAAAAGACCAGCCCTCCAGGGAAAAAGAAAAAGAGCACGAATGTGTGCCACGAAGGGCAAAAAAATGAAAAATAGAGATCGGGTCGATACCGGCATACTGAACCCAGGTGGGAAGGGGAACCGGCGTCGAACCGGACAAAAGAGAGCGAAAATCGCAGAAAAAAATCAAACTTTTCCAGGTGACACGGACACACGTCCGTTGGGCTCCACGGAAAAAGAAAGACTGAGCAAGATGGCACCTTTGGGTGGGAAGGGGACCGTGCATGCGTGGGTGTATTCTCAAAGGCTTTCTTTGAAAGCTGGGGAAATGCTCCGCATGGGGGCTCCATCGACATCACCCATATGCGAGGACTGACTTCCTGCTTGGTCCTGGAGAATAGTAATAACTTCTTGCAGAAGAATCCCTCCTGCCTGGTCTTGTAGCATTTCTCAACCCATATTTTCATAAGGTCAGTGTCTATTCATCCCTTCCTATTGCAATGGACAACCACACTGATGGGCATTTTTTCACAGGGCATGTGAACTTTCTTGAAAACTACTACTGGCTTTAATTTCACCCGACTCACAGTGCATCCAAGGACTACAGTGAAGCAGGCCCTCACATGCCCAGTGGTTGTAATGGCTACAGTTTTTGTACCTGAAGCAGTTACAGTCTTGATGGCGTGGGTGTCAAGAGACATAAGAACCTCCCCCATATTTACAATGTCCATTGCAGAGATACCATGGTCAGAGAATTCTTTGGAAACAAATTCACTAGTTATTCATCTTTTGCTCCCAGTCATCCAGACGTTACTAGCCTACTGTGGTTCTCATTCTCACTGAAAGTCCATTTCTTCTCATGAATATAGAAATCCAGGCAAAACCTGCTTTGAAATACGGGATTCCTCTTTGTTTTGTCAGAAGCTTCTCTTTGATCTGACTTGTGACTGCAGATAGTTTGACTTTGTTCCCTCTGAGAAAGAACCGAACCTCTCAAATCACTCTCCAGTGTAGGCCATTTTGCTTTGGGCCCACAAAATGAGTGTTTGTGGAGGTTCATATTCTCAAGCTCATTTTTCTCCCTTCTCTATTTGCAAATAGACGTCTCTCCAACCTTGAAACTCTTGCTGCCGCTCTGTTGCTTTGTTTCTTCCACTTTTGATATGACTTTTAGTTTAAAGTCGGTGGTGTAGAACTTGCGTGTCACTGCTGGCATGGTCAGCAGCAAAAAGTGTGGGCGCATGCACATTATATATGTAGGCATGTTATACAACAATTCTCAAAAAGAATGCCATCATTTCCACATGTTATACGCATGTGCGAATTATATATGCAGGTGCGTTATTTGCTTGAAAATATGGCGGTAGTAGTAGTAAGACTACCACTAAGAGGTTGAAGCCGCCATTTTTATTTATTTAGCTCCCCACTAGGGAGACTCTCTTGTATGTGGCAGGAGGAGAGGGAAAGGAAGGGAAAGAGAACAGATTAGCTCATGTCTTTCTCAGAAGTTCAAGGCGAGTTACACTCACTTACAGTGGGGGAGATGTTTGGGGGAGGGATAATTTGCAAGGGAATCATCTGTGGAGGGGGTTTTTCAAAGGTTTTCAGGACATTTTGATAAGAGGATTCGGAAGTGGAAGGGGGAAGATTGAAAGCTTTTTTTTGAGTAAATACTACCTCTTTTGATTTGCTCCCTGGGAGCACAGGGCCGCACATCAGCAGTCCACTGTTCTTGGCGCGGAAAGAGAATACTCCCTTGTGAGGTGGTGTTACTTTTCCATGAATAATGTAGTTTGCAAATTTTAACTCAAGGTGCATTATTACTTTTGCACAATAATGAGCTGCTTTGCAGACATTTGCACATTTTACAACTCATTATTTAATCTATAACATGGGAAAATAATCCTACATTAAACTGCATTAGCAGCAAATAATGCATTTTACGGTCACTTATAGATTAATTGGCAAATAACATATTTTATGGTCTTAACTCAACTTTATAAATAGACCTTTACATTTGTGAGTTAGTCATTTCAAAATATTCCAAAATGTTCAAAATTTGGTAAAACAAATGAGCAAAATAAAGATGAATATTTTATGAAAGTCAACAGAATTGAAGGTATTATTCCAGCCTCATTTATTTTGTTGGTGCTGTGTTATTTATAAGCATTTGTGCAGTTTTACCTATATTCCTTCTGTCGTATTCCCCTTCATATAATAAATGTTTACCCTCTGCATTATCAGGGAATCAAAATCTAGATTTGAATTTAAATAAGGTTTCATCTGTTCTATAGTTAAAAAATGATAACTATCTTGATTACCTGCTTATCACCACATCGTGCACCATCTTTTACAGCTCCTTTATCTACAGTATCTACTGCAAAATTATGGTCCACACCCCAACACAGAGTTTTATTGAAGGCAGTCTGAATTATACTTGTTTGATTCTTGAAATGGGGCATGCCATTAGTGTCCACACACTGTATTCTTCCACACATAGCATTTCTTAAAGAAAAAGAAAAACCGAGTCACATTTGTAATTACTTAAGTATTTTAACTATGCTTTTCATATACATATTAAATTTAATAGTCACTCAGGGCCAAGTAACAGCAAAGTACTTTTAGTTTAAATTTAACACACAGAAGAGAGCTTTCTGGTTAAATTTAGTACCCAGCAGAGAGCTTGTAGTTTAAATTTCATAAGAAGTTAGAGCCTAGCAGCAGCTAAGAGCTATAATTTCAATCAAACCAGAATTTAACTTACCTCAGCAGCACAAGACAGGGTACTGTGTAGCAGCCCTCTTTTAATAAGTGTTATTTCCCTCCCTCCCCACACCCACCCTCCCCTGGGATAATCATAGCTTTATAGGTACTTACACATCTTAAAAGACAGGAGGTGCTTTCAGGTGAAGCTCATTACCCAAATCAGTCATACACTAAGGACCTGAGATTAATTAAGCTTCAGGTGAACAAGGTATATTAAACGTATTAGGTACAGTTTTATTGGTATAAATACCCATAGCAACCCCTAGTAAGTAAGAAATTAAAGATCTAGACACAAACTTAAAACTAAGATGCAGACAGCAGTCCAGCAGCGGGATGGGGGCTTTCCAGTCTTTTGAATTGAGTGTCACATGTATGATTTTCTCCCAGTTGGTGAGAGGTCTTACGTGTGCACTAGGTGCAAGGAGCTCTTTTCTCTCAGGGAACAAGTCCGTTCTCTAGAGGCTAAAGTAGCAGACTTGGAAAACATAAGACAGACAGAGAGGTACATAGACGAGACCTACAGGGATATAGTCCTGAAGTCCCACCTCCAGTCTGGCAGCACCCCTGTTGCCATGGAGGAGAGAGGTCACGTGACAGGAGAGCATCACCCTGGTGTGGCAGGAAGTGATCCTGTAACTAGGACCTGTCCTCCAGGTGATGTAAAACCCTCTCGCACCGAGGAAGTTTCTCCAGGGCCATGTGCCCATGAGGGAAAAGTTAGGACAGCCGTTATAGTTGGTGATTCGATCATTAGGCATGTAGATAGCTGGGTGGCTGGTGGACGTGAGGATCGTCTGGTAACATGCCTGCCTGGTGCGAAGGTAGCGGACCTCACGCGCCACCTAGTTAAGGTCTTAGATAGTGCTGGGGAGGAGTCTGCTGTCTTGGTACATGTCGGTACCAATGACATAGGAAAATGTGGTAGGAAGGTTCTGGAGGCAAAACTTAGGCTTTTAGGTAGGAAGTTGAAATCCAGAACTTCCAGGGTAGCATTCTCCGAAATGCTTCCTGTTCCACGTGCAGGACCCAAAAGGCAGGCAGAGCTCCGGAGTCTCAATGCGTGGATGAGACAATGGTGCAGAGATGAGGGTTTTGGATTTGTAAGGAACTGGGGAACATTCTGGGGAAAGGAGGGGCTTTTCCGAAGGGATGGGCTTCACCTTAACCGGGATGGAACCAGGCTGCTGGCATTAACCTTTAAAAAGGAGATAGAGCAGCTTTTAAACTAGATATTAGGGGAAAACTGACAGTCGCCCAAGAGTGGATGGTTCGGAAGAATGTATCCTTGAAGGATACTACCAAAAGCAGAGAGGTTCCACAAAAGAGTAAAGTAGCCCAAATGCCTTCAAGTATAGAGCAGACAGAGCTTAAAGATCCCAATTTACCCATGTCTAACAATAGCCAAATTAACATGAAAAAAATACATTCTCTAAAATGCTTGTATGCAAATGCTAGAAGTCTAAAGAATAAGATGGGAGAGTTAGAATATATAGCACTAAATGAAAGGTTAGATATGATTGGAATATCAGAGACATGGTGGAAGGAGGACAACCAATGGGACACTGTGATACCTGGGTACAAACTATATCGTAATGATAGAGCTGATCAAATTGGTGGAGGGGTTGCGCTCTATGTTAGAGAGGGCATTGACTCAGAAAGGATTAAAGTTTTGCAGGAAACAAAATCAGCTGTAGAATCTATATGGATTGAAATTCCATATAAAAGGGGGAAGGCAATGGCAGTGGGGGTGTACTATCGAGCACCTGGCCAGAATGACCAAATGGATGATGAAATGCTCAAAGAAATCAAGGAAGCTAACAAAAGTTACAGCGCAGTAATAATAATGGGTGATTTCAATTACCCCGGTATCGACTGGGTCAGTGTCACGTCAGGACATGCTAGGGAGATAAAGTTCCTAGATGAAATAAATGACTGCTTCTTGGAGCAGCTGGTTCATGAACCGACCAGAGGGGAAGCCATATTAGACCTAGTCCTTAGTGGAACACCAGATCTAGTGCAAGAGATAAGGGTGTTGGGGCCACTTGGCAATAGTGATCATAGCATGATCGCCTTTGATTTAATTAGTGGAGGAGGGATAGTAAGGAAATCCAGAGTACTACCTTTTAACTTTCGAAAGGGAGACTATGATAAAATGAGGAAAACAGTTAAGAAAAAACTAAAAGGAGCAGTTGCGAAGGTTAAAGACGTACATCAAGCTTGGGTGTTGTTGAAAAATACTATCTTGGAAGCCCAGACCAGCTGTATTCCACGCTTTAAGAAAAGTGGAAGGAAGTCCAAAAAACTGCCAGCATGGTTTAAAGGTGAGGTCAGAGAGGCTGTTGTTGCCAAAAAAGCATCTTTCAGGAAATGGAAAAAAGAGCCAAACAACGAAACCTGGAAACAGCACAAGCACTGGCAAGTCAAATGCAAGGCATTGATAAGGCCTACTTTTCAATATCTATATAAAACCGGTCTGCAATATCTTTAAAAAATTTGGAGTACAATATCACCTTTATGCGGATGATATCATGATGTACATACCTTTTACGATTCCTAACCTACCGATTCAACTTCTATCAGACTGCTACAATGAAATTACATACTGGCTAAAAACCCAAAACCTCCATATAAACCATGCTAAAACTGAAGTCCTAATCGTAACAAAAAACCAAACATTCACTCCTCCAACCCACATAACACTACAAAACCAAGAAATTAAAATAAAAAATGAAATAAGATATCTATGTGTCATTTTAGATACACACCTTACTATGGAAACGCACATTAGAAATACATTAAAGAAAATCTACTTCAAACTTAAAATCCTCAAGCAATTACGCCCCCTTGTATTTATACAAGATTTTATCAATATAATACAGGCTACCATAACTCCACACTTCGACTTCGCCAACTTAATACTTATTGGCATTTCAAAACAAAACATCAAAAGGATCCAACTTGCGCAAAATGCCACAGCTAGAATTATATTAAAGATAAATTCACTCCAACACATTACACCGATACTAGCATCCCTTCACTGGTTACCAATACAAAGCAGGATAACATACAAAACAATAATAACTACATTCAAAGCCCTAAATGACATGGCCCCGAAGACACTCTGTAACCTAATAAGCAAAGAACCACCTAAGCCCACTCATAGAAAAGGACAATCAAATAAACTTAAGATGCCAAAAGAATATATACGAACTCACAAATTAACAAATAATAGAGCCTTTTCCCACATAGCCCCAACAGTCTGGAACTCTTTACCAGAGGACTTACGATCACTAACAGAGATAATAGAATTCAGAAAAAAATTGAAAACCTATCTATTCACTAAACACTATAATACCATAGAAAACCCTCCACTCAACTTAGATAAAGGCTAAACATGAACCTGCCCAAAATCAAGATTATACTCCCTACTACAATCAATATGTACAAACTTAAATGAATAGTCATTCCATTCCTATGCATTGATACCCCACTTGTATATAGTTACAACTGTTTTAGGGACAGTACTTCTGTTTAAATTGTAACACAAACTGTGTTAGTTGATTTACTGAATTATTCTGCTTAGTCTTTTAAACCCTTTGTTGTACAAGTTAAGATGTTCTATGTAAAAAGTTATAATTGTTCTATGTAAAACAAGCTCTGCATTGTTAATTGTTGTTAATTGTACACCGCAACTGATCGCTGGAAGATGCGGTATATAAATAAGTGTTAAATAAATAAAATAAATAAAGGCAGGCAAAGAGAGAATTTGAGAAGAAGCTTGCTGCGGAACCAAAAACGCGAAATAAAGACCTTTTCAAGTACATTCGTAGCAAAAAACCTGTGAGAGAGTCAGTTGGTCCATTAGATGATAAAGGGGTTAAAGGAGCACTAAGAGGCGACAAGGCAATAGCGGAGAGACTGAATGAATTCTTTGCTTCGATCTTTACTGAGGAAGATGTAGGGATGTTACCCATGACTGAAGTGGTATTTAAAGGTGCGGAAGAATTGAAGGAAATATCGATACATCAGGAAGATGTCTTACAACTATTAGATAAACTGAAGAGTAGCAAATCACCTGGGCCGGATGGTATATATCCAAGGGTGTTGAAAGAACTGAAATATGAGATTGCAGACCTGCTATCAGTAATCTGTGAACTATCATTAAAATCATCTCTAATACCTGAAGATTGGAGGATCGCCAATGTAACACCAATTTTTAAAAAGGGTTCCAGGGGTGATCCGGGAAACTACAGACCGGTGAGCCTGACGTCAGTACCGGGAAAAATGGTAGAAACCATAATAAAGAATAAAATTACTCAGCATGTAGATAGTCACAAGCTAATGGGAGACAGCCAACAAGGCTTTAGACAAGGAAGATCTTGTCTTACTAATCTGTTATGTTTTTTTGAAGGAGTGAATAAACAGGTGGACAAAGGTGAGTCGGTTGATATTGTGTATCTGGACTTTCAGAAAGCCTTTGACAAGGTCCCTCATCAGAGACTTTTGGCAAAACTAAAGAGTCATGAGATAGGAGGCAGTGTACTGTTGTGGATCAGGAACTGGTTAAAAGATAGAAAGCAGAGGGTAGGGCTAAATGGCCAATTTTCCCAATGGAGAAAGGTGAATAGTGGTGTACCCCAGGGATCTGTGCTGGGTCCGCTGCTTTTTGACATATTCATAAATGACCTGGAAAATGGAATAACGAGTGAGGTTATCAAATTTGCAGATGACACAAAACTATTTAAAGTTGTTAAAACCCAAGAGGATTGTGAAAAATTGCAAGAGGATCTTGATAAATTGGAAGACTGGGCATCAAAATGGCAGATGAAATTTAATGTGGACAAGTGCAAGGTTATGCACCTAGGGAAGAACAACCCAAACTATGGTTACACGATGCAAGGTTCCACATTAGGAACCACCACCCAGGAAAAAGATTTAGGCGTCATTGTGGATACCATGTTAAAACCCTCGGCCCAGTGTGCAGCGGCGGCCAAGAGAGCAAATAGAATGCTAGGTATGATAAGGAAAGGAATGGAAAATAAAACAAAAGATATTATAATGCCTCTATATCGTTCCATGGTGAGACCGCACCTTGAATATTGTGTGCAATTCTGGTCACCGTATCTTAAAAAGGATATAGCGATTTTAGAAAAGGTACAGAGAAGAGCCACCAAAATGGTAACGGGGATGGAAGGATACTCCTATGAAGAAAGGCTAAAAAGGTTAGGGCTCTTTAACCTGGAAATGAGACGGCTGAGGGGAGATATGATAGAAGTCTATAAATTAATGAACGGAGTGGAACGGGTAAACGTAGATCGATTGTTTACCTTATCAGAATATAGAAAGACTAGGGGACATGCAATGAAGCTACAGGGTAAACTATTTAAGACTAATAAAAGAAAATATTTTTTCACTCAACGTGTAATCAAACTCTGGAATTTGTTACCGGAGGATGTAGTAAAGGCTGTTAGTGTAGCTGGGTTTAAAAAAGGTTTGGACAAGTTCCTGGAGGAAAGGTCCATAAACCATTATTAAGAAGTGACCGAAGATATCAATGCTTGACCCAGTACAAGCATTGTGGAACTTGTGTCTCTTGGGGAAACTGCTAGGTACATATGACCTAGATTGGCCACTGTTGGAAACAGAATACTGGGCTTGATGGACCTTGGTCTGACCCAGTATGGCATATCTTATGTTCTTATGTTCTTATATACTCTGAGGATTATCTAGGAACAAATGTCTTCAGCATTTAAGATATACACAGTGTGCCTGAATGACCACACAGCCCAAAGGGTTTTACTACAGTTCTGAAATTTAAGTCATGTTTTATGTATTTTTCTAAATATTTATAGACATTTTCTATTGATGCATATGAAAAATCCAAATAAAGAACAATGGAGCATTCTTAGATATCTCTATATATTCACCTTAACTACACTGGAACATACTTATAGAAACACAATAGGGTACATAAAAAGCTAACAGTCAGAGCAGTAGACTGGGAGTAAATGTTCTCTTAGGCTTCCATGGCTAGTATGATCTTTGCAGTTTTCTGGGTCATGCCACTTGCTAAGAAGCGGCATTTGTATGGTCTAGGAACCGCATCCTAAAGGAGATTCTTTGTCCAGCTAATTTGTGACCTCTGGATTCGGTCATAGAGACACCACTGGGACATCGGCGATGTGGGGAGTGTTCCAATTGTATTTTGTCCATTGAATTAGGTAGATTTACCTATGGCCAAAATGAGTTTAGGTTGCGGTGTCAGACTTCATGTGTCTCTAGATGCATTGTTTATGGAATCCAGTGTTCCTGTGGATTGATATATATTGTCATCAACCCCCCCTGGTGGCCAGTGGCTGCAAGGGTAGGTTGAGCATATTTGTTATTTGTGGAGGTAAGAGACTTTTGGAGGCCAGGTGCACCCTGGTCTTTGTAGTCCTCCTCCTTATAGGAATAAGTTGTGTAGACCAGAATGGAGAGTAAATAAGGCTTTTATTTCCCCTTTCAAGCACTGAGGTTCGCTAGGTAACAGAAAATAAAGGGTTCTCCTTCTTTGTCAGGGTTTTTACCAAAGCATAGTTAAACAAGTGAACTGTTACATACTTCACAGCTTCTTGCAAAAACACCACAAGGTTTTCCAAACTTCGGAGCAAAGTAAAATTAGTGAGCTTTTCCTCTTTCGCTCAACATGAACAAAAACAATATCAGAGCTTGTCTAAATAAGTTACAGCTCGGGGAGTGACTCAAAACTCCCTGTGACACAAACCGAGCAGTCCATTACTTCTTCCTGGGAAAATGTAACTGAGTCCACAGGCTCCACCTGCATGGGCTCTAGTTCATTTGTGCCTCCCTCTGTACTTGATCTTTCCCTGGCTGCTGTGGTTTGAAAGTCAGTACTTCTTCTCCCTAGCTTCCAGCTAGGCTGTTCTAGGGCTTTCAGGTAAATAGCAGGGTTTGTCCCTATGCACCTATGTGATGGCTTAAAGAACTCCTGCCCGCTTCCTTTTCTCTCAGACTGGTTATCTGGTTTTAAAGACGTTCTAGGAGCTGGGCCTTTCTTTGGGAAAAAATAGTCACCGTACCTTGGCTTCGTGAAGTCAGGGCGTCTCTTACTTGCCCACTCAGGCACCGCTCTCTGACCACGGTCTCCTTTGCAGACTCCCTCTGGAAGCCTTCTGGATACTGTCTGTCTTCTCTGCAGCTTGGGAAGACCCTGTAAAGAATCCAGGCTTCTTGGCTTCTTAGTATAAGTCAATCTCCTGTCAGGACCTTTTCTTCCAGTACCTTTTAATCCTGTTTCAGACCCACCTGGTGAGCAGAGGCCTCTCTCCCGGCTGGGCTCTCTCCTTCTGAGCTCTCTGCCTTTGGGATTTCTTCCAAGCGGATCTCTTTCCAGTCTGTCTCTCCCAGGTCTCTCTCTCACCCCAGCTCTTTTGGGTCTGCTCCTTTCTCTCTCTCTGAGCTCTCCTCTGAGCTCCCTTCCGAGGTTCCTTCCTCTCTCCTTCCTTCTGAGTTGGCTCTCTGCTTATAAAGGCCTTTTACTTTTGAGTTTCCCAGGCTACCCCTCAGGTGGAGCTGATTAGCTCCTGCACAATCAGTACCCGGGTGTGTTAGCTCAGCCTCTGTAGGTTCATGCCTGCTCCCTCTAGCTCAGGGGTCTCAAACACGCGGCCCGCGAGACAACTTTGTGCGGCCCGCGACGGCGGAAAACCAAAAATCCCCCAAAACCCTGGCTTCTGCTGCTGCCGTTGCCGCCGTGGCAGCAGCAGAATCAATTGTCAAATTTAAAAAAAAAACTGACTTCTGCTGCTCAAGCAGCTGTCCTGCGGCCCCTTTCCCTCTGCCCGGAGATCCGACTCTGCTCTCAGTGGCGTGCTTTTCAAGCCGCGAAGAGAGTATTCTCCTCTCGCGCGGCAAAACCGCGCGAGAGGGGAATACTCTCGTCGCGGCTTGAAAAGCACGCCGCTGATAGAGCAGAGTCGGATCTCCGGGCAGAGGGAAAGGGGCCGCAGGACAGCTGCTTGAGCAGCAGAAGTCAGTTTTTTTTTTTAATTTGACAATTGATTCTGCTGCTGCCACGGCGGCAACGGCAGCAGCAGAAGCCAGGGTTTTGGGGGTTTTTTTGTTGGCCGGTAATGAGCTATGGAGGGGCTGACTGAACTGGAAGTGGGCTATTGGCAGAGGGGGGAGGGGGGGTTATGACTGGTAATGGGCTATGGTGGGGGCCAGGACTGGAAATGGGCAGATGGGGGTTAGGACTGGAAGTGGGCTATTGGCAGGGGGGGGGGTTATGACTGGTAATGGGCTATGGTGGGGGGCTAGGACTGAAAATGGGGTGATGGGGGTTAGGACTGGAGGTGGGCTGATTGGGGGGTTAAGACTGGTAATGGCCTATGAGGGGAGGTAAGACTGAAAATGGGGTGATGGGGGATACGACTGCAAGTGGGCTATGGGGGGGACTAGGACTGGTAATGGGCTATGGGGGGGGGTAAGACTGAAAATGGGGTGATGGGGGGGTAAGACTGGAAGTGCGCTATGGGGAGGTTAGGACTGGTAATGGGCTGGGGGGGTTGCTAGGACTGGAAATGGGCAGAGTGGAAGGGGGGCTTGAACTGCAAATGGCTGATGGGGAGGGGGGCTTGGAATGGAAATGGGCTGTGAGGGGAGGGAGCTAGGATTGGAAATGGGCTGATGGGGGGCTAGGATTGGAAATGGGCTGATGGTGAGGCTAGGATAGGACTGGAAATGGACTGATGCAGGGACTAGAAAGGAGCAGATGCTGGGTGGGGCTGGAACTAGAAGGGAGCTGATGTTGGGGGAGGATTAGAATGGGATGGAGCTGGGAAAGTGAAATGGAGAGGGGAAAAATATTTTGTCTGGAAGAGAAGACAAATCTACAATTGGCCAGGTATTGGGAGAGTAAGTGGGGATTGAGGATGGAGGGGTAAAATTTGAGTGGATGAAATAGGAATGAGGAAAGAGCAAAAGGAGAAAGATTAGTATGTTAAAGCAGATGTAGAGAGAGAATGGAAAAAAACTAGAAGAGAGAAGAAAGGACAAATGGACAGCAGACGATGGAGATAGCAGAAGACACGAAGAAACCAGAAGTGGCTGGAGCAATTGCAACTGAAAAAAAATGCACAAAAGGTAGAAAAATATCTCTTTATTTTGAATTTATTAACTGGAATATGTCAGCTCTGGGAAATGTGCATCATTAATGTCTGTGCTTTGGTACAAGAAATTATTTATAGTTTTATTTCTACAGTGCTGAGGTATTCTGTGTAATTCCTATTTGACATTGCTACTTGTTCTCTTTTCCCAGTAGGTCATGTATTGTTCTCTGAAATGTATTGATTTAATATTTGCAGTGTTGCCTTTTGATAGGTAGGGTCTGGTGCTTTGTGAGTCCTGGTAGTGCTGTTATGATACGGGGGGTTTGCTATGGGTTCCAAATGGGCAGTGTTAGTAGTAGTTCCTAATGTGCCTGGCGGTTGGCACTGGATTATAGTAATATAGAAATTTTCTAGTCTTTCTTTATCCATGCACTCATTATGCAACATTATGCAAATATTTATGCAAATGAGGCCCCTTATGCAAATGAGGCCCGTGTCTTATGCGGCCCCCGGGTTACTTTACAAGTCCTCATTCGGCCCTCAAAGCAATTTGAGTTTGAGACCCCTGCTCTAGCTGCTCTGCAAGGAAACTGCATCTTCTGCACGTTAGCTGCTTTGTAAGGAACAGCATTTTTTTCTAAGTTTTTGCTTTCAGTGGCTTCAGCCCTATCACAATATATAGAGAAGACTACTCAATCACTGAAAATGAGAATAATTGAACATAAAAGTAGATTAAAATGTATATGTACTGAGGCACCAATTGTACAGCATTGTACCGAATGAAATCATGCCTTTATGGACCTCCGGTGTTTTTGTATAGATCAAGTGATGCAGGGAGCAGGTGGTTTAAGTAGGGAGTGCTATCTATTGCTTATCTAAATAAATAAATAAATAAAAAAGGTTAAATTAGACTTACCTGCTAATTGTAGTTCCTGGAGGAACTCCAGTCTAGTCCCGAAACCTCTGGGGTTGTGATCCTCCTCCAGCAGCTTGGAGACTGAGAAATGTCACTCTTGTGATGTCACTGGTATATAAGCACCGGAACCCGCCTCCTCACACCAGTAACCTATTGGCAAAGCAGACTCACCGGAGCAACAATTAAGTAGTAAACCGTATCACAAAATTTAAACAACTAACTGAACTCTTAAGGACCACTTGTCAAACTATGTACATATCCTCTGAAGCGTTTCCTACGTGCTGAGGTCTACTTTCCCCCCTTATGAAGAATGTGGCCCCGATAACCACCCCCAAGTTATACCCTGTGCCACGGTGAACCATGCTTCAACACCGCTAATGGTGATGCTTACCTGTAAACTCGATCCTGCTTCAGGTCATAGTCCACCAACATATCAGGGCGGGATATGGGACTAGACTGGAGTTCCTCCAGGAACTACAATTAGCAGGTAAGTCTAATTTAACCTTCCTGATTGTCCCTCCAGTCTAGTCCCAAAACCTCTAGGGATGTAACAGAGCAGTGAACAGATTCAATGGGAGGGCCCTGCTAGACCAGCCTGAAGCACAGCCAATCCAAAACAGGTGTCCCTTTCCGCCTGAATATCTAGACAGTAATGCTTCACAAAGGAGTGCAACGAAGACCAGGTCGCTGATTTACAGATTTCCACCGCTGGCACTAAACTGCATTCCGCCCAAGACGCCGCTTGCGTCCTAGTGGAATGAGCTGTCGACCCTTCTGGAACCACCCAGCCTTTCAACAGATACGCTGACGCGATCGCCTCCTTCAACCATCGGGCAATAGAAGCTTTAGAAGCCGCTTCACCCTTTCTTGCTCCCGTGACCAGCACAGTCTATACGACCTACGGAAACTGGCCGTCCTGCAGATATACCTTTTCAACGCTCGCCGAAAATCCAACAGATGTAATTGCCCCGTGGAATGACCCTCTCTCTCTGTCGCAAATACCGGCAAAGATACTACTTGATTCATATGAAAAGCTGACACCACTTTGGTCAAAAAAGACGACACTGGCCTCAAAACCACCTTAGAATCGAAGAAAGCCAGAAAAGGCTTCCTACAGGACAACACTTGCAATTCTGAGATTTGCCTCGCCGAAACAATTGCTACCAAGAACACCACCTTAAGAGTGAGATCTTTCAGAGACACTCTCGTCAATGGCTCAAAGGGCGCTTTCCCCAACACACTCAACACCAAACGGAGATCCCACGTCGGAACGACTTGCTTACGTGGCGGCCACAATAGAGCTACTGCCCTCAAAAAACGTTTAACATCTGCATGTCTTCCTAGCGCCTCGCCCTGCACCTTACCCCCTATAACAGGACAGTGCCGCCAACTGAACTCTCAACGAAGCGGCCGCCAAGCGCTTCTGAAACCCATCTTGCAAGAAAGACAGAACCTGCGGTACCGACGCTCTTAAGGGAATGAAATTCCTGTCCGCACACCATGCTTCAAAGATACGCCATACTCTAACATAAGCCAATGAGGTAGACTTGCGCTGAGCTTTCAGCAAGGTGGAAATCACCCCCGCCGAATAACCCTTTGCTCTCATCCTAGCCCTCTCAAGAGCCAGCCCGTAAGCGAGAATCGATCCACCTGAGGCATGCACAGGGGCCCCTGAGTTAGAAGGTCCCTTCGAATTGGAAGCTTCCAGGGCTTCCCTACCAATAGTCACACCAAGTCCGCGTACCACGGTCTTCTCGGCAAATCCGGCGCTATCAGAATCACCTGTCCTTTGTAGAGCTCTATGGCTGCAACACCCGACCAATCAACACCCAAGGTGGAGACACATACAGGAGCTGCTCTTTCGGCCAGGCCTGTATAAGAGCATCCAAGCCTTCCACCATTCTCTCTCTTCTTCTGCTGAAGAAGCAATCGACCTTCGCCGACTGGAAAGTTGCCATGAGATCCATTACCGGCATCCCCCAGCGATGCACCAGCATCGCGAACACTTCCGGGTGTAGGACCCACTCCCCTGGGTCTACCTTTACGTGACTCAAGAAGTCGGCCTCCACATTGTCCACCCCTGCAACATGCGCTGCCGACAAAGCCACCAGATTCTCCTTGGCCCATTCGAACAAACTCTCGGCCTCGGCTTCCAGTGTCACACTGCTGGAGCTTCCTTGACGGTTGATATAAGCCACCGCGGTCGCGTTGTCGGAGAATACTCGAATGGTCTTTCCCTGGAGATATGGCTGAAACACTTGCAGAGCCAGCGCCACTGCCTTCAACTCCAATCTGTTGATTGACCAACTCTTCTCTAGATCGGACTATTGCCCCTGCACAAATCGTCCTTGATAGTGAGCTCCCCAGCCCACAAGACTGGCATCCATCGTCAGAGAAATCCATGAAGGCGTCTCCAAGGGCATCCCTTTTTCCAGACACCCCGGACATAGCCACCACTGAAGTGCCTTGCAGGTCTGCGGCGGACAAGTCAGCCTCTGAGACAGCTGATCTTTTTGATGCGACCACCTCCTCAACAGCACTCTTTGCAACGGTCTCATGTGGGCCGCGCCCACAGAACCAACTCGAGGGTCGCTGCTATGATCCCTAGCAACTGAAGATAATCCCAGGCCGTGGGACCCTGCTTGCTGAGAAACTGGCGGACCAACTTCCTGAGCCCGAGCACCCGCTGTTGAGGCAGAAAAATTTGTCCCACTCTCGTATCGAAGCACGCCCCCAGGTACTCCAGGCTCTGAGACGGCCCCAACTAGCTCTTTGCCATGTTGACTACCCAACCGAGACTCTGTAGGAATGCCACCACTTTGGCCGTACCCGACACACTTTCTGCTCGGGACTTCGCTTTGATCAACCAATCGTCCAGATAAGGGTGTACCAACAATCCGTCCTTTCGCAAGGCCGCTGCCACCACCACCATCACCTTGGTGAACATCCATGGTGCCGTAACTAGGCCAAAGGGAAGCGCCTGAAACTGGAAATGTCCCATAAGCACCGCAAACCTGAGAAATTTCTGATGCTCCTGCCGAATCAGAATGTGAAGATATGCTTCCAACAGGTCTAGGGATGTAAGAAATTCCCCCTTTCTTACCGCCACGATAACCGACCTGAGGGTCTCCATCGAAAATGAGACACACGGAGACAGCAATTTACTATTTGGAGATCTAAAATAGGTCGATACGTTCCTTCCTTCTTTGGAACAACGATGTAAATGGAGTATCGACCGCCTCCCAACTGGTCGGGCGGAACCGGTACTATCGCTTTGAGGGAGAGCAGTCTTTGCACCATCTCCCACACAGCCTTGCACTTTGCGCTTGCCTTGCACGGAGACTGAACGAAAGAATCGGTCACCAGCCGCTGAAACTCCAACGCATAACCTTCTCAAATAACCTCTAACACCCACTGATCTGAAGTGATTTGGACCCAGGCAGGGTATAACTCCTGCAACCGACCCCCTACGGGAACCAGCCCCATCTGGGCCCCCCTGACTTCATTGGGATTTTCTGAGATTTGAGGAAGTGGAGGAAGCCGCAAAGCCCCTGCCCGCTCATTGAAATCCACGAAACCCTTGGCTCCTACCGGGAAAACGTCCCCGCTGACTTTGGCCAAACCTTGGGGAATGGAAACGCCGAAAATCCCGTTGCTGACCTCGAGGCATGGGAGTCGAGTGTCCCTGCTTCTGCTTGTCCTCTGGCAACCTACCACCCTTGGACTCTCCTAAATCTTTAACCAGTTTATCTAAATCCTCTCCAAACAGTAGTTTTCCCCAGAAGGGAAGCTTACTTAATCTTGCCTTGGAAGAGCCATCTGCTGCCCAATTGCGCAGCCAAAGACACCGCCTCCACGCGATTATCGAAGCCATACTCTTCGATAACCCCCGGATAAGGTTATAATGAATATCGGCCAGATATGCTGCTCCGGATTCCAGTCTGGATGCCTCCTCAGTCGTCTCCTCCAAGTGCTCCACTTGAATCCGCTGCGCCCAGCATAGGCAGGCCCTCGCCACCCAGGCTCCACAAACAGAAGCCTGTAAAGAGAGCACATTCACTTCAAAGACTTGCTTCAACAAGGTCTCTAACTTATGGTCTTGGGCATCCTTGAGCGCCACACTTCCCTCTAATGGAATTGTAGTCTTCTTGGTAACCGCCGACACGACTGCATCTACCCTCAGAGACTTAAACAACTCCAGATCCTGGTCTATCAGAGGGTAAAGACGCGCCATAACTCTAGACCCTTTAAGCGCAGACTCTGGCATGTCCCATTCTTCCTGAATCATCTCCCTAACCACTCTGTGTACTGGGAAAGCCCTCTGAGTCTTTCAAAAGGCCTGCAATAATGGGTTTTCCAGAGTAGAAGCCTCCGCAGGTCCTCCAGACGGAATATTAAGAGTCTTGAGAGACTCAGCAATGAGTGCCGGTAGTTCCTCTCTACAAAACACACGAAACACCCTTGCTTGATCCTCTTGTTCCGTAATCTCGCTTTCTTCCAGATCATCGTCCAGGCCCATGTCAGGATCCGGCTCCTCAGAGCGTAGGTCCTCCGATATGACCGACTGTTCTAACTGATCACTATCTCCCCCGGGTCTTTTTGCACTTATGCCTGTCACTCCTGCCGTCAAAGGTGTCCTCGGCCTCTTCTCTCCCAGCTCCACTTCTGAGGAACTGGCTGTAGGCCTACTCTGAGAGTTGCTCAAGGCCTGCTGGAGCAGAGCCATGAAATCTGGTGAAAAGATCACCACCAAACCTCCAGGTAAAGGTGGCTGCGAAGTCGGTAGGTCTGGTGCCGAAGATATACTGGTCACTGGCTCCAGAGCAGGCAATGTGGATAATACTGGCTCTAGAAGGGCCCTAGACATCCCCTCCTGAGCCCCTGCTCCTGCATCTGAGTCTTGCTCAATAGCCGCAGATTCCTGACTGCAGCCCCTACACACACTGTCCTGTGACACGGAGCCCCTTCTAGCACCGCAAAGCAAACAGTGCGGTCTAGAAGGCATCCTGTTTTCCCAGTGCCCTGCAGAATGTTCACTTGTGCCCCTAAACAGAGCCAAGTACAACCCCCCCCCCCCCCCCACTGATTGAATTTTTATTTTTATTTTTTAACTGCGGTACCTTCAGAAACGCTCCCCCAGACAAATCCTGAGGAAAGTTTTCAAAAACAAGGCTCCCCAGCTGAATTACACGACTTTAGAGCCAGCCAAATGCAAATGGCGATTCCTGTGCGACTGACACGCGGTCTGGCCTGCACCACCGAAAGCCGCACTTCTCCGGCCTCTTCTGATGCCGTTCCCACCTAAAAACATCCCCCTTAACTTGCCTTCCACTGGAGCTGTGTCTGGTGCCTCCTCCCCTGCAGTGTACCTCTTACCGGGAGCTGCCGCTATTGGCTCAGAAAGCCAGTGCCAAACGCTGAAGATAACAGCTGCAGTTCCATCCGTCAGCTCAAACGCGCTGGCAGGCAAAGACTTCTGCATGCGCTGAGCTCTGCACTCTGCCGGTTCCTCCCCCAATTTGGAGGGCTCGGTAACCGGATCCTGTCCTCTCTCAAGCCTGCTTCAGCTAAACAGAACAAAAACCCCCAACGGTAATCAAATCATTAAAGTCCACCAAAAAAGATACCGTAAAAACCCTTCTATTTTTATTATTTTTTTGTTGGACATAAACTGTGAGAGAAAGACACTTCAAATCTTCCCCAAACCACAATACATGTCCCTTTTATTCATCCAATGAATCTAAGATGCGGGCGTGTAAATCAAATAAAAACAACACTAATCTGGTCATACGTGCGACGTGCACGTTTCGGGGGAGACCCCCTGTATCAAGCACTCCCAACATGAATCCGGTTGCGAAGAAGATTTTGACACACTGGATTCATGTTGGGAGCGCTTGATACAGGGGGTCTCCCCCGAAACGTGCACGTCGCATGTATGACCAGATTAGTGTTATTTTTATTTGATTTACAAGCCTGCATCTTAGATTCATTGGATGAATAAAAGGGACATGTATTGTGGTTTGGGGAAGATTTGAAGTGTCTTTCTCTCACAGTTTATGTCTGACAAAAAAATAATAAAAATAGAAGGGTTTTTATGGTATCTTTTTTTGTGGTCAGCTAAACAGAAGGCACAAGGCTACTCCCAGGGAGGGGAGGGGAGGGGGGGAGGTAGGGAAGGAGAGGACCCCAGACCAACGGGAGGGAAAGAGCACCTGAGCACCCAAACACCGAATCAAGGGAAAATTGAAGCTTTTTTTTTTTTATAATAAAGGATTAAATCACTCCTCACTCTAACTCTAAGCCTAAACTTTCCTTAATTGTTCCTCTAGTGAGCCCCGAACTCCTGGGCTCACCAATCCTCCAGCTGCTTGGAGACTGAAATAACTGGTGTGAGGAGGCGGTTCTGGTGCTTATATACCAGTGACATCACAAGAGTGACGTTTCTCAGTCTCCAAGCTGCTGGAGGAGGATCACAACCCCAGAGGTTTCGGGACTAGACTGGAGGGACGATCAGGAATGGATCTTTCAATTACGGACTGTAGCCCCGGAAGTCTTAACGCACAAATTGATTGGAGTGTCTGTTTTTGAAGGGGTGGAAGGTGGCATTTGGTTTAATTGTTCAGAAGGTGAAAGTAGACTTACCTGCTAATTGTTGTTCCTTATGGAACTCCAGTCTAGTCCTGAACCTTTTAGGCTTTGCTCCTCCTCCAGCAGCTTGGAGACTGAGAAATGTCATCGTCTTGATGATGATGCTGGTATAAAGGCAGCGGAACCGCCCCCTCACTCCAGTAATCTATTGACAAAGCAGACTCACCGAAGCAACAATTAAGTAGCTAACCATGTATTTGAAACATTAAACGTACTTAACTCTAACAATGAAAAGTATAGCCTTTCTTCTTTGAACCTCTTAGGCTGACCGCTTAAACGGCAACTACTGCATGGGTTCGCTTTTCTCCCACCTGTCTGAAGAATATGCACCAGAAGGAATCCCCAACCTCCCATGCCCGCACTTCTATCAACTTACCTGTGAAAACTCTATTCCACTTCAGGCAAAAGTTCCATAGAAACCACAGGGAGGGATACAGAACTAGACTGGAGTTCCATAAGGAACAGCAATTAGCAGGTAAGTCTAATTTCACCTTCCTTAATGTCCCTCCAGTCTAGTCCTGAACCTCTGGGGATGTAACAAAGCAGTGCAACAAATTAACGGGAGGAATCCGCTAGACCAGCCTGAAGCACCGCTGATCCAAAACAGGTATCCCTTTCTGCTTGAACATCTAGCCGATAATGCTTGACAAAGGAATTCAAAGATGACCATGTAGTCGCCTTACAAATTTCAACCGCCGATACAACGCTACATTCTGCCCACGTCGCTGCTTGAGTTCTAGTTGAATGTACCCTAAGACCCTCTGGCACAGACTTGCCTTTTAAGAGATATGCTGAAGCTATTGCCTCTTTGAGCCACCTGGCAATGGAGACTTTCGACGCTGGTTCGCCTTTTCGTGGTCCCCCAAACAGGAAAAATAAAGCGTAGTTACTCACCTGTAACAGGTGTTCTCCAGGAGCAGCAGGAATCAGTCCTCACATATGGGTGACGTCGGCGCCGACGGAGCCCTCGCGGAGCAATTTTCCCCAGCTTTCAAAGAAAGCCTTTGGGAATTGCAGCGCGCATGCGCGGTCCTCTTCCCGCCCAAGGGTGCCATCTTGCTCAGTCAGATGACATAGCTAAAAGACAGCAAAAATTAGCAAAAACGAAAGCATAAAATTGCAACTCCAAGGGGAGGAGGGAGGGTTGTGAGGACTGATTCCTGCTGCTCCTGGAGAACACCTGTTACAGGTGAGTAACTACGCTTTCTCCAGGACCAAGCAGGAAGTCAGTCCTCACATATGGGACTCCCAAGCTTAAGGCTACCGGAGACCCTAAGCACAAAAAGGAGCTCCCTCTAGCTCAGCAGCACAGAAGGAAGGAATCTTCTCTGAATACGTCTCCAAACGGTAGCCCAACATTCGGGATGGAGGGTAGGAGTTGCCTATACCTCAAAGAGGTTACGGAGGACTGCCTGTCCGAAAGCACTGTCCCTGCGGGACTCCCTCTCCAGGCAGTAATGGGCTGCAAAAGTCTGGCTTGAAGACCAAGTAGCGGCCCGGCAGATGTCTGCCAACGGAACAGAGCGGAGGTAAGCCACTGACGTAGCCTTCGCCCGAACACGATGAGTGGTGACTCTACCTTCCAGCACGAGGCCCGCAGCCTCGTAAGACCAAGCGATGCAGTCCGCAATTAAGATGGACAGAGTACGCTTGGAGACAGGGAGCCCCAACTTGTTGGGGTCATAAGACACGAAGAGCTGAACAGCCCTTCGGTGCTCCCGCGTACGGTCAAGGTAGAAGTTCAGCGCCCTTCTACAGTCCAGGGTATGCAGGACCATTTCAGCTCGGCTGGAGTGTGGCCTGGGAAAGTAGGTCGGAAGTACCACCTCCTGGTTGATGTGAAAAGGGGAAACCACTTTAGGAAGAAACTTAGGGTGAGTCCGTAGGACTACCCGGTTCTTGTAGAACCTAGTGTAAGGAGGATCAGATACCAGGGCCTGCAGCTCACTAACGCGTCTAGCAGAAGTGAGGGCCACCAAGAACAAGGTTTTCCAGGAAAGAAAACGAAGAGGACAGGTAGCCATAGGCTCAAAAGGCGGACAGGTAAGCCGCTGTAAAACCACATTGAGATCCCAGTTCGGGGCTGGCGGGCGCAAAGGTGGTTTAAGGAGTAGGAGGCCCCGGAGAAAACGAGCCACCAGAGGGTGGCTGGAAAGAGGTCTACCATCCACCGGTAGGTGGTGCGCAGAAATAGCACTGAGGTGGACCTTGACCGAGTTGGACTTAAGTCCAAGATTGGAAAGGGAAAGCAAGTACTGCAAGACCACTGATGTTGAACAGGAGAAGGGGTCCTGCGACTGCTGAGTACACCAGACGGAGAACCGACGCCACTTAAGAGCGTAGGACTTCCGGGTGGAAGGCCTCCTGGAGGCCAAGACGACCTCTTCCACATCTGGAGGTAGCTGGAGAGGAGCAAGGACTACCCTTTCAGCAGCCAGGCCATCAGATGAAGGGACCGAAGGTTGGGGTGCAGGAGCGTCCCCTGATCCTGCGAGAGGAGGTCGGGCTGAAACCCCAGAGGAAGAGGGGTGTCCACCGCCAGCTGCATCAGAAGCGGGAACCAAGGTTGGCCACCGGGGAGCCACTAGGATCACCGACGCCTTGTCTCTGAGAACTTTGAAGAGCGTCCGAGACACCAGAGGCATGGGTGGAAAGGCATACAAGAGGCCTGTGGACCATGGAATCAGAAAAGCATCCGCCGCTACCCGGAGAGGATGCGGCTGTCGAGAGCAGAATCTGGGAAGCTGCCGGTTCAGAGGACTGGCGAACAGATCCATGGTGGGGAGGCCCCACCGGAGAAAGATCCGCTGAACCACAAGCGGATCCAATCTCCACTCGTGCGGTTGGAGGATCCTGCTCAGTTTGTCTGCCAGGTAGTTTTCTTGACCTGGGAGATAGACAGCTTTGAGGACGATGTTGCGATGGACGGCCCAAGAGCAGAGCTTCTGTGCTTCCTGACAGAGAAGGAAGGAGCCGGTTCCGCCTTGTTTGTTCACGTAGAACATGGCAACCTGATTGTCTGTCTGGACAAGTACCGACTGGTGAGAAATCAGGTGAGAGAAGGCTTTGAGCGCTAGGCGGATGGCTCTGAGCTCCAGGAAGTTGATCTGCTGAGCGGACTCCCAAGGAGTCCAGAGACCCTGAGTACAAGTCCCTTGGCAATGTGCTCCCCAACCCCGGAGAGAAGCATCGGTCGTCAGGACCCGAGAATGTGTAGAGGGCTGAAAAGTCACCCCCAGCACTAGGTTTGGTAGATGAAGCCACCATCGCAGAGAGGAGACCAGCTGGTCGGAGATCAGTACGGAGTCCGCTAGGCTCCCAGTGGCCTGATGCCATTGTTTGCGAAGGCACCATTGAGCAGGTCGCATGTTCAGGCGGGCATTGGGGGTTACATGGACCGTGGAAGCCATATGGCCGAGCAGTCTCAGAAATTGCCTGGCCGAGACCAGGGAATTGCTGTGAAAGCGGCTGGCGAGATCCATGAGCCTTTGGGCCCTGTCCAGAGGCAGGAAGGCCCGCTCCTGAAGAGTGTCCAACCTGGCGCCGATGAATTCTAGATCTTGAGAGGGGAGCAAAGTGGACTTTGCGAAGTTTATGACAAAACCCAAGTGCTGGAGCAGAGCCACAGTGCGATGAGTAGCCTGAGTGGCTTCTTGGGCAGACTGGGCCCTGATGAGCCAGTCGTCCAGGTATGGGAACACAAAGAGACCTTGAAGTCTCAGATAGGCCGCCACCACTGCTAGGCATTTGGTGAACACTCTGGGGGCGGAGGATAGGCCGAAAGGCAGTACTCTGTACTGGTAATGGTGTCCGCCCACAACAAACCTGAGGCATTGTCTGTGGTCTGGATGAATAAGGATATGAGTATATGCATCCTTTAGATCTAAGGAGCATAGCCAGTCTCCCTGCTGGAGGTAGGGCAGCAGGATTCCAAGGGTAAGCATTTTGAACTTTTCCTTTGCAAGGAACTTGTTGAGGTTGCGCAAGTCTAGGATGGGTCTGAGGCCTCCTGTTCTTTTCGGAATCAGGAAGTATCTGGAATAAAACCCTTGACCCTTCAGGTGGTGGGGCACCGGTTCCACGGCTTGTTCCTGAACAAGACTTGCTAACTCCTGAAGGAGTAAGTCCCTGTGCAGAGGGAGTCTGGAAGGCTCCCTGGAAAGTAGGAGGGAGGTACCTGGTGAAAATGAAGAAGATAGCCCTTTTGAACTATCTGAAGCACCCAGGTATCTGTGGTGATGTTGGACCACCTGTGGGCAAAGTGGACCAGCCGGCCTCCTGTGCTGAGAGAAACCAGCTGAGGGGGAGAGGCTATGCTGAGAAAGTCAAAAACCCCCACCCTGCTGAGCAGGGGCCGGTGGTGCAGGCTTGGGGGCTTGCTGCCTACGGGACCCATTACCTCGTCCCTTGGCCTGCTTTCCCTGTGGGGGAGCTGTTGAGGCCTGATACTGAGGGTAGTATTTATAGGCAGCACCTTTCCTCGGGTAAAAGGGCTTTTTCCCCGAGGCCTTCTTCTTTTGAGAAGGGGCAGAGGTCTTCCTTGAGAGACGAGTCCTGGTGAGAGTCTCCGTCTCGATTTTTGCAACCTTCTCATCCATGGGCTTGCCAAAGAGGTTATCACCTCGGCAGGGGACATCGACCAACTTGTCCTGTACCCAGGGCTCGAGGTCGGACGTCTGAAGCCAAGCCTGGCGGCGTCCACCAAGGCCGGCCGCGGCTACTCGAGCCGAAGCCTCAAAACCATCATAGGCTGCTCGAGAGATAAACTCGGAGCACTCCCGAATACCAGTAGACAAGGATTGGAACCTCTGCAAAGGTTCGTCGGAGAGACCAGCAGAGAACCCGGCTATTTCCTTAGCCAGGTCTCGGAGATACATGCCCATGTAGAGCTGGTATGTCTGGACTCGACAAGCAAGCATAGAGCCCTGGAAGCACTTCCTACCGAGGGCATCCAGGCTTCGGGCTTCCCTACCAGGGGGCACCGAGGAGTGCATTTTTTGACTCTTCAGTCTATGCATGGCCGATTCCACCACCATGGAATGGTGCGGTAGTTGTGCCTTTTGGAACCCGGGGCTCTTGCGGACTCGATAAATGGAATCGACCCGCTTGCTTAACACCAGCGACGACGCCGGGCTCTCCCACATGCGGAAGAGAAGCCGTTCCAGCATGGGAGGAACCGGTACAATAAAGGCCTCCTTCGGGGGAGAGTCATATTGGAGGGCATCGAGTTCTTCGACTCGAGGCTCCTCCTCGGGATCCGCAGGGAAGGCCAAGACTTTGGCCATATCCCTCACGAAGTCCGAGAACCGGGTATCCTCCGGGGGGGACCGTCTCCGAGGTTCGGACTCGGGGGAGTCCGAAGGGACACACCGAGTCCGAAAGGAACCAGGTGACTCTTCGTCCTCAGATTCCCAGGCCGACTCCTCGGAGGAGGAGTCGATCGGCTCCGGTCGGGCGGGCACTGATGCCATCCGCCCCGACGCCGAGGGAGTCGGCGTCGACGACCTCGGTCCCGAACGGGAGGCCGAAGGAGACCTCGACCGAGGATCGACTCGAGCCCTCATGGACTCGAGGATCGGCTCGGTCTCCGGGGTCGATTTGGAGGTCGACGTCCCGGCGGTCAGGGCAGAAGCACCAGCGAGGCCAGCGATCAATGCCCGCTGCTGGTCCAAGAAGGCAGACAAACTGCACTCCAAGGCCATCAACCTGAGACCGAGCTCAGGAGACCCAACAGCCCCCGACTCGAGCCCCGACGGTGTCGGGCCCGACGTCGGGTCCTTCGGAGGCGAGTCCACGAGGACAACAGTACTTACGTGAGCGGGCAAGTCCACCTCGAGTCGAGGATGTTTTGACGGCCTCTCCGACTCCAAGGACCCGGGACGGGAATCGGGGCTATGCGACCTGGCCCTCAAGGAACCAGGAGCGTCCACCGATCCCGCCCTCGCGGGTTTCTTCTTCCGATGATGCTCCCGGGTAGGAGACCCCCTTTCAGAGGAACTCCGACGATGCTCAGGACCAGAGTCCCGAGACTCGAAGCCTCTGACGAGGTCCGAGCCCGGCCGGAGTCAGAGAAGATACGCTCCCGCTGGTGCTGCCGACTCCTCAATGCTTTTGAGGACATTTTGCCGCATGGCCCGCAGATCATGGGGTCATGATCTGGGCCGAGGCAGCGGAGGCAGAAGTCATGAGTGTCTGTAAGAGACATAAGTTTCTTACAGAGGTCACACTTTTTGAAACCACTGGCCGCCATCGGGAGAAAAAGGGCCCCTGCGAGGTCGAACGACCGGGCAGCCAGGGAAAAAGGAAAAAAACGCGAAATCTGTCACGAAGGACAAAAAACCGAAAAATAAAGGACGGACTCGCAACCGGCGTCGCGAGTCCGGGCGGGAAAAGAACCGGCGACGAACCGAAGAAAAAACAGAGAAAAATCAACTTTTCTGCGGGGATTCACAGGCAACGTCTGTAGGGCTCCGCGGAAAAAAGAAGACTGAGCAAGATGGCACCCTTGGGCGGGAAGAGGACCGCGCATGCGCGCTGCAATTCCCAAAGGCTTTCTTTGAAAGCTGGGGAAAATTGCTCCGCGAGGGCTCCGTCGGCGCCGACGTCACCCATATGTGAGGACTGACTTCCTGCTTGGTCCTGGAGAATCTGTTTTGCGGAAACCCTTCGTTCTTCGCAAATACCTCCTCAAGGCCCAACCTACATCTAACAGACGCAATTGCTCTTCTGCTGTACCTTCCCCGTTCCTCCCAAAAACAGGTAAAGATACTACTTGGTTTAGATGAAAAGCTGACACCACTTTGGGTAAAAAGGAGGGCACTGGCCTCAATACCACCTTTGATTCCCTAAAAAACAGAAAAGGCTCAATACAAGATAAAGCTTGCAATTCCGAGATTCTGCACGCTGAACAAATAGCTACTAAAAACACAACTTTGAGAGTAAAGTCCTTTAACGAAGCTCTAGCCAACGGTTCAAAAGGTTCGTGCACCAAGGCCTGCAGAACTAAATGAAAATCCCATGTCGGTACTAGCCGTCTATATGGCGGTCGCAGAAGAGCTATCGCCCTTAGAAAACGCTTGACATCTGGATGTCCTCCCGTCGCCTCACCTTTTATCTTACCTATAACAGGAAAGGGCTGCTACTTGCACCCTTAAGGATGCTGCCGCTAAACCTTTCTCAAATCCATCTTGCAAGAAAGCTAGCACCTGCGGCACGGACGATCTTAAAGACTCAATCTTCCTCTCTACACACCAAGCTTCAAAAATGCACCAGATACGAACATACGCTAACGAAGTTGATCTCCTCTGAGCCTTTAATAAGGTGGAAGTCACCGCCGCCGAGTACCCTCTTGCCGTCAACCCCACCCTTTCAAGAGCCAAGCCGTAAGCGAGAACCGATCCACCTGCAGCATTAGCAGTGGACCCTGCAAAAGCAGGTCCCACCGCCACGGAAGCCGCCATGGTTTCCCTACCAGCAGCCTCATCAGATCCGCATACCAAGGACGCCTTGGCTAATCCAGCGCTATGAGGATTACGCGACCTCTGTGAGCCTCTATGCATTGCAGCACTCACCCTATTAGTACCTAAGGTGGAAAAACATACAGTAATTGATCTTGTGGCCAAGACTGTATGAGAGCGTCCAAGCCCTCAGACATCCTCTCCCTTCTGCTGAAGAAGTGATTTGCCTTTGCTGACTGCCAAGTCGCCATGAGGTTCATTACCGGCGTTCCCCAACGGCGCACCAGAATATCAAACACCTGCGGATGGAGCACCCACTCCCCTGGGTCCACCCTTACTCGACTGAGAAAATCGGCCTCTACATTCTCCACTCCTGCCACATGAGCTGCTGATATTGCTAGCAGGTGTACTTCGGCCCACTCGAACAATTGATCGGCCTCGGCTTCCAGCTGCTGGTGCCCCCTTGCCAGTTGATGTAGGCTACTGCCGTTGCATTTTCAGAAAATACCCGAATGGCCTTCCCTCGAATTGCACTCTGAAAGACTCGCAGAGCCAGCGTTATCGCCCGCAACTCCAACCTATTTATCGACCAGACCTTCTCTCGAACTTGGTAATTCTAACGGCATCCCTTTTCTGAGATGTTCCGGTCTTAACCACCACTGCAGAGACCGATGAGTTTCTGGCATTCACGGAAGCATCTGACTGAGCAGGTCCTCTTGATGAGACCACCGCCGGAGCAAAGCTCTCTGCAACGGCCTCATGTGGTACCTTGCCCATGGCACCAACTCCAGCGTCGCTGCCATGGTGCCGAGCAACTGCAGATAATACCATGCAGTCGGAATCCTGTTTTCCAGAAAACTGCGGACCAACTTCCTTAACCCTCGTGCCCACTGCTGCGGCAGGAATACCTTCCCTACCTTCGTATTGAAGCGAGCTCTGAGGTATTCGAGATCCTGCGATGGTACCAATTTGCTTTTTGCCATATTGACCACCCATCCAAGGCCCTGTAAAAACTGCATGACCCTGGCCTGGCAGCCTTGCTCTCGTCCCTGGACTTTGCCCGAATCAACCAATCGCCCAGATAGGGATGCACCAGCAAACCTTATTTTCTTAACGCCACTGCTACCACAACCATCACCTTGGTGAAAGTTCACGGGGCTGTCGCTAGCCCAAAAGGTAACGCCTGGAACTGAAAATGTCCCATCGGCACTGCAAATCTCAGAAACCTCTGATGCTCTTGACGAATCAGGATGTGCAGATAAGCCTCCGACAAACCCAGGGACGTCAAGAACTCTCCTTTTCGCACGGCTACAATGACCAACCTTAAGGTCTCCATCCGAAAATGTGACACTGGAAGACAACAATTTACCCTCTTGAGGTCCAAAATTGGCCAATACATGCCTTCCTTCTTTGGCACCATGAAATAAATGTAATACCGACCGCATCCGTACTGGTCTGGACGCACTGGAACTACTGCCTTTAGGGATAACAGGTTGTCTAAGGTTTCCCGTACCGACACGCACTTGGAGCGCGCTTTGCACGGAGACTGAATGAAGGAATCGGTTACCGGCCTTTGAAACTCTAGCGCGTAACCATTTCAAATAACTTCCAGCACCCACTGATCCGACGAGATCTTGACCCAGGCAGGATAAAACTTGCGCAAACGAACTCCTACCAGCACCTGCCCCACCCGGGTCCTTCTGGCTTCATAATGACTTTCGAAGATTCGAGGTTGTAGAGGCGGCAAACCCTCTGCCCGCACCTCTAAAGCCTCGAAACCCTTGATTCCTATAGGGAAAACATCCTCTTTGTCCTTGACTAAACCTAGGGGACTGGAAACGTCGAAAATCTCTCGGATGACCCCGAGACGAAGGAACTGACCGCCCTTGATTTTGTTTATCCTCCGGCAAATGGCCCCCTTTTGACTCCCCTAAATCCTTCACTAGCTTATCTAAATCTTCTCCAAAAAGAAGCTTACCTCTAAAAGGAAGCTTCCCGAGCCTTGTCTTGGAGGACCCATCGGCCACCCAATTCCGCAACCAAAGATAGCACCTCGCTGATACGACCAATGCCATACTCTTCGACAATCCCCTAATAAGATCATAATGAATACCAGCTAGATAAGCCGTCCCTGACTCCAGCCTGGACGCTTCATCGGTCAGGTCTGCCAACTGGTCTCCTTGAATCTGCTGCGACCAGCAGAGAGAGGCTTTCGCCACCCAAGCTCCACAAATAGAGGCTTCAATGGACAGAGCATTGATGTCAAACACCTGTTTCAACAATGTATCCAACTTTCTGTCTTGGGCATCCTTGAGAGCCGCACTACCCTCCACCTTAATGGTAGTCTTTTTGATAACTGTCGAGACAGCTGCATCAACCTTGGGAGACTTAAATAGTTCTCGATCCTGTTCCACTAGCGGGTAGAGACGAGCCATAATTCTAGACCCCTTAAGGCCTGCCTCGGGCATGTCCCATTCACCTTGAATCATCTCCCTAACCACTCTGTGCACCGGAAACGCCCTCTGAGTTTTCCGAAAAGACTGCAACAACGGGTCTTCCAAGGTGGCATCCTCCACTGGTCCCGCTGCCGGCATATTAAGGGCTTTAAGCATTTCAGAAATGAGGGACGGCAACTCATCCCTCCTGAACACGCGGACCACCCTTGCCTGGTGGTCCTGATCTGTAAGTTCTCCTTCTTCCAGTTCCTCATCAAGATCCAAGTCCTGATCTGGCTCTTCTGAGTGACCACCCTCCGAAGCCATGGACTGCTCCAGACGCTGCTTTTCGCTCTTGGACCTCTTTATAGGTAGCCCGGTAAACCCCACACTCATCGGGGTACCTGGCCTCTTCTGCCCCAGTTCTACTTCCGTGGAACTGGAAGCGGGCTTTCCATAACCAGCTCCCAACGTCTGCTGTAGAAGAGTTAGAAACTCTGGAGAAAAGATGGCAGCCAAACCCTCCGGCCCTTGCCCCTGAGGGGGGGGGGGGGAATCCAGAGCGGCCGAAGTCCCCGCCACCGGTTCCTGTGGCATAGGGGCAGAGAGCAATTCAGGCAGGGGCAACCGAGGTCTACTACTATCCTCTATTCCGTCTTCAATGGCTTGTTCCATAGAGGCTGCTTCTTGAACGCAGCCCCTGCAAACCCCTGCCTCTGACACTGCTCCCCTTCTAGACCCACAGACCAAACACTGTGGTCTAGAAGGCATGCTGTGAGACACCAAAAAATTACCGTACCCCACAGTCCTCTGTCTAGGAAATGTAACCACACGAGAAAGCCCTGTAGCTTATGACCAAAATAAAAGGCTGCCTCTTTTTTTTTTTTAATTACGAAGAAAATCCTGTCTACCGTCCACCCGATTCTAATTCTGTGGTGGAAAATCAAAAATGCCGCTCTCCCAGGCCTCCACACACTCCTACAGAGCATGCCAAAACTACGGCGCTTCCCGAGCGTCTGACATGCAGCGCGACTCCGATGCCTCCACAGGTTCCCCCCAAGGTAAATTTGCTGTAGGCCGCGCGATCACAGGCCCCGCTTACCTGAGACACTGCTTGCCAGCACTTACGGAGCCTCTTTCAGCCATACTCTGCCGTCCCCGTGCTCAGCCAAATCGCAGCTTCGGTGTTGGGGGATAAGCTGCCCTGTTAAAACAGCAGCTGTCTGCCTCCGTGCTCTCCGATAATGTCTATCGCGGCTCCACAGCACTCCTTTTCTGTCACTCAGTTGCTGCCGGCTCCTCACCCATTAAAGTGGGTTTTGGAAGGCGGGAGCGCAGGCAGACTAGCACCCGATCGGTGAAAACAAACCGGGGGGTGGGGGGGGGGGAGGGAAGGAAAAGCAGCACCTCAGCATAGCGTCCTTACTGAATTTAATTTTCCTCACACAAACCCTTTCTTTCTTTTTTTTTTTTTTTTTAAAGGGGAATACACCAGATTAACCTCACAGCTATAACTAAACCTCTGTACACTCTCCTCAATTGTTCCTCCTGTGAGCCCCGACCTTTGGGCTCACCAACCTCCAGCTGCTTGGAGACTGAGATAGAGTGAGGGGGCAGTTCCGCTGCCTTTATACCAGCATCATCATCAAGACGATGAGTCTCCAAGCTGCTGGAGGAGGAGCAAAACCCAAAGGTTCAGGACTAGACTGGAGGGATGTTAAGGAATCACGGTCATTTTTGTGGAGTGTAGAGAGGCTCTTGGAATTAAGTTTGGTTTATAGCAAGATCCGGTAGAGTGATAACTGATGAGTTAATGAGTCATTCAATTGGACGGATTATATGATATGCACCTGCGTGGTGTTTTTTTGGGTGAGAACAAGCTCGAATGAGATTGGTCTGGGAGATATTATGACTTTGCGGTATGTTTAGAAACAGTTTTTTATTGTAGTTTTGCTGACGAGATGAGATTTATTGTGTTTGTGTTTGTGAATGGGGAGATATGAAATTTTGATTTACATTAACATTAACCGCTTTGACCCGGTGAAAAGCGGGATATAAATACAGCTAAATAAATACATAAATAAATAAGTAAATAAAAAAACATGTAGTTGGGTGAACTCCTGTTTGTTCAGGCTAAAGGCTTCTTGCTGCAGTCTTCTCTGGTATATGTTTTCTCTGGAAAGAGAATGATATGTATGTGACGTTTCCTTCGCATCTAATTGATTTCTGTTTTCCCTCACAGCATTGTTCTAAATGATCTTAATTAAGCGAGCAGCTGACAAAATGCCTGGCTAGACTTCAGGAGTGGCATTGGGGAGATTGGACTGGACAGTTTTGAAACAATGGCACAATAAAGCTAAGTACTTTAAGCTGTACATATTTGCTTGTGATAAGGTTCCGGTTTGCATGCTCTGAGAGATTACAGATTATATTTTTGTTATTTCAATTTATATTTGGATTCTGAATTGGAAGCCTTTGGAAAAAAAATACACATATTGTGGTAGGCGACGGCCTATGATCCATGCTAATTGAACTAAGCAGACAGGCCTAAGCAGCTTGACCTGTAACTGAAGCCTGTAGTTAGGCCCAGAGGAATGAAAACCCCCCTGAATGATGACACCATAGAATTGAAACTTAACTCAGTTTAACTGAACATAGCTAAGCAGAAACGAAACTTAGAAAATATAGAAAAACAAGTTTAATTGGTACTGATAAGGTGTGCTATGCTTCTATGGAATTAATTAACTCTGCAAAAAGCAAGGTTACAGTGCCCTGCTTCCCATATGTTTTAACAAGCTAAGCGACCTTGGAGGAGAGATGTAACAAGTTAGAGACACTGACCATTGTAATTGGGACTAGAAGGGGGGCAACCAGGTGCTGAGCCCAGACCAGGGTCCCGATTGGGTAGCCATATCAGTACCGGGACCAATAGATGGGTGAGAGGGGTACTGGGACCAATGAAAAGTTTGCCTATGCTTAGAATGGACAAGAAAGCTATAAAAGCTGTTGTTTTGCTAGAAACCATTGCTCAGCCATTTTGAAATTGCTTATTGCTTGAGCCATGTGCACATTAAACTGGCTTGGATCCTTGAAACGACTCCTGGTTTTATTTATTGCATGCTTATCTGCTGCTACATTTCTTGGTGCGTTGGCCGGGAAGTGCGAGTGGTGGATGGTGTTCAAGTGAATAAATCCACGTAATTCGCCTTGAGGTTTGGTCCAGTTGGAACCATGCCAATCCGACGCAGGGGAATTTCCCTGGGCCCACCGATCCTCTTGAATCGGAGGGGGTTCTGCCTGGCCTCGGCAGGCACTGAGTCCAGCTGGCCAACACTTCCGACCCGGGGGAGTCCAGGATCCAACTCAGAAGCTTGGGAACCAGATCTGGTAAGTATAGTTTTGAAAACCTGTCTAGACAGATGAGTTAGAACTGCAGTGTGACACTTTGGTAAGAATTTGAAACTTGTAACTTGTAATCTCGAGAACTTGGAACTTGGAATTTGGTAATGAGAGCACTGATCCCCTCTCAAGGACGGTCCTATTACCCTTGCATGAGTATGCGCAAGGCGTAGCTATCGTCCTTCTTGTTTGGTAAGACTTAAGTCTTTGTTTGAAAATCCTTGCATGAGTATTCGCGAGGTACAGCTGTTATAGAGAATCATGATTCAGCCTAGTCAGAACAGACAGGAACTTGGAATTTGTAATCTCGAGATATTGGGAATTGGTAAGAGAGCATGATCACCTCTCAAGGAAGGGCCGAGTAACCCCGCATGGGTATTCGCCGGGTGAAACCCCCATCCTTTTTGTAATTGGGAAATTGGATAAGACTAGTCAGAATAGATAGAAAGGAATGCATTCTGAGATACGTTGCTAGCATGATTGTGTGAATGAAGTGTGAATGAGAGGTCTGGCAGCACGGACCAAGCGAGAGTGGACTCTGGACTAGCGCAGTTCCTAGTCGGGTGACTGCGTCTAGGTCGCGAAACGGATGAAGCGTTTGGTGTGTTGTCCGTCCTGTGTATTTGATTTTTGTTATCTGTTGAAACTGCGAGTTTCCCTTCTGTTATAAATGTGAGATTATTCTGTTGAGTAATTTGTGACAGTTCACTGATTAAGAAATTGTATTAATAGAGCAGAATGAAGACCCAAAACACCTACAGTCATTTTTAGAAATCAAAAAGCTGGTCTGACCCAGTTCGTTTTTCTACTGCAGTGTGAAAAACTGACAGGGGGCGTGTCTGAAGGAAAGAATGTACAGTGTCGTCTTTCTAATCCTGTGCAGGCTTAAATCTCAATGCTGTTAGTTTGTGCTTATTTCAGGACAATTGTACCTGTGTTATTCAATATGTTTTTTAATAGTAATGTTCCTTCTGCTATGGTTAGGTATTATATACCATTCGATAGGAATATTTAGTCAGAATTTTAGTTTTGAAGGTCGAATTAACCTCATCGGAGCTCCGTAAACTGTTTTTAGTTATATTCTCTGCTTTGTCTGTATTTTTATTGTTACCTTTCAGAAATGATAAACTAAGCAAACTGTTTTTGGGTTTATTTCCTTTGACTTATAAACCTACAAAGTAATTATTAGATCACGACTTGACACTGATTTAAATTGTTTTTTCTGGCATCTCTCTGTGCGTGTGAATGAGAAGTCTCTTTTTATGAGCACAGTTCAGTTGTTTCCCAGCGAGCAGAGGGGTGTAGCTTGCAGAGAAGGAAAAAAAATGTGTTTTAAGAGACAGCAACTCTCGGTTGAGAGGTCTCCCGTTTATTTAAAATAAAGGATTCATTCAATCAAAGTTTTAAAAAAAAAAAGTTTATCTTGCGGAGTGTTTGCACTAACCTTTTTATGAACAAGTATAAGTCATTTGAATGCATGCTTCCCCAAACGGTAAGCTGTTTTTCTGTATTTGAAAAAAGGGAAAGGTGTGCTGTACTTTATGAAAAATATCCGGAATGTCTTTTGAATATTTGCTTTCTGAACTAAAAAAAGTAATAATTTCTTTTGCAGAGACATGCTGATTACGGCTGGCAGATAGTTATTTTTATTCTAACTGTATCTAAATTGTTCCTGTTTGGAATAAGTTGCAATAAGCATAATGGATGTATGTGCTCAATCTAAGTGTTTCCTGCCTGCCCTATGTTTACAGAAATAATAAGTGTCTTTTCAAGTATGATCAAGAATTTCAGTAAGGGATTTACTGAAAACTATGAAATGTCTCTGTCCCAATCAGGAATGCTATGTGAAAGGGAGTGACTTCTGCTAGTTATATTTCCTTAGTTCACTATATTTTGCCCCAGAATCTCTAGATATCCTGTCTCTCTCTCTCTCTCTCTCTGTAAGTAGCTCCGTTTAGAGTGCTTAAGGGGGGGATGGAGCCCATTCCACCGATGATGTCACCCCCCGGTAGGCGTGAACTAATGTGCCCACAGCAGAGAAGTAGATCATTTAAAAAAAAAAAACAACAACCACCTCCTGGATAGAGCGTTGCTAGGAGAAACCCAGGAGAGGGGGGGGGGGGGGAAAACCACCCTGTAGATTCCCTAGTTTGCCAGCCACCTCCGCAGGAGGGGGATGTGCACCCCCTCTGAACCATAAGTGAAAGTCAGCTGACCAGACTTGTTTAGAACTGAAAAAAACTGCATTATACACTGAGAAGCCTTAGGATTTGATTGAACTAATGAACAGTATAATGCAGACCAGTAGCCCAGGAGAAGTTGTGTTTTTGTCAGTCAGTCCCAGAGAGATACAAAACAGAAATGAAACTGGATGGATTTGCGGGCATGATAGTTACTGGAAGTTGATTTGAAAGTGTGTGGATTGTTGAAGAAGGACAGAGAATGTAAAAATTGTAAGATGGAAAAAGAGAACAGATATTTTAGTCGAATGATGTGGAGGAGATTCTCCTAATCAAAGGACCAGAGAACGTGTAAGAGGCCGCAGAAGTAGCAGGCCTCCACTGGGTGCAAATCAGTGCACCCATTATAGAAAAAGAAGGACATTAGAGAAGTGAATGCCCGTATCTTGACTCCTCCCCAGGAGGGGAGGAGGGAGTACTTGATTGCAAAGTCATAAAACAATAAACCAAGCACAGTGTTTCAGCATGAGAGTGAAGTAGCTATAGCGTGAGTGGCAGCCGAAGAGGGCTACAGCATGGATGAAGACTAGGCCAGACCGGACTCTCCAGTTTCCCTGGGTCCCCAGGAGTCAGTCTGAAAAATAGGGGACCAATATATGGACTTTTATGGGGGATACAGGAGCAGAATACTAAAGCCAGTAGCCCCTGTGTTTTTCTAGATGCATCACCATTATCAGAGCTACTGGGGCTAAGGCCACAAAGCCTTTTTTGCAGAACCGCATGTGTGAACTAAAAAAATAATAATAATAATGTACCAGTTCCTGTATATGCCTGAATGCCCTATTCCATTTTTGGGCCGAGACCTGCTTGCAAAGCTTCAAGCACAGATATCCTTTGCTGAAGAGAGAGGAATGCAAATGACTGTGAACCCAGAGCCTGCTGGATTGATGGTGCTGACTGTTCCCCGAGAAGAAGAGTAGCAGTTCTATAGTGCATCTCCAATCAAGCCAGCTAGTTCCTGTATACCTACCAACCTCATAGCCCCACCTGGAGGATGGGCAGAAGATAATCCACCTGGCCTAGCGAAGAACATAGCCCCTGTCATTGTCACCCTCAAGCCAGTCAAGAAGCCTGGGACAGGTGATTACCGCCCAGTGCAGGATCTAAGAAAGAATGAATGATGCAGCTGAAACTATACAACCAGTGGTACCAAAATCCTTATATTCTCTTGGAACTGATCTCTGCTGAAGCTATATATTTCATCATTCTGGACTTAAAAAGATGCCTTTTTCTGTATACGCTTAGCCCAAGACCCCACTACAAGGAGGTAGGGCCAACTCACCTAGACAAGATTACCTCAAGAATTCAAGAACTCGCCTTACTCAGCAAAAAGATTTGACAAGTTATCCAGTAATTCCAGGAGAAAGAATTCTACTGCAATATGTGGACAACTTGCTTATAGCCACCAACTCAGAAAGTGAATGTCCACAAGCCACCAGTGAACTCTTGCACCTTTTTAATGAGGCTGGATACAAAGTCTCAAGAGCCAAAGCATAATTATGTCAAACAAGTTAAATACCTAGGATTCCAGTTGTCCAGCGGAATTCGACGCCTGGAACCCTTACCAGAACGCAAAGCAGCTGTATGCAGTATTCCTACTCCAACCACCAGGAGGCAAGTGAGAGCCTTCTTGGGTGCCACAGGGTACTGTTGTATATGGATCCCCAATTTTGCGCTGCTAGCAAAACCATTGTATCACATTGTATCAAGCTATCAAAGGAATGAAAAAGTCTCCATTGGAATGGGGACTTGAATAGGAATGCAGTCTTTTGATCTTTGAAAACCGCTCTGATGTTATCACCAGCTCTGGGTCTACCAGATGTCCAGAAAACCTTACAGTCTCTATGTTCATGAGTCGCAAGGAAATGTTCTAGGAGTGTTGACTCAATCTCTTGGACCTTATTTGAGAAGCTGTTACGGCTACAGCCTTCCTAGTAAGCAAAAACTAAAAGAAAAATCCCTTTGAGACAGAATCTTCAAGTTACTGTACCACACTCTGTTCTAACCAATATGAAATACAAAGGAAACTACTAGCTAACAAATCTATGAATGTTGAAGTATTAGAGTATGTTGTGTGAAAACCCCAGATACAACTGAAGGGTCAGTCAAGCTTTCAATCCTGCTATGTTGTTATCAGTTAGTCTTGATCCCTTGATCATGACTGTTCAGAAATTATGGACACTGTATTCTCAAGCCGCCTGGATTTGACTGATATCCCTATGGAGAACCCTGAACAGACTTTCTTTGTGGCTGAAGGCAGTTTCATCATCAATGGACATTGTTGTGCTAGATATGCAGTGGTGACCCCTGATTTGGTAGTTGAGTCCTCAGCCCTGGCCCCAGAAACTTTACCACAGAAAGCTGAACTGATAGCCCTCACTAGAGCACTAACAATAGGAAAAGAGCCCTGTCTAAATGTGTACCCAGATTCCAAGTATGCCCTTACAACCTTGCATGCATATGGGGCCCTGTACAAAGAATGAGGGTGGATAACCTTAGGAAGCAAGTCCATTAAGTATAGCCCCAAGATATTGATATTAACAGATACATACTGCCTATAGATCTCAGAATTTAGGAAAAGTAGAATGTATGAATAGAACCCTGAAATCTCAGTTGTCCAAACTTTGCCAAGAGGTTTACCTGAAGTGGCCAGGTTCTTCCCATAGCCCTTCTTAGGATATACTTAGCCCCTGCTAAGTCTTTAGGAGTTTCCCTTTTTTGAGATTCTGTATGGGCAACCCCTGCCTATTGTATAGGAAATAAAAGGAGATATGAGACAGATAGGATCTGAAATTATTAGACATGAACTATTGGTTTTAAGTTCTGTTTTGCAGGAGTCTTCATACCTGAGTACAAAATCGATTACCCATCAATTTGCCTGCACCCCTGCATCCTTTCAAGCCTGGAGTCTCGGTGTGGATCAAAGAGTGGAGAAAGATACTGTTAGCCCTGCATTGGAGGGGACCCTATGTCGTCATCCTGTCAACTCCAACTGCAGTAAAAGTCGCAGAATTTGAACCTTGGATCCATCATAATCAAGTGAAGCCAGCAGCTGCTCTTGAACCTGATCACTGGACTACTGTACAGCATCCTGAGACTCCATTGCACCTCACCCTACGACAACAACCACGGACCTAAGACTTATTGGTCCCTCAGAAACTGCACTATTTCAAGACTGTTTGTTTATCTGAAAGTAAGCTTCGCATCTGAAAAAAACTGCAATCATCAGAAAGAGACTGTGTTGTGTTAAGAAATTGAATCTTCTAAGAGACTGTGTTTAAATACTCTGGAAAGACTGTTTTGATCTTCTAAAGAGTGAACTGCTCTAAAGAAGCAATAATAGCCTAAGAGACTATACTATGATATTTTAAGAAATTGAGACATCCCAGAAGACAGTGATACTTTGGAATCTACAGCCCTACTCCTGCCAAAAAGCTGGTAGGTCTACGTACGGCAGAAGCTTGAGGATCTACAATCAACCCTACATCTGTTATCTGTTGTGGAAGTCGACAGTTCCACCAATTTTCCAGAGACTATGCCCATTATGAATTATTTTTATTGCTTTATTCTGGCAACAGTTTTGGAGTGCTTTGAAATGACTTTTGCCTTATCTCCCTGGGCAGTCTGTATAAGTACAACATGAACTGGACCGAAGGTCACTCAGACCTTGTTTTATCATTCTTCCTATACTTGCATTGGTATACTCTCCAATCCAAAAGTTGTTCTAGATCTTGACTTTCTACAAGGCTATGCAAGCCACCGTTGCAATTCCTCATACCACCACCAGAACTTGTTTCTTGAACTTGCTGGAGCAATAGCATCTAGTCTCCACACTTCTGACTGTTTCTATTGTGGAGGAACAACAATGGGAGATCAGTGGCCCTGGGAGACGCAAGAACTGAACTATTCTATCCTATACAATCAGACTGATTTACATAATACTACTAGTGAGTGGGTATTGGCCCACCCCATTGTTGACAGTTTGTGTTTTGTTTGGACTGGACCACAATCTACTACGAAGGATGGACAGCTGGTCTGTCTAAATCAGAAGCTTTACGACAGCACAACAAAGATGCAACTGAACCTTCTAATCCTTTAGTTCTTTTTCCCACTCTTGCCAAACTATGGACTTTGACTATCTGCCTGTTGCTCCCTTGTTTCTTGCCACTTTGCTTGCGAATGATAACTTCAGTTATTAATAACACTGTAGAGCATAAGGCAGCTACAAAGATACTAGCTATGTGAATTTACTACCCTATACCACAGAGTGATACCTTTACCTAGTATTATGTGATTTGATTCTCACACCTTATTAACATGCGGGTGAGAATAATCAAAGGGGGGAATGTGGTAGGCGACGGCCTATGATCCATGCTAATTGAACTAAGCAGACAGGCCTAAGCAGCTTGACCTGTAACTGAAGCCTGTAGTTAGGCCCAGAGGAATGAAAACCCCCCTGAATGATGACACCATAGAATTGAAACTTAACTCAGTTTAACTGAACATAGCTAAGCAGAAACGAAACTTAGAAAATATAGAAAAACAAGTTTAATTGGTACTGATAAGGTGTGCTATGCTTCTATGGAATTAATTAACTCTGCAAAAAGCAAGGTTACAGTGCCCTGCTTCCCATATGTTTTAACAAGCTAAGCGACCTTGGAGGAGAGATGTAACAAGTTAGAGACACTGACCATTGTAATTGGGACTAGAAGGGGGGCAACCAGGTGCTGAGCCCAGACCAGGGTCCCGATTGGGTAGCCATATCAGTACCGGGACCAATAGATGGGTGAGAGGGGTACTGGGACCAATGAAAAGTTTGCCTATGCTTAGAATGGACAAGAAAGCTATAAAAGCTGTTGTTTTGCTAGAAACCATTGCTCAGCCATTTTGAAATTGCTTATTGCTTGAGCCATGTGCACATTAAACTGGCTTGGATCCTTGAAACGACTCCTGGTTTTATTTATTGCATGCTTATCTGCTGCTACAATATGAGGAGGAGTTTTTTTAGGATCCTTGATGTGTCGAGGATGAGTAAGGCTTGAGTATTGTTTACCAAATGCCTAATACTCCAAAACCTCATAGGGAGCTGAGACCCTTTTCTCCTTCTTTCTTTTCTCTCATTTTAAGAAAAACTGTTTTTTTGAACTAAGCATATGAAGCATAGAAGAGTTTGAGTCTGCAGATTTGGTGGAGCGATTTTCATTTTTTGATACTGTGGCAGGTGCAGGCCTGTGATCCACGGTGTCTGACAAGCAGGCAGGCCTAACTAGCTTGACCTGTAAATGAAGCCTGTGGAGAGGCACATAGGAATTGCACATCCCCCAATATGCTGCTATTGTAGGATAGAACTCTGTAAGAGAACTAAACTAACTTAGGTAAGCAAAACTGAGAGATGGAAAAATACAGAAAAATATGTTTAAAAGTTACTGATAAGAAAAAGTACATCTGCAAGGAATATAATTGGGAGTGCTGACAGATGAGTTGCAGAGCCCTGCTCCCCTGCATGCACAAATTGGCTCTATGGCCTTGAGAGTATGAAAGTAACAAGTTGATGAACTAACCATTGTAATTGGGACTAGAAGGGGGGTATGCAGGTGCCATGCCCACTGAAGGAACATAATTGGATAATCTTATCAGTACCGGCACCAATGGAAGGGGTACGGGAGGTACGGGAGAGTACCGGGACCAATGAAATGTTTTTCTATACCTAGAATGGAACAGAAGTCTATAAAAGTTGTTGTAATGCTAGAAAGCTTTGCTCAGCCATTTTGAAATTGACTTGCTTGAGACTTGTGCACAAATAAATGATTTGGACCTTCTGAACAGACTCCTGGTATCATTGGTTTGTCTGCGCTTTGCTGCTACATATTCTTGGTGCGTTGGCCGGGAAGTTGTGGAATCAAAGTGTATATAGGGCAATATACCACGACTTTCCGCCTCTATAGGCTTGGTCCTGCCGGGATCGCGCCCTTCCGACGAGGGCTGCTCCCTGGCGCCGCCGGTCCCTTGTATCGGAGGGAGCTGGTCGGACCTCGGCGGGTGCCGGGCCCGGCTGGAGCCAACGCCTCGAACCCGAGTGAGGGGAGTCCGAGGTCCAACTCATGCGCCTGCTTGGGAAGTTTGAGGACCGGATCCGGTGAGTATAGTTTTGATTTGGTGTCTAGACAGAAATAGAAAGAGCAGTACTGCCATTGGAACTTGGAATTTGGAATTTGTAATCTCGAGATATTGGGAATTGGTAAGAGAGCATGATCACCTCTCAAGGAAGGGCCGAGTAACCCCGCATGGGAATTCGCCGGGTGAAACCCTCATCCTTTTTGTAATTGGGAAAAAGACTAGTCAGAATAGATAGAAACGAATGCATTCTTGGATACGTTGCTAGCATGATTGTGTGAACGAAGTGTGAATGAGAGGTCTGGCAGCATGGACCAAGTGAAGGCGGACCCCTGAGTAGCGCATTTCCTGACCGGGCGACCGCGTTCAGGTCGCAAAAAGGGGGAAGCGATTGTCGCCTTGTCTTGTTATTTGTACTCCCTATACGTTTCCAGGGCCGTGAGGACCCCTTACCCACGGTCCGCCCTCCTTTTCCCTTTTGTCTGTTGTTGCGCGCACACATCGAAATGGGAGGGGCGGGGTCTACTAGAAACACTCCATTAGAATGTATGATCGCACATTTTAAAGAGGGATATTCTGGAGATTATGGTATTAAAATGACAGCAGCCCGTTTGCAGATTTTGTGTACTAGGGAGTGGCCCGATCTAGACCCCATCTGGCCCCGAGAGGGAACGTTTAATGTAGAGATTATTCAGTCAGTACACCGTAGAGTGCGGATAGCGCACCCCGATCAGTACCCCTATATAGATTCCTGGTTAAGTATTTGTGAAGATCCGCCCCTCTGGGCGCAGCGCTGTTATGAGGAACAGTGCAGAATAATGTTAGCTAAGACAGATTCTAGACAGAAAACGGAACAGCCGAGAATGAAAGAGCAGGATAAGAAGTCCAGGAAGAAGCCCATCCTGGTAGATCCTGATTCCCCGGAGATAATTCTCAGACAGCCCCGAACCCCAGGTCCGATAAGAGTAGCCCGGCGTCCTGCCCCAGAACCCCAGAGACGGCCGGAGCGGGACCCAACCCCTGAACCTCCTCCTGGAGGGCAGAGAGAGGAATTAGTTGAAGAAGAGGATGTTATAAAAAGCGAGTCAGAAGCAGAGGTAGAAGAGGAAGAAAATGAGAATGTCCAAAGCGAGGAAGATAGCGAACCAGTGATTGCCAGTGCCAGCGTGCCAGCAAAATGTACACCCAAAGTGAAACCTGTTGAGAAAGCGAAAGTAATCTCTGGGAAGATAGTTAAGAAAACAGTTCTTAGATCCCACAAGACAGCTACCGCCAAAATGCTGCCTTTACGGCAAGTCCCGGGAGTGCCCATAAAGAATGATAATGAGGAGGTGGTAGCGGGACCCTTAACTTATGTGTATATCCCTTTCTCTACAACTGACTTGTTAAATTGGAGGTTGCATTATGCCTCCTATACTAGCAAGCCCCAGGAACTTACAGAATTAGTAACTACTCTAATGGAAACCCATCAACCCACCTGGGCAGATTGCCGCCAGCTCCTGTCCACCCTATTCACGACAGAGGAGCGAGCACGAATTAGAAAAGCAGCTATTGAGTGGATGTCAGATAACCCTGTAGCTCCGGGACAGGGACTGAGCAGAATAGACTATCGGGAAGCGGCTCAGAAGGAATTCCCGAATGAAGACCCCCATTGGGATCCAAATACAGATGAAGGATCCATAGCCCTAGACCGTTTTCGCCAAGGCTTTTTACAAGGCCTGAAAAGGGGGGGCCAAAAAGCTATGAACCTTTCCAAAGTTGCAGGAGTTATCCAAGGTGTAGATGAAAGCCCAGCAGACTTTCACGAAAGATTGACTGAAGCATACAGAATGTATACCCCCTATGATCCCGAGGCACCAGGAAGTTTATGTATGGTGAATTCTGCTTTTGTAAACCAGTCTCAACCAGACATTAGATGTAAATTACAGAAGTTAGAAGGGTTTGCGGGCATGAATGCAACACAGTTACTGGAAGTCGCTCATAAAGTGTATGTGAATCGTGATAATGAAAGACAGAGAGAATGTGATAGAAAGATGAAGAAAGCAGCTGATTTTTTGGCTGCGGCCATAGTTGAACAGAAAAGGGGAGGTGTCCCTAGTCGACGGAGCAGAGGAAGAGGGCGGGGTCAAGGCGGAGGCCGGACCCAGAAGCTAGCCGTGAACCAATGCGCCTACTGTAGAGAAGAAGGACATTGGAGAGATACGTGCCCGCAACTCAAAGACGCCCAGCAAGATGACGACAGCAATCATCAGTGGCGAGAAGAAAGACGAGGCTACCCCCGAAACCGCGGAGGAGCCAATCGAGAACAATTCCAGCGAGAAAGAGGAGGAGGAGCCATTCAAGCATTGGCCACAACGATCCATGATGAAAATGACGTGGATTAGGACAGACCGGGCTCCAAGTTTGCTTTAGGTCTCCAGGAGCCTATGGTCGGAATACAAATAGGAGACCAAGTTATGAACTTTATGGTTGATACTGGAGCACAACATTCAGTAATAGACAAAAAGATAGCCCCACTTTCTACAAAAGCAGTCACCATTATAGGAGCAACTGGTGTCAAAGCTACAAAATCTTTTCTTCAGAATCGTATATGCAGTTTAGGAGGACAGCAAATAACTCATCAATTCCTTTACATGCCCGAATGTCCAGTACCACTACTGGGACGAGATATGTTAGCCAAACTCCAAGCACAAATATCCTTCTCTGAACAAGGAGAAATGCAAATGACAGTAAATCCCCAAGCCAAACCAGCAGGAATAATGCTGCTGACAGTTCCCCGAGAAGAAGAATGGAGGTATTACATTGATGACTCTATCCAAGACACTTATTTTGAACAAACTTTAAAGAACATTCATGCACCACCTGGAGTATGGGCAGAAGGCAGTCCCCCAGGCCTAGCCAAGCATATAGCTCCAGTGATTGTAACCCTCAAGCCTAGTGCTACACCAGTGCACGTCAAACAGTACCCTCTCCCAAGAGCTGCAATTGAAGGCATTCATCGTCACTTGCAAAGATTGCTTGAGTATGGCCTACTAAAAGTATGTCAATCCCCATGGAACACTCCACTTTTGCCAGTAAAGAAGCCTGGAACGGATGATTACCGCCCAGTACAAGACTTAAGGAGAGTAAATGATGCAGTTGAAACTATACATCCAGTTGTACCCAATCCTTACACTCTTCTAGGACTGATACCTGCTGAAGCTACCCATTTCACTGTACTGGATTTAAAAGATGCATTCTTTTGCATAAGATTGGCCCCTGTAAGTCAAATATTGTTTGCCTTTGAATGGCAGGACCCCATCTCTGGAAGAGGGGGCCAACTCACCTGGACAAGATTACCCCAAGGATTCAAAAATTCGCCTACCATCTTTAGTGCTGCACTGAATCAAGACCTTTCAAGCTATCCAGTGGCCCCGGGGAAGAGAGTGCTTCTCCAATACATGGACGATCTGCTGATAGCTGCCATATCAGAAAGTGAATGTATACTAGCCACCAAAGATCTCTTGCAGTTACTAGATGAAGCTGGATACAAAGTTTCCAGAGCAAAAGCACAGCTATGCCAAAAAGAAGTGAAATACTTGGGTTTTCGTATAACCCAAGGAAAACGAAGATTAGGAAGAGAAAGAAAAGAAGCAGTATGCAGAATTCCAACTCCAACAACCAGAAAGCAAGTCAGAGCCTTTCTGGGGGCGGCAGGATATTGCCGAATCTGGATACCCAACTTTGCCCAAATTGCCAAACCACTGTATGAAGCCACAAAAGGAGAAGAAAAGTCGCCACTGGAGTGGGGACTTGAGCAGGATACAGCCTTCAAGAAGTTAAAGGAAGAATTGATGTCATCACCAGCACTTGGACTACCAGATGTCCACAAGCCTTTCCACTTGTTTGTACATGAAGCACAGGGAAATGCCTTAGGCATGTTGACTCAGAAATTGGGAAATTGGGAGCGACCTGTAGCATACCTATCGAAACAGTTGGACACTGTGGCCAAAGGATGGCCACCTTGCCTGAGAGCAGTTGCAGCTACAGCACTATTAGTGAGTGAAGCAGACAAGCTCACACTAGGACAAAACATACGAGTCACTGTGCCACATGCAGTCCTGGCCCTCATGGAACAGAAAGCAAATTATTGGCTCACCAATTCCCGAATGTTGAAGTACCAGAGCATGTTATGTGAAAACCCACAGATACAACTAGAAGTGAGTCATGCCTTGAACCCAGCCACCTTGATACCCATCAGTGAAGAACTCCCAGAACATGACTGTATTGAAGTCATGGAAACTGTGTTCTCCAGTCGACCTGATTTGACAGATGTGCCCATAGACAATCCTGACCAAATCTATTATGTTGATGGGAGCAGTCTCATCCTTGACGGACGACGCTGTGCCGGATATGCAGTCGTCACTCAACACGAAGTAGTTGAATCATCAGCCCTAGCCTCAGGCACATCAGCCCAAAAAGCCGAATTGATAGCACTCACCAGAGCATTATTGTTAGGAGAAAAACTTGTGCTAAATGTATATACAGATTCCAAGTATGCCTTCACCACTCTGCATGCCCATGGAGCTCTCTATAAAGAACGAGGGCTCATCACATCCGGAGGAAAATCAGTCAAGTATGGTCCTGAGATATTAATGTTACTTGATGCAGTTTGGGCCCCAACACGTGTAGCTGTCATGCATTGTAGAGGACATCAAGCAGGAAAAGGAGAAGTTGCCCGAGGAAATAGATTTGCGGATGCCTCAGCACGACAAGCAGCTATGACAGGACAGATTACCCCACAAGCTATGCCAATGCAAGCAGCATTGTTTCCAGTACCTCTGAATTTATGGACACCACGATATACCACCAAAGAATTGGATTACTACTGTAACAAAGAAGATGGAGTACTGAAAGATGGATGGATTGAGCTGCCACCAGAAGAGGGCAGTCAACCCCCTGGACGGATAGTAATTCCTGAACTGTTAGGACCATCCTTTGTCAAAGCTTTCCACGAAGCCACCCACTATGGGAAAAGTGCTATGAAAAAAGCACTCAGACCACATTTTTACATCCCTCTATTGACAACCATATCAGCTTCAGTAGCACGTCAATGTCTAACCTGTGCCAAAAATAATGCCAAGCAAGGCCTTATAACGGCACCCCGAGTTCAGTCAGGAGGTGTAACCCCCATGCACAACCTCCAAGATGATTTTACCGAAATGCCAAGAGCCAATGGATACCATTATCTATTAGTATTAGTTTGTACTTTCTCTGGGTGGGTAGAAGCCTTCCCAACCAGAACTGAGAAAGCCCGAGAAGTTACCAAAGTTTTAATGAGAGAGATTGTCCCTAGGTTCGGAATTCCAGCAGTAATAGGGTCAGACAATGGACCCTCATTTGTCTCCCAGGTTACTCAACAGTTAGCAAAAGCTTTGCAGATACAATGGAAGCTCCACACTGCATACAGACCCCAGAGTTCAGGGAAAGTTGAGCGAATGAATCGTACCCTAAAAGCCCAAATGTCCAAGCTTTGTCAGGAGACACACTTGAAGTGGCCCCAAGTGCTCCCGATAGCCTTACTCAGAATACGCTCAGCTCCTGTAAAGTCAACAGGATTTTCCCCTTTTGAAGTTTTGTATGGTAAACCCCCACCAATAGTGCAGGGAGTCAAAGGAAGTTTAGCCCAGATTGGTTCAGAAGTAACCAGACAAGAACTCCTAGCTCTTAGTTTTGTTCTGCAGACTCTCCATGCGTGGATCCAAGACCAGTTGCCCATCAACTTGACGGAACCCTTGCATCCCTATCAGCCTGGTACCTCGGTGTGGATCAAAGATTGGAAGAAGACACCGTTGGAACCCCATTGGAAGGGACCGTACACCGTCATCCTGTCTACCCCAACTGCAGTAAAGGTAGCCGAGATCGACGCCTGGATCCACCACAGCAGAGTCAAGCCCGCCGCTGATCCTGAACCTGAGCAGTGGACAGCAGAACAGCATCTTGATGCACCCTTGCGAGTTACTCTGAGACGGCAACCAGCAACGTAGACACTTTATCACAGTGCCTTGCAGTAGCCAAGTCTTTCGAAGAGGATTGCTGTTTTCCATGCAGCAACAGTTTTGTTTCAACGAACCCAATTTGCGTGCGATTTGGCACACTACTTTGATACTACATTGACTAGCCAGACTTCACAAGCCAACTGAAATTGCTAATAAGTTGGTTAATGTGTACTGGACAACCTGAGGATCTTCAATCAACACTCAGCACCCGTTAAATTGCTTCATTAGCAAACGGGACGAAGAATAAAAGACCGTCGTGATCAAGATCAGCAAGCTGAGGATTCAGAAGAACTCCAATCAACATCAACATGCATCTTTACTTTTGCTTTGCCTTGGTTGCCTTATTTGGAGGTTTTGAACAGACTTATGCTTTACCTCCATGCACTGCTTGCATTACTTCTACTCGAACTGGACTGAAAGTAACTCAGACTTTGATTTACCACTCGTACTATACCTGCAAGGGAAAAGTGACTCGGTGTATTTATAACACCACTGAACTAAATATTTGCACTTATGGCAAATTAGAGCATGCTATAATCCGCATCAGAATCCATCCTATTACACGTTGGAAATACGATGGAAGGATGCAGATGGACCTATAATAGCTGCTACACCACCACTTAAGGACATTACTAAACCTGCTGTTTTGAATTTTGATGCATGTAATGCCATTAACAGAGATAGTTATTCCACCTGTGGTACTTGGGAGAAAGCGTATCGAAATGACCATAAGTACATGTGTCCGGAAGGTGCCACAGGATGGTGGAAGTGTACAGGTAAAACGGGATCAGGCTATAGTACTGCACCAGCAGCAGATTACTATTGCCCGTATTGGGGATGTGTTTTTTATGCTACCTGGAATAATGGTATAATTGATGAGAAGATAGATAAACGAATGGCTACTTTAACCAAGCCAACCACAAATGATAAATGTCAGAAAGATGCTTGTAACCCCTTACACTTACGTATACATAATCCCTATGCATGGAAACAAGGATACAAGTTTGGTTTGCGTATTGCTGGAGGGGCAGTAGATCCAGGAACCATTGTGTATATTAGATTGAATACCCAAGCTCACAAGTCATCCAAATATCATATCCATAATACCTTCTATGAAGCCATGCATGTAAATAAGTTTGAGATCCCTCACCCCTCACAGAATTTATTTCTAGAATTAGCCGGAGCAGTAGTATCTAGTCTTAAGATCTCAGATTGCTATTTCTGTGGCGGAACCCAAATGGGAGACCAGTGGCCATGGGAAGCCCAAGAATTGAATTATTCTTTGATTTACAATCAGACTGAATTACACAAGACTACCAGTGAATGGGTGTTAGCGCACTCAATCGTTGGACGTCTTTGCTATGCCAGAACTGGACCCCAGTTCACCCAAAAGGTAGGACAGCTGGTCTGTCTTAGCCAGAAGTACTATAATGCCATGACCAAAAAGACAGCATGGTGGTCAGGAATCAGACACCCTGAACCTCCTAACCCATTAGCTAGATTTCCTGAACTTGCAGATCTATGGACTAACCTTGCCAAAGTCCATGCCTGGCAAGCCCCACCTGGCCTATATTGGATCTGTGGAAACCGAGCGTATGCCCAACTCCCGCCACAATGGGGAGGAGCATGTGTCTTAGGAACCATCAGACCTTCTTTCTTTCTTTTAAACACTGAACATGGAGAACAATTAGGATACCCTGTATACACTACCCACCGACACAAACGAGCACTAAGACAGAAAAGAGAAGCCTTACAGATAGGCAAGTGGGAGAAGTGGCAGGGTGATGATTGGCCACCAGAAAGAATCATTGAGTATTATGGGCCTGCCACTTGGAATGATGATGGTATGTATGGTTATCGCACTCCAATCTATATGATTAATCGTATTATTCGCTTACAAGCAGTAGTTGAAATAATAACCAATGAAACTAGTCATGCTCTTACGCTTTTAGCTAGACAAAGTACTCAGATGCGCACTGCTATATATCAGAACCGCTTAGCACTTGATTATTTGTTAGCAGCAGAAGGAGGAGTATGTGGTAAACTGAATTTAACTAATTGCTGTTTAAAAATAGATGATAAGGGTCAAGTAGTTGAAGAAATTGCTAAAGATATGCAAAGACATGCTTATGTGCCAGTACAGACTTGGCACTCATTGAAATTCCCTAACTGGTTTGCTAACCTTTTCTCCTGGCTGGGAGGATTTAAGACTTTCATTGTCTTAGTACTAATCCTTGTTGTTGTTATCTTCTTATTACCATGTTTAATCCCATGTTGTATGCGTTCTATTCATAATGCTATTGACAGCACAGTAGAGCGGAAGACCGCAACTAAAATAATGGCTTTGTATAAAGCCAGTCCTAGTCGAAATCCTTCAATCATGATGTGATTCTTCAAAAGGTGATTTAATTCTCACACCTTATTAAGTAATAGGGTGAGATTAATCAAAGGGGGGAATGTGGCAGGTGCAGGCCTGTGATCCACGGTGTCTGACATAAGCAGGCAGGCCTAACTAGCTTGACCTGTAAATGAAGCCTGTGGAGAGGCACATAGGAATTGCACATCCCCCAATATGCTGCTATTGTAGGATAGAACTCTGTAAGAGAACTAAACTAACTTAGGTAAGCAAAACTGAGAGATGGAAAAATACAGAAAAATATGTTTAAAAGTTACTGATAAGAAAAAGTACATCTGCAAGGAATATAATTGGGAGTGCTGACAGATGAGTTGCAGAGCCCTGCTCCCCTGCATGCACAAATTGGCTCTATGGCCTTGAGAGTATGAAAGTAACAAGTTGATGAACTAACCATTGTAATTGGGACTAGAAGGGGGGTATGCAGGTGCCATGCCCACTGAAGGAACATAATTGGATAATCTTATCAGTACCGGCACCAATGGAAGGGGTACGGGAGGTACGGGAGAGTACCGGGACCAATGAAATGTTTTTCTATACCTAGAATGGAACAGAAGTCTATAAAAGTTGTTGTAATGCTAGAAAGCTTTGCTCAGCCATTTTGAAATTGACTTGCTTGAGACTTGTGCACAAATAAATGATTTGGACCTTCTGAACAGACTCCTGGTATCATTGGTTTGTCTGCGCTTTGCTGCTACAATACTTACTAAGATGCGACATAACCTGGAAAACTGCAAAGACCAGTAGATTGGGAATCAGACACATCAGGGTTCAAATCCTATTTCCCCCACTAACACCTCCTTGTGACCTTGGGCAAATTATTTAACCCTCCAGAGTTTCAGTATAAATAAACTTACTTCACGTTAATACCATTTAATGCAGATAAAGCCTATTTACTATGCACTTGAATTAATGCATGTTAGTAAACGAGACCTACTCTTTGGCAGGGAAATACTTACTATAGCTGTACCTATCTCACCTCAAGCTTGAATTTAAATACAATGTGAATTATTTCTTTTGTAACTTTTCCTTTATTGGTTTTTCAATATACACAATCACACAAGAACCAGAATATACAATAGAAACCCAACAACCCCCCCCCCCCCACACACCAAAATGCACCACAAACAGAACTACAACCAAGCAGCACCCACCTCCAGGGCCCTACCCAGCCGCCCTTGGGCACAGATCCCGCACCGTACCCCCGCGGGGATCCCACCCCCCCCATCCGAGACTTGCCCCCACCCCCCCTCCCACCCTTCCCACTGAGCACTACCCCTCCCCCCCTCCCCCCCACTTTGCTACCCCCAGCACCCGCTACCCCGTACCCTCCCTCCCCGTCTGCCAGCTCAATAGCCACCCATCATACCCCTTCCACAACTGCCGGAATTGCGGCACTTTGTGCGCCCCCGAGGCCGCAATTTCGCACAGACCCCGCAACCGACTTAGTCTCCCCACAATCTCTCTCCGAGAGGGGGGAGCTTTACTCTTCCAGCGCAATAGAATCTCCCCCCGCGCTGCAGCAATACAATAGCCAATCATCATCTGCACCCCCCTTTCCCCCTCTTCCTCCATTTCATTTAGCAAGACCATGGCGGGAGTCAAAACCACCTGGGTCCCCGTCACCTCCCGTATAACCCCCTCCCAGTCTTCCCACAGCGCCCGCACTATCGGGCAATCCCACAGTAGATGATATAAGTCCCCCTCCCCTTACACCCCCTCCAGCACTCTCCAGATTCCTCCCTACAGAAGGCCCTCAACATCCACGGGGTCCAATATGTCTGATAACGAATCTTCAAACTACTCTCCAGGTAGGCCGTGCCCGGGGCCAACCTCTTAGACCACCCATAAATATCCTGCCATCGCTCCCGAGTCCATTCCCCCCCCAGTATCCTCTCCCAGGCCACCTCTCCCCGGATACTCGCCCCAACCCCCCCCCCCCAACAGAAGCAATTCCCTATAGAATTGGGAAATGGCCCCCCGCCGCACCCCCCTCACCAAAAGTGCCTCACTCGCCGTGGCTTCCCGGACAACATCAGCCTTAACCTCACGCCGACTCATAAAAGACACAACCTGCAAATAGGCAAAAAAACCCTCTCCCTTCTAGCCCAAATTCATTTTGTAGCTCCCCCCAACTCTTGAAGTCCCCCCTCGCCTGGAGCACCTGTCCCATAAACCGTAAACCCTTCCCCTTCCACTCCCGGAACACTCCCCCCTCTTTCCCGGGGGCAAATTCCTGAACCCCCATGATAGACATTCCACGAGTGTATTTCTTGCCCCCTAATAACTGACGCCGCCACCGTACCGAAATCGCCTGCGTCAGGGCCCGAAAAGGATTCCCCTCCGGCCCCCCTCCCGGGTCCCAAATCCACTCAGCCAGGCTCCCCCCCTGTCCTAGCCCTGCTCCAACTGCACCCACCGGGGGGTCTCCACCTCTGCCCCCTGCCAACTGATCAGTGCCCTCAACTGAGAGGCCAAATAGTACTTCTCCAGCCAGGGAACTCCCAGGCCCCCTTCCTTACCCGGTCGATACATGACAAGCCGCGCCACCCTCGGGCGCTTCCCTGCCCATATAAACTCCATCATGACCCTTTGTGCGCGTTTCAAGAAGTTCCGGGACACTTTACACGGAAGGGAGCTAAACAAAAACAAAAACCGTGGTAATACATTCATCTTTAAAACTGCTATCCTACCCAAACACGTGAGATATAAACCCTTCCACCGCTGCAAGTCCCGGCTCACTTCCCTCAAAAGCCCCCCATAATTAACTCTCACCAGGCCCTCCAAATTCTGTCCCATCTGGATGCCCAAGTATCGGTAATGCTCCCCCACCCACTTAAACGTGAATCCCCCTCGCAACCCCTCTTCCAGTTCCTTAGGGAGATTAAACCCCAAAATCTCGGATTTACTATCATTGATCTTATATCCCGCTACCCGACTATACCACGCAATCTCCTGCAGCAAATTCGGTAAGGTTACCAAGGGCTCGCGCAATGTAAAAATGACATCATCAGCAAATAAAGTAATCTTAACCTCCTGGGAATTCATTAAAATCCCTTTAAGAGACTTCCGGTGGCATGGTGAGCTGAGAGGACGTGTGTGTCTCGGCTCCGTAGCCTGCTCTCCCCCCCTGCCGGCCTTATTAACCAAAATTTTGCATCAGTACCAATATCACAAGGGGGGTGAACGCGGGGATATTTACTGGTCCTCCCCCAGATCTCTACTCCTGGGCTGAAGGGTGCATGGCCACAAGAAACACCCGCCGAGACCGAGCACGCGGTGGAGAGACGAAAATGGCTGACAGCGTGCAGGAGATCCCAGGACCATTGGAGGTCTCGTCGCTAGTAGTGGAAGTGTCTAAGGCAGTGGTGGTAGCGTTGGAGGATCGGCTCGGGGGACTGTCTACCCAAATGCAAGAGGTGGCTCAAGCAGTTTCTGATTTTAACCGGCGTGTGGAACAAGTGGAAAGCCGCATCAGCTCTTTGGAAGATCAGCGAGCGAGTGATGTTGCTCGGATTGAGAGCCTGGAGGCTGCCCTCCGCAAGCACCATGACAAACTAGAGGATCTCGAAAATCGCAGTAGGAGGAACAATCTGCGATTTATTGGGATCGAAGAGTCTGTGCCTGACAAAGACCTGCGGCGGCACCTGGAGCAGTGGTTACCGGCTCATCTACCACTGTCTGCTGAGATGGGGGCTGTGATTATAGAAAGGGCGCATCGGTTGGGGCCTTACCGGTCGGGAGAGCAGCGACCCAGGGCAGTCATCGCCCGCTTTTTAAATGCCGCCCAGAAGGATGGAGTGCTGCGGGCGTCGCGGCAGTTGAAACGCTCGGGAGCGACCACGTGTAAAGTCCTTATTTTTCAGGACTACTCTGCCGAGGTGTCCCTGCAACGTAAGGCCTTTCAGGACACGTGCAAGAAGCTGATCGAGCGGGGTGTCCGCTTCACCCTGGCGTACCCAGCAACTTTACGTGTCTTTAGCGACGGGGGGAATCGAGTGTTCTCTTCCCCTGAAGAGGCGAGGGACTTTTGCAATGGACTTGGCTGACCTGCTACTTTTGAAACGGTAGACTGTTGGGCATGCCGGATAAGGGTGGTTCGAGTCCTCCAGTTTGTACCCCTCGGGGTGGGGAATGATGGGCTGGGTCTTGTGAGTTTTGAGCGCGGCCCGCTGACAGCCGGGGTCTCCTGTATGCCTTTGTTGAGCTGGTTGGTCTGGAGGCCTGGAGGCTTTGGCTTTTCTCAGCGAACAGATGGCCGATACCTCCTTACCGAGAGTTGACTCTGTGAAAACTGTTTCATAGTTAGTTTACTGATTGTTCAGTTAGTTATCTTTGATTCTGCATTGTGTTTAAAGGTTGGGGCATGTATTTCGGGTACTCTCTTGGTGGGCTGATGCTTAGCTTTGTCGTACCTGATTCACCTTTTCCCTTTTCCCTCCTCTTTTTCCTTTCTTCTTTTCTGTTTCAGGGCCAAGAAGGTACCAAATGTGTGGGGCTCTCTGGCGGGCAAGGAGCGGGAACCTGTTAGCATTTTGTGGTCGGGCCCGGGGGAGGGATCTTCTCACTTTGAATCTCCTTCTCTCCCTTTTGAATCTCCTAAGGTCTCCTCAAGTACTGTTTTCGTATCTCCTACTCTTTTGGATTTGGGGTCTCTTGTCTCATAGTCTCTGCTGCATAGGGGATCTCCTTTCCCAACCCCTTTCCAATTGAATAACCGCCTGATTTGATTCTCTCTGGTCTTTATTCTCCGATATTCCTGTTTTCCCTGAGTATACTACTGTCTTCCCATACGCCCTTGGGCCGTTTATACATATAGTCAGCAGGCTATACTCAGTACGCTATGCTAGGAGGGGTGGTGAGTGGGCATCAGGGTGAGCTAATTCGGGTGCGGTGTGTACCTCTCTGTCCCCAAGAGTTCACAACTTCGGTTTACCTCTGAGACAGTGGGGACTGGGAGTGCCTGTGCGATCTGCCCTGCTCTCTCGGGCTCTGGGCTGTTGCCCTGATCACTAAGCCGCTCCTCTACTCTTAGAGCTTAGTTCAAGTGGTCTAGCTCTGTTTCTGTGACAATGGGATAGGCAGGTGTGATATTGTCAGTAAGAATATTGGTATGTATGAATTCACCCTAATTATTTGTGAGCTCTGTTTTTCACATTGGACAGCAATCTGATTTGCAGACATACTTTATAACATTTCCCCTTCAGAGTGGTATCTTAATTATATACAATATAAATGTAACTATCATAGACCCTTAATATGTAGAACCTGACTTGATATAACTGCTCCCAACCACCAAACGGGTACAATTGTTAATCAACTGGAGAGTAGAAGGGCCATTGGGCCCACTGGGTGGTCATGGCAAGTTTGAGAAGGGGATGGTCACAGTAGGGGGTTCCGTTTTGGTCCTCTGGGGTGAGGTGTCCGACTTCACCTCAGAGGATCTATTTGCTTCTCACTCCTTTATATATAGTGGGAAAGAGGTCACGGATTGGGAGGCATTTGGAGCGGAACCCTGCTAGGACCTGTAGGGTTGGTTGGACGGGGAGGGGTTAGACTCCCCCCCCCCCCCCATAGCTTTCTTGTTAATCTTTCGGGTCCTTCCTTAAGTCACGCTCGGTGAGTGGGGGGAGGAAGGGGGAGGTCTGCTGCGGGGGAGAGTAGGGGGGCTGCATGCTCAGGAAGACATGGTGGGGCCTGGGTGGGCTGGTTGTGAGTTGATAGATGGAGGGAATGGGGGGGGCGGAAGGGAGGGCAGGGGAGGGGGTAAGGGATGGGAGGGTGGGAAGGTCTATTAGTTTAGGGGTGGAAGGGGAGGGGAGGGCACAAGCTAGTAGTTGTACAGGAAGGGATGACTGTGTGGTTGACTGTATGAGTGGGATTGATCCGTGTGAGCTGGGTGTTTGTTACTGTTGGTGTGTCTGGGCTTGGAGGCTATGGAGGGGGGCCCTTGGCTGGGGGGGCTGCCGCTCTAGTGTGTGTTGGTATCTTAGTTCCTGGTGGCTTGGTTTCACCTTCTGCGGTGGATAAGCATTTGCGAATAGTCTCTTGGAATGTCTGCGGGCTAGGCTCCCCGGTGAAGCGATATAAAATCCTGCAACATTTAAAACGCCAGCGGGCGGATGTGATAATGTTGCAGGAGACTCATCAGTCGGAGGCGGAACATATGAAGTTGGGTACTGGTCGTATTGCACATGTGTATGGAGCCCCTGCAGTGGGGAAAAAGCGTGGAGTGGTCATCCTAGTGGCTAAATTGGTCAGTTGGGTTGAGGACAAGGTGGTCTCGGATGTTGAGGGTCGGTACGTTGGTGTATGGGGGAAACTCGCTGGGAGGAAAGTGATGTTGTGCTCGGTCTATGGGCCGAATGTTTACGAGGCCCGTTTTTTCCAGCATATATCTCAACTGCTAGCCGATGCTAGTGGGTATCAAGTTATCCTCGGCGGTGATTTCAATGAAGTCATGGACGTCGGCCTTGACAGAACAGGGCCCACGGGTCGTGGCAGCCGACGGGCGAGACAGCGTTTGTGGGGGTTAAGGGAAGCCTATGGATTACTGGACATTTGGACTGGAGACCGGGATTACACGCATTTGTCTCGAGCACACGGGACTTGGTCTCGCATAGACTACTTTTTAGTTACGGAATCGGTGTTCAGCTGGGTCTCGAGGGCGGACATTGGGTCCCTTGTTATATCTGATCATGCGTTGGTACTCTTGGAATTGCGAGGGAGAGGCTCGCCTGGGGGCACCATGTGGCGCTACCCCTTGGAATTATGCGGTGATGCTTCTTTCGAAGCGTTTGTGCGGATGAGATGGAAGGAATATGAGATCCTGAATGAGACGCCGGAGATTTCTCCGGCCCTTTTCTGGGAGGCCGGGAAGGCTGTGCTTCGCGGCGACATTATTAGCTATCAGTGTCAGTGGCGTAAGAGGTTGAACCATCAAATACTTCAGCTCGAACGGGATTTAGTTAAAGTGCGCCGGCTGGTGGCTGGTACTAAGACGGTGGCGAATCAGCATAGGCTCCGTGCGGTGCAAGCTGAGCTGGAGATGCTGCTTCATAGGAGGGCTCAGAAATTGTTGCTGTATTATAGATATAGGCTCTATCGGTTCGGGAATAAAGCTGGCAAGTTGATGTCCTCGCTGTTGAGACCGCCTGGGGGGTCCCGGTTGATAGGGGCCATTCGGCAGGCAGATGGAGCCATTACCAGGGATTCGGCGACGATAGAAAAGGTCTTTGCGGATTTCTTTAAGGGCCTTTATGCCAGTGATGGTGATAAAGCACAGGCGGGGCGCCACATTCTGGACCGTTGCCGGCTACCACGGCTTGCGGCAGAGCACCTAGAGTCTCTCAATCAACCTCTTACCGGACAGGAGGTTCAAAACGCCATAAGGAAACTGAAGAATGGGAAGGCTCCCGGGGTGGATGGGTACCGCAGCGAGTTTTATAAAGCCCTGGGGGATGTGGTGGTGTCCCCCTTGGTGGGGTATTTTGAGGATCTTGTAAAGCGAGGCGGTTTCCCGTTTGAAGCGAACAAGGCTCTGATTACTATTTTGCCCAAGCCCGGGAGGGACCCACTGCTGCCGAGCTCCTACCGCCCCATATCTTTGCTTAATGTCGATGTCAAACTTCTTGCAAAAATCATGGCGGACCGGCTAGCCAATTATCTCCCAATGTTGATCCATAGGGATCAAGTGGGGTTTGTGCGTGGTCGGCAAGTGGCGTATAGTCTGCAGCGGATTTTGCTATCGCTTGGCGCAGGGAGGTTGACTGGAGACCCCACCCTGTTAATCAGTTTCGATGCCGAGAAGGCCTTTGATCGGGTCAACTGGGATTTCATGTACCAGGTTCTGGAGGCGATGGGGTTTGCCGGGTTTTTTGTCGATGTGATCCACTTGCTCTACGCGCACCCGAGAGGGGCAGTTCTGGTAAATGGGACTATGTCGGCAGATTTCGACATCCAGAAGGGCACCCGGCAGGGATGCCCGTTATCGCCCCTTCTGTTTGTAATATCATTGGAGCCTCTTCTGTCACTCATTCGAGCTTCTTCCCAATTTCGGGGGATTGTGCTGGGGCGGGAGGAGTTTCGTCTTGCTGCTTTTGCAGATGACCTATTAGTACATCTGGGGGACCCTATGGTAGGCCTGCCTCGTTTGTTGCAGCTTATTGCTGAGTACGGGAACCCCTCCGGACTTCGACTTAATCTCGACAAGTCGGAAGCGCTGTTCCTGGCCCCAGAAGGACATCCCGGGTGGCCGGGCCCCTTTCCTTTGCGGTGGGCGAATGGGTATTTCAAATATCTGGGGATTTATCTGCCAGCAAGGCTGGACGATCTTTATCATCTCAACGTAGCCAAGATCTTGAAGGACATTTCGGCTAGTGTGGATAGATGGCGGGACTTACCGTTGTCATTGGGAGGCAGAGTAGCTCTCAGCAAGATGGCGCTCTTTCCTAAAATATTGTATCCGCTCCAGATTCTCCCGCTGTTTTTAAGGCGCGCAGATCTTAGGCAACTGGAGCGCTTGTTTAATCGATTCCTTTGGCGAGGGAAACGACCCAGGGTACGCTTGGGGATACTGCAGCAACCTTGGAGCCTGGGAGGTATGGGATTTCCGGACATCAAGCGATACAATGTGGCGTGCCTATTGCGGTATGTTCGGGATTGGCTGTGGGATTTGACTGACTATACTCCGACGGCGATGTGGGAGGCCCTTCTAGCACCTCTCTCCGTTTGCGGTATTTGCTGCATGCTAAGATGGTTCAAGCTGTACCTGAGGGAATTCGACAATTTCTTTTTCTCCCCATTCGGCAGGCGTGGCGAGTCTTTTGTGCGGGACGTCGAATTTCCGCATCTTGTACGCCATACCTCCCTATCAGAGGGAATGCGGATTTTCTACCGGGTCTGGGGCGATCATACTTTCAGCGATGGGAGCCTCTCGGGGTGGTGAATCTGGAGCATGTGATGACCACGGAGGGGGTGCTACTGTCACTTTCCGAGCTGCGTTGTCAGTATCACTTAGGGGATCGGGAGAACTTTCAGTATGCCCAGCTACGGAGTTATTTCTCTTCGCTACCTGTGGGCGCGTTGCGGGGAGAGGTCTGTACGGAGATTGAGTTGGCTCTGCTGGGGGGAGATATGGGCGTTCGGGTGGCTGGGCTTCACAAAATGCTATGGGAGCAGGTCTCACCTTTGGGGATTGCGCCTTTGGCAAAAGTGTGGTCGGAGGAGCTGGGGGAGGAGATCGGAGTCGAGCAATTTCTGGATGGGATGGCAGCAATCCCGACAATGAATGTACATGTCATTCATCGTGACACCCAGTTTCGGATCATGCGTCGTTTGTACTTTGCCCCGGTGAGGGCGTGGAGGGCGGGGGTTAGTCTGAGCCACTGTTGTCCTCGATGCGGCATAGCTCGGGCAACGTTGGGACATATGTTTTGGAGCTGCCCCCAGGCTCAGGCTTTTTGGGACCGGGTGTTCGGTCACCTTCGGCGCTGCTTTTTGCAATTGGAGCCGCTTAGGGCACAGAATGTGGTGTTGGATGTCTGGGAGGATGAATGGAAGGAAATGCTGGGGGCCATGGGACTGCGCTGGTTACGATTGGTGCTGATGACTGCGCGTATGACAGTGTTACAACAGTGGCTGGATGAGCGGGGGCCCAGCTATGGGCTTTGGAGACTTTGCCTGCATAAAGTCCTGCTTATGGACCGGTTGCATGCTGCTGGGGTGGAAAGGCGCTGGACGGCCTTTTTACAGATGTGGGGACCTCATGTACGACTGCTACCGGCGGGAGTGCGTCGACGCCTTGGGGGGGAGCCTTGACTCCTTCTCGGGCTATAGAATTTTACTGAAGGAGAAGTGGATTTGTCTTGGTCGGTATGCTCACACTCGGCAGCGTGGTCGGCCTTCTCTGGTTGTCCATCCTGTGTTTGATGTTTGTAGGAAGGGGGGGTGAGGGGGAGGGGGGGAGGAAGGGAGATAGGATAGTAGCCCTGGTCGAGTTCCCCGGCTCCGTAACTAGTGATAGATGGGGTGGCCTTGGGAGAAGAACTAACCTCGGGTCTGCCGGAGCTTGTTTAAGTGGACGGACTGGATCGGGGAGCGAATGGAGTGAGTGGGCTTATTCATGGCCATTATCGGGGGGGAGGGAGGAGGGGGTGGGGAGGGGGGAGGAGTTAAGGGGGGGGCAGATTTCCGGTTGGGCGGCAGATTGGTTGGGTTAGATTCGTTACTGTCTACAAGGGGGTAAGGGGCGAGCCCGTTATACTGTCCCATATGCTACTTCACCTTGATATGTTTTCATAGGATTGCTGTCCTCCAGATTTATTTATATAAGGTGCACCGCTGGTCTCAGCAACGCTTTTACCATCCTTTAGTGTCTACTGTGTTTAATATGACTGCTGCTGCTCCACTCCTTCAATATGTTTTCAATATGTTTGCAGTGTTTCGTTCAATCTGTTTGCGGTGTTTCTACCTGTATACTGCTACTATGCTGATATAAGTTAAAATTAATAAAAAAGATTTACCCATAAAATCCCTTTAATATCAGAGGATCCCCTAATCCGCGCAGCCAATGGCTCAATGACCAAGGCAAAAAGCAGGGGGGATAAGGGGCATCCCTGCCTAGTGCCCCTCCCCAACGCAAACGCCCCCGAATAACTACCATTTACCCGCACCCTGGCCTGAGGTGCCACATACATCGCCTGAACCCAATGAACAAAGTTTGGGCCCACCCCCACTTTCTCCAATACACTAAGCATAAAGGGCCATTCCACCCTATCAAAAGCTTTTTCCGCGTCCACCGTTAGGAAAACAGCCCACTGCCCCGTCCGCTGGACCTCCGAGGTAAGGTTACAGATCTTGCGAATATTATCCCCTCCCTGCCGCCCGGTTATAAACCCGGTTTGGTCCGGATGTATTAAAACAGGCATCACTGTAGCCAACCTATTGGCCAAGACCTTTGCGAAAAGTTTGGCATCCATGTTCAACAAGGAAATGGGCCGGTAAGACCCACAAACCATCGGGTCCTTCCCGGGCTTAGGGATAAGGGTGATCCCAGCTTCCCGCATCGACCGTGGAGTCGCCCCACCAGATAACACCCCATTAAAGACGGTCACCATCAAAGGCCCTAGCAGGGAACGGAACACCTGATAAAAGCGACCCGACAATCCGTCTAAACCAGGAGCCTTACCCCGTTTCAACGTCCTAATCGCCGAAGCTACTTCTGTCTCCGTTATGGGCCGATCAAGCCACTCCATCTCCTCTTTTGACAAAGAAGGTAGGGCACAGTCCTTCAGGTACTCGATACACAAAGCTTTCCCCCCCCTCACCTCACTAGTGTACAAGGCTTTATAATAGTCCGCGAAGGTCGCCCTAATTTCATTGTTCCCGTGGACCAGCCTCCCCCCTGTACCCCGGATACCGCCAATATTCTTCTGCATCACTCTACTACGCAGCCGCTGGGCCAATCTCCTCCCCATCTTGTTCCCCCCCTCAAGCCACCCTTGTTTTAATACCCGTAACTCATACGCTAAGGTGCTCGCACGCAATTGTTCCAGTTGCCCCCACAATTCATTCAGTTTCTCGGCAGCCCCCCCACCCGTTCCCCCCCTCCCGTGTACCCTCCCCTCCAGACGCTTAATATTGGTCAACAGCTGGATCTCCCGTTCCCCCTTACTTCGACGCTCTCGGACAGCTTCCTGAACTAAATGCCCCCTCACCACCGCCTTGAGCCCATCCCATACCATCCCTAACTCCACCGCGCCATTCATATTGAACTCTTGGTATTCCTTTACCACCTTCGCAAGACGCTCAATCACCCCTGGTTCATCCAACAGGGCTTCATTGAGCCACCAAAATTTTACCCCCTCATCCACATAGCCCAGACTAAACCGTACCCACACAGGCGCATGATCCGTCCAGGTGATGGAGCCATGATCTGCCTCAACCACCCTATTCAGCCATCCGCCCCCCGCCCACACCATATCAATCCTACTATAGGTACCATGTGGCGCTGAGTAAAAAGTATATTGTTTGCACCCAGGGTGTTGACTCCGCCAGACATCTTCCACCCCTAACCGTTCCTTCAAATGCATCAATTTCACCCGATCCACCCGCCTCCCCAGCCCACTACCCCCCCCATTATCCACCCTCGGGTTCACCGTCATATTGAAGTCCCCCCCAATAATGATAGGGGCATCACTTAAATTCTCCAGCTCCCCCTGCATACGGACAAAAAATTCCCCCTGCTTGTCATTAGGGCCATAAAGACTCACAATCAAGACCTGCTCCCTCCCAATTTGAATTTTAAGCCCCACTGCCCGCCCCCTCCGATCCCGGTATTCCCCCACCACCTTGTCCACCCAATCCTCCCCCACCAAAATACCTACCCCCCCCCCTTCCGAGCCTCAGCCCTCTGCCCGGCCAACAATACGCGAGGGTAGCGCTTCGTCTGCAACATCCTTTCCTGGCCCACTTTCAGATGGGTTTCTTGTAAACAAATGAAATCCGCTCTCAACCTACCCCCCTCGCGTTCCACCATTCGCCTCTTCCTCCAAGTACCCAACCCACGCACATTCTTCGTGGCTACGGTCAGGTACTGCTGTCCCACCCTTTTCCCCTCACCGTTTTCCTCACGCCCCCTCCAGCCCCCTCCCCCTCCCCGTCCCTTCCCCCCCCCACTCCCCCCCTCCCCTTCCAAAGCCCCCTCCACCCTCTGGAAGTCTCCTACGGAGTAGTGCCCATCAACCAGAGGCAGCCTCCTACCCCGCGTCCTCTATCCCCCACCCAACCTCTTCCCCCATCCAACCCCGCTCTTATCACACTCCCCTCCCCACCCAAACCACACACCCACACACACACACTCACACCCACTCACCCCTACCCACCCCTCCCCCTCCCCCCCGCTGCTCCCACAAACACCCCACCCAACCCACCGCAAGTTCCCCCCTGCTGTGGGAAACAGTAACCTTCCTACGGAGCATATTTATACATCCAATAGCATGCAAATCAAGTACAATATAATCATGAACGAGCATAAAGCGGCACAGAAAGGAGCCGCGCCAAAACCAAAAACTTTAAGGTCCCCAAACCCCTCAGGTGCACCCCTCCAGAGCAGTGCTATCGGATTGCTCCTCAGCTACCACCACCGGACTCCCTCGCCGCTTCTCGCCGCTCCTCCGATGTGCTTGCATCTCTGCGCCTCCACCACCTCCCGTCAGGTCCTTCGAGAGTCCGCTCCCCAGCCCCGCCACTTTTACCGCTGCCATAGCCTCCGATACCGTTTGGGCCCTCCAGTTCTTAAGCCCTACGGTGAAGAGGATGCCAAAGGGGTATAGCCAGCGGTAGCGGACATTCTCTCTCCTCAGGATAGACGTGACCGGCTGCATTTCGCGTCTCCGCTGCAAAGTTCCGGCAGCCAAGTCCGGGAAAATCTGTAGTATGTAGCCTTGCCAGACAAAGTCCCTGCGGTTACGCATCAATGTAAGGATCCGTTCCTTTAGTTTAAAGTCTGCCATGCACAGCACTATATCTCGCAGCCGGTTGGGCCTACTAGGACCCAAAGCCCGATGGGTCCGGACCAATTGCAGCCCCCCCTGTGCCAGCTCAGTCCCGGATTCAGATAACACAGTCTTAAGAATCGCGCACGCTACCTTTTCGCTGTCCACGAACTCTTTCTCTTCGGGCACCCCCCCGTATACGTAAATTGTTCCTTCTGGACCTATTTTCAAGGTCTTCCAGTTTTAACAAAATCATGTCCTTCCAAGCCTCCGTTTCTTTAAGCGAGCTTTCCATCGCGCTCTGCCGGGTATCCAACCGGCCCAACTGCTGCTCCTGCTCCTCCACGCGATGTCCCAGCTCTCCCATCTCCTCGCGTAGGGCGGCGCACATGTCTCCCACCTCCGTCCGCACTGCCTGCATTTCGGTCTTGAGCTCGCCAAACCAGCCCTGCAATTCCTCCCTCGACACATTGTGCATGACCGTCTCCGCCAGTGCTGGGGCCTCATTCCGCTGCCCCTTCCGATCTAGCGCATCTCCATTTCCCGCGCTTTGCCCCGCCATCTTCTTCTCAGCCGCCGTGGACTTCGCGCTCCCGTAGGCGAACTCTTTTAAGTCCGCTGTTTTCTTCCTCGTCGCCATAGGGATCGGGAGTCGTTCCCCCTCCACCCGCTGTGGGTACGTAGGTAAATTCAAGCTCGGACAGGGGAAAATTTTTACAAAACTTCAGCTGCCCTCCGGAGCTCTCAGACTAGGCTGCCATTCCAGTTGATGACGTCACTTCCTCCCAATGTGAATTATTAAATATATAACCTTTTATACACTGAATAAAAAATTTTCAGCAGCAAGCAAGATTGCTTACTTGTAAGAAGAAATTAGACCTTACCTGCTAATTGTCTTTCCTGGAGTTCTCTCCGGGCCAGTCCAGGCACTATAGGGGTTGTCAACCTTCTCCAGCAGCCGAGGACTGAAAACTGAAGTTTTGCTGAAACAGTGACTGGCTCCCCCTACTGGTCCTTCCTCAGTCTAACACTTACTAAGCAGTAAACTCAAAAACAAAAGGCAAAAGCTAAACAAACTGGAACTAACAAACAGAATGAAGAGACCGAGCCCACCTAACAGCTTGCACTTACTCTAGCTGCCGCATGTTTGTCTTTTTTTTTTTTTTTTTAACACTAGCTTCCCCTCTTGGAAGCGATTCTCCGCCCTAACGCAAGGAAGCCCCATAGATCATACAGACCCAGCTCCTAGAGTGGAGAATCCAACAGAACTCATCCCGCATCTGTCGCTCAGACAGTCAAGAGGCCTGAAACCTGGTCAAGAATAGAAATCTCTAAACGTCCCAAAAAACTCGGAAACACTGATAATAGGTGCATGTCATGGGTGGGTCCTGGACTGGCCGGAGAAAACTCCAAGAAAGACAATTAGCTGGTAAGGTCTAATTTCTTCTTCCTCATCGTCTCTCCGGGCCAGTCCAGGCACTATAGGGGCAGTACCAAAGCAGTACTCAACCCTGGGAGGGACCCGCTAGTCCTGCAATAATGGCCGACGCTCCCACCTTTGCGTCTTCCCTAGCCTGAACATCCAATCTATAGTGCTTTGCAAAAGTGTGCAGAGAAGACCAGGTAGCCGCTCTACATATATCAACAGGCGGAATCAATGCAAACTCGGCCCAGGACGCTGCCTGGCTACGAGTGGAGTGAGCACGCAAACCCTGCGGTGGCAATTTCCCGCTCCCGGATACGTCACTGCTACGGCGTGCTTAAACCATCTCGCAATGGAAGCCTTGGATGCCGCTTCTCCCTTCCAGGGACCCCCAAACAGTATAAATAGCCTGTCTGTTTTACGAAAGGACTTTGTCCGTCGCAGGTATCTTTTAAGCACCACAGCTAAATCCAAATTTCGGAGATCATCATCGATGGGTTTACCCTCCAAATCGTTAAACGTCAGAAGTGAAATAGTTTGATTGACATGAAAACTTGACACTACCTTCAGGAGAAAGAGTAGTTACTCACCTGTAACAGGTGTTCTCCAGGAGCAGCAGGAATCAGTCCTCACTTATGGGTGTCATCGACGCCGATGAAGCCCCAGCGGAGCATTTCCCCAGCTTTCCATGAAAGCCTTTGGGAATGCTGGCACGCATGCGCGGTTCCCTTCCCGCCTAAAGGTGCCATCTTACCTCAGTTAAATGACATAACTAAGAACAGCACACAAAAATGTAAAAATTAAACTATGTACAACTGCAACTCCAAGGGGAGGAGGGAGGGTAGTGAGGACAGATTCCTGCTGCTCCTGAAGAACACCTGTTACAGGTGAGTAACTATTCTTTCTCCAGGACCAAGCAGGAAGTCAGTCCTCACTTATGGGTGACTCCCCAGCTCTGGGCTACCAGGAACCCAGGCTGAACAAGAGAATTCCCTCTAGTCTCAGCAACACAGAAAAGGCTTTTCAAGGACAGACCCTCCACAGGTAGCCCAACCAGAGGGCAGGAGGGCAGGAGCTGCCTAGACCTCAAAGAGATTCCGGAGTACTGCTTGGCCAAAAGCACTGTCCCTACGGGACTCCCTCTCCAGACAGTAGTGGGCTGCAAATGTCTGGCTTGAAGACCAAGTAGCAGCCCTGCAGATGTCTTGCAATGGAACAGAGTGGAGGTGAGCCACTGATGCAGCCATTGCCCTCACACGGTGGGCCGTGACCCTACCCTGCAAAGGAAGGACAATCACCTTGTAAGCCCAGGTGATACAGTCAGCCACCCAGATGGACAAGGTACGCTTGGACACAGGCCTTCCCAAGTTATTGGGGTCAAAAGAAAGGAAGAGCTGAGAAGCTCTCCTGTGACCTTGCGAACGTTCAAGGTAGAAGGATAAGGCCCTCCTACAGTCCAAGGTATGGAGAACTGTTTCAGCCTGACTTGTATGAGGCCTAGGGAAGAAAGTAGGAAGAACCACCTCCTGGTTGAGGTGGAAAGAGGAGACAACCTTAGGAAGGAACTTAGGGTAAGTCCTGAGGACTACCCTGTTTTTATAGAACCTGGTCTAAGGCCTATCACAGACCAAGGCCTGAAGCTCACTCACTCTCCTAGCCGAAGTAAGGGCTATCAGAAAGAGAGTCTTCCAGGAAAGGAAGCGTAGAGGGCAAGTAGCCATAGGCTCAAAGGGTGGGCGAGTCAGCTGCTGCAAGACCACATTCAGCTCCCACTCAGGAGCAGGAGGACGTATGGAAGGTTTGAGCAGAAGCAAGCCTGTGAGAAACCTGGACACCAAAGGGTGCACAGCAGGGCCGGATTTACCTTGAGTGAGGCCCTACGCCAACAAAAATTGTGGGCCCCCAGCAGGGGCGGCCCAAGGGGGGTGTGGGGCCTCATTTGCATAAGGGGGCCTCATTTGCATAAATATTTGCATAATGTTACCATATACTAACTTTTAGTAAACGTGCCTCTTAATGAGTGTATGGATAAAGAAAGACTAAAAGATTTCTACATTACTATAATCCAGTGCCAACTGCCAGACACTATAGGAACTACTACAAACACTGCCCATTTAGAACCCATAAGTACTAAAAATACACCCCCAAAAAATCAATCCCAACTATCCAATTCTTTACTTTGATTTCAAACCCAGCCCATATGTAGTGGAACTATGACTCCTTCTCACTTCCCAAAATGCCATAAACACAGTTATGTGAAGTATAGCCTATAGCACAGTACCCATTTTTTGTCGGATCACTCACCATGAACAGGAACTTTCCTGCTCTCGAAGTGAGTCCTCCTTTTTAATCAATTTAGAAATGACCCGAAGGCCATAAAAAATAGGCCATAATAGTGCTGCCGGTTCTGTTTTTTATGGCCTTCGGGTCATTTCTAAATTGATTAAAAAGGAGGACTCACTTCGAGAGCAGGAAAGTTCCTGTTCATGGTGAGTGATCCGACAAAAAAATGGGTACTGTGCTATAGGCTATACTTCACATAACTGTGTTTATGGCATTTTGGGAAGTGAGAAGGAGTCATAGTTCCACTATATATGGGCATTTAGAACCCATAGCAAACCCGCCGTATCCTAACAGCACTACCAGGATGCACAAAGCACCATACTCTACCAATCAAAAGGCAACACTGCAAATATTAAACCAATACATTTCAGAGAACAACAATACATGACCTACTGGGGAAAGAGAACAAGTGGCAATGTCAAATAGGAATTATATAAACAGAACACCTCAGCTCAGTTACACATGCAGAACATAGACCATCAACAAACAAGTAATCACAATTTAGAAACAGGAAGACAATAATTAAACTGGGAATCCCAAAAGCCAAACTTGGAATGTACAACACTGTAGAAATAAAACTATACATTAATTTGCTCTTGCACTAAACAAAGCGCAGACGTTAATGATGCACATTTACCAGAGCTGACATATTCCAATTAATAAATTCAAAATAAAGAGATATTTTTCTACCTTTTGTGCATTTTTTTCAGCTGCAATTGCTCCAGCCACTTTCTTCTGGTTTCTTCGTCTCTTCTGCGAACTCTCCATCGTCTGCTGTCCATTTGTCCTTTCTTCTCTCTTCTAGTTTTTTTCCATTCTCTCTCTACATCTGCTTTAACATACTAATCTATCTCCTTTTGCTCTTTCCTCATTCCTATTTCATCCACTCAAATTTTACCCCTCCATCCTCAATCCCCACTTACTTTGTTTGAGGAACTTTTTGAAACAGAAAGAAAATAAGAGGCATCTTATAGCCCTCCTGAAATACATTAGATCAGCCAATTTTTTTTTGCTTGAAAGGAGGAAATCTCATCCTTTTTTAACATAAAGGGAAGGAAACCAGCCAATTCTGCACAAACACCAGATCTTGCAGCCCTTGCCATAGCCGCAGAATCACAGGAATCCTGGAGCTGTGCCTATAGATCTCTACATAGAAACTACACTTTGCTTCATCTCCATGACAGAAATGTATTTCCTCCTGTCTTGTGGTAAATACAAAGATCTAAATGAAATATGGTTTCCAAAAGCTGGTGGAAATTAGAAGATACCTCACAGAGGAATGAGCAGGAAAAACTATATAATCCTTGACAAAACCGGAGAAACAGCAGCAGCTGTAGAAACAGCAACATACATTGTCTCCTGCTACCAGACCAGAGATGTAATGTGACCAGAGACAACACTGAATAGCACCAGAACCCTGGGCTTGGCCTTGTTATTCCTCTTCTCTACCTTGTAATTCTTTCCTTTCCGCTTTATGGATTCCTTTAAAAACACATGTACACAATGTCATGCCAATAGTGTTTCTTGAATCTGAACGTGCGTGTGTGTATGTATATGAGAGGCACAGACAGTGTGAGAGAGAGACAGAATTTCTGCATCTAGTGAGAGCCAGCTTTCAGAACTAGGAAACCTCATAATTGTACATTACCTTTACAACTATATAATTATAATGGGATGCCAGCAATATTTAGATCTTTTCACTAGTAAACTAGGACTTGACTGGATTGTCCCGCGGGGCTCCCTCTGCCCGGCTGAATCCCCTCCCTGCCGGCTTTGAGAGGCGCGAAGGGAGAGTGTCTCCCTCGCGCCTCTGTTAAGCCCGCAGGGGCTGATGGAAAATTTCCCATCAGCCCCTGCGGGCTTAACAGAGGCGCGAGGGAGACACTCTCCCTTCGCGCCTCTCAAAGCCGGCAGGGAGGGAGGCAGGGAGGGGATTCAGCCGGGCAGAGGGAGCCCCGCGGGACAATTGATGCTGCCGCGGCAGCAGAGGGGGCCCCGCGGGAACAGTCTATGCTGCCGCGGCGGCAGCCAGTGTTTTTTTTTAAAATTTAATTTTAAGATTTTGTGGGCCCTTGTCAGCTGTGGGCCCTACGCCACGGCGTAGGTGGCGTATAGGTAAATCCGGCCCTGGTGCACAGACAAGGAATGGCCCTCAACTAGTGAGTGGTGAGCTGCTAAAGCAGAGAGGTGGACCCGAACAGAGTTGGACTTGAGACCTTGATTGGACAAGTGCAGCAGGTACTGAAGCACTACTGGCACAGTACAGGAGAAAGGATCCTCAGCACGTAGCTGACACCACACAGAAAACCTCTTCCACTTGAGAGCATAGGTTTTCCTAGTGGATTGTTTTCTGGAGGCTAGAATAACCTCCTCAACCTCGGGAGGCAGGCCCCAGGGAGCCAACACTACCCTTGCAGCCTCCATGCCATCAGATGGGAGAGCTTTGAGATTGGGATGCAGCAGGGAGCCCTTATCCTGAGAGAGAAGGTCGTGCTGCAACCCCAGAGGTAGAGGGAGATCTACTGCCAGTTGAAGCATGAGGGGGAACCAAGGCTGCCTCGGCCACCTGGGAGCTACTAGGAGGACTGAGGCTCTGTCTTGGAGAATCTTGAACAGTGTTCGGGCCACCAGAGGGGTGGTAGGAAACGCATAGAGTAGGCCCTGAGTCCAGGGAATCAAAATAGCATTTGCTGCCACCCTCAGAGGATGCAGTTGCCTGGAGCAGAACCTTGGCAGCTGGTTGTTCAGTGGACTGGCAAACAGGTCTATGGAGGGAAGTCCCCATCTCAAGAAAATCTTTTGAACCACTAAAGGATGGAAATTTTGTTTATTGACACATGCAACAGAAAAACAAACAAAAAGCAAAAACAATCACCCCAACCAAGTCCCACACCCCCCCAAACCCCCCCCCCCCGACATAGCACAAAACAAGTATCACAAACCCCCCCGTGACCCACCTCCCCAGACCCACCAACAACCCACACGTGCCCCTTCTCCCAACAACAAACCCCAAAAAGTCCCTGACAATGTCCATGTCCCCTCCCCCCCCTCAGTCCAATGTCCATGCCCGACCCAACCTCCCCCTGCAAGAACACCCCAGCGCAGTCCACACATTGTCCGTCTTGCAATCCCTGAACCCCTGCCCCGCACAACACTCCCCACCAGTCCAAATGTTCATTCTGTCTGACTCTCAGACTCCCTCCCCCCAACCATCCAGAGACAGAGCCCCCTATCCCCATCCCTCCCCCTTCAGCATGAGCAGCAGCTTCCCCCTCCCTCCAACCCGATCCCTGCCTCCTCCCCATCCATCCCATAGAAACAAACACCTCAAAAGCAAACCTCCCCACCCCCCCCCAAACAAAAACATAAGGGCCCCTTGAGCCCATCCCCAACAAAATCCCACCAAAACAAATCATAACTAATCATACAAATCAAAAGCTAAATACAAAAGAGAAACATAACCCCTGTGCTGCCCTGCAATCCAGACAGCGGAGCGGGATGCCCAGGACACAAAAAGAACAAACAAACACCAACAACAACAATTGGGACGGCCACCCCTCTAAGGAGAAAGGGAGAGCGGACAAGTGGTCAAACCCCTCAAGCAGCACCAACCCACCCACCCCCCCCCCCCTCCCGGGAGAAAAACAACCCCAAAATCATACCGAGAAGTAAAACCCCAGGGAAAGGAACCCAACCCCTCCTGTCACACCCCTCCTCCCAGGGAAACAAAACAAACCTCAAAGTCCTACAGGGACGAGAACCCCAGGGAACCCCTCCCCCTCACGGGGGGCGAAGGGTGAGGTGACGCCACAGACGCTCCCAACGATGAGCCTCCACCACCCGCCTTTCGCGTTGCGCCATGCTGGACACTTCCTCCAGAATGTCCCGCACCACCTCGTCGAGGGGCAGGACCAACCCCCGGGTCGAGACATGACAGCGCGCTTGCCACAGGTGGTAGCGCACTACGGCCGTGACGAGGTAGAGGGTCCCGGAGTCCTGCCTTAGAGGAAAGGACCAGGCCCCGTACACCCACTCCGCATACGTGAGGAGGGAAAGGTCGTGCAGGTGAAGAGCAGCGGACACCAACCGGCAGGCCTCCACGTTGAAGGGGCACTGCCGGAGGAAATGGTCCATGGTCTCCGTCTGCCCTTCACACCCGGCCCTCGGACAGACCCGCTCGGCCTGTGACCTGTACTTGAGGTTGTCCCTCACGTACAAACGCCCGTGGAAAGACAACCAGGCCACATCCCGAACCTTCTTCGGTAGCCGAGGGGAGTTCAACAGCCGAAGGCCCCGCTGCATCACATCCGCTGGACAGTCCCGCAGGGCCCACCGTGGTTGAAAGTGGGAGGCGAGTACCATCCGGTACAATCCTTTCCGCCCCAAGGACTGGGCGAGCGGGTCGGTCACCCCCCACCGCCGAATGAGCCCCACCATCGCAAATACGTACGATGGGGCCTGTTCCCCGCTCCGGCGCACACGTGGGACCGAGGACGCCCCCTCCCACTGCTCCCAGAAGCGGGAGAACCATTCCCGATAGGAGGCCACCCACCAGACCCACCCCCTTCCCGCATCCTACCCAAGTGGAACGCCATAGACAAGACTGACAGGAAGACAAGGGGGTGCAACATACCCAAACCACCCTCTGCCCGATCCAGGCAAACGATGTTGCGCTGGACGGGGTTCAGGCGGTTACCCCACAGGAAACAGAAAAAGACGGCACAGACAGACGCCTGACGGGACGACGGAAGGACGAAGACCGTGGCCATGTGCAGAAAGAGAGGAAGCAGAAACGTCCCGAGGAGTTTGATCTTCTCCTCGTACGTACACCTCCACCCCCTCCACCGCAGCACCCTACACCGTGCAGTCTCAAGACAACGGTCCCAATTGGACTCCGCACAGTCCTCCGACCCGAAGACGAGGCCCAAAACGCGGACCTCCCCCACGGGAGGAGGAAAGGGGGCGCAGGAAGGCGGGGAGGCCTCCGAGGGGCCCAACCACAGCGTCTGGCACTTGCTGTGGTTGACAACAGAGTGGGCTACCTCCGAGTACTCCTCCACGGCCTCCCGCAGGGCCTCTACCCCTTCAGTGCCGTCCACGTAAACTGAGATGTCGTCAGCGTAGGCAACGACGGACACCGGGGGCGCACCAGGTGCCTCCAGGCCCCGGAACCCACCTGAGGACAATCTCCGGAGGAAGGGGTCAAGGGAGAAGACATACAGCAAGGGGCTCAAAGGGCACCCCTGCCGCACCCCCGAGGCGACACCAAACGGCCGTCCGAGCCACCCGTTAATAAACGGGAAGCTCACCCCCCTCGGTACAGCGCCTGCACGACGAAGAGGAAACCTGCAGGGAGGCCGAAGTGCTGGAGCACCACACACAGGTACCGGTGACTGACTCGATCGAAGGCTTTGGACTGATCCAAGGAGACCAACCAGTGGTCCCGTTGGAGCGACCGGCCTCTCTCCACCACCTCCCGGACTGTGGCGACAGCGTCCAGAACCCCTCTCCCCCGAACGGAACAATACTGGGAAGGGGACAGCAAAATGCCCGACACCTCCACCAGTCGGTTGGCCAAACACTTGGCCAGGATCTTCCGGTCCGCGTTCAGAAGAGAGAGCGGCCGCCAAAAGTCCAAGGAGCTATCGTCCTTCCCCTTGGAGAGCAGCAGCAGGACAGACTCGCGAAATGACCGCGGGAGAAACCCCGTATCCATGATCTCCAGAAACAGGGAGGTCAGGAAGGGGGCCAGCTGGGCAATGAAAGTGCGATAGAACTCCACAGGGAGCCCATCGCGCCCAGGCACCTTCCCCAACGGCATGGCACGAATCGCCCTCTCTCCACCTCCACCTGCTGAATCGGAGCAGCAAGTGCATCAACCTGTGTCTGAACCACAGCCGAATACACCGGGGGAAGGCCCAAGTACTCTCGGATATGGGTGAGGTCCACGGGGCGATCCCCAAACAGGTCCGAGAAGTATTCCCCCAACATCCGCAAAAGGTCCTCCTGGGAGGTATGAATGGTACCGTCCTCGCCCCGCAGGGCCATGACCTCCCGACGCCGAACCCTCTCCTTGCAAGTCAGGAAAGCGTCTGGAGTGCCGACCCCACCAGCCGCCCCCTCAAAGCAGAGGGAGGCATGGCGATCATAAAGCAGGCCACGGAGCTGGACGCGTACCTCTTCCACCTCCTCCCGCGCTGCCCCTCGGGATACCAAACGATCCAGCGACCTCCGGAGAATAGTGTAAGTAAGGTAGCGGAATCGAGCCATGGAGGTACCCCGGGAACGGAAGAGTTGGCGGGCACGCATCTTCACCTCGTCCCACCAGGCGCCACGGGAAGGAAAAACACCCAGCAGGGTTTCCTGGTCTGCGAGAAAGGCCAAGAACTCCTGGACCACCTCTGATGTTGCCAACAACTGCACATTCAGTCTCCACAGGCCAGGACCCCTGCTGAGCTCCTCGTGGTTAGCCAGGAAGGACACGGAGAGGACGCAGTGGTCCGAAAAGTCAACCGCCTGCAACTGCGGAGGGTAACACTCTACCCGGGCACTCACATATATCCGATCAATACGACTCCTGCAGGTCCCATGGTAGTAGGTGAACCCCGGCGACCGTGGAAAGGCCCGGTGGAAAACATCCACCAGGTCAGCCGTCCGGGTCATCTCGGCCAAAAAGAGGCCCTCGTAACTGGGTGGGCAACGATCCCCCCCTCGGTCCTGCAAAAAGGTGGTGGTGTTGAAATCCCCGGCGAGGACCACCAAACGGGAGGTGTGTAAGTAGGGGCGGATGACCCCAAACAGGGTCTTCCGCGCCAACTTAGACTGGGGGCCGTAGACCACCACGAAACGAAACCGATGAGGCCCGCAGTAGCCGTCTAAGAGCAAACACCAGCCCTGCTCCAGTTCCCACACGTACTGCACCTGAAATCGGTTAGACGTGAACAAAACCGCCACTCCTGCGTAGGGCTGTGCCGTAAGCGACCAGTATGAAGGGCCCCACCTCCACTCCCGCTTTGCCCGATGAAGGCTAGCGAGCGAGGTGAGCCTGGTCTCCTGCAAGAAGATGACATCCAGCCCACTCGTGGAAAGAAAATCATAGGCCGTAGCCCGCGCCTGGTCTGAGAAAATGCTAGCCACGTTGATGGTGGCGCACGAGAATGCAGGAGTGCACGCCATGCCCAGTTCGTGTGCAGTGACCCTTTCCTCCTCTTCTCACCATACCCGGGATCCCCGGAATCCCTCTTGCAGGACAAGCCCGCGAGCTGGAGCAACTCCTCACGGTCCACGTCGACCACCTCGAGGATCTCCACCTCCTCCTGCTCGACCCTGTCACCCCACGAGGTACTGGTGTCCCTGAGACCACCAGGCAAAGCTGTCGCAGGGGCTAACCCAGTTCCCATGGGGCGAGGTGGCACGGACAGGTCAGGGGTCGGAGGAATGATCTCCTCCGTGGGGTCCACCACCGGTGCCTCCCCCCCTCCCTGGACAAAGATTGAGACAACGGACCAGTGCCCACCCCCGTGGGGGAGGCCGGGACGGCCGGGTCAGCAGGAGGCTCCTGCGAAGGCCCATCACCCAACTGCGGGGGCAAAGACCCGTCCTCCCTCACCCGTTGGGCGCCAGTATCCCCCTTGATTGGAGGACCCTGACCGCGGCGCGCCTTCGTTATTTTGGAAGGCCGCCGCTGAGGAAGAGGGGCCGCCCCCGCCGCTAACCGCTCCGAGCGCCGCACAGGAAGCCCTGCCTCCACAGGCAAGCCCTCATCCGCCTCAGCCGCATCAGCAGCCAAAAAGACAAAACGGTTGATGTCCAACACGGTCTCTGCATCCGGCAACGGGGATGTCTGCCGTTTCTTCCTTTTGGACTTGCCACCCTTGGAAGGGACCGTGGTCCATTCCTCAGGTGGCACCACCCGCAACCCGCTATCCTGTTGTGATACATTAACCTCCACCACATCAACCCTCTCCTCTTTCCTACCCGAATCCCCTCCCCCTGGTGGCTCCCACGGCTCGATGGACTCCTCCACCCTAGGGCCCTCGGACTCCTCCTGAGGGAGAGGGGCTTCCACGACCTCCTCCCGCACAGGAGTCCGAGGTGGAGTGACGGCATCCCCCCCCCCGGTCCATTGTGTGATGCGGAGGGGCAGCGGGCAAAGGGGTGGCCCAACTCCCTGCAAAGGTTACACTGAATAACCAAACACCCGGCCGAGGCGTGACCCCGTCCACCACAACGGGTGCAGACCTGCTCGGGACAGTTCATGCTCAAATGGCGGAATGAGCCACAGCGGTGACACTCGCGGGGTTGCCCGGGGTAATAGCACAAGATGCGATCCCGACCGAGGAAACCGGCCGAGGGCACATGCTGCACCACGTTTCCCACCTCACGCAAACGAATCCTACCCTTCCACGACCCGTCCCACACCCCTAGGGGCCCAGCGCCCTTAACCAGGGGTGCGAGGAGCACCGCATGGCGCGACAACCAAAACTGGATGTCCTGCCCTGGGAGCGACTCATTCCGGGATAGGATGGTCACAGGTACTGTCCCTTGGCGAGAGATAGGCACAACACGAAAGTCAGCCCACCCTCCCTGCCCCCTCTGCTGCTGGTATCGGTCCCAAAAAATCTCCAGCCCCCGTCTCAGCATGAAACTAACATCATATTCAATGGTGTTGTTCATGTGGATGAAGGCATAGAGATCTCCCGGGAGAAACCCCAGCCCAAGGACCATCCTCAAGACCTGTTCCCTGGCTGGAGGGGGCCCCTCCCCAGCCCACCGGATCTGCGCCACGTTGCGCCGTCTGACCTCACCCCCTACCCCTCGGAAACCTCCCCCACCTCCTCCCCCTCCTACGGGACCATTCCCCTGGGAACCCCCCCCTCCCCCCAGCCCCACCCGATGTCCCCGGAGTGGTGCCCGACCCCCTCAGAGCCTCCGCAAAGGTACGGGGGGGGAGCCGACCCCCCAGCTCCCATCCCCTGCCCTCCTTGGTCTTCCCCTGCTACCACCTGCGGGGGATCCTGCTGCTGGTCTGCAGGATCCACAACCTCCGCGCATGGGGCGACCTGAGGACTGGGCAAGGTCAGCTCTGCAAACACCGAATCAGGGATGCTATCCCTTCCGGATCCCTGGGTGCCACCGAGAACCCCCGGATCACCCCCCGCCGCCACCTCCAACTGCCGAAAGGCAGCAAAGGCCCCGGGATGGCCCGTCGGGGTTTCCAAAGCTAATTGAAGGGCATCACGGACCTGGTTCTCGGTAACACCCAGGCGACCAGAAAGCCCCCCCATACCTCCGTCCCTTGTCTTCGACCCAGCGCAAGGCTCCTGGGTCTCGGACACCACTACCGGGGACGGACCCTGCTCCCCTCCATTCCCGGGATCCAGGGGGACCACCTCCACCCCTGACCCCACTGAGGACAAACCCTTCCCCCACTCAGAATCAGCCACTACCTCCTTCCCCACGATATGACCAGTCGGCCGCTCCCCCCTTCCTTCCATCAGACCCTCCCCTGACCCACCGTCCGCTACCCCCTTTACGGCTACCGACAACAAGGCAGGACCTACCCGAGACAGCAGGGCAGATCCCCCACCCAGAACATCCCCCAAACCTCCACCCCCCTGCCCCCTGTCCCTCCCAGGTCCTACCTGATTGTCGGTGCCAGACGTGGCACAGGGGTCCGGAACCACACAGCCGGCAGCCAAGGCTCCAGCAGGAAGGGCGGACGCCCCCCTGCGAGCCAGGCCCCCCTCGGCCACACTGGCTGAAAATGCAGGCGCCTGCTCATCCCGCTCCGCTGACACAGATGACAGGGAAAAATGAAAAACATTCTTTCCCGTCTCTTGACTTCCCCCCAGGGGCTGCAGAAAAAGAACAGCAGCCCCTACCCTGCTCCTTCCCCTTTCCTGGACCCTTCCGGCGCCAGACAGCCACCCCCGGGTACCGGGGGCGTCCAGTCTGCAGCCCCCAGGCATCCAGGGAAGAGGAAGAAAAACCCCCCACCTCTTTATGAGCAGCCTCCGGCTGCACATCATCAGGTAGGGCTGCAGCAAGCAGCCGACTTGTCTCCACAGCATCCGCAGACTTCCGACGTAAAGATGAAGCAGGCAGCGGGTCAAAGGCACCCTCAGAGTCCCCTCCAGCAGCAGAACTACCGGAACGCTCCCAAATCGCCTCCGCTGATTTTCGCCGGTGCTCCTTCGGCATGTCAGGATCAGAAGAACGGCTGTCAGCACACTTCCGGGAGAACCCGGAAGTGACGGTATCGGGTTCGCGGCGGCCATCTTGCCTGTGCACTCGGATGGAGGGAAGCCCTGCTGCTGCATCGGACATCGGGGCAGCCCGTTCGGAACGCCGAACATCATCTTCGTTTTGGCGGTCAGCTGGGGGAATCCCCTCTGCACGCATAGACTTCGGGGGGGCAGAGGGGAAGGCCGAAATCATTTGTGGAGGGGGGAGAACAACGTCTCCAAACCCCCCTTCCGATGCAGTGCCTGAGGCTGTCAGCCGTGTTGGGGAGACACACGGATCCTTCACAGCAGAACCCCTAAGACACTGGCGATCCGCGACTCCTCCTCGGGTCATCCTGCCACCATCGAGGAACTGGGGATCCATTGTACCAGCCAGCTGTTCCATGCAGATCTCAGCCACGGAGGCCCTCTCCAAAAATCCAGAACCAGCAGTCATGGGCAGGTAAGCAAAGTGGGAGTCAGAAACAGGTGGAAAAGGGAACTGTCTGCTCCCCAAGTCCCCCTTAACGGTGAAGGGCAGGGAAAGGGACTTCGAAAGATCTGCTAACCGTCCACCCCCGGGGGCCCCCCCTGAACTACACCCTGGGCTGCCCAGCGATCGTAGATCTGGTACAGTTCCGTGAGGGACCCACAACCCTGAGCTTTGAAAGCATGAATCTGAGCATACCGGTCCCTTAGGGCCCGCTTAAGCCCCTTTCTGTAGGTCTTATAGGCCACCCATTCCTCACCGGGAACGGTGGCCTGCAGGCTCTCCAGGTGGGAGAGCCGGGCTTGCAACTGGGCCGCCTCCTCCTGGAGACCCTGGAGCCGTCGCACCGCCGCCACGATTTCAGCTGGGGCCCTAGCTGGCTGCTGGAAGGACGGCAGGCCCGACCCCCCGTCCTCATCCTCACTGGAGGAGGTAGAGGCCTCCTCCAGGACCCGAGGCGGGGGGGGAACCCGCCTCCTCCAGTACTATACTGCACGGTCCTCCAGGGTCTCCCCAGGGCCTCTCCCTGCTTCCACCCAGCCTCCACACCTTGCCTGGGGAGGAGACAGGAGCCTCCTCCCTGGGGTAGCGGGCCCAAACCTCCATACCTGTGGGTCCCTCCTCCCTGGCTATGTGTAGTCCTACCTGGGGAGCCCCCCTCCTGGGGCACCGGCTGAAGACAGGCCCCAGCATCCACAGTAGTCTGCACCGAAGGAGGCCTACCAGGCCTGGTAGGCCTCTGGGCCTGGGCCTCTCCCTCTGGAGGTGGCCCAGGACCCGACATCCGGACACAGTTAGAGAGCAGCAAACTCCTCCCTAGCAGGAGCTTTCCAGAGCAGGTCTTCTCACCACAACAGCTGAACAGGAAGTGGGCGGAGCTGCCACTCGTGGGGCTGCAGAATCCTGCTCAATCTGTCGGCCAGGCAATTCTCCTGGCCTGGAAGATAGACTGCTTTGAGGAGCATGTTGTGTTTCAGGGCAAAGGAACAGAGGTCCTGGGCCTCCTGACAAAGGGGCTGGGAACCAGTTCCGCCCTGTTTGTTCACATAGAACATGGCTACCTGGCTGTCTGTCTGGATCAAGACAGACTGTTGTGCCAGGGTAGCAGTAAAGGCCTTGAGGGCCAAGCGGATAGCTCTGAGTTCCAGGAGATTGATCTGCTGGGATGCCTCCCAAGGAGACCACAGGCCTTGGGTGCACTTGTCTAGGCAGTGTGCTCCCCAACCCTGTAGAGAGGCATTGGTGGTCAGTACCACTGTATGAGTTGGCATCTGAAAGGGCACCCCTACCAGCAGTTTGGGGGGGTGCAACCACCAGTTGAGGGAGGTCAGAAAACGGTGGGACACTCTGATCCTGTCTCTGAGGCTGCTGGAGGCCTGTGACCACTGAGTCCGAAGGCACCACTGGGCAGGTCTCATATTGAGCCTGGCATTGGGGGTTACCTGTACTGTCGATGCCATGTGGTCCAGAAGCCTGAGACAGAGTCTGGCAGAGACCAGGGACCTGTGCAGAAACCTTTTTGCGAGGTCTATGAGCCTCTGTGCCCAGTCCACGGGTAAGAATGCTCTTGCCAGCTGAGAATCCAACCTTGCTCCTATGAACTCCAAGTTCTGGGAGGGGAGCAAAATGGACTTTGCGAAGTTTATGACAAAGCCCACCTTTTGGAGCAGGTCTATAGTCCTGGAGGTGGCCTGCTGAACCTCTAGGCAAGTCTGGCCCCTGATGAGCCAGTCGTCTAGGTAAGGAAACACAAAGATTCCCTGATTTCTCAGGTAGGCCGCCACCACTGCCAGGCACTGGGAGCAGAGGTCAGGCCAAAAGGTAGGACTCTGTACTGATAGTGGTTTCCTCCCACAATGAACCTGAGGTACTTTCTGTGGTCTGGATGAATAAGGATGTGAGTGTAAGCATCCTTTAGATCTAAAGAGCATAGCCAATCTCCCTGCTGGAGGTAGGGCAGAAGTGTTCCAAGAGTAAGCATCTTGAACTTTTCCTTTACCAGAAACTTGTTTAGGTTTCTGAGATCCAAAATGGGTCGAAGACCACCGGTTCTTCTTGGTACCAGGAAATACCTGGAGTAAAAACCGTGACCTTGGAAGTGGGGAGGCACAGGCTCCACAGCCTTGTCCACCAACAGACCTTGCAGTTCCTGGAGGAGAAGGTCTGTATGCAGGGGAGGCCTGAAAGGTTCCCCTGGGAAGTGAGATGGAGGTAGTTGGTGAAAGTGCAGGGCATAGCCTCGACTATGTCCAGCACCCAACTATCCTGGGTTATCAAGGGCCACTGGTGGGCAAACAAGGCTAGGCGGCCTCCTGTGCAGGGCTGGGTCTGCAAGGGAGGGATGGTTACACTCAAGGAGACAAAAACCCCCACCCTGCTGAGTGGGAGCAGGGGCTGTAGACTTGGGGGTCCTCTGCCTACGGGGCCCATTACCCTGGCCCTTGGCTTGCTGACCCTGGGGGGAAGTTTGGGCAGCCGGATAATGTGGGTACTCTTTGTAGGCAGTGCCCTTCCTCGGGTAAAAGGACTTTTTACCCGAGCCCTTCTTCTTATGAGAAGGGGCAGAGGTCTTCCTCGACAGCCTTGTCCTCGTGAGGTGCTCAGTCTCGAGCTGTGCGGCCTTCTCGGCCACAGGCTTGCCAAAAAGGTTTTCACCTCGGCAAGGGACATCGACCAACTTGTCCTGAACCCATGGCTCGAGGTCCGATGACTGCAGCCATGCCTGGCGTCGAGCCGCGATGCCGGCAGCTGCTACTCGGGCCGAGGCCTCGAAGCCATCGTAGGCGGCACAGGACATGAACTTAGAGCATTCCCGTATCCTCGAAGACAAGGACTTAAAACTCTGCAAGGGTTCCCCGGAGAGACCAGCAGAGAATCCGGTCAACTCCTTGGCCAGATCTCGCAAATACATGCCCATGTACAGCTGGTAAGTCTGGACACGGCAAGCAAGCATGGAGCCCTGAAAGCACTTTCTACCGACGCCATCAAGGCTTCGGGCCTCCCTACCAGGAGGCACCGCGGAGTGCATCTTCTGACTCTTCAGACGATGCATGGCCGATTCCACATGGAATGGTGTAGTAGCTGTGCTTTCTGGAAGCCAGGACTCTTGCGGAGCCGATAGATGGAATCGACTCGCTTGCTCAAAACCGGCGCCGAGGCCGGGGCCTCCCACATCCGGAAGAGGAGCCGTTCCAGCATCGGAGGAACCGGGACAGTAAAGGCCTCCTTCGGAGGAGAGTCATACTGCAGAGCATCGAGCTCCTCGGCTCGAGGCTCTTCCTCGGGGTCAGCCGGGATAGCCAGGGCAGCGGCCATATCCCGGATAAACTCCGAGAACCTAGTATCCTCCGGAGGGGATCTACTCCGGGGCTCAGACTCCGGTGAGTCCGAAGGGACACACTGAGTCTTGAAAGTGTCGGGAGACTCCTTGTCCTCGGTCTCCCAAGCAGACTCGTCCGATGTCGAGTCGAGGTCCGACCCCAAGGGGCCTCGGTCCCGAACAGGAGGTCGAGGGAGACCTCGACTGAGGACGACCTCGAGCCGCAAGGGACTCGAGTATCGGCTCGGTCTCCGGGGTCGACTTCGAAGTCGATGTCCCGGTAGTCGGGGCAGATGCGCCAGATAGGCTGGCCATCAGCGCTCGCTGCTGATCCATGAAGGCAGACATTCTGCTCTCCAAGGCTGTCAACCTGAGACTCAGATCGGGTGACGCAGCAGCCCCCGACTCGGGCCCCGGTGGCGCCGGGCCCGACGTCGGCACTCGGGGAGGCGAGTCCACGAGGACAACAGGACTTACGTGTCCAGCAGACTCCGGTTCTATATGAGGAACTTTGGTTGGCTTCTCCTGGTCCACTGGCCCGGGACGACCGTCAGGGGTTTTAGACCTGGACCTCGAGGGCCCAGGGACGTCTTCCAATGCCGCCCTCGTGAGCCGCTTCTTCCTCTTACGTTCCCGGTCGGGAGACCCCCTGTCCGAGGAGCTCCGACGCCTCTCGGGATCGGAATCCCGAGATATCGAAGCATCAGACGAGGTCCGGGCCTGGGCAGAGGCCGAGTCCGAGAAGAGCCTTTCACTTTGCTGCTGACGACTTCGGAGTGCCTTGGAAGACATCTTTCCACATGGCCCGCACGACTTAGGATCGTGGTCGGGGCCAAGGCACCGAAGGCAGCAGTCGTGTGTGTCGGTGAGAGACATCAGTTTCTTACACCGATCACACTTCTTGAAACCACTGTAAGCCATCGGGGAAAAAAGGGTCCCCGCGAGGTCAAAGGACCGGCCTTCCAGGGAAAAGAAAAAAGTTTTGGCGCGAACGCCGAGCCACTAAGGGCAAAAACCGAAAAAGAAAAAAGGGATTCGATACCGGTGTACCGATCCCGGTGGGAGGGGAACAGACGTCGAATCTGAGAAAAAATAGCGAAATAATGCCAAGAAAAATCTTCTCTTATCCGGGAAAAACGGGACGCACGTCCGACGGGCTTCACGGAAAAAAAGAGACTGAGGTAAGATGGCACCTTTAGGCAGGAAGGGAACCACGCATGTGTGCCAGCATTCCCAAAGGCTTTCATGGAAAGCTGGGGAAATGCTCCGCTGGGGCTTCATCGGCGTCGATGACACCCATAAGTGAGGACTGACTTCCTGCTTGGTCCTGGAGAAAGGAGGGAACTGGCCGTAATACTACCTTCTCTTGTGAAAACTGTAAAAACGGCTCCTTGCATGACAGCGCTTGAAGATCCGAAACTCTTCCGCAGAACACAAGGCCATTAAAAAAGCGGTCTTCCATGAGAGCTCTTTGAGCGGCACCTCTCTTGACGGCTCAAACGGAGGCCTCGCTAAAGCCTCGAGGACTAAATTCAGATCCCAGGCCGGCACCACAGTCCGAAGCGGAGGATGTATGTTCTTCACCACTCTTAAGAACCGTAAAATATCCGGATGACCGGAGAGGGAAACTCCCTTCACCTTACCTTGAAAACATGACAGCGCCGCCAACTGAACCCTAAGGGTGGCGAGAGCTGAGCCCCTATCCAGATTGTCTTGGAGGAAAGACAACACCTGAGGGACTAGAGTATCGCCCGGTCGGAATCCCCGCTCTGCGCACCAGCGCTCAAAAATACGCCACACGCGAACGTAAGCTAGAAAAGTAGATCGTCTCCTAGCACTCAAGAGGGTGGCTATCACCGACATCGAATAACCTCTACGCATCAACCTTTCCCTTTCAAGAGCCAAGCCGTAAGCGAGAAGCGATCCACGTCCGGCATGAGTAGGGGACCTTGACTCAAGAGGTCCGGCCGAGCAGGCAACCTCCAAGGTCTGTCCATCCGGAGATGAACCAGATCCGCATACCACGGCTTTCTGGGCCAATGAGTATTACGCGACCGTTGTGCCTCTCTATACACTGAAGAACTCGTCCTATCTGAGGCCAAGGAGGAAAAACGTAAAGTAGCATCCCTGAAGGCCACGGCTGCGCCAGACCGTCGAGACCTTCCGACATGCGCTCTCTGCGCCTGCTGAAAAAACGACTTGCCTTGGCATTGCCGAAGGTGGCCATCAGATCCATTACCGGCTGGACCCAGCGGCGGGTGAGGTTGTGAAACACCATCATGTTCAATTCCCATTCTCCCGGATCTATCACATGTCGGCTGAGAATCTGCCTGCACATTGTCTCGTCCTGCCACTTGCGCCGCCGAAAGAGCCACTAGGTGCATCTCCGCCCAATACATCAGTCTCTGACTCTCCTCCAACAAGATCGTACTGCCTGTTCCTCCTTGCCGATTGATATAGGACACCGTCACCGCATTGTCGGAAAAAACTCAAACCGCCTTCCCATCGACGAGAGGAAGAAACTCGTGAAGCGCTAGACGAACCGCTCGGAGCTCCAAAAGATTTATGGAGGAACCTTCCGTCTCTGGTGGCCAACACCCCTGAGCCATTTGTGATTGACAATGCGCCCCCCAGCCCGCCAGGCTGGCATCTGTCGTGAGCAGCACCCAGTCCGGTGGGCTCAGCGGCACCCCCGCTCGAAGATGGACGGGATCCAGCCACCACAGCAGACTGTCGCTTACTTCCTGCGACCGAAGCAATTTCCGATCAAGGGGATGATCTTGCGGCGACCACCTGGACAGCAAGGCCTGTTGCAAGGGACACATGTGCGCTCAAGCCCAGGGTACCAGGTCTAAGGCCGCCGCCATGGAACCGAGAAGTTGCAAGTAACGCCACGCCGTTGGAGCTTTCAAGTGCAAGAACGCTGTCACTTGCCTCAAAATCTTTTGTACTCTGCTCTCCGGCAAAAACACTGCTCCTAAGTTTGTGTCGAACACTGCTCCCAAGTAAAGGAGCCGTTGCACCAGTCGCAACTGACTATTCACCTGGTTTATAACCCAGCCCAACCGTTCTAGCAGATTGACCACCCGCACCATTGCCACCACTGACTCCGACACGGACGGCGCCTGAATCAACCAATCGTCGAGATATGGGTGCACCAGAATGCCCTCTCACCTTAACGCTGCCGCCACCACCACCATTACCTTCGTGAAGGTGCGGGGCGCTGTAGCCAAACCAAAAGGCAATGCTTGGAATTGAAAATGACCCATGAGCACTGCAAAACGTAAAAACTTTGATGCTCGGGTCGGACGGGTATATGGAGATAGGCCTCTGTGAGATCTATAGACGTAAGCACCTCTGAGGGCTGTACCGCACAAATAACCGACCGAAGAGTCTCCATGCGGAAGTGCGGAACTCTCAGACAGCGGTTGACATGCTTGAGATCCAAGATAGGACGAAAAGATCCTTCCTTCTTGGGAACCACGAAATAAATCAAGTATCGAACTAACCCTAACTGGTCGTGAGGGACCGGCACCACCACTTGAAGGCGAAGCAACCGAAGAAGAGTCTCTGCTACTGCCGTTGCCTTTTCCGCTGACCCACAAGGAGACACCACGAAAGCCTCTGTCAACGGTCGAGCAAATTCGAGGGCGTAACCGTCGTGAATAATTTCTAGAACCCAGAGGTCTGATGTTATGGTGGTCCAGACGGAAAGGAAAAACTGAAGACGACCTCCCACCGGAATTTCCATCTGGACCCAGCTCCCTTCATTGTGGCTTCTTGTTGGAATTCTGCTGGGTTGAAAAATAACCTCTGCTGAACCCCCGAGCTCCCCGAAAGGACTGCCACAAAGCATCCCCTCTGATAAGGGGCAAACCTAGAACCTCTGAATCTGCAAAAATCTCTTGACGGAGCTCTGTGTAGACCGCTAGGTTTCTGACCTCTCGGGCGATCTTCCGGAAGACGACCACCTTTAGAGTCTCCTAGATCCTTCACAATCTTCTCCAACGCAGCCCCAAAAAGTAGCGTGCCCTTGTACGGCAGCTTACTGAGACGCGTCTTTGAGGAAACGTCCGCCGCCCAATTCCTTAACCATAGAAACCTCCTGGCAGCAATGACCGAAGCCATAGACTTCGCTGACACTCTGACAAGATCACAGAAGGCATCAGCTAGGTAGGCCACGGCTGACTCTAGTTTTGCCCCTTCTTCATCGTCTCCTTTAGAATGAGCACCGCCTTATTTTATTTTATTTTATTTAGACAGTTTTGTATACCACCTTATCCTTTAATCAAAGTGGTCACAACACAATTGGGGGATACATTTCACACGAGGGGGTATGAGACACATACACTAATACTTACAGGGAACATGGGCAATGGAGGGTTAAGTGGCTTGCCCAAGACCACAAGGAGCACCTGTGGGACTAGAAACCCCAGTCCTTCCAGCCCAAGGTTGCTGTCCTCTAGTGGGATTTGAACCCCTGACCTTCCGGCCTGAGGTAACTTGCCCCAACCACTAGGCCACTCCTCCCTTGAATCCAACGAATGGATGCTCTGGAAACATAAGCGCCGCAGATAGCCGCTCTCAACGACAAGGCGCAGGTCTCAAAAGTCTGCTTTAAAAGAGATTCCAGTTTCCTGTCCTGCAAATCTTTGAGGGCCGCTCCGCCCTCCACAGGAATTGTGGTCTTTTTAGTCACCGCTGATACCAAGGCATCCACCTTAGGCATCTTTAGCAAGTCCTGCTCCTCTTGCGGCAACGGATACAAGCGGCCGATAGTCCGAGCTCCCCGAAGTGTAGCCTCTGGACATTCCCACTCAGACTCCACCATCTGCTTCATAACTCGGTGTACGGGAAAACATCTTTGCTCTGTTTTAAATCCTTGGAGCAGGGGATCCTCTAAAGGCTGTTCCTGAGTCACTGGGAGGGCAAGATTCAACGCTGCTAGCGTTTGTGAAATAAGTGCCCCCAATTCTTCCTTTCTAAATACACGAAATAAACTAGGATCCTCATTGGCTCCCATGTCCCCTTCCTCTGGATCAGTGGCCCACTGATCCAGGTCAGAGTTCGCAAGGATCTCTCCTTCTATTCCCTGGAGATCCGGGATGAGCAGCCCGACGCTATCAGCGCTTCCCTGTACCCCCTGGACTGACTTGGATGTGCCCTCTCCCGGGTCCAAGAGAGAAATTTCCTGTAGCGGGTTTTGAAAGGGCAGGGGGACAGGGTCTTTACCCTGAGCCTGATGCCACTTGAGACAATAAGCTTGATGCAAAGCTAAAATAAATTCAGCCGAAAAAGCAGCCTCTAAGCTTCCCGGCGTTGCAGATAAAGCCTGTGAAGGAGCTTCCCCCACTGTAATAGGCTTTTTTGTCTTTGCCTTTTTCTTCGCAGTACCAGCCTTACTAGAACTCAAAATGTCCGACTTATCTAAAATGGCTGCCTTTCCCGCCATTTCTTATATGTTTTGAAGGCTCCCTGCCCAATCGCAAGAATCTGACCGGCCCTCCATACCGGCGATTTTAAACGCGACGAAAGCAGAGCTAAAAAGAAAACCACTCGTCGAGCAGAGGCCCCGGACCAACGCGCCGCTCAGAACCGCTGCTAAAACAAAAGAGACGGAACTAAGCAGCTGCTTTCTCCTGTGAGAACTACCCAATCTAAACCGCCAATACCGTGCCGCTCAAAATGAAAAACAAAAAACCCCGCAATCAGACTGACCTTCGCTGCTGATGCTGAGTACCGCTGAATGCCCCGCTCAGAACACTCGCTACCGCTGCTAGCGGAAGAGTGTATCTGGCTCCGGGGGTGGGCTGAATGTCTCTGGGGCTCCCAGTATCCGCCCTCACACCCCCGGCAAAGGAGCTAACCCCCAAGGCAGTCTCTGCCTCTCTGCTCCGATCAAACCGGTCTACTGTTAAACCGGAAAAAAGTAATGTTTATGGACCTAGATAAAGAGCCCTGCTAGAGCTCTATAGTTGCTGAAGAAAGGCTAAATAAAATAAAGAAAATAACGAAATTCAGACCAGATTTTAACAAAAATTCAACTTGCTATCTCCAGGAGCCAGTCAACTAACGTCCCTTCAGCTGCTGAGGACTGAAAGACTGAGGAAGGACCAGTAGGGGGAGCCAGTCACTGTTTCAGCAAAACTTCAGTTTTCAGTCCTCAGCTGCTGGAGAAGGTTGACAACTCCTATAGTGCCTGGACTGGCCCGGAGAGACGATGAGGAATGGAGGTTTGCCATAGATAACAGAAACACACTTGGGTAAGGTCATCTTCGTTGCCTAGATCCAGACCTTGTGCTCTCCAATCAAGCCCTAGAGAGCTTTGGGAGCTCCCCTGACAATGTGCAACAGCTGTTGAGTTCGGTGTCTACTGGCTTCCTGCCTGGTCCATGATATAACTGATGTTGATAAGATTGAGAGTTAGAGGGTGGGAATGTGCAGCTCCATTCTCCTGTTATCTACAGAGAGAGCACAGTTACTTACCTGTAACAGGTGATCTCTGGGAACGTCAGGAATAAGTCTTCACATATGGGTACGTCGGTACCGACGGAGCCTGCGCGGGAACGCTCCACAGCGTCCAATCAGAAAGCTTTTGGGAGCATCCCTCAGCGCCTGCATGCTGCCTTCCCGCCTTTCCAACTGTGTCTCCTCAGTTGAGTTTTATAGCTGAGACAAAGAGAGAGAGAAAGAGGAAAGGAAGATAGATAAAGAGATACAACTCCTAGGGGAGGTGGGTGGGTTGTGAAGACTTATTCCTGCTGTTCCCAGAGATCACCTGTTACAGGTAAGTAACTGTGCTATCTCCAGGAACAAGCAGGAATGAGTCTTCACATATGGGGACTCCCAAGCTAAGATGCCTGGAGCCCTAGCATGGTGGGGATTGGAACATGCTACACCTCATATGGCCAGGCATCCTGAGGATGGAGGGTAGGAGTTGAAAGAGAGGAGCTGTAGAAAAACAGCTAACCTAAAATAGGACTACAGGTAAGAATGATAATTATCATGAAAATATTGAAATGAACAATCACAATATGTACCTCACCTACTGGATTGCAGGAAGTAGAGAGGCTGTTGGAATCTACTGGGGATCCAGTAGAGGAATCTTCAAGGTGACCTCACTGAAGTGAATGTGAAGGTCCAAATCTGGAAGTGACAGGTGACCCAGGTGTCAACTGGGGTAGTACAAAAACGGTAGGTCTTTAGTGGAAAGCTTTATGGAAAAAGCTGGGAACTCTTTTGGCTACAGAGTTACTCACAGTTAGGAGCAAAAGAGGAAGACTGACCGATTTGGACAAACTAGCCCAGTCCTGGAGTGAAGAAGGGGTATGGAAAAAAAGCCCGTATTCCCAAGAAGGACAGATGTCTGAAGGGTTGAAACCTCAGATCTACTGAAGATCCACCCTGTCTTTCCTAACTGGTGAGAGATAGGAAAGAAATTGGAGTATGGAGCTTCAGGGATACCTAAGCCTAGGGTTAAAGTAAGAGCTGGCAGTACCACAGTAGTGGTTGTGTGCATAATACCCCAGACATACTGTGGGACAGTATGAACATATGCAAGCCCACTGTCTGGAACCTATAGGAAGGTAAAAACCTTTATAAGCATAGACAGTTAGAGAGATAAGTATGTCAATACATATCTACCTATAAGGAAGCATCTCGACAGATACACATATATATATATGTGTATATATATATATGTGTATATATATATATATATATATATATATATATATATATGGGTATATATATATGTCTATAGTGAGATCTGGAGGGCATAACATATGCACACGCAGCTTACAGACATATGTATCTTTAGAGAAGTATATAGAGATATATACATACATGAATATATATGTCTAAAGATAAATGTCTGCAATTAAGCAGATAGAGATATGTCCATAAGAACATTCACATGGGAGATGTGAAGAGGAAAGATTCATTTAACAACAAGAAGGTGGAACCTACTTGAGAAGATATATAGAGAATCTATTCCCCCTGGCTAAGATGGTGCAGGAATGCTATCCAGTGAAATAACCAGGAAGGTTGCGTGAAAAAACAGAGGATAATATCAGTCTGTAATCAGCAAGTCCTGAGTCATGTAGAACTCTCGCATGGTAAATGGACAGAAACGCATAGGATGAGATATCAGGTTGACCACTGGAGGGATACAAAGTGGTATCATGCGTTATAAGTTAAATATGTGCTGTCCATGAAGGAGTAGGAATTTGAGAACTCTTTAGACGTTCACGCAGAAAAGGCTTATGTCCTGTATTATAAAAGGAGATAGTAGGGTGTGGAGAACCCTCACAGTCATGGAAAATGACTGAGGAAGCCTTTTCCAACCATATAGGATAGTCATTAGAGACAAAATCCCATGCTCTCTAGCAAGGGCCCATAGTAGAAAGCTTCTCTGTAAGATTGCAGAGAGCATTATGCAGGAGAATTGGGAAAATAAAACTGGCTGTTGGAAGAAAACCAGCTGCCACGTTAACTATGCTGCCAAATCCAAAGGAATTGGGGATGGCAAGAAAAGAAGATAGTGTGATAAGCCTGAAGTGATAAGGATTATCCAAGACAGATGAAAGCACTATCTTGGAATCACTACTAAGGCCAGACTGGAAGTAGTGGAAGACAAGACTGGAAACTTGTGGAAAAGTACCAGTAGTCCAATCACTGGAACTCCTGCATGGGCAGCTGCTAAATAAGACAGCAGAGAGAATCTTTCTGTGTAAAACAGAGAGAACAGACAGAATAAGAGGAGAAATTCCTGTCCCTGTCTGATGAGCTGCCCAGACAAAAAGCGTAGTTACTCACCTGAAACAGGTGTTCTCCAGGAGCAGCAGGAATCAGTCCTCACATATGGGTGACGTCGGCGCCGACGGAGCCCTTGCGGAGCAATTTTCCCCAGCTTTCAAAGAAAGCCTTTGGGAATTGCAGCGCGCATGCGCGGTCGCCTTCCCGCCCAAGGGTGCCATCTTAGCCAGTCTGATGACATAGCTAAAAGACAGCATAAAAATTTGCAAAAAAAACTTAAGCAGATGATTGCAACTCCACGGGGAGGAGGGAGGGTTGTGAGGACTGATTCCTGCTGCTCCTGGAGAACACCTGTTACAGGTGAGTAACTACGCTTTCTCCAGGACCAAGCAGGAAGTCAGTCCTCACATATGGGACTCCCAAGCTTAAGGCTACCGGAGACCCTAAGCACAAAAATGAGCTCCCTCTAGCTCAGTGGCACAGAAGGAAGGAATCTTCACTGAATTATCACCCACCGGTAGCCCCCATCCGGGATGGAGGGTAGGAGTTGCTCAAACCTCGAAGATATTTCGGAGGACTGCCTGTCCGAAAGCACTGTCCCTGCGGGACTCCCTCTCGAGACAGTAATGGACCGCAAAAGTCTGGCTCGAAGACCAAGTAGCGGCCCGGCAGATGTCTGCCAGCGGAACAGAGCGGAGGTAAGCCACTGACGTAGCCTTCGCCCGAACACAATGAGCCGTGACTCGACTTTCTAAGGAGAGTCCGGCTGCCCCATAAGCCCAAGCGATACAGTCAGCAACCCAGATGGACAGAGTACGCTTGGAGACCGGGAGCCCCAATTTATTGGGGTCAAAAGACACAAAAAGCTGAGCAGCTTTACGGTGCTCCCGCGTACGGTCAAGGTAGAAGTTCAATGCCCTTCTACAGTCCAGGGTATGCAGGACCCGTTCAGCTCGGCTGGAGTGAGGCCTGGGAAAGAAGGTTGGAAGTACCACCTCCTGATTGATGTGAAAAGCGGAGACAACTTTTGGAAGAAATTTTGGGTGAGTCCGTAGGACTACCCTATTTTTGTAGAACCGAGTGAAGGGGGGATCAGACACGAGGGCCTGCAATTCACTTACGCGTCTAGCGGAAGTGAGGGCTATCAGGAATAAGGTTTTCCACGAAAGAAAACGCAGAGAACAGGTAGCCATCGGTTCAAAAGGCGGACAGGTGATCCGCTGTAAAACCACATTCAGATCCCAGTCAGGTGCTGGCGGGCGCAGAGGTGGTTTAAGTAGAAGGAGACCTCGGAGAAACCGTGCTACGAGAGGGTCGCTGGAAAGAGGTCTGCCGTCCACCGGCACATGGTGTGCTGAAAGAGCACTGAGGTGGACTTTGACGGAGTTGGACTTAAGTCCCAGATTAGAGAGGTAGAGCAGGTACTGCAAGATCACCGACACCGGGCAGGAGAAGGGATCCTGAGACTGCTGTACACACCAAACGGAAAAGCGACGCCATTTAAGGGCGTAGCATTTGCGGGTAGATGGTCGCCGAGAAGCTAGGACAACCTCTTCCACCTCTGCCGGCAGGAGAAGGGGAGCGAGGACTACCCTTTCAGCCGCCAGGCCATTAGGTTGAGAGATCTGAGGTTGGGGTGTAGCAGAGACCCCTGATCCTGTGTTAGGAGATCCGGTTGAAACCCCAGAGGGAACGGATCCTCTACCGCTAATTGCAACAGGAGTGGAAACCACGGCTGTCTGGGCCAGCGAGGAGCCACCAGGATCATGGAAGCTTCGTCCCGGAGAACCTTGAAGAGAGTTTGAGAGACAAACGGGATGGGAGGAAAAGCATAGAGAAGGCTTTCCGACCATGAGAGTAGAAAAGCATCTGCCGCTACCCGAAGGGGATGTGGCTGATGAGAGCAGAAGCGAGGAAGTTGCCGGTTGAGAGGACTGGCAAAGAGATCCATCGTGGGGAGGCCCCACTTCAGAAAAAGTTTCTGAACTACCAAGGGATCCAGACGCCACTCGTGCGGCTGGAGTATCCTGCTGAGTTTGTCCGCCAGGCAATTTTCTTGGCCTGGGAGATAAACTGCCTTAAGAAGAATGCCGTGACTGACGGCCCAAGAGCAGAGCTTCTGAGCTTCTCGGCAGAGAAGGAAGGAGCCCGTGCCCCCCTGCTTGTTCACGTAGAACATGGCAACTTGATTGTCCGTCTGGACAAGGACGGACTGGTGAGAAGTCAGGTGGGAGAAAGCCTTGAGCGCCAGACGGATTGCTCTGAGCTCCAGGAAGTTGATCTGTTGAGCAGACTCCCATGCGGTCCAGAGACCTTGAGTACATGCCCCTTGGCAATGTGCCCCCCAACCCAGGAGGGAAGCATCGGTCGTCAGCACTTGAGCCGGCTGAGGCGACTGAAACGGCATTCCGAGTACCAGGTTCGGCCGATGAAGCCACCACTGTAGGGAAGAGGCCAGCGGCCCGGAGATGCGTACTAAGTCGGCCAGTCCGCCGGTGGCTTGTTGCCACTGCTTGCGAAGGCACCATTGAGCAGGTCGCATATTCAGGCGAGCATTGGGGGTCACGTGGACGGTGGAAGCCATATGGCCGAGTAGTTTCAGGAAGCGCCTGGCAGAGACCAGGGACTGGCTGCGAAAACGGCCGGCTAGGTCCATGAGCCGTTGAGCCCTGTCGAGAGGCAGGAAAGCTCGTGCCTGAGGAGTGTGCAGTCTTGCGCCGATGAACTCGAGATCCTGTGAGGGGAGCAAAGTGGACTTTGCGAAGTTTATGACAAAGCCCAAGTACTGCAGAAGAGTCACCGTGCAGTGTGTGGCATTGGTGACTGCCGGAGAGGACGACGCTCTGATGAGCCAGTCGTCGAGGTACGGAAAGACATAGAGGCCGTGAAGCCGGAGATAGGCCGCCACCACCGCAAGACATTTTGTGAAAACTCGCGGTGCGGAGGATAGGCCAAAGGGCAGTACTCTGTACTGGTAGTGATTTCCTGCCACCACAAACCTTAGGTATTGGCGGTGGCTTGGGTGGATGAGGATGTGCGTGTAGGCATCCTTTAGATCTAAGGAGCATAGCCAATCTCCCTGCTGGAGGTAGGGCAGAAGGATTCCAAGGGTAAGCATCTTGAACTTTTCCCGCACGAGGAACTTGTTGAGGTTGCGCAAGTCCAGGATGGGTCTGAGGCCTCCTGTCCTTTTTGGTATCAGGAAATACCTGGAATAAAAGCCTTGACCTCTCAGGTGGTGGGGCACCGGTTCCACAGCCTGTTCCTGAAGAAGACTTGCTAACTCCTGAAGGAGTAAGTCCCTGTGCAGAGGGAGTCGAGGAGGTTCTCCCGGAAAATAAGAGGGAGGGACCTGATGGAAGTGGAGAAGATATCCTTCTCGCACGACTTGAAGCACCCAGGCATCCGAAGTGATGTTGGACCACCTGTGGGCGAAGTGAACCAGCCGGCCTCCGGTGCTGGGAGGAGCCAGCTGAGGGGGAGAGGCTATGCTGAGGAAGTCAAAAACCCCCACCCTGCTGAGCAGGGGCTGGTGGTGCAGGCTTGGGGGCTTGCTGCCTACGGGACCCGTTACCCCGTCCCTTGGCCTGCTGGCCCTGTTGGGGAGCTGCGGAGGCCTGATATTGAGGGTAGTGTTTATAGGCAGCCGCCTTTCTCGGGTAAAAGGACTTCTTTCCCGAGCCCTTCTTTTTCTGGGAAGGGGCGGAGGTCTTCCTAGAAAGCCTAGTCCTGGTGAGAGTCTCCGTCTCGATTTGTGCAGCCTTTTCAGCCATGGGCTTGCCAAAGAGGTTCTCACCTCTGCAGGGGACATCGACCAACTTGTCCTGCACCCAAGGTTCAAGGTCAGACGACTGAAGCCAAGCCTGTCGGCGGGCACCGATGCCAGCTGCGGCTACTCGAGCCGATGCTTCAAAGCCATCATAGGCTGCTCGGGACATGAATTTGGAGCATTCCCGAATACCAGTTGTCAAGGCCAGGAACCTCCGCAAAGGTTCCTCGGACAGTCCAGCGGAGAATCCGGCTATCTCTTTAGCCAGGTCTCGGAGATACATGCCCATGTATAGCTGGTAGGTCTGGACACGACAAGCCAGCATAGAGCCCTGGAAACACTTCTTACCAAGGCCATCCAGGTTACGGGCCTCCCTGCCAGGAGGCACCGAGGAGTGCATCTTTTGGCTCTTAAGCCTATGCATGGCCGATTCCACTACCATGGAATGGTGTGGCAGCTGTGCTTTTTGGAAGCCAGGACTCTTGCGGACTCGATAGATGGAATCGACCCGCTTGCTTAATACCGGCGACGAGGCCGGACTCTCCCACATGCGGAAGAGTAGTCGTTCCAGCATGGGAGGAACCGGTACAGTAAAGTGCTCCCGGGCGGGAGAGTCGTACTGAAGGGCGTCGAGCTCTTCGGCTCGAGGCTCCTCCTCAGGATCCGCAGGGAAGGCCAAAGCCTTGGCCATATCCCTGACGAAGTCCGAGAACCGGGCATCCTCCGGAGGGGACTGTTTCCGAGGTTCGGACTCAGGTGAGTCAGAGGGGACACACCGAGTCCAAAAGGAATCAGGTGACTCCTCCTCTTCAGACTCCCAGGCCGACTCCGAGGAGGAATCGGTGGGGTCGGCTTGGGCAGGCGGAGGCGTCGGCCGCCCCGACGCCGAGGGAGTCGTCGGCGATGACCTCGGTCCCGAACGGGAGGCCGAGGGTGACCTCAACCGAGGATCGACTCGAGTTCGCATGGACTCGAGGATCGGCTCGGTCTCCGGGGTTGACTTAGACGTCAACGTCCCGGCGGTCGGGGCAGCGGCGCCAGCGAGGCTAGCGATCAGTGCCCGCTGCTGGTCCATGAAGGCAGATAGTCTGCTCTCCAAGGCCGTCAACCTGAGTCCGACCTCAGGTGACCCAGCAGCCCCCGACTCGGGCCCCGACGGCGGACCTCTCGGAGGCGAGTCCAGAAGGACTACAGGACTTACCCGAGCAGGCAACTCCGACTCCAGGCGAGGTCGCTTCGGGAGGTGCTCCTTCTCCAAAGACCCGGGACGGCTATCGGGGCTATGCGACCTGGACCTCGCGGAGCCAGGAGCATCCACCGACGCCGCCCTCGCGGGTTTTGCCTTCCGTCGATGGTCTCCGGAGGGAGAACCCCTGTCGGAGGAGCTTCGGCGATGGTCAGAGCTGGAGCCTCTGGATGCCGAGGCCTCCGATGAGGTCCGGGTACGGCTGGGGTCAGCGAAGATTCTATCCCGCTGGTGCCGCCGACTCCTCAACGCTTTGGAGGACATTTTGCCACAGGCTCCACAGATCATTTCTTCATGATCCGGGCCTAGGCAGCGGAGGCAATTATCGTGTGTGTCAGTGAGTGACATATTTCTGTCACACTGACCACACCGCTTGAAACTACTGGCAGCCATCGGGGGAAAAAGGGCCCCTGCAAGGTCAAAGGACCGGGCTGCCAGCGAAAAACCGAAAACGAAACTGACCAAAAATCAGAAAAACCGAAAAATAAGAGAAGGACTCGCAACGGCGTCGCGAGTCCGGGCAGGAAAAACCGAAGTGAAAAAAGAGAAAAACTCACGAAAATCAACTTTTTTAGCGGGGACACGACGGGTACGTCTGTAGGGCTCCGCGGAAAAAAGAAGACTGGCTAAGATGGCACCCTTGGGCGGGAAGGCGACCGCGCATGCGCGCTGCAATTCCCAAAGGCTTTCTTTGAAAGCTGGGGAAAATTGCTCCGCGAGGGCTCCGTCGGCGCCGACGTCACCCATATGTGAGGACTGACTTCCTGCTTGGTCCTGGAGAAGAAGGGAGTTTATTCAAGAGAAAAAACTCCACACTGGAATGAAAGAAATGACTAGAAAGGCTAAAGAAGCCCTGCAATGGTATGGTACCACCCTTTCAGGGGAAACCCTGGATAAAAGGTAGAGACAGCAGCTGAAGGGTGACTTACCATATGGTAAGTCTGTGGAAGGAAAATATTCATGTTGGAACAGAAACTATCATGGGATAATTGTTAAACCTCTCTTCTTGGTAGGAAGAAGAGGAGAAACCTGTGACTCACAGACATGAATATCCTGACAGCTCAGCATACCTAGGAGCAACTGGATGTCCTGAGAAAAGGAATCCATGTGTAGAGTTTTGAATGAAAAAACAGTGAAAAATCTCTACTGGAAAGAAGTCAACTGTAGGTTGTAAACTTCAGGACCCTATGGTTGCTGGGTTTGTTCAGCCTGGCTAGAGTTTGGATTCTTCAGACCAGGGCGAGGTTTCCCCTGCTTGGGAACATCTGTATGATGGGCAGGAGAAGAGTGAAACCTTCTTCTCCTAGGGAAAGAAGGTTTGGTAGGGCATTTCCTACCTACTGGGGAAGGAGGAGGCTTAGAATAGCCTCCAGAAACAGGGAAGTCAGTGGACCACTGAGCAACCTGATGTAAAGACTCCTTATTGAAGAGATTTTCCCCAGTGCAAGGAGTATTACCCAGTCTTTGTTGTGCCCATCTGCTTAAGTCTGAAGCTTGGAGCCAGGCTCTACGTCGTGCCCCTATGGCTATAGCAGAAGTTCTGCTAACAGACTCAAGGAGTCCAGGGAAGCACGAGTAAGAAACCAAGAGATGCTTTGAATATGACTAAGTAGTAAGGAATAGTCTGCAGTCTTGGGCTCTGAAAGAAAAGGAGTCAAAAGATATAATTTCTTTGTGACCTCCTGAAGTGATAGACTCATATAAAAAATATATGAGAGAATCCTTGTTGACAGCATAGATGTCTGGAAGGTTTGACGTCCAAAGGCATCTAGTGTCCTAGACTCACGACCTGGCGGGTAAGAAGAGTGCTTCTTCTTACTTTTCACCTTCCTCATTGCTGATTCCACCACAATGGAATGATGGGGAAGTTGAGTCTTTTGAAATCCTGGAGAGGGGGTACCTGATACAGAAGATCAGTTGCTCTAGAAGGTGAGGGAACCCTTAAAGGTGCTTCCCACATTCTTAGAAGAAGATCCTGCAAGGAATGATGTAAAGGAAGCATTATATTTTCCTTTTCTCCAGTAGAAAGAGAGCCCTGCATAGGATCATAGCCAGGGATAGGAATAGCAAGAAATGTTGCCATATTCAGGAGAAAATTCTGAAAAGAAGGATCTCCAAAGGGAACCGTCCCTGGACAGGCTAGACCTGAAGAACTAGCCTGGGCACCGGAGGATCTACTTGAGAATATAGGAATATAAGATCCTGCACGGTGCAAGAAAGGATCCTTAAGGGATGGATGCTGGTACTGAAGGTCATGCCCTGAGACAGTCAGCACTGCATCGTCCATGCCAGGTATCGACTCCAAACTTGGTATAGAAAGGAGCGAACCTGGTGAAAGAAGCATGGAAGGAGCTGGCCCCGATGTTACTGCGGGTACCGGCACCGATACCAATACCGGTAGCTGTGTCGGAATCGGAAGCGACACCGACATCGAAGCAGTCATCGGTGGCTGCTCAATCGGTACCGAGGTAACCGAAGGCTTTTGGTAATCACCCTCGGTACCGAGCATCCGGAACCGGTAAGCGTCGGTACCGAGACGTGTCGGTACCCAGTCTTCTAGACTAGAGATCGATTCTAGACTCGGCATCGAAGGAAGCGAGTCTATCGATGCATGTCTAGAGGGTACCGATGTCGGTGGTAGTATCGGCGTAGATGCCGATACTGGAAAGTCAATCTGGGGCGTATCGAGCGGTCCCGAAGGTACCGAGAAAGCCAGATGACGATCCCTGGTGAGAAGTGAATCGCTCAACACCAGTGCCGATGCCGGGGTATCGGTACCGCTCAAAGCGGATGCCACCACCGAGCATGGCTCAGGTATGTTCTCTGTGAGGGGTGAGCCCCAGGAACAACCTGAAACCCCTGATAGGCTTTGGAGGCTGAAGACTCCCGCCGGGGTTTTGAAGCCAATGGACCCTTGAGGGCAAGGCCGGAGCCGTCATCATGCTGTGCATGAGACTTACCACTCAAGGGTTGGCTAGTCTTAACAGACTGTTTGGGGGCTACCTGATCCTGTAGAGAAGAAGAAATGGTCGGTGCCCTGACACTGGAAGGCAACGCGGTATCGAGGGAAACTCAAAATGGAAAATCTCTTCTCACAATATTGTAGCCTAATGGCTCCGGAGGAAAATGGTCAGGACCCAAACAGGTTAGACACCAGTTCTTGGAGTCTAAAAACAAAACTGTACCGCCACAGCTTAGGCACTTCTTAGGAAAAGAAGGTGGCGGCTCCATGATGGAGAGGCCTAGAAGGCCCAAAAAGTTTAAGACAGAAACTGAGGGAAAAAAATTCCCTGAATTTAAGAAAAAGAAAAAGAAAAAACACCGGCGGTACCGGTGGAGTTGGGGAGACAGCCGCGACCACAAGAAAACAAAGAATTAAAGAAAAAATGTTCTGCGGTGACAGGAGGACGTCCTGCCAGCTCCGCGGAAAAACGAAAACTGAGGAGAGACAGTTGGAAAGGCGGGAAGGCAGCACGCAGGCGCTGAGGGATGCTCCCAAAAGCTTTCTGACTGGACGCTGGGGAGCGTTCCCGTGCAGGCTCCGTCGGTACCGACGTACCCATATGTGAAGACTCATTCCTGCTTGTTCCTGGAGATTCCCTATTACAGGTAAGCAATCTCGCTTTTTCTGTGGACAAGGTAGGGAATAGATGCACACTTGGGTGACTACAGAGCTGAAGGACATGCAGCTAGGCATCCCGATTATCAAAGGTGGGAGTGGATGGCATCAGGAAAAACAATGTCTTTGAACTGTTTGTTCAAACTGGCTCTTCCTGCGGGAAATGGTATCCGAACTGGGATGTCTGTTAAACATATGGACAGATGACCACATGGCTGCCTTGAAAATGTCAAGATGGAAACAGATTTAAGGTTAGCTACTGTTGCAAACATAGAATACAGATGGTGAGTTGTTATATGACCTGGTGGCAACTGGTTTGCTGTGCAATAACACAACTCGGTGCAATCCATCTATACAGTGTGTGCTCAGCCACCACCTGACCCGGGAAATTTGGATCATAGGAGACCAATAATTGAGAGTCCTTTATTGATTGTGTTGCTGATATATAGTACTTGAGCGCTCTTCTTCAATCCAAGGTATAAAGGGTCGCCTCTGCATCAGTGGTATGGGGCTTTAGAAAAACAGACTGGCAATACCACACTGGTTAAGGTGAAAATCTACACTGTTTTTGGTAGGAAGCTAAGGTGAATACGTAACACAACACAATTTTGTCAGGAGAGAATTGAGTATAAGGAAATGGTAGACTGGTGCCTGCAGTTCACTTCTTGTTGAAGTGACTATAACCAAGAAGACCACCTTCCAGGAGAGATGATAAAGGAAGTCTGGGCCATTGGCTCAAAAGGTTCTTGAGTTAGCTGAGCAAGTACTATTTTTAAGTCCCAGTGAAGTAACAGAGGTTTTATTGGTGATTGCATATTAAAGACCCTTCATGAATTTTACTACCAAAGGGTGAACAGAGACTGGTTTGTTTTCTTCTGATTCATGATAAGCAGCAATAGTGGGCAAGGTAGATTAACTGAATTGGTCTTCAAAGTAGTGTTCAAGAGATGTAGTTACAGTAATAGGTCTGGAAATGGGCAAGTGATGGGATCCTGAAAATTCTTAACACCATAAGAAAACCCCCCGCTACCATTCTGAAGAATAGGATTTTCATGTTGTCTGTTTTCTATAGGCTCTGATTATGCTGAGGACATCCATGGATAAGGGTATGAAGGAAATAGCATAGTTACTCACCTGTAACAGGTGTTCTCTCCAGGGACAGCAGGAATCAGTCCTCATATATGGGTGACATCGGTGCCGATGGAGCCTGGGCAGTAACTGCTCCCCAGCTTTCAAAGAAAGCCTTTGGGATATGCACCACGCCTGCATGGTCCCCTTTCCACCTAAGGGTACCATCTTGCCTCAGTGTGATGACATAGCTCAAGACAGCAAAAAATAAAAGCAAATCCTTGGGAATGAGGGAGGATTGTGAGGAATCATTCATATCGTCTCCGAAGAACACCTGTTATAGGTGAGCAACTATGCTTTCTCCGGGAATAAGCAAGAAGTCAGTCCTCACATATAGGACTCCCCAGCTAAAGGCTACCAAAAAGACTCTAAAGACCACTGGTGACCAGAAAAGGTGAACTATGAGAAGCAGCAACAGAGTCAAGGAACAGCCGACCCATGAGCAACCCAGATTGTCAAGCAAGGGACCAGTTCTCCAGTAGCCTGATCACACCGAAGGGCTGGAGGGCAGGAATTTCCTTACAACCCAAACAAATGACAGAGGCACCAAAGGCGCTGTCCTGGTGGGACTCCCTCTCCAGGCAGTAATGAGCTGCGAAGATATAGACTGAGGACCAGGTGGCAGCCTAGAACATTTCCACCAAAGGAATGGAGTGCAGGTTCGCTACAGAGGTTGCCATGGCCTGGACGCTGTGCACCATGACATGGCACTCCAGCGAGAGATTGGCCTGCTTGTAAGCGAAGGCAATGCAGTCTGCACCTAAATGGACAGGTTACACTTAGAGACTGCTGACCCCAGCCGATTTGAGTCATAGGAGATGGAAGAACTATGAGGAATGACGGTGGGCCTGGGTACACTCCAGACAGTAGGGCAGGGCCCACTTACAGTCCAGAATGTGGAGAGCGGCTTCTGCCCTGTTATCATGGGGCTGCGGGAGAAAGGTGGGAAGCACCACCTCCTGGTTGAGATGGAAAGGGGACGCCACCTTAGGCAGAAACTTGGATTGGGTGTGGAGCACGACCCTGTTCTGGTGGAGCTTTGTATAAAGTGGATGGGCCACCAGAGCCTGGAGCTTGCTAACTGTGAGCAGAGGTGAGCGCCACGAGGGAGACCACCTTATAGGAGAGATACTTGAGGTGACAAGAGCTGAGAGGCTGAAAATGTGGCATGGTAAGTTTTGAGAGAACCAAGCTGAGATCCCACTGCGCCGCCAGGGGACAGACTTGTGGCCTGGAGAGTAATAGGCCCCTCAGGAAATGAGTCATGAGGGGCCAAGTGGAGAGGGGCTTGCCCTCGACAAGATGGTGGTGCGCCGAAAGTGCGCTAAGGTATACTCTAACAGAGTTGGACCTCAGCCCTGCCTAGGACAGGTGAAGCAGGTATTGCAGCACCAGCTGGACAGAACAGAAGAAGGGGTTGACCTGCTTCTCCACGCATCACAGAGAGAATTTCCGCCACTTGAAGGCATAGGCCCGGCGGGTGGAAGATTTGCAGGAGGCCAGGAGGACCTCCTCTACCTCGCTTGAGAGATTGAAGTGTGCCAAGGCTACTCTTTCAGCAGTGAGGCTAGTCAGAGCCAGGACCCCAGATTGGGTGCAGGAGAGAGCTATCCTCCTGCCAGAGCAGGGCGGGGGTGCATCCTAGAGGGACTGGGGGCACCTGGAATAAGCGGAGGAGCAGGGGAAATCATGGCTGCCGGACCACCAAGAAGCCACCCGTATCAAGGTGGCTCTGTCGAGCTGGACCTTGAACAGGGTCTTGGCAATCAGCAGCATGGGCAGAAAGGCACATAGGAGATCCCCCATCTATGGGATAAGGAACACATCCACCGCCTCCTGTGGCTGCCTGGAACAGAAGCAGAGCAGCTGAGCATTGGCTGGGCTGGCAAAGAGGTCCATTTGCGGTAGCCTCAGTGACAGAACAGCCAGCGGATCACCCAAGGTGCAGCTGCCACTTGTGCGGTTGGAGGATCCGGCTGAGCTGGTCCTCCAGGGCGTTATCCTGGTCCAGGAGATAGACTGCCTGCAAGAGCATCCCGCTCTTGCAGGCGAAAGAGCAGAGGCTCACTTCCTCTTGGCATAGGTGGGACAATTCCGTACCTCCCTGTTTGTTGATATAGACATTGCCACCTGATTGTCAGCCTGGATCAGTACCACTCGATGCTGTAGGTGGTGTAGAAAAGCCCGGAGAGCTAGTGCTATGGCCCAAAGCTACAGGTGGTTGATCTTCTGGAGGCTCTCTACCTGCGACCAACTGTCCTGAGTGCGGAGGTTGTCGCAATATGCTCCCAAGAACAGTTTGGAGGCATCTGTGGTAAGGATCCTATGGGGTCTGGGGCCGGGAAGGGCATCCCAGCCTGTAGGTACTGGAGCTGTTGAAGGAGTCGGCCAGAGAGTGGGTCACAACCACTCTGTCCCACAGGCACCCTGTTGCTTGAGACCACTGGGAACGGAGGACCTACTGAGCCAGCCACATATGTAGGCGGGCGTCTGGGGTGACATACACCGTGGATGCCATGTGATCCAGCAGGCAAAGCCGGAGGTGGGCAGATGCTGAGGGGTGACCTTGGATGTGCCATGCAAGCACCTTGAGGCGCTGGGCCCTGTCGGTCGGGAGAAAGGCTCTGGCCTGGACAGAGTCCAGCAGCGTCCCTATGAACACCAGGTGTTGTGCTGGATGAAGATGGGACTTTGGGCAGTTTATGAAGAATCCCAAGTGCTTCAAAATGAGGATGTTGTGGGCCGTCACCTGATGAACTACCCTTTATGAGCCAGTCATCCAGATAGGGGAAGACAAACACCCCCTGGAGATGCAAGAAGGCAGTGACCACTGCCAGGCACTTGGTGAATACCCTCAGGGTGGAGGCCAAACCAAAGGGAAGAACCATGTACTGGTAGTGCAGCCTCCTACCATGAAGCGGAGGTACTGCCTGTGAAGGGGATGGATGAGGATGTGTGAATATGTATCCTTTATAAACAAGAGTATAGCCAGTCTTCCTGCCAGAAGTATGGCAACAATGTTCCAAGGGAGAGCATCTTGAACTTCTCTTGCACCAGGAAATGGTTGAAGTCCCGCAAGTCTAGAATAGGCCAGAACCCTCCAGTCTTTTTGGGTACCAGAAAGTAGCAGGAGTAGAACCCCTTGCCCTTCAGGAGGAAGGGAACGGGTTCCACCACTCTGTCTGCCAGAAGACTTGCAAGTTCCTGCTGAAGCAGGCCCCAGTAAAGGAGAGTCATAGGGAGCTCTACAGGAAAGAATGATGGAGGCATCTGATTGAGGTGGAGGAGGTATCCCTCCTAAACCACCTGTAGGGCCCATGCATAGGTGGTGATGGTGGGCCATCAGTCGGCGTAAAAATACCAAATGCCGCCCCATATGCTGTGTGGCAGGACCTCCTGGAGTAAGACAGGCTATATTTAAGGAGTCAAGAGCTCCCACCAGGTTTTGCCACAGGCACGGTCTGTGGTTTGGAGGTCTTCGGCTTATGGGGGTCAAGCTCCTGCCCTTTGGCCTGCTGGGAAGCTGGGATGTTTGCATGCTGAGTGTAATTTCCATAAGCCTTCCCTTTCTTTGGGTTTAGGGGCTTTTTACCCGAAGCCTTCTTTTAGGAAGGGTCAGCAGTCTTCTTGGAGAGCATGTCCTGGTCATGACCTCAGACTACAGCTCGGCGGCTTTATCTGTCATGGGGTTGCCAAAGAGATTCTCTCCCCAGCAAGGGACATCGACCAACTTGTCCTGCACACATTGCTCCAAGTCGTAGTCAGAAGACTCTAGCCAGGCCTGGCAATGGGCACTAATGCCCATTGCTGCTACTCTAGCCACCAACTTGAAGACGTCATAGGCTGCCCAAGTCTTAAATAGGTTACCCAGTAGCTTCATTGCATATCCTTTAGTCTTTTTATATTCTGATGATGTAAACAATCAATCTATGTTTACCCGTTCCATTCCATTCATTAACTTATAGACCTCTATTATATCTCCCCTCAGCCGTCTCTTTTCCAGATTGAAGAGTCCTAACCTTTTTAGCCTCTCTTCATAGGGGTATTCTTCCATCCCCTTTACCATTTTGGTGGCTCTTCTCTGTAACTTTTCTAACAACGCTATATCCTTTTTAAGATAAGGCGACCAGAATTGCACACAATTTTCAAGGTGCGGTCGCACCATGGAACGATACAGAGGCATTATAATATCCTTTGTTTTATTTTCCATTCCTTTTCTTATGATACCTAGCATTCTATTTGCTCTCTTGGCCGCCGCTGCACACTGGGCGGAGGGGGTTTTAACATGTTAGCCACGATGCTGCCTAAATCTTTTTACTGGCTGGTGGTTCCCAATGTGGAACCTTGCATCATGTAACCATAGTTTGGGTTGTTCTTTCCTAGATGCATAACTTTGCATTTGTCCACAGTAAACTTCATCTGCCATTTGGATGCCCAGTCTTCCAATTTATCAAGATCCTCTTGCAATTTTCCACAATCCTCTTGGGTTTTAACAACTTTAAATAGTTTTGTCTCATCTGTAAATATGATAACCTCACTCGTTATTCCCTTTTCCAGGTTACACTGGTCAACAAATTTTTACAAAAGTCATGTTACTGAAATAAAAAGTCATTTCTTATCAATTTTTATATGCTGAACACGAATATGACAGTGAAATTGCAAAGTTGGCTCTAGTTTTTTTGTAATCTACAAGAATTAATGTTTATATCACGAAATGCATGTCAATAGTAAATATAATAGGCTGTAAAATACCAAGTCATAGAATACCTCTTAGATTTTTTCGCCTGTCTCTTGTACAGCTGTTCGGGAGCTTCTCTGGGGAGTGTCCAGCAGTAGTCAGCCAGCATTGTAGTGGACCATTTTCCCTGGTATCTTTGCTCCATTGTTGCGATATCCTGATTAAAACGTTCGCTCTGTTCATCTCTAACCATACCACAGTTGTCAGGAAAGAAATCGAGAAGGGAATCAAGGAAATGGATCTTTAGAGACATATTGCAGCCAAGTTTCTGAAACTGCATCAGCATGTCTTCTACTAGTTCCTTGTAGTTTTCTGCCCTAACATTCCCGAGAAAGTTTGTTGACACTAGGCGAAAAGCATTCCATGCTTGTTTCGCATCACCCTGCAGCAAGTTATTGAACCGGTCATCTTTGAAGAGCTCTCGAATCTGAGGAACCAGAAAAACTCCCTCTCTAAACCTTGCTTCGCTGAGTTGAGGGAATTTTTCATGCAGGTATTGGAAAGCTGGCGAAGTGCGGTCCATGGCTTTCACGAAGTTTTTCATCAAACCTAGTTTGGTAGCAGGTGGTAGCAGGATTTTGTGAGCCTCAACCAGAGCTGGGTGCTGAATATTCTTCTCTCCAACTGTTACATTTTGTCTGCGATTCCATTCCTTCCGCAAGTAGTGCCAATCCCTTGCTTGGCTATCCCACTCACATAAGAAACACATGTATTTTATATATCCCTGCTGCAGTCCCATTAAAAGGGCAACTATCTTCAAGTCACCACAGAGGTGCCAGCTGTACTTGTTATAGTTAATGGAAGTCAGTAGATGCTTTAAGTTATCGTATGTCTCTTTCATGTGGATGGCATACGCTACTGGAATAGATGGAAGACTATTTCCATTGTTCAAAAGCACAGCCTTCAGACTCAGTTTCAAAGAGTCTATAAATAGTCTCCAGTCTTGTGGGTCATGAGTGATTTTTAAGGCATTCATGAGGCTTTCAATATCGGAACAGAATACCAGATTACCTTCCTTTCCGACTGTGTATAGTACACTGCTGACGTCAGGTGGCTTCAGCAGCCGTCTGGCAGTAGTATTGCATTGCATCAGAAAATGATTCAATCAACTCTGGATGATGTGTACATGCTGGTATTATGCAATGTGATGCAATATTACATCATTCAAGGCTTATTTGGGATGTTGTTGATGTCCTACTGGATAAATTTACACGGTGAAACGTCAAAAATGAACTACATGCAATATCTTCAAAACGAGAGCCAATAAAATTTTTTTAATGTTATATTTGTGTTCAGCTCACCAAGATACTACAGATTAGGGCTTTTTAAAGTCAGTAATGATTTCAATGTTGACCAGTGTTATTTATGAATATGTCAAAAAGCAGCGGATCCAGCACAGATCCATGCGGTACTCCACTATTCACCTTTTTCCATTGGGAAAATTGGCCATTTAACCCTACCCTCTGCTTTCTACCTTTTAACCAGTTCCTGATCCACAATAGTACACTGCCTCCTGTCCCATGACATTTTAGTTTTGCCAAGTTTCTGATGAGGGAGCCTGTCAAAGGCTTTCTGAAAGTCCAGATACACTATATCAACCGACTCAACTTATTCACATCTTCAAAATTACATAACAGAATAGTAAGACAGGATCTTCCTTGTCTAAAATCATGTTGGCTGTCTCCCATTAAGCCATGACAATCTACATGTTGAGGAATTTTATTCTTTATGATGGTTTCTACCATTTTTCCCGGGACTGACGTCAGGCTCACCAGTCTGTATTTCCCAGGTCACCCCTGGAACGCTTTTTAAAAATTGGCATTTTGATTTTAATGATAGCTCACAGATTACTAATAGCAGGTCTGCAATCTCATATTTCAGTTCTTTCAGCACCCTTGGATGTATATCATCTGGTCCAGGTGATTTGCTACTCTTCAGTTTATCAAATAGTTGTAATACATCTTCCCGGTGTATCAATATTTCTTTCAATTCTTCCACAGTATCACCTTTAAATACCACTTCAGTCATGGGTAACACATCCCTACATCTTCCTCAGTACATGGAACTGGTCCTTCAACTGGCATTGGGACCTCTGTCAGGACAGGTGCAGAAGCTGTAACGGGGGTAATAGCTTTGGCGATATGATTTTTCCCAGCCATTGTTCAGTCAGTGGAGCTTAGGCATCTGTTAAAAGAGAGAGACCTACCGAAGTATCAGCTGGTTTTCCAGCTGTCCTTTCAGAGAAAAAGCAGTTAAATATCTTTAAGTGTGTTCAAAATGTGCTGTTCCAAGTTCCTGTGTGTAGTTATTTGGGGAGGTGCCCTATAAAGCAAGACTGCTCACTAGGGGTGTGTGCGAGTTTGGGGGGGGGGGTAGGGAGGGAACTAACACCTGGTGAGGTGTCAGTAGCTTCAAAGAGCTGAGAAAGATAATAAAGCAGAGTTTTAAACCTACCCCACTAAAGAAAATATTTTCCCTTTTACACTAAAGCACCAAAACAATGTACTAAAAACTTTTTAAGATCTCGCAGGCAGACAGCTGTCATTTATAAAGCCACGCACGCTTGAAATGTATAGCTCCTATTTGGGAAGGAGTATCGTGACACACTGCACTACAAAGGAGTTAGGGGGCACCAGCTCCAGGTGCCGAGAGGGCTAGGAATACCAGTGAACTCATGGCAACCCTTTGGATAGTTGCCCTAAACTTTGTTTGGTCTTCAGCGAGGCAGCTCATTGTTGAATAAGGGGTTTCATAGCTGCTGTTACTCGATTGATCCATTGCATTGCTGGCCTTTGTCTTCTTTGCTGACCTTCAACCTTGCTAAACATGATGGATCCGATATGCGAAAGCCATTTACATGGTTTACAGCCCTGTAAACAGTATCAATGCCTCTAACCTGAACATTCATTGGCACTAACATGGTCATATACTCACAGTTGCAGATCTCTCTCCAGCAGTAACAGTCCCTTCTTCTAGTCTTGACCAGCAGCTTTTGATTCAGTAAATCATGAGCTTCTACTAGGACAACTGATTGACAAAGGCATTAATGGAAGAGCGCTCGAATGGTGCAGATCCTACCTGTCCGATAGATGGCAGCATGTTCGTTCTGGAGGGATAAAGTCTGAACCTTTCCACCAAAGCCAAGGAGTCCCTCAAGGATCTTCCCTTTCTGCGCTCCTTTTCAATATTTACATGCAGCCAATTTGCAATATCATCCGGTCTTTCAATGTTGATTGCATGTTATACGCAGACGATGTCCTGCTTTACATTCCCTTCTCTACTGAGCATCTGGACCTCTCCCCACTGACGAATTGCTTCAATGCAATATCTGACTGGCTCCTGTCTCAAAACCTCAGAATACAACATAAGAAAACAGAAGTACTCTTCATTACAAGGAATCCCAATTTTACCCCCCCACAATATCTTAAGGTAAAAGAAGCGGAGTTGCAATCTAAATCCTCAATACGATATTTGGGAGTCACCCTAGATCAACGCCTGGACATGAAGGCCCACATAGGAAACATAGTCAGATCAGTTTACCACAAGATCCGCTCACTTAGACATTTACGTTCCATGCTTGATCCAACTGATTTCCGGACAATCTTCCAGGCGTTGGTTATACCTCATTTCGACTACGCCAACGTCATATTACAAGGTCTTCCCCATTCTACACTAAACCCGCTGCAGCTAGCCATGAACGCGGCAGCAAGAGTCATCCACGGAGCCTCCAGGAACGACCACGTGACGCCTCTGCTGATACAGTTGCATTGGCTTCCCATTCAAGCTAGAATAGTTTTCAAGACCCTGATAATCACTTTTAAAGTGGTTAAAAATCTCACATCTGCATCCTTAACCTCCCTCATCCATATCACATCTCCAAATAGAGCAAGAAGATCCATGGCCATAAACTCCTTAAAAATCCCGAAGGAACTTACTGTTTGCACTAAATCGACAGCCAACAGAGCCTTCAGTCTCAGTGCCCCAAAATGCTGGAATGCACTACCCCCTGATATCCGGGCTATTAAGAGCCTAACACAGTTTAGGAAAGCCCTCAAATGCTACCTCTTCAACAAGTACCTTATAGAACCCAATGGCATCACCTAGAACCCAATAACACCCACTGACACCAGTCCCAGATAAATTTATTTTATTTATTTATTTATTTAACAGTTCTTCTATACCGCGCTTTTCAGATCAGTGCGGTTTACATTCAACGTCAACTATACAACACAGGCATTCTGAGTTGTAAACTTTACAATAAACAAGGAAATCAACATGGAAACAACTGGGGAAACTATCTACATTGTATTTACACTATTACCTTTTTTGTTTTTGGTATTTATGGTATTTCAACAACTTACCAAGTTTGATATTCAATCCTACAGTGGGCTGGTGTTGTCCTATGAAACCTCTATGCATATGATGCCATATAGTACGTTTTGTAAATAGTTACCCCGGTTATCCAAGTTTTTATGCCCTGTTACATGTAAACTCATACGTGTTAAATGTACTGAGCATATTGTTCCATGTGAACCGCGCTGATGGTGAATAGTGCGGTATATAAGAGACTGTAAATAAATAAATAAATAAAAGTAGCAGACTTGGAAAGCATAATCCAGACACAGAGGTACATAGACGAGACCTACAGGGATATAGTCTCCTGAAGTCCCACCTCCAGTCTGGCAGCATCCCTGTTGCCATGGAGGAGAGAGGTCAAGTGACAGGAGAGCATCACCCTGGTGTGGCAGGAAGTGATCCTGTAACTAGGACCTGTCCTCCAGGTGAAGTAAAACCCTCTTGCACCGAGGAAGTTTCTCCAGGGCCATGTGCCCATGAGGGAAGAGTTAGGACAGCCGTTATAGTTGGTGATTCGATCATTAGGCATGTAGATAGCTGGGTGGCTGGTGGACGTGAGGATCGCCTGGTAACATGCCTGCCTGGTGCGAAGGTAGCGGACCTCACGCGCCACCTAGATAAGGTCTTAGATAGTGCTGGGGAGGAGTCTACTGTCTTGGTACATGTCGGTACCAATGACAGAGGAAAATGTGGTAGGGAGGTTCTGGAGGCTAAATTTAGGCTGTTAGGTAGGAAGTTGAAATCCAGAACTTCCAGGGTAGCGTTCTCCGAAATGCTTCCTGTTCCACGCGCAGGATCCAAAAGGCAGGCAGAGCTCCGGAGTCTCAATGCGTGGATGAGACAATGGTGCAGAGATAAGGGTTTTGGTTTTGTTAGGAACTGGGGAACATTCTGAGGAAAGGAGGGGCTCTTCCGAAGGGATGGGCTTCACCTTAACTGGGATGGAACCAGGCTGCTGGCATTAACCTTTAAAAAGGAGATAGAGCAGCTTTTAAACTAGATATTAGGGGAAAGCCGACAGTCGCCCAAGAGCGGATGGTTCGGAAGAATGTATCTTTGAAGGATACTACCAAAAGCAGAGAGGTTCCACAAAAGAGTAAAGTAGCCCAAATGCCCTCAAGTATGGCGCAGACTGAGCTTAAAGATCCCAAATTACCCATGTCTAACAATAGTCAAATTAATATGAATAAAATACATTCTCTAAAATGCTTGTATGCAAATGCTAGAAGTCTAAAAAATAAGATGGGAGAGTTAGAATATATAGCACTAAATGAAAGGTTAGATATGATTGGAATATCAGAGACATGGTGGAAGGAGGACAACCATTGGGACACTGTGATACCTGGGTACAAACTATATCGTAATGATAGAGCTGATCAAATTGGTGGAGGGGTTGCGCTCTATGTTAGAGAGGGCATTGACTCAGAAAGGATTAACGTTTTGCAGGAAACAAAATCTGCTGTAGAATCTATATGGATTGAAATTCCATGTAAAAGGGGGAAGGCAATGGCAGTGGGGGTGTACTATCGAGCACCTTGCCAGAATGACCAAATGGATGATGAAATGCTCAAAGAAATCAAAGAAGCTAACAAAAGTTACTGCGCAGTAATAATAATGGGTGATTTCAATTACCCCGGTATCGACTGGGTCAGTGTCACGTCAGGACATGCTAGGGAGATAAAGTTCCTAGATGAAATAAATGACTGCTTCTTGGAGCAGCTGGTTCATGAACCGACCAGAGGGGAAAGCACAGTTACTTACCTGTAACAGGTGATCTCTGGGAACAGCAGGAATAAGTCTTCACATATGGGTATCGTCAGTACCGACGCAGCCTGCACGGGAACACTCCCCAGCATCCAAAAGGAAAGCTTTTGGGAGCATCCCACAGCGCCTGCGCGCTGCCTTCCCGCCTTTCCCAACTGCCTCTCTCCAGTTCGAGCTTTAAAGCTGAGACAAAGAGAGAGAGAGGAAAGGAAAGATAGATAGAGAGATACAACTCCTAGGGGAGGTGGGTGGGTTGTGAAGACTTATTCCTGCTGTTCCCAGAGATCACCTGTTACAGGTAAGTAACTGTGCTATCTCCAGGAACAAGCAGGAATGAGTCTTCACATATGGGGACTCCCCAGCTAGAGATGCCTGGGAGATCACCCAGATTGTGAGTCCCTGGGAAGGGCTCCACTTCCACCCATGAATCTCAGGCATCCAGTCAGGGATGGAGGGTAGGAGTTGATTAGGTATGGAACAGGTGTTTGAGAACAGCCTGACCAAACAAGGCATCCCGGCGGGAGTCCTTGTCCAAGCAGTAATGGGCTGTGAAGGTATGAACCGATGCCCAGGTGGCCGCTCGACAGATTTGGTCGATGGACACAGAGTTTAGATGAGCCATAGAGGTTGCCATGGCCCTCACATTGTGAGCTGTGACATGGCCCTCCAGAGAAAGGTTCTTACTCTGGTAGGCGAAGGAAATACACTGAGCAATCCAATTGGACAGAGTTCTCTTAGAGACTGGAAGTCCTAAATGAGAAGGATCAAAAGCAACAAAAAGTTGAGAGGACTTTCTATGTTGCTGTGTCCTTTGAAAGTAGAAAGCGAGTGCTCTTTTACAATCCAGGGTATGAAGATTCCTCTCTGCACTTGATGCATGAGGTCCTGGAAAAAATACAGGTAAATACACCTCCTGGTTCAGATGAAAAGGTGAGACCACTTTAGGCATAAAGTGTGGATTAGTTCTGAGGACTACCTTGTCATGATGGAACCTTGTATAAGGAGGATTAGCCACTAAAGCTTGCAACTCACTGATACGGCGAGCTGAGGTGACTGCAATGAGAAAAATAACCTTCCAGGAAAGGAATTTCAAGGAGGTAGTGGCTAAGGGCTCAAAGGGTGGCTTCATAAGCTGGCCAAGAACCAGATTCAAGTCCCATGCCACTGGAGGTGGTCTAATGGGAGGTTTAGTCAAAAGAAGGCCTCTCATGAATCTTGCTATAAGAGGATGAGAGGAAATAGGTTGTCCATTGAGAGGCTTAAGGGATGCTGCAATAGCACTCAAATGGACTCTGATTGAATTTGTTTTAAGGCCTGCATGGGATAAATGCAGCAAATAGTCTAGTAAAGAATTCAAAGGTATTGCAAGAGGGTTGAGACCCTTCTCTGCACACCAAATGGAAAACCTTTTCCATTTAAAAGCATATGAACGTCTGGTGGAAGGCTTTCTGGAAGCATGAAGGATATCTTTCACTTGCTGAGAAAGGTGTAAATCCTGAAGGTCTAGGCCTTCAGCAACCAGGCCCTGAGATGAAGAGACTGCGGATTTGGGTGCCACAAGGTTCCCTCCTCCTGGGAGAGGAGATCTGGAGCAGACCCCAGGTCTAGGGAGGGAGCTTGAGAGAGATGCAGAAGTAGAGGGTACCACACTTGGCGTGGCCAAAGTGGTGCTATGAGCATCATAGACCCCTTGTCTCTCTGAAGCTTGAACAGAGTCTTGGGGATGAGGGGAATAGGTGGAAAGGCATAGAGGAAGTCTTGCCCCCAATGAAGGAGGAAGGCATCCCTGGCCTGAACTCCGTGACATGGAATCCTGGAACAAAACCGGGGAAGTTTGGCATTCCACGGACTTGCAAACAGGTCTATGTCTGGGGTACCCCAAATCCGAAAAATCCTGGCTATCTGGTCCCCATGGAGGGACCATTCGTGTGGAAGCAGAACTCGACTGAGTCTGTCTGCCCAAGAGTTTTGAACCCCTGGAAGATACACTGCCATGAGATGGATTTGATGCTCTCTGGCAAAGGCCCACAATCTCAGAGCTTCATTGCAAAGCGACAGAGAGCCAGTCCCTCCCTGCTTGTTCACGTAGAACATGGCTACCTGGTTGTCCGTGTGGATGAGGACTATCTTGTAGCTGAGCAGGGTGTGGAAGACTCTGAGAGCTAGAAAAATTGCTCTGAGCTCCAAGAGGTTGATATGTAGAGATGTCTCCTGTGGAGACCAGATGCCCTGGGTCGAGAGATCTTGTAGATGAGCTCCCCAACCCTTTGGAGAGGCATCTGTTGTAAGGGTTGCTTGGGGTAACACCTGTTGAAAGGGGGACCCCAGCAACAGATTTTGAGTGGACTTCCACCAGTGGAGGGACCAAAAGAGGCGACTGGAGGTTGCTATTTTGTCTGACAGGCAACCTCATGCCTGAGTCCATTGGGTGGAAAGAGTCCACTGAGCTGCCCTCATGTGAAGGCGAGCATAAGGAACCACATGCACCGTGGATGCCATGTGGCCTAAGAGTTGCAACATCTCTCGAGCAGTTAAATGGGATTTTAACTGAATCTGGGAGGCTAACTGCACCAAGCGTAGGCACGGGCCTGGGGAAGATAGGCCCTTGCAGTTGTGGTATCCAGTAAGGCCCCTATGAACTCTAGAGACTGAGTAGGGGTGAGATGGGATTTTGGAATGTTGATTACCAGTCCCAGATACTGAAGAACACGCCTTGTGCAGGCCAGGGAAGTCTGGGCCTCTGTCTGGGATGGAGCTCGGATGAGCCAGTCGTCCAGATATGGGAATACGAATATTCCTAGAGTGCGCAGAAATGCAGCTACTACTACCATGCATTTTGTGAACACTCTTGGAGCAGAGGCCAGACCGAAAGGAAACACTTTGTATTGGTAGTGCTTTCCTTGGTAAAGGAACCGAAGGAACCTTCTGTGTGTTAGATGGATGAGGACATGGGTGTACGCATCCTTGAGATCTAGAGAAAAAAGCCAATCCTGACTCTGGAGGTATGGAAGGAGAGTTCCGAGAGAAGTCATCTTGAATTTCTCCTTGCATAGAAACTTGTTCAACTCTCTGAGATCTAATATGGGTCTGTACCCCCCCCCCCCCCCCCCCGTTTTCTTTGGGATGAGAAAATAAGGGGAGTAGAACCCTGAGCCCTGTTGAAGAAGAGGTACTTCTTCTATTGCCCCTTGGGCAAGAAGGGTAGCAATCTCTTGACCAAGAAGGTTGAGGAGATGTGTTGGAGAATTGAACTGTTTCACCATGGTGTGAGGGGGAAGGTTTAAGGAATGAAGTTTGTACCCATCCCATATGATGGAGAGGGTCCATTTCTCTGCTGTGATTTGTTCCCATCTGGGAGCAAAGTGAGCTAACCTTCCTGGGATGGTGAGAGGCTCTGGATGTTCTAGAGCCAGAAAGGCTAAGTTCCCTAGTGGAAAGTCAAAGACCCTGAGGAGGCTGAGGCTGTTGGGCCGTAGCAGTCCTCGCATCCTGAGGCTTGGTCTGTTTTGGTTGTTGCTGTCTCTTTGTAGCAAAACGACCTTGAGAAGAGGCCTGACCATAACCAGAAGAAAATTTCCCTTTTTTTGGGAAAGATCATTTTTTGAACAACCTCTTTTTAAAAGGAGCAGTAGTAGACTTTGAAAGTCTATCTAAAGCAGAATTTTCAGCATCCATCTGGTTGGCCTTTGCTTGCCAATCTTTGCCAAACAGGTTTTCCCCTGTACAGGGAAGGTTACCTAGACCATCCTGTACCCAGGATTCCAAATCAGAGGCTTGCAACCAAGCAACTCTGCGTGCACCTATGGCAATAGCCGAGGCTCTACTGGCACCCTCAAAAGAGTCAAAGGCTGCACGGTTGGAAAACTTGGACACATCCTGTGCATGTTTAAGCCAGGTGATATATTCTTCTCTCTTATCTTCTGACATAAAAGGAGATAAGGTTTGCAGATGATCTGTAACTTCTTTCAGAAACATCCCCATATAGAGACTAGAGGAGTTGATTCTGGCCACAAGCATACTGGCCTGGAAGATTTTCCTGCCAAAGGCATCTAGGGTTCTGCATTCTCTTCCTGGAGGAGCAGAGGAGTGCCTTTTTGTACTCTTGATTTTTTTCAAAGCAGACTCTACCACAATGGAGTGGTGAGGAAGCTGAGTCTTATGAAACCCAGGACAAGGAGGAACATGATACATGGTGTCCAACCTTCGAGAATGAGGGGAGGTGGAAAGAGGAGTCTCCCATATGCCCAACATGTGATCATAAAGAATCTCATGTATTGGTAAGGTGGCTGCCTCTTTAGGAGCCTTAGGATATTGTAGGATATCTAATTTTTTGGCTCTAGGTTCAGTTTCAGAGGCCACTGAGATGGACAGGCCGTTGGCGACCTCCCTAATGAAGTCCTGAAAAGACAAGTCTTCAGGAGGAGACATTCTCCTTTTTGGAGAAGAGGGTTCCTGAGGAAGGATCCCCGATGCTTCAATTAAGGCCTCTGATGTATCAGAGTCTTCAGAGGAATCGAAGTATCGACTGTCTGGATGCTCTCGCAGAGCCCGATATGCGTACCGGGAGGTATCGACATCGGGAGTAATCGGTACCGAGTTGGTACTGATGGGCATCACTGGATAGCGTACCGCTTCCGTCGATGCTGATGTCGATGCAAGCGGTACCGGTATCGGAACCGATTTCGGATCCGGTACCGGAATCGGTACCGGTACCGACAACGGGGTTTGTTGCGGTACCGTAGGCATCGCAGCTTGTATGAATGCCGTGATGGCACGCTGCATGGTCAGAATATTCTGATCCATCGACGCCACCAATGTCTGGATGTCGGTACCGGTGGAAACCGCCGGTACCCCAGAACATTATAACAGGTGATCGGTCGAGGCCGAGCCATCGATGTCAACCTGTGACCCCATAGATAAAGCTTTGGAAGCCGGAGCCTCCCGCCGGGGTAATTTTGCTGGTGTGGATTCCTCAAGAGTAAGCCCGGGGGCATCTCGATACTTAGAGGGAGATGAACTCTTTGAGGACCGGACAGATTTAAGTTTGGTTACCTGAGATCCATGGGATGAAAAAGAAGCCCTGGAAGACGTCGATGCCACAGAAGCTGCATCGGAGGGAAACAGGGTACTGAGCTTGGCTGCCCGATTTTGTAACCCTCTCTTAGACATCATGGAACAGGACTCACAATCCATAATGGAGTGGTCAGGACCTAAACATTTTAGACACCAGTCATGGGTGTCAGTGACAGAAATAGTGCTACTGCACTTCGTGCACTTTTTAAACCCGGAGGCAGGTTTTTCCATGAGGAAAAATATATCTGTAGGCCTAAGGCCCCAGAAGAAAAAATGCACTGAAGTAAGAAAAGAGTAGGTTTTTTTTTTTTTAAAGAAATAAAAAAGACCGGTGGTACCGGTCCGAAGTCGAGAAGGCAGACACGCGACTAAAGAAAAATAAAAGAAAATAAGAAATTCTTCAGCGGTGACAGGAAACACGACCTGCTGGCTCCGCGGAAAAGAAGAACTGGAGAGAGGCAGTTGGGAAAGGCGGGAAGGCAGCGCGCAGGCGCTGTGGGATGCTCCCAAAAGCTTTCCTTTTGGACGCTGGGGAGCGTTCCCGCGCAGGCTCCGTCGGTACCGACGATACCCATATGTGAAGACTCATTCCTGCTTGTTCCTGGAGATGCCATATTAGACCTAGTCCTTAGTGGAACACCAGTTCTAGTGCAAGAGATAAGGTTGTTGGGGCCACTTGGCAATAGTGATCATAGCATGATCGCCTTTGATCTAAATAGTGGAGGAGGGATAGTAAGGAAATCCACAGTACTACCTTTTAACTTTCGAAAGGGAGACTATGATAAAATGAGGAAAACAGTTAAGAAAAAACTAAAAGGAGCAGTTGCAAAGGTTAAATATGTACATCAGGCTTGGCTGTTGTTGAAAAATACTATCTTGGAAGCCCAGACCAGCTGTATTCCACGCTTTAAGAAAAGTGGAAGGAAGTCCAAAAAACTGCCAGCATGGTTTAAAGGTGAGGTCAGAGAGGCTGTTGTTGCCAAAAAAGCATCTTTCAGGAAATGGAAAAAAGAGCCAAACGACGAAACCTGGAAACAGCACAAGCACTGGCAAGTCAAATGCAAGGCATTGATAGGGCAGGCAAAGGGAGAATTTGAGAAGAAGCTTGCTGCGGAAGCAAAAATGCGAAGTAAAGATCTTTTCAAGTACATTCGTAGCAAAAAACCTGTGAGAGAGTCGGTTGGTCCATTAGATGACAAGGGTGACAAGGCGATAGCGGAGAGATTGAATGAATTCTTTGTTTCAGTCTTTACTGAGGAAGATGTAGGGATGTTACCCATGACTGAAGTGGTATTTAAAGGTGCGGAAGAATTGAAGGAAATATCGATACATCGGGAAGATGTATTAAAACTATTAGATAAACTGAAGAGTAGCAAATCACCTGGGCCGGATGGTATACATCCAAGGGTGTTGAAAGAACTGAAATATGAAATTGCAGACCTGCTATTAGTAATCTGTGAACTATCATTAAAATCATCTCTAATACCTGAAGATTGGAGGATTGCCAATGTAACGCCAATTTTTAAAAAGGGTTCCACGGGTGATCCGGGAAACTACAGACCGGTGAGCCTGACATCAGTACCGGGAAAAATGGTAGAAACCATCATAAAGAATAAAATTACTCAGCATGTAGATAGTCATGACCTAATGGGAGACAGCCAACATGGCTTTAGACAAGGAAGATCTTGTCTTACTAATGTTTTTTTGAAGGAGTGAATAATCAGGTGGACAAAGGTGAGTCGGTTGATATTGTGTATCTGGACTTTCAGAAAGCCTTTGACAAGGTCCCTCATCAGAGACTTTTGGCAAAACTAAAGAGTCATGGGATAGGAGGCAGTGTACTATTGTGGATCAGGAACTGGTTAAAAGATAGAAAGCAGAGGGTAGGGCTAAATGGCCAATTTTCCCAATGGAGAAAAGTGAATAGTGGTGTACCCCAGGGATCTGTACTGGGTCCGCTGCTTTTTGACATATTCATAAATGACCTGGAAAGTGGAATAACGAGTGAGGTTATCAAATTTGCAGATGACACAAAACTATTTAAAGTTGTTAAAACTCAAGAGGATTGTAGAAAATTGCAAGAGGATCTTGATAAATTGGAAGACTGGGCATCAAAATGGCAGATGAAATTTAATGTGGACAAGTGCAAGGTTATGCACCTAGGGAAGAACAACCCAAACTATGGTTACACGATGCAAGGTTCCACATTAGGAACCACCACCGAGGAAAAAGATTTAGGCGTCATTGTGGATAACATGTTAAAACCCTCGGCCCAGTGTGCAGCGGCGGCCAAGAGAGCAAATAGAATGCTAGGTATCATAAGGAAAGGAATGGAAAATAACACAAAAGATATTATAATGCCTCTATATCGTTCCATGGTGAGACCGCACCTTGAATATTGTGTGTAATTCTGGTCGCCGTATCTTAAGAAGGATATAGCGATTTTAGAAAAGGTTCAGAGAAGAGCCACCAAAATGGTAAAGGGGATGGAAGGATACTCCTATGAAGAAAGGCTAAAAAGGTTAGGGCTCTTTAACCTGGAAAAGAGACGACTGAGGGGTGATATGATAGAAGTCTATAAATTAATGAACGAAGTGGAACGGGTAAACTTAGATCGATTGTTTACCTTATCAGAATACAGAAAGACTAGGGGACATGCAATGAAGCTACAGGGTAAACTATTTAAGACTAATAAAAGAAAATATTTTTTCACTCAATGTGTAATCAAACTCTGGAATTTGTTACTGGAGGATGTAGTAAAGGCTGCTAGTGTAGCTGGGTTTAAAAAAGGTTTGGACAAGTTCCTGGAGGAAAGGTCCATAAACCATTATTAAGAAGGGACCCAGGATATCAATGCTTGAACCAATACAAGCATTGTGGAACCTGTGTCTCTTGGGGAAACTGCTAGGTACGTATGACATAGATTGGCCACTGTTGGAAAAAGAATACTGGGCTTGATGGACCTTGGTCTGACCCAGTATGGCATATCTTATGTTCTTATGAATATCTCCGATCTTCTCCCTTAAATGCCCTGATGCTAACCGCTTAGCATTGAGGCATATCGTGTGCATTCCGGGGAGAAGCAAAGGTGGCAACAGTCGATTACCGAGTAGCGGCGATATTGCATGCTGCCCAGTTAGCGACCTGTGGCTAAAAGATAGAAGAATCAAAAACTTGTCTATCTTTTAGCCGCAGCAGCTAACTGGACAGCATGCAATATCGCGCTGCCCGGTTATTTACTGCATCTGGGAAGCTATGCAGGAAATCCGGATATTCAATGCCAGGGCTGCATATGACCCTGGCATTGAATATCCAGGGTTAAGGGTTGGCGCATACTGCTATGCGCCACAGCGTCGCATAACCAGCATAACTCAATATTGGACCCGATGTTTTTTTCTAATGATCTTTTTCATCACATGATATGTCCGAAGTATGAAAGTCTAAGTCTTGTCATTTGAGCTTCTAAAGAGAGCTGAGGTTTGATTTCTTCTTGTACCGACTGATTTGTTCTCTAGGCAGTTTATAGTATACACAGTAGGTCCAATATTCAATGCAATTAATGCAACTAGCAGACCCGGATGCTGCCACTGAATGCCCTGATGCTAGCCTGCTAGCACTTGGGCACTCAGGGGAGGGGGGGAAGGAAGAGTGAAGACGGTGTACAGTGATAACCGGGCAGTGGTGACATTCAACAGAAATCCAGTTATCCTTAAATGACGAAAGTTAAAGGACGTTCTAACTTTTGCCACAGATGTTAACTTGGTAACAGCTGAATATCGCTGCTGCCCAGTTAGCTTCCACACTATCAGGATAGAGTAGTTACTCACCTGTAACAGGTGTTCTCCAGGAGCAGCAGGAATCAGTCCTCACATATGGGTGACGTCGGCGCAGACGGAGCCCTCGCGGAGCAATTTCCCCAGCTTTCAAAGAAAGCCTTTGGGAATTGCAGCGCGCATGCGCGGTCCCCTTCCCGCCCAAGGGTGCCATCTTGCTCAGTCTGATGACATAGCTAAAAGATAGCAAAATAATTAGCCAAAAACGAAATGATAGGACTGCAACTCCAAGGGGAGGAGGGAGGGTTGTGAGGACTGATTCCTGCTGCTCCTGGAGAACACCTGTTACAGGTGAGTAACTACTCTTTCTCCAGGACCAAGCAGGAAGTCAGTCCTCACATATGGGACTCCCAAGCTTAAGGCTACCGGAGGCCTCAAGTGGAAAAATGAGCTCCCTCTAGCTCAGAGGCACAGAAGGAAGGAATCTTCTCTGAAAAACGCCTCCGACCGGTAGCCCAACACCAGGGCTGGAGGGTAGGAGTTGCCTAAACCTCAAAGAGATTATGGAGGACTGCCTGTCCGAAAGCACTGTCCCTGCAGGACTCCCTCTCTAGGCAGTAATGGGCCACAAAAGTCTGGCTTGAAGACCAAGTAGCAGCCCGGCAGATGTCTGCCAACGGAACAGAGCGGAGATGAGCCACTGATGCAGCCTTCGCCCTAACACGATGAGCCGTGACTCGACTCTCTAACTAGAGGCCGGCCGCCCCATAAGCCCAAGCGATACAGTCAGCAGCCCATATGGACAAAGTACGCTTGGAGACAGGTAGCCCCAACTTATTGGGGTCAAAAGAAACGAAGAGCTGAACAGCCCTTCTATGCTCTCGCATACGGTCAAGGTAGAAGGATAAGGCCCTCCTACAGTCCAGGGTATGCAGGACCATTTCAGCCCGGCAGGTGTGCGGCCTGGGAAAGAAGGTCGGAAGAACCACCTCCTGGTTGAGATGAAAAGTAGAAACCACTTTTGGAAGAAACTTAGGGTGAGTCCGTAAGACTACCCTATTCCTGTAGAACCTAGTGTAAGGAGGATCAGACACTAGGGCCTGAAGCTCACTAACGCACCTAGCAGAAGTAAGGGCTACCAAAAACAAAGTTTTCCAGGAAAGAAAACGAAGAGGGCAGGTAGCTATAGGCTCAAAAGGCGGACAGGTAATCCGCTGTAAGACCACATTCAGATCCCACTCAGGGGCTGGTGGGCGTAAAGGAGGCTTAAGGAGAAGAAGGCCTCGGAGAAAACGAGCCACCAAAGGCCTGCCATCCACCGGTGCGTGATGTGCAGAGAGAGCACTGAGGTGGACTCTGACAGAGTTGGACTTAAAGCCCAGATTGGAGAGGTAAAGCAAGTATTGCAAGACCACTGCTACCAAGCAGGAGAAGGGATTCTCAGACTGCTGAGCACACCAAATGGAGAACCGACACCACTTAAGAGCGTAGGACGTCCGGGTGGAAGGCCTCCTCGAGGCCAAGACAACCTCTTCCACCTCCCGAGGCAGCTGGAGGGGAGCAAGGACTACCCTTTCAGCAGCCAGGCCATCAGATGAAGGGACCGGAGGTTGGGGTGTAGGAGAGACCCTTGATCCTGTGTCAGGAGATCGGGTTGAAACCCCAGAGGAAGAGGAGTGTCCACCGCCAGCTGCATTAGAAGCGGGAACCAAGGTTGTCTCGGCCACCGAGGAGCCACTAGGATCAGCGAGGCTTTGTCTCTGAGAACTTTGAAGAGTGTTCGAGACACCAGCGGCATGGGAGGAAAGGCATACAAGAGGCCCGTGGACCATGGAATCAGAAAAGTATCCGCCGCTACTCTGAGAGGATGCGGTTGTCGAGAGCAGAATCTGGGAAGTTGCCGGTTCAGAGGACTGGCAAACAGATCCATGGTGGGGAGTCCCCACTTGAGAAAGATCCGCTGAACCACCAATGGATCCAATCTCCATTCGTGTGGTTGGAGGATCCTGCTTAGCTTGTCTGCCAGGTAATTTTCCTGACCTGGGAGATAGACCGCTTTGAGGAGGATGCCGTGGTGGACGGCCCAAGAGCACAGTCTTCGTGCCTCCTGACAGAGAAGGAAGGAGCCTGTGCCTCCTTGTTTGTTCACGTAGAACATTGCAACTTGATTGTCCGTCTGGACCAGCACAGACTGGTGAGAAGTGAGGTGGGAGAAGGCTCTCAGAGCTAGGCGGATGGCTCTGAGCTCCAGGAAGTTTATCTGCTGCACAGACTCCCAAGGAGTCCAGAGGCCTTGACTACATGTCCCTTGGCAATGTGCTCCCCAACCCAGGAGAGAAGCATCGGTTGTTAGTACCTGAGAAGGCGGAAGAGATTGAAAATCCACACCCAGTAGCAGGTTTGGCAGATGAAGCCACCACCACAGAGAAGAGACCAGCAGGTCGGAGACCTGTACTGAGTCCGTCAGGCTCCCCGTGGCCTGATGCCATTGAGTGCGAAGACACCACTGAGCAGGTCGCATGTTCAGGCGGGCATTGGGGGTCACATGTACCGTGGAAGCCATATGGCCGAGCAGTCTCAGAAATTGCTTGGCAGAGACCAGGGAATTGCTGTGAAAGTGGCTGGCGAGATCCATGAGCCTGTGTGCTCTGTCTAGAGGCAGGAAGGCCCGCGCCTGAAGTGTGCTCAACCTTGCGCCGATGAATTCGAGATCTTGAGAGGGGAGCAAAGTGGACTTTGCGAAGTTTATGACAAAGCCCAAGTGCTGGAGCAGAGACACAGTGCGATGAGTGGCCATAGTGGCCTCTTGGGAAGACTGGGTCCTGATTAGCCAGTCGTCCAGGTACGGAAACACAAAAAGGCCTTGAAGTCTTAGATAGGTTGGTGAACACCCTGGGGGCAGAGGATAGGCCAAAGGGCAGTACTCTGTACTGGTAATGATTTCCTCCCACAACAAACCTGAGATACTGTCTGTGGTCTGGATGAATAAGGATGTGAGTATAGGCATCCTTCAGATCTAAGGAGCATAGCCAGTCTCCCTGCTGGAGGTAGGGCAGCAGGATTCCAAGGGTAAGCATCTTGAACTTTTCCCTTGCCAGGAACTTGTGGAGGTTTCGCAAGTCCAGGATGGGTCTGAGGCCTCCTGTTCTTTTTAGTATCAGAAAGTACCTGGAATAAAAGCCGTGACCTCTCAGGTGGTGGGGCACCGGTTCCACAGCCTGTTCCTGAAGAAGACTTGCTAACTCCTGAAGGAGTAAGTCCCTGTGCAGAGGGAGTCTTGGACGCTCCCCTGGAAAGTAGGAGGGAGGTACCTGGTGAAAGTGTAGAAGATAGCCTTTCTGAACTATATGAAGCACCCAGGTATCTGACGTGATGGCTGACCACCTGTGGGCAAAGTGGACCAGCTGGCCTGCTGTGCTGAGAGAAACCAGCTGAGGGGAAGAGGCTATGCTGATGGAGTCAAAAACCCCCACCCTGCTGAGCAGGGGCCGGTGTTGTGGGCTTGGGGGCCTGCTGCCAACGGGACCCATTACCCTGTCCCTTGGCCTGCTGACCCTTTTGGGGAGCTGCTGAGGCCTGATACTGAGGGTAGTGTTTATAGGCAGCCGCCTTCCTCGGGTAAAAGTGCTTTTTCCCCGAGCCCTTCTTCTTCTGAGAAGGGGCAGAGGTTTTTCTGGACAGCCTAGTTCTGGTCAGAGTCTCGGACTCGATCTGTGCAGCCTTTTCAGCCATGGGTTTGCCAAAGAGGTTTTCACCTCTGCAGGGGACATCGACCAACTTGTCCTGTACCCATGGCTCGAGGTCGGATGACTGAAGCCAAGCCTGTCGGCGGGCACCGATGCCGGCCCCGGCTACTCGAGCCGATGCTTCGAAGCCATCGTAGGCTGCTCGAGAGATAAACTTCGAGCACTCTCGAATACCAGTGGACAAGGCTTGGAACCTGTGCAAAGGTTCCTCGGAGAGACCAGCAGAGAACCCGGCAATTTCTTTTGCCAGATCTCGGAGATAAATGCCCATATAGAGCTGGTAGGTCTGGACTCGACAAGCAAGCATAGAGCCCTGGAAGCACTTTCTACCGAGGGCATCCAGGGTCTGGGCCTCCCGGCCGGGAGGCACCGAGGAGTGCATCTTCTGACTCTTGAGTCGATGCATGGCCGATTCCACCACCATGGAATGGTGCGGTAGTTGTGCCTTTTGGAACCCGGGGCTCTTGCGGACTCGATAAATGGAATCGACCCGTTTGCTTAACACCGGCGCCGACGCTGGGCTCTCCCACATGCGGAAGAGAAGTCGTTCCAGCATCGGAGGAACCGGTACAGTAAAGGCCTCCTTCGGGGGAGAGTCATACTGGAGGGCATCGAGCTCTTCGGCTCGAGGCTCCTCCTCGGGATCCGCGGGGAATGCCAAGGCCTTGGCCATATCCCACACAAAGTCTGAGAACCGGGTGTCCTCCGGGGGGAACCGTCTCCGAGGTTCGGACTCGGGCGAGTCCGATGGGACACACCGAGTCCGAAAAGTACCAGGTGACTCTTCGTCCTCCATTTCCCAGTCTGACTCCTCGGAGGAGGAATCGAGCGGCTACGGTCGGGCGGGCACCGATGCCCTCCGCCCCGACGACCTCGGTCCAGAACGGGAGGCCGAGGGAGACCGCGACCGAGGATCGACTCGAGCTCGTATGGACTCGAGGATCGGCTCGGTCTGCGGAGTCGACTTGGACGTCGACGTCCCGGTGGCCAGGGCAGATGCATTGGCGAGGCCAGCGATCAATGCCCGCTGCTGGTCCATGAAGGCAGCGAAACTGCTCTCCAAGTCTGTCAACTTAAGTCCAAGCTCAGGAGACCCAGCAGCCCCCGATTCGAGCCCCGACGGCATCGGGCCTGACGTCGGCTCCTTCGGAGGCGAGTCCATGAGGACTACAGTACTCACGTGTCCAGGCGACTCCATTTCGAGACGAGGATGTTTCAAAGGCCTCTCCGACTCCGAGGACCCGGGACGGCTATCGGGGCTATGCGACCTGGCCCTCGAGGAACCAGGAGCGTCCACCGACGCCGCCCTCGCGGGTTTTTTCTTCCGATGATGTTCCCGGGTAGGAGACCCCCGCTCAGAGGAACTCCGATGATGCTCAGAACCGGAGTCCCGGGACGTCGAAGCCTCTGACGAGGTCCGGGCCCGGCCGGACGCGGAGTCAGAGAAGATTCGTTCCCTTTGATGCTGCCGACTCCTCAACGCCTTTGAGGACATCTTGCTACACGGACCACAGATCATCGGGTCATGATCGGGTCCGAGGCAGCGGAGGCAGCAGTCATGTGTGTCGGTAAGAGACATAAGTTTCTTACACCGATCACACTTTTTAAACCCGCTGGCAGCCATCGAGGGAAAAAGTGCCCCTGCGAGGTCAAAAGACAGGGCTGCCAGTGAAAAATAAAAAATGGCGCGAACGCTTGTCACAAAGGACAAAAAAACGAAAAATAAATAACGGACCCGTTACCGGCGTAGCGGGTCCGGGCGGGAAAAGGATCCGGCGTCGAACCGAGAAAGAATAAGAAATATGAAAGAAAATCAACTTTTTCTACGGCGATCACAAACAGCGTCTGTAGGGCTCCGCGGAAAAAAGAAGACTGAGCAAGATGGCACCCTTGGGCGGGAAGGGGACCGCGCATGCGCGCTGCAATTCCCAAAGGCTTTCTTTGAAAGCTGGGAAAATTGCCCCGCGAGGGCTCCGTCGGCGCCGACGTCACCCATATGTGAGGACTGACTTCCTGCTTGGTCCTGGAGAAGACCCAGATATTCAATGCTAGTGGTCCGATACGGCCCTGACACTGAATATCTGGGTTTTAGATTCAGTGGTGACAGCTACCCGCTTTACAATAGCAAGCCACCATTGTGGAATATCGGGCCCAGTATTCTTAGCCAGCACCATAATTCGAAGGCATCAATTTTCTCCCTGTCTTTCTTCTTCACTGTACCTTTTGTATTCATATGATGTTATTGAAAATACCATAGCTTGGACAAATCAAATCTTTGTATGGAAAGATACATCTCTGCATTTAAGAATCTTGTCTAGATCCTTCATAGCCGTTCTGATTTCTTCACTGCTTGTTACTACTTTATTGGCTATTGTTCCAAGCAGGTTAAAGATGTCCGCTATTTCTATTTCTTCTCCATTAAGGATAAAATGATTGATTCTGCCAGTGGTCAAAACCTTTGTCGTCTTCATGTTACGATGCAGGCCCAATTTAAGACTATGTTCTGGGATACTGATAAGATGATGTTTCAGACAGCCTTCATTTTCAGCCAGTAACATGGTATCATCAGCATAGCAAAGGTGGTTGATAAGTCTTCCACCAACCTTCACATCTCGGTTGTCTTCATACAATCCTGCTACTCTGATGATTTGTTCTGCATATAAATTGAACAGGTATGGGGAAAGTATTAAGACTTGTCTTACATCTTTTCTGATTTTAAAACATTCTCTGTCTCTTTGTTCTGTTCAAACTGTTGCTTCTTGATTAATGGGTTGTGCATGAGAACTAACAGGGGTCCTGGTATACTTACGCTTCTTAATGTGGCAGTTTTTAATGATTTACACAATCAAAGGCTTTGCTGTAGTCATTAAAACATATATAGATATCCTTTTGGTATTATTTTGTCTGCTTGAGGATCAATTTCAAATCTGCAATGTCTCTTGTTCTTCGCATGGATGACATATTTTCTCAATAGCTGCCATTTTTGTGCTTTAAAATAAATAAGCAATTGTCTCCTGGTTCCTCTCACTTTTTTGAACCCTGCTTGCATTTCAGGCAGTTCTTTTTCCCAGTATGGCTGTAGTCTTCACTGAATGAACTTAAGTAGAATCTTGCTTGTGTGTGGGATCAGAGCAATTGTGCAATAATCTCCACATCAGTCTGATCACCTTTCTTCAGTAATGGTATGAACACACATCTCTTCCAGTCAGTTGGCCATGATGATGTCTTCCAAACTTTCCAGCAGAGCCTTAGAAGTATTCTCACAACTGCATCTGACTACTTAAATACTTCAATGGGAATCCCATCAATGCCCAGTACTTTGTTCTTTCATAATGCTTTTAATGCTCCTTCAATTTCTTCTTTCATCACCACCACTTCCTGATCATAAGGTACAGGTTGATTAACCTGATATTTATACATTCTTTTCACCTTTTTTCTTGATCTTCACAGAATCATTCAACATGGATCCTAGAGCATCTTCTAGTATTCCAATCTGAGGCTCGAATTTTCTCTAACACTCACATCTTTAGGAAAGTCAACCTTGCTCTTCCTCCAGTAGTTTCTGATTCTATTTCCTGGCATGCATCACTATAGTACTTCTCTATCTCACATTGTTGTATGTTGGAAATCTGTTAAGTTCTGTGACCACCTCTCTTTTTCCTCAGGCCTCAGCTTCTCTCTGATTAAGCATTTTTTATAGTTTCTTGATTTTGGCCATTTTTGATTTTCTTCATTTTTTGCAGATACTTTGCTTTCTTCGAGCACAACTTTCTTGATGTCATTCCATAGCTCTTCTAATGTTTTGTCATTTGTTTCCAAAACAGGGCCTTTAAATTCCAGCTGTATATTTTCAAGATAGAGCGTAGTTTCTCACCTGTAACAGGTGATCTCTGGGAACAGCAGGAATCAGTCTTCACATATGGGTGACATCCACCGACAGAGTCCACTCAAGAACACTCCCCAGCATCTAATCGGAAGTGTTTGGGAGCATCCCACTGTGCAAATGTGCCTGCCTTCCCAGTGATTCTCCTCAGTGAGGTTTATTGCTGAGAAAAAAGGAAGAGACCCTACAACTCCTTGGGGAGGAGATGGGTTGTGAAGACTGATTCTTGCCTTCCCTGGAGATCACCTGTTACAGGTGAGTAACTATGCTATCTCCAGAAACAAGCAGGAATGCAGTCTTCACATATGGGACTCCCGAGTTCAAGGCTACCGGAAAACGGTGAAGAGTAGGGCACATTATAATGGGAAAAGCCACTGAAGAACAACATGGAGCGTCCAGGGGATCTAGTGGACTTGGCATCCCCAGCACATCCCCATTGAGATGGCAGTGGCAGTAGCATGGATGAACAGAGGGCAGGAGGGCAGGAGGTGTAGCTAAGTCTCAAAGAGGTGCTGGAATACATCTTGGCCAAAGTCACTGTCCTTACGAGATTCCTTGTGCAGACAGTAATGTGCTGCAAAAGTATGAATCGAAGATAATGTGGCCACATGGCAGAAATCCCCAATGGAGTCACAGCGTAAGTGGGCTATGGATGTTGCCATGGCTTGGAGACTGTGAGCAGTAACAAGACCCTTTAATGTCAGATCCACCTGAGCGCATGCAAATGATATGCAGTCTGCTATCTAAAGAGAAAGTGTGTTTCATCATAGGTAGAGCAAGGTGACTAGGGTCAAAAGAAACAATTGAGAAGATTTTCGGTGTACCTTGGTTCTGTCAAGATAATATGCCAACACACATTTGAAATCTAAAATATGAAGCGCCGGCTCAGCCCGAGATGCATGTGACTTGGGGAAAAAAGGTTGGAAAAATTACCAACTGGTTGAGATGGAATGGAGATACAACCTTTGGAAGGAAATGTGGATGCATTTGCAGGACCACCCTGTCATGATGAAAATGTGTATAGAGTGCATGTGCAACAAAAGCCTTCAGTTCGCTGACCCGGTGAGCCTAGGTGAACACAACTAGGAAGGAAACCTTCCAAGTAAGAAACTTGAGGGAGGTAGTGCTAGCGGCTCAAATAGAGGTTTGAGTAATTGAGCAAGAATCACATTGATTGCCCAGGTAACTGGTGGGGGCCGAACAGGTGGCTTAGTCAATAGGAGACAGCGCATGAAGCAAGCTACCAATGGATGTGTGGAAAAGAGTAGTTACTCACCTGTAACAGGTGTTCTCCAGGAGCAGCAGGAATCAGTCCTCACATATGGGTATTATCGGCGCAGATGAAACCCCAGCGGAGCATTTTCCAAGCTTTCTATGAAAGTTAAGAATTCTACAACCTCTCCGCTCTATCTTAGATCATGCGGACTTCCGCACCGTAGCGCAAGCCCTCATCATTCCTCACATAGACTATTGCAACGCCATACTTCAAGGGCTCCCTAAAAAGACCATCAGTATCCTCCAGTTGGCGCAGAATGTGGCAGCTAGAATCATAACGGGAACAAGACTAAAGGATCACATCACACCTACTTTAATTGACCTGCATTGGCTCCCAATCAGTGCCCGAATACAGTACAAAATCATAGTCACCACATTTAAGCTCCTCCATAACATCGCGCCCTCTTACCTCGGCTCACTTGTGTCAGCCCAAACAAATAACAGGAGCAGACGTTCCCCGAGCCTCAACACCCTACTGGTCCCCGGCCGCATGAGGCACGTCAATGTCCAGACCAGCAACCGAGCATTCTCGTTCATAGCACCTCAACTCTGGAACAAGCTACCAGTAGATCTAAGAGCGTGCAGTGACTTAATGGTCTTCAGAAAACAACTCAAGACGTACCTATTCCAGTCACACTTCAACACTATATAATCTCAATCCACAAAGCAAATTGTATGAATTCATGTCAGCAATGAGATCGCCACCAATAGACTCACTGTTGTGTGAATATGTATCTGCTTATGTAAATTGTAAATTCTTTTGTAAATACTAATTGTAAATATTTCCCTTCTCAATGTGTCTAAACCTTATCCCTGTGTGCTGTGAACTGTACTATGCCCTCTAATCATACTGTGTGCTGTGAACTGTACCTCTTCCACTAATCATCCTGTGTATTGTAAATTATGGCCAGTACAGCCACTCTTTTTCTGTGGTGGAATACCGCTGCTGATCGCTGGAAGTAGCGGGATATAAGTGTACACTAAATAAATAAATAAAAATAAATAAATGCTGGCACGCATGCGCGGTTCCCTTCCCGCCTAAAGGTGCCATCTTACCTCAATCAAATGACATAGTTAAGAACAGCACACAAAAATGGAAAACAGACTATGTACAACTGCAACTCCCAGGGGAGGAGGGAGGGTTGTGAGGACTGATTCCTGCTGCTCCTGGAGAACACCTGTTACAGGTGAGTAACTACTGTTTCTCCAGGACCAAGCAGGAAGTCAGTCCTCATATATGGGTGACTCCCCAGCTCTGGGCTACCGAGGAACCCAGGCTGAACAAGAGAACTCCCTCTAGTCTCAGCAGCAAAGAAAGGCTTTTCAAGGACACAACCTCCAACGGTAGCCCAAAAGAGGGCAGAAGGGCAGGAGTTGCCTAAACCGCAAAGAGATTCCGGAGTACTGCTTGGCCAAAAGCACTGTCCCTACGGGACTCCCTCTCCAGACAGTAATGGGCCGCAAAAGTCTGGCTTGAAGACCAAGTTGCAGCCCTGCAGATGTCTACCAAGGGCACAGAGCGGAGATGAGCCACTGAGGCAGCCATTGCCCTGACACGGTGGGCCGTAACCTGACCCTGCAAAGGAAGGTCAGCTGCATTGTAAGCCCAGGAGATACAGTCAGCCACCCAGATGGACAAGGTACGCTTGGACACAACCAACCCCAACTTATTGGGGTCAAAGGATACGAAGAGCTGAGTAGCCCTCCGATGCCCTTGCGTACGGTCAAGGTAGAAGGATAAAGCCCTCCTACAGTCCAGGGTATGCAGGACTGCTTCAGCCTGGCTTGCATGAGGCCTAGGGAAGAATGTTGGAAGAACCACCTCCTGATTGAGGTGGAAAGAGGAAACAACCTTTGGGAGGAACTTTGGATGAGTCCTGAGGACAACCCTGTTCCTATAAATCCTGGTGTAAGGCTTATCACAGACCAGGGCCTGAAGCTCACTCACTTGCCTAGCCGAAGTAAGGGCTATCAGGAAGAGAGTCTTCCAGGAAAGGAAGCGTAGAGGGCAAGTAGCCATCGGCTCAAAAGGTGGGCGAGTCACTTGCTGTAAGACCACATTCAGCTCCCACTCAGGATCAGGAGGACGGATGGGCGGCTTGAGCAAGAGCAAGCCTCTGAGAAACCTGGACACCAAGGGGTGCCCAGATAGAGAATGTCCTTCCACCAGTGAGTGGTGAGCTGCTAGAGCTGAGAGGTGGACCCGAACAACAGAATTGGACTTAAGTGCCTGATTGGATAAGTGCAATAAGTACTGAAGCACTACTGGTACAGTAAAGGAGAAAGGGTCTTCTGTACGTAGCTGACACCACAAAGAAAACCTCTTCCACTTCAGAGCATAGGCTTTCCGAGTGGACTGTTTCCTAGAGGCTAGGACAACCTCATCAACTTCCTGAGGTAGGCCCCAGGGAGCCAAAACTACCCTTGCAGCCTCCAGGCCATCAAATTGAGAGCTTTGAGATTGGGGTGCAGAAGGGAACCCTGATCCTGAGAGGAAAGGTCGGGTTGCAACCCCAGAGACATTGGGGGATCCACCACCAGCCGAAGCAGAAGTGGAAACCAAGGCTGTCTCAGCTACCTGGGAGCCACCAGCAGGACCGAGGCCTTGTCCTGAAGAATCTTGAAAAGAGTTCGGGCCACCAAGGGCGTGGGAGGAAACGCATATAGGAGGCCCTGAGACCAAGATATCAGAAAAGCATCCGGTGCTATACTCAAAGGATGCGGTTGTGTGGAGCAGAACTTGGGCAGTTGCTTGTTCAGCGGACTGGCACACAGATCTATCCAAGGGAGACCCCATTTCAGGAAGATCTTCTGAACCACCAAGGGATACAGCTGCCACTCGTGGGGCTGCAGAATCCTGCTCAACCGGTCGGCCAGGCAGTTCTCCTGGCCTGGAAGGTACACCGCACTGAGGAGCATGTTGTGCTTTAGGGCAAAGGAACAAAGGTCTTGGGCTTCCCGACAAAGGAGCCTGGACCCAGTCCCGCCCTGTTTGTTCACGTAAAACATGGCTACCTGGTTGTCTGTTTGAAACAAGACTGATTGTTGAGCCAGGGCAGGAGAAAAAGCTTTGAGAGCTAAGCGGATAGCCCTGAGTTCCAGGAGATTGATCTGCTGGGCCGCCTCTCAAGGAGACCACAGGCCCTGGGTGTACTTGTCTAGACAATGAGCTCCCCAGCCCTGCAGGGAGGCGTCGGTGGTCAGAACCACCGAGTACCCCGGAATCTGAAAGGGTATCCCCTGCAGCAGATTGGGTGGATGTAGCCACCAGCTGAGGGAGGTCAGAAAGTGTTTGGACACCCTGATCCTGTCTCTTAGGTTGCCTGAGGCCTGTAACCACCGAGTCCGAAAGCACCACTGTGCAGGCCTCATATGGAGCCTGGCATTGGGAGTTACGTGTACTGTCGAAGCCATGTGGCCTAGAAGCCTCAGGCAGAGTCTGGCAGAGACCAGTGACTTGCTTAGGAACTGGCTGGCCATGTCCATCAGTCTGTGGGCTCTGTCTACTGGCAAGAATGCCTTTGCCAGTTGAGAATCTAACCTTGCCCCTATGAACTCCAAGTTCTGGGAGGGGAGCAAAGTGGACTTTGCGAAGTTTATGACAAAGCCCACGTTCTGAAGCAGAGCAATGGTTCTGAGGGTGGCTTGTCTGGCCTCCTGGCACATCTGACCCCTGATGAGCCAGTCGTTCAGATAGGGAAAGACAAAGATGCCCTGATTTCGCAGGTAGGCCGCAACCACTGCCAGGCATTTGGTAAAGACTCTGGGAGCGGAGGTCAGGCCAAAAGGTAGTACTCTGTACTGATAATGGTTTCCTCCCACCATGAACCTGAGGTACTTTCTGTGGTCTGGATGAATGAGGATGTGAGTGTCCGCATCCTTTAGATCTAAGGAGAATAGCCAATCTCCCTGCTGGAGGTAGGGCAGAAGTGTTCCAAGAGTAAGCATCTTGAATTTTTCTCTCTCTAGGAACTTGCTGAGGTTCCTGAGATCTAGAATGGGTCGAAGGCCACCGGTTCTTTTGGGTAACAGGAAATACCTGGAGTAGAATCCGTGATCTTGGAAGTGAGGAGGCACAGGCTCCACCGCCTTGTCCACCAACAGACCTTGAAGTTCCTGAAGGAGAAGGTCTGTGTGCAGGGGAGGCCTCAGGGGCTCCCCTTGAAAGTATGGCGGAGGCAGTTGGTGAAAATGAAGTGCATAGCCCTGTTGGACGATGTTCAACACCCAACTGTCCTTGGTAATAAGGGGCCACTGGTGGGCAAATAGAGCAAGGCGACCTCCTCTGCAGGGTTGGGAGAGCAGGGACGCAGTGGCTATGCTCAAGGAGTCAAAAACCCTCACCCTGCTGAGTGCGAGCAGGGGCCGGAGGCTTGGGGGTCCCTCTGCCTACGGGGCCCATTACCCTGGCCCTTGGCTTGCTGACCCTGAGGGGCAGCCTGATACTGAGGGTACTGTTTGTAGGCAGTGCCCTTCCTCAGGTAAAAGGACTTTTTACCCGAGCCCTTCTTCCTATGAGAAGGGGCAGAGGTCTTTCTAGACAGCCTTGTCCTTGTAAGGTGCTCAGTCTCGAGCTGTGTGGCTTTCTCGGTCAAGGGCTTGCCAGAAGGTTTCTCACCTCGGCAAGGGACATCGACCAACTTGTCCTGAACCCATGGCTCGAGGTCCGATGACTGCAGCCACACCTGGCGTCGAGCCGCGATGCCGGCTGCCGCAACTCAGGCCGAAGCCTCGAAGCCATCGTAGGCGGCGCGGGACATGAACTTCGAGCATTCCCGAATCCCCGAGGACAAGGACTTGAATCTCTGCAAGGGTTCCCCGGAGAGTCCAGCAGAGAATCTGGCCAACTCCTTGGCTAGGTCTCGCAAGTACATGCCCATGTACAGCTGGTAAGACTGGACACGGCAAGCAAGCATTGACCCCTGGAAGCACTTTCTACTGACGCCATCAAGGTTCTGGGCCTCCCTGCCGCGGGGCACCGCGGAGTGCATCTTCTGGCTCTTCAGACGATGCATGGCCGATTCCACAACCATGGAATGGTGTGGTAGCTGTGCTTTCTGAAAAACAGGGCTTTTCCGGAGTCGACAGATCGAACCGACCCGCTTGCTTAGAACCGGCGCCGAGGCCTGTGCCTCCCACATCCGGAAGAGGAGCCGTTCCAGCATCGGAGGAACCGGGACAGTAAAGGCCTCCTTCGGAGGAGAGTCATACTGCAGAGAATCGAGCTCTTCGGCTCGAGGCTCTTCCTCGGGGTCGGCCGGAATAGCCAAGGCAGAGGCCATATCCCGGACAAACTCCGAGAACCTAGTGTCCTCCGGAGGTGATCTACTCCGGGGCTCAGACTGCGGTGAGTCCGACGGGACACACCGAGTCTTAAAGGTATCGGGAGACTCCTCATCCCCCGTCTCCCAGGCGGACTCAATCGATGAGGAGTCAGGGTCCGACCCTGCGGGGCCCCGGGGCACCGGCGTCGAGACCCTCGGTCCCAAGCAGGAGGTCGAGGGAGACCTCGACTGAGGTCAACCTCGAGCCACGAGGGACTCGAGTATCGGCTCGGTCTCCAGGGTCGACTTCGAAGTCGATGTCCCGGTGGTCGGGGCAGATGCGCCAGACAGGCTGGCCATCAGTGCCCACTGCTGCTCCTTTAAGGCAGACAATCTGCTCTCCAAGGCTGTCATCCTGAGACTCAGCTCAGGAGACGCAGCAGCCACCGACTCGGGCCCCGGCAGAGCCGGGCCCGACGTCGGCTCCCTGGGAGGAGAGTCCACGAGGACTACAGGGCTTACGAGTCCAGCAGACTCCGGCTCCACGCGAGGAACTTTGGCAGGCTTCTCTTGGTCCATGGGCCCGGGGTGGTGGTCGGAGGTCTTAGACCTGGCCCTCGAGGGACCAGGGACCTCCTCCTACGCCGCCCTCGCGATCCGCTTCTTCCTCTTGCGTTCCCGGTCGGGGGACCCCCTGTCTGAGGAGCTTCGACGGCGCTCAGGATTGGAATCCCGAGATGTCGAGGCCTCAGACGAGGTCCGGGCCCGGCCGGAGGCTGAGTCCGAGAAAAACCTTTCTTTTTGCTGCTGACAACTTCGAAGTGCCTTGGAAGACATCTTCCCACATGGCCCACACGACTTAGGGTCGTGATCAGGGCCGAGGCACCGAAGGCAGCAGTCGTGTGTGTCGGTGAGAGACATTAATTTCTTACACCGATCGCACTTTTTGAAACCACTGGAAGCCAGCGGGGAAAGCACAGTTACTTACCTGTAACAGGTGATCTCTGGGAACAGCAGGAATAAGTCTTCACATATGGGTACGTCGGTACCGACGGAGTCTGCACGGGAACGCTGCCCAGCGTCCAATCAAAGAGCTTTTGGAAGCATCCCACCACGCCTGCATGCTGCCTTCCCGCCTTTCCAAACTGCCTCTCCTCAGTTAAGTTTTAAAGCTGAGACAAAGAGAGAGAGAGAGGAAAGGAAAGACAGATAGAGATACAACTCCTGGGGAGGTGGGTGGGTTGTGAAGACTTATTCCTGCTGTTCCCAGAGATCACCTGTTACAGGTAAGTAACTGTGCTATCTCCAGGAACAAGCAGGAATGAGTCTTCACATATGGGGACTCCCAAGCTGAGATGCCTGGAGTCCCAGCATGTTATAGGTTGGAACATGCTATCTCTCACAACACCAGGCATCCTGAGGATGGAGGGTAGGAGTTGAAAAGAGAAAGGTGCTGTAGAAAACAGCTTAACCTAGCATAGGACTGCAGACAAGGAGTCTATGTGTGGATGGTAATTGTCATCAGTGATATTGGAAAGAAATATTGCAATATGGACCTCCCCTAACAGGATCTTACAGCAGTAAGGAGGTTCATGGGATCTACTGGGGAACCCAGTAGAGGAACCTCAAAGGGGACCTCACTGTAAAGTGAAGGTAATAAACCTGTAGGAAAAAAACAGTGGAGGTCGGTCAAATTGAAGGGTAACAGGTAACCCCAGTAGAGAACTGGGGTGGTACAAAAACAGTGGGCCTTCAGCGGAAGGCTTTATGACAAAAACCCAACTCTTTTGGCGGCAGAGTGGCCCACTCTTAGGAGCAAAAGAGAAAGGCTAACTGATTTGGACGAAAAGGTATGGGAAGCCCTTGTATCCCAAAAAGAGGAGACAAATGCCTGAGGCATTAAAGCCTGAGATAAACTGAAGATCCACAATGTCTCTCCTAACTGGGGTAAGCTAGGAGAGATATTGGAGCATGGAGCTTCAGAGGTACCTAAACCCTAAGGTTATGGTATAAAAGTTGTTGAGTACCACAGAAGTGGTTGTGTGTGTAGAACCCGAAACCTGCTGGAGAGCAAGGTATGGGTAAGCCCATCTGTCAGAATCATATAGGTATATGAACATAGACAGTTAGATAGATAAGTATGGGGAGACCTATCTATCTATGATAAAATATCTCGATAGATACATGTATAAATATTCCCAGTCCCCCTCCCTGCTCTCCTCCCCCTCTTTCCCAACTGTCTCATGCTTGGCATTCTTTCCACCCACTCACCTCCTCTGAGCTCCTTGCAGTTATATCTTCCTCTAAGAAAACCTCTTGTGCTCTTGATCCCATCCCGTCTTCCTGGCTACTCATTCCCTCCTTGGCTCTCCTCCCCCCAGCTCTCACAATGATCAACACTAGCCTTTCCTCCGGTATTTTTCCCCAGCCATGGAAGCATGCCCTGGTTCGCCCTATCTTGAAAAAGCACTCACTTGACCCGTTAGTCCCTGCACATTATCGCCCCGTTTCTAATCTTCCTTTTCTGTCGAAAATCCTCGAGAAAGTTGTTTTTCCCCAGCTGTCCTCCTATCTTGACTCTACTCACTTTCTTCACCCCCGTCAATCTGGCTTCCGACCCGGTCAGTGTTGAAACCGTTCTCTTGGGCTTTCTGAATGAAATCCACACTGCTCACAATCGGGGTGACCTCTCGGTGGCAGTTTCTCTTGATCTATCAGCCGCTTTCGATCTTGTCGATCACTCCCTTCTCCTAGTCCGCCTCCGTGAAGCTGGTCTTTGCAGCACAGTCCTTCACTGGTTTCACTCCTTTCTTCACTCCCGGTCCTTCTCTGTCTGCTCTTCCCATGCCCTCTCCTCCTCTACCACCTCCAAACCTACTCCTCTTCTCTGTGGGGTCACCCAAGGCTCGGTCCTAGCACCTCTTCTTTTCAACATCTTCCTCACACCTCTTGCCCTCCTAGTCCAACAACACGGGATATCTGCCTTCTATTACGCCGATGATTTACTCCTTCTCTACCACACCTCCCCCCTTTCACTTGACCTCTCTCCTCTTAACACTTGTCTTGCTGCTGTCGCCAACTGGCTCACTGTTTACACCTCAATCTTACCAAAACCCTTGCCATGTGGTTCACCCGTGATGCCTCCCCGCCCACACTCTCCTCCTCTTTCTCTGGTTCACCAGTTCCCATAGTCTCTTCCCTTCGCTACCTTGGTGTCCTCTTTGATCCTGCTTTGACTTTCTGCAACCACGTTACACATATCTCACAACTTTCTTTCTTTCATCTCCGCCAAATCCGGGCCATCAGGCCTTTTCTCTCCACGTCAGCCCTCACCACTCTCCTCCTCTCACTCGTTATGGCCCGTCTTGACTTTTGCAATTCAGTTCTAGCCAGTCTCCCTAATGTCCACCTCCGTCGTCTCCAACTTATACAAAATACCGCAGCCCGACTTATCTCTCATTCCTCCATCTGTGATCACGTCACACCTCTTCTTATCCATCTGCACTGGTTACCTATCAAATTCCGTATCCACTATAAAATTTTGGTACTCCTCCACCGGGTCCTTCACACTCATACACCTCAGTATTTGTCCAATCTTGTACACCTGCATGCCCCCACCCGCTGTCTCCGATCTTTCCACCTTAACCGCCTCCATCTTCCCTCACCCTCCTCTGCTCGTCTTCAGTCCACCCGCTCATCTGCATTTTTCTTCCTGGCCCCCGCTCTGTGGAATTCCTTGCCTTCCTCCATCCGACTTGAGTCCGAACACCCTACTTTTAAGAAAAACCTCAAGACTCACCTCTTTGCCCGTGCCTTCAACCTACCAGATCCTTCTGTGTGACCTTACTCCTCTCTGTCCTCCCCTCCTCTCCCCGTCTCTGTCCTGTTGTATGACTCTGTTCTCTTGCTTTCCTATCCCATACTGTAACTTCCTTTCCTTTCAAAACCTATTCTAATTTTACTATGTAAACCGCTGAGATGTATTTTCCTCAGCGGTATATCAAATTCAATAAACAAACATATATATATATATATATATACACCTATAGATATATAGATAGACATATAAAAAATATATCTGGAGAGAGATATGGAGGGAATAAAATACACACAAAAATAGATATGGATATGTAGACCTGAAAATGGGTGTCTGCAACTAAGCAGACAGAGATGCCTACAGTAGGGTACTCCCATAGGATATGTGGAGAGGAAAGATTCATCCAATAAGGAGGAGGTGGAACCTACCTGAGAAGATATATAGAGAATCTATTCCTCCTGGATATGATCTGCAAAGATGATATCAGTCTGCAGCCCAGCAATTCTGAGTTTCCCAGAACTGTAGCATGGTAAGCGGATAGAAGACGTATAGAGATGAGACACCATGTTGACCTGCTCCAGGGCAAAAGGTATCATGCGTTCTTACTATAAGGGCGAGCTGCAAGGAGAAAGAACATATCCCTGATTGGGAATACCATGGACCAAAGCAGGGAGTTTGGAACTCCTTAAGCTTTCATGTAAGCAAAGGCCTATGTCTTTTATATCAAAAAGGAGATAGGAAGAGAAGGGAGAACTCTTCTAGTCATATGAGACATGACTGCAAGCCTTTTCCAACCATCTAGGATAGCTGTTGAAGAAAAGAAAACCATGCTCTCTAGCAAGGGCCCATAGTGGAAAGCTTCTCTGTAGGATTGCAGAGAGCATGATGCAGGAGAATGAGGAGATAGAACTGGCTGCTGGAGAGCCAGTATCTCTGCCCACTATGCTGCCCAACCCTGGAGATGGCAGAGATAGAAGACAATCTAGAAGCTTGTAGTGAGATAGACTCCAAGATAGATTAAAGCACTGACTTGGAGCCACTACTACTACTAGACAGGATGGTAGAGGAGGACAATCTGGGTGTTTGTGGACAAGAACCAGTGGTCCAAACATTAAGGCTCCTGCAGAGGCAGCTGCTAGTAAGACAGGAAAAAGAATCTTACTTTTTAAAAACAGAAAGAACAGACAGGACAGGAGTAGAATACTCTGGATATGTCTGATAAGCTGCCCCAAAGCAAGATTGAAAAAGAGGAGTTAATGCCGCACTGGAAAGTGACAAATCTAGAGAGGCTGAAGCCTAGTGAAGTAATACCACTCTTACAGAGGAAAAGCCTGGTAAGAGGGTGAAGGAATGGAGCTGGAGAAGACTTACCGAGTAGTAAGTCTATAGAAAGGAAAAATACATGCTGGCACTGGAAACTATCATTTGATAGTGGTTGGGCCTCTCTTCCTAGCAGGAAGAAGAGGAGAGAACCCTGTGACGTATAGGCATGAACATCATGACAGCTCATAGAAATATGGAAAAGATGGATGTCTTTTGGAAAGAGATCCATGTGTAGGGGTTAGAAGGAATCGGTGGATTGCATCTATTGGAAAGAAGCAAACTGCAGATCCTAAACCCCAAAAATTTTAAACATCTGATGATGAGTGATCAGAAACCCTGCGGTTGCTGGGTTTGCTGAGCCTGGTGAGAAGTTGGATTCTTCAGACCAGGAGGATGTTTCCCCTGTTTGGGAACATCTGTATGATGGGCAGGTGATGAGTAAAACCTTCTTCTCCTATGGGAAGAAAGTTTGGTAGGACATTTCCTACCTACTGGGACAGAAGAAGGTGTGGAACAACCCCTAGGAACAGGTAGATCAGTGGACAACTGAGTAACCTGACGTAAGGATTCCTTGTTGAAGAGGTTTTCTCCAGAACAAGGAGTATGTCCCAGTCTTTGCTGTGCCCATTTGTCTAAGTCTGAAGCTTGAAGCCAGGCTCTACGTCGTGCCCCTACAGCTATAGCAGAAGTCCTGCTAACAGACTCAAAAGAGTCTAGGGAAGCATGAGAAAGAAACCAAGAGATATCCTGGATATGCTTAAGCAGTGAGGAATAGTCTGCACTCCTGGAATCTGGAAGGAAAGGAGTCAAGAGATGTAATTTCTTTGTGACCTCCTCAAGAGATAGACTCATATAAAAAATATATGAGAGAATTCTTGCAGAAAGCATAGATGTCTGGAAGGTTTGACGTCCAAAGGCATCTAGTGTCCTAGACTCACGACCTGGCGGATAAGAAGAGTGCTTTTTCTTACTCTTTATTCGCCTCATAGCTGATTCCACTACTATGGAATAATGAGAAAGTTGAGTCTTTTGAGACCCTGGAGAGGGGGGGCACCTGATATAGGAGATCAGTTGCTCTGGAGAGTGAGGGGTACCCTTAGAGGTGCTTCCCACAGACTTAGGAGGAGATCCTGCAAGGAATGATGCAAAGGAAGCATTATGTTCTCCTTTGCTTTGGTAGGAACAGAGCGTTGTGCAGGATCATGTCCAGGGATAGGAATGGCAAGTGATCTTGCTATTTCCAGGAGAAAACTCTGGAAAGAACATAACATAAGAACATAAGATATGCCATACTGGGTCAGACCAAGGTCCATCAAGCCCAGTATTCTGTTTCCAACAGTGGCCAATCTAGGTCATATGTACCTAGCAGTTTCCCCAAGAGACACAAGTTCCACAATGCTTGTACTGGGTCAAGCATTGATATCTTCGGTCACTTCTTAATAATGGTTTATGGACCTTTCCTCCAGGAACTTGTCGAAACCTTTTTTAAACCCAGCTACACTAACAGCCTTTACTACATCCTCCGGTAACAAATTCCAGAGTTTGATTACACGTTGAGTGAAAAAATATTTTCTTTTATTGGTCTTAAATAGTTTACCCTGTAGCTTCATTGCATGTCCCCTAGTCTTTCTATATTCTGATAATGTAAACAATCGATCTACGTTTACCCGTTCTATTCCGTTCATTAATTTATAGACTTCTATCATATCTCCCCCTCAGCCGTCTCTTTTCCAGTTTAAAGAGCCCTAACCTTTTTAGCCTTTCTTCATAGGAGTATCCTTCCATCCCCTTTACCATTTTGGTGGCTCTTCTCTGAACCTTTTCTAAAATCGCTATATCCTTTTTAAGATACGGCGACCAGAATTGCACACAATATTCAAGGTGCGGTCTCACCATGGAACGATATAGAGGCATTATAATATCTTTTGTTTTATTTTCCATTCCTTTCCTTATCATACCTAGCATTCTGTTTGCTCTCTTGGCTGCCGCTGCACACTGGGCCGAGGGTTTTAACATGGTATCCACAATGACGCCTAAATCTTTTTCCTGGGTGGTGGTTCCTAATGTGGAACCTTGCATCGTGTAACCATAGTTTGGGTTGTTCTTCCCTAGGTGCATAACCTTGCACTTGTCCACATTAAATTTTATCTGCCATTTTGATGCCCAGTCTTCCAATTTATCAAGATCCTCTTGCAATTTTTCACAATCCTCTTCGGTTTTAACAACTTTAAATAGTTTTGTGTCATTTATTTTATTTATTTATTTTAGTTTCTTATATACCGCACTATTTAGTATCAGCGCGGTTTACATGGAACAGTGAAACATAATGAACAAACGTTAGTTTTACAGAGAACAAGGAAATACAACTTGGATAACTTAGGGAAACATGCACATCAACTATTTACATATGTAGTAGTAAGCTTTGCATAGTGGGTTATGAACCTACAGAAAGATATTAAGTATAGGGACTAATATGTAGAGGTTTCTGGAAGGAAAGGTGTGGCTATGGTGGAGTATGGTTGATCTGGTAATGTTGAATAAATAAGTAATGTTTTAGTGCTTTCCTGAATTGTGTGAGATCGGTGATGGCTCGGATTGCTGGTGGTAATATGTTCCAACACTTGGGAGCATAAAAACTGAAAGCCCTGTTTGACGTTGTTAGTGTGCATTTTGTTGATGCACTTGGGATAATTAGAGTGTTTGCTGATGTGGATCTTCTGGATCTGTTAGGTGGGGTGGGCTGAATTAGATCCACTAGTTGTGAAGCGGTTATGCCGTTGATGGCTTTAAAGGTAAGCGTCAGAGTCTTGAATAGTATTCTTCCGTGTGTTGGGAGCCAGTGGAGTTGAATTAAGATGGGTGTGATGTGGTCAAATCTCGATGCTCCAGAAAGAACTCTAGCAGCGGCGTTCATGGCTAGCTGAAGGGGGTTCAAAGTAGACTGTGGGAGGCCTTGGAGAATGGCGTTGGCGAAATCAAAGTGGGGTAGGATAAGAGCTTGGTATACAGTCCGGAAGTCACTTGGGTCCAATAATGATCTGAGGTGTTTGAGTGTCCGGATCTTGAAATATACGGCTCTGACAATGTAGGATATGTGAAGCTTCATGTCCAAGTGTTGATCTAGAGTAACTCCTAAGTATCGGATTGTAGACTTTGTTTGGAGTTCAGCTTCTCTCACTTTTATATGAGGTGGTGGGGTAAAATTCGGATTTCTTGTGATGAAGAGTACCTCCGTTTTCTTATGTTGAATATGGAGGTTTTGAGATAGAAACCATTCTGATACTGCATCAAAACATTCAATGAGAGGTGAGAGGTCCATTTGCTTTGTGGAGAATGGCATGTAAAGAAGGATATCATCGGCGTATATCTGACATTGGACATTGAAAGATCTGATGATGTTGCAGACAGGTTGTACGTAAATGTTAAACATGAGAGATGATAATGATGAGCCTTGAGGAACACCCTGATCTTGGTGGAAGGGCTCTGATTTTGTTGATCTTGATCTTACTTGTTGCCATCTTCCTTCAAGGTATGATTTGCACCAATCAAGGGCGAGGCCATTAATGCCTTTTTCTTTTAGGCGTTCTATGAGCAGGCCGTGGTGTACCGAATCGAAGGCTGCAGCTATGTCTATGAATATAAGTACACAACCTTGGTGGATGTTGTCAATACATGTGATGATATTATTGAGAAGGGAGATAAGAAGGGTTTCCACGCCATGGAACTCCCTGAAGCCATGCTGATGGGGGTCTAGTGGGGATGCAGTGTCGATATGGTCTTGTATTTGTCGTTGTGCTTCCTTTTCAAATATTTTAGCTAGAAATGGTATGCTAGCTATGGGTCTGTACGATTCCACTTTACTAGGGTCAAGCTTGGGGTTTTTTAGAAGTGGTCTAATTGATGTTTGTTTGAGTGCTGAGGGGAAGGATCCAGTTGTGAACGATAGTCTTATCATTCTTGTGATTAATGGACTGATATCACTGCGTATATTTTTTATCCAGTAAGCTGGACAAGGGTCAGTATGAGCAGTGGTAGTGTTGATGGCGGCAATGGTATCTTCCACATGTTTCTTGGGTGGTGTGGAAAACATTGAGAGATAGTTTAGGCAGGTGGTGTCTTGAGGCTTGAAGGCAGTGATTTTGTTTGTTTGTAATAGTTTAGATTGTAGATGGTCCGCGAAGGCTTGTGGGTGGATCTCCTCAGGAGGACATGGTGACGGTTCCTTCGATAGGGATTTGACTAGGCTGAAAAGATCCCGTGGTTTGTTTAGGGATCTTTGAGTGAATCAGTGTGGAATTGTTTCATTCTTGTCAGGACAGCTTTTCTGTGGGCCGCAAGTTGTATGTTGTAGGCTGTCTGGTCATCTGTGCAGCGAGATCGACGCCATCGTTTCTCGAGTTTTCGAAGGTATAAAAGGGAGGTCCGCAGATCAGGAGAGAACCATGGTGTATGTTTTCTGTTGCTTGCGGTCTTGCTATCGTGTGATTTTTGTGCAATAGAGCTGAGGTTGTTGTTCCATGATGCAATCAGGTTATCAAGATTGAGAGTAGAGTCATTGTAGAGAGGGTTGGTTTGTGCAAGTATGAGTTCTTTGTTGAAGGGTTGGAAACTTCGAGATGTTGTCTTTGTGGGGTTGTTAGAGGATCTGTTACGGGGGGTGTTGGAGTTTAAGGGAATGATGAAGTTAATTAATTTGTGATCTGACCATGGTACTGGGATCAGTGCTGTTACAAGATCGTTGTTTGATTCACATGCTGATAGGGGAGCAAAAATCATGTCAAGGGTGTTCCCTTTTGTATGGGTGGGACTTCTGATTAATTGCCTGTATCCTAGTTCATCCATTGCTTCTAGGAGGGCTGAGGCATGGCTGGAGTGCAGAGAAGGGAGATTAAAGTCTCCTAATAACCAATTTGGTTTGGTGTGTTGGACCGAGTTGGCTGCTAAGTCTAATATGTTGGGAAGATCATCAGAGGAGGGTGAGGGTGCTCTATAAAGAAGATTGATGGAACATTGATCATTGGCGATGGAAAGAATGTCTAGGTTGTTTGAGCTTGTAGAGTCTATTGTGCAAAACTGCAGGTCGGTCCTTGTTAGTATGAGGGCTCCTCCTCCTCTTTTATTTTCTCTATGGCGGGAGTGGATGGAGAAGTTGTCGGGTATGAGTTGGTTGATGATTATGTTATCTGTATCAGATAACCAGGTTTCAGTTATCATGAGGATATCCAGGTTATAAGCGGATATTAAATCAGTAACGATTGGCCATTTCTTACGGACTGACCGAGCATTGATGAGAGCACAGTTTAATGCTTGAGGGGGTTCCAGTAGCTTGGTTTTCTTGGTATTTTGGAGAGCTATGTGTAATAGGTGTGAATGCCGGGGTTGCGTATCAACTCTTAAGGGAGGATATGGGGCTTCAGCCCGTCTATGAGTGTGTCTTTGTAGGATTGGAATTTGCTGTGGTGCGTGTGATAATGCCAGGGATTCGGTTATCCATCCTAGAATGAGAAGTAGGATGCTGATTGAGGCCGTGGTAGTGGGAGACATTTTAACTTGCTGTTGAATTTAGGGTAGCGGGTTTCTGAGGGATGTCTTCAGGCTGAACTTTTTGCTATGGTATATAAGGATATCTTGTAAGACAATCTGAGAGGTATCAGTGGTAGTCTGAGCAGTCGTGAGAATGCAACACAGTGAGTAAAACACTTACATAATGCAGTAGGTAGGCTATTGCTAGCTATGAACATACAGTAGGTAGTGTTGCAGAATGATAGGGTTGATATGCGATTTGAGTACAGGCACAAAAGGTAGTAAACAGATATATGTTTAAATACAGTGGGCTATACTATAAGGTCTGGATATCTGGACCTGCTGAGGATCATATTACAATGGTATACAGGTTATACAAGAAGGTATTACAGCAAGGAGTGCTTTCTAAATGATAACTGTTGAGAGATAGTCATATGTTGGTTTAACAGATGACTAATGCAAATAGTCTGTACCGTGAATAGGATGGTGCCATTATCAGGTAGATTGTAGTTGCATGGGAGGATTAGATTGGGAGCCTTCGGTTAGCTGCTGTGGGTCGGTTGAGTTCTGTTGCTTGCAGTTGCTATGTGCAGGTTGTGGGTGGCTTCAAGTGGTGCCCCGCCTAAGGGCCACGCCAAAGGGCCCTCTGGCGAGGCCCTCAGGCGCGGGCCCGCCTGTCGGCGGCTGCTCTTGTGGCTGCAGGCCCCTCCCACAACCCCGATTGGGCTGGAGGGCTGAGCGGCTTGTGTGGACGGCCCGCTCAGTGCTCTACCCCGATCGGGGGAGCCGAAGATGGAGGCACGCTGGTTCCCGCCGTCGGCGGCTGCTCTTGTGGCTGCAGGCCCCTCCCACAACCCCGATTGGGCTGGAGGGCTGAGCGGCTTGTGTGGACGGCCCGCTCAGTGCTCTACCCTGATCGGGGGAGCCGAAGATGGAGGCACGCTGGTTCCCGCCGTCGGCGGCTGCTCTTGTGGCTGCAGGCCCCTCCCACAACCCCGATTGGGCTGGAGGGCTGAGCGGCTTGTGTGGACGGCCCGCTCAGTGCTCTACCCCGATCGGGGGAGCCGAAGATGGAGGCACGCTGGTTCCCGCCGTCGGCGGCTGCTCTTGTGGCTGCAGGCCCCTCCCACAACCCCGATTGGGCTGGAGGGCTGAGCGGCTTGTGTGGACGGCCCGCTCAGTGCTCTACCCCGATCGGGGGAGCCGAAGATGGAGGCACGCTGGTTCCCGCCGTCGGCGGCTGCTCTTGTGGCTGCAGGCCCCTCCCACAACCCCGATTGGGCTGGAGGGCTGAGCGGCTTGTGTGGACGGCCCGCTCAGTGCTCTACCCCGATCGGGGGAGCCGAAGATGGAGGCACGCTGGTTCCCGCCGTCGGCGGCTGCTCTTGTGGCTGCAGGCCCCTCCCACAACCCCGATTGGGCTGGAGGGCTGAGCGGCTTGTGTGGACGGCCCGCTCAGTGCTCTACCCCGATCGGGGGAGCCGAAGATGGAGGCACGCTGGTTCCCGCCGTCGGCGGCTGCTCTTGTGGCTGCAGGCCCCTCCCACAACCCCGATTGGGCTGGAGGGCTGAGCGGCTTGTGTGGACGGCCCGCTCAGTGCTCTACCCCGATCGGGGGAGCCGAAGATGGAGGCACGCTGGTTCCCGCCGTCGGCGGCTGCTCTTGTGGCTGCAGGCCCCTCCCACAACCCCGATTGGGCTGGAGGGCTGAGCGGCTTGTGTGGACGGCCCGCTCAGTGCTCTACCCCGATCGGGGGAGCCGAAGATGGAGGCACGCTGGTTCCCGCCGTCGGCGGCTGCTCTTGTGGCTGCAGGCCCCTCCCACAACCCCGATTGGGCTGGAGGGCTGAGCGGCTTGTGTGGACGGCCCGCACAGGGGTCTACCCCCTAGGGGGAGCCGAAGATGGAGGCACGCTGGTTCCCGCCGTCGGCGGCTGCTCTTGTGGCTGCAGGCCCCTCCCACAACCCCAATTGGGCTGGAGGGCTGAGCGGCTTGTGTGGACGGCCCACTCAGTGCTCTACCCCGATCGGGGGAGCCGAAGATGGAGGCACGCTGGTTCCCGCCGTCGGTGGCTGCTCTTGTGGCTGCAGGCCCCTCCCACAACCCCGATTGGGCTGGAGGGCTGAGCGGCTTGTGTGGACGGCCCGCTCAGTGCTCTACCCCGATCGGGGGAGCCGAAGATGGAGGCACGCTGGTTCCCGCCGTCGGAACGCTGGTTCCCGCCATCTGCAAATTTGATAACCTCACTCGTTATTCCACTTTCCAGGTCATTTATGAATATGTCAAAAAGCAGCGGACCCAGCACAGATCCCTGGGGTACACCACTATTCACCTTTCTCCATTGGGAAAATTGGCCATTTAGCCCTACCCTCTGCTTTCTATCTTTTAACCAGTTCCTGATCCACAATAGTACACTGCCTCCTATCCCATGACTCTTTAGTTTTGCCAAAAGTCTCTGATGAGGGACCTTGTCAAAGGCTTTCTGAAAGTCCAGATACACAATATCAACCGAATCACCTTTGTCCACCTGTTTATTCTCTCCTTCAAAAAAACATAACAGATTAGTAAGACAAGATCTTCCTTGTCTAAAGCCATGTTGGCTGTCTCCCATTAGGTTGTGATTATCTACATGCTGAGTAATTTTATTCTTTATGATGGTTTCTACCATTTTTCACGGTACTGACGTCAGGCTCACCGGTCTGTAGTTTGCCGGATCACCCCTGGAACCCTTTTTAAAAATTGGTGTTACATTGGCGATCCTCCAATCTTCAGGTATTAGAGATGATTTTAATGATAGTTCACAGATTACTGATAGCAGGTCTGCAATCTCATATTTCAGTTCTTTCAACACCCTTGGATGTATACCATCCGGCCCAGGTGATTTGCTACTCTTCAGTTTATCTAATAGTTGTAAGACATCTTCCCGATGAGGGATCTCCAACGGGAATCTCCTTTGGACAGGTTAGATTAGAAGAACTAGCCTGAGCATCAAAGGCGCTATCCAGGTATATAGGAATAGAAGATCCTGTACGGTACAGGGTGGTATCCTTAAAGAATGGTTGATGGTACTGGCTGTGAAGAGCAGCATCCGTCAGTACATCATTGTCCATGCCAGGTATCGACTCCAAGCTTGGTATAGAAGGGAGCGATCCTGTTGAAAAAAGCATGACAGGAGCTGACCACGATGCTACTGTGGATACCGGTACCGATGCCGACACCGGTACCGATGTCAGAGCCGAAGACGACGCAGACATCGGAGTAGGCATCGGTGACAGCTCAATGGGTACCGAGGTAACTGAGAATCTGCGATAGCCCTCCTCGGTACCAAGCCTGCGGCACCGCTCGGAGTCGGTACCAAGGCGTGCCGGTACCCCTGATGAACGAAGCACAGTAGGCACAGACTGCAAAGGTAATGTGGACATCGGTACCGGGTTCGGTACCGAGTCTGACACCGGTGGATGAAGGCCAACCGGTAGCAACTTAGACGGCATCTGAGGAACCGGGAGTTGCGGGTCTGAATCATCGGAACCGAGCCTTTGGTACCGGGGATAGCCGGTACCAAGGCGAGTTGGTACCCAATCATCCAGACTGGAAATCGATTCCAGACTCGGCATCGAAGGAAGCGAGTCTATCGATGTACGTCTGGAGGGGACCGATGTTGGAGGTCGTATCGGTGTCGGTACCGATGCTGGAAAGTCAATCTGAGAGGAAACCATCGGACCAGAAGATACCGAGGACACCAGATGACAATCCCTGGTGAGGAGCATTTCATCCAACACCAGTGCCGGAACCGGGGTATCGGTACTGCTCGAAGCGGATGCCACCACCGGACACGGCTCAGGTATGTTCTGTGAGGGGTGAACCCCAGGAACAACCTTAAACCCCTCATATGCTTTGGAGACCGAAGACTCCCGCCGGGGTTTTGAAGCCAGTGGGCCCTCGAGGGCAAGGCCGAAGCCGTCTACATGCTGTGCATGAGACCTACCACTCGAGGACTGGCAAGTCTTAACAGACTGTTTGTGGGTTACCTGATCCTGTGTAGAAGAGGAAAGGGACGGTGCCCCGAGATTGGAGGGGAACCAGGTATCGAGGAAACCTCGATGCTGAAACTCTCTTCTCACCAGACTGTTGCCCAAAGGCTCCGGAGGAAAAAGGTCAGGCCCCAAACAAGTTAGACACCAACTTTGAGAGTCTAAAAATAAAGTTGTACCACCACAGTCTGAACATTTCCTGGGGAAAATATGTGGCGGTTCCATGAAGGAAAAAGGAGAGGCCTAAAGGCCTGAGAACCGTACTATGAAGAAAAAATAGTCCTTGAAAAAGGAAAAATTTCACAAGAAAAGAAAACACCGGCGGTACCGGTGGCGTCGGGAAGACAGCCACGACCACAAGAAAACTAAGAATAAAAACAAAAAATTTTCCGCGGTGACAGGAGAACGTCCTGCTGGCTCGGCGGAAAAACTAAAACTGAGGAGAGGCAGTTTGGAAAGGCGGGAAGGCAGCACGCAGGCGTGGTGGGATGCTTCCAAAAGCTCTTTGATTGGACGCTGGGAAGCGTTCCCGCGCAGACTCCGTCGGTACCGACGTACCCATATGTGAAGACTCATTCCTGCTTGTTCCTGGAGATAAAAGAGTCCCCACGAGGTCAAAGGACCGGCCTTCCAGGGAAAAATGAAAAAAGGGGCGCGAACACCAGCCACTAAGGGCAAAAACCGAAAAAGAAGAATCGGGCTTGATACCGGTGTACCGAACCCGGCAGGAGGGGAACCGGCATCAAACCGGGAGAGAAAATAGCGATTATCGCCAAAAAAAATCAACTTTTATCTGGGAGGACAGGACACACGTCCGGTGGGCTTCTCGGAAAAAAAGAGACTGAGGTAAGATGGCACCTTTAAGCGGGAAGGGAACCGCGCATGCGTGCCAGCATTCCCAAAGGCTTTCATAGAAAGCTGGGGAAATGCTCCGCTGGGGCTTCATCGGCACCGATGACACCCATATGTGAGGACTGACTTCCTGCTTGGTCCTGGAGAACAAATTTTTCCATCAATCTCCTGATGAAAAACTGAAATGGCACTGAGGTGGATACCAATGGAATTAGTTTTGAGACCCGTAGAAGAGAGGTGGAGGAGGTACAGTATGAGAGACTCCACCGGACAACTGAAAGGGTTGAGGGTGTGCTGAGCATACCAATCTGCAAACCAGCGCCATTTAAATGCATACATGCATTGTGTGGAATCCTTCCAGGAAGCCAAAAGGATGTCTGGTACAGCATCCAACAAATTGAGGTCTGAAAGGACTACCTTCTCAGCAGCCAAGCTGTTAAGTGGAGTGCACGAATAATGGGATGGAGCAACACCCCCTGATCCTGCAAGATCAGGTCTAGTGCGCATCCCAAACAGAGAGGATGATGTTGAGCTAGACAAAGTAGTAGGGGAAACCACGGCTGACAGGGCCAGAATCTGATTTATTTTTTTGACTGGGTGACCAGGGAGTTGGACAGAGGCAGAGCCCTAGATGGTGTATTTAGATTTCAGTAAAACCTTTGACACCGTTCCGAACAGGCGACTTATAAACAAACTTATTGACCCTAAAGTTATTGCTTCGGTTAGAAATTGGTTGAGTGGGGGGCGACAAAGGGTACAGGTAAATGGAGCTCACTCTGAGGAGGAGGTGGTTACCAGTGGTGTGCTGCAGGGATCTGTCCTTGGTCCAATTCTTTTTAACAAGTTGGTTAGTGATATTGCAGAAGGGCTGTTGAGTAAGATTTGCCTCTTTGCAGGTAATACCAAAATCTGCAATAGAGTAGATGATGGAAGTTAACTTGAAGTTGGATCCCAAGGACCTCTGAAAAGGGTTAATATGGAGAATGGCTTGGAATGTTGCTGACAGTCTGAAGTTCAGCAGTCTGGGGAGAGAGATGTTATAAAAGCCAAAGTTGTAATTTAGGAGACAGAATGCTTTTGTTTTTAGAATGCTGGAGCAGAAATGTCTCTGCTCTGACCTAGAACATCTAGATACACAAAGTTGATGTAGAGTTGAATTTGTACAATGTAAGAATTTTTCCCTAATAAAAGAAGGTGTGATGGTCTAGCTGAAGGGGGGAATCATGGGAACCTGCACAAGTGTGCACAGCTATGAATTCCTCACTTAAGCTGAAGTTGTACCATTTTCTATAACTCTCTGTTTGTGCGCTCTCTTTATTTGCAGTTGAATTTAGAGAACTTAATTCCAAGGATCGTGGTTAAGTTTTGCTATTTAGTCAGAAGTAGGCTACAGGCTAAGAGATCCATCCAGTTGGTGCCGGCCACAGATCTTTCAGGTTCTGTTGCTGGTGAGGGGTGAAACAGGCTGTATATATTTTTTTTCAGTAGACACCCAGGAAAGTGTAGATAACACGAGGAGGGATCTAACTAAGCTTGAAGAATGGTCTAGAATTTGGCAGCTGAGATTTAATGTTAAAAAAAATGCAAGGTCATGCATTTGGGCTGCAGCAATCCAAAGGAGCAATACAATATAGGGGGTGAAGTACCTCTCTTCACAAAAGAAGAGCGGGGCCTAGATGTGATTGATGATCTTAAAGTAGCTAAACAGGTAGAAAAGGCGATGGCAAAAGCAAGAAGAATACTTGGAAGAATAGGGAGAGGAATAGCCAGCAGAAAAAAGGAGGCGATAGTGCCTCTGTATAAGTCTTTGGTGCAACTTTATTTGGAGTATTGTGTGCAATTCTGGAGATTGCACTTCCAAAAGGATATAAAGAGGTTGGAGTCCGTGCATAGGGTGGCTACTAAAATGGTTAGTGGTCTTCGTTATAAAGCATATGAGGACAGACTTAAGGATCTTAATTTGTATACTTTAGAGGAAAGGTGGGTAGAGGTGATATGACTGAGGAATTTTGATTCCTCCATAGCATAAATGCAAAGGAGGAGAGCCTCTTTCGATTGAAAGCAAGCTCTGCTACAAGGGGACATATGATGAGGGTGAAAGGAGTGATATGTGGAAATATTTCTTAATGGAAAGAGTGGTAGATACATGGAATAGTCTCCCAGTTGAGGTGGTAGAGATGAGGGCAGTATCTGAATTCAAAAAAGCATGGGACAAACACAGAGGATCTCTAAAGGTAATCCTGTTGCGTGTTTGGCAATCTACGTTCTTGTCGCTGTGACCTTATATTAGCTTGAGTTCAAGATGGTAAATTGCCTTCTTCTGTTGAGCCTTCTGGTTGAGCTCAGTTTTTGGAAGTCCTGATGCTTGGTCAGTGGCATACTGAAGTGGACCTCTGTCGGTCCTGATTTATCTATCAGGGGTGATGTCAAAGGTGATGTCACCAAACTGAGTTTTTTTTCTCTATCTCCAACATCTGCTGGCAGGGGGCGATAACCCACTAGTCTGGACTGATCTAGCAGGATAACTTTAATTGGGCTTATCTACTTAAAATTGTGATTATCCCACTATTGAATATATATCTTATTTATTTATTTATTTTCTTATAACAAAGAACAGCAATGAACAATAACAAATCCAAAAATGGCTAATCAAAATGCCATTCCTTGACTTTTTTCAGACGCAGATCATAAGCTGCTGCTACATAGGATAAGTGAACTGGAAACTGCCATTAAGGTTAAATACTGGTTTCTCAGTGTTTTAGGACCAATAGCAATCGGGGTGTTTCACTTATTCTTATTCAAATGATGTTCATATACATCTACCAGTTCAGAAATATCACATTTTAACATTTGAATTTGCAGCCTTTTGTTGTAAACAGGCTCAGAATTGAATGAGTTAAGATGCTTAGATATAATCCTCAAAATCAATGCTATTATGGGTAGGGGGACTACATAAAATGATGCCTATTGACATACTAAAGATAGGAGGGGTTGAGATCTCCCCTGTTTAATTTCCAGAGTTTAGGAGTGATAATTGATTCTACACTCTATGGAAATGAAAGTCTGCATTTTTAAGGAAGTTCTAAATATATTTGTTTAGCTCAGATTCATTCATTCAGACACAAGCAATTTCCATAGTAATCTTTTCCTATCTGGACTACTACCATAACACAATCTACAGTATTTGGGTCTGTCTAAACTACTGGTATGTTTTTACAAGTGCTCTAGAATACTGTGACTAAGGTAATCACAGATAGTAAATAATGGGAGAATGCAACACCACTCTTGATACAACTGCACTGACACTTCATCAAGAGGAGTTTAAATTGTTGCTTACCACGTTCAAGTTAAATATTCATTTTATGAGAGAGGATAAACTAGCTTCCATGTGGGAGAGGTCCCTACAAGGAAAGCCCCTTTTCTTTGGAAACACTTATTTTTGGAGTCGAGAATGGAATCCAATTAAATGTTTTCTATAGATGAAAACCTGGAGGGTGATTTTCAAAACCCTTTTCCACTGGGGTAGGGGTAGCCAGATAAGGACTCAGAAATATTCAGCGAACTATCAGGAAAGTGCTGCTGAATATCTCCACAGATTGCCTCACACTATCCAGTTACTGCTAGGATGGTCCATGGGCGGAGCTAGGCCACTGTGGCCATTATCTAGATAAGTGTCAACCTTATCTGGATAGTTTAGGCTGCCTGTAAAGCATGCCTAAAATTGCTATCCAGATGTTATCTGGAAAAGATCGATACTCATCAAGATAGTGGCCCGTACAGTCCAGATACTCAGCAGCAGTCACTATAAGGATATTTTCAATGAATATCTGATTTATATTTAAACCCTGCGGCTGACACCAGGAGTTTAAATATCAGCCCTTTTTAATACAGAATAGCTGGATTTTTAAAACTCTTGGGCTTGACAAGCATAGTACGTAGCTCAGCTGTAAGGTTGGCTAAGACACCATTCCCACTTGAAAAGGATCAAAATGGGGAAAGGACTAAATAGTTCACACAAAGCTTGATAAACTATTTTCAGTCCTGCTTTAATGCTACATATTGATGGCAGATTCCAACAATGAGAATCTCACTTTTATCCATTAACTTCATACATGAAATGTGAAATCTACCAAATCTGTTGCATCTTATAAGGTGACATTTTACTTAACAGATAATGTCCTTTCCTTGAGCCCTGCTAGACCAGTCCAATCAAGTGGGTTGTGTCCCCCTATCAGCAGATGTGGAGACAGAGGAAGCTTCCAAAGGCTTCTTATGACATCATCATGCCATTTCAGTCAGAATCCCTAGAAGGAGCCTTCAGTACTTATATCAAAGCATATGGTGAGGAACCTCAGCTCTTGCACAAACTAAGTGAAAGTAAGAACATAAGATATGCCATACTGGGTCAGATCAAGATCCATCAAGCCCAGTATCCTGTTTCCAACCGTGGCCAATCTAGGTCATACGTAACTAGCAGTTTCCCCAAAAGAGTAGTTACTCACCTGTAACAGGTGTTCTCCAGGAGCAGCAGGAATCAGTCCTCACATATGGGTGTCATCGGCGCCGATGAAGTCCCAGCGGAGCATTTCCCCAGCTTTCCATGAAAGCCTTTGGGAATGCTGGCACGCATGCGCGGTTCCCTTCCCGCCTAAAGGTGCCATCTTACCTCAGTCAAATGACATAGCTAAGAACAGCACACAAAAATGTAAAAACAAGCTATGTACAACTGCAACTCCAAGGGGAGGAGGGAGGGTTGTGAAGACTGATTCCTGCTGCTCCTGGAGAACACCTGTTACAGGTGAGTAACTACTCTTTCTCCAGGACCAAGCAGGAAGTCAGTCCTCACAACCCTCCCTCCTCCCCCTGGAGTTGCAGTTGTACATAGCTTGTTTTTACATTTTTGTGTGCTGTTCTTAGCTACCGAGGAACCCAGGCTGAACAAGAGGCCTCCCTCTAGTCCCAGCAGCAAAGAAAAGCTTTTCAAAGACACAACCTCCACCGGTAGCCGAACAGAGGGCAGGAGTTGCCTAGACCTCAAAAAGATTCCGGAGTACTGCTTGGCCAAAAGCACTGTCCCTACGGGACTCCCTCTCCAGACAGTAATGGGCTGCAAAAGTCTGGCTTGAAGACCAAGTTGCAGCCCTGCAGATGTCTACCAAGGGCACAGAGCGGAGATGAGCCACTGAGGCAGCCATTGCCCTGACACGATGGGCCGTGACCCTACCCTGCAAAGGAAGGTCAGCCGCCTTGTAAGCCCAGGTGATACAGTCAACCACCCAGATGGACAAGGTACGCTTGGACACAGCCAACCCCAACTTATTGGGGTCACCTCCTGATTGAGGTGAAAAGAGGAGACAACCTTTGGGAGGAACTTTGGGTGAGTCTTGAGGACTACCCTGTTCCTATAAATCCTGGTGTAAGGCCTATCACAGACCAGGGCCTGAAGCTCACTCACACGCCTAGCCGAAGTAAGGGCTTATCAGGAAGAGAGTCTTCCAGGAAAGGAAGCGTAGAGGGCAAGTAGCCATCGGCTCAAAAGGTGGGCGAGTCAGTTGCTGCAAGACCACATTCAGCTCCCACTCAGGAGAAGGACGGATGGGAGGCTTGAGCAAGAGCAAGCCCCTGAGAAATCTGGACACCAAGGGGTGCCCAGATAGAGAATGTCCTTCCACCAGAGAGTGGTGAGCTGCTAGAGCTGAGAGGTGGACCCGAACAGAATTGGAATTAAGTCCCTGATTTGATAAGTGCAGTAAGTACTGAAGCACTACTGGCACAGTACAGGAGAAAGGATCCTCTGTACGAAGCTGACACCACACAGAAAACCTCTTCCATTTGAGAGCATAGGTTTTTCTAGTGGACTGTTTCCTAGAGGCTAGGACAACTTCCTCAACTTCCTGAGGCAGGCCCAGGGAGCCAAAACTACCCTTGCATCCTCCAGGCCATCAAATTGAGAGATTTGAGATTGGGGTGCAGAAGGGAACCCTGCTCCTGGGAGAGAAGGTCGGGCTGCAACCCCAGAGGTAGTGGGGAATCCACTGCCAGCTGAAGCAGAAGTGGAAACCAAGGTTGCCTCGGCCACCTGGGAGCCACCAGCAGGACCGAGGCCTTGTCCTGAAGAGTCTTGAAAAGAGTTCGGGCCACCAAGGGCGTGGGAGGAAACGCATACAGGAGGCCCTGAGACCAGGACATCAGAAAAGCATCCGGTGCTATCCTGAGAGGATGCGGTTGCCTGCAGCAGAACTTGGGCAGTTGCTTGTTCAGAGGACTGGCAAACAGATCTATCCAAGGGAGACCCCATTTCAGGAAGATCTTCTGAACCACTAAGGGATGGAAATTTTGAATTTATTAAACAAGCAACAAAAGACATACCAAAAAGCAAAAACAAAAACAATAACAAGCACCCCAACCAAATCCCACACCCCCCCAAAACCCCCACCCCCCGACATAGCACAAAACAAGTATCTCAACCCCCCCGTGACCCACCTCCCCACCACCAAACCCAACAACCAGCACACGTGCCCCTTCCCCCCGACATCATCAACCCGCAATAGTTCAGCATGTCCAATGTCTGTCCCAACCCCCCAACAGCAACCCGCAGCAGTCCAACAGAAATGCAATGTCCATCCCAACCCCCCCCCCAACCACCCACAACAATCCCAGCACAGTCCAATGTCCCAAATGTCCATCAGGGCTGCCAAGCCCTCACTCACACCCACAAAAACAAAACGCATTCCCCCTTTCCCACCCCCGTCCCCACAAAGGAGCAACATCTCCTCCACCCCACCCCAATCCCTACCCCACCCCCACCCTCCCCATAAATAAAGAAAACCCCCACCCCCCTAAACAGAAACATACAGGCATGTGCCGTCCCCAACGAAAACCCACCAGAAACAAAACCATAATACAAATCAATAAATGAACACAAAAACCCAACCCTATCGGCCGAAACAGCGGAGCGGGATGCGCAGAAACACAAAAACAAAAACAAAAACAAAAACAAAACAAACACACACCTGCTCCAGGGAGAAAACGAAAACAAACATCCCCCAGGGAGAGAGAGGGAGAGCGGACAAGTGGCCAACAACCCCCCCAGCCCTAGTGCAAACCCCCCTCCCCCCCACCGGAAGGAAAGCAACCCCAGATCCCTAAACCTAGGAAGAAACCCCAGGGACTAAACCCCCCCCCCCTCCTGTCTCACCTCCCTCCTCCACCCGGGAGACAAAAACAAAACCCCTAACCTCTAACAGGGAAGAAAAACCCCAGGGAACCCCTCCCCCTCATGGGGGGCGGAGGGTGAGGTGACGCCACAGACGCTCCCAACGATGGACCTCCACCACCCGCCTTTCGCGTTGCGCCATGCTGGACACTTCCTCCAGAATGTCCCGCACCACCTCGTCGAGGGGCAGGACCAACCCCCGGGTCGAGACATGACAGCACGCTTGCCACAGGTGGTAGCGCACTACAGCCGTGACTAGGTAGAGGGTCCCGGAGTCCTGCCTTAGAGGAAAGGACCAGGCCCCGTACACCCACTCCGCATACGTGAGGAGGGAAAGGTCGCGCAGGTGAAGAGCAGCGGACACCAACCGGCAGGCCTCCACGTTGAAGGGGCACTGCCGGAGGAAATGGTCCATGGTCTCCGCCTGCCCCTCACACCCGGCCCTCGGACAGACCCGCTCGGCCTGTGACCTGTACTTGAGGTTGTCCCTCACGTACAAACGCCCGTGGAAAGACAACCAGGCTACATCCCGAACCTTCTTCGGTAGCCGAGGGGAGTTCAACAGCCGAAGGCCCCGCTGCATCACATCCGCCGGACAGTCCCGCAGGGCCCACCGTGGTTGATAGTGAGAGGTGAGTACCATCCGGTATAATCCTTTCCGCCCCAAGGACTGGGCGAGCGGGTCGGTCACCCCCCACCGCCGAATGAGCCCCACCATCACAAATACGTACGATGGGGCCTGTTCCCCTCTCCGGCGCACACGTGGGACCGAGGACGCCCCCTCCCACTGCTCCCAGAAGCGGGAGAACCATTCCCGATAGGAGGCCACCCACCAAACCCCACCCCCTTCCCTCATCCTACCTAAGTGAAACGCCATAGACAAGACTGACAGGAAGACAAGGGGGTGCAACATACCCAAACCACCCTCTGCCCGATCCAGGCAGACGATGTTGCGCTGGACAGGGTTCAAGCGGTTACCCCACAGAAAACAGAAAAAGACGGCACAAACAGACGCCTGACGGGACAACGGAAGAACGAAGACCGTGGCCACGTGCAGAAAGAGAGGAAGCAGAAACGTCCCGAGGAGTTTGATCTTCTCCTCGTACGTACACCTCCACCCCCTCCACCGCAGCACCCGACACCGTGCAGTCTCGAGACAACGGTCCCAATTGGACTCCGCACAGTCCTCCGACCCGAAGACGAGGCCCAAAACGCGGACCTCCCCCACGGGAGGAGGAAAGGGGGCGCAGGAAGGCGGGGAGGCCTCCGAGGAGCCCAACCACAGCGTCTGGCACTTGCTGTGGTTGACAACAGAATGGGCTACCTCCGAGTACTCCTCCACGGCCTCTCGCAGGGCCTCTACCCCATCAGTGCCGTCCACGTAAACTGAGATGTCGTCAGCGTAAGCAACGACGGACACCGGGGGCGCACCGGGCGCCTCCAGGCCCCGCAACCCACCTGAGGACAATCTCCGGAGGAAGGGGTCGAGGGAGAAAACATACAGCAGGGGGCTCAAAGGGCACCCCTGCCGCACCCCCGAGGCGACACCAAATGGCCGTCCGAGCCACCCGTTAATAAACGGGAAGCTCACCCCCCCTCGGTACAGCGCCTGCACGACGAAGAGGAAACCTGCGGGGAGGCCGAAGTGCTGGAGCACCACCCACAGGTACCGGTGACTGACTCGATCAAAGGCTTTGGACTGATCCAAGGAGACCAACCAGTGGTCCCGTTGGAGCGACCGGCCTCTTTCCACCATCTCCCGGACTGTGGCGACAGCGTCCAGAACCCCTCTCCCCCGAACGGAACAATACTGGGAAGGGGACAGCAAATCGCCCGACACCTCCACCAGTCGGTTGGCCAAACACTTGGCCAGGATCTTCCGGTCCGCGTTCAGAAGAGAGAGCGGCCGCCAGAAGTCCAAGGAGCTATCGTCCTTCCCCTTGGAGAGCAGCAGCAGGACAGACTCGCGAAATGACCGCGGGAGATACCCCGTGTCCATGATCTCCTGAAACAGGGAGGTCAGGAAGGGGGCCAGCTGGGCAATGAAAGTGCGATAGAACTCCACAGGGAGCCCATCGCGCCCAGGCACCTTCCCCAACGGCATGGCACGAATCGCCCTCTCCACCTCCACCTGCTGAATCGGAGCAGCAGCGAGTGCATCAACCTGTGCCTGGACCACAGCCGAATACACCGGGGGAAGGCCCAGGTACGTTCGGATATGGGTGAGGTCCACGGGGCGATCCCCAAACAGGTCCGAGAAGTATTCCCCCACTATCCGCAAAAGGTCCTCCTGGGAGGTATGAATGGTACCGTCCTCGCCCCGCAGGGCCATGACCTCCCGACGCTGAACCCTCTCCCTGCAAGTCCAGAAAGGGTCTGGTGTGGCGCCCCACCGGCCGCCCCCTCGAAGCATAGGGAGGCATGGCGATCGTAAAGCAGGCCACGGAGCTGGACACGCACCTCTTCAACCTCCTCCCGCGCTGCCCCTCGGGATACCAAACGATCCAGCGACCTCCGGAGGACAGTGTAGGTGAGGTAGCGGGATCGAGCCATGGAGGTACCCCGGGAACGGAAGAGTTGTCGGGCACGCGTCTTCACCTCATCCCACCAGGCGCCACGGGAAGGAAAAACACTCAGCAGGGTCTCCTGGTCTGCGAGAAAGGCCAAGAACTCCTGGACCACCTCTGATGTTGCCAACAACTGCACATTCAGTCGCCACAGGCCAGGACCCCTGCTAAGCTCCTCGTGGTTGGCCAGGAAGGACACAGAGAGGACGCGGTGGTCCGAAAAGTCAACCGCCTGCAACTGCGGAGGGGAACACTCCACCCGGGCACTCACATATATCCGATCGATACGACTCCTGCAGGTCCCATGGTAGTAGGTGAACCCCGGCGACCTAGGAAAGGCCCGGTGGAAAACATCCACGAGGTCAGCCGTCCGGGTCATCTCGGCCAAAAAGAGGCCCTCGTAACTGGGTGGGCAACGCTCCCCCCCTCGGTCCTGCAAAAAGGTGGTGGTGTTAAAATCCCCGGCAAGGACCACCAAACGGGAGGTGTGTAAGTAGGGGCGGATAACCCCGAACAGGGTCTTCCGCGCCAACTTAGACTGGGGGCCGTAGACCACCACGAAACGAAACCGATGGGGCCCACAGTAGCCATCTAGTTCACATCATTTTTATTGAAATTTTGCATATTAGCCAAGACAACAGTATACAGCAACAACACAAATGCAGGGTCAATCCCAGAACTCACAAAACATACCCAACACACCTACTTCCCCTCCCCCCACCCCGCCCCCACAGCATGGCTGAATCCCTCCAATTCACAACCCACCAAAAGACACAGGCCAAACATTAGGCTACCCAGCTGCGTACGTGGCGCCTTATCCAGGGTAAAGAACGCCCACCTAGCAGAGAAGGAGAAAGAGAAGAAAGAAAGAGCGATATAAAGGACAAAAGAGCAAAAGGAGCAAAAGAGACAGGAGGAGCACAAGCCCCTCACGCATCCAGGGGACAGGTAGCAAGCTCATACTGTGGCCGGACAGCATCCAGGATACAAGCCAGACCGTAGTGGCAAGGAGATCCCCCTAGCCGAACCAGCCCCCCCTAAGACATAGCGTCAGCCACTGACATTGAGCAGCGTACTCCGCCCTTTCGGGGGTAGGTGAGAAAGCATGGGGGACCACAATTCCCAAAACTCCTCCCAGCGTTTACCTCCCCTTGTTTGAGCGGTCATCTTTTCCATAGTCATCAGGTCAAACATAGCTTGTTCCCAGATCCCCAAAGAGGGGGCGAGGAAGAGACCCAGCGAGTCAACAACACCCGTTTGACCAACAAGAAGCCCCGCTCAAAAAATGCCCTATGCCAACATGGCAGCTGGACAAAACTTAGCGGCCAGTTATGAAAAAGACACACCTCTCTCTGTATGGCACACTCTGATCCAGACCACCTCTGCAATTTAGCACAGACTCGCAGCCATAGATCACGCACCCTCGGGCAACACCAAAATTTATGAAGCAAGGTCCCAGTGGCCTGATCACACCACATACAAACCCCAGTAGGCCGTAACCCCGCCTGCACAGCCCAATGTTCACTAGTATAGGCTCTCCACAAAAATTTATATTGCATTTCTTGGAGATAGACCCACTTGGGGCCTTTCGGGATCCCCGCAAATGCCACCCGGAGAATGTCCACCGTCATCTCCTCCACGCCATCGCCTCGCCACCTAGAAGCAAGTCCAAGAAGCAGCTCATCTCCCTCAGCGGGCCGAAGCACCTGCCGACAGATCTCCTCCCCCGGCAGACGCTCCTCTAACTTCCCTAGGACGAGGCGAGGGGAAAGAGAGATAGTCCAACCCCGGCCACTCACATCTAGCGAAGTTAAATAGTGGCGCACTTGCAAGTAGCCATAGAAGTCCTGAGGTCGAATATCATACCGCCGTTGTACCTGCCTAAAGCTATCCAAAACACCGTCAATGTGCAAATACAAATCCCCGAGACACACCAGCCCCCGCTCCGCCCAAACCGAGAAAATACTACGCGGTACAAAGCCAGGGCCAAAGTCCGGGTTCCCCACTAAGGGAAGTAACGGGGACACCCGCCAATCCCAGCCAAACCTCCGACAGAGGGTCTTCCAGGCAGGCCGCAGGGCCTCAAGATATCCCCTCCCCACCCCGAGTCGCGTCACCCTAGGCAGCTGGTCAACATGCAAAAGGTATAATGCTTGATAAGGGCTAAAGACTGCCGCCAATTGTCGGACCAGAGCCCCCCCCGCAGAGCCGTCCAGGAGAGCCCGAATATGGCGAGCCAGATATCGAAGATTATAGTTACGTAAGGAAGGCAATTCCAAACCACCCTCCTCCCGCCTACTCTGCAGAACCCGTAGAGGTATACGCGCTCGATGACCTCCCCATAAAAACGCTCGGAGGCACTGCTCCAAGCGCCTCCAATCCTTGTCTAAAACCCAGAGCGGGAGCATACGGAGAACATAAAGCCACCGCGGAAACTCCACCATAGTAAACAGCGCTACCCGCCCTCGTAGAGACAATGGGAGACCCCACCAGTTCCGCATAGTCTGGCTACTTCGGGACAGTAAGCGGGGCACGTTAGCGCAATATAAATCGGCAGGACAGTCCGGTAGTTGTACACCGAGATAGGTAATCTGTCGATCTGCCCATACCAACGGAAACTGCCCTAACCAGCGATGGCGCACCCGACCCCCAACATCAAGAACCATCGACTTCGCAGAATTAATTTTTAGGCCAGAAAACGTTCCATACTCCTGTATCAAGCTCAGCGCGTTATGTAACTCGTGAGGCAAAGCAACATGTCATCAGCAAAAGCGCAAACTTTCAAGTCCTCACCCCCCACTGAAATTCCCACAATCTCCGAACTATCCTGCAACGCCCGGAGCAGCGGCTCCAAGGCCAGCACAAATAACAGCGGGGAGAGAGGACAGCCCTGCCTCGTTCCCCTAGCCAATTCAAAGGGATCTGAGAAAACACCGTTAGCGCCCACTCGCGCAGTGGGTCGGGAATACAACGCCCGGAGCCAGCTCATAAACTCTCCCTGAAAACCAAAGGCCCCTAAAGCCTCCCAAAGATACGCCCACGCCACACGGTCAAAGGCCTTTTCAGCGTCCAAACTTACAAGGAGCAGCTCCTCAGCTCGCTGCAGACACTGGTCCATACCCAAAAGTAGCCGAGTAATATTCCAGGAGGCCTCTCGACCCTGTACAAAACCCACCTGTCGTTCATTAATAAGGGAGGGTAGGAGGGGAGCAAGCCGATTCACCAACACAGAGGCCAGCAACTTTAAGTCACAGTTAATGAGAGATATCGGACGGTAGGATGCGGGGTCCACCGAATCCTTCCCAGGTTTTGGTATCACAGTAATGTCCGCACAGCGCATGTCACGGGGAAACACACCAGCGTTTCGCGCCGCGTCAAACATCACCACCATAGAAGGGGCCAGACTCGGAGCCAAAATTTTGTAATATTCCATACTAAAACCATCCGGTCCCGGGGCCTTATGGGTCTTCCCCCGCTTAATACCAGCCCGAAGCTCAGCCACCGTCAGCGGCGCATTCAGTTGTTCTAATGCCGCCACCGAGAGGCGCGGTAAAGTTAGGGTCTGCAGAAAAGCCACCCCCCGAGAGTAATCCCTCTCCTCCTCGCTGTACAGCTGCATGTAAAAGGTACGTAAGATCCCCGCGATGTTCTCCGACCGATGATGGAGAGTACCCATCTCATCCCGCAACACAGGGATAAAGCGCGACCCCCTGGAGTCCCGAACAAGTCTCGCTAACAACCTCCCAGATCGATTACCAAATAAATGCAAACGGTGCTTATAATGCTGTATCGTAAGCGCCGCCCGTTTCCGAAGCAACTCATTCAAAACCGTCTGTACGCGTAGATACTCCCGCTGAAGGGCTCTATCTTTGCGCCTCCCCAACCGCCGCTGCATTACTCGTAATTCACGTTCCAGCAACAGTACACTTCGGTCCAAATGCTTGCGCCGACGGGCGGTATAGGAGATAATCGCTCCCCGCATCACAGCCTTCCCAGCCTCCCAAAACACTAACGGAGGGCACTGCGGGGTGTCATTAAAGGAGACATAATCCTCCCATTGTTGGGCAAGGTATCCACGAAACTCCTCATCTTCCCACAAATACACAGGAAAACGCCATCCCGTTCTCGTCGGCCCCCTACACTCCCAAGTTATCCAAACCATCCCATGATCCGATATCCATATCGGTTCAATCTCAGCTCGGAGGACACGTGTAACCCCCCGCTCACTAACCAGGATGGAGTCTATGCGGGACCAAGTGAGGTGCGCTCTCGACTGGTGTGTGTACTCCCGTTCCCCAGGGTGCAGCATGCGCCATACATCCACTAAATCCCCTTGTCTACAGAGATAACTAACTCCCCTACGGGACCAGGCTCCCACCTCCCGATGGTGAGACTTATCCAATGTCGGGTCATGAGGGCAATTGAAATCCCCCGCCACTACGATATTAGCCCGCCCAGCTCCTTGCAACAGTCCCAACAGTTTAGTAAAAAAAGCATGTTCATAAACATTCGGGGCATAAACATTCAGTATCCAAAGTGGGTCGGCATATAGTTTGCCCTGCAGCAAGAGATAGCGGCCACCAGGGTCCGCCTGTACCGCGTGTACATCAAAAGGCACCCCTCTCCGTACTAACACCACCACCCCCGCCTTTCTCGTTCCAGAATCAGCCCCATAGGAAACCTCCACCCAATCCCGCCTCAATTTCTGATGCTCTTTAGCGCTCAAATGAGTCTCTTGCAGCAGGGCAATATGCGTTCCCTTACGCTTCAGACCTTGAAGAATCTTAGTACGTTTTATCGGGGAACCAATGCCTCCAACATTCCATGACACTATCTTTATCTCAGGCATAGCCCCAACTCCAGAAGAACCAGTCGAGAAGACATCCACAACCCACCCGGGGACGCCCAGCCTCATCCCCAGGTTGAAGGCCCAAGTCTCTCAGAGGCCTAAACTGCCATGCTGTGCAACCGTTACCCATACAATTAGCGCGCTCCAGTCTAAAAACTTTCCTAACCCTACCCTCGTCCCCCCCTACCCCCACCCCCCCTCCCCTCCCTCCCCCACCCACCTCTGTCCCCACTCCCTCATCCCCTCCTCCCTTCCCCCCTACCCGCCTGTCCAATTCCCAACTATCCAACCCCCGGTCAGTCCCCACTAGACCCCCCACTACTCCAACCCGCCCCCCAGCCACTCCAAAAACCTCTACCATACACCCCAATGGGAAGATCACCAACCACACTTCTGGATCGCCCCCCCTCGAAAGCCTACCATACAAAGAGCCCATGTGGGCAGCTAACAAGCATAGTACTCCTATAATGAACGAGGCAAACATAATGCATAACGATAGGGTGTTAGTGCAGTAGTATCGAAGTGAGTAAACCATTGAACATTATGCACATAACTAGAAACAAAATAGTGCTATACCGATAGCAGCACAGCTAGGTCATCTCCATCACACTAGACACTCATAGCTAGTCTAGGTGATCTGGAGTCCGCCCAGCCAAAACACTAGTGAAACAGGAAGCATAAGGCCAATTCAGGATCCATTGTCCACTCCTGCGTCCTTCCGACTGCCCGTCAGGGTGGTCACAAAGTGTTTAGCCACTGAAGCTCGATCAAAGGCATGGGTCTTCCCCTCATGATAGATCCGAAGCACAGCGGGATATACCAGTGCAAAGCGAATCCCCGCACCTACCAGCTGACCACATAGAGGGGAGAACTCCTTGCGGCGGGACGCCAGGGCAGCAGAATAGTCCTGGAACATAAGGATAGGCTTGTTGTCCAATTGCAAAGAGCGCTGCTTACGGTATGCCTGTAGCAAAGCCATTTTGTGCTGGAAATTTAGGAGCTTGGCCAATACTGGCCGTGGTCGCTCAGTAGGGCCCCGCTTCGGTCCCAGGCGGTGCGCTCGTTCCACAGTAATATGGCCAACCAAATCCGCAAGGCCCAGTTCTTTCGGGAGCCACGATTCAAAGAGGCCGGTGAGTTGTTGATCATTCCAAGCCTCGGGCACCCCCACCAGCCACAAGTTGTTACGGCGTGACCGGTTTTCTAAATCATCCATTTTTTCCAACAGCGCTGCAATGTCCTTTTGCTGGCAAGCAATAATAGTATCATGCTTCCCCTCGCCCTCCTCCAACGCCGTAATGCGATGTTCGGCTTCCTCTACCCTCCGGGTAAGCTCGCCATAGGTCTCCGCCATCAAATCTAACTTTTGCAAGATAGAGTCGAATTGTGGCTTCAGTAGCTTAGCAACATCCTGTGCAAGGTCCTCTGCTCCCGATTCGCCGGTCCCCGAACCGGGGGATGTAGAGGGAGAGGAACCCGGGGATCCCCCAGGGCCGCTAGGCCGCGTGGTAGGCGCCATCTTAGCTTCTCGGGTCCCATGTGCTTTGTCCCGTTCCTTCTTCGCGGCCGACCGCATGAGTATTAGGCACCACACTGACCGTTATAGAGCTCGTCCAACCTGCAAGGGCACCGGAACTCTCAGCCGTCGGCTTCCACCCACACTCGCTCTCCGTTACTGCAGTTTTCTTGCGGTTTACAGGCGACGATCCAGGAGCGCTCGGAGGACACGTCCTCACCCGCTCATGTTTATTTATTTATTTATTTATGTGCTTTTCTATACCGCCCCTTCCAGAGATCAAGGGCGGTTTACAAGGAACTTAAAACAACAATACAGCAGAACAGTGCAATATTGCATTACATTAAACATTAAGTATTACATAAGAACTATGATACATGGAAAACAGTGTGTAAGCTATTAATAAAAGGAACATAACTATGTTACAAGGAACCAAAAATGGCAAGTTATTTACATGGTTAGCAAGAGTTATTTGCAGTCATAAGTACAATATTGGGAGGATGCTGACTTGAGGGGATATTCAAATGAAGTCTGGATTTAGGTGGGGTAAACTTGTGTTTGGTTAGTTGTATGTTCTTGTGTAGTAAATTTGATTTCAGGTTGTAGGTTGCTATAGTGTTGAGTAAAGAGGTAGGTTTTTAGTTCCTTCCTGAAAGATGTGAGATCCTTAACCTCTCTTAGGTTTAGGGGCAGTTTATTCCATTGGCTGGGAGCATAAAATGAAAAGGCAGTGTTGGAGGTTATTTGTTTTGATTTTGTCACGGCAATGGGAATTAGTAGCATGTTGAGGTTAGTTTTTCTTCTAGTTCTGTTTTCTTGTGGGGTTTGAAGTAGAGTTGCCAACTGTGATGGGGCTAGGTCATTAATGAGTTTAAAAGTTGTGACAAGTGTTTTATATTGAATCCTACTATAAATGGGTAGCCAGTGAAGAGCGTGTAGGATAGGAGAAATATGATCGAATATTTTAGCTTTAACAATGATTCGAGCAGTGACATTCTGAGCTCTTTGAAGGATGTGTAAATTCTTTTTGGATGTTCCTTGGAGGATGCCATTGCAGAAGTCTAAGTGTGGCATTATGAGAGCCTGGACAACTGTTCTGAAATCGTTGATGTCAATGAGGGGTCGGAGTTGCTGTATGGTTCTCAGTTTGAAAAATATAGTTTTGGCAGTCTGCTTTATGTGGTTAGTCATGCTTAGGGTTTTGTCTAGTGTCACTCCAAGGTATTTAATTTCAGATTTGACTGGTAGAGTAATGTTCAGAATGTTGATGGAAGTTGGGGGGGTGAAGGTGGTATTTCTTGTTACGAAGAGTGCTTCAGTCTTTTTGTAATTAATATCCATATGGATAGAGTGGAGCCATTTTTCAGCTTCAGAGAGGCAGGAGGCGATATTGAGGAAATTAAGGTTAGTTATGTCTAAAGGAGCGAACAGCATGATGTCGTCCGCATAGATAAAATATCTTAGATTGTGACGTTGGAAGATTGCACAAATAGGTTGTATATAGAGGTTAAAAAGTAATGCAGAGAGTGAGGAGCCTTGTGGGATACCACGTTCTTGTGGGAATGGTAGTGAGGGGGAATGGTCTAAATGGACATATTGGAAGCGATTAGAAATGTAGGACTTAAACCAGTTCAAAGTGGTATCTTTCAAACCTAGTTGTGATAGCCTAGATAAGAGGGTATTATGGTCAACACTGTCAAAAGCTGAGGAAATGTCGAGGAATATGAGTAAGAAGGTCTGCTTTGTGTTATCAATACCTCGGATAAGTGAATCAAGAAGGGATATGAGTAAGGTTTCTACTCCGTGATAAGAGCGGAAACCATACTGGTACTCATCCAAAGGGAAGTTGGTATCAATATGATCTTGGAGTTGTATCTGGGCTACCTTTTCAATGATTTTGGCTAAAAAAGGTATGCTGGCAATGGGGCGGTATGAGGATGGGTCTGAACTGTTAAGGGTTTTATTTTTTTAGTAAAGGGCGAATCGCCGAGTATTTCAGATCATCTGGCATGTAACCTTGAAGTAGGGATTGATTTACCAGTTTCAAGATGTATGGAGCTAGTTCGGATTTTGTTGCTTTAACCCAAGATACCGGGCATGGGTCCAGTAGTGAAGTGGTAGTATTGAGGTTTGTGCTCACGTGATCTCCGCAGTAGCCATCTAAAAGCAGACACCGGCCCTGCTCCAGTTCCCACACGTACTGCACCTGAAATCGGTTAGACGTGAACAAAACCGCCACTCCTGCGTAGGGCTGTGCCGCAAGGGACCAGTACGAAGGGCCCCACCTCCACTCCCGCTTCGCCCGATGAAGGCTAGCGAGCGAGGTGAGCCTGGTCTCCTGCAAGAAGATGACATCCAGCCCACTCGTAGAAAGAAAATCATAGGCCGTAGCCCGCGCCTGGTCTGAGAAAATGCTGGCCACGTTGATGGTGGCGCACGAGAACGCAGGAGTGCACGCCATGCCTATTTCGAGTGCAGTGACCCTTTCCTCCTCTTCTCACCAACCCCGGGATCCCCAGAATCCCGCTTGCAGGACAAGCCCGCGAGCTGGAGCGACTCCTCCTGGTCCACGTCGACCACCTCGAGGATCTCCTCCTCCTCCCGCTCAACCCTATCACCCCAGGAGGTGCTGGCGCCCCCGGGACCACCAGGCAAAGCTGTCGCGAGGGCAGACCCAGCCCCCACGGGATGAGGCACAAACGGGTCAGGGGTCGGAGGAATGACCTCCTCCGTGGGGTCCACCACCTGTGCAGCCCCCCCTCCCCGGACAAAGACTGAGACAATACGACAGTGCCCACCCCCGCGGGGGAGGCCAGGGCGGCCGGGTCAGCAGGGGGCTCCTGCGAAGGCCCCGAACCCAACTGCGGGGGTACAAGGCCATCCTCCCTCACCCGTCGGGCGCCAGTATCCCCCTTGATTAGAGGACCCTGACTGCGGCGCGCCTTCTGCACCTTTGAAGGTCGCCGCTGAGGAAGAGGGGCCGCCCCCGCCGCTAACCGCTCCGAGCGCCGCACAGGAAGCCCTGCTTCCACAGGCAAGCCCTCATCCGCCTCAGCCGCATCAGCGGCCAAAAAGACGAAACGGTTGATGTCCAACACGGGCTCTGCATCCAGCAACGGGGATGTCTCCCGTTTCTTCCTTTTGGACTTGCCACCCTTGGAAGGGACTGTAGTCCATTCCTCAGGTGGCACCACCCTCAACCCACTATCCTGTCGTGCTACATTAACCTCCACCACATCAACCCTCTCCTCCTTCCTACCCGAATCCCCTCCCCCTGGTGGCTCCCTCGGCTCGATGGACTCCTCTGCACTAGGGCCCCCGGTCTCCTCCTGAGGGAGAGGGGCCTCCATAGCCTCCTCCCGCACAGGAGCCCGAGGTGGAGTGACGGCAACCCCCCCCGGTCCATTGTGTGACGCGGAGGGGCAGCGGGCAAAGGGGTGGCCCAACTCCCCGCAAAGGTTACACCGAATTAGCAGACACCCGACCGAAGCGTGACCCCGTCCACCACAACGGGTGCAGACCTGCTCGGGACAGTTCATGCTCAAATGGCGGAATGAGCCACAGCGGTGACACTCGCGGGGTTGCCCAGGGTAATAGCACAAGATGCGATCCCGACCGAGGAAACCGGCCGAGGGCACGTGCTGCACCACGTTTCCCACCTCACGCAAACGGATCCTGCCCTTCCACGACCCGTCCCACACCCCTAGGGGCCCAGCGCCCTTAACCAGGGGTGCGAGAAGCACCGCATGGCGCGACAACCAAAACTGGATGTCCTGCCCTGGGAGCGACTCATTCCTGGATAGGATGGTCACAGGTACCGTCCCCTGGCGAGAGATAGGCACAACACGAAAGTCAGCCCACCCTCCCTGCCCCCTCTGCTGCTGGTATCGGTCCCAGAAAATCTCCAGCCCCCGTCTCAGCATGAAACTAACATCATATTCAATGGTGTTGTTCATGTGGATAAAGGCGTAGAGATCTCCTGGGAGAAACCCCAGCCCAAGGACCATCCTCAAGACCTGTTCCCTGGCTGGAGGGGACCCCTCCCCAGCCCATCGGATCTGCGCCACGTTGCGCCGTCGGACCTCACCCCCTACTCCTCTTTGAAACCCTCCCCCTCCTCCTCCTCCTTCCCCTCTTGCGGGACCATTCCCCTGAAAACCTCCCCTCCCCCTACCCTCACCCGACGGCCCCGGAGTGGTGCCCGACCCCTTCAGAGCCTCCGCAAAGGTACGGAGGGGGGGAGCCGGCCCCCCAGCCCCCATTTCCTGCCCTCCTTGATCTGTTCCTGCATCCATCTGCGGGGGATCCTGCTGCTGGACCGCAGGATCCGTAACCTCCTCACTTAGATCAACCGGAGGACTGGGGAAGGTCAACTCCGCAAAGACAGAGTCCGGGATGCTACCTCCTCCGGATCCCTGAGTGCCACCGAGAACCCCTGGACCACCACTTATCTCTACCTCCGGCTGCCGAAAGGCAGTAAAAGCCCCGGGAGGGCCCAACGGGGCCTCCAAAGCCAATCGTAGGGCATCACAGACCTGGTTCTCGGTAACACCCAGGGAACCGGAAGGCTCCCCCAAACCTCCTTCCCGCATTCCCGACCCAGCGCAAGGCTCCTGGGTTTCGGCCACCACTACCGGGGACGGACCCCGCTCCCCTTCATTCCCGGGTTCCAAGGGGACCACCGCCCCCCCTGACCCTACGGAGAACAAGTCCTTCCCTCGTCCTGAAGCAGCCACTACCTCCTTCCCCACTATATAACCAGTCGTCCGCTCCCCCCCTTCCTCCATCAGCCCGTCCTGTAGCCCATCATCCGCCACCCCCTGTATGGCTATCGACAACAAGGCAGGACCCGCCCGAGACAACAGGGCAGATCCCCCACCCAGCACCTCCCCCACACCCACACCCCCCTGCCCCTTGTCCCTCCCAGGTCCTACCTGGTTGTCGGTGCCAGACGTGGCACAAGGATCCAGAAAAGTTTGGCCGGTAGTCAGGGCTCCAACAGAAAGGGCGGACACCCCCCTGCGAGCCAGGTCTCCGTCGGCCGCAATAACAGACAACAAAGGCAGCTGCGCATCCCGCTCCTCTACCCCCGGCCGCAGTGACAGCTGACTAGCACTTTTCTTCCCCCTCTCCCCCCCGGGGACTGCAGAAAAGAAAGAGCAGCCCCCATCCTGCCCCTTTCTCCTCCTTCCAGCACCCCTCCGGCCCCAGTCAGCCACCTCAGAACATACTGGGCGAGTGCCCTGTAGCTTTCTAGGGGCCGGGAGGGCAGCCACAATAGGGGAGTCCTGCCCACCAGCCATCCCCCTACCAAACCCCTTTCCAGTAACCTGGACAGGCATCGTAGCTGAAGGAGCAGGATTCCTATTACAGGTGGAGAAATCCGCCACCCGTGGATCCTCAAGTGGCACAGCAGAATCAAATGACTGAGGCCAACCAGTCTTCCGCCGCCGGGGATCCCGTGCAGAAAACCCCTCAGAGCCGGAAACATCCAAAGACAGTGGATCAGCAGTATGCTGAAAAGGAACCGCCGAATACTGCTGCCTCTCTACAACACCCCCTCCAATCGAGGGGCATGAAAAAGAAGCTCCCTCTGTGCTTAAAGAGTGCCGTCGAAAATCCCGCAGCAAATCAGAAGATGGGGAAGGTCGTTCTGCAGACTTCCTGGGTTTCCCGGAAGCGTCAGTACCCATTACTCGGCGGCCATCTTGTGATTGTAATCTGGCTGGGGGAAGTCCTACAGGCAGCTCCTGCAACGACCTCACTTCCGTAATGACATCATCAGAAAGACCCCGGCGGCCATCTTGCGATTGTAAGCTGGCTGGGGGAAGTCCTCCAGGCAGCTCCTGCAACGACCTCACTTCCTTAGTGACGTCATCAGAAAGACCCCGGCGGCCATCTTGGATGGTCCCTTCAGTGTTACACGACTGTTGGTGAGCCACCAGGATCAACGGAGCACCCTGGGGACGTGCAGGAACAATCTGGGCAGACAGCATTTCGGAGGGAGGAACCAGCGCATTCACAACATCACAACCATCACCCTGCTGCAGGTAAGACACAGGACATCCAGGAAATGCTTTAGAAGAGGAAGGCAGGGAACGGGTGGTAGACTTCCCAGGAACTAGAATGGGAGAGGGCATACTTCTAGAGGAGGATGGACCCCCCTGCTGACCCACCCCCGGGGGCCTCCCCTGGACTGCAGGTATCTTCCAACGATTATAATTCTGGTAAACTTCGGCAAGGGACCCACAACCCTGGTTCTGATAGTACGCAATCTCCAAGTACTTGGCCTTCAGGGCCCGCTTTACCCCCTTCCGATAGGTAGCATAGGCCACCCATTCCTCCCCGGGAATGGTGGCCTGCAGGCTCTCCAGGTGGGAGAGCTGGGCTTGCAGCTGGGCCGCCTCCTCCTGGAGACCCCGAAGCCGTCGCACTGCCACCACGATGTCATCTGGGGCCCTAGCTGACTGCTGGTAGGACGGCAGGCCCGACCCCCCGTCCTCATCCTCACTGGAGGAGGTAGAGGCCTCCTCCAGGACCCAAAGTGGAGGGGGGAACCTGCCTCCTCCAGTTCTATACTCCACGGTCCTCCAGGGTCTCCCCAGGGCCTCTCCCTGCTGCCACCCAGCCTCCACACCCTGCCTGGGGAGGAGACAGGAGCCTCCTCCCTGGGGTAGCGGGCCCAAACCTCCATACCTGTGGGTCCCTCCTTCCTGACCAGGTGCAGTCCTACCTGGGGAGTCCCCCTCCTGGGGCTCCAGCTGTTCCAGGTTGCCAGTTTCTCCATCCACTGTCCGAGTAGGAGGCCCACCAGGCTTGGCAGGCCTCTGGGCCTGGGCCTCCCTTGCTGGAGGTGGCCCAGGGCCCGACATCCAGGCACAGGCAGAAAAAGGAACTGCTCCCTAGCAGGAGCTCTGCACAACTGATCCTCTCAGTACGACAGCCAAACAGGAAGTGGGTGGAGCCGCCACTCGTGGGGCTGCAGAATTCTGCTCAACCGGTCGGCCAGGCAGTTCTCCTGGCCTGGAAGGTACACCGCCTTGAGAAGCATGCTGTGCTTCAGAGCAAAAGAACAAAGGTCCTGAGTCTCTCAACAAAGGAGCTGGGACCCAGTTCCGCCCTGTTTGTTCACATAAAACATGGCTACCTGGTTGTCTGTTTGAATCAAGACTGAGTGGTGAGCCAGGGCCGGAGAAAAAGCCTTCAGAGCCAAGCGGATAGCTCGAAGTTCCAGGAGATTGATTTGTTGGGCTGCCTCCCAGGGAGACCAGAGGTCCTGAGTGCACTTGTCTAGACAATGAGCACCCCAGCCTTTCAGAGAGGCGTCGGTGGTGAGGACCACCGAGTATTCTGGTATTTGGAAGGGCATCCCCATCAGCAGATTGGGTGGATGTAGCCACCAGCTGAGGGAAGCCAAAAGGGGTCTTGACACCTTTATCCTATCTCTTAGGCGGCCTGTGGCTTGAGACCACTGAGTCCGAAGGCACCACTGAGCAGGCCTCATATGGAGCCTGGCATTGGGAGTCACATGCACTGTCGAAGCCATGTGGCCCAGAAGCCTGAGGCAGAGTCTGGTGGAGACCAGGGGTCTGTTTAGAAATTGTATGGCCACGTCCATTAGCCTGTTGGCCCTGTCTTCTGGCAAGAATGCCTTTGCCAGTTGAGAATCCAACCCTGCTCCTATAAACTCCAAGTTCTGGGAGGGGAGCAAAGTGGACTTTCCGAAGTTTATGACAAAGCCCACGTTTTGAAGCAGAGCAATGGTTTTGAGGGTGGCTTGTCTGGCCTGCAGGAATGTCTGACCTCTGATGAGCCAGTCGTCCAGATAGGGAAAGACAAAGATGCCCTGAATTCTCAGGTAGGCCGCAACCACTGCCAGGCACTTGGTAAAGACCCTGGGAGCGGAGGTCAGGCCAAAAGGTAGTACTCTGTACTGATAATGATTTCCTCCCACAATGAACCTGAGGTACTTTCTGTGGTCTGGATGAATGAGGATATGAGTGTACGCATCCTTTAGATCTAAGGAGCATAGCCAATCTCCCTGCTGGAGGTAGGGCAGAAGTGTTCCAAGAGTAAGCATCTTGAACTTTTCTTTCTCTAGGAACTTGTTCAGGTTCCAGAGGTCCAGAATGGGTCGAAGGCCACCGGTTCTTTTGGGTACCAGGAAATACCTGGAGTAGAATCCGTGACCTTGCAAGTGGAGAGGCACAGGCTCCACCGCCCTGTCCACCAACAGACCATGAAACTCTTGTAGAAGAAGGTCTGTGTGCAGGGGAGGCCTTGGAGGCTCCCCTGGAAAATATGGCGGAGGCAGTTGGTGAAAATGAAGTGCATAGCCCTTGTGGACTATGTCCAACACCCAACTGTCCCCGGTGATGAGGGCCAACAGAAGAAACAGCAGCAGCCACACTCAGCAGGGACAAACCAAAAGAACAAAAGAGTGGCAGGTTCACACACAACACCTTTATTGTATATTTAACAAGTGGCCTAAACCCAACACAGGACCGTGTTTCGTATTATACTTCGTCAGGGGTTGTCGGGGCACACTAAAAAACATTTAAAAACATAATAATATAAATAAATATGATAATAAAAAATTAACACAAGAATGTATGAAAAAGGCTAAAACATGATACCATGTTGTCAACATTAAAAAGATTAAGAATCACCACATCAATAAATACTTAAATTACACTATACCATGAACATAATGTATCAAAGAAAATCATAAGTTAAATAGAACGTTTTAAAAATGCACTAAAAGGAATACAGACACATGAAATCAAATATTAAGCATAAAAAAGTACAAAAAAGTACATATAGAAGAAAACATAAGGATATGACGAATAAATTATTAAATTATACATAATAAAAGAGAGACCAAGGGAATGAGGAGGACAATTGGAAGCAGGAGTGAGTACTAAAGAGAAGAGGACTATACCTGATCGGTGTGTGGCAGCGTAAAACTTCACAGACACATAAAATGTGACTGAAGCCACTAATACAAAGAGTAATACACTTCTGAAAAATAAATGTAAAAGTTTAGAAACGGGGTTTAAAAAGGGGAGAAAAACATTTTATGTGTGATCAAGGAGACTGTGATTTTAGAGTGACCACAACTGTGTCGGCGGTTTTACTGTTGCCTACGGCTCAGATATTTTTTTAATAATGGAGTTTTTTTAGTCAGTTTTTGAATGTGTGTCACTAAATCATTATCAGGGTCCATTTTTTCCTCTGTAGTAGAGATAATGCTATGTTTATTTATAGGACGTTAGAAGTTTTTAACTTGATTGCCCACTCAATGCAACATTTTAACTCTTTTTCTGTTACAATGGATCGTTTTGTTGCAATGGATATTCTGCCTGATATTGACCATGTTGTTTTTCTCCCCTTTTTAAACCCCGTTTCTAAACTTTTACATTTATTTTTCAGAATCCCTGCAAACCAATTCTAACATCATCATTAAACCCGCAGACAAGGGTGGGGCTGTCGTGGTTTTAGATAAAGGTAAATACATTGAGGAGGTCACTAGACAGCTGCGTGACAAAGAATTCTATTTAAGATTAGATGATGATCCCACTAGTGCTCTTAAGAGTAGCATTGACAATTTGGTACTAATCGCTTATGAAACAGGCCACTTAACAAAGAAGGAAAAGGACTTTCTCATAGTTAAACATCCTGTTATGCCCACTATTTACGTGATACCAAAGATTCATAAATCTTTGGACAATCCACCTGGGAGACTCATTGTGTCGGCCATAGGATCTCTTTTGGAACCGGTATCTCAGTTTCTTGATGTCATTCTTAGACCTTTTGTACTTGAGATGTGGTCTTACGTCCGGGATTCGGTTCATGTGATAGAGATTTTGTCAGCATTTAAAGATTTACACGATGAAGTTGTTTTGGTAACCCTGGATGTCGAGTCCCTTTATACTAACGTACCACAGCAGGAGGCTTTACGTATTATCCAACAGTATTTTTTGGTCAGACAAACCCATAAGCGCATTTCTACTGCTTTTTTATTTGCACTTGCGGAAATCGCTCTTTTTAAGAATTTTTTCTGCTTTAGAGATCTTTTTTATCAACAAGTTAAGGGAGTAGCGATGGGGTCTTCATTTGCACCAGATATCGCAAATCTGTATATGTATAGGTTTGAGGAAAGTTTTTTAAAGGATCATCCTTACAAAGAATATCCGTTTATGGATACGATATATCGATGATATATTGATTATATGGGAAGGTTCAATGGAACTATTATCAGAGTTTAATTCCTGGATCAATGATTTGGATGTCAATCTACGGTTTCAAATTACCTATGACAAGACACAGATTTCTTATTTGGATCTGCTCATAAGGAAAGTAGGATCTGAGTTTAGTACTACTTTATATAGGAAACCAACTGACCGGAACACCTTGTTACACCATTCGAGTTTTCATAATCCATCCTTTAAAAATAATTTACCTGTGGGTCAATTCCTCCGTGCTAGAAGGATTTGTACTTCAGATGAAGAATTTGAGACCCAGGCCAATATTCTCAAGGAAAGATTTCATGCACGTCGATATCCATCTAATGCCATCAATAAAGCATACAATAGGGCACGGGACTCCTCACGAGCTGTTTTGTTGAAGCCACAGGACAAGAAAAATGTTAAGGATAAAATGGTTTGTCCATTAAAATATTCTTTGGAATCTCGTAAAATTATAGATATTTTAAGGAAAGAATGGCATCTGATTCAGGCCATTCCAGGGTTTGAAGAGACGAGACTGATGATTGCACACAAGAGAAATGTCAATCTTCGTGACCTTTTGGTTCCATCAGCCTTCACAGAAAAGAGACTTCCTTCGGCTCACAAGGGACAGTATCAGTGTGGACATTGTTCTGTATGCACACACGTGTTGCCGGTTCGAAAGGTCTTTACACATCCAATTATGAATAAAAAATTTTATATTCATGACTTCTTTGTGAGTCTACAAATGTTATTTACATTATTATGTGCCCATGTAAGAAGTTATACGTCGGCAAGACTCTGCGGAGCATACGGGTGAGAATAGTGGAGCATAAAAGCTGCATTCGGTGGAAATTGGAGGATAAGCCATTAGTTCAACATTGGCTGGATAACAATCATAAGATATCAGATCTACGGTTCTTCGTAATTAAGAAAGTGATACCCAATTGGAGGGGTGGAGATAATGATAAGACGATGCTACGATTAGAGCAGAGATATATTTTTCTAATGAACACTATGTCTCCAAGTGGTTTAAATTTAGAGAGAGACCTGTCTGTTTTCCTTTGAGGGTCCCCTTTGGAAAAATGGTTTTAAATAATGGTTTTAAATAAATTTTTTCCCCTTTTGTTTCATGGTTTTTATAGTCCTTGGTTGTATGGTTCCTTTCTCCCCCCTAGCCTTTTTTATACTTTTTTATAATTGGTTATGGATATGCATGCCCATATAATTTTACTTTATGGTGTAACTACTTTTTAGAATCGATGGTTGGTTAAATTGATTTTTTTGGGGGGGTTTTTTGGGGGGGGGGTTTTCCAGCATAGCTTGGTGAAAAAATTTTTTGTATCCCATCCTGTTCATCATTTTTATTGAATCCAATGGAATTTGCTTGGTAATATTATCGTTTGTGTGGAATCATTGTTGAGCAATTGGCATTGTCATGTATAAGCATGTTTATATAAGGCATCATCAGTGTTTCTGGCACATGCATTCCCAATGGTTGGGACGTTTTTTAAAAAATTCTTTTGTCACTTATGGTGGATTTCCAAGTGTAAAAGAAAAATTTTTTCTTACACTAATTTTGCGTTTTTAAAGTTGTCTTACTTTGGCTTAACCTTTTTTTCCCACTTTTATTAGTTATATTCCCTTGGTTGCTGATTATGCGCATGCGTGAGTGCTCTTTTAAGCTTTTGCGGTTTGAAAGCGCTATATGGTTTTGAAGCCGCCTTTTTGGCGGTTTCTTTAGTTTAAGCACTATGATGCCTCAACTTCTTTTATTCATGTTCTTTTGATCTTCTCAACAACCCCTGGAGGGTATATACCATTCATTTACATTCTGTTTTAATCGTGTTTATTATTTACACTTACATAATTTGCATATTACCGGGTTATTTATCAGCGCGCATGCGTGAGCGTTCTTTTGAGCCTTTGAGGTTTTGGTCTGTGAAACGTTCTTGAAGCCGTCCCCCTGGCGACTTTCAGTTTAGGTATCATGATGATTCAATTCTTTTTATTTACTTTTTATAGATTTTTGAAACAGTCTTTGGAGGTTATATAGTATTCAATTTTTGCAAAGTTCGTATTAACAGTTATCAGCCTGTTCATCAGTTAAGGCAATTCAGTAAGTGCTCCAGCGGATGGGCTTGATCTTTGTTGCTGTTCATTTAAGGTTTATTTTATAAGACATTTTTTATAACCGTTTTATTTCTTTTTATTTAACATATTGTATAATTTTTTTTATATCTTTATAGTCTTTCACCCCTTCGGTTTTTTGTTTCCTTAAACACGCATGTGTCAGCGTTTTTTAGAATTTCCATAGTTGCGATGGGTAATTGTTTTAGAGATGCGCCTTGTTTTACAATGGCAATTCATTTGTTTTCGTTTTTTACGAAAAGTTATATTTAATTATTATGGCCCACAATCTCATATTCTTATGGTTTGTATTGCTTTAAGATTAGGGGTCTTTGCACACGCATGTGCTTTGCGCTCTTTGGATTTGTGTATGGTGGATGCGTTGTAATGTTTTAGAAGTTATATGCTGGTGGCTTCTATAGTCTAGGTTGATGTTTTCTTTTCATTTGGTCAATATTTTATGCAATTTCTGTTGTCATACATTTTATATTTTTAAATTATTCTTTATACGGCAATGAGGGTGATTTGTATCCCTCAGTTGGTATTTAATTGTATTCTTTTGCTATTATGAATGTGTGTCACTAAATCATTATCAGGGTCCATTTTTTCCTCTGTAGCAGAGAAAATGTTATGGTTATTTATAGGACGTCAGATGTTTTTCAACTAGATTGCCCACTCAATGCAACATTTTAACTCTTTTTCTGTTACAGTGGATCGTTTTGTTACAATGGATATTTTGCCTGATATTGACTATGATGCTTCTCTCCCCTTTTTTTAAACCCCGTTTTTAAACTTTTATTTTTTAGAAGTGTATTACTCTTCGTATTAGTGGCTTCAGTCACATTTTATGTGTGATCAAGGAGACTTTGATTTTAGAGTGACCACAACCGTGTCCGCGGTTTTACTGTTGCCTACGGCTCAGATGTTTTTTTAATAATGGAGTTTTTTTAGTCAGTTTTTGAATGTGTGTCACTAAATCATTATCAGGGTCCATTTTTTCCTCTGTAGTAGAGATAATGCTATGTTTATTTATAGGACGTTAGAAGTTTTAACTTGATTGCCCACTCAATGCAACATTTTAACTCTTTTTCTGTTACAATGGATCGTTTTGTTGCAATGGATATTCTGCCTGATATTGACCATGTTGTTTTTCTCCCCTTTTTAAACCCCGTTTCTAAACTTTTACATTTATTTTTCAGAAGTGTATTACTCTTTGTATTAGTGGCTTCAGTCACATTTTATGTGTCTGTGAAGTTTTACGCTGCCACACACCGATCAGGTATAGTCCTCTTCTCTTTAGTACTCACTCCTGCTTCCAATTGTCCTCCTCATTCCCTTGGTCTCTCTTTTATTATGTATAATTTAATAATTTATTCGTCATATCCTTATGTTTTCTTCTATATGTACTTTTTTATGCTTAATATTTGATTTCATGTGTCTGTATTCCTTTTAGTGCATTTTTAAAACGTTCTATTTAACTTATGATTTTCTTTGATACATTATGTTCATGGTATAGTGTAATTTAAGTATTTATTGATGTGGTGATTCTTAATCTTTTTAATGTTGACAACACGGTATCATGTTTTAGCCTTTTTCATACATTCTTGTGTTAATTTTTTTTTATCATATTTATTTATATTATTATGTTTTTAAATGTTTTTTAGTGTGCCCCGACAACCCCTGACGAAGTATAATACGAAACACGGTCCTGTGTTGGGTTTAGGCCACTTGTTAAATATACAATAAAGGTGTTGTGTGTGAACCTGCCACTCTTTTGTTCTTTTGGTTTGTCCCCGGTGATGAGGGGCCACTGGTGGACAAAGAGGGTGAGGCGACCTCCTGTGCAGGGTGGGGAGAGCAGTGGAGGAGAGGCTATGCTGAAGGAGTCAAAAACCCCCACCCTGCTGTGTTTGTACCAGGGGCTGGAGGCTTGGGGGTCCTCTGCCTATGGGGCCCATTACCCTGGCCCTTGGCTTGCTGACCCTGGGGGGCAGCTTGGGCAGCCTGATACTGAGGGTACTGTTTGTAGGCAGTGCCCTTCCTCGGGTAAAAGGACTTTTTACCCGAGCCCTTCTTCTTATGTGAAGGGGCAGAGGTCTTCCTCAACAGCCTTGTCCTGGTAAGGTGCTCAGTCTCGAGCTGAGCGGCCTTCTCGGTCACGGGTTTGCCAAAAAGGTTCTCACCTCGGCAGGGGACATTAACCAACTTGTCCTGAACCCATGGCTCGAGGTCCGATGACTGCAGCCACGCCTGGCGTCGAGCAGCGATGCCGGCAGCCGCTACTCGGGCCGAAGCCTCGAAGCCATCATAGGCGGCGCGGGAAATAAACTTGGAGCAATCCCGAATCCCCGAGGACAAGGTCTGAAATCTCTGCAAGGGTTCCCCGAAGAGACCAGCAGAGAACCCGGCCAATTCCTTGGCCAGGTCCCGCAAGTACATACCCATGTACAGCTGGTAAGACTGGACACGGCAAGCAAGCATAGACCCCTGGAAGCACTTCCTACCGACGCCATCAAGGTTGCCGGCCTCCCTGCCAGGTGGGAACCGCAGAGTGCATCTTCTGGCTCTTCAGACGATGCATGGCCGATTCCACAACCATGGAATGGTGTGGTAGCTGTGCTTTCTGGAAACCAGGGCTTTTGCGGAGTCGATAAATGGAATCGACTTGCTTGCTTAAAACTGGCGCCGAGGCCGGTGCCTCCCAAATCCGGAAGAGGAGCCGTTCCAGCATCGGAGGAACCGGGACAGTAAAGGCCTCCTTCGGAGGAGAGTCATACTGTAGAGCATCGAGCTCCTCGGCTCGAGGCTCTTCCTCGGGATCGGCGGGGATAGCCAAGGCAGCGGCCATATCCCGGACGAACTCCGAGAACCTAGTGTCCTCTGGAGGGGATCTACTCCGGGGATCAGACTGCGGTGAGTCCGATGGGACGCACCGAGTCTTAAAGGTATCGGGAGACTCCTCGTCCTCCGTCTCCCAGGCGGACTCATCCGAGGAGGAGTCAGGGTCCGACCCCGCGGGGCCCTGAGGCACCCGCCCCGATGCCGGGGGCACCGGCGTCGACACCCTCAGTCCCGAACGGGAGGTCGAGGGAGACCTCGACCGAGGACGACTTCGAGCCACAAGGGTCTCGAGTATCGGCTCGGTCTCCGGGGTTGACTTCGAAGTCGACGTCCCGGTGGTCGGGGCAGATGCACCAGACAGGCTGGCCATCAGTGCCCGCTGCTGCTCCCTGAAGGCAGACAATCTGCACTCCAAGGCTGTCAACCTGAGACCCAGCTCGGGAGACGCAGCAGCCACCGACTCGGGCCCTGGTGGCGCCGGACCCGACATCGGCTCTCTGGGAGGAGAGTCCACGAGGACTACGGGGCTTACGTGTCCAGCAGACTCCGGCTCCACGCAAGGAACTTTTGCAGGCTTCTCTTGGTCCACGGGCCCGGGACGGCGGTCTTAGACCTGGCCCTTGAGGGACCAGGGACCTCCTCCGACGCCGCCCTCGCGAGCGGCTTCTTCCTCTTGCGTTCCCAGTCGGGGGACCCACTGTCCGAGGAGCTTTGACGGCGCTCGGGATCGGAATCCCGAGATGTGGAAGCCTCAGACGAGGTCCGGGCTCGGCCGGAGGCAGAGTCTGAGAAAAACCTTTCTTTCTGATGCTGTCGACTTTTAAGTGCCTTGGAAGACATCTTCCCACATGGCCCTCATGACTTAAGGTCGTAGTCAGGGCCGAGGCACCGAAGGCAGCAGTCGTGTGTGTCGGTGAGAGACATAATTTTCTTACACCGATCACACTTTTTGAAACCACTTGAAGCCATCGGGGAAAAAATAGTCCCAGCGAGGTCAAAAGACCGGCCTTCCAGTGAAAAAGGAAAAAAGGGCGCGAACACAAGCCACGAAGGGCAAAAACCGAAAAATGAAGAAAATGGGCTCGATACCGGTGTACCGAACCCGTCGGGAGGGGAACCGGCATCGAACCGGAGAAAAATAGCGAAAATCGCCAAAGAAAAAAATCACTTTTATCCGGGAGAACAGGACACATGTCCGATGGGCTTCTCGGAAAAAAAAGAGACTGAGGTAAGATGGCACCTTTAGGCAGGAAGGGAACCGCGCATGCGTGCCAGCATTCCCAAAGGCTTTCATGGAAAGCTGGGGAAATGCTCCGCTGGGGCTTCATCGGCGCCGATGACAACCATATGTGAGGACTGACTTCCTGCTTGGTCCTGGAGAAAGACACAGGTTCCACAATGCTTGTATTGGGTCAAGCATTGATATCCTGGGTCCCTTTTTAATAATGGTTTATGGACCTTTCCTCCAGGAACTTGTCCAAACTTTTTTTAAACACAGCTACACTAACAGCCTTTACTACATCTTCTGGTAACAAATTCCAGTTTCATTACACATTGAGTGAAAAACTATTTTCTCTTATTTGTCTTAAATACTTTACCCTGCAGCTTCATTGCTTGTCACCTAGTCTTTCTATACTCTGATAATGTAAACAATCGATCTACGTTTATCCGTTCCAATCCGTTCATTAATTTATAGACTTCTATCATATCTCCCCCTCAGCCGTCTCTTTTCCAAGTTAAAGAGCCCTAACCTTTTTAGCCTTTCTTCATAGGGGTATCCTTCTGTCCCCTTTACCATTTTGGTGGCTCTTCTCTGAACCTTTTCTAATAATGCTATATCCTTTTTAAGATACGGCAACCAGAATTGCACACAATATTCAAGGTGCGGCCGCACCATGGAACGATACAGAGGCATTATAATATCCTTTGTTTTATTTTCCATTCCTTTCCTTATGATACCTAGCATTCTATTTGCTCTCTTGGCTGCCGCTGCACACTGTGCGGAGGGTTTTAACATGTTGTCCACAATGACGCCTAAATCTTTTTCCTGGGTGGTGGTTCCTAATGTGGAACCTTGCATCGTGTAACCATAGTTTGGGTTGTTCTTCCCTAGGTGCATAACTTTGCACTTGTCCACATTAAATTTCATCTGCCGTTTTGATGCCCAGTCTTCCAATTTATCAAGATCCTCTTGCAATTTTCCATAATCCTCATGGGTTTTAACAACTTTAAATAGTTTTGTGTCATCTGCAAATTTGATAACCTCATTCATTATTCCCTTTTCCAGGTTCAACAGAATAATCACCATAACTATAACTATGTAGAGAATCAGCTTCAACAGAAGAACTGTCAGAAGGGTATGAGCTTGTAGGGCCAATGCAGAGAAAGGCAGACCAAGCAGTTATCCAGGGTGGGTTCTGGACTGGTCTAGCAGGACTCAAGGAAAATACATTATATGGTAAGTAAAATGTCACCTTTCATATTGTCCTGCTAGACCAGTCCAGGCAAGTGGGATGTACCAAAGCTATGACTCCACTAGATGGGAAGAAGACCAGGCAGCTTTTAAGATCTCTGAGCCAAAGGCTGTGTCCGCCTGAGCATGGACATCCAAGCGGAAATGCTTGACAAAAGTAGAAAGTGATGCCCATATTGCTACCAAATAGATGTCTGAGGGGGCTACCGAGCATCCACAAAGATGCTTACGCCTAAGTGGAATAGGCACACAAACCCTCCTGAATTAGCCGGTTCCACAACAGATACACAGAGGCAATCACTTCCTTGGTCCAGCACCCCAAAGTAGACTTGGCAGCCGCGTCACCTTAAGCAGTCCACACACAGCACATATGGCCTAAAATATGGAAAGCATTAGTAACCTTCAAGTATCAGAGAAGAACTCTCCAGACATGTACCAGGTGAAGATCCTTACCCTTCCCTTGACATTGCTCCTTAGAAAAGGAGGGCAAACAGACTACCTGATTAATATAGAAGGCAGAAACTACCTTGGGCAAAAAGGAAGGAAAGCGCAGTTACTCACCTGTAACAGGTTTTCCCTAGGGACAGCAGGAATCAGTCCTTGCATATGGGTGACACTGGCACCGACAGAGCCCGCGCGGAGCATTTCCTGAGCTTTCCAAGAGAGCCTTTGGGAATGCTACCACGCATTCGTGGTCCCCTTCCCACCCAAGAGTGCCATCTTGCTCTGTCAGATGACATAGCAAAAAGGACTTAATACAATGCAGGGAGGCAACTCCACGGGAGGAGGGAGGGTTGTGAGGACTGATTCCTGCTCTCCTTGGAGAACATCTGTTACAGGTGAGTAATGATGCTTTCTCCAGGAACAAGCAGGAAGTCAGTCCTCACATATGGGACTCCCTAGCTACAGGCTGCCGAGGACTGAACTGCGATAGTACCACCGGTGACCCATCAGGTCGCCGTGAGTTGTAGATGATGAGTCCCCACTAAGAGACTCTGCACAACCTTAGCATCCAGCAATACTATCACTCCGGTAGCCTGAACACAGAAGGGTCAAAGGACAGGAGTTGCCTAAACACTGAAAATATTACAGAGTACTGCCTGCCCAAAGGCACTGTCCCCATGGAACTGGCTCTCCAGGCAGTAATGAGCTACAAACACATGGATCGCAGACCTTGTGGCAGTCCTGCAGGTTTCTGTCACAGGCATTGAGTGGAGGTTGGCTACTGACGTGGCCATAGCCTATACATGAAGTGCAGTGATCCGGTGCTCAAGGGAGAGGCCTGCTCGCTCATAAGCGAGGGCAATGCAATCCACCACCCAAGTGGACAGAGTCCATTTTGTTACCGGGAGCCAGTCTGCTGCGATCATATGATAGAAAAAGCTGAGCAGCTTTGCGAATGGCCTGGGTCCTCTGCAGATAGGAGGACAGGGCCCGCTTGCAGTCTAGTGTATGCAAGATGAGTTCCTCTCTGCCAGCATGGGGCCGTGGGAAAAAGATGGGGAGGACCACCCCCTGATTGAAGTAGACAGGAGATACCACCTTTGGGAGGAATTTAGGGTGTGTGTGGAGCACTGCCCTGATCTTATAGAACCTTGTATATGGCAGATCCGCCACCAAGGCCCGGAGTTTGCTCACTCTCCGAGCAGACATGATGGCCACCAGGAAAACCACTTTCCAGGAGAGGTGTCTCAGATGGCATGAGGCCAGGGGCTCGAACGGCAGCTTGGTGAGTTGGGAGAGCACCACATTAAGGTCCCATTCCACTGCCAGAGGGCAGAGAGGAGGCTTTGAGCATAAGAGGCCCCGGAGGAATCTGGAGACCAGGAGCTTGTTCGAGAGGGATTTTCCCTCAACAGGGTAATGGTGAGTGGCTATGGCACTCGTGTACCGTCAGTGAATTTTACTTTAGCCCGGCGTGCGAGAGGTGGAGTAAGTATTGTAGCACTAGTTGCATGCGGCAGGAGAAAGGGTTCTCCTTTTTCTCTGTACACAAGACACAGAATCTTCTCCATTTGAAGGTTTACACCTGTCTGGTGAAGGGTTTCCAGGAGGCCGCAGGATCTCCTCGATTTCCCCTGGGAGATTGAAAGGGGCCAATGCTACCCTTTCAGCAGCCATGTCGTCAACGCTAGCGACCCCAGGTTGGGGTGCAGGAGGGAGCCATCCTCCTGGGACAGAAGGTCCGGATCCTGACCCAGGGGGACTGGGAGTGCCACTGACAGGGAGAGCAACTGAGGGAACCAGAGTTTCCGGGCCCATCTGGGAGCAATAAGGATCACTGATGCACACTCGTTCTGGACCTTTAAGAGGGTCTTGGCCACCAGAGGAGTCAGAGGGAAGACAGAGGCCTTTGGACCATGGGATCAGGAAGGTATACGCTGCTACTCTCCCCGGGTGCGGCTGGTGCAAGCAGAAGCGGGGCAGCTGTATGTTGTCCGGGGAGGAGAACAGGTCCATCTCGGGCCTGCCCCAGAGGTGGAAGAGTCTTTGTGCCACCTTGGTATGCAGAGACCATTCGTGTGGGCGAAAGACTCTGCTGAGTTTGTCTGCCAAGCAATTGTCCTGGCCTGGAAGGTGTACCACTCATAGGAGCATTCTGTAGTATACTGCAAAGGAGAGGAGAGCCACCGCTTCCTGGCAGAGGGAGCAAAAACCCATGCCCCATTGTTTGTTCACATAGAGCATGGTGATCTGATTGTCCATCTGGATCAGCACAGAACAGTTGCACAGGAGGTGGCAGAATGCTCACAGGGACAAGAAAATGGTCCTGAGTTCCAGGAGGTTGATCTGCAGGAGCGACTTCTCTTGTGACCAGCTGCCTTGAGTGGAGTGGAGGAGTGGAGGTGTGGCCTAGTGGTTGGGGCAAGGTACTTCAGGCCAGAAGGTCGGGGGTTCAAATCCCACTAGAGGACAGCAACCTTGGGCCGGAAGGACTGGGGTTTCTAGTCCCACAGGTGCTCCTTGTGGTCTTGGGCAAGCCACTTAACCCTCCATAGCCCATGTTCCCTATAAAATAGTTATCTCCAAGTTATAATGCCCTGTTCAATGTAATTTCAGTTTGTTCAATGTAAACCGCACTGATGCAGAATAGCGCGGTATATAAGAGAATGTAAATAAAATCTATGGTTAGGACCATCTAAGGTGCAGGTGCAGGTGCCTGGAATGGCATCCCCTCCAGGAGGTGGCAAAGGGACTGCCACCAATCGAGGGAGTCTGCCAGTTGGTGGGTGACTCTGACTCTGTCACACAACCTGCCTGTGGCTTGAGTCCACTGGGAGCAGAAGCACCACCTGGTACCCACATGTACAAGCGGGCTAGGGGCTTGATGTGAACTGTTGAGGCCATGTGGCCCAATAATCGGAGGCGGAAGCAAGCTAGTACTGACCGGTGCATCTGTACCTCTCCTGCCAGCTGCATAAAGTGATGAGCCCTTTCCTTTGGGAGAAAGGCCTTGACCAGTAGCATGTCCAGCTGGGAACCTATGAATTCCAGGTTTTGGACTGGAGAGAGGTGGGATTTGGGGTAGTTGATGATGAACCCCAGGTGCTGCAGGAGGCAGATTGTTCGCCCTGTGGCTTGGCTGGCCTCGAGGGCTGTGCTGCCTCTGATGAGCTAGTCATCCAGATAGGGGAAGATGAAGGCCCCTTGTAGGTGCACATAGGCGGCCATGACTGCCAGGCCCTTTGTAAAGACTCTGGGCGAGGAGGCCAAGCCAAATGGAAGTACCCTGGTACTGGTAGTACTCTTCTCCCACAATGCATCTTAGACACTGTCGGTGAGAGGGGTGAATCAGGATGTGGTTATAGGCATTCTTTAGGTCTAAGGAGCACAGTCAGTTTCCCTGGCGGAGGTAGGGAAGCAGAGTTCCAAGTGAAAGTATCTTGAACTTCTCCCTCACCAGAAACTTGTCCAGGTTTTGAAAGTCTAGTATGGGCCTGAGGCCTCCAGTTCTTTTGGGGACAACTGTCTGGGTACAGACTCTACCACCTTGTCTCTGAGCAATCCTGCGAGCTCTGACAAGAGTAAGGTCTGATGAAGAAGAGGCCACACTGGGAAGAACCCTGGAGGTGTTTGTTGGAACCTGAGGAGATAGCCCTCCTTTACCACTTGTAGGACCCACTGGTCCGTGGTGACCCCGGCCCATCTATGGGCAAAAATCACCAAGTGGCTCCCTGTGGGCTGGGGAGGGTCCCCTGGGGAGAGGAGGCCCTGCCCGGAGAGTCAAAAGCTCCCCCCAGGTTGAGCAGGAGCTGGATCTTGAGGTTTCTGAGCCTTGGTCTTCCTCGGCCCATGGCCTTGGTTCTTGGGCTGGGGGCCCTGTTGCTGTTGTCCCGAGAAGGGCTGGTAGTGGCCCTGGTGGAAAGACCCCTTCTTCCTGGGGAAGGGGGTCTCTTCCCTGACGGCTGCTTCCAGGGAAGGGTCGAGGTTTTCCCTCGAGAGCCTTTGCCTGGTCACAATCTCAGCCTCTATTTTGGTCACCTTGTCGGACATAGGCTTGCCAAAGCAGTTCTCCTTGGTGCAGAGGACATCAAGCAATTTCTCTTGCATCCATTGCTCGAGGTCAGAGATTTGCAACCAGGCCTGGTGCCGAGCACCTATGCCCGCTGCTACTACCAGGGCTGCAGACTCGAAGCCATTATAGGAGGCATGAGAGAGGAACTTTGAGCAGTCCCAGATCCCAACAGTTAGAGCCTAGAACCTTTGAAGGGGTTCTCTGGCAAGGCCCCAGTTTGGAGAGGTCTCGGGGGAGGTCTCGACATTGGTCTCCCAGTCGAAGCTGGAGGGCATCGAGGATTTCGAGGCTCGGGGCTCCTCTGCCTCAACGCAGGCCCCAAGGAACTGGGGTCCCACGGTCCGTCTCTGGTCAGACACCCGGAAACTGGCCAGGGAGGACCAGAACCTGAAGACCGGGACCAGGACCTCGATTGGTGCCAAGGGCTTGCCCGAGGCCAGTAGTACTCGAGGTCTGACTCAACACCCAGGGACTCCCCCGAAGTCAGGAGCCCGATTATTGGAGCAGATGATGCAGACGAACCTGACATCATTGCCTGCTGCAAGGCCAGGATGGCAGATATATTCTGCTCCAAGGACGCCATGCTGGCCTCAATACCAGGAGGCTCTGTAGCTTTTGGAGTGGGCACAGAGGGTCTCGGGTCTAACACCAACACTCTCACAAGTGTGTCCTCAATGAGGACCACGACTTCGGGGAGCTTCTCATGGTTATCATCAGCCAAGGACTCCCTCTTAGAGACCTTCAGGGGGCGCTGCTCAGAGTTGTCCAAGTCCCTCTGCAGGACCTTACTGGGTTTCACTGGTGGAACCTCAACTGGCTTCAAGGATTTTTTCTCTCTCTTTACAAGGTCCGGAGTCTTTACAGAGGGGCTGCTGCCACTGGACTCTGGAGACACCTGGGCTTCACAGGATGTGCTCGGCTTGGGGCTCAGCGTTAGGGAAGCTGGTGCTGAGTCAGACCACGGGAACAGTTTCTCCTGCAACCCCGACCATTTCTTGTTGGTTCTCAGAGTCATGGCCTGGCACAGGTGGCACTGTCATGATCTGGTCCAAGGCAGTGCAAGCAGTAGTCATGGTTGTCTGTAACAGACATGGTTTGACCACAGCAGTCACACTTTTTGAATCCATTGGGGGACATGGTGGGAGACATCAAGCCAGGGTCGACAACCACTGGGCCAAAAATGGTGCGAATGCCGGTCGAGGCAAGCGTCATAAAAAATAGAAGGTAGACCCGAGGACGGCGCTGGCTCAAAGTGGGAAGAGAAACCAGTATGCAAACTGGGAAAAAAAACTTTTCAGGATAATTTTTAGAGGACTTTTCTGAGGAAACAGGACGTGCTTCCATCGGGCTCCATGGAAAAAAGGAAACCGAGCAAGATGGCATCCTTGGGCGGGAAGGGGACCATGCATGCATTGTAGCATTCCCAAAGGCTTTCTTTGAAACTTAGGGAAATGCTCCTTGTGGGCTCTGTCGGTGCTGACATCACTGATATGTGAGGACTGACTTCCTGCATGTTCCTAGAAAACAGGCCAAATGCAAATGGCCTCCTCTGCAACTGATAAGTAAGGATCCCTGCATGACAAGGCTTGCAGCTTGGAAATAAGTCTCGCTTCACAGATTATGACCAGAAAGAGTCTAGAACAGGGGTGAGCAAGTCTGGTCCTGGAGAGTCGCAGACCAGCCAGGTTTTCATGATGTCCCTAATGAATATTCATGGACCTATTTCCATACAATGGAAGGCAGTGGATGCAAATAGATCTCATGAATATTCATTAGGGACATCATGAAAACCTGACTGGTCTGCGGCTCTCCAGGACCGGAATTGCCCACCCCTGGTCTAGAGGGTCAGATCTTTAAGCATAGTCTGCTTCAAGGGCATAAAGGGCTCCAATATAAAGGTCCGGAGCACCAGCAGAGATTCCACGGAGGAACAATTAAATGCAGGTGGGGGGGAATAGATGTATCCCCTGAAGAAAAATGGAAACATCAGGATGTGAGGCAATGGACCACCCAACCACTGGCCCCCTGAAGTAGGAAAGGGCTGCCACCTGAACCTTCAGGGATGTAAGAGAAAGGCCTTTGTCCAGACTCTCCTGAAGCAAGGCAAACAAGGATGACAAGTCCATTGTATCAGGTGTAGTCTGACTCAAAAAGACTCCAGACGTTTACTTAGACCAGTTTGTAGATCCTCTCTTAGCCTTGAGGAGCATGGAAACCACGGCAGGAGAGTAGCCCTTATGCACTAAGCGGTACCTCTTAAGAGCCAAGCTGTAAGTGGGAAGTGAGCCAGGTCATCTAGAAGAACCGGTCCTTAACATAATAGCCCTCGGGATGGGAACAGTCACAGAGATCATCTTCTAAAAGCCTCATTAGGTCCTCAAACCACGGTTTCCTTGGTCAATCCAGTGCCACCAGGATCATCCAGCCTGGATGCCACTCTATGCAATTTCCCCATTGAGAAAACACCTGCAGCAGGCCGCACTTTGACCAGGGCTGAACTAGGACGTTGACACCCTCTGAACCTGTTTCTCTGCAGCAACTGGACCAAGTCGCCATAAGATCCATCTCAGAATGAACCCGGCAATGCAAAATCTGCTTATAGGCCATTTGAGTCAGTCCCACTCCCCGGGATCAAGAGAGTCAGAAATGAGGAAGTCCACCTCCATACTGTCAACTCCAGTGATGTGTTGCGCCAATAGAGCTAGTAGGTTCCTTTCCGCCCAAGAGGGACATCTCCAAGGCCACTTCAGCACTCTTCGTGTCCCCTTGCTGATTGATGTACACCAATGCTTTGGCCTTGTCCAATAAACCTGGACTGCTTTGCCCTTTAACAGGGTCCAGAAGTGCAAAAAGGCCAAATGAATGGCCCTTACCGTGAGGCGTTGATGGACCACACCAACACATGGCTTTTCCAATGGCCCTGAGTTGTTTTGGTCTCACGAGTTCCCCAGCAAAGCAGGCTGGCATCTGTCGACATGAAAAGCCACAAGTTATTGTTCAGTGGCATATCCTTCCTCAGGTGCTGTGGCTGCTGCCACCACTGCTGCATGGACACCACTCCCAGCTGGAGGGGCAGTCTGATCTTCAAATCCTGAGAGCTGGGAGATCACTGAGAAAGCAAGTACCTCTGAAGTAGAGTGATATGAGCTTGTGTCCATGTCAATTGCCACTGCCATCAACATGAGAAGCTATAGATAATCCAAACTCTGGGAGCCCGCTGAGATCGGAAGGCTGCCAACTGGGCCAACAACTTGTTTACTCTCTTCAGGCAGGAAGACTCTGCCTACCTGAGTATCAAAACACACTTCCAGGTATTCCAGTAATTGGGAAGCCATCAAATGGCTCTTTCCTTGATTTATCACCCTCTAGGAATTACACCATGCAGACCAAAACCTGAAACGCTTTGGAGTGTGCCCTTGACAAAATGAGTCAGTCATCCAGGTATTTATTTATTCCAGATATTTATTTATTTAACAGGTTTTCTATACCACCTTATCTAAGATTCAAGGTGGTTTACATTATAACAACAGAGCTTTACATTGAACAGGAAGATATAATTTGGAAGTTTTAACATAGCTTTACATTGAACAGGGAGATTTAACTTGGAGGTTTCAACAGAATTAACATTCATTAGGTAGAACTATGTATCAATCTGTTACAAAAAGCAGTGGAATATGTATTACAGTGTAGCAGTAGATTTTAAAGTCCATATATAGGAACAATTAGGTGTTACATTGTGGCAAAATGAGAAGTATATCTGCAGTGTGTTAACATTTTAGCAGATGCATATAAGATACATAGATCCCCTGGCACCTCAGTGCAGCAGCTGCCACTACCATCACTTTCAAGAACATCCTTGGAGTGGTAGAGAGGCCAAATCTGGGCTTTTCATTGGTTCATTGTCTTCACTAATCTGCTCGTAGGGGAACACAGCCCGCTTGTCTGGACTGTCTAGCAGGACGATATGGAATATCCTCTGGTGCAAGGGACTGAATTCACTGAAGCAGAGCTTGAGTCATCAGACCCATACACAGCACCAACTGAAGGATAACAGTGGAGGCTGCAAACTGATTCTTCAAAACAGTGTCCACCTCACGATCCAAGGGTACCTTCAGGGCCGTTCTGTCCTCCACCGGAATGGTGGTCTGCTTTGTAACCACTGCATCCACTTTCGGTGTGATCCTCCTGTGGCAGGGCATAATCCCTTCTGACAACTTTCAGCCCCTTCACTGGGGGGGGTCAGGCAAGTCCTACTCCGAGCGTATCATGCTCTTGATAACTTCTGGAAAGGGAAAGGCCATCTTGGACTTCTGAACCTCCTGCAAGAGGGAGTGAATCTGCGGCCTTTGTTCAGTTGTTGGAGGGTCAGTCAAAGGTAGGGTGGACAACAGCTGAGCAATCAGGGTCACCAATTGATCCTTCCTGACTGGCGAATAATACCGGATTCATCGTGATTATCAGAGTGAGAGGACAATTCATCCTGCAGATTGGAATCAGCACCCAAAGCATCAGGACTGGACTCTGGGTCTCGGCCAAAGGAGAGTTGATCCAAATCTCCAGACTCCAATCGTTGCCAACTCCTTAGAAGGCAGTGTGCAAGGCAGGCTCTGACTCATCCAATGTCCCTCCTCTGAGCAGGAAGAAAGATCAAGAGGGCCTGGAGGCTCCAAGGTCTGTGTTACCATGCCAGAAAGATGAAGCTTGCTGCGGAAAGGAGAACAACTCTGGGGAAGACAACCCAGAACTGGGAGTTCCCCACTAGCCAGATGGCCCCCATCTCCTGGGGGTCCAGCAGGTGATGACCTCCTCTGCAATGAGGAGCATCCAGAGGAAAGCATGCTAAGATGGTAGGCCTGATGATCATCCTTCCTCTGGGCAATGTCCACTGCCGATGGCAGTGAGGAAGAAAAGGCCAGAGCACTTGAATCTCCCTGTTGCGAAGGGAGAGATGGGCCTTCTAAGGATGCATCCAAAACCTCCATGCAAGCAGAGCAAATACCAGAAACCAGTGACGAGACTCTCCACTTTTGCAAACTAGGCAGCGCTTCTTTAAAGGTGGCATAAGAACCTCCACTGCCACCAGCAGTCAGGCAACACAGGCTGAAGATGCACTAAGTCAGTGGGTTGTGCTGCACACCAAGTCTGCATGGATAAGGCCACATGCACTGACACCAGCAGACCATAGCCATGCACACAAGGGCTGTGTAGTCACCAGGCACCACTAGCTTGCAGTGGGAGAAGCGCAGAAGGGTACAGTACAGCACGGGAAGTGCAAACAACACGCACAGGAAGATAGGCAAAGCATGAAAACACTGGCGCTGAACCAACAGATACCCTGAGCTGCCCAAACCTGACTTAGCATCCCAACAATGGATGAAGTAGGGAGCCCCCACAAACAAGTTAGACTGGCAGGCTTAGTGTTTGTTACTCCTGCCCCGGGAGCTCAGTATAACTCACCTGTAACAGGTGTTCTCCATGAGCAGCAGGAATCAGTCCTCACATATGGGTGTCATCGGCGCCGATGAAGCCCTAGCGGAGCATTTCCCCAGCTTTCCATGAAAGTCTTTGGGAATGCTGGCATGCATGCGTGGTTCCCTTCCCGCCTAAAGGTGCCATCTTACCTCAGTCAAATGACAAAGCTAAAACAAACTATGTACAACTGCAACTCCAAGGGGAGGAGGGAGGGTTGGGAGGACTGATTCCTGCTGCTCCTGGAGAACACCTGTTACAGGTGAGTAACTACTCTTTCTCCAGGACCAAGCAGGAAGTCAGTCCTCACATATGGGTGACTCCCTAGCTCTGGGCTACCAGGAACCCAGGCTGAACAAGAGAACTCCCTCTAGTCTCAGCAGCAAAGAAAGGCTTTTCAAGGGCACAACCTCCACCGGTAGCCCAACAGAGGGCAGGAGGGAAGGAGTTGCCTAAACCTCAAAAAGATTCCGGAGTACTGCTTGGTCAAAAGCACTGTCCCTACGGGACTCCCTCTCCAGACAGTAACAGGCCGCAAACATCTGGCTTGAAGACCAAGTTGCAGCCCTACAGATGTCTACCAAGGGCACAGAGCGGAGATGAGCCACTGAGGCAGCCATTGCCCTGACACGATGGGCCGTGACCCGACCCTGCAAAGGAAGGTCAGCTGCCTTGTAAGCCCAGGTGATACAGTCAGCCACCCAGAAGGACAAGGTACGCTTGGACACAGCTAACCCCAACTTATTGGGGTCAAAGGATACGAAGAGCTGAGTAGCCCTTCTATGCCCCTGCGTATGGTCAAGGTAGAAGGATAAGGCCGTCCTACAATCCAGGGTATGCAGGACTGCTTCAGCTTGGCTTGCATGAGGCCTAGGGAAGAATGTTGGAAGAACCACCTCTTGATTGAGGTGAAAAGAGGAGACAACCTTTGGGAGGAACTTTGGATGAGTCCTGAGGACTACCCTGTTCCTACAAATCATGGTGTAAGGCCTATCACAGACCAGGGCCTGAAGCTCACTCACTCGCCTAGCCGAGATAAGGGCTATCAGGAAAAGAGTCTTCCAGGAAAGGAAGCGTAGAGGGCAAGTAGCCATCGGCTCAAAAGGTGGGCGAGTCAGCTGCTGCAAGACCACATTCAGCTCCCACTCAGGAGCAGGACGACGGATGGGAGGCTTGAGCAAGAGCAAGCCTCTGAGAAACCTGGACACCAAGGGGTGCCCAGACAGAGAACGTCCTTCCACCAGTGAGTGATGAGCTGCTAGAGCTGAGAGGTGGACCCCAACAACAGAATTGGACTTAAGTCCCTGATTGGATAAGTGCAGTAAATACTGAAGCACTACTGGTACAGTACAGGAGAAAGGATCTTCTGTACGTAGCTGACACCACACAGAAAACCTCTTCCACTTCAGAGCATAGGTTTTTCTAGTGGACTTTTTCCTAGAGGCTAGAACAACTTCCTCAACTTCCTGAGGTAGGCCCCAGGGAGCCAAAACTACCCTTGCATCCTCCAGGCCATCAAATTGAGAGATTTGAGATTGGGGTGCAGAAGGGAACCCTGATCCTGAGTGAGAAGGTCGGGTTGCAACCCCAGAGGTAGTGGGGAATCCACTGCCAGCTGTAGCAATAGTGGAAACCAAGGCTGTCTCGGCCACCTGGCAGCTACCAGCAAGACCGAGGCCTTGTCCTGAAGAATCTAGAAAAGAGTTCGGGCCACCAAGGGCATGGGAGGAAATGCATACAGGAGGCCCTGAGACCAGGATATCAGAAAAGCATCCGGTGCTATCCTCAAAGGATGCAGTTGTCTGGAGCAGAACTTGGGCAGTTGCTTGTTCAGCGGACTGGCAAACAGATCTATCCAAGGGAGACCCCATTTTAGGAAGATCCTCTGAACCACCAAGGGATGCAGCTGCCACTCGTGGGGCTGCAGAATTCTGCTCAACAGGTTGGCCAGGCAGTTCTCCTGGCCTGGAAGGTACACCGCCCTGAGAAGCATGTTGTGCTTTAGGGCAAAGGAACAAAGGTCTTGAGTCTCCCGACAAAGGAGCTTGGACCCAGTCCCGCCCTGTTTGTTCACATAAAACATGGCTACCTGGTTGTCTGTTTGAACCAAGACTGACTGATGAGCCAGGGCAGGAGAAAAAGCTTTGAGAGCTAAGCGGATAGCCCGGAGTTCCAGGAAATTGATCTGTTGGGCTGCCTCCCAAGGAGACCAGAGGCCTTGGGTGCACTTGTCTAGACAATGAGCACCCCAGCCCCGCAGAGAGGCGTCGGTGGTTAGGACTACCGAGTACTCTGGCATCTGGAAGGGCATCCCCTTCAGCAGATTGGGTGGATGGAGCCACCAGCTGAGGGAGGTCAAAAAGTGTGTGGACACCCTGATCCTGTCTCTTAGGCTGCCTGAGGCCTGTGACCATTGAGTCCGAAGGCACCACTGTGCAAGCCTCATATAGAGCCTGGCATTGGGAGTCACATGGAGTGGAGGAGTGGCCTAGTGGTTGGGGCAAGGTACTTCAGGCCGGAAGGTCGGGGGTTCAAATCCCACTAGAGGACAGCAACTTTGGGCCGGAAAGACTGGGGTTTCTAGTCCCACAGGTGCTCCTTGTGGTCTTGGGCAAGCCACTTAACCCTCCATAGCCCATATTCCCTGTAAATAGTTATCGCCAAGTTATAATGCCCTGTTCAATGTAATTTCAGTTTGTTCAATGTAAACCGCACTGATGCAGAATAGCACGGTATATAAGAGAATGTAAATAAATAAAAATAAACAAACATGTACTGTCGAAGCCATGTGGCCCAGAAGCCTCAGGCAGAGTCTGGCAGAGACCAGGGGCTTGTTTAGGAACTGTTTGGCCATGTCCATCAGTCTTTGGGCTCTGTCTACTGGCAAGAATGCCTTTGCCAGTTGAGAATCTAACCTTGCCCCTATGAACTCCAAGTTCTGGGAGGGGAGCAAAGTGGACTTTGCGAAGTTTATGACAAAGCCCACGTTCTGAAGCAGAGCAATGGTTCTGAGGGTGGCTTGTCTGGCCTCCTGGCACGTCTGACCCCTGATGAGCCAGTCGTCCAGATAGGGAAAGACAAAGATGCCTTGATTTCGTAGGTAGGCCGCAACCACTGCCAGGCACTTGGTAAAGACTCTGGGAGCGGAGGTCAGGGCAAAAGGTAGTACTCTGTACTGGTAATGGTTTCCTCCCACAATGAACCTTAGTTACTTTCTGTGGTCTGGATGAATGAGGATGTGAGTGTACGCATCCTTTAGATCTAAGGAGCATAGCCAATCTCCCTGCTGGAGGTAGGGCAGAAGTGTCCCAAGAGTTAACATCTTGAATTTTTCTTTTTCCAGGAACTTGAGGTTCCTGAGATCCAGGATGGGTCGAAGGCCACCGGTCCTTTTGGGTACCAGGAAATACCTGGAGTAGAAACCGTGACCCTGGGAGTGAGGAGGCACAGGCTCCACCGCCCTGTCCACTAACAGACCTTGAAGTTCTTGAACGAGAAGGTCTGTATGCAGGGGAGGCCTCAGGGGCTCCCCTGGGAAGTAAGGTGGAGGCAGTTGGTGAAAATGCAGAGCATAGCCCTTGTGGACTATGTCCAACACCCAACTGTCGTTGGTAATGAGGGGCCACTGGTGGGCAAAGAGAACAAGGCACCGCCTGTGCAGGGCTGGGAGAGCAGGGACGGAGTGGCTATGCTCAAGGAGTCAAAAACCCCCACCCTGCTGAGTGAAATCAGGGTCAGGAGGCTTGGGGGTCCTCTGCCTATGGGGCCCATTATCCTGGCCCTTGGCTTGCTGACCCTGGGGGGGGCAGTTTGGGCAGCCTGATATTGAGGGTACTGTTTGTAGGCAGTGCCCTTCCTCGGGTAAAAGGACTTTTTACCCGAGCCCTTCTTCTTGTGTGAAGGGGCAGAGGTCTTCCTCGACAGCCTTGTCCAGGTAAGGTGCTCGGTCTCGAGCTGAGCGGCCTTCTCGGTCACGGGCTTGCCAAAAAGGTTCTCACCTCGGCAAGGGACATCGACCAACTTGTCCTGAACCCATGGCTCAAGGTCCGATGACTGCAACCACGCCTGGCGTCGAGCCGCGATGCCAGCAGCCGCGACTCGGGCCGAAGCCTCGAAGCCATCGTAGGCGGCGCGGGACATGAACTTTGAGCATTCCCGAATCCCCGAGAACAAGGACTTGAATCTTTGCAAGGGTTCCCTGGAGAGTCCAGCAGAGAACCCAGCCAACTCCTTGGCCAGGTCTCACAAGTACATGCCCATGTACAGCTGGTAAGACTGGACACGCCAAGCAAGCACTGACCCCTGGAAGCACTTTCTACCGACACCATCAATGTTCCGGGCCTCCCTGCCGGGAGGCACCGCAGAGTGCATCTTCTGGCTCTTCAGACGATGCATGGCCGATTCCACAACCATGGAATGGTGTGGTAGCTGTGCCTTCTGAAAACCAGGGCTTTTGCGGAGTCGATAAATGAAATCGACCCGCTTGCTTAGAACCGGCGCCGAGGCCGGTGCCTCCCACATTCGGAAGAGGAGCCGTTCCAGCATCGGAGGAACCGGGATAGTAAAGGCCTCCTTCGGAGGAGAGTCGTACTGTAGAGCATCGAGCTCCTCGGCTCGAGGCTCTTCCTCGGGGTCGGCCGGGATAGCCAAGGCAGCGGCCATATCCCGGACAAACTCCGAGAACCTAGTGTCCTCCGGGGGATCTACTCCGGGGCTCAGACTGCGGTGAGTCTGAAGGGCCGCACCGAGTCTTAAAAGTATCGGGAGACTCCTCGTCCTCCGTCTCCCAGGCCGACTCGTCCGAGGAGGAGTCAGGGTCAGACCCCGCGGGGCCCCGAGGCACCCGTCCCGACGCCGGGGGCCCTGGCGTCGACACCCTCGGTCCCGAACGGGAGGTCGAGGGAGACCTCGACCAAGGACGACCTCGAGCCACGAGGGTCTCGAGTATCGGCTCGGTCTCCGGGGTTGACTTCAAAGTCGACGTCCCGGTGGTTGGGGCAGATGCGCCAGACAGGCTGGCCATCAGCGCCTGCTGCTGCTCCATGAAGGCAGATAATCTGCTCTCCAGGGCTGTCATCCTGAGACTCAGCTCGGGAGACGCAGCAGGCACCGACTCAGGCCCCGGCAGCGCCGGGTCCGACGTTGGCTCTCTGGGAGGAGAGTCCACGAGGACTACGGGGCTTACGTGTCCAGCAGACTCTGGCTCCACACGAGGAACTTTGGCAGGCTTCTCTTGGTCCACAGGCCTGGGACGGCGGTCGGGGGTCTTAGACCTGGCCCTCGAGGGACCAGGGACCTCCTCCGACGCCGCCCTCGTGAGCCGCTTCTTCCTCTTGCGTTCCTTGTCGGGGGACCCCCTGTCCGAGGAGCTTCGACGGCGCTCGGGATCGGAATCCCGAGATGTCGAGGCCTCAGACGAGGTCCAGGCCCGGCCGGAGGCTGAGTCCGAGAAAAACCTTTCCTTCTGCTGCTGTTGACTTCAAAGTGCCTTGGAAGACATCTTCCCGCATGGCGCACACGACTTGGGGTCGTGGTCAGGGCCGAGGCACCGAAGGCAGAAGTCGTGTGTGTCGGTGAAAGAAATTAATTTCTTACACCGATCACACTTTTTAAAACCACTGGAAGCCATCGGGGAAAAAATAGCCCCCGCGAGGTAAAAAAACTGGCCTTCCAGGGAAAAATGAAAAAAGGGCGCGAACGCCAGCCACTAAGGGCAAAAAACGAAAAAAGAAGCATCGGGCTCGATACCGGTGTACCGAACCCGGCGGGAGGGGAACCGGCATTGAACCAGAGAGAAAAAGCGAAAAAATCGCCGAACAAAAATCACTTTTATCCGGGAGAACAGGACACACGTTCGGTGGGCTTCACAGAAAAAAAGACTGAGGTAAGATGGCACCTTTAGGCGGGAAGGGAACCGCGCATGTGTGCCAGCATTCCCAAAGGCTTTCATGCAAAGCTGGGGAAACGCTCCGCTAGGGCTTCATCGGCACCGATGACACCCATATGTGAGGACTGACTTCCTGCTTGGTCCTGGAGAAGGTAAAAACTATGCTGGGCTTAGTGTAACAACTCTGTCACCAGTTATGCAATCTCATATCTTTGAAGAGTCCTCTTTAAATTTTGAGGGGAGAGCAGGGGGATGGAGGAGGGAGGGAGGCACTGAAGTTGTGGGGGGCTTAAAGAATCCTTCCAAAACTCCTTTTCAAATGTTCAGGCTGCTCAACTTATCCTTAACAAGTTAAGGTCAAGAAGCTGAGCCAATTTCCCTCCTCCTATGGCATCCATAAAGAACACTTGTTTTAAGGGTGACTCTAGTGGAGGCTCCTGCATTGCGCTTCGGTGAGAAATCCACCCACAAGGATGGCTGTTCACGAGTGAAATCAAATTTTCCTCTCAAATCTTCCTTGTGTTCTCTCAGATTTTCATAGAGCTGAAAACCTGCATCCACTACACTAAGGCACCATGTAAGGAGTCCTTGAACATTACATCTCTTGCTATGTCTTATGTGACTTCACTGTGTAAATTGTTACCTTTTGTTATCCAAGTTGTTTCTCCTGTTAATTGTAAACTCAGACCTATGTACCCTGTCTGATTGTTATGTTCCATGTAAACCACGCTGATGCTGAATAGTGCGGTATAGAAGAAATTCTAAATAAATAAATAAGGCGATCAGGATCCACCATCTGCTAGTGACAGAGAATTACTGAAAGCTCCCTCTAGAGAATCTGGATGATATTGTTAATTGTTCAGTACTAATGTACATAGTTTAATTGTTCCATGTTCTATGTAATTGAGTAAGTACTGTTCTGTACAATTCAAAGGTTTGTTCATTGTAAACCGCATTTGATCTGCTGGAAAATGCGGTATAAAATTTTCTAATAAATATGGCATGATGTCATAAGAAGCCTCTGTAAGCTTCCTCTGTCTCCCACATCTGCAGGTAGGGGGACACAACCCACTTGTCTGGATTGGTCTAGCAGGATGATATGGAATAGCCAGTTTACTATTCTCATGTAACTTGCTTCCACTGGTTTTGTCCACTTTCAATTTTCATTCATTAAAAAATAAATCTCTCAGTGATAAATTTATGGCAACTTACTTGACATCACATTTTTGGTAGCCATCTAAAAAACCACAATTGCCAAATCTGTCACCTTTAATATTCACTAATGTGAAACAATCTTGTGGGGCAACTTTAGCTCCTGGAAGATAAAGTAAAAAAACACAAAAACAAAAACAGAGATGCAAGATGAAACACTCAAATTGATGGGCTGCTGACTGCAACACCTTTTAGTATACAGTATAAGTACCTTAAATTCCACCCACCGATGTTTATGTTAAGCAGTATCAAGAATTCCTTCCCTAGAGGCTATGAGCACTGCCTCTGCAATATCCCTAGCCCCTGGCAACTTAAGGAGCAGATGTTCGGTATAAGACTCAAATCTTACTTCCTTCTCAGCAAGCTATACAACACTTTCAAGTTCTACAAAATAACTTATTTTTTTAAATAAATGGAAAAAGTTAAACCACCTTACCTTCACCAAACAAAGCTACACAATGTTTATCATAATCGTAGCAAACTCCATCCTTACAGAGAGACGTAGCATTATTACAGAGTGTGCCATCCTGTTTATATATATCAGGCTGACAAAACATAGATGTACCATTACAATATTCTGGAAGGTCACATTCTGTGGCTGCTTGTCTGCATGGAGTTCCTGCAGCAACAACCTGGTTGAAACACAAACCAGACACCAATATATATTTATCATATTAAAAAATCTTTGATTCAATTTGTTTAGATCCAACACACAATATTTAAGTATTCAAAATATTTTATTATGGCAAAAAACAAAATGTAATTTTGTTTTTAAAGCCCATTGCATTTGGTGTTGAACATGTTACACTATGCAACGCATTACAAAGAATGTAAGAAGTTAAAAAAAACCTGAGATTGCATTACAGGGTTTGTCGCTCATTCCGCTACATGGCACAGTACAATTCAACAGTACTAATATGGTAATACCACACCACCTACCCTTGCCTTTGACAAGATCCCTCATGAGCGACTCTTGAGGACATTAAAAAGTCATGGGATAGGAGACAGTGTTCTATTGTGGATTGGGAACTGATTAAAAGATAGAAAACAGAGAGCTGGACTAAATGGCCAATTTTCTCAATGGAGAAAAGTGCATAGTGGAGTACTCCAGGGATCTGTGCTGGGCCTGCTGCTTTTTAACATATTCTTAAATGACCTGGAAATGGGAACAACGAGCAACACAAAATTATTCAGTTGTTAAAAACAAGATGACTGTGGAAAATTGCAAGAGGACCATGATAAATTGGGAGACCAAGCCTCCAGATGACAGATGAAATTTAATGTGGACACATGCAAATTTATGACCTTAGGGAAGAACAAATCGAAATTACACTTACCTGGTAATTGTAGTTCCTTGAGTGACGACAGTTTAGTCCTCTACTCCTGGGTAGTGCACCTCCTCCTGCAGCTTGGAGACTGGACCAATCAGAATCTTGACCTCATTGGATATAGCATGCTGGAACTCCCATCAGCCCCCAGTGACCTATTGACAAAGCAGACTCAACAGAACAACAAATACTTAGCTAACTTCTTGTGCAATTCAGCCGTTTATTTATACTGCAATTTATGGAATCAGTATTATAATTAATATAGTATTTATTCATGACAGTTTATCATTTAAACCAGCACCCCCATCTAACTAACAATCACGTATATACCGCACTTTCCCATGGATCAGGTGCGGTCTACCACAAACATGTTAAGGGACAGAGCAAAAGTTTTCGATTTTCTTTTTTTTTTTTTTTTTTTAATCTTTTTGTTTTAAACATCAGTAAAAACGACCTGTGCAAGAAAGGAACATGCTGCTAAACCGACAACCAAGAGCACCTTCATAAAGGCGTCCCCCCCTGCCGAATCCAAAAATATGGACATAGGCCAAAGGGAGCAAGCCAACAGCGAAGGTAGCTGAGCTTACCGAGGGAACACTCCCCCGCCACTTCGCCACGCATTTCCGAACCCGTGCCGAGCTGACCTAGAAATGTAGGGCGGGAAGGAGGACTAAACTGTTGTCACTCAAGGAACTACAATTACCAGGGAAGTGTAATTTCGATTTCCTTATCGTTCCTCCAGTTTAGTCCTCTACTCCTGGGATGTATCAGAGCAGTACTAACGGGAGGGATTCTACCAGCCGGCACACATCAGTGGCGACCGAACACAGACACCCCTCGCCCCTAACACCTCCAGACAAGAGGGTTTACTGAAAATATGCAGCGACGCACAAGACGCCACCGCACCAAACAACAGTGGGGAAAACAGGGTTGAGCACCCCTCAGAACGCTGCTTGCGCCCCTGCAGAGTAAGCTCCCGATGTCGCTCAGGAAGCAGACGCTTCTGCCCCCGGAAGCCGAAACAACTGTCTCCCCCAAACGACTTGGAAACGGACATGTTCAGCGCATACGATTCGATTTGCGAAAAGAATCGAACCCAATCGAAGAACAACGCAACCCCCTATTGCTTGTCCAGACGACGTCAGCGCCCACCTGAAGCCAGTCCGTCGGTCGCTTGCAAAACGGTAAGCAACCCCATTTGCCACGTATGAAAGGGAAGAACACCTCCGGCCAGTGCAAGGGGACCGGGCGAAGGACCCCCTGTCCAAAGACAAAAAGGAACCCTGAACATAGGGCAACAACACGCCCTCCCGACATCCCGTAATACCAAGTTGAAAACCCACGAGGGAACAAAATCTGTCACGCTGGATGCAGACCAGCCCCTCACTGTATCGCTCGACCCGACCCCCCTAGCTAAGGACGCGTGCAACGCCCTGCGTACGGCACACATTCCCAGACAGGGAGTGAGTCCCGGGTCTCTTGCGACCTCCAAGAGCCTGGTGTGAAACAACCCTCGAAGGGAGCGTAAGAAACAACGTTGGTGGATAAGTTCCCGGAGAAAAGGTCTAGAACCTTCCATGAGAGAAAAGCGAACAAATACAATCCAAAAAGAATCGGGATTGCTAAGGAATTTTTTTTTTTTTTTTGTATGTATTCTTTTTCTTTTTTTTTTTTTTTTTTTTTTTTACGCGGAATATCCACTTTCGTCAAAACACCCCAAAAGAACGTGACATCCGAAGACCTGCAACGGAATCCGTAAAAGACGCGGATACCAGCATCCACCGCTGGACCCAAAACACGCCGCGAGTAGTCTATACGTCGTTTTGGAAACCAGCTAAGTTCTTGAGGTCAGGATGGGCTACCATAGGAAACAGGACACCGGAGAACAAATCGCGCGGTGTGCCCCAACCCGGCATATCTCATATCCTTATGAATGGAACCTGCACAAGGTCATTGGCTGAGAAGTAACTGGCTGAGCCCGACCCTATGACCTGATGGCCTGCCGCCACGGAGCCGTGCGGTCCCAGCGGATGAGGCAAGTCGCCAGGGAACAAAGGGTTGAAATAGCAATGGAGACCCCCAACCGAAGGCCAAAACAGGGGTGACTGGCCCCCCCCGGTGGTCCTTCAGGCTTTCGGAAGGCGACGTAACCGACTATTTCGAGTACAGAAAAACAAATTGTGAGCCTCTACAGGAAGCAGGGAACCAAAAAAAAATGCAATCGACCGTATGCCCCCGGGACCTGTAGGGGATCAGCATACTCAAAGAAAGAACCTACTGAGTAAGAATAGGTGACCGTAGCGATCACTGGCAAAGGAGAGACAGCAGAGCTTGGGTTGGTCCTAGCCGTCCTTTCTCGCTCCCCCAGTCCATCTGCCAGCCGAGAGAAAAGGACGAGAATATCTTACCCAGTGTCCCGGAGACCAGTCATCCCGGCCCTCAGAGAGAAAGAGGGGAAAAAGCTAGCTGAGGAGCACTGGTGTAGGCAGTCTGTGGGGGCGTATTATGTTATTTACCTGCAGCATGTGTCAGGAAATACAGCTTTCTCAGTCTGCAGTGACAATTGATTCAGCAATGAAGAAGCCGAGAAAGTGCAGACAAGTTGCCATCATACCACCTGGTAAAGACTCCACTTTCAGACCACTGAAGCAAAAAAACATGTGAGAGTGCATTGTGTTCAGGAAATGAATCAGTGCGTGCAGGGCATTTTCCAGAGAATGCAAGGTACCCCCATCCAGGCTGTCTCCACATGCACAGTTGAAACCGGCAGTCAACTTGGCTGATGCCGATCAACGTGGAAGCCATCTTGTAAGCCTAACATATGATGTAGGCCTGCTAGAATCTGAGCTGCGGATACTGCTGCTAGAGAACTAGCCTGGCAGCGTGCATCTGGCCCCCAGTAAGGCATTCGCTGAACACTAGCAGATACTCTCCGTACTGGAGAACCTCTGAGAAATGGAATGGGAGCATAGAGAGCTTCAAAGGCCAGAGTTCCAATTTGCCACCCTCACCGCTGAGCAGCCTATACCATATGTAAAATGAAACCACATATATTCCAAATTAAGACATTACAAATCTACCGTAAAACCCTATAATGTGGGCAAAGCCAAACTAACGGGAAAAATGTCCAATAAGAAACCACACAACTATAAAAAACCCCTCTCAGGATACAATGCGGATGGCAGAGCATTCCACATCTGTGGACTGGCCATGGCGCTCACCCAAGCACCTGTTACAACCGTCCAAGAGAGTTAGCATCATAATCCCTTTTGACTTGAACATGTGTACAGCGGATCATAGCGCTATATCCCAGCAGCTACGCAAAAATATTACCCTGCCATAGAAACCGACTGCAACACATGACAGGATCTTCTAGGGATATCGGAAGGAAATTCTTGGAAATCAATATAGCAATGACCTCGGTGGCCAGAGACCCTAACACAGACAGCCCATGGCTGACATGTCAACAGCCAGCAGTATCCGACATCTGTCTGTAACTCCTGAGGCATGCTGAACCGGCTCCTGAGAAACCACCGTAAGCAACTAGCCACAGGCGCTAAGCCTTGCCCCCCAAAACCGCCCCAGGCCGCCAAGCGGACCCTCCAGGAGCCGTCTGCCCCATAAATATGGAAGGAACCGAGACGAAGCTGGGCGAATGAGGAGCTGACTGACCTCTCAGCCCCTTCGAGCCGGAAGGGTAGTGCCTGGCAAGTTTATATCGTTATCGGTTTTGGCACATCTGACATACCGCCCATCACCGGAATATGAAAGCAGAGCACAATAGATAATTTGGTCGGCGGGCAAGTAGAGAAGGAAAAGGAAAGTGACAGAAAAGAAAGGGAAGTGACACGGAGGGGGAGAAATGGGGGAGGGGGGGGGAGGTTACAATGGCGTGGCAGAGGGCCTAGCGAACAGAGTATGGCTGGACGGAGCGGACAGGTCGAAGGCCTGGCCGAAGAGACATGTTCTGAGAAATTGGAAAGTCCACAAGGAGGCATGTACCCAAAATTTCTCTGGCACACCGCCATGACCAGGCACGGCGCAGGGGCCAAGTAAATAGCACAGCTTATGCGAGGATACTCGGCAAGTTGCTATCAGAGAAATCACGCCACAGCGACTTAGCCTTTAGAGCAGCGGTCACCGGCCCGCGGGCCGCATGCGGCCCACGAGGTCCCTTCGTGCGGCCCGCGAGGCTCTACCCCGGTTAACATTACGTGCGGCCCGCCAAGGATTCCCGCCATTGTATCCACGCGCTCGCAGCTCACCGACGACCACCTGCAAGCGTCCCTTCTCCTGTCAGTGTCATCTGTGAAGCCGGACTTTAAGCGTTTGTCTGCTAGCATGAATCATCAGCCATCTCATTAAATTCAATAAAGGTGATCAGCCATTGTTTTCATAATTTTGCGTTTGTTGTTTTTTTTCGCAGGGGCGGGGAGAAGGGGGGTGCGGCCCGCGAGGCTCCCGGTAGTCGGCTGTGCGGCCCGCGGCCCTCTGGAGGTTGGTGACCCCAGCTTTAGAGGCAGAGCATCGCTTCTCTTAAAATACTGGGGTGAAGGCGCTCCTCTGAATGTCACCTGCCAACCGTCCTGCTAAGTGTGGAGAGGATGGAAACATGATATGTGAGAGCCATATATGACCAGCCCCAAACAAGGTGAGCATTCTATAAATGTCTTTTAAAGCACTTGAAAACCAATTGATTGAGAGGGAGCACGAGCAACTAATGGAGAACCAACTGGACTCCTGCGGAGAGTCCAGCAGCCTTCCAAACCCCGTTCTGTACTGTAGGGCAGGGAAGGCCACTATAACAGCTCATGTGGAGACTACTGTGGAGAAATCTATAAGGCAGAGCTTAGCACACACATAATACCACCGCCCTGCACGAAGCGCTGGCTCCTTCAAGAAGCTCGGATAGCCCATCAAAAATACAGAAAGCTCAAACTGCCTAACCACTCCTTAAGCGACTCCCCACCGCAACCGGTGGAGAGAAACGGAGGGAAAGGGAAAGCAGGCCGCTGCGTGAGGATCCCCGAAACGAGACCTCTCAATGCGGATCAGCATGAATGCAGCCAGAGCAACAAGCCCCACTCCTGCACTGCTCCCTATCGGCCTTAAAGCCTCCGCAGTCCGCCTGACTAACTTTGCCACAGGCTTAAAGAGCACTGAGAGTTGACGCTGCTTTGGAGAGGTAAGTCACCGCACGACCCACTTCCCGCCCAGAACGCCCGTCAATAAACGAACGCTGCGCCCGAGATAGCGATCCAAGAAAAGTAAAAGAAAGGTAAAATAAACTTCCCGAAAACGGAACCCCTTGGTGGCTTAGAGAGTAGAACCCAGACCGGGAGGAGTACACACCTGTAGTGTAAGCTTGCCGCCGAGAAACTATCCTGCGCGGGCGAGACCGTGTGCTTAAAATGGCCGCGGTTTCCACACAGCTCGCCGTTATAATATTTGGCGCGCTGGTCAGCAAAGCCGGTCCCGGAAAGAAGTCGCACTTTTGCAGCTATTCCTCGGGGAGCCTCGGGCAGCCCTTGACCAAGGAGACACCATTTGGAAGCGCTATACTTCTAGTTCCATCACTCCTGGCTCCGATACAACAAAAGCTATCAGCTCCGAGCCGCCAAATAAGCTGCCTCCCGCAGCCGTGCAGCAAGCGGGCCGCCCGTGGGTCCAATGGGTAGCTCTACCCCGTCCAGTTTAGGGGTTAGAGATCCCAGACCAGGAAAGATAGAGGGGCTCTTAGGGTGTCGAGGCAGAAAGGAAGGACCTTTAAAAAGATTCCTCACTGCACCCCTTTTTATTTGATGTTAATGTGTTATATATAGATATCTTTTTTTTTTTTTTTTTTTAAAGAAACTAAACCCAAGTAAAACTACAAAGAAACTAACTAAGCCCCAATAACAAGAACCAAAGAAGAAAAAACCCTGAATGAAATCAGCTAACTAGCCTGCTCCTAATACGTTCCTCAGTGAGCCCAGCACCTAGGCTCACTACGTCCTCCTGCTGCATGGAGACTGGACACACTGGGGGCTGATGGGAGTTCCAGCATGCTATATCCAGTGAGGTCAAGATTCTGATTGGTCCAGTCTCCAAGCTGCAGGAGGAGGTGCACTACCCAGGAGTAGAGGACTAAACTGGAGGAACGATAAGGAACCCAAATTATAGTTACATGATGTAAGGTTGGTCCACATCAGGAATCACCATCTAAGAAAAGGAACTAGGTATGATCATGGAATAGCAGTCTAATGGTTAGCGCACTGGCTTGGAAACCAAGAAACTGCAGGATTTAGTTCCCACTAGCACTCCCTGTGGCTTTAAGCAAGTGACTTAATCCTCCATTGTCTCAAAAAATCCAAGTTATCAATGTCCCTGTTTAATGTACATTACCAAGTTTAAGTTACAATGTAAACCACTTTGACTAAAATGAGAAAGTAGTATAAAAAAATCTGTCAAATAAATAAATAATTCATTGAGGCACTAGGTCCAGTGTACAGCGGTGGCCAAGAAAGCAAATAGAATGTTAAGAATCATAAGGAAAGGAACAGAAATAAAACCATGGGTATTATAATGCCTCTGTAATGCTGCGTGAGTGGAGTAGCCTAGTGGTTAGAGCAACTGCCTAGTATCCAGAAGATCAAGGGTTCGATTCCCACTAGCACTCCTTGTGACCTTGGGCAAGTCACTTTACCCTCAATTGCCTTGGAAGAAAAGGCTGGCAATCTACTTCTGGTGATACATTGCCAAGAAAACCCAGAGGTAGCTGAGTTGCTATGAGTCAACACTGACTTGATGGCACTAAAAAAAAAACGCTGCATAGTTTATGGTTTATTGCCTTTGATATAGTGCAACAGCACCTCAAATACTGTGTGCAATTCTGGTCGTCATATGTTAAAAAGGATATAGCGGAATTAGAAAAGTACAGAGAATAGTGACCACAATGATAAAGAGGATGGAAGGATACCACTACGAAGAAAGGTTTAAAAGATTAGAGCTCTTCAGCTTGGAAAATAGACAGCTGTGGGGAGATATGATAAAGGTCATAAAATAATGAGTGTAATGGGCAAAAGTAGATTGGTTGTTTACCCCTTCAAGAAGTAGAACGGCTAGGAGACATGCGATGAAGCTACACTGTAGCACATTTAAGACTAATCAGAGAAAAAATGTTTTCATTCAATTCCTAATTAAGAGTAGTTACTCACCTGTAACAGGTGTTCTCCAGGAGCAGCAGGAATCAGTCCTCACATATGGGTGACGTTGGCGCCGACGGAGCCCCCATGCGGAGCATTTCCCCAGCTTTCACAGAAAGCCTTTGGGACTGCCAGCACGCATGCGCGGTCCCCTTCCCGCCCAAGGGTGCCATCTTGCTCAGTCTGATGATACAGCTAAAAGACAGCAAAAAACAAAATAAATCATATGAGGACTGATTCCTGCTGCTCCTGGAGAACACCTGTTACAGGTGAGTAACTACTCTTTCTCCAGGACCAAGCAGGAAGTCAGTCCTCACATATGGGACTCCCCAGCTTAAGGCTACCGAGGACCCAAAGCTGAAAAAATATGCTCCCTCTAGAGCCTCAGCATGTACGAAAAGAAACTTCTCTGAGAACGCCCCCGAACGGTAGCCCAACACCAGGGCCGGAGGGTAGGAGTTGCCTATACCTCAAAGAGATTACGGAGTACCGCCTGTCCAAAAGCTCCTTCTCGAGGCAGTAGTGGGCCGCAAAAGTCTGGCTTGAAGACCAAGTAGCGGCCCTGCAGATGTCTGCCAACGGAACAGAGCGGAGATGAGCCACTGACGCAGCCTTCGCCCTGACACAGTGAGCCGTGACTCAACCCTGCAACGAGAGGCCAGCTGCCCTGTACACCCAGGCGATACAGTCTGCTACCCAAATGGACAGGGTATGCTTGGAGACAGGTAACCCCAACTTATTAGGGTCAAAAGAGACGAAGAGCTGAACAGCCCTTCGGTGTCCCCACGTACGGTCACAAGGTAGAAAGACAACGCCCTCCTACAGTCCAGGGTATGCAAGACCATCTCAGCCCGGCTGGCATGCGGCCTGGGAAAGAAAGTCGGAAGAACCACCTACTGGTTGAGGTGGAAGGAGGAGACAACCTTAGGAAGGAACTTAGGGTGAGTCCGTAAGACTACTCTGTTCCTATAGAACCTAGTGTATGGTGCATCTGACACCAAGGCTTGAAGCTCGCTCACTCGTCTTGCTGAGGTAAGAGCTACCAAAAACAACGCTTTCCAGGAGAGAAAACACAAGGAGCAAGTAGCCATAGGCTCAAATGGTGGGCAAGTAAGCTGTTGCAAGACCACATTAAAATCCCACTCAGGGGCAGGTGGGCGAACTGGAGGCTTAAGCAAAAGGAGGCCTCTGAGGAAGCGAGCCACTAAAGGGTGGCCTGAGAGAGACTGACCCTCCACCGGTGAATGGTGCGCTGAGAGAGCACTAAGATGGACCCTAACCGAGTTGGATTTGAGGCCTAGGTTGGACAGGTGAAGCAAATATTTCAGCACCACGGGTACCAGGCATGAGAAAGGGTCCTCCTTGTGTTGAGCACACCAGGTGGAGAACCTACGCCACTTAAGGGCATAAGACTTCCAAGTGGACTGCCTCCTAGAAGCTAAGACCACGTCCTCCACTTCCCTAGGCAGCAGTAAAGGTGCTAGAACTACCCTTTCAGCAGCCAGGCCATCAAATTCAGGGACTGAAGGTTGGGGTGTAAGTGAGATCCCTGCTCCTGAGACAGGAGATCGGGTTGCATCCGCAGAGGAAGAGGAGTGTCCACCGCTAGTTGCAAAAGAAGCGGGAACCAGGGTTGCCTTGGCCACCTGGGGGCTACCAGGATCACCGAGGCCTTGTCCCGGATCACTTTAAACAGTGCCTAGAGACGTGGGAGGAAACGCATATAGGAGGCCTGTAGACCATGAAATGAGAAATTTATCCGCTGCTACTCTGAGAGGATGCGGTTGCCTGGAGCAGAAACTGGGCAGTTGACGGTTCAGTGGACTGGCAAAGAGATCTATAGTGGGAAGACCCCATCTCAGGAAGATCTGTTGAACCACCAGAGGATTCAACTGCCATTCGTGTGGCTGCAGAATCCTTCTCAATCTGTCTGCCAGGTGATTCTCTTGTCCAGGGAGATAGACCGCCTTGAGAAGTATGCCATGATCAACTGCCCAGGAGCACAGGTCCTGTGCCTCCTGACAGAGAGGTCGGGACCCAGTGCCCCCCTGCTTCTTCACATAGAACTTGGCAACTTGATTGTCTGTCTGCACTAAGACGGACTGGCGAAAGAGGACATGAGAGAAAGTCCGGAGGGCTAGGCGGATTGCTCTGAGCTCTAGGAAATTAATCTGCTGTGCGGACTCCCAAGGGGACCAAAGGCCCTGGGTGCATGCTCCCTGGCAATGTGCACCACAACCTTGAAGAGAAGCATCGGTTGTCAGCACTTGAGAATGTTGAGGTGCTTGAAAAGGCACCCCTTTCAGCAGATTTGGAAGATGAAACCACCACTGTAGAGAAGAAGCTAGTAGCTTGGACACCCTCACCTTGTCCGTCAGGCTTCCCGTGGCCTGCAGCCACTGAGTTCTGAGGCCCCACTGAGCTGGCCTCATGTGTAGACTGGCATTTGGAGTTACATGGACCGTGGACACCATGTGGCCTAAGAGCCTCAGGAATTGTCTGGCGGAGACCAGAGAATTGTTGTGGAATTGGCTGGCCAAGCCCATCAGTCTGTGGGCCCTGTCCACTGGCAAAAAAAGCCTTTGCTTGAAGGGTGTCCAGTCTTGCTCCTATGAACTCCATGTTCTGTGAGGGGTGCAAAGCAGACTTTGTGAAGTTTATGACAAACCCCAGGTACTGGAGGAGAGCGACAGTGCGGAGGGTGGCTTGAGTGGTCTCCTGTGGAGACTGACCCCTGATGAGCCAGTCGTCCAGGTATGGAAAGACAAAGAGTCCTTGAACCCTGAGATAGGCCGCCACCACTGACAGGCATTTGGTGAAAACCCTGAGGGTGGAAGTTAGGCCAAAAGGGAGTACCCTGTACTGGTAATGGTTTCCTCCCACTACAAATCGGAGATATTGTCTGTGGTCTGGATGAATAAGGATGTGAGTATAAGCATCCTTTAGATCTAAGGAGCATAGCCAATCTCCCTGCTGGAGGTAGGGCAGCAGGATTCCAAGAGTAAGCATCTTGAGCTTTTCCCTCTCCAGGAATTTGTTAAAATTCTGCAAGTCTAGGATAGGCCTGAGGCCTCCTGTTCTTTTTGGTACTAGAAAGTACCTGGAATAGAAGCCTTGACCTGTCAGGTGGTGAGGCACTGGTTCCACTGCCTGTTCCTTCAGAAGACTTGCTAACTCCTGCAGGAGTAAGTCCCTGTGCAGAGGGAGTCTTGGAGGCTCCCCTGAAAAGTAGGAGGGGGGTACCTGGTGGAAGTGGAGGAGATAGCCCCTCTAGACTATGCTTAACACCGGGTATCCCTTGTTATGGCTGACCACCTGTGGGCATACAGGTTCAGCCGGCCTCCTTTACTGGGACGGGCCAGCTGAGGAGGAGAGGCTATGGCCACTGGAGTCAAAACCCCGCTGCCTGCTGTGCAGGAGCCGGAGCTGGTGGCTTGGGGGTTTTCTGCCTACGGGCCCATGTCCCTGCCCCCTGGCCTGCTAACCCTGTTGGGAAGCTACAGAGGCCTGAAAATGAGGGTATGATTTGTAGGCAGATGACTTCCTCGGGTAAAAGGTCTTTTTTCCTGAGCCCTCCTTCTTCTGAGAAGGGGCAGAGGTCTTCCTGGACAGCCTTGTCTGGGTGAGAGTCTCGGACTCGAGTTCTGCAGCCTTTTCAGCCATGGGCTTGCCAAAGAGGTTTTCACCTCGGCAAGGGACATCGAACAACTTGTCCTGCACCCATGGCTCGAGGTCCAATGACTGTAGCCAAGCCTGACGGCGTGCACCGATGCCGGCCACGGCTACACGGGCCGAAGCCTCGAAGCCATCATAGGCTGCTCGAGAGATAAACTTCGAGCACTCTTGGATTCCCGAAGACAGGGCCTTGAACCTCTGCAAAGGTTCCTCAGAGAGACCAGCAGAGAACCCGGCAATGTCCTTTTCCAGGTCTCGAAGATACATGCCCATGTACAGCTGGTAGGTCTGGACATGGCAAGCAAGCATAGAGCCCTGGAAGCACTTTCTACCGAGGGCATCCAGGGTCTGGGCCTCCCGGCCGGGAGGCACCGAGGGGTGCATCTTCTGACTCTTCAGACGATGCATGGCCGATTCCACAACCATGGAGTGGTGCGGCAGCTGTGCCTTTTGGAACCCGGGGCTCTTGCGGACTTGATAGATGGAATCAACCCACTTGCTCAAAACCGGCGTCGAGGCTGGCGCCTCCCACATGTGGAAGAGCAACCGTTCCAGCATCGGAGGAACCGGTACAGTAAAGGCCTCCTTGGGAGGAGAGTCATACTGCAGGGCCTCGAGCTCCTCGGCTCGAGGCTCCTCCTCGGGATCCGTGGGGAAGGCCAAGGCCTTGGCCATGTCCCGCACGAAATCTGAGAACTGGGTGTCCTCCGGCGGGGACTATCTCCGAGGTTCGGACTCCAGTGAGTCCAAAGGGACACACCGAGTCCGAAAGGTGTCCGGGGACTCATCCTCCGTTTCCCAGCCCGACTCCTTGGAGGAGGAATCGAGCAGCTCCGGTCGGGCAGGCACCGATGCCATCCGCCCCGACGCCGAGGGTACCGGCATCAACGACCTTGGTCCCGAACGGGAGGCCGAGGGAGACCTTGGCCGAGGATCGACTCGAGAGCGCATGGACTCGAGGATAGGCTCGGCCTCCTGGGTCGACTTGGACGTCGATGTCCCGGTGGTCGGGGCAGATGCACCGGTGAGACCGGCGATCAGTGCCCGCTGCTGTTCCATGAAGGCAGCCAAGCTGCTCTCCAAGGCCGTCAACCTGAGTCCAAGCTCAGGAGACTCAGCAGCCCGCGACTCGGGCTCCGACGGCGTCGGGCCCGATGTCGGCTCCACCGGAGGAGAGTCCACGAGGACTACAGCACTCACGTGACTCGGGGACTCCGTCTCTACACGAGTTGTTTAGCAAGACTCTCCGACTCTGAAGACCCGGGACGGCGGTCGGTGCTATGCGACCTGGCCCTCAAGGAGCCAAGTGCATCCACCGACGCCACCCTCGCAGGTTTCTTCTTCCTGCGATGCTCCCGCGAGGGAGACTCCCTCTCAGAGGATCCCCAGAGATGCTCGGGATCGGAATCCTGAGACGTCGAGGCCTCTGACGAAGTCCGGGCCCGGCCGGACGCAGAGTCAGAGAAGATTCTTTCCTTCTGGTGCTGCCGACTCCTCAACGCCTTCGAGGACATTTTCCCACACGGACCACAGATCATCGGGTCATGATCGGGTCCGAGGCAGCGGAGGCAGCAGTCATGTGTGTCGGTGAGAGACATAAGTTTCTTACACCGATCACACTTTTTAAACCCGCTGGCAGCCATCGGGGGGAAAAAGGGCCCCTGCGAGGTCAAAAGACAGGGCTGCCAGTGAAAACAGAAAAAAATGGCACGAACGCTAGTCACGAAGGACAAAAACCGAAAAAAGACGTCCGGGCTCGATACCGGTGTACCGGCCCGAGGCGGGAAGGGGAAACCGGCGTCGAACCGACAAAAAACACGAAAAATCCACTTTTTTCACGGGTGAACACGAACCACGTCCGTCGGGCTCCGTGGAAAAAAGAAGACTGAGCAAGATGGCACCCTTGGGCGGGAAGGGGACCGTGCATGCGTGCTAGCAGTCCCAAAGGCTTTCTGTGAAAGCTAGGGAAATGCTCCGCATGGGGGCTCCGTCGGCGCCGATGTCGCCCATATGTGAGGACTGACTTCCTGCTTGGTCCTGGAGAAAACTCTGGAATTCATTGCTGGAGGATTTAGTAAAAGCTAAAAACAGAAGAACAGAAGAAATGCCAACCTGGGTCAGACCAAGGTCCATCAAGCCCAGTATCCTATTTCCAATAGTGGCCAATCCAGGTCACAAGTACCTGGTAGGTTCCTAAAAAGGCACAAAGGTTCCACAATGCTCGTCCTGGAGCAAGCAGTGGATTTCCCGGGCCCTCTTTAATAAAGGTTTATGGAGCTTTTCACAAAGATCTTGTCCAAATATTTTTTAAGCCCAGCTACACTAACAGCTTTTACTACATCCTCTGGTAACAAATTCCAGAGTTTGATTATGTGTTGAGTGAACAAATATTTTCTCATATTAGTTTTAAATGGGTTACATTGTAGCTTCATTGCATGTCCCCTAGTCTTTCTACTTTTTGTTGGGGTAAACAATCAATCTAAGTTTACCCATTCTATTCCATTCATTAATTTATAGACTCTATCATATCTCCCCTCAGCCGTCTCTTTTCCAAGTTGAAAAGCCATAACCTTTTAAGCCTTTCCTCATAGGGGTATCCTCGAGCCCCTTTACCATTTTGGTGGCTCTTCTCTGTACCTTTTCTAAAAACACTATATCCTTTTTAAGATATGGTGACAAGAATTTCACACAATATTCAAGATGCAGTCATGCCATGGAATGATATAGAGGCATTATATCATCCTTGGTTTTATTCTCCAGCACAGATCCTTGGGATACTCCACTATTCACCTTTCTCCACTGAGAAATTTGGCCATTTAGCACTACTCTCTGTTTTCTATCTTTTAACCAGTTCCTGATCCACAATAATACACTGCCTCCAATCTCATGACTTTTTAATTTGGCCAAGAATCTCTCATGAGGGACCTTGTCAAAGGCTTTCTGAAAATCCAGATACACTATATCAACCGGCTCACTTCTGTCTACCTGTTTATTCACACCTTCAGAAAAACAACACAGATTAGTAAAACAAGACTTTCTTTGGTTAAATCCATATTATCTTTCTCCCATTAAACCATGACTATTTACATGTTCAGTAATTTTATTCTTTTAGTGAAAATCATTTTTATTCATTTTTCAATCAAAAACACAGACAAAAACAAAGGCACAGAGCATAGGCCATACCCTCAATCTCACAACAAACCAACTGTGATTACAGATCAGATGACCCAACAGGAATACTACAAAACTCTACTTACAATACACTACACAAAACTATACAACATATTCACTCCGCTGGGCGCGAACTGAGCATTAGTGAGCCCACAGAAATCTCTAACAGGCCCTCTAGTCCCCACACCCCCCGACCTCCCTCCCCCCCCCTGCTCAACCCCTCCCCCCCCCCAAACCCACTCCCTCGGGAAAATCCAGACCCCAGGTTAAGGGGGGTGGTTCTTCTCCCCGCCCGGGGCCCGCTCCTGCAGACCAGTGTGATCCTTGGCAACCGAGTGTCCCTACCCCCCCCACCCAACCACCCCCCCCCCACCCCCTAGTATATCCAGCGTTCTAAACTCTCGCTGCTCATATCGACGACCCTTATCCCCCCCTGCCATCTAGAATCCTATGCCTTATGCGAGCCGGGAGGCTCCGGAGATGAGGGCCCCAGCCCACCAGGAAGGCACCCCATCGCTTGGGATGGTTCCACGCCCTACACACACCTTTCCATCCATAACAACCCATGCAGACGAGTCCGCCACAGCCCATACGTCGGGCCCCGGAGATCCAACCAGCTATGCATTATAGTCATACGGGCGGTCACGAGTACCATGCGTAGCCAAGGCCACTCTATTTTACCCAGGTCCACCCCACCATCCCCAGGCCAAACATCCAGTACCAAATTCAGGGGAGTCAGTGCCAAGGACATGCCGAAGCATTTATCTAAGTACCCCGCAACTTTACCCCAGAAGATCCTCGCTTGGGGACAGTGGCAAAACATATGGCCTAGTGTGGCATCCACCAGCGCACATCGCGGACATCCATTCGTGCGTGCTATCCCCGCCCGCCAAGCCCTATTTGGCGCAAAATACAACCGACGGATCAAACGGTATTGCATATCGCGGTGGTCCACAGCGACAAGCAATTTAGGTATCTGTGCAATGGCTTGCCCAACGCCCACCCCATCCACCACTTCACCTAAATCCCGTGTCCAGGCCTCCGCTAAGGCCTCCTCTGGCCCATAAGACTCAAGCTCCAACAGAGCTTGCTGCAAGCGCGACACTTTCATCCCGACCTCTCCCCCAAGCAAAAGTTCCTCCAACCGGGAGCAAATGTCCCCCCACAGGGAATCCGCTGGCAACATGCCAATATAGCTCCGGATCTGAACATAGGGGAACACATCCCTGTCCGTCCAGGGATACTGGAGCCTTAAGCCAGCCAGAGACTCAATGGTTCCTTCTCCCGTTACTAACCGCTCGATAGTGGTAATGCCCATCCCCTCCCATCTCACATAGCTAGCTTCCATCAGACCCGGCACAAAATCAGCGTTGCCCCGCACCAGAAGATAAGGGGTACAAGACGCCGAGAGCCCCATTTTCCCACAAACATACCGCCAGGCCCGCACCACAGGGTATAGTAGCACACTCCATACCTGCCGATCGATACCTCTCTGACGCCTCATGTGCAGGACGTAACTAACATGCAAGGGGGCAAACCAGGGCCCCGAGCATCCTTAAGGGGCCCCGAGCATCCTTAAGGTAATCCCCCATCCCCCATAACCAGTCTCGAGCATGCCGCAGAAGACACGCTCTATTATATTGTTTAAGATCAGGGAACCCCATACCTCCAGCAGACCACGGTCTCTGCAGCACCGCCAAACGCACCCTAGGCCGCCTACCTCTCCACAACAAGATATTGATCTGTTTCTCCACCATGAGGAGGTCGTTCCGATTCAACAGTAACGGCAAAGTCTGTAAAATGTAGAGCCACTTCGGAAACAGCGTCATTTTGAAAAGGGCTATCCGACCCCCTAAAGACAAAGGCAGATCCTTCCACCTATGCACCCTGTCAGTGAGATGCTTCATTAACGCCGTAACATTACTCGGATAAAGAGCACGCAAGTCTCTAGGCAGATAAATTCCTAAATACTTAAACCGGTCTCCTGCCCATTTTAGCGGAAAAATACCCGGCCACGTCTGGGGCAGAGCAGCATCCAATGGCAAAGCCTCAGATTTATCCAAGTTTAACCTGAACCCTGAAAACGCACCATAACTGCGAAATAGCTGCAACAAAGCTGGTAACCCTTCTACCGGATCTTGAATATGCATCAGTAAGTCATCAGCAAAAGCCGCGACCCGAAACTCGGTACTCCCAACCGAAATCCCCCGGAACTCTGTAGAGGATCGTATGTGACACAATAAGGGTTCCAGCGTCAAGACAAATAAGAGAGGCGAAAGGGGACAACCCTGTCGGGTACCTTTCCGAATCTGGAACTCGGGGGACATGCTCCCATTAACCAAAATCGCCCCACGTGGATCTGTGTACAGTAACTTCACCGCCTCCATGAAAAAACCGGAGATCCCCACCGCATCCAACACCTGGTACATAAATCCCCAATCCACCCGATCGAAGGCTTTTCTCAGCGTCAAAGCTTATTAACATAGAGCGCTGGCCGCCTTTGCAACTAGCACACATGGATGCCAATACCCACTGCAGACTATACGCAGCGTGCCGGCCTCTCACAAAGCCCACCTGATCCGTCTGTATTAGGTCCGGCAGGAAACCTGCCAACCTCTCCGCCAAGATCTTTGCTAGGATTTTAATATCTACGTTCAACAGAGAAATAGGCCGATAAGAACTGGGCAAAAGAGGATCTCTACCTGGTTTAGGTAGAACTGTGACAAGGGCCTTATTCGCCTCAAAGGGGAACACCCCTCTACGGATCAGATCCGCATAGTACTCTGCTAAAGGGACCAGCACCTTATCCTCCAAAACTTTATAGAACTCCCCTCTTAGGCCGTCGATGCCAGGAGCCCTCCCCCTCTTTAAGTTGCGTATCGCCCTCTGAACCTCCTGAACAGAGACGGGCGCATTCAGAACCTCCACCTGCTCCACCGACACTTTCGGCAAGTTACATGCTCGTAAGAACTCCCGACCTCCCCCCGAGTCAAGACTGTCCTCACCATATAAATGCTGATAGTAATTGCAAAACACCTGCTCAATGTCCTCCGCCTTAGTGCGCAGAGTCCCATCCACATGACTAATTGCCCCAACATGCCGGGGTCCCCCATCTGCTCGCACCAGAGAGGACAGCAATTTACCGGCTCGGTTCCCATGCCGATAGAGCTGGTACCTATAGTACATCAAGGATTTCCTCGCCCTATGACACAGCACAGTCTCCAACTCGGTTTGTAATTCCTTTAACCGCGCATTTGCCACCCCGCTCTTACAGCGGGCATGCCACTGTCTGACCTTGGACAACTCTTTTTCTAATTGCAAAATTCGATGGTTCATTCGCTTCCGTTTCAGGCTGTGGTAACTAATAATCTCCCCTCGCATCACCGCCTTTCCCGCCTCCCAAAATAGGACCGGATTATCCCCATGCTGGGCATTATGCTGAGAGTATTCCGCCCATATTTCCCGTATAAAGGTCACAAAATCAGCATCGCCCTCAAGATCCAAGGGATACCGCCAGTTCCACCCGCTCCCTCGTGTAGACTGCCGCAGCACCAAGACCACCATAGCATGACCGGAGAGAACCGGTGGCCCAATGTCCGCCCGATCCACCCACCGAAAGAAGTCCGCCGATAGAAGGAAATAATCGAGTCTCGACCATGTCCCGTGTGCCCTGGACAGATGAGTGTACTCCCTATCACCCGGATGCAAAACCCTCCACACATCCACAAGGTCACATCCCTCACACAGTCCGCGAATGCACCGGGCACTCCGCTGGTCACGCGTCGCAGCCGCACCCGACCTATCCAGAGATTCGTCCATGACCGAGTTGAAGTCACCGCCCAACACCAGGCGGTAGTTCCCCAAGGAGGACATCAGCCGAGTTACTTGAGCATAGAACCGAGCGTCGTAGCCATTGGGCGCGTAAACCGACCCCAGGACCACCTGCTGGCCAGCAAGAGTCCCCCAAACAAAAACATAGCGGCCCTCAGGGTCAATATCCACCCTCTCCTCTACCCACCCTACCTGTTTAGCGAGAAGGATAACCACACCCCTTTTCTTCCCCACCGCCGGAGCCCCATAAACTTTACCAACCCACCTTCTGCACAGCTTCCCGTGCTCCGCAGAGGATTGGTGTGTTTCTTGTAACATGGCTATATCCACCCGCTTCAACTTCAGCTGTTGCAACACCCTATATCTCTTCATGGGGGAGCCCAAACCGCATACATTCCAAGAAGCAAACTTCAGGGTCTTAACCATGGTCAATAGGCCACTGCAACCTCTCAAGTCTGAAATTATCGCCATCTTTGAGGCGGCTACCCCCCCAGCCCAGGGCCCCCGCCTCACATATAGAAACATAACAGAAAAAACGACGCTGAGACTACACCTCCCTCTTGGTACAGCTGAGCTCCCTCGGGGTCGAGCTCGCGTACAATCAAGGAACTGACAATCCACCAACTCACAGTGGAAACGCAGAATACCAACTCCGAAGACGCCGAACTGCCTAAAGAGCTGAAACTCTGGGGCACGTAAGTCACACTCATTTGAGTGATTTTTAAACTATCAACACTGCTTCATTACTTATATGAATTAACTGCACTCCTAACAATAATTGAATGTATAGTTCTGTTTAAATCATCTGATTGCAGCAGCACCACTCTCTACAGCTAGGATTATCCTCCTGCCTCTCATAAAAATACTAATTTAAAGGGTAGAAATTCATGTTTGGGACTAGAATCCAAGGTCAGTGTTGGGCACTCTAGTGACTAGTTCCCTCTGGATACTGTTGTTAGCTTCCAGCGTTTACAGGCCATATTAGGTATTACCATGTTTGTCCAGATCGATACTGTAAACCCAGGGATATGCCAGTGTTGTTAACTACCATCGTTTATAGGCCATATTTGGTATTACCATGTTTGTCCAGATTGATACCTTAAACCCAGAGATATGCCAGTACTGATGCTATGTTAGAGCAATGTCATCTTTAGCTAGATAAGAACATAGGGACTTGGGATGTACCATAGTGGGTCAGACCAAGAGTTCATCAACAGATCCAGCTGCACACACACGAAACAGGCTCCCTCCACGGGACAGGCTCCCGCACCGCGACAAACCCAGCTCCACATCCACGGGACAGACCCCCGCAACAGGGTGACCACCACAGATCCGGCTCCACCTCCACGGGACAGGCTCCCTCCACGGGACAGGCTCCCGCACCGCGACAGATCCAGCGTCACATCCACGGGACAGGCCCCCGCACCAAGACGACCGCCACAGATCCAGCTCCACATCCACGGGACAGGCTCCCTCCACGGGACAGGCTCCCGCACCGCGACAGACCCAGCTCCACATCCACGGGACAGGCCCCCGCACCAAGGCGACCAACACAGATCCAGCTCCACACACATGGGACAGGCTCCCTCCACGGGACAGGCTCCCGCACCAAGGCGTCCGCCACAGATCCAGCTCCACCTCCACATCCACGGGACAGGCTCCCTCCACGGGACAGGCTCCCGCACCGCATCAGATCCAGCTCCACATCCAAGGGACAGGCTCCCTCCACGGGACAGGCTCCCGCACCGCAACAGATACAGCTTCACATCCAAGGGACAGGCTCCCGCACCGCAACAGATACAACTTCACATCCCCAGGACAAGCCCCTGCAACAAGTACAGCTCTCCTCAAAAAAGCAAACAACAGACGAAAACCTAAGGACACAGGCGTCGCCCTATCAGAACATCACAAGCTATCAACATGCACACCACATACTTCCTCCCACTATACCTACTAGTCACACAACTCCTCCCACCAACTACACACCCCCACTACCCCCAAACAAACACACCATGGTACCCACCAACTGCACTGCCATATCTCGGTCCACAACACACACACAAAGAGACACTCGCAACCTCCCAAACAAAGAGACAAAACAGACACAAATCAAACCCCAACACCGGCCCTAAGGAAGCACACGTCGCAACAACCTCTTCCACAAAGAAAACATCAATTGAGCTCATAAACGCCAGATCCATCTGCAACAAGATACACACTCTGGTAGACCACATTGAAGAGCGACAGCCAGACATAATATGCATCACAGAGACATGGCTCAACCCTACCGACAGTGTACTACTCAACCAACTAGTACCGAACAACTACTCAGCATACAACTGCCCACGCATCCACAAGCGTGGAGGAGGAGTCCTAATAATAGCAAAAACAGAACTCAAGTTCAAGACACTGAATCTCACAGATACAAAGCAGTGTAACACAATTAGCATCAAGAACAAGAATATTGCAATCTGCCTAACCTACAGAGCACCCCGTGCTCCACCCGACGAACTAGCCTTCATACTCAAAGAAGCCTGTGCCATAACGTCAAACAACAAACCAGCACTACTAATCGGAGACTTCAACCTCAAGTCCGCCAATACAAAAGATGCAGAGGCCTTCCTTCAGGCAATGTCATCACTTCAATTCACACAGATAGTCAATGCACCAACACACAGACTAGGATCATCCCCAGACCTCATCTTCGCATCAAACTACCTAACTTCAAGAGACCTAATCTCTACACCCACCATCACCCCAGTACCATGGTCTGACCATTACTTAATCGAGACAAATCTGCAATCACAAGAAGACTGGACAAGCGAAAGAGCGAACTTCCCACACACACAAAGACGATTCAAGTCCTTTGACAAGGACGAATTCATCCAGGACACAATACAACACTTGAACATTGACTCAGAGGACCTGGAGGAACAAGTTTCCAACTGGAACAATGTCCTAGCTAACGCCGCCAAACCATCCGTTGACAGGACCAAGAAACAACACCACAACAAGAGACAAAACAAACCATGGTACTCAGCAAAAATACGACAGGAAAAGAGGGAGCTCAGGAAAATTGAACGGAGATGGAGAAAAAACAAAACTACTTCCGACCAACATCTTTACCTAACAAAGCAAAAACAATACAATGAACACATCAACCAATCAAAGAGAGAATTCCACACAAACCTGATAAATTCTTCCATCAACAAACCCAGAGAACTTTTCGAAATAGTAAAAACCCTGACAAAAGAGCAAGCAGCAGAAAGAGAAATACAAGTGGATCCACAGATATTCGCCGACCACATCAAAGACAAATTTCACTCCACAGAGCGCTCAACACCCAGTAGAACCAACAGAACGAACGTCCACCCCAAAACCTGGGGCACATTCCACTCACCCTCAAAAGAGCAGATATCAGACATCATCTCCACAATCAACACAAGCACTGCTCCTACAGACCCTTGCCCAGTGTCATGGGTCAAAGCCACCAAAGCAAGCCTCATACCAAACATTCATAAAATGGTACACAACTCACTCACTCAAGGACTCATGCCACAGCAATTAAAGCTTGCCTCAGTAAGACCAATCACAAAGAAAACTTCTCTCGACAAAAAGGACCCAGCAGCATACCGACCAATCTCCAGCATACCCTTCCTCGCAAAAAATAATCGAAAAGACGGTTCAACTACAACTTCAGGAACACATTGACGAACACGGAACTCTCGACGACAACCAACACGGATTTCGTCCCAACCATGGAGTCGAAACTCTCCTGATCTACCTCTTCGACAGCATCATAAGAATAATTGACGACATCAGGAATGGAATTATAATGATCTTCATCGACATCTCCTCAGCGTTCGACACAGTTGATCACAATATACTCCTGGAGAGACTGAAGAACACTGGTATACACGGTACCACTCTAAAATGGTTCCACTCGTACCTAACAGAAAGACAGCTACAGGTCAAGGTGGGACAGGACACCTCCCGGCCCATAAACGTCCAACAAGGAGTACCACAAGGATCCGCACTCTCAGCACTCCTTTTTAACATCTACATCCAACCAATATGCAACATTATGAAAGAGAACAACATCCAATACACAATATACGCAGACGATATAATGGTATACTCCCCGATATCAATCAAAAACCCGGACTTCTCTAAGATAGCAGACTGCCTTACCCAAATGGCGAAGTGGTGCCAAAACAACAATCTAGCTATAAACTACAACAAGACTGAAGCTTTAATCATCACTCGAAACCAAAGCTTCACACACCCACCAAACATAAAGATACAAAGCACCACGATACCGATAAGATCGGAGGTGAGATACCTTGGGGTTACTCTGGACAGTAAACTCAACCTCAAACCACACATAGACAAAACAATCCAAAAAGCATATTACAGGATGCGAATCATCAGGAGACTGAAACCACTCCTCGCTCCAGAACACTTCTGTACAGTCTGTCAAGCACTGATAACCCCAATACTGGACTTCTGCAATCCGATATACCTCGGACTACCAAAACAAGCTCTCAAACCACTACAGCTGGCACAAAACACTGCAGCTCGAATCATATCCGGAGCCGCAAGGCAGGAGCACATCACACCTACACTAAAGGACTTACACTGGCTCCCAATCATTGCTCGCATCAGATACAAGACTATCATAAACCTATTTAAGATAAAAGAACACACATCAGCCAACAGCCTCCACCTGCTCATACAACCGGAAACCAGCGCACGTCCCAGAAGAAGTCAAACACGCAACCGAGTCAGCACCCCAAATGAGTACAAGCACACACGCAAGGACACAACAGACAGAGCTCTCTCCATGGCTGCTCCAACAATATGGAACAATCTACCGGACGATCTAAGGGCAACTCCAGACCTCAAAGACTTCAGAAAACAACTGAAAACCATGCTGTTCATAGAGCACTATGGTCACATCACATAACCTAAGAGAATGGATAACAGCACTCCAATCCTCCCAAACAACTGAATATATAAAATATGATTCTAGCACCACTGTAAATAGCCCACCCTGTATATAGCTCAAACAAATCAAGCACCCAACACATCCCTCACACAACTAAGTTTTATCCTCACTGCATGTACAACACACACACTTTACCTGATTGCTTGCTGTGATACCACCTTGATTATTAAGATAAGGCGGTTTAGAAATACTGTTAAATAAATAAATAAAATAAATAAATAAATAGCCCCCCTCCACCAGTACCAATACCCACCGAGCAGCGAAACTACATCTCTAAGTACCCTTCCCCCCCTCCCCCCCCTGCCCTTCGTCCCAGCCTGCCCTCCCCCCCTGAACATGATCACCCCTCCCCCTATGGACCCCAACCCTTCCCCATCTCCCCCTTCTCTCCCGCCACTCCTCACCCCGTCCCGTACCACTTGGGACCCCATTCCAATGGCAGCAGGGCTTACCCCAAATAGGATTAACTGGTCTTACCATACTACCACCAACCAACACAGAACTGTCGCCCGCCCCCCAGACCAACCTCCCCCATCACACAGAATATCAAAAGAAAGCAGCACTGCCCGTGCGTATCCTAAACCCATTAGAAAAATAACAGAACCAAAAGCACATGTTCATCAGCAGACTATTACACCCCCCCCCGTAGAAATCATCCCCTACATGAATGCTGCGGGTGCTGGAAATTGCCAATGGTGCCAAGGTACCCAGCTCAAGAGGACACCTCATTGAACCATCCCCGAGGGTCTGGTAGCCCCAGTCAGGTAAATTCTAAACCTGCAGCCTTCATCACATGAGCTGGGCACGAGGGCAGCAATAGTTGCTCAATTCCGGGCAATGTGGCAACCGCCGCCCTAGCAGCTCCGCAGCAAAGGTCAGCAGCGGCATACTACACTAAACATGACTACCTATACAAAATCACCTCCCCAGTGCATACCCAAACCCCTCTCTCACACCCTTACTGTGGAAACAAAGCAGTACACATACAACAGGCAATGTAATAGGTATAGAACAAAATAAAAGCAAATGTTTTGTACAACCTACGCACAGAAAGGCAGCATCAAGGGAGTTGCAGACATTCAGGAAAGGACAGAGAGCAACAGGTAGTAAAGCGCCCCATGCCTGCTCCCTCCAGCCACCCTCCTGCTGCCTACAGCATCCACAGAAGCACCCCAACCTCCAAAAAGTGTTCCCCATTATGGGGCCTGAGCCCCACCGAGTCGCTCCAAAAAGTGCTGGGCCTCCTCCGGGCTAGACAGATACTGCAGGCGGCCTTGATATTCCATGTGTAGTTTCGCAGGATAGAGCAGTGCAAACCGCATGTCTCGGTTGGCAAGCTGTCCACACACCGCAGTAAAGGCCCTCCGTTGCTGGCTGACTAGGACGGAGTAATCCTGGAAGACCAGGATCTGATCCCCACCTTCCAGCTGTCTTCGCCGGCCTCTAGCCGCTTTCAGCACCTCCTCCTTCTGCCGAAATTCCAGGAACCTTGCAATAACCGCACGTGGCCAGCGGGCGCCTTCCATCCTCCGGCCCAGTCGATGTACTCTTTCCAACTTAAGCGGGCCTGTAATGGCGTCTGAGAAGGTCTGAGCAATCCAGGATTCCAGATGTCTCGCAAGCATGGGGTCCGCCACACTCTCCGGGATGCCAACAAAGCGCAAGTTCTTTCGCCGGCCTTTATTCTCGAGATCGTCAATGTGAGCGCCTTGCTGCTTCACCATGCTCTCCAAGGCCGTCACCCGTTCCTGCATTGTGCGGTAAGAGTCCTCCACGTTGGAGACCCGGGCCTCAACTTGCTCCATGCGCCCTGTAAAATCACCGATGCTCCGAGTGACCTGGGAGATTTGTTCAGCCAGCGAGCAAAACCGAGCATCTAGTGCAGTCACCACCGCCGCACTCACTTCCTCTACCAAGGCCCGGGTCCGGCCTTCACTGGGGCTGGTCGGTGCTTCCGCAGCCATCTTGACCTCCGTGGGTCGTCCTTTCTCCTTGCGGGCACTTTTCGAGGCCATACAATCACCCCGGACGATCAAAAGATAATATGCCGCTCCCGCACAACTCCACTTCCAATATCCAAACCACCTGGGAGTGCACAAGGTAGTATAGTTGGGTTTTTATTGCGGTAGATTGGGGTTCTCCCTGGAGCTGGTCTACTCACACCCTACCAGCTCATTGCCACCGGAAGTCTCATGATGCCTTCAAGCTTCGGCACCACAGGGCTATTTGTCAGTAATTTTATTCTTTACAGTGGTTTCTACCACTTTGCCCGGTATTGACATCCGGGCTCACCGGTCTGTAGTTTCCCGGATCACCCTTGGAACCCTTTTTAAAAACCGGCATTAGATTAGCTATTTTCCAATCTTTGGATACTACAGATGATTTTAATGATAGTTCACAGATTACTAATAGTAAGTCTGCAATCTCATATTTCAGTTCTTTCAACACACTTTGATATATACCATCCGGTTCAAGTGATTTACTAATCTTCAGTTTTTCAAATAGTTGCAATACATCTTCCCGGTTTATCAATATTTCTTTCAATTCTTCTGCTATAGTACCTTTAAATACCATTTCAGGTATGGGTAACTTCCCTACATCTTCTTCAGTAAGGACCGAAGCAAAGAATTCATTCAATAATCTCCACTATGGCCTTGTCCTCCCCTAGAAACTCTTTTACTCTTCTGTCATTCAATGGTCCAAATGACTCACATAGGTTTTTTTTGCTATGAATGTACTTGAAAAGTTTTTATTATGCATTTTTGCTTCTATGGCAAGCTTCTGTCCAAATTCTCTTTTTGGCTGCCTTATCAATGCCTTGCTTCTAACTTTTCAAGTGCTCATGTTGTTTCCCATTTTAAATTACTTTATTAACAATAAAGATAAGAAATACAATAAAGTCCTCATCAAGAGGAAAGGTTGCTCAATATCCGTACAAAAATCTCTTCGCCACAGCAGTCACAACGTGAAACCCAGGCATAAACTCTTATTATAATAATGTCCACTTAAACTTAAGCCAGAAAGAAAGTAAATACCTTATATGGAAAAAAAAACAAATTAAACATTGCTTCTCCCTTCAATAAAGGCCTCCTACTGATCTAATCCACCTGAAGGACAACAATTCACCTACATGAATACTTAAAAAAAAGAAAAAAAGAAACGCCAAGTGCCAGAACCTGTAGCTTGTGACCCATGAGAATAGAAAAGGACATGGAATTGGACTTAGGGGAGAGCCCAGTTGTGTATTTCAAGGGTAACCTGAATCCTGCGTACACCAATACCCACGAAATCCCTGCCTGGCCTGGATCTCAGGCCCCGCGAAGGGAGAGAAAGAAGAGAGAGAGAAAACCCAGGGTGCCACACCCAGACTCCTATGAGGTCCCTGCAGGCATGAGAAGAGATTATTATCACCTGGGAAGGGCCGGAAGGGAGGAGGAGAGGCTGGAACCCTGGAGGTGGAAATATAAACCCCTGCTAAGGCAAAGAGAGGGGAAGCTGGAGAAACATGGGGAGCTAGAGAAACAAGAGGCTCAGGAGAAACAAGGGGAGCTGGAGATGCAGCGAAGCCATAGAGGAGAGCCCTGGGAGGAGCTGAACCACAGGGAACACAGCCGAGGAGACGGGCCGAAGGCTGAAGGTACTGACTGGCTGTCTCAGGTAGAGCTGGGAACAGGAGTGACTCTAGGACCCAAGGGGGAGCTGTTTACTGAGCACTGCTTTGAGAACTCAGAACGGGACACTGCTCCAACAATTGAAGATATGCAAGTCGATACTGCTGAGGATGACTTGAGGGCTATGGATATTCCTATGGACTGCACTTTATGCCAAGCCAAGTGTGTTGAACCGTTATGCTGAGGGCTAACACTTTCTGAGAAGGTCTCCTAAAGCTGGAAATAACAAGACCCAGAGAACCAACAGGAGGCCGGGGATACTTTTGCTAGCACCCAGAGGTTTGTGATGCAGCCAGGAAAACTTGCAGGGAAGCTAAAAAGCTTGGTGAATATTTGCTGCCCGTGTCTCACATATTTTGGTTTAAAATTAATCCGGGAAGGGAGTTAAGAAGAAGCTTCTGTTCCAGTGGGACTAAGTTTTATTGTTGCCATTAATTGTTTTACAAGGCAAGACTAAAAAGAGGCATTTTTACCCTTGCTAAAGAAGTGCTGTTTTTCAGGGCTGAGAAACGTTTGAAGCAGCTATGTGTGTTTGAAGCTTGTGAAGCAGTTATGCTGTTCTAGTGATGTATTACCAATAATCCTGCATAAGAAGGAGTCTTGTGTACAGGGTACTTGAACTTTTGCGTAAGAAATAAAATTCTGTCACTTTGCCTTACCTCCGGACCATGACTACAACTTCTTCTTGAAGCCATTATTGAAGGCAAACTACATATCCCAAGATACTCCTGGGGAAAGTTAGTTTGCCCAAGCCAATCGAGAGAAGTTCCTCCGATACCACGCCCCTCTAGGCTAGAGGCGAGTGGTGAGGGTGTGACGAGCTTCAATATCAAAAAGGCCTTCCTACATATTTCTGCATCTTACTAACAACAGGAAATATTTGAATTTAACTCCCACAGAATGTAGCAACCTTCTTGGTAATGTATAACTTCATAACCATGTTTTTATCACTCAAGAGACAGAAATGTTAAACCAAAGTCACAAGGGTCAAAATAGCATCAAAAGAAGATTCTAAAAAACTGACATGTCTAAGGATTCAGGTGAAGGGGGGGGGGGGGAGATAAAACCCCTTCCTCCACTCAAGTCACAGACTTACCAAGATATATAAAAAATATTAGATAACTTTATCACATCAACAATTTCTATTAATAGTACTTCTTTTAAGTATTTCTGACATAATATAATAGGGGCTATATAATGAGTACAAGGAAAATTAAGCAACCTTAAATTCCTGGCTCGGGCAGAATTCGCCATTGCCTCAAGTTGGCAATGAATCATCAAACTGTCCTAGACAGTGGAGGACAGAGCCACCTAGGTCAAAGAAACATGCCCCTCTAACTTTGACAAAACAATGTTACAAACAGAAATTTGACCATCATGCTCAGTTATCATCAATCACATTAACAGAAAACTGCATGACTTGGGATAGGGAGGACTGCAATGATAACTCTATGTGAGTCACCACTTCCCAATGTTGTGCAGTGAAACTTCCTTCAATGGGGTCACTTTCTCAATAAACTCAGGAAAGGCAACGGCTTAAGCCTCCGGTTTGAATTAGAAGGATTAAGTCCCTGGTCCAAGTCAAAAGAAGACCCATGCAAGGCAGTAGGCAATCTCCCTCCCCTTCATCAACAGAGGGGGGGTCATCTGCCTGGTCACTACTTCCTGACTGGGCTAGATAAAATTTGTATGTGTAGGAGATGTCTCCAAAGATGTACTTACAGTACCCAAATGACCCTTCAAGCTCCGACACAGAGGTCTCCATATTGGCCGTTTGAAGGTGACAGTCCATTGGTCCCACAATCTTAATGGCCTTTACCACCTCTGCCGGAAACATTCTTCCTCTGTGTCCCCATAAGACTCCCTCAGATGCTATTTTGCTCCTCCAGGCTCTGAAGGGGCTCCAAAGGGGCAGTATGTGCTGAAGAATCTTATAGTAGCAGGAGGTGATATCAGCTGCTGCTCCTCCTCTCCCACGGTGAACAGGGGTTCCAAGTAACACAGCAAAGTAGAGTAGCAAGCAAAGTCCTTCTCTGTACATCCTGTGGCTGCTGAAGAATCTTATAGTGGCAGGAGGTGATGTCAGCTACTGCTGCTCCTCTCCCACAGCAAACAGGGGTTCCAGGTCATACAGCAAAGTAAGTAGAGTAGCAAGCAAAGTTCTTCCCTCCTGAAAGATGTTTTTTGGCTACAAAAGCCTCTCTGATGTCACCTTTAAACCACGCTGGCAGTGTTTTGTCCCTTCCTTCCACTTTTCTTAAAGCGTGGAATACATCTGGTTTGAGCTTCCAAGAGAGTATGCTTGATGTAAATCTTTAACCTTTGTAACTGCTCCTCTTAGTTTTTTCTTAACTATTTTCCTCATTTTATCTTAGTCTCCCTTTTGAAAGTTAAAAAGTAGTATTATGGATTTCCTTGCTGTCCTTCTTCCATTTATTAAATCAATGCGATCGTGCTATGATCACTATTATCAAGTGGCCCCAAAACCCTTATCTCGACACCCAGATTCTGTGTTCCACTAAAGACTAGGTCCAGAATAGTTTCCCCTCTTGCCAGTTCATGAACCAGCTGCTCCAAGAAGCAGCTATTAGTGTAGCTGGATTTAAAAGAGGTTTGGACAAGTTCCTAGAGGAAAAATACATAAACCTTTATTAAAATGGACTCGGGGAATCCACTGCTTACCCCTGGGATAAGCAGCATGGAATCTATCTACCTTTTAGGAATTTGACAGGTACTTGTGACTTGGACTGGCCACTATTCGAAAAAGAATACTGGGCTTAATGGATCTTTGGTCTGACCCAATATGGCATATGTATCTTATATGAACCATTGTGCACTTTCCTCCAGTACCATATTTAATTTTCCCGTTGTATAATAGAGTAATATTGCCTACATAAGCTTAAATTATGTGCTATTATTGAGGAGAACCCAAAGTCTGTTATCTCAATAAAGACATGCCTATTAATTTATGTTATCTTCTGGCTAGCTACAGCAAACTATTTCATTCAGTAAGAGAAAGTTACCTGTAGCAGGTATTCTCCATAGAAAGCAGGATAAGTCCTCATACAGTATATGGGTGTGATGTCATAGGATGGAGTTTCTTTTGGTAGGACCTATCCTGCTGTTCAGAGAGAATATCTGCTACATGTGATTGTTTTCTCTGTGGACAAGCACAATAATGTCCTCATATACGGTAATCTATAGCTACGGCTGCCTTTAAAGAAAAAAGAGGAACAAAATAGAACATGTTGCAGCTAGCAGACACTAACAATCTATTTTTGTTGGTGACAAGCCTTTTGTAGAACTGTATGCTTTTTTAAAGGAAGTGGCTGTAAAGGAAAATAACTGGACTTTGGGGAGATGGAGTTGAATTCTAATCCTCAAACAGATTCTAGAAAACTGACTGGCCAAACTTACTTTTGTATCATGAGTCCCTTTCCAGGCAGTAGAGAGATGTGACCGTGAATCAAAGTCCATGTCACAGCTTTATTGTATTTATTCATTTAGTATTTTTTTTGTACCACCTTATCAGTAAATCAAAGCAGTTTACATAGAACTAAACAATGTATATGAAACAGAGAAAATTCAAAAGAACTGGTTATGAGTATAGATAAGTTAAACAAGTTAACTAGGTATATGGGGAAATTTTCACTTATCGCTAATTTCCTTTTCTGGAATCCTGCTAGACCAGTCCAGACAAGCGGGTTTAGTACCCATACCAGCAGATGTTGGAGACAGAGAAATTGAAAAAAACTACCAGCAGCCTTATTGGCTGTTCCCTGGTAATATGTAGCTGAACCCAGAAGAGGGCGCTCCAGTATTGTAAAAAGCCATACTGAAATAGATGAAACCAGGAACTAAAACTAAGAAAAACAGAACACCATACTATATGCAAGATGCGATAACACTCCGCTGCAAAGTCGTGGCTCCTCAGCAATACACCTCTGAACCAGATAGACCAGTCGAGGATCCTCCCTATTCTGGATAACAGGGTTCCAAAAAGGAAATTAACGGTAAGTGAAAATTTCCCCTTCCAGCACATCCTGCTAGATCAGTCCAGACAAGCGGGAAGTACCCAAGCTAACTGCTCTTTGGGTGGGAATATACGGCCGTCGAAAGAACCTTTGCCCCAAACTGCGTCTCTTCCCGAGATTGAATATCGAGCCAATAGTGACGCATAAAAGTGGACAGGGAGGACCAGGTGGCCGCCCTGCAGATATCAAAAGGATGAACGTGAGAGCGCTCTGCCCAAGATGTAGCTTGCGCTCACGTAGAGTGCGCCCGAAGACAGAGGGACAGATTTTCCCTTAAGGATGTATGCAGATTCGATTGCTAACCACAACCACCGAGAGACCATGCGTTTGGAAGCAGCTTGACCCTTACGGGGTCCCGCAAAAAGCAGGAAAACGTGATCAGAGATACGGAAAGGATTTGTCACCCGAAGATACCTATGAAGGATGCTGTCGAGATCCAGAGAACGAACGGAGTCCCTTATTCTCACCCGCACACTGATCCTCAGAAAAACAGGGTAGGAAAATCGGCTCATTGATATGAAAAGGCGTAAGAACCTTTGGAAGGAATGAAGGAACAGTACGTAAGAAAACTCCTTCTTTCGAGAAGGCAAGATAGGAATCCCTGCACGAAAGTGCTTGTATTTCGGATACCCTTTGTGCCAAGTTATCGCTACTAGAAACACTGCCTTAAGCGTCAAATCTCTCAATGTGATGTGTTTAAGTGGCTCAAAAGGTGCCTGCATCAAGGCTTTTAGGATGAGGGACAGATCCCATGTTCACACCGGAGGGCGAACCGGTGGTTGGACTACCTTAGCTGCTTTAAGGAAATGGGAAACATCCACATGGGATGCTATAGAGCGACCCCCAACAGGACCTCGGAAACAAGTTAATGCCGCTACTTGAACCTGAAGAGACCCAAGGCTAGACCCTTATCCAGGCTGTCCTTTAGAAAGGTAAGGATATTCGGGATTCCCGACTTCCAAGGAGAGATACGGTGCCGCGCGGACCAGGACTTGAAGACTCGCCAAACTCAGGAATACGCCAACAAAGTCGACAGGCGGGGTGCCTTCAGAAGGGTTGCGACCACATGACTCGAGTAACCCTTCTTGCTCAGGCAGCGGCATTCAAGAGCCAGGCCGTAAGCAAATAAGGAGCCGGGTAGTCCATCACAATTGGCCCCTGACATAATAGCTCCCGGCGAGACCCCAGCTGCAATGGCGGGGCTCGCGTTAAGCAGACGAGGTCCGCATACCAGGGCCTCCGAGGCCAGTCTGGAGCTACCAGGATCACTCTCCCCAGTGTACGAGAACTCTCCGAAGCACTTTGCTGATTAGCACGCATGGGAGAAAGATGTACAGCAAACTCCCTTGCAGCCATGGTTGAGCCAGGGCATCCAACCCCAAGGACTGAAACTCCCTCCTGCGACTGAAAAATTCTGGTATCTTGGTATTCGCTGACGTCACCATTAGATCCATTACCGGTTGCCCCCATGCTCGCACAATCTTCTGAAACGCCCAAGAGGCTAGCTCCCATTCTCTGGGATCGAGAGTGTGTCAGCTGAGGAAATCGGCATGATAGTTGTCTACCCCAACAATATGCTGTGCTGAGAGAGTCTGCAGATGTGCCTCTGCCCAGGGAAGGAGAAGGGACATTTCCCTGGCTACACCTAGGGATTTGGTACCGTCCTGGTGGTTGATATATGTCACTGTTGTTGCGTTGTTGCATAGAACCCGAACTGCCTGATGTTTGAGAAGAGGTAGAAAATATCTTAGGGTGAGGCGAACCACCCGTGCTTCCAGTCGATTTATGGACCAGTGCGCTTCGTGAATCGACCAAATACCCTGCATTGACTGATGCTGGCAAAGAGCACCCCACCCATAGAGACTCGCATCTGTTGTTACTAGGACCCACCGAGGGCTCTCTAGGGAAACACCCCTGAGGAGATGACAGGGTGCCAGCCACCACTGAAGGCTGCGTCGAGTCTCCGGGAGGAGTGGCAGCCGGATGTTGTAGACGTCCAACATAGGAGACCAGCGTGAAAGGAGAGACCTCTGAAGCTCCCTCATGTATGCTCTGGCCCAAGGCACGACTTTAATAGTGGCTGCCATGGACCCCAGAACTTGAAGGTAATCCCAGACCCTTGCAGCTGTCTGGAGAAGAAACAAACGAAGCAAGCCCGTGAATTTGTGAAGCCGCTCGCGTGTCAAGAAAATTTTCTCCTGCACAGTGTCGAAGCATGCTCCTAAAAACTCTAGTTGTTGGGACGGATGAAGATGGCTCTTGGCCACATTGACCACCCATCCGAGATTCTCAAGGAAAGAAACTACTTGAGCCACTGCTTGACGCGCTTCCAACAGGGAGTCCGCCCGAATCAACCAGTCATCCAGGTAAGGATGCACTCGGATCCTTTGTTTGCACAGAGCTGCTGTGACCACTACCATAACATTGGAAAAGGTGCACAGAGCCGTGGCCAGGCCAAAAGGCATTGCACAAAACTGGAAGTGCTGACCCAGTACTGCAAACTGCAGGAAACGCTGTTGGTCATCTCTGATGGGAATGTGGAAGTAAGCCTCCGCAAGATCTAAAGAGGCGAGAAACTCACCTCCGCGTACTGCCTGTATCACTGAGCGAAGCATTTCCATTCGGAATCGTGGCACCCATAGACACCTATTTACACCTTTGAGATCCAGAATTGGGCGGAAGGACCCATCTTTCTTGGGAACTAAGAAATAAATGGAGTAACAACCACAGCCTCACTCTCTTCGAGGGACTGGTCAAATAGCCCTTAGTAGAAGGCGGCGGTGTACGGCGGAGCAAATCGCCTTCCTCTTCAGGGATCTTCCCCCGGGTGAGATGACGAATGCATCGGGAATGGATCGTGAACATTCGAGGATGTAACCTTGAGAGACTATGTTGAGGATCCATTGATCCAAAGTAACGAGAGACCATTGACGAGAAAAAAGAGCCAAACACCCACCTACCAGAGGAGTGTCTCTGGATGGGCCGACCTCCAGAAAAGGCTTCTGGAGTGGACTGTCTGGCCAGTCAGTGGGAAGATCTCGCGGGGCCAGAGAACTTTGAAGGCCTCAAGTAGGACTCAGATCCCTTGCGGGCACCCTGAAAGGACTATGCCCTCTGACCAAAACGCCCAGTTGTCGAAGAGGCGGAGGGCTTCCCAGAACGGTAGTGATGAGCATCGCGATACCTGGAGGTGCGTTGCGAGGTAGGCGAATATCAATGGGAAGAATGCCTAGTAGCAAATTTAGGCTTATCTTCCGGAAGATGTTGGGGTCGAACCTCCCCTAGGTCTTTGACCAATTTGTCTAGGTCCTCCCCAAAGAGAAGCTTTCCCTTGAAGGGAAGTCTAGAGAGGCATGCTTTACATGCAGAGCCAGAGCCATCTGCAAGATACTGTAACCGCCACCACCGATCTAGCCGAGAGGTGCAAGAGATCGTAAAAATCATCTGCCAAGAAAGCTGTGACGATTCCAGACGAGCCAGAGCACGCGTTAAACATAAAACAAATGGAGAGCTAGGGCAGTAAAGACATGAAGACACCCCCCCAGGTGGACAGAGGTTGCGCCGACAGCGTCCTTATCAAAATTGGGAGGGAGGGGGGAGGGGGAAGGAGGACCTTTGAGGTTTACTCACTGCGCTGAAACAGACTGCTGAAGAACCAAGGCTGACCTGAATCAGACAGCAGCCAGGAGCTGTTACAAGGCTGCCGATAAGCTGCAGACTGCCCCGATGACCGGCTGCTCAGATCCTCATGAGCTGAGGCTGGTTTTCTCCCCGACAGAGAGGGAACTCACATGGTCCTCCTGATCAGGAGATCAACCTCAATCTGTCCCACAAAACGTAGCTGGGTAACTCAGAGGGGCACCTCAGGTGCGCCCTGTGTGCATCCAGCAAAATTACTACAAGTACTCAAAGTGAAAAAATAAAAATAATCAGAGAGAAAAAGTTAAACCCCTTCATCTGCTGGAGACAGAGAAATACTGGAGCGCCCTCTACTGGGTTCAACTACATATTACTAGGGAACAGCCAATCAGGCTGCTGGTAGTTTTTTTCAATTTCTCTGTCTCCAACATCTGCTGGTAGGGGGACTAAACCCGCTTGTCTGGACTGGTCTAGCAGGATGTGCTGGAAACAAGGATTAACTGAAGGCTAAATGTCTGACAACAGAATGAAGTAATTTGACTATTATGTATGTCATAAGCATTAAAGTCAATGTAGTTGGTGGTAGATCTCCTCTGCAGATCTCCTCCATGGAGGCTGACCTCAAGTGGGTAACTGATGTGGTCATGTGCAGATTTGAAATGAGCATCCCCCGCAGCCTGGACATCCAGGCGAAAATGTTCAGAGAAAGTATGCCACCCTACAGATCTCCACTGGTGGAACTGAACTATACTCTGCCCACGAGGCTGCCTGAGCCCTCATGGAATGCTTCTGCAACCCCCGCCGGCACTGCTCTACCCTTCAAGATGTATGCAGTTGTGATTGCCTCACTGATCCATCTGGAAATGGAGGCTTAGCTGTCGCCTCACTTTTGCACGACCTCCGAAACAGACGGTCCGATCTCCGAAAGGACGATGCCCTTTTCACATACCTTCACAGAACTCTCTTACCATCCAAGTGACAAGCTGTGGAGTGGCAGGGCCCATATACACTCTCGCCCACATCCGCGCTCGCCAGAGCTGGTAAGGAAACTGCCTGATTTACATGAAATGCTGACAACACCTTCGGCAAAAATGAAGGTAACGGGTGCAAGACCACTTTCTCCTTGAAGAAGGAATGGAATGGCTCCTGGCACAACAGGGTCCAAAGCGCCGAAATCCTGCGTGCAGAGCAAATCGCCACCAGGAATACCATTTTCAGAGTCAAATCCTTCAGTAAAGCTCAACACAATGGCTCAAAGGGTTCCCCAGACAGCACCGTCAGCACCAGACTGAGATTCCAAGGCAGTACCACTGCCCTCTTTGGCAGACGGAGGTGGGTCATCGCCCCTAGAAAGCTCAGCATGTCTGGGTGTGTACCCAACGGCACCCCGTGGACTTTCCCACGATAAACGGAAATCTCCGCCAGTTGCACCCTCAAGGAACTGATAGCAAGACTCTTATCAAAACCAGATTGCAAGAATGCCAAAATGTCCAGGACAGAGGCAGTGGAAAGTCGCACCTACATCTCTCCACACCATGATTCAAAGATGCGCCCTACGCAGGTGCACGCCAGGTTCGTAGACCACCTCTGGGCCTGTAGAAAGGTCACTATCTACGAGCCCAATTATCCTTTCTTCTTCAACCTCGCCCTTTCAAAAGCCATGCTGTAAGCGAGAATTGATCCACTAGGGGCATGCAAAGCGGTTCTTGCGTCAAGAGGTCCTTCCAATCGGAAGCCACCACAGTCAATACACCAGTATCCGAATCAGGTCAGCATACCACAGGCACCTTAGACAGTCTGGTGCCACCAGAATTACGAATCCCCAGTGTGCCTCTAGCCATTGCACTAACCGGCCTATGAACGCCCACAGGGATAAATAGAGAAGACTCACTTTGAGCCACTGTTGAATTAGAGCATCCAGGCCCTTGACTTACTCTCTTCTTCTGCTGAAAAACCGGCAGGCCTTGGCTGACTCGAACATTGCGATTAGGTCCATGACCGGTGTGCCCCATCGGCGGACCACCTGCTTGAACACCTCCTGATTGAGCTGCCACTCTCCGGGGTCCATGCGCACTCGGCTGAGGTAGTCTGCTGTCACACTGTCAACTCCTGCTATGTGCGCCGCCGATAACGCCTGGAGACAAATCGCTGCCCATCCAAACAGCCTTTCGGCCTTCTCCTCTAGTGCTGCACTGCCCATGCCTCCTTGCCGGTTGATGTAAACCACCGTGGTCACATTGTCTGAGAGGACTTGACAACCTTCCCCTGCAACCATGGCTCAAACCTTTCTAGCACCAAGGTCACCGCTCACATCTCAAGCCTGTTGATCGACCAAAGGGCCTCCTGTGGACTCTTGTCCTTGAATAAAGCGTCCTTCGCAATGGGCTCCTGAACTTAATAGGCTGGCATTGGTCATCAGAGGAACCCACACTGGGGACTCCTTCCAGGCTCCCCACATGCAGCCACCAGCTGAGGGTTCTCCTGGGGCTCCGCGAACAGGGGAGTACTTGGGACAGGGGTTGACTCTGATGGGGTCATCGATGGAGCAGCGCCCTCTGCAGCGGTTGCATGTGTGCCCTTGCCCATGGGACTAGCTCGAGTGTGGCCGCCATGGTCCCCAGAACCTGCAGATAATGCCACATTGATGGTCTTGCCATCTTCAGGACCTGCCGTATCCACTGTTGTAGCTCCTGCACCAGACAAACCAGCAGGAAAATCCTGCCCACGCAGGTATCAAAGCATGTTCTCAAATACTCTAGCTCCTGGGCCGGCCATAACTGACTCTTGGCCAGGATGACCCCAACCGAGACTTTGAAGAAACTCTCCCACCCGTGCTGTTGCTCTTTTCACTATCATCCCTGGACTTCGCCTGGATCAGCCAACTGTCTAGATACGGGTGGATGAGAACCCCTTCCTTGTGGAGAGCTGCCGCCACCATCACCATGACCTTGGTGAAGGTACGGGGGGTGGTCGCCAGACCAAAGGGCAACACTCGAAACTGGAAATGACTCCTTGGCACCACAAAGTGGAGAAACTGCTGATGTTCTGGATGGATGGGTACATGCAGATATGCCTCTGTGAGATCGAGAGTCACCAAAAATCTCAGTTTCCTACCACCATTATTACTGTGAAAATGCGGTACCCAGAGACCGTAGTTCATGCCCTCAAAGTCAAGAATTGGGTGAAAGGAACCTTCCTTTTAGGCACCACGAAATACAAGAAGCATCAACCGCAGATGTACTGGCCTCGCAGAACCAGTTCCACGGCTCTCAGCTGCAGGAGACAAGTCAAGGTCTCTTCTACTGCTGCCAACACTGCTGTGCTCACTTTGGGTGATGAAAGCTCGTTCTTGCTCCGGCAGCGGGTATAGGCGCATCATGGATTGCACCCCTTTAAGGCCAACCGCCGGCAGATCCCACTCATCCTGGATCATTTGTCCTGCTACTCCATGTACTGGTAAGACTTTCTGCAATTTCCATACCACCTGGAACAGCAGATCCTACAGCACCTCTTCCTCTGCCGGGAGGTTAGCAGGCATATTCAGGGCCTTGAAGGTCTCCAAGGTACACATAGAATGTGAGCCCTTTGGGGATGAGGAACTGTATCAGTACCCGCTTGTAGTGATTGTAAGCTGCCCTAATGGCCTTCGGCCTGGTCAGTATATCGAGAAATTGCATAAAGATGAGCGCTGGTAGCTCCTCCAGTCGGAAAACACGAACAATCCGGGCCTGATCCTCCTATTCTGGGCTCTCTCCTTCTTCCAACTCCTGCAGATCTAGCTCAGTGTCAAGGTCTTCCCCATCTAGCCCTTCCGACAACGGCGATTGCTGCCACACTTCTAAGCCTCTAGCCTGCTTAGACGCCACTGCTCTTGATTCGTGCTCTTTTGCGTCTGACATCATCTTAGCCCTGTGTTCTGGGGCTGAGGAGCCATTTGGTAGGCAAAACGCCTTATGCAAAAGTAAGACAAACTCCACGGAGAACTCCCCCGGGAGCCCTATTGCTCCCTGGGCTTGAGGGGTGGATGGTCCGGGCATCGTGCAGGGAAGGGGCCGGATCCATTGAAAGTAACATGGCACCCCCCCCCCCACACACACACACACACATATCTTGCAACCAGAAGAGATTCTCCTGCCTCATCTCATTCTGCAGGTCCTGCTCCCATGACAGCCTCTTGCATGCAGTTTAGGCAAATGCCTGCATCCAAGACCACACATCGGGGACCACATATCTTGAAGATTTTTAGATTGCGCTGCAGTGTTTTTATCTTAAAGATATGAAATGGACTTTCAGATGGATGAGAAATGGAACTTTCAGATGGATGTGAAATGAAACTTTCAGATGGATATGAAATGGACTTGCCATGATCCCATCAAACTGACACGTTCTCTGAGTAAAGTTTACGTTTTTATTCTAATATTACAAATGGCTATAAACATAGAAACATGATGACAGAAAAAGACCACAAGGCCCATCTAGTCTGTCCTTCCATAACAACAACTACAACAGTCCACTTTTTACCTTTAGAGATCCTCTGTGTTGGTCCCATGCTTTTTTGAATTCAGTTACTGTCCTCATCTCTACCACCTCCACTGGGAGACTATTCCACGGATCCACTACTCTTTCCGTAAAGAAATATTTCCGCATATCACTCCTGAATCTATCTCCCTTCACCCTCATCCCATGTCCCCTCGTAGCAGAACTTGCTTTCAATTGAAAGAGGCTCTCTCCCTGAACATTTATGCCACGGAGGTATTTAAACATCTCAATCATATCACTTCTATCCCGCCTTTCCTCTAAGGTGTACATATTAAGATCCTTAAGTCTGTCCTCATATGCTTTATAATGAAGCCCATTAATCATTTTAGTAGCAACCCTCTGCACCGACTCCATCCTGTGCACATCCTTTTGAAGGTGCGGTCTCCAGAATTGCCCACTATACTCCAAATGAGGTCGCACCAAAGACTTATACAGAGGCATTATCACCTCCTTTTTTCTGCTAGCCATTCCTCTCCGTATGCACCCAAGCATCCTCCTAGCTTTTGCCGTCGCCTTTTCTACCTGTTTAGCTACTTTAAGATCATCAGACACAACCACGCCTAGGTCCCGCTCTTCTTTAGTGGACAAAAGTACTTCACCTCCTATACTGTATTGCTCCCTTGGATTGCTGCAGCTCAAATGCATGACCTTACATTTTTTAACATTAAATCCCAGCTGCCAAATTCTAGACCATTCTTCAAGCTTAGCTAGATCCCTCCTCATGTTATCTACACCTTCCTGGGTGTCTACTCTATTGCAGATTTTGGTATCATCCGCAAAGAGGCAATCCTTACCCGACAGCCCTTCCGCTATATCACTAACAAAGATGTTAAAAAGAATCGGACCAAGGACAGATCCCTGTGGCACACCACTGGTAACATCCTTCTCCTCAGAGTGAGCTCCATTTACTTGTACTCTTTGTCGCCTCCCACCCAACCAATTTCTAACCCAAGCAGTAACTTTAGGGTCCATCCCTAGGGTGCTCAGTTTGTTTATAAGTCGCCTGTGAGGAACAGTGTCAAAGGCTTTACTGAAATCTAAATACACCACATCTAGAGCTCTCCCTCGGTCCAACTCCCTGGTCACCCAGTCAAAGAAATCAATCAGATTTGTCTGACAAGACCTGCCTCTGGTGAATCCATGCTGCCTCGGATCCTGTAATCCGCCGGACTCCAGAAACCTCACTATTTTCTCTTTCAGCAGCGTTTCCAATAATTTACTCACCACAGAAGTTAAACTAACCGGCCTGTAGTTTTCAACCACATCCTTACTTCCGCTTTTGTGTAAAGGCACCACATGAGCCTCTCTCCAGTCCTTTGGCACCACTCCCGACTCCAACGAGGCATTGAAAAGGTCAGTCAGTGGAGCTGCTAGAACGTCCCCAAGTTCCCTCAGTATTCTAGGGTGTATCCCATCCGGTCCCATCGCTTTGTCTACTTTAAGTTGAGCTAGTTTCTCACGAACACAGTCTTCTGAAAATTGTTCAAGATGTCCCTCGCTTCTGTTCTTATTTGTGGGTGTTTTCTGAGGTCCTGCTCCTGGTTCTTCATCTGTGAATACAGAACAAAAATATTTGTTAAGCAATTCCACTTTATCCTTATCAGCTTCTACATATTCCACCCCTGCACCCTTGAGTCTGACAATACCACTTTTGCCCTTCCTCTTCTCACTAATATATCTGAAAAATGTCTTATCCCCCCCCCATTTTATTGCATTGGCTATTTCCTCCTCCTTTTGAATCTTTGCCTTCTTGACTAAGGGAGAACAGCTTCCCTTACAAGCAATATTACAGATTTAATAGATAATCTGGGCTAAGAGACAAGAGATGATCATGTCAGGTTACTCACTGACCATAGACAGATGGAAGGATTTCATTTGCGTCCTATCCACTGACTATCTTTCAAATTACATATAATTCTTGTATGCAGGTACTTCCTATTTTCCACAGAGCTGTAGCTGCTACAAACCAATATGCAGCACTTTTTTTTTACACTTATTTAACAGGTTTTATACACCGTTTTATCATTTCAATCAAAGCGGTTTACATTGAAACTTAAACTTGGTAATGTACATTAAACAAGGACATTGATAACTTGGATTTTTCTGAGGCAATGGAGGGTTAAGTGACTTGTCCAAGGCTACAAGGAGTGCTAGTGGGAATCAAACCCTGGTCTCTGGGTTCCCAAGCCAGGGTTCTTAACCATTAGGCTACTCCTCCACACTTATCTTTATTTCTGTCTCTGACGTTTTATCTGACCCTTTGCAGGAGAAAGTAACAATGTCTCAACCAACTGCCACTTACATCACCTGACCAAGCACAACAGCACTCTGAAATCCACCCAGCAACAAACAATGGCCTATCTGATTAGGCTTTTCCCACATGTCTGCATCAAGTCATTGTGCACTAAATATGTTTTGAGCTGTATAACACAAGGAATGCTTAAGGATTAAGTGGGGTTCACGCCCCTTGATACCATCCTATACCAGGCACAGCGGTCAGGCTGGCATAGTAGGAAGGGCTGGGACACTCCCCAGGAATGCCCTCAATCTGTATCCAGGTAGGTAAAAGGATCCCCAGCACAGTGCACTTCCACAGGCTCAGGCACAGAGCACTTCCACAGGCTCAGGCACAGAGCACGAGAGTATCTGAACTAAAATAAAATAAAATAAAACCAAACCAAAATCAAATGAACTGAAATTAAAAAGAAACTGCAAATGGCCCCCTAGGAAGAGGCTGCTCTGTCATGCTTTATTCTCCGGTGGCTGCCTCTCCCAGGCACCCAAAACACAGCAGTGGGTTAAAGACATGCGGGCCTGAAGAAGAAATCATGCCTAAATGCAGCGTGGGGAGTTTCCCACACCGCTGCAGGCTCCCAAACATGCGGCTGCAGGCCGCTCTTTGTCTCCTCATGATCTGGCAGTTGCTAGAGGTTTCTGCTGTCCTTCCCCCCCCCCCTGCCACTCTTACTTTGGAGCCTCTTTGCCGCATGGTTTTTCTACCCCTCACGCTCAGCCTTCCTTCCCGGCTTCAGCGCTGAGGGGGGCGACTCGGGGCTGCCAGCTTTCACTCCTGTCAAGCAACTGCAGCCCCTGCAGCAGCTCCTCACCCGATAATGGGTTCGGGAGCAGCCAGAAGTCTTGGACTGAGGAAGGCCCCCACAGAATTCCCCCCACCCGAAATCCTGGGGTGGGAGAGGGGGAAGAAGGAATATCCTTTCCTCAGCCCTGTTGTCCCCCAGGTTCTCTCTGTTCCTTCTGATTTATTTTTTTTACTTCTGCCTTTAAAAACAAAGAAACCTGCACCTTAACAGGGGAAATAAAAGCAAACTCTAACTAAACCTATCTCCTTAGTTGTCCCTTCAATGAGTCCAGAACCCTGGCTCACAACCTCCTCCAGCTGCTTGGAGACTGAGCATACTGAGGCTGGTGGACGGTGCCAGCTGCATATGTACACTAGTGTCATCAAAAAGCTGCTGGACGAGGTATCCTACCCAGAGGTGCAGGACTGGACTGGAGGGACGATAAGGAATGCACTTTTATCACCACTACTAATATTTCCTGCCCAAAGAAACTTGCATGCAAATTAATACTTCAAGCATATTACAGGCTTACCACTGCATACCCTATTATCTGAAATGAGTGGCAAGGATATGCTAGTCTCATAACAGAGTTGCCCCTCTTCTAAATTGCCCCATCTTGTATGTCCAAGTATCTGTTTCTGTGGGCATGCAGTTCAGAGACGTCCATATTTGTGAAATGGCCTATACTGTGCACCTACTTGGCCTTGCTATCTGCACAGGGCCTGTTGCTAGAATCAATTTCCCACCCACCCTCCCTTGAATCATTACTTCATGCATTAGGATTCATGTTTCTTATTTATGTAGACAATATCCAGTTGTTAATCATTTTGGATTAACAAAATGACATACAATTCATCTAAGGACCTAAGAACCAGCTGAAATTAAATACACACAGAACTGATGCTATCAGTTTTTCCTGCAAATGTGCACCTCCTCCTCCCATTAATGACTTCCATTGATAGCGTTTGGATCCTTCTGACAGATGCTGTTAAGGTCCTTGGGTTTACAAAACTCACTTTTGAGCTACGTACATAGGAGTTTTTTGCCTTAAAGAAAATTCTCGCAGTGCGGGCCCTTACTTAATGAATAGACATTGCGGATTCTAATTCTCACACGTTTCTAACTGTCTGCACTACTGTAATGATCTTCTTTCTGGTCTCAATTTGTGCTGGCTATGAAGACAATAAATTATTCAGAACACTTCTATAAAGCTGCTGTTTCATAAGAAAAAGTTTGACCATGTTAAACTTTTGACTCAATTTAACTAGTTATAGTCAGCAAATCTTGCTACTAACTAATGTGTTCACATAAATAAGAAGTTTCCAAGATTATACCTACTGCAACATTGTATATACAGTGGTGTGCAAACATCTGGAATCACTTGTAAATTTGACGTTTTTTTCAACGTCGTGACCTTATATCTTAATTTCTTTTTCCTCCCAGTGGCTTTTTCTGTGTATCTCATGATAAGTGTTAGATTTGGCTATTAGGGCCAACTTTTAGTATTAGTTTGGTCCTTATTTTCTGAGTTTGTTCCCCATAGTTGTCCTGTTGATAGATTTTCTGTGAAAATCACGTAATGTACATCGTTGGCCAACGATATATTATTTTAAGTATGCTTTAAAATAATATGGACGCACGCCAGATTTCCTTCAAATTAATGTATGTGGCCTTGAAAAAGGCCGTTTTTATGTGTCAGTGATGGTTCAGTATTTGATGGGCCACCCTTTGTTCTTTATCAACTGACTGCACCTTGTCGGCATTGAATGAACCAGTCTGACAAGGTGATCATTGGTGACAACGCGATTCCAAGCTGCAATGAGTGACTCAATCAGCTCATGCTTTGATGTCGGATGCCTCTTGGATATTTCCAAGGCCACCTTCTGCCACAGGTTCTCGATTGGATTCAGATCTGGAGACTGGGCAGGCCAGTCCATTGACTTGATGCTGTTCCGCTGCTTCCAGCTGATCACCTGTCTGGAGCGATGGCAGGGTGCATTGTCATCTTGGAACAGGAACTGGCCAGGAAACAGCTGGTGTGCTGATGGCACCATGCACTTTTGCAGTATGGTGATGTACTTGGCCCTGTTGCCCATTCCATCGACAATGTGAAGATGTCCAACGCCACTGGCAGCCATGCAGACCCAGACCATTACCTTCAAAGGATGCTTCAAGTGAGGTTGAGACACTCAGGCTTGAATTTCTCTCCAGGAAATCTCCTCACATAGGTGTGGGTCTGGTTACCAAACAGGCAGAAGGTGCTTTCATCGCTGAATAGCACCTTTTCCCGCATTTCAGTCGACCAGGTTAAGTGCTTTCTTGCCCACACGATCCGGTTGCGCCTTTGTATGTCAGTCATCAGTGGCTTATTCCATGCTTTGCAGCCCTGGAGACCAAACTGCAGGCACCGGCGACGAACTGTTGATGAGCTGACACTGACCTCACTCTTGTCTGATCACTCTTGAAGTAGCTTAGGAGAGGTCAACTTGCGATTAGTCAGTGAAATGTGTCGTAGTGCGCGGTCCTGGCATGATGCTGATGCACGTGGACGACCTGAACGAGACTTGTCTACCACTGAACCCAATTCTTTCTTCTTCTGTACAATCTTAACAACAGCGCTCTGACTGCAGCCAACTTTCCTGGCTATCTGACGGCTTGAAAATCCTTCCTTGCTCATAAAGGACACACGGGTCCGAGTCATCTTCATGGTCGATCCAGAAAGCATATGAAATTCAAAAATTCCACACGTTTTATAGCTGCACTGTTGGCTAGATATATGCATTGTGATTGGTTAGTGAAACCAGCCTCCTGATTAGTCAGAAATAACGTGTGCATATTGGATAATCTCGATCCAATTTTGACGCAGGATCCACAAAAATCGCAGTAGCTATCTCCCAGTGTCTGTAAAGTATTTAATTTGGAAGCAAGGAATGCAAAAAAGTCAACTCTAATAGCCAAATTATCCCTTTTAACATGGTAGAAAGATGAATATGCTGGTCTAACGCAAAATTTAAAAAAAAACAAACGTTAGAAAGTACAAAAAACGCAAAACTCACAAGTGATTCCAGACTTTTGCACACCACTGTAGTTACTGCAACATTGTATATAGTTGTTGCAATATAGTTCTTATAAGTTAGTTGTACATAAGTTAAGTTCAATGCAAAGTTCCTTTTATGGCCAATGTAAACCGCCCCTGATCTCTGGAAGGGGCAGTATATAAAAACATATTAAATAAATAAATGTCACCTCTCTCTTTCCTGAGGAGTACCGGCTTCCAAATAAATACCAAACCCTTTGAAGATCTTAATCACTGCACATCAGGTGTTCTATACTGGCTATAAACTACTGGTCTCATACAACTCAGTTAGCCCCTGTCTGTGCTGTTACTAAATTTTGATTATAACTTTTACTCCATTTTGTACCTGCCCCAGGGCCGGATTTACCAATACGCCATCTACGCCGTGGCGTAGGGCCCACAGCTGACAAGGGCCCACAAACATTGTAAATTCTTAAAATTCAATTAAAAAAAAAAAAAAACGCTGTCTGCTGCCGTGGCAGCATGGACTGTCCCACGGGGGCCCCCTCCCTCCGTAAATTGTGTTCTCTGAGGAGACGTTAGGTGCACGAGGGGGGCGTGCGCGTGAAAGAGGGAACGAGCGTGACCGGAGCTGTCCCCGACGGGCCCCACTGCCGTCACCATGACGTCGACAGCGCCGCAGCAGGTGCTCGCGGAAGACTCGCGCCGCTTCAGCATGCTCTCCTGGCAGCAGGTGAGTGTTCAGAAAATCCCATGTCTGACAACTTCCACCCTACAGTCACTGGGGAAAGTGTGTATGGTAACTTTGAGGAAGCAATGGATCATCATCTAAAATGCTTTTCATCACAGAGGGGCCTGAATCATTTAAGAAAGATTGTTGCCAACACAGCCTCCAAAATGATGGATTTCACAGTGAAATTGTGATCGGGGAGGGAGGGGGGGGTTGGTTTTTGAGGGAGGTCCTGAAAATCATGAAAAATATTTGCACAGTAGGATCACAAAAAACCATGAGGTGTAAACAATAGTTAATACTAACAACAATAATAATAATAATTTTGTATTGTGATTTTCATTCTTTACAAATACATTTACTTAAAAAAATAAAAAAAGAGAGGCTCCTCCTAATCTGAGGCCCAAGCTGCAGCTTTTCTAGTTTATATGTAAATCCAGCCCTGACCAGGACCTAATTGGCACTCAGTGGGAAATTTTTAAAATTTTCCCCTTAATTTTTATCACATTTTTAAATGAATATATAAGGATGGAAATAATATGCACTCTCAACCATTTTCTCTATCTGCAGTGGCCGGGTATTGGGAGAGTAAGTGGGGATTGAGGATGGAGGGGTAAAATTTGAGTGGATGAAATAGGAATGAGGAAAGAGCAAAAGGAGAAAGATTAGTATGTTAAAGCAGATGTAGAGAGAGAATGGAAACAAAACTAGAAGAGAGAAGAAAGGACAAATGGACAGCAGACGATGGAGAGTTAGCAGAAGACACGAAGAAAGTGGCTGGAGCAATTGCAGCTGAAAAAATTGCACAAAAGGTAGAAAAATATCTCTTTATTTTGAATTTATTAATTGGAATATGTCAGCTCTGGTAAATGTGCATCATTAACGTCTGCGCTTTGTTTAGTACAAGAGCAAATTAATGTATAGCTTTATTTCTACAGTGTTGTACATTCCAAGTTTGGCTTTTGGGATTCCCAGTTTAATTATTGTCTTCCTGTTTCTAAATTGTGATTACTTGTTTGGTGATGGTCTATGTTCTGCATGTGTAACTGAGCTGAGGTGTTCTGTTTATATAATTCCTATTTGACATTGCCACTTGTTCTCTTTCCCCAGTAGGTCATGTATTGTTGTTCTCTGAAATGTATTGGTTTAATATTTGCAGTGTTGCCTTTTGATTGGTAGAGTATGGTGCTTTGTGAGTCCTGGTAGTGCTGTTAGGATACGGCGGGTTTGCTATGGGTTCTAAATGGGCAGTGTTTGTAGTAGTTCCTAATGTGTCTGGCAGTTGGCACTGGATTATAGTAATGTAGAAATCTTTTAGTCTTTCTTTATCCATACACTCGTTAAGAGGCACGTTTACTAAAAGTTAGTATATGGTAACATTATGCAAATATTTATGCAAATGAGGCCCCGCACCCCCCTTGGGCCGCCCCTGCTGGGGGCCCACAATTTTTGTTGGCGTAGGGCCTCATTCAAGGTAAATCCGGCCCTGACCTGCCCCATCTGTTGATTCAGTCTTATTTTGGTTCTCATTTGTTTGTTGGTTGTTTGGTTTATTAAGTTTGTTTGATGTTTTGTTCTCCCTTTTTCTGTGAACAGCTTAGATTTTCATGAAATATGCAGTACATTAAATAAATGTTGATGATGACAATGATTATGTTAGATGTAGAAGGAATTCAAGCTGTTTTTGTGTGAAATAAGTCAAAGCATCTAGGGCCTTTCTGTTGCACCTCTTCCATTAGAAACTGAAACCATTCGATCTCCTGGAATCAGAATGACATTTGCTATGCTAACCAGTATATTCAAAGAGGAAAGAGTTAGCTCCCTCAACATCCAAGTTCTGAGGACAAAGAACTTTATGGTGGGATGCAAGTGTTCCCCCATCCTGCGTGATTAGATTCAGTGAATTTCCTAGACTAGCGGTTATCAACCCAGTCCTCGGGACACAACTAGTCAGTCAGGTTTTCAGGAAAATTACAATGAATATGCATGAGAGAAATTTGCATGCACTGTTTCCATTGTATGCAAATTCCTCTCATGCATATTCATTGTGGATATCCTGAAAACCTGACTGCCTAGGTATTTCCTGAAGACTGGGTTGAGAGCTCTTGTCCTAGACTGATAGGATCTTCCACAGGAGCTTAAGAAGAGAAAGCATAGTTACTCACCTGTAACAGGTGATCTCCAGGAACAACAGGAATTTAGTCTTCACATATGGGTGACATTGATACCAACGGAGCCCTTGGGGGAATGCTCCCCAGTGTCCAATAGGAAAGCTTTTGGGAGCATCCCACTGCACTTGCGTTGCTGTCTTTCCAACTCTCCCTTCTCAGTTGAGTTTGTAGCTGAGAGAAAAGGGGAGAAAGAAAATTTTCAACTCCTAGAGGAGGGGGTGGGTTGTGAAGACTAAATTCCTGCTGTTCCCGGAGATCACCTGTCACAGGTGAGTAATTATGCTATCTCCAGGAACAAAAATGTAGTCTTCACATATAGGACTCCCTAGCTCCCAGATGCCAGAGAGAATAACCTCAGAAATGGTGGATTTGCTTTAGGGTAGAATTGAAGAGACCATGGATCCTTCATGGATGTCTGGTATCGTTAGGTTGCAGGACGGAGGGTAGGAATTGCCCTAAGTCTAAAAGAGGTACTGAAGCACAGCCTGACCAAACATGGTATCCCAGCGGAAGTCCTTGTCCAGACAGTAGTGAGCAGCAAAGATATGGGGAGGAGTGGCCTAGTGGTTAGGACAAGGTACTTCAGGCCGGAGGGCCGGGGGTTCAAGTCCCACCTGGGGACAGCAATCTCAGGCCGGAGGGACTGGGATTTCTAGTCCTATAGGCACTCCTTGTGGTCTTGGGCAAGCCACTTAACCCTCCATTGCCCATGTTCCCTGTAAGTATTAGCGTATGTGTGTCATATCCCCTCGTGTTAAATGTATCTCCCAATTGACCGCTTTGACCCAGTGAAAAGCGGGATATAAATACAGCTAAATAAATAAATAAATGTAATGAAGACCAAGTTGCTGCTTTGCAGATTTCATCAATGGCTACAGAGCGTAGATGTGCCATCGAGGTAGCGATGGCACGAATATTATGGAACAAGGGCTAGTCCTGCTTTATCATAAGCAAATGAGATGCAATCTGCTATCAATTTAGAAAGAGTACATTTGGATACTCGCAACCCTAAGTGACTGGGTTCAAAGGAGATGAATAATTGAGAGCCTTTATGGTGTTCAGATGTCTTTGACGATAGAATGCCAAAGCACGTTTGCAGTGAAGAGTATGGAGGGTTGCCTCTGCCCTAGACGAATGTAATCTAGGAAAAAAGACAGGAAGGTAAACTGATTGATTTAAATGAAAAGGAGACACCACTATTGGCATGAAATGGGGATGAGTTCTTAGGACACCCTTGTCATGGTGAAACTGTGCATAAGGTGTGTCTGCCACCAAGGCTTGAAGCTCACTAATGCATGTAGCTGAAGTGAATGCAATAAGGAAGATGACCTTCCATGTTAGAAACGTTAGCGAGGTAGTAGCTAAGGGTTCAAAGGGCAGCTTGAGAAGTTGCCCCAAAACAACATTGAGATCCCATGCCACTGGAAGTGATCTGATGGGAGATTTGGTGAGCAAGAGACCTTTCATGAAGCGGCTGTGAGGAAATTGGTTGTCCATCCAGGGGATGGTGAGATGTTGCAATTGCATTCAAGGGAACTCTTACCGAGTTGGTCTTGAGATTGGATGAGGATAAGTGGAGAAGATACTGGAGGAGCACCTTCACTGGAGCCGAGAAGGGATTACGATTCTTTTGGGAACAACAGAAGGAAAATCTAGGCCATTTGAAAGCATAAGAACATCTGGTGGATAGCTTTCTAGAGGCTAAGAGGATCTCTTTTACTTCTTGAGTAAGGTTAAGATCCTGTAATACTATGCTTTCAGCAGCCATGCTGTGAGGTGGAGAGACTGCAGATTGGGATGGAGCAGTGTCCCCTCCCCTTGAGAGAGAAGATCTGGAGCAGATCCAAGATCTAGGAGTTAAGTCTGAGACAGACATAGTAGGAAAGGAAACCATGGTTGATGTGGCCATTGTGGGGCTATGAGTACCATAAAGCTCCTGTCTGCCTGGAGCTTGAAATCAGGGGAATAGGCAGAAAGGCATACAGGAATTCTCAACCCAGTGGAGATGAAAAGCATCCACCTCCTGGTTGCCTGACATTGGAGTCCTGGTGCAGAAGCGGGGAAGTTTGGCATTCTGCAGAGTGGCAAACAGGTCTATCCCTGGAGTCCTCCAGGTCTGAAAAATGAAGGATGCTCTCTCTGTGTGGAGAGACCATTCGTGGGGAAGGAGGAACCGACTCAATCTGTCTGCTAAGACATTTTGCTCCCCTGGAAGATACACCACTTGGAAGTGTATCTGATGAATAATGGCAAAAGACCACAGATGGAGAGTCTCCATGCAGAGGGGCCAAGATCCTGTTCCCCCTTGTCTGTTCACATAGAACATAGCCACCTGATTGTCCGTCTGGACTAGGACCCTCTGGGAGTTTAGATGTCCCTGAAAGACCTTGAGGGCATTGTAGATTACCTGAAGTTCCAGTAAGTTTATCTGGAGCTTGGACTCCTCTTCTGTCCAGAGGCCCTGAGTGGAGAGGATCCCTAGATGGGCCCTCCACCCCAGTTTGGCATCTGTTGTCAGGGTACACTGATGTGGAGGCATCTGAAAAGGTGACCCAATGAGAAGATTCTCTGGGTAACACAACCATAGAAGAGATGTGGCCAGAGGGGCAGACACTGATATCTTGTCTGTGAGGTGACCTGAGGCCTATATCCACTAGGAGGCCAAAGCTCATTGGGCTGTGTGCATATGCAGATGTGCATGGGGTACTTCATGTACTGTTGAGGCCATATGACCTAAAATCTGAAGCATCTCTCGGGCAGTTAGGTGTTCTGACATAGGCCTGAGATGCCAGATGAATTAGATGAGAACAGTGGGGATGAGGTAGAAACACCCTTGATTGCTGAGTATTTAAGAGAGCTCCTATGAACTTAATTGTCTGAGTAGGAGCAAGATGTGATTTTGGGAGATTTATCACAAATAAAAAATGTTGAAGTACCTGCATAGCACAAGAGAGAGACAGGTGAACCTCTTGCCTTTATGAGTCAGTTGTCTAAGTAAGAGAATGCAAATATCCCTAGAGATCTTAGAAAGGCGGCCATGACCACCATGCACTTTGTGAATACTCTTGGGGCAAAGGTGAGTCCAAATGGCAGGACCCTGTACTGATAATGTCTTCCTTGAAACATGAAGCATAGATATTTCCTGTGTTCTGGATGAATCAGGATATGTGTGTATGCTTCCTTTAAATTTAGAGAACAGAGCCAGTCCTGACTTTGGAGATAGGGTAGGAGGGTCCCTAGAGAAACCATCTTGAACTTCCCATAGACAAAAAACTTGTTTAGGTTTCTGAGATCCAGGATGTGTCTGTATCCTCCAGTTTTCTTTGGTATGAGAAAGTACGGAGAGCAGAAACCCACTCCCTGTTGGGATGTTGGGACCTCCTCTATGGCACCTCCTGACAGCAGAGAGGTGACCTCTTGTAGCAAAAGGGCAGTGAGAGGAGGATATTCCCTCACCATTGTGGAGGGGGGCAGAGTATAGGTGAAGTCTGTATCCCTCCACCACTATGGTCAGGGTCCAGTGCTCTGAAGTGATTAGATGCCATCCGTGGGCATAGTGACAGTCTGCGGCAATGTTTTGGGGGGGGGGGGGTCTCCAGAGGCAGAGTGGCTATGTTCTCTAGAAAAAGTTGGGTCTGAAGAGCTGGTTGGGTTTTAGGAGTCTGTGGCTTCTTCTGCTTCTTGGGAGACTGGTGCATCTTTTGAGTACCCTATGGTTGGTACTGCGAAGCAGGGGTGTAAGAAAGGTAAAACTTCTTTTTCTTAATGAAGAAAGTTTTCATTGCAGCTTCTTTCTTCTTAGCCGGGTTGGCAGTGGTTCTAGAAAGCCTATTTATGGTAGTATTCTCAGATTCCAACTGAGATGCCTTGTCTTGCCAATCCTTGCCAAAAAGGTTTTCACCTGTGCAAGGAATATTACCCAGTTTATCTTGAACCCATTGTTCAAGATCTGACGTTTGAAGCCAAGCAATCTTGCGTGCTCCAATGCAGACTGAGGTGGCTCTACTGGTTCACTCAAAGCAGTCAAATGTTGCCCTATTTACAAATTTTGACATGTTCTGGGCATGTGTGACCAATGTGAGATAATCAGCTCTCTTATCATCAAGGAGAAGAGGAGCCATTGACTCAAGATCTTCTTTAAGGAACATACCCATATAGAATATGTATGAACTTATTCTGGCTGAAAGCATCGAGGCCTGGACATGCTAGGGAGATAAAGTTCCTAGATGAAATAAATGACTGCTTCTTGGAGCAGCTGGTTCATGAACCAACCAGAGGGGAAGCCATATTAGACCTGGTCCTTAGTGGAACACCAGATCTAGTGCAAGAGATAAGGGTGTTGGGGCCACTTGGCAATAGTGATCATAGCATGATTGCCTTTGATTTAATTAGTGGAGGAGGGATAGTACGGAAATCCACAGTACTACCTTTTAACTTTCGAAAGGGAGACTATGATAAAATGAGGAAAATAGTTAAGAAGAAACTAAAAGGAGCAGTTGCAAAGGTTAAAGACTTGCATCAAGCTTGGGTGTTGTTGAAAAATACTATCTTGGAAGCCCAGACCAGCTGTATTCCACGCTTTAAGAAAAGTGGAAGGAAGTCCAAAAAATTGCCAGCATGGTTTAAAGGTGAGGTCAGAGAGGCTGTTGTTGCCAAAAAAGCATCTTTCAGTAAATAGAAAAAAGAGCCAAACGACAAAACCTGGAAACAGCACAAGCACTGGCAAATCAAATGCAAGGCATTGATAAAGCAGGCAAAGAGAGAATTTGAGAAGAAGCTTGCTGTGGAAGCAAAAACGTGAAATAAAGATTTTTTCAAGTACATTCGCAGCAAAAAACCTGTAAGAGAGTCAGTTGGTCCATTAGATGATAGAGGAGTTAAAGGGGTATTAAGAGGTGACAAGGCGATAGCGGAGAGACTGAATGAATTCTTTGCTTCAGTCTTTACTGAGGAAGATGTAGGGATGTTACCCATGACTGAAGTGGTATTTAAAGGTGCGGAAGAATTGAAGGAAATATCGATACATCGGGAAGATGTATTACAACTATTAGATAAACTGAAGAGTAGCAAATCACCTGGGCCGGATGGTATACATCCAAGGGTGTTGAAAGAACTGAAATATGAGATTGCAGACCTGCTATTAGTAATCTGTGAACTATCATTAAAATCATCTCTAATACTTGAAGATTGAAGGATCGCCAATGTAATACCAATTTTTAAAAAGGGTTCCAGGGGTGATCCGGGAAACTACAGACCGGTGAGCTTCACGTCAGTACCGGGAAAAATGGTAGAAACCATCATAAAGAATAAAATTACTCAGCATGTAGATAGTCATGGCCTAATGGGAGACAGCCAATATGGCTTTAGACAAGGAAGATCTCGTCTTACTAATCTGTTATGTTTTTTGAAAGTGTGAATAAACAGGTGGACAAAGGTGAGTCGGTTGATATAGTGTATCTGGACTTTCAGAAAGCCTTTGACAAGGTCCCTCATCAGAGACCTTTGGCAAAACTAAAGAGTCATCGGATAGGAGGCAGTGTACTACTGTGGATCAAGAATTGGTTAAGAGATAGAAAGCAGAGGGTTGGGCTAAATGGCCAATTTTCCCAATGGAGAAAGGTGAATAGTGGTGTACCCCAGGGATCTGTGCTGGGTCCGCTGCTTTTTGACATATTCATAAATGACCTGGAAAGTGGAATAACGAGTGAGGTTATCAAATTTGCAGATGACACAAAACTATTTAAAGTTGTTAAAACCCAAGAGGATTGTGGAAAATTGCAAGAGGATCTTGATAAATTAGAATACTGGGCATCAAAATGGCAGATGAAATTTCATGTGGACAAGTGCAAAGTTATGCACCTAGGGAAGAACAACCCAAACTATGGTTACACAATGCAAGGTTCCACATTAGGAACCACCACCCAGGAAAAAGATTTAGGCGTCATTGTGGATAACATGTTAAAACCCTCGGCCCAGTGTGCAGCGGCAGCCAAGAGAACAAATAGAATGCTAGGTATCATAAGGAAAGGAATGGAAAATAAAACAAAAGATATTATAATGCCTCTATATCGTTCCATGGTGAGACCGCACCTTGAATATTGTGTGCAATTCTGGTCGCCGTATCTTAAAAAGGATATAGAGTTATTAGAAAAGGTTCAGAGAAGAGCCACCAAAATGGTAAAGGGGATGGAAGGATACTCCTATGAAGAAAGGCTAAAAAGGTTAGGGCACTTTAACTTGGAAAAGAGACGGCTGAGGGGAGATATGATAGAAGTCTATAAATTAATGAACGGAGTGGAACGGGTAAACTTAGATTGATTGTTTACCTTATCAGAATATAGAAAGACTAGGGGGACATGCAATGAAGCTACAGGGTAAACTATTTAAGACTAATAAAAGAAAATATTTGTTCACTCAACGTGTAATCAAACTCTGGAATTTGTTATCAGAGGATGTAGTAAAGGCTGTTAGTGTAGCTGGGTTTAAAAAAGGTTTGGACAAGTTCCTGGAGGAAAGGTCCATAAACCATTATTAAGAAGGGACCCAGGATATCAATGCTTGACCCAGTACAAGCATTGCGGAACCTGTGTCTTTTGGGGAAACTGTTAGGTACATATGACCTAGATTGGCCACTGTTGGAAACAGGATACTGGGCTTGATGGACCTTGGTCTGACCCAGTATGGCATATCTTATGTTCTTATGTTCTTATGAGTCCTCGCTTCTCTACCAGCAGGGTTCGAAGAATGTGTCTTTGAACTTTTAATTCAATGCATTCCTGATTCCATCACCATTGAGTGATGAGGCAACAGTCTTTTGGAATCCAGGACACTCTGGTACTCGATACATGATATGGAGTTGTCGAGTAAGAGTAGTTACTCACCTGTAACAGGTGTTCTCCAGGAGCAGCAGGAATCAGTCCTCACTTATGGGTGACATCGGCGCTGATGGAGCCCTCGTGCGGAGCATTTCCCCAGCTTTCTAAGAAAGCCTTTGGGAATACTGCATGCATGCGCGGTCCCCTTCCCACCCAAAGGTGCCATCTTGCTCAGTCAAATGACATAGCTAAAAAACAGCACACAAAAATGTAAAAATAAACTATGTACAACTGCAACTCCCAGGGGAGGAGGGAGGGTTGTGAGGACTGATTCCTGCTGCTCCTGGAGAACACCTGTTACAGGTGAGTAACTACTCTTTCTCCAGGACCAAGCAGGAAGTCAGTCCTCACTTATGGAACTCCCCAGCTTCAGGCTACCGGGGACCCAGAGCTGAAAAATGAGCTCCCTCTAGCCTCAGCATCAGAGAAAAGATTTCACTGAAACATACCTCTACCGGTAGCCCAACCAGAGGGCTGGAGGGTAGGAGTTGCCTAAACCTCAAAGAGATTCCGGAGTACTGCCTGACCGAAAGCACTGTCCCTACGGGACTCCCTCTCCAGGCAGTAATGTGCCGCAAAAGTCTGGTTTGAGGACCAAGTTGCAGCCCTACAGATGTCTGCCAACGATACAGAGCGGAGATGAGCTACTGAGGCAGCCTTTACCCTGACACGGTGGGCCGTGACCCGACCCTGCAACGGAAGGTCAGCTGCCCTGTAAGCCCAGGTGATGCAGTCAGCCACCCAGATGGACAAGGTACGCTTGGACACAGGTACCCCCAAGTTATTGGGGTCAAAAGATACAAAGAGCTGAGTAGCCCTCCTATGCCCCTGCGTACGCTCAAGGTAGAAGGATAAGGCCCTCCTACAGTCCACGGTATGCAGGACTCTCTCAGCCCGGCTGGCATGGGGCCTAGGGAAGAATGTTGGAAGAACCACCTCCTGGTTGAGATGGAAAGAGGAGACAACTTTGGGAGGAACTTAGGATGAGTCCTAAGGACTACCCTGTTCCTATAGAAGCGAGTGTAGGGTCTGTCACAGACCAAGGCTTGAAGTTCACTCACTCGTCTGGCCGAGGTCAAGGCCACTAGGAATAGAGTCTTCCAGGATAGGAAGCGTAGAGGACATGTAGCCATCGGCTCAAAAGGTGTGCGAGTCAATTGCTGCAAGACCACATTCAACTCCCACTCAGGGGCTGGTGGACGGAGAGGAGGCTTGAGTAATAGTAAGCCTCTGAGAAACCTAGACACCAAAGGGTGGACCGACAAAGAGTGTCCCTCCACCACTGAGTGGTGAGCTGCCAGAGCAGAGAGGTGGACCCGAATAGAATTGGACTTAAGGCCCTGATTGGACAAGTGCAGAAGGTACTGGAGCACTACTGGGACACTGCTGCCGAAAGGATCTTCCTTGCGTTGTTGACACCACAAGGAGAACCTCCTCCACTTCAGGGCATATGTTTTCCTGGTGGATTGCTTCCTAGAGGCCAAGACCACCTCTTCTACGTCCCGAGGCAGGCCCCAGGGAGCCAAGACTACCCTTGCAGCCTCCAGGCCATCAGATTGAGAGATTGGAGGTTGGGATGCAGAAGGGAACCCTGATTCTGAGAAAGAAGGTCGGGTTGGAATCCCAGAGGCATGGGTGTCTCCACCGCCAGTTGAAGCAGTAGGGGGAACCAGGGCTGCCTCGGCCACCTGGGAGCAACCAGTAACACTGAGGCCTTGTCCCTGAGAATCTTGAACAAGGTTCGGGCCACCAGAGGCGTGGGAGGAAACGCATAGAGCAGGCCGTGGGCCCAAGAAATCAGGAAGGCATCCGCCGCCACCCTTAGGGGATGCGGCTGCCTGGAACAAAATCTGGGCAGTTGGTGATTCAGGGGATTGGCAAAAAGATCTATGGATGGAAGTCCCCATTTCAGGAAAATCTGTTGAACCACCAAAGGATGCAGCTGCCATTCGTGGGGCTGAAGAATTCTGCTTAAGCGGTCTGCCAGAAAATTCTCCTGGCCTGGAAGATAAACAGCTCTCAGCAACATCCGGTGTCTGAGGGCGAAAGAGCAAAGGGCCTGTGCCACCAGGCATAGAGGCCTGGATCCCGTGCCGCCCTGTTTGTTCACATAGAACATGGCTACTTGGTTGTCCGTCTGAACTAGAACAGACTGGTTGGCCAAAGTGTGAGAAAAAGCCTTGAGGGCTAATCGAATAGCCCGCAGCTCCAGTAGGTTGATTTGTTGCATGGCTTCCCATGGGGACCAGAGGCCTTGGGTGCAGCTCTCTTGACAGCGTGCACCCCAGCCCTGTAAGGAGGCATCGGTTGTCAACACCACTGTGGGGGAAGGCACCTGAAAAGGCACCCCCTGAAGCAAGTTGGGGGGGTGTAGCCACCACTGAAGAGAATGTGGAGGCGGGCATTGGGGGTCACATGCACAGTCGATGCCATGTGTCCCAGGAGTTGCAGACAGAGCCTGGCAGGAACCCTGGGCAGACTGAGAAACCAGGATGCCAACTCCATGAGCCTTTGAGCTCTCTCCTCTGGCAAGTAAGCCCTTGCTAGCAGAGAGTCCAGCCGTGCCCCTATGAACTCTAGGTTCTGGGAGGGGAGCAAAGTGGACTTTGCGAAGTTTATGACAAAGCCTAGGTCTTGAAGGAGTGTGACAGTCCTGAAGGTGGCCTGCCTCGCCTCCTGGGAAGTCTGACCTCGGATGAACCAGGGTCCAGATAGGGGAAGACAAAAACCCCTTGAGTCCTCAAGTAGGCCGCCACCACAGCTAGGCACTTTGTAAAGACCCGTGGGGCGGAAGTTAGGCCAAAAGGCAGCACCTTGTACTGGTAATGGTTTCCTCCCACCATGAACCTGAGGTACTTTCTGTGGTCTGGATGAATGAGGATGTGAGTGTACGCATCCTTTAGATCTAAGGAGCATAGCCAATCTCCCTGCTGGAGGTAGGGCAGAGGTGTTCCAAGAGTAAGCATCTTGAACTTCTCTTTCTCCAAAAACTTGTTGAGGTTCCTGAGGTCCAGGAAAGGCCTTAGGCCTCCTGTTCTCTTTGGCACCAGAAAATACCTGGAGTAGAACCCGTGCCCCTGAAGGCGAGGAGGTACAGGCTCCACCGCCTTGTCCAGAAGCAGACCTTGAAGTTCCTGGAGGAGGAGATTCGTGTGCAGGGGAGGCCTGAGAGGCTCTCCTGGAAAGTAGGCAGGAGGCAGTTGCTGGAAATGAAGCAGATAACCCTGGTGAATGATGCTTAGGACCCAAGCATCCCCTGTAATGGGTGGCCACCTGTGGGCAAACAGGGCTAAGCGACCTCCTGTGCAGGGATGGGGCAGCAGGGGTGGAGAGGCTATGCTTTGGGAGTCAAAAACCCCCTCCCTGCTGGGCAGGAGCAGGAGCCGGAGGCTTGGGGGTTTTCTGCCTACGGGGCCCATGTCCCTGCCCCTTGGCCTGCTGCCCCTGTTGGGGAGCTGGGGAGGCCTGGTATTGAGGGAAAGGTTTGTAGGCAGACCCCTTTCTCGGGTAGAAGGACTTTTCCCCCGAGCCCTTCTTCTTGTGAGAAGGGGCAGAAGTCTTTCTGGACAGTCTTGTCCTGGTCAGGTGCTCGGTTTCTAGCTCAGCCGCCTTCTCGGCCATTGGTTTGCCAAAAAGGTTCTCACCTCAGCAAGGGACATCGACCAACTTGTCCTGTACCCAAGGCTCGAGGTCCGATGACTGCAGCCATGCCTGGCGTCGGGCCCCGATGCTGGCTACCACCACTCAAGTCGAAGCTTCAAAGCCATCGTAGGCCGCTCGGGACATGAATTTGGAACAGTCCCGGATCCCTGAAGACAAAGACTGGAACCTCTGCAAGGGTTCCCCGGAGAGGCCAGCAGAGAACCCGGCAAGCTCCTTTGCCAGGTCTCGGAGGTACATGCCCATGTACAGCTGGTATGACTGGACACGGCAAGCAAGCATCGAGCCCTGGAAGCACTTTCTGCCGAAAGCATCCAGGTTCCGGGCCTCCCTGCCGGGGGGCACCGCAGAGTGCATCTTCTGACTTTTCAGACGATGCATGGCCGATTCCACCACCATGGAATGGTGCAGCAGCTGCGCCTTTTGGAAGCCAGGGCTCTTATGGAGTCGATAAATGGAATCGACCCGCTTGCTCAAGACCGGTGCCGAGGCCAGTGCCTCCCACATTCGGAAGAGGAGCCGTTCCAGCATCGGAGGAACCAGGACAGTAAAGGCCTCCTTCGGAGAGTCATACTGGAGGGCCTCGAGCATTTCGGCTCGAGGCTCCTCCTCGGGGTTCGCGGGAATCGCCAAGGCCTTGGCCATGTCCCGCACGAACTCCGAGAACCGGGTGTCCTCCGGAGGGGACCTACTCCGGGGCTCGGACTGCGGTGAGTCCGAAGGGACGCACCGAGTCCGAAAGGTGTCGGGGGACTCCTCGTCCTCTGTCTCCCAAGCTGACTCATCCGAAGAGGAGTCTAGGGGCTCCGACCGCGCGGGTCTCAGTGGCACCCGCCCCGATGCCGAAGGCACCAGCGTCAACGCCCTCGGTTCCGAGCGGGAGGTCGAGGGAGATCTTGACCGAGGACGACCTCGAGCCTTCATGGTCTCGAGTATCAGCTCGGTCTCCGGTGTTGACTTCGACGTCGATGTCCCGGTGGTCGGGGCAAATGCACCAGCAAGGCTGACCATCAGTACCCGCTGCTGCTCCATGAAGGCAGACAATCTGCACTCCAAGGCTGTCAGTCTGAGTCCAAGCTCAGGAGACTCAGCAGCCACCGACTCGGGCACCGGGCACGACGTCAGCTCCCTCGGAGGAGAGCCCACAAGGACTACAGGACTTACGTGTCCGACGGTCTCTGGCTCTACAAGAGGTACTTTGGAAGGCTTCTCCTGCTCCAAAGGCCCGGGACGGCGGTCGGGGTTCTTAGACCTAGCCCTTGAGGAACCAGGGACCTCTTCCGCCGCCGCCCTCACGAGCCGTTTCTACCTCTTGTGTTCCTGGTCGGGGGACCCCCTGTCCGAGGAACCCAGACGATGCTCGGGATCAGACTCCCAAGACGTCGAGGCCTCAGACGAGGTCCGGGCCCGGCCACAGGCAGAATCCGAAAAAATCCTTTCCTTCGAAGCACCTTGGTGGACATTTTGCCACACGGGCCACAGATCATGGGATCATGATCTGGGCCGAGGCACCGAAGGCAGCAGTCGTGTGTGTCGGTGAGAGACATTTTCTTGCACCGATCACACTTCTTGAAACCACTGGAAGCCGTCGGGGAAAAAAGAGCCCCCGCGAGGTCAAAGGACCGGCCTTCCAGGGAAAAAGAAAAAAGGGCGCGAACGCCAGCCACGAAGGGCAAAAACAAAAAAATAGAAAACAGGCTCAATACCGGTGTACCAAACCCGGCGGGAGGGGAACCGGCGTCTAACTCGGAGAAAAAGCGAAGAAATCACTGAAAAAATCATCAACTTTTCCGGGTGACTCGGACAGACGTCCAATGGGCTCCACGGAAAAAGAGAGACTGAGCAAGATGGCACCTTTGGGCAGGAAGGGGACCGCGCATGCGTGCAGTATTCCCAAAGGCTTTCTTAGAAAGCTGGAGAAATGCTCCGCACGAGGGCTCCATTGGCGCCGATGTCACCCATAAGTGAGGACTGACTTCCTGCTTGGTCATGGAGAATAGGAAGATATGGTAAGGAGCATCTCCCACATCCGGAGCATGATGTCCTGGAGGATGCGGTGAACCGGAAGGGTGGAAGCCTCTTTAGGACCCATAAGGTATTGGAGGATTCCCAATTTCTCAGCCCTAGGCTCTTTTTCGGATATTACTGTAATGGACAGTCCTGAATAAATTCCTGAAAAGACATGTCCTCGGGAGGGGACATGCAGCATTCCAGAGAGGGAGATAGACCCTCTGATATACTATGAATTTCTCGGGTATCGATCGATTCGTCGTCTGATGAATCGGAATCAGAAGATTCAAAGTATCAACGAGAGTGATAGCGTAGTTACTCACCTTTAACAGGTGTTCTCCAGGGACAGCAGGAATCTGTCCTCACATATGGGTGACGTCGGTGCCGACGGAGCCCTCATGCAGAGCAATCCCCAGCTTTCAAAGAAAGCCTTTGGGATTGCATCACGCATGCGCAGTCCCCTTCCCGCCCAAGGGTGCCATCTTGCTCAGTCAAATGACATAGCTAAAAAGATGGCAAAAGAATAACAATTAATGATAGGACTGCAACTCCAGGGGAGGAGGGAGGGCTGTGAGGACTGATTCCAGCTGTCCCTGGAGAACACCTGTTACAGGTGATTAACTACGCTTTCTCCAGGAACAAGCAGGAAGTCAGTCCTCACATATGGGACTCCCTAGCTATAGGTTACTGAGAACCCATAACTAAAAACTAGGCTCCCTCTAGAAGAGCCGCAGCAGCCACAGCAGCTATGATAGGAGTTCAACCGAGAACATAACACTCCGGTAGCCTGACAAAAGGTCAGAGGGTAGGAGTTGCCTAAACCTCAAACAGTTTACGGAGTACAGTCTGGCCAAAAGCACTGTCCCGTTGGGACTCCCTATCCAGGCAGTAATGGGCCGCAAAAGTCTGGCTTGAAGACCAAGTGAACAGAGCAGATGTAAGCCACTGATGCCGCCTTAGCCCTGACCCGGTGGGCCGTGACTCGACCCTGCAATGGGAGATCAGCCGCCCTATATGCCCAGGCGATACAAGCCGCCACCCAAGGGGACAAGGTACGCTTGGAGACAGGCATCCCCAGCTTACTGAGGTCATAAGAGACGAAGAGCTGAGAAGCCCTTCTATGCCCCACGTATGCTCCATGTAGATGGCCAAAGCCCCCTTACAGTCCAGGGTGCGCAGGACTGCTTCTGCCCGACTGGCATGCGGCCTGGGAAAGAAGATCGGAAGAACCACATCCTGGCTGAGGTGGAACGAGGAGACTACTTTCGGAAGGAACTTGGGATGAGTGCGAAGCATCACCCTGTTCCTATAAAACCGTGTGTACGGTCTATGAGACACCAGAGCCTGCAGCTCACTCACTCGTCTGGCCGACGTGAGAGTCACCAAGAAAAGCGCTTTCCAAGAAAGGAAGCGGAGATGGCAGGTAGCCATCGGCTCAAAAGGGGGGTGAGTAAGCTGCTCTAAGACCAATCCCATTCCTGAGGGCGAACCGGGGGTTTCAGTAGAAGTAAACCTCTCAGGAACCTGGACACCAAAGGGTGCACAGATAGAGGTTGTCCTTCCACTGGAGAGTGGTGTGCTGGTAAGGCACTAAGGTGGACAGAGTTTGACTTGAGGTCTAAATCTGAGAGGTGGAGCAGATACTGCAATACCACCGATACTTGGCAGGAGAAAGGGTTTTCTGCTTATTTATTACACCACATCTCAAACCTATGCCACTTGAACGCATAGGTTTTTCTAGTTGATTGCCTTCTTGAGGCTAACAGTACATCCTCTATATTTTTAGGGAGGAGAAGTGGTGCGAGAACTACCCTTTCAGCAGCCCTGCCATCAGGTTGAGAGACCTGAGGTTGGGATGTAAGAGAGTGCCCCCCTCCTGCGACAGGAGGTTGGGGTGTAATCCCAAGGGAATTGGGGCCTGTGCCGCCAGTGGAAGCAGCCGAGGAAACCATGCTTAACACTGAAACAACTGCCACTACTGAGGCTCAAGAGTGCGATCGGGGAAAACCGGAGAGCATCAGCTGTTTAGCTTTAAAGTGTATTGCACATCAGAATCCAGGCTGCCAATCAGAGCCCTGCTTAACACTGAAACAACTGCCACTACTGAGGTTCAAGAGTGCGATCGGGGAAAACCGGAGAGCATCAGCTGTTTAGCTTTAAAGTGTATTGCACATCAGAATCCAGGCTGCCAATCAGAGCCCTGCTTAACACGGAAACAACTGCCACTACTGAGGCTCAAGAGTGCGATCGGGGAAATCCGGAGAGCATCAGCTGTTTAGCTTTAAAGTGTATTGCACATCAGAATCCAGGCTGCCAATCAGAGCCCTGCTTAACACTGAAACAACTGCCACTACTGAGGCTCAAGAGTGCGATCGGGGAAAACCGGAGAGCATCAGCTGTTTAGCTTTAAAGTGTATTGCACATCAGAATCCAGGCTGCCAATCAGAGCCCTGCTTAACACTGAAACAACTGCCACTACTGAGGCTCAAGAGTGCGATTGGGGAAAACCGGAGAGCATCAGCTGTTTAGCTTTAAAGTGTATTGCACATCAGAATCCAGGCTGCCAATCAGAGCCCTGCTTAACACTGAAACAATTGCCACTACTGAGGCTCAAGAGTGCAATCAGGAAAAACCGGAGAGCATCAGCTGTTTAGCTTTAAAGTGTATTGCACATCAGAATCCAGGCTGCCAATCAGAGCCCTGCTTAACACTGAAACAACTGCCACTACTGAGGCTCAAGAGTGCGATCGGGGAAAACCGGAGAGCATCAGCTGTTTAGCTTTAAAGTGTATTGCACATCAGAATCCAGGCTGCCAATCAGAGCCCTGCTTAACACTGAAACAACTGCCACTACTGAGGCTCAAGAGTGCGATCGGGGAAAACCGGAGAGCATCAGCTGTTTAGCTTTAAAGTGTATTGCACATCAGAATCCAGGCTGCCAATCAGAGCCCTGCTTAACACTGAAACAACTGCCACTACTGAGGCGGGCCCGCGCCTGAGGGCCTCGCAAGAGGGCCCTTTGGCGTGGCCCTTAGGAGGGGCACGAAAGGAGGATATGCTATCAGACCGGAATAACCGAAACAGATAAAGTGAGTAAAGTTACTATTTAGAACTTTCCTGTACAGCGGACTTTGCTCTAGCAGAGAAATCACACATGATGTGCACATGAAGTAGCTAAATTCGTATTGCCTTCTTTTAATAATTGGTTAGGTTGTTATTACTCATCCTACTGTAGATATCCTTTCAAAGGTAGCACACACAGACATTAAGTGCTAAAGATTTATTCCTTTTATCCTTAACTACTATGGCTACTCCAGCCTACCATCCTGTCTTTCTTTTACCCACTCAACATTACATTCTTCAAGATGGAGATCCTTTTTTACAACCCCTTTATATTTGGTTATCTACTCTCATGCCAATATACCATATATTCCTCAACTCACTAAGTTCACATATAACCTCAATATACAAATACAACGACTTTAATCAACACCAGCAAACAAATCCAAAGATTCATCACAAGAGGTATTATACTCCAAATACAATTTCTATCGAACTAATGAACACAAGGTCAGTAAGAAACAAAATTCACACAATCAGAGACCATATCAGTGACCAACAGCCAGATATCCTATGTATCACTGAATCCTGGCTAACTCCCACTGACAGCGTCCTCCTCAACCAACTGGTCCCACCTTCATATTCTGCCTTTAACAACCCTTGCACTCAGAGAAGAGGAGGCGGAGTTTTGATCATCGCAAAAAAATCTTTACATCTACAAAATATAGCCTCTAATTCCTCTGACGAATCCAGCACTATCACAGTGGGTAACAAACACTTAGCCATCAGCCTACTATATAGAGCACCTCATGCCCCAGCTGAAGAGCTAACCTCCATTTTAGAAACCGTCTGTGCAGTCAACTCTCACCATAAACCTCTAATTTTACTAGGAGACTTCAACCTCAACTCCTCTTCCAATTTAGATAAGGAGACCTTCTTGCAAGCTATGGACTCCTTACAATATACCCAATTAATAAACGCTCCCACGCACAAATACGGATCCATGCCAGATCTCATCTTTGCCCCCAACCACATCATAAATAATGGCAACTTCTCATCACCCATAATTACCCCAGTTCCATGGTCAGATCACCATAGAATTAAAATAGAATTCAAAAGCACGTTTGACAAGCTCGATAAAATAAAAACTACTACGTTTACCCCAAGAAGGTTCAAAGCCTTCAATAGAGAACAATTCTTACTAGACACAATACCTCACCTTAACTCAGCTGAACTTGATTTGAACAAACAAGTAAAGAATTGGTATGACACCATCAGCACTGCAGCCAAGGCTATAACAGACTCAAAAAAGATCAAAAGGAAACATCACGCACCATGGTATTCAAATAACATACGCGATGCTAAGAGAGAATTAAGGAAGTTAGAACGCCAATGGAGACGATCCAAATCTACCACCTCTCAGGATTTATATTTAATTCAGCAAAAGAATTATAATGATCTCATCAACAAATCAAAAAAAGACCACCACACAAACACTATCCAGAAAGCTTATAACAAACCTAGAGAACTTTTTGAGATAGTAAAATACCTAGTTAATGAACCTTGTTCTGATAAAGACATCCAGATCAATCCTCAAGTGTTTGCAGATTATCTTCAAGAAAAAATAGGCCAAACTCCACCTTTAAAACAATCTGAAAAAAACAATCTTATTTTACCAAGTACAATTTGGAACAAGTTTCATATTCCCTCAACTAAGCAGCTTTCAGACATCATTGCTGCACTTAACACAAGTACCGCACCCACAGATCCTTGCCCAGTACCTTGGGTCAAAGCTACTAAGTCAAACTTCATTAATTTTATACACCACCTCGTAACCAACTCCCTAAATCAAGGAATCATGCCAGAACAGCTGAAATTAGCCACAATAAGGCCTATCCTTAAGAAAACCAACCTTGAAAAAAACAATCCAACTACATATAGACCAATTTCCAGCTTACCACTCCTGGCAAAAATTATTGAGAAGGTAGTACAACTACAGCTCCAAGACCATATTGATGAGCATGCGCCACTTGACATACATCAGCATGGCTTCCGCCCGAACCATGGAGTTGAGATGCTGCTACTTTATTTATTTAATGATATCACTCAAACCATAGACAACTATAATAGAGGAACCTTAATGATTTTCTTAGATATTTCAGCGGCCTTTGATTCAGTGGACCATTCAATACTATTAGCCAGACTAAAGAGCATCGGTCTAACTGGCACCGTCATAAACTGGTTTGAGTCCTACCTAATTGGTAGACAGTTCCAAGTTAAAGTCGGTCTAAACACTTCACATCATACAGTTATCAAACAAGGCGTACCGCAGGGATCTGCACTCTCATCACTTCTTTTTAACCTCTTTATCCAACCAATCTGTCACATAATATCAACTCATCATATAGACTACACGATTTATGCAGATGATATTATGATCTACACTCCGATTGATATCAACTGCCCAAACTACAACAAGATTTCAAACTGCATTACCAGCATTTCCATTTGGCTGTCAAATAACAACCTTGCAACAAACTTGAAGAAGACTGAAGCACTTATTGTCACTAGAAACACCAACTTTAATCCCCCACCATACATCACATGCAACAGTACTGAGATTCCAATTAAGGATGAAGTAAGATACCTTGGGGTAACCCCCGATAAGAAGCTAGACCTACGATCTCATATAAAGAAAACTGTTAAAAGAGCTTATTACCGAATGAAAATAATTAGACGCCTCAAGCCTCTTATCTCTTATGAACACTTTCGTACAGTCTGCCAGGCACTTATTACCCCCATTCTGGATTTTTGCAACCCTATCTACAATGGGCTGTCAAAACATGCTCTCAAGCCTCTTCAAATGGCGCAGAATACAGCAGCCAGAATAATTAACAGTTCCACAAATCATGACCACATTACCCCCATTCTTAAAGATCTCCACTGGCTCCCGATAACCCTTCGCATAAAGTATAAGTTAATCATAAACATCTTCAAAATGAAGCACAACAGTTCTGCAACCAGCCTCCATGCCCTCTTATCCCCTGATAGCAGCAACAGACCTAGAAGATTATCCACCTCAAACACCCTCAATACCCCAAGAAACTTCGCTAAATCACGCAAATGTACATCACAACGAGCAATTTCTTTGGCTGCCCCTTTGATTTGGAACTCTCTCCCTCCTGATTTACGTGCAATTGATGTTTTAAGTGACTTTCGTAAGCAATTAAAAACTATACTTTTCATTAAGCACTATGGATCAACAAATGACTAAGATATCATCTATTGTATATATTTTATAAATAATCCACTATATTGTTAACCCTTGTTTTTTTCCTACATTACCATATGTTGTCATGTCTATACTGTTTATGTTTCCCTTGTTTATACCTTGTATTTCTTGTGACCGCTTTGATTGAAGGAAAAGGCGGTATAAAAAACTTGTTAAATAAATAAATAAATAAATGGGAGCTACCAGGATGACCGAGGCCTTGTCTTGAAGGACCTTGAATAAAGTCTGAGCCACCAGGGGCATGGGAGGAAACGCATATAGGAGGCCCACCGACCATGATATTAGGAAAGCATCTGCAGCCACCCTGTTTGGGTGTGGCTGTCTGGAGCAGAAGCGGGGTAACTAATGATTTTGTGGGCTTGCAAACAGATCTGTGGATGGACGCGCCCCCAGCATTGGAACAGCTGCTGGACTATACCGGGATCCAGTTGCCACTTGTGCGGTTGCAGGATTCTGCTGAGCTTGTTGGCTAAGATGTTTTCTTGACTTGGCAAGTAAACTGCTTTGAAGTGCATACCCTGGCTGACTGCAAACAAGCATAGGTCCAGGGTCTCTTGGCAGAGAATGCGAGACCCTGTGCCCCCCTGCTTGTTCACATAGAACATTGCTTCTTGGTTGTCCGTTTGAATTAGGACAGGCTGATGAGCCAGGGTTTGATAGAAGGTCCGTAGAGCTAGGCAGATAGCGCGAAGCTCCAAGAGATTGATCTGTTGTGTGCTCTCCTGTGGAGACCACACACCCTGAGTGCACAATTCCTGGCAATGGGCTCCCCAGCCCAGCAAGGATGCATCTGTAATCATCATTCTTGTGTGCGGGGGAGGCTGGAAAGGCACTCACCCTAGTAGGTTGTGTGGTTGAAGCCACCATGTTAACGACTGCAGCATCATTTGGACACCTTTATGCTGTGTCTGAGTTGGCCTGTGTCCACTGGTCCCTGAGGCACTACTGAGCTGTTCTCATGTGAAGGCGGGCATTGGGTGTCACATGTACCGTGGAGGCCATGTGCCCAAGAAGGCGCAGAAAGTGTCTTGCGGAGATCTGTGATCTGCAGCTCAATTGCTGCATCAGGGCCACAAGTCTCTGTGCCCTGTCTTCCAGTAGATGAGCCCTTGCTTGAAGGGTGACTAGCCTCACTCCTATGAACTCCAGTCCCTGAGAGGGAACCAAAGTGGACTTTTTGTAATTTATCACAAACCCTAGGTGCTGTAGCAACTGGATAGTGCGAGACGTGGCCTACTGGGCCTCCATGGCTGACTGGGCTTTGATGAGCCAGTCGCTCAAGTAGGGGAAGACAAATACCCCCTGATTTCTTAGGAAGACCGCCACCACCGCTAGGCACTTTGTGAACACCCTGGGTGCAGAGGCTAGGCCAAATGGAAGCACCTTGTACTGGAAGTGGTTTCCTCCCACCACATATCATAGATATTGTCTGTGGTCTGAATGAATGACGATGTGTGTATAAGCATCCTTTAGATCTAAGGAGAATAGCCAGTCTCCCTGGCGGAGGTAAGGCAGCAATATTCCAAGGGAAAGCATCTTGAACTTTTCCCTCATCAGGAACTTGTTTAGGTTGCGCAGGTCGAGGATGGGTCTTAGGCCTCCAGATCTCTTTGGTATCAGGAAATACCTGGAGTAGAAGCCCTTCTCCCTGCAGGTGGTGGGACACCGGTTCTCCCGCCTGATCCTCGAGAAGACCTGCTAACTCCTTTAAGAGGAGGTCCCTGTGAAGAGGGGGTCTGAAAGGCTCTCTTGGAAAGTAAAAGGGAGATGCCTGGGTAGCCCACTTGCACTATCTGGAGAACCCAGGTATCCGTTGTGATGGCTGGCCACCTGTGGGCATACAGGGTCAGCCTTCCTCCTGTACATGGCCTTGCTTCCTTGACGAGAGAGACTATGCTCAGAGTCAAAAACCCCCTCCAGGCTGGGCCGGAGCCAGTGCCTGGGGCTTGGGGGCTTTTTGCTTATGAGGACCATGCCCCTGTCCCTTGGCCTGCTGCCCATTTTGGGGAACTGGGGAGGCCTGATATGTGGGGTAGTTGCGGTAAGCAGTATCTTTTCTCGGGAAAAAGGGCTTCTTGCCCGAGCCCTTCTTTTTAGAAGAGGAAGAAGTTTTCTTCGCAAGTCTTGTCCGGGTCAGATACTCAGACTCAATCTTGGCAGCCTTCTCTGTCATGGGCTTGCCGAAGAGGTTTCCACCCCGGCAAGGGACATCGACCAACTTGTCCTGCACCCATGGCTCCAGGTCAGACGACTGTAGCCATGCCTGGCAGTGTGCACCGATGCTGGCCGCAGCTACCTGGGCTGACGCCTCGAAGCCATCATAGGCTGCTCGAGTTAAACTTCGAGTACTCCCGGATCCCAGTGGACAAGACCTTGAAGCGCTGCAAAGGTCCTTCGGAGAGACCAGCTGAGAACCTGGCAATCTCCTTTGCCAGGTCTTGTAGGTACATGCCCATGTACAGTACAGCTGGTATGTCTGGATTCGGCATGACAGCATCGATCCCTGGTAGCACTTTCTGTCGAGGGCATCCATGTTGCGGGCCTCCCGGCCGGGAGGCACCGAGGTAGTGCGTCTTCTGGCTCTTGAGCCGGCGCATGGCCGATTCCACAACCATGGAGTTGTGCTGCAGTTTTGCTTTTTGGAACCTAGGGCTCTTGCGAACTCAATAGATGGAATCGATTCGCCTGCTGAGCACTGGCATCAAGGCCGGTGTCCCCCACATACGGAGTATCAGCCATTCCAGAATGGGAGGCACCAATACAGTAAGGGCTTCCCGAGGGGGAAAGTCATACAGGAGGGAGGCGTGGTCTAGTGGTTAGGACAAGGTACTTCAGGCCGGAGGGTCGTGGGTTCAAGTCCCACCTGGGGACAGCAATCTCAGGCCGGAGGGATTGGGATTTCTAGTCCTATAGGCACTCCTTGTGGTCTTGGGCAAGCCACTTAACCCTCCAATGCCCATGTTCCCTGTATGTATTAGTGTGTGTGTCTCATATCCCCTCGTGTTAAATGTATCCCCAATTGACCGCTTTGACCTGGTGAAAAGCGGGATATAAATACAGCTAAATAAAAAAATACTGGAGGATCTCGAGCTCCTCCTCGGCCTCCGCCAGGAATGACAAAGCCTTTGCCATGTCCCAGACGAAGTCCAAGAACCAGATGTCTTCTGGGGGGACCTTCTCCGAGGTTCAGAACCCGGGGAATCCGAGGGAATGTACTTGGTCTGGTGGGTGTCTGTTGACTCCTTGTCCTCCGTTTCCCAACCGGACCCCTCCGAGGAGGAATTGAGCGGCTCCGGCCTCGAGGGTTTCGGTCTCGACCACCCCGATGCCGGTGGAATTGGCGTCAACGACCTCGATCCCGAACGGAGGTCGAGGGGGACCTCGGCCAATGATCGACTCGAGAACTTAGTGACTCGAGGATCAGCTTGGCCTCTGGGGTCGACTTCGAAGTCGATGTCCCAGTGGTCGGGGCAGATGGACCGGTGAGACCAGCTATCACTGCCCACTGCTGGTCCATGAAGGCAGCCATGCTATGCTCCAAGGCCGCCATCCTGAGACCGAGTTCAGGAGGCTCCGCAACTCCCGGGTCAGGACCCGACACCGTCTCTACTGGAGAAGAGTCCACAACGAGGACAGTGCTTACCTGCCTCGGTGTCTCCGGTTCCTTACGAGGGAGTTTTGCAGACCTCTCCGAATCCGAGGGTCCAGGGCGGCGGGCCGGGCTTCACGACCTATCCCGCGAGGGACCAGGCCACTCGGAACCATCTGAGGACACCACCCTCATGGATATTTTTTTCTCCTGTGTTCCAACGAGGAAGACCCCCTTTCAGAGGACACTCGACGCTGCTCAGGATCAGAGAGCTCCTGAGATGTCAAGGCTTCCAATGAGGTACGGGCCTGGGTGGGTGCGGACTCGGGAAAAATCCTATCATGTTGCTGCTGCCTGCCCCTCAAGGCCTTGGAAGACATTTTCTTACATGGGCCACAGACCTTCGGGTCGTGGTCAGGCAGCAGTCATGTGTGTCGGTGAGAGACATTAACCTCATGCACCGATCACGCTTTTTAAACCCACTGGCAGTCATCAGGGGAAAAAGGGCCCCGTGAGGTCAAAGGACCAGACTGCCAGCTAAAGAGAAAAAAGAGCACAAACGCTAATCTCTACGGACAAAAAACAAAAATTTGGACCGGACTCGATACCGAGCCGAGGCAGGAAGGGGAACCGCTGTTGAACCGGCTATGCAGAAAAGTAATTTTCTGGCTATTTTAAACACTTTTTTCATGAAGGAACTTGAACGACATCCGTTGGGCTCCGCGGAAAAAAGGAGACTGAGCAAGATGGCACCCTTGGGCGGGAAGGGGACCACGCATGCGTGATGCAATCCCAAAGGCTTTCTTTGAAAGCTGGGGATTGCTCCGCATGAGGGCTCCATCAGCGCCGACATCACCCATATGTGAGGACTGACTTCCAGCTTGTTCCTGGAGAAGTCCATGCTCCGCGAAGGCCCAGTACCGATCAAAATCAATATAGGACCAAGGAGGTTGTCTGGAGCCGCCACCGGTACCAGGAATGGACTTGAGGCAGGCATGGGTGGTAGCGGTTCAATCAGTATAAATCCCAATGTGGACTGCATCGGGACCATGTATGGTGCTGGTGTTGGTGGTACCACCGGTATGGGTTTGACCGGAACAGACTCAGCTAATAAAGCCATCAAGCTGTGCTTGATGGCGTTGATGCATTAATCCACAGAGCCCGCCAATGCTTGGGTTTCGGTACTGGACATGTGGGTTACCGTCTCAGAGTATGGCATCAGGAGCTCTCCAGAGATGGAGGCCTCGGGAGTATCCTGGGACCCCTTGATGGCTTTGGAGGAAAGGTCCTCCCGCCAGGGTAGTTTGGCTGGCTAATCCACCTCTAGGGCAATGCTCAGGGCATCTCGATTCTTAGAAAGAGATCTACCCTTGGAGGATTGGTGTGTCTTAAAAGACTTGTGTTTTCATACCTGAGATCCATGAGAGGACGACGATGCCCTCAATGACGTTGATGCTAAAGACACTGCATAGGAGGCAAAGAGTGTGCCTAACTTTGCAGCTCAATTCTGCAGGCATCTCTTTGTCATCTTCCAACACAAAGGACACTCTGAAAGCTGGTGGTCGGGCCCAAGGCACATGAGACACCAGTCGTGGGTATCGATAGCCGAGATGGTACCGCCACACTTAGAACATTTCTTAAAACCACTAACTGGTTTTTCCATTATACCAGAAGACAAATGGTAGGCTTAAGGCCCAAAATGGCATAGATGTGCCCGAGAAAGTTCTAATTCACTTTTTAGATAAGAATAGAAAAGAACTGACAGTAGTCGATTCCGACGTCGACGGGAAGGCAGATGTGACCACAAAAAAACAAAAGAAATAAAATTCACATATTTCTGTGGTGACAGGATTTGCTTCCTGCTGGCTCTGTGGAAAATGAAGAACTGGGGAGGAAGAGTTTCGAAGGCAGCGATGCAGGTGCAGTGGGATGCTCCCAAAGGCTTTCCTATTGGACGCTGGGGAGCATTCTTACGCAGGATCTGTCGGTACCAACGTCGCCCATATGTGGACTACATTCCTGCTTGTTCCTGGAGATAACTGGTTATCTGGGCCAGAAGGGCGCTATGAGAATCATGGCCTCTTTGTCATCTAGGTTTATGAGAGTTTGCTAAAAGAAATATTGGAGGATATGTGTAAAGAATATCCTCTCCAAATGCAGGAGGAAAGCATCTGAGGCTAGTTTGCCGCTTGTCCCTATTCTGAAGCAGAACTGAAGTGCTTGCCTATCCGGAGGAGCAACAAACAGATCTTTGAGTGTGTGTCCCACTCTCAAAAGATGCTCTGGGCTACACCCCAGATTAGGGCCCACCGCTGGGGTTGGAGTTCCTCACACAGCTTGTCTGCCAGAACATTATCCTCTCCACCCTAGTAAATTGCTCCAAGTGTCATTCCATGACAGAAAAGCATAGTTACTCACCTGTAACAAGTGATCTCCGGGAACAGCAGGAATTTAGTCTTCACATATGGGTATCGTCGGTACCGACGGAGCCTGTGCGGGAACGCTCCCCAGCGTCCAATTAGAAAGCTTTTGGGAGCATCCCACAGCGCCTGCGTGCTGCCTACCCGCCTTTCCCAACTGCCTCTCTCCAGTTGAGTTTTAAAGCTGAGACAAACAGAGAGAGAGGGAAAGAAAAGAAAAGAGAGATACAACTCCTAGGGGAGGTGGGTGGGTTGTGAAGACTAAATTCCTGCTGTTCCAGGAGATCACCTGTTACAGGTGAGTAACTATGCTATTTCTAGGAACAAGCAGGAATGTAGTCTTCACAATGGGGACTCCCTAGCTACAGATGCCAGGGAGAGTCCCCAGAAGTTGTGTGCCCCTGTGAAAGGGCTCCACTTCCCCCCAAGGATCTCTGGCATCCTACTGGGAATGGTGGATAGGAGTTGATTAAGTATGGAACAGGTGTCGTAGAACAGCCTGACCAAACAAGGTATCCCAGCGGGAGTCCTTGTCCAAGCAGTAATGGGCTGTGAAGGTATGAACCGAGGCCCAAGTAGCTGCTCAACAGATGTCGTCAATAGACACAGAGTGTAGATGAGCCATTGAGGCTGCCATGGCTCTCACGTTGTGAGCTGTGACATGGCCTTCCAGAGAAAGATTCTTACTCTGATAGGTAAAAGAAATACATTGTGCAATCCAGTTGGACAATGTTCTTTTGGCGACTGGAAGTCCCAAATGAGAAGAATCGAAAGCAACAAAGAGTGGGGAGGACTTTCTATGTTGCTGTGTCCTTTGCAAGTAAAAGGCAAGTGCTCTTTTACAGTCCAAAGTATGAAGATTCCTTTCTGCATTTGAAGCATGAGGCCTTGGAAAAAACACAGGCAGGTAAACCGCCTGGTTGAAATGAAAAGGTGAGACCACCTTTGGCATAAAATGTGGATGAGTCCTAAGGACTATCTTATCATGATGGAACCTCGTGTAAGAAGGATCAGCAACTAATGCTTGCAATTCACTGATGCGACGTGCTGATATGATTGCAATGAGAAAGACAACTTTCCAGGAAAGGAATTTCAAGGAAGTAGTAGCTAAAGGTTCAAAAGGCAGCTTCATGAGCTGCCCATGAACCAGATTCAGGTCCCATGCCACTGGAGGTGGCCTAATGGGAGGCTTAGTTAGAAGAAGGCCCCTCATAAATCTCACTACGAGAGGATGAGAGGAAATAGGCTGCCCATTTAGAGGCTTTAAAGAAGCTGAAATAGCACTTAAATGGACTCTTACTGAGTTAGTCTTAAGTCCTGCACTAGATAAATGAAGGAGATACTCCAGTAATGATTCCAGAGGTATCGCAAGGGGTGAAGACCCTTTTGTGAACACCATATGGAAAACCTTTTCCACTTGAAAGCATAAGAGCGTCTTGTGGAAGGTTTCCTGGAAGCACAAAGGACATCCTTTACTTGTTGAGAAAGGTTAAGACCATGAAGGTCTAGGCTCTCAGCAACCAGGCCCTGAGATGCAGAGAGTAGGGACTGGGATGCCACAACATCCCGTCCTCCTGAGACAGGAGATCTGGAGCAGATCCTAACTCCAGAGATGGAGCATAAGAGAGATGTAGGAGCAGAGGGTACCACACCTGCCGTGGCCAACGTGGAGCTATGAGAATCATATGGCCTTTGTCTCTCTGAAGCTTGAATAGGGTTTTGGGAATTAGGGGAATGGGTGGAAAGGCATATAGGAAGTCCTGACCCCAATGGAGGAGGAAAGCATCCCTGGCCTGAGAACCCTGAGCCGGAATTCTGGAACAGAACCGGGGAAGTTTGGCATTCAATGGACTTGCAAAAAGGTCTATGTCCAGAGTTCCCCAAATTTGAAAAAGTTTTGCTACCTGCTCTGCATGGAGAGACCATTCGTGTGAAAGCAGAACTCGACTGAGTCTGTCTGCCCAAGAGTTTTGAATGCCTAGCAAATACACCACAAGGAGATGAATCTGATGCTCTCTGGTGAGGGCCCATAGTCGCAAAGCTTCATTGCAAAGCGACAGAGAGCCTGTTCCTCCCTGCTTGTTCAGATAGAACATAGCTACTTGATTGTCCACCTGAATTAGGACTGTCTTGTAGCTCAGCTGGGTGTGAAACACTTGAAGAGAAAGGAAGATTGCTCTGAGTTCTAGGAGATTGATATGTAAGTGGGTCTCCTGTGGAGTCCAGGTGCCTTGGGTAGAGAGATCTTGCAGATGAGTTCCCCAACCCACCTGCGAGGCGTCTGTTGTTAGAGTGACCTGGAGTAGGGGTTGCTGGAAAGGGGACCCCACCAACAGGTTTTGGATTGACTGCCACCATTGTAGAGACAAAATAAGGCAACTTGTGTTTGCTATTTTGTCTGATAGGCAGCCTGATGCCTGAGTCCACTGAGTGGATAGAGTCCATTGGGCTGCTCTCATATGGAGGCGAGCATCGGGAACCACATGCACAGTAGATGCCATGTGGCCTAGTAGTTGTAACATTTCCCGAGCAGAGAGATGAGTTTTTATCACTACCTGGGAGGCTAACTGCACAATGCATATTCAAAATCAAACACCAAGTATCAGCATTCAGCCTACATCCACTCATCCAACCAGACAACAACGCAAGACCGAGGAGGAGGGGCACAGCCAACCGCGTTAACACACCAAAAGACAAACAAGATACACAAAGACACTGAGAAACGAGCCATATCAATGGAAGCATCTTCAATCTGGAACTCACTCCCCGATGAACGTCGCTCAACAACGGACATTAAAGACTTTAGGAAGCTGATCAAGACTACCCTCTTCAGGGAGCACTACGGGGATGTCACCTAAGCAACCCAATGGACAACAACAGACTCAAACCCCCATCCCCCCCAACACACAAAAATTTGAATGCAAATTTATGTTGTAAATTTATGTTGTACATAGTATTGTATATAGCGCACACTGTAAATAGACCCACAAGAATCAACGACACACTACAACTACACACAAGCACCGACCATTGCATGCCCACACTTAACACATTGTCTGTCGATTGTTTGCTGTGCGGGCCGCCTTGATTGAAGGATAAGGCGGGATAGAAATCAATTTAAATAAATAAATAAAATGCGAAGGCAGCGGGCCTGTGGAAGATAGGCCCTTGCCTTTCTGGTATCCAGCAAAGCTCCTATAAACTCTAGAGACTGAGTGGGAGTGAGGCTGGATTTTGGGATGTTTATGACCAGGCCCAAATACTGAAGGATGCGCATTGTGCAAGATAGAGAAATTCTGGCCTCTGACTCTGATGGAGCTCGAATGAGCCAGTCGTCTAAGTAGGGGAAGACGAATATTCCTAGAGTGTGAAGAAATGCTGCTACCACAGCCATGCATTTCGTAAACACCCTTGGTGCTGAGGCCAGGCCAAAAGGAAGCACCCTGTACTGGTAGTGCTTTCCTTGAAAAAGAAAATGAAGGAATCTTCGGTGAGTTGGATGGATGAGAACATGCATGTACGCATCCTTGAGATCTAGAGAACAAAGCCAATCCTGACTCTGAAGGTATGGCAGAAGAGTTCCCAGAGAAATCATCTTGAATTTCTCTTTGAACAGGAATTTGTTCAATTCTCTGAGGTCTAAAATGGGTCTGTGTCCCCCTGCTTTCTTCGGAATAAGGAAATAGGGGGAGTAAAACCCTGTACCCTGTTGGGAAATGGGTACGTCTTCTATTGCCCCCTGGGCAAGAAGTAAACTGATCTCTTGACCCAACTGAGTGTTGGGTGAAGTCTGAGAACTGAACTGTCTTACTACTGTGGGAGGGGGCATGTTGAAGAAATGAAGCTTGTACTCCTCTCTTACAATGGAAAGAGTCCATTCTTCTGCTGTTATCTGCCCCCATCTGGGGGCAAAATGACACAACCTTCATGAGATGGTGGAAGGCTCTGGCCCATTCAGGGCCAGGAAGGCCAAGTTCTCTAGATGGGAGTCAAAGCCCCTGTGGAGGCTGAGTCTGCTGGGCTGGTTGAGGCTTAGCAGTCTTTGTTTTCCTTTGCTTTGGGGGCTGCTGTCCCTTTCAGGCAGACTGACCTGTAGAATGCACCTACTGGGTATAGGAGAGGTAAAACCTATTCTTTTTAGAGAAGAATGGTTTCTTGTAGGATTTTCTCCTTGCAGGATCAGCTGTAGCCTTGGATAGTCTATCCAAAGTGGTGTTATCAGCATCCAGCTCATTAGCTTTCTCTTGCCAATTTTTGCCAAAGAGATTTTCGCCTGTACAAGGGATATTTCCCAGTTTGTCCTGTACCCAGAGTTCTAAGTCAGATGCCTGGAACCAGGCAATCCTACGAGCACCTATGGCAATGGCAGAGGTTCTGCTTATGCACTCAAAGCAGTCAAAAGCTGCACGATTAACAAACTTGGAAACATCCTGGGCATGTTTGACAAGTGTAAGATAATCCTGCCTCTTATCATCAGGAAGGAGAGGGCTCATAAGCTCTAGATCTCCTGTAACCTCCTTAAGGAACATTCCCATGTATAAGATGTAGGAACTAATCCTGGCAGAAAGCATAGAGGCCTGGAAAGTTCGACGCCCAAAGGCATCAAGAGTCCTACATTCACGTCCTGGAGGATTAGATGCATATCTTTTTGCACTTTTGATCCTTCTCATAGCTGACTCCACCACTATGGAGTGGTGTGGCAACTGAGTTTTCCGAAATCCAGGACAAGGAGGCACTCGATACATGGTATCTAGCCTACGGGAATGAGGAGAGGTGGTAAGAGGTGTTTCCCACATTCTTAACATGAGATCATGCAAGATCTCATGAATAGGCAAAGTAGCTGCCTCCTTGGGAGCTTTAGGATATTGTAAAATCTCCAACTCCTTTGCTCTGGGCTCCGTTTCAGGAGCCACTGTGATGGAAAGACCTCTAGCCACCTCCCTGATGAAATCCTGAAAGGATATATCCTCTGGAGGGGACATCCTACTTTTAGGAGAAGAAGGCCCCTCAGAGAGAAGCACTCTGGCATCGACAGAGCTGTCAGAGTCCTCCGAGTCATCGGAGAATTCAAAATATCTTCTTTCCGGGTGCTCCTGTCGATACCGGAGGAAATAGCATGACTCGGTGTTGGTAACACACTCGCCGATGTCGATGCTGCCGGTACTGGTACCGATATCGGTGCCGGAACCAGTGTCGATACCGGTTGAACTGTCTGAAGCTGTCCCAAAGGCACCGATGCCGCAAGGAGAGCCGTCAGACTGCGCTCAATAGCCAGGAATCTCTGGTCAATTGATGCTGCCGATGCCTGGGTGTCGGTACTGGACAAAGCGGCCGGTACCCCGGAGCATGGCAGCAGTAGTTCTGCCGAGGTTGAAGCCTCGAGAACATCCTGGAGCCCCGATAGTGCTTTGGAAGCCGAAGCCTCCCGTTGGGGTAATTTTGCCGGTACAAGTCCCTCAGGGCAACGCCAGAGGCATCGCGATGCTTGGAAGGAGATCTACCCTTTGAGGACCGGCCAGATTTATGTTTGGTTACCAGAGATCCATGGGAGGAAGACGAAGCCCTGGAAGACGTCGATGCCATGGATGCTGCATCGGAGGGAAAAAGGGTGCTAAGCTTAGCAGCTCCGTTTTGCCGACCCCTCTTCGACATCATCCCACAGGCAACACACTCCGAGATGGAGTGATCAGGACCTAAACATTTGAGGCACCACTCGTGAGTGTCGGTGACGGAGATGGTACCGCAACACTTGGAACACTTTTTAAAACCCGAAGCGGGATTTTCCATGTTGAGGAAAAATTGGTCCTAGTGCCCAAAATGGCACGTGGCACCCGAGAGAAAAAAAGGCATGAAAATCCAGAAAAAAGATTACAAAAATTTTTATTTTTATTTTTTTTAAGAAAGAAAGAAAGAACCGGCGGTACCGGTATAGAGTCGAGGAAGGCAGACGCTACCACAAAAAAGTATGAAAAATATGGGATAATTTCTTCGGTGACAGGAAAACGACCTGCTGGCTCCGCGGAAAATGAAGAACTGGAGAGAGGCAGTTGGGAAAGGCGGGAAGGCAGCACGCAGGCACTGTGGGATGCTCCCAAAAACTTTCTAATTGGACGCTGGGGAGAGTTCCCGCACAGGCTCCGTCGGTACCGACGATACCCATATGTGAAGACTACATTCCTGCTTGTTCCTGGAGATGCATAGTTCCACATCCTGACTGTTTCTCAACACTGAAGGTACAATCCCATTCCTCCCTGCTTGTTGATGTAGTATGTGACTATTTTATTGTCTGTCTGAACTATTACAATTTGATTGGCCACTGATCTCTGGAAGTTTTGAGAGTTCAAAACTGCTCCCAATTCCAGGAAACTAATCTGGTGGACAGTACTCTGAGCAACTATTGCCCAATTTTCAATATGCCATTCTTAGCTAAGCTTCTGAAAAAAATCAGTTTTTGTCCAACTCTCCTGTTTTAGGAGTCAAACAATTCTTTCCATCCTCAGCAATCAGGTTTCAGGCAACATCATAGTACTGAGGCCTCCCTTCTAGGATTAATTAAGATCAATTCATTTGGATAACCTTTGCAACATTCTTGTAATTCAGCTTGATCTAAGCTCAGCCTTTGACATTATCGATCATACTCTCTTTCTAGACAGCCTACAAGAAACAGGAATAAGACACATTGCCCTGAACTGGTTCGTTTCTTATTTCTCAGATTGTACCTTCCATGTCCTTATTGATGGCTACAAATCTATTTTCCTCAGACATACGGTGTACCACAAGGATCTATCCTCATCCTCACTCTCTTTAACCTCTTCATATCCCCGCTAGCTTTATTTATCCAAGATTTAAACATTTGTTCAAATTGCTTCACTGATGTCATTCAACTCAATATAGCTCATGGCAGTTGGGATCCCCAATTCCAGTCAAAACTCATCTCTAAACTACAGTCTGTGGTGGACTGGCTCCGATCACATAAGATGGTTCTCAACCCCAATAAAACAGGTGCTCTGGATTTCACACAATTCCAATCCTCCCCCTTACACTCCACAAATCTCTTCAACTCCGATCTTAATTACAGTAAGTCCTCTGTTCATTCACTTGGAGTCCTTCTAAATGAACACCTAACATTCTGCCCCTTAATTTCAAAAACTGTCCAAAGTTGTTTCTTTGCTCTAAGTTGGATAAGAACAATGAAACTTTATCTGGATTAAAGGGCTTCATAAACAGTGTCAGACGGCTGCCTAGGGTGAGAACTTACACAATCTTGACGATGCATATATTCATATGATTCTTGCAAGGTATTGTGGGTATTGTAGTTCATTCACTCCCAAACACAGCTGATGACAATAATTTGAGTTGTGAAACCAAGTGGTAAGATCAATAAAATACTTCTTTTATTGATGGGGTTTAATTCACCCAGCACATGTATGCTTGATAGCACTATAAATGAGGTTACTTGCTTGCAGTGTTTTAAAATGGATAACAAAAAGTCACAAAGTAAACCAGAAAATAACCTTCAGCTTGTCAGGCAATTAGCTAATGTTTTCTTAGCAAATAATTACGAAATACAAAGGCACAAAGTAAAGAATAAACTTTGCTGGTTAGGTTAACTTCTGCTTATTTTCCACGCCGATCTCAGCAGGGATTCTCCCTTGCTCACACCCACAATCAGGTGCAGCCCTAATTACTATCAATGGATCAGCTGAAAGCCTTTAGCTGGCTGGCTGCTACTGTGTGAGCCCAAATCCTGCTTTAAGAGCTGTTTGCAGTGGAAATAAAGAACAAAGTTAGGTTTCTTTGTGATGGCTGATGTGTTTGCTCAGAGAAAACTAGTAATAGCATTTAGATAAAGAACAGTCCATGTAAATAGTTTCATCTGCTGTATTTCCCCCTGCATCAACAATCATAGGGTCAATATCATACATTGGCACAGATGAGTCTTTCATTAAGGCACTATCATGAGAATGCTTATTCCCTTGCTGCCATTCTCTATTATAGATAGGGTCTGGATCAGTGTTCATACCTGAGCCTCTCCTGCTATCATTATTCCTCTCTGTATAGCCTGGCCAATATGTAATCCAATTCTGATGTCCAGCCTTCCAATCTTGATCCCTGGACGCTGGATCTTCTCTCACATACCTTCTGGCCTTGGTCTGAAAGTCCCTTCCACATGCAGTCTTCTCTCTTCCAGGTAGCCACTGGGGATTCCTATCTCTGCCACTCCATTCCTCTGGCTGAATCCAGTCCAATGGACTCTGCTGGCTTTTGGAATACCTCCCAGTATGAGTACTGCCTTGGAATCTCCCAGACCTTCCAATGGCCTTTCTTCTCTTCCTTCCAGAGAGTTTCCTTCTCTCTCTATCTGCTTGGCTTGGCTTCTGTTTCTCCAGGTGATACTGGTGCTTGTAGCCGTTGCTGTCTCTGTATCTCTTCCTCCCTCTGTAGCTGTTATCTGAAAAATAAGCTCTATTCTTATCCTGTTCTAATGTGTGCTGCTCCCTAACACAGCGCAGCTGTGTTGAATCAGGCCCTGCCCTTTGAGATGAGTGCTTAGGGATTACCTCATAGCTCTCTTGATTGCACACACATTCTCTCACTTCAGCCCCTCTCATGGCTGCTGGAAACCTGGTGCATTCTGGGACTGGTAGTCTTTTATGTGAAAACTCTGTTTTCTTGCTTCTACCAGAACTGACAGGTTGCTTGTTCAGAGTCACATCATCTTTTCTATAGCTCCTACCTGAGCTATGATAAGCTTCCTTATCACAACAGTCATTCACTCACTGGTTATAAATAGACTATTTAACTCCCTTCCCTTAGGTATATCCCAAGCATAAGCAAAGCGCCTGTAACTCATACAGAAAACAGCTATAAGGTTTATCTACAATGCAAAACGAAATGATCACATCACTCCTCTGCTCTGTAAGCAGCACTGACTCCCCATTACTTTCCAGATTATGCTCAAACTCCTTTTGTTTACACATCAGGTCTTCTATACTAGGCTACCTTTCTACCTCATCTCATTCTCCACTGCCCCTCTCTTGCTCTCTGTTCATGAAATACCAACCTCTTAGTAACTGCCACAAAACGCACACTATGCTTAGCTATTGATCAATTGTCTTTTGTTTCCTAGCCCCTCATCTTTGGAACACCATGCACACAGTACTCTAGATGGAATGCTCTTATAAAAAGTTTAAAACTGGTCGGAAGACCTGGCTCTTAAATCAGGCCTTTGAATAGATCCTTCCGACCTCTTTTGCTCCTGGCTCTGAAGCTAGATGTTGTCCCCCCCCCCCCCTCCTGTTTCTGCTGCAATTATCTGCGACAACTTTGGTATTTTGGGATTGATAGTGTTGTGTTACTCCTCTAAACTCCCCCCCCCCCCCAATATGTTTCTTTGTTGTTCTTTTGACTATGTCTTATTTGGTTTCGTAGTTCCTGCAATTAAGAAACTGGTTTTATCTGTAAACCACTATTATGTACAAACCTTTGCAAATAAATAAACCCTGGTTGTGGAACCCATCTAGATGGGCCCCTCAGCCCAGTTTGGATGCATCTGTCATGAGTAGTTTTTGGTAATAAGGAATTTGGAAAAAAATTCCTTTAGCCAGACTGGAATAAACTATCCACCAGGACAGGCAATCCTGGAGTGGAATGAGCAGATATGATGTGCGAGTATGTGCGTGGCTCAAGTGGACCACTGAGTTTATCTCATTTTGAGACATGCCGAGGGTATTATGTTGAGGCCATATGGCAGAACATCCTCAAACGTTCCACGCTTCTGGATGCTGACTATTTTGAACTTCTTTCACTATGGCGACCAATTTGGTGAGTCTTTCAGGAGGAAGAAAGGATGTCCCCTAAATCAAGTCTAGCAGAGCTCCAATGAAGTCCAAGTGAGGTGATAAACTATCTCAAGTCAAATCTAGGCCTATGACAAACCCTAGTAATGCTAATACCCGGTGGTCTTGTAACCAGATCCTTCAGCTTCTTCCTCAACATGCTCTTCACCAGTCATTCATCCAAATAGAGAAATATGTGAATGCCCAGTCTACAATGATATGCTGCAACTATTGTAAGACACCATGATAGATCTGGATTTGCATCAGAGTGCTTCTGAGTATGACTTGGAGTATTTCTCAGAGGAGAGGTCTCCAGGCTTTCCCTCAGATCCTTCACCAGCAGAGTTGTCCTCTATCAGTTTTGTAAGGGAGATGGACAAATCCATCCAATTTAAGTTAGAGATGAAGGAACAACAGAGGGCAGAAGCATTGAGAATCTTCCAATTCTTCAAACATCCCTCCCTCCCCACAAAGGAAGTTATGACAGTGCCCATTTACAGAATCCTGAAAAATGGACAGATGGAGATGTGGGGGAGACTGCCGGCATGATAGCTTTGATCAGTCAGTCATCCAGATTTGAGAAGACAAAGACTCCCCCAGGTCTGGAGAAAAGCAGCCACGATCACCAGACACTTTGCGAAGACCCAAGGGGTCGCGGCTAGCCCAAAGGGAAGCACACAGTACTGGTAGTGCTGGGCACCCAGCATGTATTGAAAGTATTGTATGTAATGAGGGTGGATTGGAATATGTGTACACTGTCACGGCAGGGACTAGACTGTGGCCTAGGCGAGCAGCTAGACTGCCGGATGACCCTCTTCGTTGAAAGGAGTAGTTGTGACACGAATGGGTCAGGTGTTCAAATAAGGATTTATTCCCCTCCCGGGGTTGGATTCTCAAAAGTATAATACAACAAAAGTAAGGACAAAAGCCATACACTCTGGCAGGTATATAAAGGAAATCAAATACAGCTTCTTGCTTCTTAATGAACTTATAATCACAGGCAACTATATTATTCAGCATACAGTTCCTTTTTCCAGACGTCACTTCTGTGCTTTTCACAGCTTCCTTAAGCAGTGCTCTAACTCTGGCTTCAGCACAAAGAAGTAATTTTGTCAGACAGTGTTAATGTACAATCCATCGCTTCATCAATAGACAGCTCACTAGCAGAATCTATTAGCATTGGTTCCTGCTGTGCTTTATCTGGACAAACATCTTCCTTATAACAAAATGTCTGTAAACTTCTCAGTGCCGTGTCTTCAACAGGCTTATCTGACCAGCCCTCTTTAAGGTAAGGCAAACTGCTATCGTATAGCTCAGAGTATAAGAGAGGAGAGACACACTTCCTAGAATAGCTTTTCCCTTTAAAGCCTCGTTGTGTCCTACCTTTAAGACTTTGCTGTGGATAGTGGAACTGCTCTGCTCTGCTATAGAAGGATTTTTCCCTGGGAAGTTTCCTTCGGGGTTTGGCTTCTTCAAACTCTTCCCCTTCAGACATACAGATATCCTCCACACAGTATTTTTCCCTCTCTAGGGCTTGTAACTGTTTCCAAGTGTCACACTCTTCAGATACATACGGTTTCTCTCTCTCTTCCTTCCATTCACTCTGCACAGCACGTAGCTTCTGAGAATCAAACTGCGTCACAGGTAACTGACTCTCACAGCTGATTTCTCCTCTGAATCTCTCCCTTGGTTCTTTCCTGTTCCTCCAACTTGAACTGGAACTCTCACAGACTCTCTCGTGGACTCTATCATGTGTTTTCCCAACAGCTCTCTGACGTCCTCCCTGTGAGTCTTCCTGGAGTTCTCTCAGCCGTTCCCTGGATGAAACTCCCTGTAGTTCTGTCTGTAATTCTCTCGGTAGTTCCCTGGATGAAACTCCCTGTAGTTCTCCTTGTAGTTCACCTTTCTCTAACTGTTCTGAGTACTTCTTATACTGCTGCTTGGGTGTTCCCTTGCTCAGGTGAAAGCCATTTGAATCAAGAGCTGGAAAATGCTAGTTGGGCGGGGCTGTAGACCTCGTGTCTGGGTCTGTTTACGTTGCTCCTGACAACTAGGGATCATGTGGCTTGCCTGCCTGTCAGAATCTGATCTGGAACTAACAGATCCCTGTGCTTTCAAGGCAAGGGACAGATCTTCCTCATTACAACACGCATCCTTCAGATCCAAGGAGTATAGCCAATCGTCCTGAATGAGATTCGAGAGTAGCATTCCTAATGAGACCATTTTGAACTTTTTGCCCACTAGGAACCGGTTGAGATTTTGCAGATCTCAAATCAGATGGAACCCACAGGTCTTCTTGGGTACCAGGAAGTACCTGGAATAGAAGACCTGCCCAATCTGTGCTGGGGGGAACTGACTCGATGACGAGGTTGAAGAGTAGGGCCTTGACCTCGGTCTGCAGGAGGCTCCGGTGTGCGGGATCCATGGGTACTCCCTGGGACTGAATGGAAGTGGCAGCTGGGTGAAGTGCAGCTGATATCTTCTTTGGATGATCTGCAGTACCCAGTTATTCGAGGTGACGAGAGGCTACTGATGGGCAAAGTGTAAGAGCCACCCCAACCTGCAGAGATACCTTGACAGGCAATGGGCGATTGGCTATGCTCCTGAGGAACCCATCAAAATCCTGCACATGGCTTGGGCTGGGGGGCAGGTTGGGCCTTTGGGGTCTTCTCCCTCCTCTGAGCGTGGGAGGTCTGGGCCTTGTGCTGCACTGCACCTGGGCCATGAAGTATAGGCACAAACATAGATAGGCAGCCTTCTTGGTGTGGTGTTTGTTCTGCACTGGGCCCATGATCTTCCTGGAAAGCCTGGTGAGAGTTAGATTTATTTATTTGGTTTTATACCACACTATTCATGATCAGCATGGTTTACAATATAACATACTACATGGAACAGTTTACATGCTCTTTACAGTTTAGATGCTTTTTCTCCAGCTCCTCAACTTTCTCCTCCCTGGGCTTGTCAAAGAGGTTCTTGCCACGGCAAGGGACAATAGAGATTTTATACAGGAACCAGTGCTCCAGGTTCGAGGACTGTAACCACTCTATTCAGCGGGCTGCGATGCCCACCACCGCCACTCTGCTGGCAGATTCAAAGGCATTGTAGGAACCGCACACCATGAACTTTGAGCAGTCCTTCCCATAAGCCATTAAGCTCTGAAAGGACTCACAATGGTTCTCAGTAGCAAGGGCGACAAAGTCCTTCAGGTCCAGTATGAGGAGGAACACAGAGGGAGCTGGGCCCTCGCACGGGAGCACAAACACAGGAGGTGAGGGCCGAGTGAGGTTACTGGTGCTAGTTTTATTCAAAATAAACCCCAACACGTTTTGGCAGCATGCCTTCTTCAGGGGGTACGCATCTTAAAAATAAAAATACAGTAATATGCGAAACAGAGTTAAAAATAAAGTAAACATAAAAATAAAAACATGAATATTATATTAAAAATATAAAAAATAGAACAAGATTGGAACTTAAAACATAAGAAATATAAAATAATAAATGACAAATGGCAATCATAAAACAGTTAAATCATGTGAGACACAGAGATAAATATACTGAGGAGTTAACTATATTTGCACCTAACATATCTATAAGAGACGAGGAAGATCTACTTACAATGGCACCGTGTGTGTGTGTGTGTGTGTCTATATATATATATATATATATATATATATATATATATATATTGTGATAGGGCTGAAGCCACTGAAAGCAAAAACTTAGAAAAAAACGCTGTTCCTTACAAAGCAGCTAACGTGCAGAAGATGCAGTTCCCTTGCAGAGCAGCTAGAGGGAGCAGGCATGAACCTACAGAGGCTGAGCTAACACACCCGGGTACTGATTGTGCAGGAGCTAATCAGCTCCACCTGAGGGGTAGCCCGGGAAGCTCAAAAGTAAAAGGCCTTTATAAGCAGAGAGCCAACTCAGAAGAAAGGGGGAGAGGAAGGAACCTCGGAAGGGAGCTCAGAGGAGAGCTCAGAAAGAGAGAGAGAAAGGAGCAGACCCAAAAGAGCCGGAGTGAGAGAGAGACCTGAGAGAGAGACAGACTGGAAAGAGATCCGCTTGGAAGAAATCCCAAAGGCAGAGAGCTCAGAAGGAGAGAGCCCAGCCGGGAGAGAAGCCTCTGCTCACCAGGAGGGTCTGAAACAGGATTAAAAGATACTGGAAGAAAAAGTCCTGACAGGAGATTGACTTACCGTATATACTCGAGTATAAGCCGACCCGAATATAAGCCGAGGTACCTAATTTTACCACAAAAAACTGGGCAAAACTATTGACTCGAGTATAAGCCGAGGGTGGGAAATGAGGCACCTACTAGTCAATGTAAAAAATAAAGATAGAGACCAATAAAATTACATGAATATTTATTTAAACGAAAAACAGTAAAATAGCTCTGTAAGTGGAAAATGGGGTCAACAAAAACAATATGGTATCAAACCTTAAACCCGCTCCGCCTAGCTTTGAATGCAGCCGCAAGAGTCCTCTCTGGATCGTCAAGATCCGACCACATAACGCCCATCATGAAGGATTTGCATTGGCTACCTTTACATGCCAGGCTCCAATACAAGTCATTGGTCCTCACCTTCAAAGCCCTAAATAACTACCCCCCTACGCCAATCAGCAAGCTAGTCCATGGTACCCTGGAAAATAGAAACAGAAGGTCTACTGCACTGAACACATTAGTAGTCCCCAAGCTAATAACTACATGCACAAAGGCTACCTCCAACAGAGCCTTCTCCATATTCGCCCCTTTAAACTGGAATGCACTCCCCCATGAAATCCGTGGTATTAAAAGCCTCTTCCTATTCAGAAAAGCCTTAAAACTCCACCTGTTCACAAAATGTTACCCAGAAACTTCCAGTGATAGAAGCACAACCAGCAAGCTTCCCTCATACCCCAGCCGCCCCTGAACGTCAATACCACAGATATAATAGGTAGTCCCCACTCAAGCCCAACCAACCACTAATCTTCATCTTCACAAAATCAATGCAACACCCATTTATATTAGAGTATTGTACATAGTTTCGAGTTAACATGTATTTAGTTTCCCCGGTTTCGATCCCATGTTCAATTCCCTGTTCTTTGTAAACTCAATGTTATTTCTGTACATTGCAGTATTTTTGTTCGATGCACACCGCGCTGATTTTAATTGCGCGGTATAGAAGAAATGTTAAATAAATTAATTAATTCAAAATAAAGAGATATTTTTCTACCTTTTGTGCATTTTTTTTCAGCTGAAATTGCTCCAGTCACTTTCTTCTGGTTTCTTTGTGTCTTCCGCTAACTCTCCATCGTCTGCTGTCCATTTGTCTTTTCTTCTCTCTTCTAGATTTTTTCCATTCTCTCTCTACATCTGCTTTAACATACTAATCTTTCTCCTTTTGCTCTTTCCTCATTCCTATTTCATCTACTCAAATTTTACCCCTCCATTCTCAATCTCCACTTACTCTCCCAATATCCGGCCAATTGTAGATTTGTCTTCCCTCCCACACAAAATATTTTTCCCCTCTCCATTTCAAGCCCCCGTCCCCATCAGCTATTTGCAGTTCAAGCCCTCCTTCCACTCAGCCCATTTCCAGTCCTAGCAACCCCCCCAGCCCATTAACAGTCTTAGCCCCCCCAGCCCATTACCAGTCCTAACCCCCCATCAGCCCATTTCCAGTCCTAGCCCCCCCATAGCCCATTACTAGTCCTAACCCCTCCCATCAGCCCATTACGTTCTAACCCCCCTATCACCCTATTTCCAGGCCTAGCCCCCCCATCAGCCTATTTCCAGTCTTAGCCCCCCATAGCCCATTACCAGTCCTAATCCCCCATCAGCCCATTACCAGTCCTAACCCCTCCCATAGCCAATTACCAGTCCTAACCCCCCATCAGCCCATTTCCAGTCTTAGCCCCCCCCCCAATAACCCATTACCAGTCCTAAAACTCCCCATCAGCCCACTTCCATTCTTAGCCCCCCATAACCCATTACCAGTCCTAAACCTCCCCATCAGCCCACTTCCATTCTTAGCCCCCCCATAGCCCATTACCAGTCCTAGCCCCCCCATCAGCCCACTTCCAGTATTAGCCCCCCCCATAGCCAATTACCAGTCCTAACCCCCCCATCAGCCCATTTCCAGTCAGCCCCCCCCATAGCCCATTACGAGCCCTAACCCCCCCCCATCAGCCCACTTCCAGTCTTAGCACCCCCCCTGGCCCATTACTAGTCCTAACCCTCCCCTATCAGCCCACTTCCAGTCTTGGCCTCCCCCCCCCCATTACCAGTCCTAAACCCCCTTCCGCCCTATCAACCCAAATTTAAAAAAAAACAACCCAGCTGCTTCTGCTGCGGCAGCATCAAGAGTGCCGCCGCCGCCGCGGGGCCCCCCCCGGCAGAGCCTCCCTGCATCGCTGTCTATCCCCGAACGTGGGCTTCTTTCAGAGCCGCGAGAGTTTCCTTTCTCGCGGCTCTGTTAATCCCGCCAGGGCTGATGGGATTCCCCGGCGGGATTAACAGAGCCGCGAGAAAGGAAACTCTCGCGGCTCTGGAAGAAGCCCGTGTTCGGGGATAGGCTGCGATGCAGGGAGGCTCTGCCGGGGGGGCCCCGCGGCACTCTTGATGCTGCCGCGGCAGAAGCAGCTGGGTTGTTTTTTTTTTAATTTGGGTTGATAGGGCGGAAGGGGGTTTAGGACTGGTAATGGGGGGGAGGCCAAGACTGGAAGTGGGCTGATAGACGTTGACTCGAGTATAAGCCGAGGGGGCCGTTTTTCAGCACAAAAAATGTGCTGAAAAACTCGGCTTATACTCGAGTATATACGGTATACTAAGAAGCCAGGAAGCCTGGATTCTTTACAGGGTCTTTCCAAGCTGCAGAGAGGACAGACAGTACCCAGGAGGCTTCCAGAGGGAGTCTGCAAAGGAGACCGTGGCCAGAGAGAGGTGCCTGAGTGGGCAAGTAAAAGACACCCTGACTTCACGAAGCCAAGGTACGGTGACTATTTTTTCCCAAAGAAAGGCCCAACTCCTAGAACGTCTTTAAAACCAGATAACCAGTCTGAGAGAAAAGGAAGCGGGCAGGAGTTCTTTAAGCCATCACGTAGGGGCATAGGGACAAACCCTGCTATTTACCTGAAAGCCCTAGAACAGCCTAGCTGGAAGCTAGGGAGAAGTAGTACTGACTTTCAAACCACAGCAGCCAGGGAAAGATCAAGTACAGAGGGAGGCACAAATGAACCAGAGCCCATGCAGGTGGAGCCTGTGGACTCAGTTACATTGTCCCAGGAAGAAGTAATGGACTGCTCGGTTTGTGTCGTAGGGAGTTTTGAGTCACTCCCCGAGCTGTAACTTATTTAGACAAGCTCTGATATTGTTTTTGTTTATGTTGAGCGAAAGAGAAAAAGCTCACCAATTTTACTTTGCTCCGAAGTTTGGAAAACCCTGTGTTGTTTTTGCAAGAAGCTGTGAAGTATGTAACAGTTCACTTGTTTAACTATGCTTTGGTAAAAACCCTGATAAAGAAGGAGAACACTTTATTTTCTGTTACCTAGCGAACCTCAGTGCTTGAAAGGGAAAATAAAAGCCTTATTTACCCTCCATTCTGGTCTACACAACTTATTCCTATAAGGAGGACGACTACAAAGACCAGGGTGCACCTGGCCTCAAAGAGTCTTTTACCTCTATAAATAATAAATATGCTCAACCTGCCCTTGCAGCCACTGGCCACCAGGGGGGGTTGATGACAATAGATCTATATTGTGATGAGGGGGTCGGGGCTGAGGATGCGGAATCAGATGAGACGAAGTGGGACGACTCCTGCTTTTCCTGACCTTTCAGCCCTCTGTGCGTCATCTGCAAGCAGAGTTCGCAAGACACCAGCTCGTGGTCAGGACCAAGCCATTGCAAGCACCAATTATGATGGTCAGTGACAGAGATAGTTTTGCCACACTTGGTGCATCTCTAGAAGACTGGAGAATATGGCACCACGACAGGTGGGAAGACAGGCGTACATGCGCGGTGTACCTCCCAAAAGCTTCTTTTGGAAGCTGGGGAGCATTCTGTGTGGGGCTCCATCAATGTCGTCACTCATACATGAGGGCTTATTTCCTGCTTGTTCACAGAGAAAGAGGAGATATGATAGAGACTTTTAAATACCTCCATAGCATAAATGCACAAGAGGAGATCCTCTTTCGATTGAAAGCAAGCTCTGCTATGAGGGGGCATAGGATGAGGGTGAAAGGGGATAGACACAGGAATAATATGCAGAAATATTTCTTTATGGAAAGAGTGGTAGATGTGTGGAATAGTCTTCCAATGGAAGTACAAAAGAGGACAGAATCTGAATTTAGGAAAGCATGCCATCATGTTTCTATTATACCAGGCTATACTTTATTCAGGAAGGAGAGGGTCGGAACAAGGGTGGCTCTATAATGAGGCGGAGTAAGGCGGTTGCCTTAGGTGGCAAACTTTTGGAGGTGACAAAAAATGCCCCCCAAAACCACCTCACTCTGCCTTCCAAAAGGTAAAAAAAAAAAAAAAGTGGACAAGCTGCAGCCGCTACCCCGTCCACCTATTGGCAGCGGCATAATCAACCCCTCCAACCCCCACCCTGCCACTACCCCAGATCCGAGGACACTAGGGCAGTGCCAGAGAACTAAGTTGGCCGAAAGTAAAAGAAATTTGAAAAGCGCAGGGGTTTCAAGCCTCCATTGGCTTGTAAGCCCCTGCCAGTTCCACCCCCCCTTTAAAGCAAATAGCATTATCAAAGGGGGCGGGATCCATCAGGCTTGGCTATGGGTCCCACCCCTGCTGCTGCCCTAGTGTCCTCGGATCTGAGGCAGTGGTGGGAGGGGGCGGAGGGGTTGATTCTATCGCAGCCAAGGGGCGGCTGCGGCAGCAGCTTGTCCAGGACAACAGGGGAGGGGAGAGGAGGCAGGAGGACAAATGCTGGACAACAGCGGAGGGGAGGGGGGGTAAGAAAGAAGACAAATGTTGAATAACTGGGGGGGGGGAGGGAGACAAATGCTGAACAATGAGGGGGGCAGGAAGACAAATGTTGGACAATGGGGGAAGAGAAAGCATAGTTACTCACCTGTAACAGGTGTTCTCCAGGGACAGCAGGAATCAGTCCTCACATATGGGTGATGGTGCCGATGGAGCCCTCACGGAAGCATCCCCCACAGATTTCAAAGAAAGCTTTTGGGAGATGCCACCACACATGCGTAGTCCCCTCCCCCCCAAGGGTGCCATCTTGTTCAGTCAGATGACATAGCTAAAAGACAGCAAAAAATAAGATGGTAAAGAAGCAACTCCAAGTGGGGGAGGGAGATTTATGAGGACTGATTCCTGCTGTCCCCATAGAACACCTGTTATAGGTGAGTAACTACACTTTCTCCGGGAACAAGCAGGAAATCAGTCCTCACATATGGGAACCCCAGCTACAGGCTAACGAAAGCCCACAGAGAAAAATCACAGTCACCCTCAAGGAGAGTCATAATCAGCAGCAATTGAATCCGCAGATACGGACTACAGTAGGACCTGTGCGTCTAGAGTTCACCAGCACTCTAGTAGCCTGCACACAGAAGGATTGGAGGGTAAGAGTTACCTAGACCCTGAAAAGATGACAGAGCACAGCCTGGCTGAAGGCACTGTCCCGTCGGGACTTCTTATCCAAGCAGTAATGGGCTGCGAAGGTGTGAACTGAAGACCAGGTGGCGGCCTGGCAAAAGTCCAGTAGCGGGACGGAGTCCTGGTTTGCCATAGAGGCCACCATGGCCCTGACACTGTGTGCCTGTACTCTTTGTCGCCTCCCACCCAACCAATTTCTAACCCAAGCAGTAACTTTAGGGTCCATCCCTAGGGTGCTCAGTTTGTTTATAAGTCGCCTGTGAGGAACAGTGTCAAAGGCTTTACTGAAATCTAAATACACCACATCTAGGGCTCTCCCTTGGTCCAACTCCCTGGTCACCCAGTCAAAGAAATCAATCAGATTTGTCTGACAAGACCTGCCTCTGGTGAATCCATGCTGCCTCGGATCCTGTAATCTGCTGGACTCCAGAAACCTCACTATTTTCTCTTTCAGCAGCGTTTCCAATAATTTACTCATCACCGAAGTTAAACTAACCGGCCTGTAGTTTTCAACCACATCCTTACTTCCGCTTTTGTGTAAAGGCACCACATGAGCCTCCCTCCAGTCCTTTGGCACTACTCCCGACTCCAACGAGGCATTGAAAAGGTCAGTCAGTGGAGTTGCTAGAACGTCCCAAGTTCCCTCAGTATTCTCAGGTGTATCCCATCTGGTCCCATTGCTTTGTCTCCTTTAAGTTGAGATAGTTTCTCACGAACACAGTCTTTTGAAAATTGTTCAAGATGTCCTTTGCTTCTGTTCCTATTTGTGGGTGTTTTCTGAGGTCCTGCTCCTGGTTCTTCATCTGTGAACACAGAACAAAAATATTTGTTAAGCAATTCCGCTTTATCCTTTTCAGCTTCTACATATTCCTCCCCTGCACCCTTGAGTCTGACAATACCACTCTTGCCCTTCCTCTTCTCACTAATATATCTGAAAAATGTCTTATCCCCCCATTTTATTGCATTGGCTATTTCCTCCTCCTTTTGAATCTTTGCCTTCTTGACTACTTTGCTAGCTTCTCTAAATTTTTCCAAACACAGATGCCTGTCTTCCTCTCTCTGTGATCTCTTGTATTTCATGAAGGCCACCCTTTTTTTCTTCACTTTTTCAGCTACTTCTTTCGAAAACCATAGCGGTCTCCTTTTCCTTTTACCTTTATTTATCATTTTAACAAAAAGGTTGGTTGCCCTTAAAATATCCCCTTTCAGTTTTTCCCACTGTTTTTCTACATCCCTCAGCTGTTCCCATCCAACTAACGACTCCCTGAGGTATTGGCCCATCTTCGCAAAGTTAGTCTTCCTAAAGTCTAAGATCCTCGCCTTTGAATGGATTCTAACAGCCCTAGTCCTAATACTGAACCACACCATCTGGTGATCACTGGATGCAAAATGATCTCCCACTACAACATCAGAAACACTTTCACCATTGCTAAGCACCAAGTACAGTATGGCCCCTTCACGTGTGGGGCCTGTTACCAATTGCCTGAATAGTTCTCCCTGTAGAGAATCCAGGATCTCCTTACTTCTAGATGATACTGCAGCAGGAATGTGCCAATCAACATCTGGCATATTGAAATCTCCTATCAGTAGCACTTCCCCTTTCCTAGCAATGCTGCGCATGTCTTCAATTAACTCTCTGTCCAACTCTTCCTCTTGTGAGGGAGGTCTGTATATCACACCAATGTAAATAGATTTCTCTTTCCCTCTTTCTAGTTTATTTATTTTATTTATAGACTCTTATATACCGCACTATTAAGCATCAGCGCGGTTCACAAAAAACAGTGAGATACACAATTCAACAGTACTTTGTTTAACCCACAATGCCTCCCCTCTCCCTTTTAAGCTCTGTAATTCCAAAGCTTTAATAGTAGTTTTTACATATAGTGCCTCCCCTACTTCCTACCCTGTCCTTTCTGAATAAAGTATAGCCAGGTATAGTTACATCCCAATCATGGATTTCTGTGAACCATGTTTCTGTAACTGCCACTAAATCCAAGTCAGCCACTCCCACCAAAGCTTCAACATCAGGAATCTTATTTCCCATGCTACGGGCATTTATACACACTGCTTTCCATATGTTACCCCTGTTACCCATTTCCATAAAGTTATTTAATGTATCACCTACCTGGGGGCTTTCACTTACCTGGGGGCTTTCTTCACCCATCCCCAACGAATCTAGTTTAAATTTAGCTAATTTAGATTAGCCAGTCTACCTACTGAAGACGCGTTGACCTGTGTCTTTTGGGGATACTGCTAGGTACGTATGACCTAGATTGGCCACTGTTGGAAACAGGATACTGGGCTTGATGGACCTCGGTCTGACCCAGTATGGCATATCTTATGTTCTTATGACCTTTCTTGGACAGATGGATGCCATCTCTGCTCTGCAACCCTTGGAACAGCATCCCATGGTCTAGGAAATCAAAATGCTCTCGATGACACCATCCACGCAGCCATGCATTCATCTCCAGGATGCAAGCCTCTCTGCCTTGGCCTTTACCCTCAACAGGGAGGATTGAAGAGAACACCACCTTTGCACCTAACTGCTTCACCCTCTGTCCCAGAGCCATGAAGTCACTTTTGATACGTTCCGAGGTATACCTGGCAGTATCATTTGTTTCAACATGGATTAGCAACATTGGGTAGTCAGTGGGCTTGATGAGTCTCGGCAAACTCTCCGTAACATCTTGGATTTTGGCACCAGGCAGACAGCATACCTCTCTGGACATCAAGTCTGGTCGGCAGATCACTCGCAACTCCAGGAGGTTAACCTGCTGGTTGCTCTTTTCCTGTGAGCAGATGCCCTGGGTGCGGACTTCCTCGCAATGGGCTCCCCAGCCTAGCAGGGAGGCATCCATAGTGAGAACCCTTACTAGGCTCGGGGTTTGGAAGGGCATCCCTGCCTCAAAGTATTGGGGAGTTTGTCACCAGGTACGGGAGTCCGCCAACTGGTGGGTTACAGACTCTGTCCTGGAGACGGCCTGTGGCCTGCCTACACTAGTCCCAAAGACACCACTGTGCAGCCCTCATGTGAAGGTGGGCATCTGGGCGACATGGACCGTGAAGGTCATGTGCCTGACTAACTGCAGCAGGAGCCAAGCACACACCGAAGGACGGTGTTGTATGTCTAAGGCCAGTTGGCTCGGTCCACAGAAAGGAAGGCCTTTGCCTGGAGGGTGTCCTGTCTTGCCCCTATGAATGCCAGACAATGTGTTGGGAGGAGGTGGGACTTGGGGTAGTTTATTACAAACTCCAAGAGCTGCAGGACCTGGATGGTATCGTGTGGTTGCCTGCTGCACTTCTGAGGTCGTGCCTCCTGTTATGAGCCAGTCGTCCAGGTAGGAGAAGACAGAGACCCCCTTGTAGGCAGAGGAAGGTGACCACTACTGCAAGACACTTTGTGAAGACTCAGGGCGGAGGCCAAGCTGAAAGGCAGCACCCTGTATTGGTAGTGACCACACCTCACCATGAATCGCAAGTACTGTCTGTGGTTGGGGTGGATGAGGATATGGGTATAAGCATCCTTCAGATCCAAGGAGCATAGCCAATCTTCCTGCTGGAGATAAGGCAGCAATGTTCCAAGGGAGAGCATCTAGAACTTCTCCCTCACCAGGAACTTGATTAGGTTACACAGGTTGAGGATGGGCCTTAGGCCCTCTGTTCATTTTGGCACAAGGAAGCACCTGGAGTAGAATCCCTTGCCCCTGAGATAGAGGGGAACACAAAAGGAGCATGAGAGCCATGTCACTGGAAATGAGAGCTTTATTAATGTAGGCAGGTCAGCCCAACAGGTGTTTTGGCACAATGCCTTCTTCAGGGGACTGTGACCTTATATATAAAAACATACATAAGAACATATATAGATTACATATAAATAACCATAAGTAATAAGGTACCATAAAAACATATAATAAAACAAATATAAATACCAAAGGGTAAAATCAATCCAAAACTAAATAAAAAGGAGCCCAATAGAAATACCATATACAACCAATAAGAAAACTATATATATATATATATATATATATATATCATAAATATATAAAACAATATAATAATATAAAGTATAATTGATCAATAAGATCCATAAAAAGGCACAGAAATACATAAAAACATGACAAAGATGATAAAAAAGAGAAATACACCCATAAAAAGAGATACAAAAGAAATAGTAAATCAAGGAATGGATATATATATGGATATATATATATTTATGTTTTATTATGTGTTTTATGGTACCTTATTACTTATGGTTATTTATATGTAATCTATATACGTTCTTATGTAAATTTTTATATATAAGGTCACAGTCCCCTGAAGGCGGCATTATGCTGAAACAAGTATTGGGCTGACCTGCCTACATTAATAAAACTCTCATTTCCAGTAGCGTGGCTCTCCTGCTCCTTTTATGTTGCTCTTTGCAGGAGGCAACCTCCTTCTGTGTTTCCTGAGATAGAGGGGGACTGGTTCCATCGCTCTGTTCTCGAAGACCTGCGAGATCCTTCAGTAGAAGGGCCCGGTGAAGGGGAGACGTGGGGTGCTTTCCCAGGAAGTAAGGGGGATGTGTCTGAGTCAGATGGAGAAATAACCCTCCCTGACCACTTGGGAGTGCCTAGGAATTGGTGGTGATGGCAGGCCACCTTTAGGCATAGTGTACAAGATGTCCCCCTGTGGACTGCAGACCTCCTTGGGGTGGAGAGGCTATGCCCAAGGAGTCAAAAGCTCCCCCCTGGCTGGGCCAGGGCCGACAAATGGAGCTTGGGAACCTTCTGCTTATTTAGGGCCGTGCCAATGTCCCTTGGCCTGCTGACCCTCCTGGGGAGCCGGGGAGGCCTGGAAAGGTGTAGTTTCTGTAAGCAGCCCCTTTCCTCAGATAGAAGGGCTTTTTACCCAAGCCCATCTGTCGGGGAGGGGCAGAAATCTTTTTAGAAAGCCTGGTCCTTGTCATGAATTCAGTCTCCAGCTCGGCAGCCTGGTCGGTCATGAGTTTACCAAAGAGATTCTTTCCCTGGAGAGGACATCAACCAATTTGTCTTGAACCCATTGCTCAAGGTTGATGACTGTAGCTAAGCCTGGCATTGGGCACCGATGCCTGCCATCACTACTCGAGCTGCCGACTCAAAGCCATCATAGGCTGCTTGAGACAAACTTGGAGCACTCAAGGATGGCCTTAGCCAGGTTCTTGAACTGCTCAGGGGTTCCTAGGAAAGACCAGCCGAGAACCCGGAGATCTCTTTTGTCAGGTCTCTTAGGTATATGCCCATGTACAGCTACTAGTCCTGGATGCGGCTGATGAGCATCAAGCCCTGGTAGCACTTTCTGCCGACGCACCAAGGAGTGCGTCTTATGACTCTTCGGCTGACTCCACCACCATGGAGTTGTGCAGCAACTGTAACTTCTGGAAGCCCAGGCTCAGGTAGACTCGATACATCGAGTCGAGCCACTTGCTCATCACTGGCACTGATGCTGGTGTCTCCCACATGCCGAGCATTAGCTGTTCCAGAATGGGTGAGATGGGCACCGTGAGCGATTTCCTCCAGGGGTCTCGTATTGGAGGATTTCTAACTCCTCCATATGAGGATCCTCCTCCGATTCCATCGGGAATGCTAGGGCCTTGGACATGTCCCTGACAAAGTTGAGGAACACCATGTTTCCAGGGCTCAGAGGAGGGGGGGTCCGAAGGGATGTCATGGTGGCAACAGGTGTCTGGCGCATCCTCGTCCTCCATCTCCCACTCTGAATAATCCATAGAAGGCTGGCTCACGGGTTCTGGGGCTGACCCCAGAGCGCACTGGCTGGGGATGATCGTGGCCCTGTCGAGCGGGAACCGGATTGAGACCTCCGGGGTCGTCTTGGACATCGATGGCCCGGTGGTCCGGTACGTCTGGTTCCTCTGACCAGACAACAGCAGCCGCTGCTGGTCCATGATGGCAGACAAACTGCAATCCAGGGCCGCCATCCTAGACTCCAGGCTAGAAGGCTCTTCAGCCATCGGCGTGGGCACCGAGGGAATCAAGCGTGATGCCGGCTCCCCTGAAGGGGAATCCTCGACGAGGATGGTGTCTGGTGACCGAGGCTGGTCCAAGGTCAAGTCCTTTCAGTGGACTTTCGCAGGTCGCTTCCTCTCCAATCCCTCAGACGAGCGTCTAGGATTGCAGGACCTGGCTCAGGGCTTACCCGGCCTGTCGAGCCATCCAGGGACACCGCCTTCGAGGTCTTCTTATTATTATTGGGTTCCCCCAAGGAAGACCCCCTTCTTTGAAGAACTACAATGACGCTCGGGGTCCGTAGGGTCATCCAAGATGTTGCGGCTTCAGATGAGGCCCTGACTTTCAGAGGTACCGGGGACTCCAGGAAGAACTTTTTGTGCTGCTGCTGGTGACTTTTGATAGCCTTGTTGGACATCATTTTACAGAGGCTGCAGGCTGTGGGATCATGATCGGGCCCCAGACAATGAAGGCAGCAGTTGTGTGTCGGTCAGGGATATTATATTGGCACACCGATCACACTTTTTAAAACCACTGGTAGCCATGGGGGAAAAAGTACCCTAGCGAGGTCGAAGACTCTCAGTGCTGCCAGTTGGAAAAAGGCACAAAAGCGTCAAAGAGGAAAAAAACTGCAAAAAGCCTGAGATTCGATGCCAAGGCAGCAAGCTTGGGTGACGGGAAGAGTATTGGTGTACTATTGAAGGATGAGTATGAAACTTAGGTCAAAAAATCAACTTTTTCCCAGAGAAAGACCAGACGTCTGAAGGGCTCCACAGAAAAAAGGAGACTGAAGAAGATGGCACCCTGGGGGGGAAGGGGACCAAGAATGTATGGTAGCATCTCCCAAAGGCTTTCTTTGTAAGCTGGGGGAATGCTTCTGCGAGCGCTCCATCGGCGTCAAAATCACCCATATGTGAGGACTTATTTCCTGCTTGTTCCCAGAGAATGGAGACAAATGCTGGACAAGGGCAGTGGGGGGGGGGGGGGTGGCAGGAGATCAAATGCTGAACAGAGAAGAGGGACAGGAGGACAAATGCTGGACAATAAGGGAGAGGGACAGAAGAACAAATGCTGGAAAATCGCAGGGGGCAAAAGGATAAATACTGAACAACAGGGGGAGGGACAGGAGGACAAATGCTGGACAACAGGGAGGAGGGACAGAAGGACAAAAGCTGGAAAACAGCAGGAGGCCAAGAGGACAAATGCTGAACAGGGGCAGGAAGACAAAGGCTGAAAAACAAGGGGGAAGGACAGAAGGACAAATGCTAGAAAATGGCAGGGAGGCAAGAAGATAAATGCTGAACAACAAGGGGGAGGAACAGGAAGAGAAATGCTGGACAACAGGAGGGAGGGAGAGAAGAGCAAATGCTGGACAACGGGGAGGAGGGACAGGAGGGCAAATGCTGGACAACAGAGGGGGGCAGAAGGACAAATGCTGGACAACAGAGGGGTGGGAAAGCATGAAGAAATGTGCTACTCCAGTGCAATATCCAATAAGCTGGGTAAGCGTGGCAGGGGGACCCGGATATCAGGAGGGTTCCGTTAATAGCCATCTGGCCCCCACTCCCCATTCAGGATGACCTGTGAAGCACAGTCAACCCAGTGGAGAGCCTGCCCACAAGATACATTGCTCCATGGGCAGAAGGCTGTGAGAGGCCACAGTCGCTTCTCACAGTCTTGTGTCCCGTAGGCAGGATTCTCTGTTAGACCGCTGGTGCTCCGCAGGTCATCCTGAATGGGGAGTGGAGGTGGGCGGCCAGGGACGGTGCCTTCTTGACATCTGCTCCTGTGAACAGGCTCTATTTCCCTGGGCTGCAGTCATAGCTTGCAAAGCTCCTGCCCACAGGACATGCTGCTGCCACAGGCAGAAAGTTGTAGGAGGCAGTGATCGTGGCCAAGAGAAGCCGATCCTGCCCGCGGGAGCAGCATGTCCTGTGGGGGGGGGGGGGGGAGGCTGTGCAAAGCCAATTGTGCCCTGCCTCTCTGGGCTGGGATCAATGCTTGCACAGCCCCTGCCCATGGGATGTGCTGCTCCATGGGCAGGCTCTACCCCTTGAACATACATGGGGGGGGGGCACATTGAAAGGGGAGTGGACATAAAGGTGAAATTAGACTTACCTGCTAATTGTTGTTCCTGGAGTGGAACCAGTCTAGTCCTGAAACCTCTGGGTTCCCTATCTCATCCAGCAGCTTGGAGACTGAGAAACTCCTCCTTTTGTGACATCACCAGTATATCCCTCCGGTGTCCGCCCCATGCCACCAGTAACCTATTAGTAATTTTACAAAAATTCAAGGTCTCTAACTGAGCGAGCTAATAATGATATCTAAGGTTGCGCTCAAAAATAACAAATTAGTGCATAAATATGTATCTCAGCTACTTAAGTGTTTACTTATCATATCTTCAGATTTCCAAAGGTCTCAGTTTCTAGCCAGTCGGGCTAATGGATTATACTCACCACAGCTGTAGCTGATAATCACATCAATGACCTTTTTTTTGGAAATCTATTTTTTAGAACAGCCCCCGCACTACTAAAAGTAATAATATCAGTCTTTAAGGCTTGGTATCATAGAGCGTATCTGTCAGAATCATTCATATGTTCCAAAAAACTGGCACTTAGCTGGCACTTAGCTGTTGTAATCCAAGCTCTCAGAAATATTGCATAGATTGGAGTCTGTATGCTAATTCCACTGAGTTCCACTGAGTTCCCGACGCTCTCATTGGGGTCCCACTGCGGCGTTTCACGGCCTGTGGTTTCATCAGGGGAACCTCATTGCCTTAAGTTCATGTACAAAACGATGCTGCCGACCTTTCGTGTCTTCCTATGTTCTATCTCTTTTCTTGTTTGACCAGCTGTTGGGCCCAGGCAGGATAGAACTCCAGCAGACGACCCCCTACCGGAACTAGGGGCGACTGGACCCCCCTCATCTCATTGTGACTTTTTGAAGGTAGCGGATGAGGCAGAGGAGGAGGGGCCGAAACCCCTTCCTGCTCCACGAAAGCCGCGAAACCCTTGGGTTCTATAGGGAAACCGCCCCCTCTGTCCGGAAGAGAACCTTTGGGTACGAAACCGGCGGAAATCTCGAAACTGAACCCTGCCGCCGGGGGCCCCCCGAGCCGGCTTGGGCTTATCCTCAGGCAACCGTCCGCCTTTGGACTCTCCGAGGTCCTTCACCAGCTTTTCTAAATCCCCTTGAAAGGCAGCTTACTCAACCTAGACTTGGAGGAGCTATCAGCCGCCCAATTACGCAGCCACAGGTACCGCCGTGCTGCCACCGCCGACGCCATACTCTTAGACAGCCCGCGCATGAGATCATAATGAATATCCGCCAGGTAGGCTGCCCCTGATTCCAAGCGTGCAGCCTCCCCAGCCAAGGGACTCGACTGTCCCTCCTGTACCTGCTGAGCCCAGCGAAGGCAGGCCCTAGCTACCCATGCTCCGCAGACCGCTGCCTGCAGGGAATGCGCATTAACGTCGAAAACTTGCCTCAGCAAAACATCGAGCTTCCTGTCCTGAGCATCCTTGAGGGCCGCACTGCCTTCCACAGGAATGGTGGTCTTCTTGGTCACAGCTGAAACGGACGCGTCCACCTTGGGTGTTTTAAAAACTTCCTTATCATAAGAACATAAGAACATAAGATATGCCATACTGGGTCAGACCAAGGTCCATCAAGCCCAGTATTCTGTTCCAACAGTGGCCAATCTAGGTCATATGTACCTAGCAGTTTCCCCAAGAGACACAAGTTCCACAATGCTTGTACTGGGTCAAGCATTGATATCTTCGGTCACTTCTTAATAATGGTTTATGGACCTTTCCTCCAGGAACTTGTCCAAACCTTTTTTAAACCCAGCTACACTAACAGCCTTTACTACATCCTCCGGTAACAAATTCCAGAGTTTGATTACAAGTTGAGTGAAAAAATATTTTCTTTTATTAGTCTTAAATAGTTTACCCTGTAGCTTCATTGCATTTCCCCTAGTCTTTCTATATTCTGATAAGGTAAACAATCGATCTACGTTTACCCGTTCCACTCCGTTCATTAATTTATAGACTTCTATCATATCTCCCCTCAGCCGTCTCTTTTCCAAGTTAAAGAGCCCTAACCTTTTTAGCCTCTCTTCATAGGAGTATCCTTCCATCCCCTTTACCATTTTGGTGGCTCTTCTCTGTACCTTTTCTAAAATGGCTATATCCTTTTTAAGATACGGTGACCAGAATTGCACACAATATTCAAGGTGCGGTCTCACCATGGAACGATATAGAGGCATTATAATATCTTTTGTTTTATTTTCCATTCCTTTCCTTATCATACCTAGCATTCTATTTGCTCTCTTGGCCGCCGCTGCACACTGGGCCGAGGGTTTTAACATGGTATCCACAATGACGCCTAAATCTTTTTCCTGGGCGGTGGTTCGTAATGTGGAACCGTGCATCGTGTAACCATAGTTTGGGTTGTTCTTCCCTAGGTGCATAACCTTGCACTTGTCCACATTAAATTTCATCTGCCATTTTGATGCCCAGTCTTCCAATTTATCAAGATCCTCTTGCAATTTTTCACAATCCTCTTGGGTTTTAACAACTTTAAATAGTTTTGTGTCATCTGCAAATTTGATAACCTCACTCGTTATTCCACTTTCCAGGTCATTTATGTATATGTCAAAAAGCAGCGGACCCAGCACAGATCCCTGGGGTACACCACTATTCACCTTTCTCCATTGGGAAAATTGGCCATTTAGCCCTACCCTCTGCTTTCTATCTTTTAACCAGTTCCTGATCCACAATAGTACACTGCCTCCTATCCCATGACTCTTTAGTTTTGCCAAAAGTCTCTGATGAGGGACCTTGTCAAAGGCTTTCTGAAAGTCCAGATACACAATATCAACCGACTCACCTTTGTCCACCTGTTTATTCACTCCTTCAAAAAAACATAACAGATTAGTAAGACAAGATCTTCCTTGTCTAAAGCCATGTTGGCTGTCTCCCATTAGGTCGTGACTATCTACATGCTGAGTAATTTTATTCTTTATGATGGTTTCTACCATTTTTCCCGGTACTGATGTCAGGCTCACCGATCTGTAGTTTCCCGGATCACCCCTGGAACCCTTTTTAAAAATTGTTGTTACATTGGCGATCCTCCAATCTTCAGGTATTAGAGATGATTTTAATGATAGTTCACAGATTACTGATAGCAGTTCTGCAATCTCATATTTCAGTTCTTTCAACACCCTAGGATGTATACCATCTGGCCCAGGTGATTTGCTACTCTTCAGTTTATCTAATAGTTGTAAGACATCTTCCCAATATATCGATATTTCCTTCAATTCTTCCGCACCTTTAAATACCACTTCAGTCATGGGTAACATCCCTACATCTTCCTCAGTAAAGACCGAAGCAAAGAATTCATTCAATCTCTCCGCTATCGCCTTGTCGCCTCTTAGTGCTCCTTTAACCCCTTTATCATCTAATGGACCAACTGACTCTCACAGGTTTTTTGCTACGAATGTACTTGAAAAGGTCTTTATTTCGCGTTTTTGCTTCCGCAGCAAGCTTCTTCTCAAATTCTCTCTTTGCCTGCCTTATCAATGCCTTGCATTTGACTTGCCAGTGCTTGTGCTGTTTCCAAGTTTGGTCGTTTGGCTCTTTTTTCCATTTCCTGAAAGATGCTTTTTTGGCAACAACAGCCTCTCTGACCTCATCTTTAAACCATGCTGGCAGTTTTTTGGACTTCCTTCCACTTTTCTTAAAGCGTGGAATACAGCTGGTCTGGGCTTCCAAGATAGTATTTTACAACACCCTCCAAGCTTGATGTACGTCTTTAACCTTCGCAACTGCTCCTTTTAGTTTTTTCTTAACTGTTTTCCTCATTTTATCATAGTCTCCCTTTCGAAAGTTAAAAGCTAGTACTGTGGATTTCCTTACTATCCCTCCTCCACTAACTAAATCAAAGGCGATCATGCTATGATCATTATTGCCAAGTGGCCCCAACACCCTTATCTCTTGCACTAGATCTGGTGTTCCACTAAGGACTAGGTCTAATATGGCTTCCCCTCTGGTCGGTTCATGAACCAGCTGCTTCAAGAAGCAGTCATTTATTTCATCTAGGAACTTTATCTCCCTAGCATGTCCTGATGTGACACTGACCCAGTCGATACCGGGGTAATTGAAATCACCCATTATTATTACTGCGCTGTAACCTTTGTTAGCTTCCTTGATTTCTTTGAGCATTTCATCATCCATTTGGTCATTCTGGCCTGGTGCTCGATAGTACACCCCCACTGCCATCGCCTTCCCCCTTTTATATGGAATTTCAATCCATATAGATTCTACAGCAGATTTTGTTTCCTGCAAAACTTTAATCCTTTCTGAGTCAATGCCCTCTCTAACATAGAGCGCAACCCCTCCACCAATTTGATCAGCTCTATCATTACGATATAGTTCGTACCCAGGTATCACAGTGTCCCACTGGTTGTCCTCCTTCCACCATGTCTCTGATATTCCAATCATATCTAACCTTTCATTTAGTGCTATATATTCTAACTCTCCCATCTTATTCTTTAGACTTCTAGCATTTGCATACAAGCATTTTAGAGAATGTATTTTATTCATGTTAATTTGGCTATTGTTAGACATGGGTAAATTGGGATCTTTAAGCTCTGTCTGCTCCATACTTGAGGGCATTTGGGCTACTTTACTCTTTTGTGGAACCTCTCTGCTTTTGGTAGTATCCTTCAAGGATACATTCTTCCGAACCATCTGCTCTTGGGCGACTATCGGCTTTCCCCTAATATCTAGTTTAAAAGCTGCTCTATCTCCTTTTTAAAGGTCAATGCCAGCAGCCTGGTTCCATCCCGGTTAAGGTGAAGCCCATCCCTTCGGAAGAGCCCCTCCTTTCCCCAGAATGTTCCCCAGTTCCTAACAAATCCAAAACCCTCATCTCTGCACCACTGTCTCATCCATGCATTGAGACTCCGGAGCTCTGCCTGCCTTTTGGGTCCTGCGCGTGGAACAGGAAGCATTTCGGAAAATGCTACCCTGGAAGTTCTGGATTTCAACTTCCTACCTAAAAGCCTAAATTTAGCCTCCAGAACCTCCCTACCACATTTTCCTATGTCATTGGTACCGACATGTACCAAGACAGCAGACTCCTCCCCAGCACTATCTAAGACCTTATCTAGGTGGCGCGTGATGTCCGCTACCTTCGCACCAGGCAGGCATGTTACCAGGCGATCCTCACGTCCACCAGCCACCTAGCTATCTACATGCCTAATGATCGAATCACCAACTATAACGGCTGTCCTAATCCTTCCCTCATGGGCACATGGCCCTGGAGAAACTTCCTCGGTGCGAGAGGGTTTTACATCACCTGGAGGACAGGTCCTAGTTACAGGATCACTTCCTGCCACACCAGGGTGATGCTCTCCTGTCACGTGACCTCTCTACTCCATGGCAACAGGGGTGCTGCCAGACTGGAGGTGGAACTTCAGGACTATATCCCTGTAGGTCTCGTCTATGTACCTCTCTGTCTGTCTTATGTTTTACAAGTCTGCTACTTTAGCCTCTAGAGAACGGACTTGTTCCCTGAGAGAAAAGAGCTCCTTGCACCTAGTGCACACGTAAGACCTCTCACCAACTGGGAGAAAATCATACATGTGACACTCAATGCAAAAGACTGGAAAGCCCCTATCCCGCTGCTGGACTGCTGTCTGCATCTTAGTTTTAAGTTTGTGTCTAGATCTTTAAGTTCTTACTTACTAGGGGTTGCTATGGGTATTTATACCAATAAAACTGTACCTAATACGTTTAATATACCTTGTTCACCTGAAGCTTAATTAATCTCAGGTCCTTAGTGTATGACTGATTTGGGTAATGAGCTTCACATGAAAGCACCTCCTGTCTTGTAAGATGTGTAAGTACCTATAAAGCTATGATTATCCCAGGGGAGGGTGGGTGTGGGGAGGGAGGGAGGGAAATAACACTTATTAAAAGAGGGCTGCTACACAGTACCCTGTCTTGTGCTGCTGAGGTAAGCTAAATTCTGATTTGATTTAAATTATAGCTCTTAGCTGCTGCTAGGCTCTAACTTCTTATGAAATTTAAACTACAAGCTCTCTGCTGGTATTAAATTTAACCAGAAAGCTCTCTTCTGTGTGTTAAATTTAAACTAAAAGTACTTTGCTGTTACTTGGCCCTGAGTGACTATTAAATTTAAACTACAAGCTCTCTGCTGGGTATGAAATGTAACCAGAAAGCTCTCCTCTGTGTTTTAAATTCAAACTTTAATTGCTGCTACTAGGCCCTAACTGATCCAACAAAAAACAGTGGGTTCACAGATTAAGTAGCTTTAATGCAAAGAATTCTTTTTAAAAAATTACCAGAAGTATATACTCACAGTTGCAGATTTCTCTCCAGAAGTAACAGTCCCCCTTTCTAGTCCTTCAAGATCGAGCAACGGATAAAGGCGACCCATAACCCTGGCCCCCTTCAACGGCGCCTCTGGCACATTTCACTCTTCCTGAATCATCTCCTGAAACACCCGGTGCACAGGGAAAGCTGTTTGGGTCTTTCGGAACACCTGCAACAAGGGGACCTCCAGCGTCTCATCTTCCGCCGCCCCCGGGACCGGCATATTGAGCACCTTGAGGGTCTCCCCAATGAGGGCAGGCAGTTCTTCCCGTCGGAAGACTCGCACCACTCTAGCTTGATCTTCCCACTCAGAAATCTTGCCTTCTTCCAGTTCTTCTTCTAAGGCCAAACTGTGATCCTCCTCATCCGACAGGGGACCCTCAGAGGCCTCCGGCTGCTCCCCAACCTCCTCCTCCACACGGGGTCGCTTGCCACACTCGGAGGCAGGTCAGCTCGCAGCGATGCCGGACACTTCCGTGCCCCAGCATCCGCTGCTCGCTTCTGCTGCGGGGAGCCTCCCAGAACTGACTGCTGAAGCAGCGCCACAAACTGGGGAGAAAAAATGGCCATCAAATCCGCAGGGAGAGCCGCCTGCGAGAGAGAGACACCCGCGCTCGAAGATGGCCCAGCCACCTCCCCCTCCTGCACTGGTTCTGAGGTGAGGGAGGCCGAGGCCTCTACCAACGCGTCTGGGGCGCCCGAGGGCAGGCCTAAATCCGTGGCCCCTCCAACACATGCCTTACATACCCCGGTGCTAGAGGCTTTCTTTCCCCACAGACCACACACTGTGGTTTGGTGGCCATTACCTCCTGCGGACCGCGGGAGCTACCGCTGCTCACCTTCCTGGTGGTTACCCCAAAACTCCAGGCCGTGAAAGAGCAAACTGGCTGGAGCGCCGATAAGAAAAAAATAAAATGGCAAACAAAAACAAACAAAACGTGCGATCCCGCGCTGTCCGATGGGCTGTATGAGCGCCCCGAACAAGGTTTCCTTAAAGGGGAGCGAACCGTTCCACAAAGCCTGCCGGTCGACCATACGGCCGCCACGCGGCTAGGCCTCTCCCCCACTTTGCGCCAAAACGCGCTGAGGAGAAACTTCACCCATGGAGCCTCCCTTGCTAAAAGACAACGCTTACCTTCTGGGAGAAGAGGTAAAGACGCGGTTCTGTCAGGACACCGCGGCTACCTCCGGCCTTAGGACGGTCAGCTGCTCCAGGTCCGAACCCGCACTCTGCCGTGATCAGTCTGCAGCTCCGTGCAGCGGGACCCAGTCGCCAGGCGCGCTTGCAGGCACAACTTCTGCGCGGCGCCGGCTGACTCTAAATGCAGCTCCCACAGTTTGTTACCACTGCGCTGAGCCCCGGGACTGCCTTAGAAACTGACAATACCCCGGCAATCCCGAGCTGACCCCCCCAAGGACCCCAAGAAACGGGAAGAGACCGAGGGAGAGGAGAGAAAAGGAAAAAGACTGAAATGAAAGAGACCGTTTGCTACAAGCAGTAAGGCTACAGTTCTTAAAGCAACAGCATCGCCTAAAAGCAAAAAAAAAAAAACCACCCCAAATTGTCAAGTATCTAAATCAACACTCCTCAATCGTTTCTCCAGTGAGCCTGGGACCCCCGGGCTCCCTTCTATCCAGCTGCTTGGAGACTGAGGTAACTGGTGGCATGGGGCGGACACCGGAGGGATATACTGGTAATGTCACAAAAGGAGGAGTTTCTCAGTCTCCAAGCTGCTGGATGAGATAGGGAACCCAGACTGGGGACTAGACTGGGGACACGATCAGGAAGGGGGCATTGGGAGGTAGACAGATGGGCACAGGGAGTCAGACGAGAGATACCTGGTGCAGGGGGAATAGGGAGGCAGCGGGGATAAGATTGAGGTGGGGGACTACGGAGATAGAGATACTGGACATGGAAAGGGATATAGGGAGAAGCAAGGAGGGGAGATTGTGTGGTGATGTTGGCCAGGGGGTTATAGGGAAACTATGGGAAAATGCTGGACACAGAGTAGTAAGGGGAGAAGGAAATGCAGGACATGGGGGTAATAGGGAGAGAGATGGGAGAAGATGGACATGGGGTAAATAGGCTGAGAAAGAGATGGAGAGATGCTGGACATGGGAGTAATAGTTAAAGGATAGTATAATATGGAGATGGGGTAAATGCTGATTGCAGGGAGATAGGAAGGAAGAGGGCAGACATGGAAGAAAGAGAGAGCAGAGGTACTGGATGGAGGGAGACACACACACACTGGATGCGGGGTGAGAGATGTTAGATATGGAGGAGAGGAGAGAGTACACAAAAGACTAGGGAATAATGGACCACAAAAGAAAAGCTGGGGAATGGAAGAACTAGGGTGAAGTTTGAAATGCAGTAAGTAAATGGCGTAAAAAACAGGGAGATTGAGAAATGGATAGTAAGGAATGAAATCTGGGTGGACAGAGAGAGAGAAAAATAAAAGTAAGAAAGCTGAAAGGAAAAAAACAATATACAAGATTGAAGGAAGTGAAGAAAACAAAAGGAGAGACAAGAAATGGCAGATGGACTAGAGACCGTAGAAAGAGAGCTAAGAAAACATAGAAGAAAGGAGAAGCCTCAGATTGGGACCAGCATGATCAGAGAATAAAATGGTCAATCAACAAAGGTAGAAAAAATAATTTATTTTCAATTTAGCGATTCAACTTTGCACAATATTTGTATTTGATACAATATTGGGAAATGCATCTCTTATTTCTTTGGTGTTGCTCCTCTTGTGGAGTCTAGCTTCTTGGGGCTTTAGTTTAATTTTTGTCTACATATTTTTATTTTTACTTTAGGTTGTGGTCACTTATTCTGTACTTGGTCAGGGTCTGTGTTCCGAGTGTGTGACTGAGGCCAGGTGTTTTGTTTGTGTTTAAAACTGTTTATTAAACCAAATCAGAAATAAAACATTCAATAAATGGCATTAACATACATAACTTAATTTGCATGTATTACATCCTGCATCAGTCTTTTAAATTTTTCATTTTTCACTTTTACTGTTACTCTCCCCCCTCCCTTCCCCATTCTAGAATTCCAGCATCCCTCACAGTAGCTGGGTATGTATATCTACAGGAACTAACCAACTAAAAAGAAAATAAAATGATCTTCCTATCTACAATTAAATGTTCATTGCTTTAATCTTACATTTCCCCAGGCAGTATATTTCCAATCTTTCCAAGTCCATATACCTCTTCCATTTATTTTAGACTAGCATGATAACAATGAGGACTAAGAAGATCACGGCGAAGGAATAGGGAACCTCACCCAGCAAAGTCCTCCTCCCGATCTTACATTACCGCTCATCAGGTAATTCTATCCCCCCCCTCCCCTTTTCCTTTGCCTCATCTTGCCTCTTCTCCACTAAACCTGCTCTAGTGCCTGGCGCCTACTAATTACATAACTCACGCTAGACTCCTCCCCCTTCCCTCCCTTCACCATCATGAGCTTCATCATTACAAAGGGCCGTTCCCTGCCTGGATATATCTTTAATACTGGATATATCTTTAATACTTTAATAATGATCGCTGGAAGCAGCGGTATATAAGTGTGTATTAAATAAATAAATAAATAATAAATAAAATAAATACATCATTCCGTGCTTTAGGAGAGAGACCATCAAAATATGGGGACTATACTATGAGAAAGAATTCTCTCTTCTTTGCATTTCTATTTATTTATTTAGTAGGTTTTCTATACTGCCTTCTCTTATAATCAAAGCAGTTTACAGATCAACATTTCAACTTTTACATAAAACATTAGGAGAGGGGGCATGCATGGAATTGGTTTCAACTATTTACAGAATGCGCTATTTACATTATAGTACAATGCTTGTTAATTAATTGAGTGGGGCTGTGTTATGGGGTCTTGCTGTGTAACGTCTCCAAAATGTTCCACATAGAGAGTTGTTTTCAGCTTCTTCTGGAAGTCCTTATAGTCTGAAGTGGCCCTTAGAGAGTCTGGGAGGGCGTTCCATAGAGCTGGGGCAGCCAGGGAGAAGGCTCATCTGGATGTGGATTGATTTGATTTGGTGTAGGCGCTGGGGGTAGCAATGGTGTCCGTGGTGGTGCGCCTTCTGGATCTCGAGCAGTTCTTCGTCATAATGAGGTTACTCAGTATGTCTGCTGAGATGGCTTGCTTGATTTTAAAGATGTTTAGTGTGGTGGTTTTATGTGGGAGGTAATGGGGAGCCAATGAAGGTGATTCAGGAGGGGGGTGATGTGGTTGGTATTTAGATGAACCAGTTAGAATACGAGCAGCAGTATTCTGTACCATCTGTAGGGGTCAGAGTGCCTGTTTGGATAGGCCTAGGAGTATGGGGTTGCAATAGTTCAAGATGGGTGTGACTATGGCTTGGAGTATGGTGCGGAAGTGGTCTGTACTGAGAGGCTATGCCCTAGTGCGGCTTCCCAGGGAGACCACAGGCCCTGGGTGCACTTGCTTAGGCAATGAGCCCCCCAGTCTTGCAGGGAGGCGTCGGTGGTCAGCACCACTGTGTACCCAGGAGTCTCAAAAGGTACCCCTTTCAGCAGATTGGGTGGGTGTAGCCACCAGGTGAGGGAGTCCAGAAAGTGTTGGGACACCCTTATCCTGTCTTTGAGACTGCCCATGGCCTGTGACCACTGATTCCGAAGGCACCACTGTGCAGGCCTCATATGGAGCCTGGCATTGGGGGTCCCATGTACTGTCGAAGCCATGTGGCCAAGAAGCCTCAGACAGAGTCTGGCGGAGACCAGGGACCTGCTGAGAAACTGGTTTGCTAAGTTTATCAGCCTTTGGGCCCTGTCTGCTGGCAAGAATGCCTTTGCCAGGAGAGAGTCCAACCTTGCCCCTATGAACTCCAAGTTCTGGGAGGGGAGCAAAGTGGACTTTGCGAAGTTTATGACAAACCCCAAGCTTTGAAGAAGAGTAATAGTTCTGAGAGTGGCTTGTCGGGCCTCCTGGCACGTCTGACCCCTGATGAGCCAGTCGTCCAGATAGGGGAAGACAAAAATCCCTTGATTTCTCAGGTCAAGGTTGATTGGAGAGTAAATCATTATGTCGTCTGCATATAGTGTGTAGTGGATCTTGTGTCTTTTCAAGATTGCGCAGATGGGCTGAATGTATAAGTTAAATAACAGCGCAGACAGGGAGGTTCCTTGTGCCACACCTTGTACTGATTGGAACAGGGTTGAGGTGCTTGTTCCGCATTTCACCTGAATTTGTCGGTCATTGAGGTAGGAAGAGAACCAATTATGCCAATAGCTTTCAGTCTGCCTAGTAGGATGCTGTGGGACATGGTGTCAAAGGCTGAGGCGATATCAATGAATATTAGGAGAAAGCCCATCTTGATATTGTCCAATCCTCTGATCAAGTTGTCGAGTAGGTATATGAGAAGAGTTTCGACACTATGGTAAGGGTCGAAATCCATGTTGGTGCGGGTCCAGTGGTGCATGTGAGTCGATGTGATCCTGTGGCTGTCGGACGATTTTCTCTATAACCTTTGTGAGGAATGGGAGGCTGGAGATGGGGCGGTATGCTGCTGGTTCGCTTTTATTTAGGGCTGAGTTCTTGGGTATAGGCCGGACTGTAGCAAGCTTGAGGGTACGTGGCATGTAGCCTTGGGATAAGGATTGGCGTATGATGTTGTGGATGATTTGGCTTAGTTCCACTTTGGCTGATTTAATCCACATTACTGGGCATAGATCAGATGGTGCAATGCTGGTGTTTAGCTCTGAGATGATCTGTGATATCTGGTCAGCCGATGGGATGCTGAACTCGGCTCAGATTTGTTTGTGTTGTGTGGAGCATTGAATGCCCTCCCTTCCCATAGGACTAACTGATGCAGTGTGTTACGCTACTCTCAATATCGCGGTCCTTCTGGTTCTCTCCATTGGCGGAGTATACACTGTTTAGCGACAAGACAGTTTTACCGGACCAGCAGTCTGCTCATTGCCTTGGTCAGACTCAAGGGATCCTGGGCATCCAAAATAGCCAAGCCCAGGGTCAGTACCAGAGGCTGCCCTATTAATCCCCCTAGATACCTTTGGATTTTATCCCAATATTTGCGTACTTGCACACATCTCCAGAACATGTGTCCTAAATGGGCTCAATCTTCTCTATACCAGGGGCATAGAAACAGAAATATGACGACAGAAAAAGACCACATGGCCTATCTAGTCTGTCCTTCAATATCAATAACTACAACAGTCCCTTTTTTACCTTTAGAGATCCTCTGTGTTTGTCCCATGCTTTTTTGAATTCGTTACTTTCCTCCTCTCTACCACCTCCACTGGGAGACTATTCCACGGATCCACTACTCTTTCCGTAAAGAAATATTTCCGCATATCACTCCTGAATCTATCTCCCTTCACCCTCATCCCATGTCCCCTCGTAGCAGAACTTGCTTTCAATTGAAAGAGGCTCTCTCCCTGAACATTTATGCCACGAAGGTATTTAAACATCTCAATCATATCACCTCTATCCCGCCTTTCCTCTAAGGTGTACATATTAAGATCCTTCAGTCTGTCCTCATATGCTTTATAATGAAGACCACTAATCATTTTAGTAGCCACCCTCTGCACCGACTCCATCCTGTTCACATCCTTTTGAAGGTGCAGTCTCCAGAATTGCACATTATACTCCAAATGAGGTCGCACCAAAGACTTATACAGAGGCATTATCACCTCCTTTTTTCTGCTAGCCATTCCTCTCCGTATGCACCCAAGCATCCTTCTAGCTTTTGGCGTTGCCTTTTCTACCTGTTTAGCTACTTTAAGATCATCAGACACAACCACGCCTAGGTCCCGCTCTTCTTTAGTGGACAAAAGTACTTCACCCCCTATACTATATTGCATATTGCATCTACCACTTTCTGTGAACCTCGCTTTCCACGCTGTATAGGGTGAGATATACCCACGTTCCAGTAACCTAAATTGCATGTCTCGGAGTCTTGCCCCCATGACCAGGTCTGGGGATACGCCCCACCGCTGCTGTCCATGCAAATGTGGTGAGAGTAATTCCCAACTCTGATTCCCACTGCTAGGTAAGCTGGTCATAGCATTTGTTCTGGGTGCGCCCTTTCAAGGCCCTACAATATCCAGCAACCTTGATCTGTTCCCTGTCTTCTAACTTGAACCATTCTTCCAATTTGTCGAAATTCTCCCACCCCAACCCTCGCTTCTCCTTCAGTGAGGCCAAATAATGTTGTAATTGCAAATGTGCATATACATGCCCCCTTGGTAGGTCGTATACTTCTTGTAGGTCTGTAGGGTCTCGTAGGTAGCCCGTTACCTCGGAGGGGATACCCAGCTGATCACATAAGGATCGCCAGGCCCAGCGAAAACCTTTAATCAATAGGTTACCTTGAAGATGTTCTGGCAATAGTACGTGGGGTACGTGCATCACTGATAAAAGAGAAGAAGGGGTGACCATTGCCGATTCAAATTCATATGGCGTGTATACGGAATTCCCCCCCCCCCCCTCCAACCAGTCTCTTACATGTTGCAACATGCATGCCAAGTTGTATTGGTCCAAATGTGGAAGTCCTATTCCTCCCTGCTGCCACAGGCCCTGTAACTGGTCAATTTGAGCCTTGGTTTGTTCCTCCTCCAGAGGAAGGTCTGTCACGCCGCAACAGCTGCAGTGGAAGCAATTGAAGGACATATACAATTTTTGGAAAAATAATCTTTTTATAGGTGGCCACCTGGCCCAAAGGACAAAGGGGTAGCGGTATCCAGTCTCTTAATTTATCTTGAATCCCTTTAAGTAGGGAGTTAACATTTATTTTATTTATTTAACATTTTTTGTATACCGCTTTTCAAGTTTATCAAAGCGGTTCACATAGAACAGAACATTATTACATTGAACAGTAGAGGAACTCTACATTATACAACTTTGAAAACTATTTACATTTAACAGTTTACAATTCTATAACTATGTACAGTGGCATAGACTTTTGTTTGAGAGGGGCATTTGAGTGCTGGGATCAGTTCTGTGGTTGTGTATCCGTTATGTTGCTGTAGTGGTTTTTGAAGAGGTAGGTTTTTAGGTGTTTTCTGAAATAGGCAATGTCTGTGATCTCTCTTAGGTTGGATGGGAGAGAGTTTCAAAGTATAGGTGAGTAGTATTCAAATGTTCTGAGGAGTACTCTTTGTGTGGAGTTCGGTGGTGTAGAAGCTGTTGATGGAGTGTTTTGGTGGGGTTTCCTCCTTGAACGTGTTTGGTACTTTTCTGATTATGTCATTCAGGCATTTAACAGACTGATTATTTACTATCTTGTATGTTATCATTAAGGCTTTATATTCGATTCTAGCTCTGATAGGTAGCCAGTGTAGGTCTTTTAAAATGGGGGTGATGTGCTCGTTCTTTTTTGATCCGGTAATCAATCTGGCTGCTGTATTTTGTGCCAGCTGCAGTGGGTGCGTTGTACTCTTGGGTAGGCCATGGGGTATCATATTGCTGTAGTCTAGCTGTGGGTTGATTATTGCCTGGCAAACTGTTCTAAAATGGTTCTGTTCCAATATGGGTTTTAGAGTTTGTAGCATCATGATTTTGTAATAAACTTTGGTGGTGGTCTTGTTGATATGGGCTTGGAAATTGATGTTCTTGTCCAGGTGTATTCCCAGGTATTTTACTTAGTCTTTTATTGGGATTGAGTAGCTTCTGATTAATATGTTGTTTGGGGGTGTAAACGTAATTTCTTGTGATCACGAGAGCTTCAGATTTCTTGTAGTTGATTGTTAAATTCTTCTGGGCTAGTCATTTGGTTGCTTCTGTCATACATGTGGAGATGGATGCGAAGTCCAGAGCTGTAGTGTCTATTGGGGAGTATATCATAATGTCATCTGCGTATAAATGATAATGCATATTATGTTTTTGTATGATGTTTGCAGACTGGTTGGATGTATAAGTTGAAGAGTAAGGCTGATAAGGCTGAGCCTTGAGGTAGGCCTTGATGTATGTTGAATGGTTTTGATTTGCTGTTCGCAATTTTTACCTCTGCCGTTCATTCCATTAAATAGGAACAGAACCAGGCCAGTGTGGTGTCACATAACCCAATCTCTACCAGTCTGTCAACGAGGGAGGAGTGTATTATTGAATCAAATGCTGCAGTGATGTCAATGAAAATAAGTAGGAAGCCCTGTTTGATGTTTTCGATCCCTTTGATGACTGTGTTCAACAGTGATGTGAACAGGGTTTCGACTCCATGTGATTCTCGGAATCCGTGCCACTGTGAGTCAAGTGGATAGTTTGTGTCTACGTGGTCCTGGAGTTGGCGTTGTACAGCTTTTTCTATTATCTTGGAGAGGAGTGGTATACTTGATATTGGGCGAAATGAGGATGGTGCGTTCGGGTCAGAGGTTGAGCTCTTTATGAGTGGTCTTATTGAGGTGGTTTTGAGATGTGGAGGCATAATTCCTTGTTCTAAGGAAAGGTTTATTATCTTGCATAGTGATGGTGTTAGCTCTTGTGACAAGGCTTTTATCCATGTGGTGGGGCAGGGGTCGAGTGGCGAGGTGGTGGTATTAAGAGCCTTTAGTAGAGTAGTGCAGTATTCATTAGAGATTGAGTGGAATGTTGTCCATTTCTTTGAGTTATCTTGTGATTGTAGTGCTGGTGCTGGCTTGGGGGCTAAGTTTGAAGTGTTATGAGGGCCATTGAGTTTGCTTTGTAGGTGTGTTTCATATTTCTCGGGTGATATTGCTGTTCTGGGGTGCTCTGGTTAGGTCTTTGACTATTGTGAAAAGTTCTCTGGGTCGGTTGAGTGATTTCATTATGATGTTCGTGTGATGGTGTTTTTTGTGGTCCAGTATCAGTTTGTTGTATTCTTCTTGTTTTGTTGTATATTCATGTCTGGCTAGCTGATCTTTAGTTCTTCTCCATTTGTGTTCCAGTCTTTGTAATGTGAGTTTTGCTTGTCTTATCCCTGTGGAGTACCATGGGGTTTTGTTGCTTCTTTGAGTTGTGTAATTTTTTGGTGGTGCAATGGCTGCTGAAGCTATGGTGTTGTTCCAGTTCGTTATAAGTGATGGGAGATCTGTGGAGATGTTGTCTAGGTTTGGAAGGAGCTGTTTTACGAGACTGTCTCTGTTGTAATCTTTGAAGCGTCTTGAGTTGTTAGAGCCATTGTGTGTTAGTTGGGTCAGGATGATGGGTAGATTGAAGGTGATCATATGATGGTCGGACCAGGGTACTGGGTATACAGTGTAGTTGATGTGATGATGGAGGTTGATAGGGACGAACAGTAGGTCAAGTGTTTCCCCATTTTCTTGAGTTTGGGTGTTGAGTTGAATGAGGTCCATGGAGTTTAATGCGCTTAGGAATGAAGTGACTTGTGAGGATGCTAGGGAGTTGAGGTTGAAATCTCCTAGTATTATTTGCTGCTTCGCCTTGTTGTTGCAATCTCAATTATGTGAGACAGGTCATCAGGATCAGAGTTTGGGGTTCTGTATATTAGAGTTATCATTAAGTTTTTGTTTTCTAGGGTTACAGAATTTAGGGTGGGAGTTGATAAGGTATCTGTGATCTTCAAGATTAGTTGTTTGTTGGAGAGTATAAGGGTTCCTCCTCCTCTGCGTTGAGTTCTTGGACAGTGGTGGAAGTCCATGTTTGTAGGCGTGAGTTGATTTAAGAGTACGTTGTCTGCCTCCGTCAGCCATGATTCTGTTATACACATGATTTCCACTTTGTTGTCTTGGATGTAGTCCGATATTGTGTGTATTTTGTTATGGATTGAGCGTGCATTTATAAGAGAGCATTTTATGGAGGTAGTTTGAGGCTCGAGAGGCGGGGTTGCCTGATTAGTTTCATTTGCTTGAATCTGTATGCGGTGATGGTGTCTCTTTTGATGATTGGGATACCATGATTGGGGTGAGATTTGAGTCCTGGGTTTGTAGAGGATTGGTATTGGATTGTTCCATGTACATGTTGTATCTGCTGGGTTTATTAGGATGGTGGATAGTAATAAGAATAGGGTGGTTAAAAGACCTTCCATCTTTTGATATGGGGGTGGGGGTACTGTAATTGGCTTGGTATTCTTTGTGTTATGAAGGCTGATTAGTACAGATTCTGATGCTGAGTTTTTGGTTGGTTTAATGTGCTTGTGTATATGAGTGATCAGTAAAGTAGCACTTTACCTTTAAGGGTATGATGGTTTATCAAAGTCCATTATGTCTGGGCGGTCAGTGTATTGTTGAATCCTGCTCCTGGAATAATCTTCATATAGGGGGTATGTTTCTTCCAGCTTGATGGCCTTCGTTCCACACCTAAGGTACAGCCGTGTCAGGTTAGCTGGTAACCATATTCCCAAATACTTTAATTTAGTTTCTGCCCATCTTAGGGGAAAGGGCCTCTCCCAACAATTCTGCAGCCCTCTCAAAACATCCAAGGCCACCATATTCAATCTTAGACCAGCCAATGCCCCAAAATCTGAGATGATTTCTAGAAGCTGAGGCAAAGAGGTTTGTGGTTCCATCAATAAAACCAAAAGGTTATCAGCAAAGGCCGAGACCTTAAAAATACAGGGCCCTATTGTAACCCCTTCTATTTCCGCCTCTGAATGGATGATTCTTAACAAGGGGTCTAGGGAGAGTACAAATAGTAGTGGGGATTGAGGACTCCCCTGCTGGGTACCATGCTCTATCTGAAAACTTGGGGTTATCTCCCCATTGACCCCTACTACTGCCTTGGGTTATTGATAGAACCCCCATACGCCCCGTTTGAACTCTTCCCCCAGACCATACATCTCTAAGGTCTCAAATAAATACGGTCACCCTACCTTGTCAAAGGCTTTTTCGGCGCCAAACTTACTAACAATGAGGGGATGGCTTGTTTGTGCACCCAGTATAGCAACCCAAGGATACGTCACACATTGCTGGTTGGGTAACGCCCCTGTACAAACCCCATTTGGCACAGGTATATCAGTTCAGGAAGGTACAATGCAAAACAGTTGGCCAGAATCTGCAAACAATTTTAGATCGTAGTTGATCAATGAGATAGGTCGGTAGAACCACACCTCCAGTGGGTCTTTCCTGGGTTTGGGTAGTACCACTATGTGGACCATATTGTTACTATATTTAAAGGATCCAGTGGTCAGCCACATATTAAACCTTGCCACCAAGGTTGGAGTGACCTGCTCTAGTAAAAGCTTATAGTACTCTGCTCTATAGCCATCAGGTCCCGGGACTCAACAAGTGGCTGCCCTTTGATGTAATATAGTATTTAGGGTCTCCTGAGTAGCCAACAGTTGCGATCGGTTGACTGCTGTCTGTTGCTGCGCTAGGGCTCGGTGTTCCTTACAAACCTGCCTCTCTAACCTTAAAATCCTCGCCGCCATATCCAGTCATCGCCTAATCCCATATTCTATAATGTCCCCCCACAGGACAGCCTTGAACGCCTCCCAGGAAAGTTCCAGATCGTCCCTGTGACCTTGGTTGTGATACTCATAGTTCTCCCATCTATCTACCAAATAAGCTTGGAACTTCTCGTCTCGACAAAGATCTAAGGGGAAACGCCATGGTGCTCTTCCCATACCGGGGCTCTTTCTTATCTAATCTATCCAGACAGGTGCATGGTCAGAGAACTGGTTAGGTCCAATTGCTGCATCATCTATTGCTCGAAAAAGCCTTCCGAAACCAAAATGGAATCCAGCCATGTGCTGGTGCCATGCACCCGAGACAGGTGCATATTAGTCTCTTTCAGTTGGGTTTAAGGTCCGCTACAAGTCTACTACTTGGCACCGCTGGCGGAACCGCTCCAGATGGAATGCAGTGTAGAGACGGCTACCACTTTTCCCTCCCGAGATGTCCAGTGCTGGATCGAAAACCCTATTCCAATCACCCCCAATGAACATAGGGCACTTCGGAAACGTATCTATTTCTGCTGCCACCTTCGCAAAGAACGTTGGGTCTGGGTTGTTAGGGGATACACACTGCCCAATGTCACATTTTGCCCTTGTAAATTACCTTGTACCAATACAAACTGGCCCTCAGGGTCCGCCACTGTATGGGTAACCTGAAACCCTACACCTTTCCGAACTAGGATCGTGACCCCTCCTTTCTTACCTTGTGCTGATGCCCCAAAACACTTGTTCTATCATACCACCCGCATCTTATTTAGATCTCCTGATGACTGGTGGATTTCTTGCAGCAGAGTAAGGTCTCCTTTATGGCGGGTGAGTGCTTGCAACACCTTGCGGCGTTGCAGGGGACTGGCCAATCCACATACATTCCACGAGATGATTCTCAGCCCAACTGATATATTTGGATTGTCCTCTTCCCATGCATATACCTATTCATTCTGTGGTGAGGGTCCTTCCAGCCTAAGACACCCCCCATTCCTTCTATTATGTAGTTCCCCTCTCCTTCTACAATGTAGACTCCTCTCTCGGCAGGTGCCCCCCAGGGTCCCCTATCCCCCCTCCCTACTGCCTACCCTTCCCTCCTCCCCAAAACCCACCCCATGTTTCCCTTTCCATCTCATTGGTAGCCACAACTGATGTTGGATACCTCCCCCTCCCCCTACTAATTGTATCCTAACTCTCCTATGCCATTATTATCTCAGTTTAAACCATTCTGGGAACACCCCCTGGTATGGACAACCTAGACCCATGGCTATTAAGCTTGTCTTATCCCCATCTTACAATAACCTTTCCTAATCAACTATGAGTCCAGTTCCATTCAGGTCTAACCAAAAATAATCTATAATGTGATTATTGTTTTACCTTATCTCTTTTTCTTACATTAATTATAACAAGCCCTCCATTCCCAATCCCAGTGGTCACACTCTCCTATATGGATAGTTTTGCACATCTCACTCAACCGGCTTGGGGCTGGTCCTTTTTAGGTGCATATTTCCGGGTTATTACTTTTGGGATTATGGAGGTTCACTCATCGCCGCCCCATCTGGCCAGTACATTTTGCTCAGACACTGATTAACCTGCTATAGATCTGTGCTCTGATAGGCAGGGGGGCCTTGTTAATGGAAAAACCTAGCATGTCCTGACTGTACTTTACCACTCACCCATTTTCAGTTGTCATATATGGTAAAAGGACCATACCCCTCTTGCTGTGTTAAAGATTGCAGAGGTTGTATTCTCAAACAAATGTCCGGCCACAGGGCTACCACTGCAATCTATACTTAGCCAGGAGAATGTTAGATGTTAAGTCTTTCTGGTCTCTTGAACCTTCCCCTGATATCACTCATGTTCTTGGGGGGAATGTCCACTCTGGTGTCCTCGCTTTACTGCAATGTTTGTTTCAGAGTGGTCTGACACCAGCATCACCACTACCGATCTTTCTCGTTGTGTTGTCCTGCATCCTCTGAGATCTAGTGTCCATCCTCCATCCGGGTCTGAGCGGGCCTGGTCACCTCACTCTAAGGGTTTGTATGAGTCTGGAGCCATTTTTGAACTACCTCTGGTGCCTCGAATGTTGCAGTAGTTCCATTGTGAAAGACACGCAATCGAGCTGAGTACTGTACTACGAATTTAATGTGCGCCTCTATCAACTGCTGGCAAACACTAGCATATGCCTTGCGTGTCAGGCTGAGTTGTGCCGAATAGTCCTGAAACATCTGAATACGAGCTGCTTCATAGTGCAATGGACCTTTGGCTCGGGCTGCGCACAAAACCTTCTCTTTGTGTAGGAAGTTCAAAAATCTAGTGAGCACCAGTCTAGGCTGCATATCGCTTGCATGGACAGGCCCCAGTCTGTGCACCTGCTCAATTACTATTTGACCACAGTCCTTGCCGAGCTGCAGGGTTGCTATCAGGCTGGTCAGATATTATCGCAATTCGGTGTCCTTTAACTCTTCCGGTATGCCAGTAAATCTCAAGTTTTTCCAGTGATTTCTGTTTTCGAGGTCGTCCAGTTTTTCTCCCTGTTTGTTAATCGTCGCCTGCAAGGTTTTAATCTCTTTATCCACAGCCTAGAGCTCGTCTTCTAATTGGAACACTCGACCCTCAACTGCATGTATCCTTGTTCCAACTGTCTCCAGCTGTTTAGTAATGCCATCAAGTTGTCCCGTCAGCTCAATCCAATCCAGCCTTTGAATTTATGACTACCAGGATTAATTTTTTTGCATTTTGCATCTTCCCTCCTCATCAATAATCTGGTCATAGCAAAATAAATGTGACATGAAGATATTTATAATGGCTTGATTGGGGGGGGGGCTGTGTAAGGGGCTTTTCATTAATCAAATTTAAATAGGAATTACACTTACCTGGTAATTGTGATTCCTTGAGTGACTCCAGTTTAGTCCTCAATCTCTGGGTAGTGAACCTCCTCCTGCAGCTTGGAGACTGGGCATGTCAAAAACTCATGACATCACTGGATATAGCCTGCTGGTCTCTCCCATCAGCCCCCAGTGAACTATTGACAAAGCAGTCTCAAAGGAGCAAAAAATAAGTAACTTTTTTTTTTTTTTTAAACTTAACATTATATTCAAGGGCACGCAGAACATATAACCTATCTACCTACTACTCCCCTTCCAGAAGGAAAGGGACTGCTTCCTGCATGCTCTCCTTTCCGTCGAATGCCTAGCCCTAAACAATCCAGAGCAATATAGCAATGTATAACAATATCATAATATAATATAACAATATAGCACAAAACAAATGGAAGCATCAAAATGACTGAACACCAGTGAAGGCCTACATACACTTTTAACCTTGCACTTCCCCCAACAGAAAAACCACTGCTAAGACCCCATCCCCGGGCGGGAATGAGGACTAAACTGGAGTCACTCAAGGAATCACAATTACCAGGTAAGTGTAATTCCTATTTCCTTATCATTCCTCCAGTTTAGTCCTCAACCTCTGGGATGTATCAGAGCAGTAATCAATGGGAGGGACCTTTCCAGACGGATCTCAACACCGCCTCCCTGAAAACAGCATCCTTAGCCGCCAGAACATCTAGGTGGTAGTGCTTACTGAAAGTATGGAGAGACAACCAAGAGGCCTCCCTACAGATGTCCACTGGTGGAACCAAACTGTGCTCCGTCCAAGAAGACGCTTGCACTCTGGTAGAGTAAGCTCGTAAGCTCCCTGGAACTATACGGTCCTGTAGAAGATAAGCCGACGCACTCGCAGCTCCAATCCATCCAGAAATGGACTCCTTCACCACTGCTTCCCTTTGCGGGGCCCTCTGAACACCCCGAAGAGAGACAATCCGCCTTGCGAAAGTTTATGAAACCTTTAAACACTGCCTCAGCGCTCTCTTGACGTCCAAACAGCACAAGCTATGGTTCAATACGCTCCCCTCCACCACACCTAGCGCTGGAAGAGAGACCATTTTAGTTAGGTGAACGTAGAAACCACTTTTGGCAACAACGACGGAACCAGCCGCCAGGCCACCTTCTGTCTGGAGACAGAAAAAAAACTATTCCTGACAGGTCAACGCCTGCAACTCTGAAAATCGCCTCGCCAAACAGATGACCATCAAACATACCATCTTCAAGGCAAAACCCTTAACCTATGCCTGTTTTAAGGGACCCAACAGCACGCTAGCCAATGCTCCTAAAACCAACTTGAGCTTCCCCGGTGGAATTAATATCCTACGATAGGGCTACAGTCTGGTAACCGCCTGAGAAAGCGTACCACATCGACCTGTGCATGAGAGCCACTCCCTGTCCTTTGCCCCTATAGCTGCTAACTGAACTCTCCAGGACCTGCCTTTAACAAACCCGTCCTGCAGAAAACTTAATACCAAGGGAACTAACACTGTTGTCGCGTGAGCGTGCCTCCGCAAGCACCCGTCCTCAAAGAGGCGCCATATATGCACATATACAAGGAACGTAGACTTTTTATTTTTTATTTTTTTTGCGGCAAGGTGGCAAAGACTGCTGTCGAGCAACTCTTTTTCCTTAAGCTTGCCCTTTCAATGGTCACCCCATAAGCAAAACCCGATTCACCTGAGACATTCAAAGGGAACTCCGTAGCAACAGAATCTCCAATGTCGGAAACCTCCATGGATTCCCGTTGAGCAACCGTATGAGGCAGGCATAACAAGGGTGCTGCGGCCAGCCCGAGACCCCCAACCACACGTTTCCCCGAAGTGCTTCTATACGCAGAACCACTCGACCTATGAGTGCCCCCGGTGGAAAGACATAGAGAAGACCGAACGACGGCCACCGTTGAAACAGTGCGTCGATGCCTTCCAACCTCCTTTTGCGTTGTCTGCTGAAGAAGCGACCCGTTTACACAGAGTGAAACGCCGCCATGAGGTCCATTACTGGCTGTCCCCATATGCAACCGATCTGTGCGAACACCTCCGGATTCCACTCCCATTCTCTGGCATCTACTCGGACCCAACTGAGGAAATCCGCCGTCACAATGTCCTTACCCACAACATGCGCCACCGAAAACACTGGCAGCCAAAGCTCTATTCACACACACAGACCCTCTGCCGTGGCCTCTATGGCCACACTGCTGGTTCCGCCCTGCCGATTGATGTAGGCCACCGCTGCGGAGTTGTCGGACAGTACTCGTACCACTCGACCTGTCACCGTAGCTTTGAACGCCTGCAACGCCCGGTGTATCGCTCGCATTTCCAGTCGGTTGATTGACCACTGGGTCACCTGTGTACTCCAACAGCCTTGCGCGAAACAATCTCCGAATGTAGCGGAGTTTAACAAAGTTTTTGGCCAAGCTCCCGGAGGAAAGGTCCATAACCTTTTATTAGAGAGAAACTGGAAAATTATAATTTTTTTTTTATACCAACTTTCACCAATTCAAGATGTTCTACAAGACACACAACCCAACAGAATGTCACATCTGTTGTACATGCAATAGAACCCTTAAAATATGAGCATACATGAATCCACTGGTTGCCTCGATACAAGCATTGAGTAGCCTATTTGTCTTTTTGGAAACCAGCCAGGTCCTTAAGACCAGAATTGGCTACCCTAGGAAACAGGATACTGGACCTGAAAGAGCTTGGCCTGACCCAGTATGGCATTTCTCGTAGCCTTATGAACGGAACCTCCCCAAGGTCTCTGCCTTGGAAGTAACAGGCTGTGCCTGGCCCTATGGCTAGCTCACACGGAGCAGTGCGGCCTAGTGGTTGAGGCAAGTTGCCAGAGGACCAAGGGTTTGAATTCCAATCGAGACCACCAACCTTGGGCCATAAAAACTGGGGTTTCTGGTCCCACAGGTGGTCCTTCTGGCCTTCGTTAAGCGACTTAACCCTCTGCCTCAGGTACCAAAACATAAATTGTGAGCCCTTCAGGGACAAGGGAAATAGAAATACCATAATCGACTGTATGCCACCCTGATCTGTAGGCAATCAATATACTCAAATAAATAACTGACTGGGAATATGTGACCATAGCAAATACTGGCAGTGGAGAGACATCAGAGCTGGTGCTTGTTCCTGGTCTTCCTTTCTCGCTCTCCCAGTCCTTCTGCCGGCATTGAGAAAAGGCTGAGAATAGATTGTCCAGTGGGCTGGGGACCTTGCGTCCTGGACATCAGAGAGAAAGAGGGGCTAGAATCTGGGAGCAAAGCCCAATGAGAAAGGGAAACTGGTGACTGTGACACTGAGCTCCTCCAGCCGGCTCAGTCCACGGCAGATCCCATGACTGCATCTCCAACCCCATGTAACACCATGAGGACCTCACGCACTTTATTACAATCGACATCCCCCCATTACTGGAGAAATTACCTTAGTCTGATAATACAGTCTGAGCAAAGAAATGCAGTCTCACTCTGCAAAGAGTGCACCCAAAAATCATGCCTAAGCAATTGTGAGCACATACAAAATACACATCTACATATACGGCTGACCCAGCACCTGTCACCCAAACACAGTGCAGTGAGCACGCTTGAACATAGGCTGAATGCATGGAGCATACACAGAGTATTGACTTCCTCTATGAAACCTTCCAGTGCCCTGGAGCGCTAAGCCCCAGACTATGCTACCTAGACGTCCTTCTCTTCACCCTCAGCACGGGCCCCTTAACAAGATGGCACAGACGGGTCAGTGCCCCTGCTAAGTGCTTAAAGCCCTGCTCTGACCACACAGGCTCTAGAAATAGATGAGAATTTCCTGGGAAGGGCATGCTAAGTGGAGCTATGAAACACACAGGCACTCCCCCCCCCCCCCCCGGCCTTCCTGCAGTCAGAGAAATAGCAGTGAGATACACCGACAACCTTGCAAGTGGGGGTCTTAGAGGTTGCTGCCTGTGTGAACCTGATGAAGAATATGATTTTGTATTTTACCATCCCCCTCAGGGATGGGGGCACTGAATACTATATGTGATTCATGAGCAGCGCTGCCATCCGGTGGCCTTTAGGGCACCAGAGCCCAACAAACAATACAGAAGTTAAGAGCTCTAAATCTTGGTCATATAATCTTGATTTACAGAACACTACAATTGCTTGTTTAGTCACTAACCCCTGAGTGCCCATGAGGTGGCCCTGTGGTTATTTCTTCCCTGACTTGCAGAGAATGATCAATCTGATGATGGCTGCATACACACGTTCACAGAAAGGCACTATTGAGTGTACCAGCTGCCCTCTGGTGGCCATAGACCGTAGCACAGGCACGTCCTGGTTGACAGTTTAACTGTCATTATTATTATATATATATTTTTTATATCCTAAGGTTTCCTAAACCTGCCCCTGTGAAACCACAGGCATTTGGGCCACTTTCACTATAGAATACACAAAAGCACACTTCCAGCCTGTCCCTCCTTCCACTTACAAGTTAGGGCTCTGCTCTTGAAGAACCTAAAAGCTGGCAATTTGCCTAATATCCCGGGACTTAACAGATGCTCCTCAGAGACATGATTAGGAGGGAGAGAACATGTGGCATCAGAGATCAATGCCAAAATTGCTGTCCTATAAAACTAAGAATAAACTTAAAAATAAAGAGGACTGGCAACAGCCCCCTTAAGGCCGGGGAACCCCCCGAGCCTCAAAAAACCTACAAACAAAAGAAAGAAACACTAGACCTAAAAATCTAGCTATTCTGCCTGTTGTCTTCCTCACACAAGCAGCTCACTGCAACTCTCGCCGTGTGGTCCAAATACCTAGAGAGAAAATGGCCGCCCCTTTGCCAACGAATTTTGGCGCCAAGAACAGCCGCTGCAAAAAGGAGGCCTCAGCAGACCGACAGAGCCCGAAGGCCTTATCTGCAGAGCCGAAAGCCACACAGCCTGCTCCTACCACCTTGAATTCATCCGATCCTCAAACCGCGCTGCTGCGCCTGGCAGCCACGGCGAGGACCGCTCAGCCGGTTCCACAGAGTAAAAGTAAAATCCCACAGCAATGGAGAGTCTCTGTCTCACACAGCTTCAGTGTGGCTGTAGGGTCCCGGAGCTCTCTCCCGTATCGTCAAGGAAGAGAGATCCGCACCGGAGAATGCCTGCAGCAAGTGAAAATAACTGACAAGGAGGGAAGGCAAGAGCTGCTACTAATTTAAAGAGCCAGGCTCAAATTTAAAATTACTGTAAATATAAGGAAATTTTCTCCTAACAACTAAAGGGAACTAATCCCCGATTGCCAATTAACCAAACGTAACTGAATTAAAAGGGTTCGCCATCTTCGTATGGATCTCAGGCATCCATCCTGGGAAGGTGGGGAGGAGTTGTTCAAGTTTGAGGACAGCCTGACCAAACAAGGCATCCCGGCGGGAGTCCTTGTCCAAACAGTAATGGGCTGTGAAGGTATGAACCGAGGCCCATGTGGCGGCTCGACAGATCTGATCTATGGATACAGAGTGAAGATGAGCCATAGAAGTGGCCATGGCTCTCACATTGTGAGCTGTGACATGGCCTTCCAGAGAAATATTTTTACTCTGGTAAGCAAAGGAAATACACTGAGCAATCCAATTGGAAAGTGTACGTTTGGAGACTGGAAGTCCCAAATGAGAAGGATCAAAAGCCACGAAAAGCTGGGAAGACTTTCGATGTGGCTGAGTCCTGTTGAGGTAAAAGGCAAGAGCTCTTTTACAATCTAAAATATGAAGGTTCCTCTCTGCACTGGATGCATGAGGAGCTGGAAAAAAGACAGGTAGATATACCTCTTGATTAAGATGAAAAGGCGAGACCACTTTGGGCATAAAGTGGGGGATTCATCCTAAGGACCACCTTATCATGATGAAACCTGGTATAAGGTGGATGAGCCACTAAGGCCTGTAGTTCACTGATATGGCGAGCCGAAGTGACTGCAATAAGGAAAAGGACCTTCCAGGAAAGAAATTTCAAGGAGGTAGAAACCAACTGTTCAAAAGGTGGCTTCATAAGCTGACCCAGAACTAGGTTCAAGTCCCATGCTACCGGAGGAGGTCGGATGGGAGGCTTAGTTAGAGTCAGGCCTCTCATGAATCTTGCAACAAGCGGATGAGAGGAGACAGGTTGTCCATTTATAGGTTTTAAGGATGCTGCAATAGCACTCAAATGGACTCTTACTGAATTCGTCTTAAGGCCTGCATTAGAAAGATGCAGGAGATAGTCTAGTAGAGAATTCAAAGGAAGTGCTAGAGGGTCAAGACCCTGTTGAGCACACCAAATGGAAAAGCGTTTCCATTTGAAAGCATAGGAACGCCTCGTGGAGGGTTTCCTAGATGCATGAAGGATATCTTTCACTGGTTGAGAAAGATTGAAGTCATGAAGGCTTAGGCCTTCAGTAACCAAGCTCTGAGGTGTAGGGACTTGGGGTTTGGGTGCCACAAAGTCCCATCCTCCTGAGAGAGAAGGTCTGGCGCAGCTCCCAGGTCCAGGGAGGGTCCCTGGGAGAGATGCAGAAGTAGAGGGAACCACACTTGGCGTGGCCAGCGTGGAGCTATGAGGATCATCGATCCATGATCCCTCTGGAGTTTGAACAGAGTCTTGGGAATCAAAGGAATGGGTGGAAAGGCATATAGGAATTCCTGACCCCAATGTAGGAGAAAGGCGTCGTTGGCCTGAGCTCTGACACGGAGTCCTGGAACAGAACCAGGGAAGTTTGGCATTCCACGGACTTGCAAAGAGGTCTATGTCCGGGGTTCCCCATTCCTGAAAGATTCTGTTTATCTGGTCCATATGTAGGGACCATTCGTGTGGAAGCAGAACTCGACTGAGTCTGTCTGCCCAAGAGTTTTGAACCCCTGGAAGATACACTGCCAGAAGATGAATTTGATGCTCTCTGGCGAAGGCCCATAATCTGAGAGCTTCGTTGCAAAGCGACAGAGAGCCTGTCCCTCCTTGTTTGTTTATGTAGAACATGGCCACCTGATGGTCTGTATGGACTAGGACGGTCAGGTTGACTAGGAGGGTATGGAAGACTTTGAGGGCAAAGTAGATTGCTCGCAGTTCCAGGAGGTTGATGTGAAGGGTGGTCTCTTGTGGAGACCAAGCACCCTGAGTGGAGAGGTGTTGAAAATGGGCTCCCCACCCTGTTTGGGAGGCATCTGTTGTGAGGATTGTTTGGGGCAACAAAGGTTGGAAGGGGGCCCCCAACAACAGATTCTTGGTGGACATCCACCATTGGAGGGACCAAAACAGACGCTTTGAGGTGAGTATTTGGTCGGAGAGCGCTCCTGATGCCTGAGTCCACTGGGTGGCCAAGGTCCATTGAGCTGCTCTCATATGAAGACGAGCGTAGGGCACCACGTGTAACGTGGAGGCCATGTGGCCCAGAAGTCGCAGCATTTCTCTGGCTGTCAAGTGACTGCTGGACTGAGCTTGGGAGGCCAAGCACACCAGACGTTGGCCCCGGACTTGAGGTAGGTAGGCCCTTGCAGTGGTGGTGTCCAACTGGGCCCCTATGAATTCCAGAGACTGAGTAGGGGTAAGTTGAGACTTGGGAAGGTTTATCACCAGTCCCAGATACTGCAGAATGTGCCTTGTGCGGTCCAGGGAAATCTGGGCCTCTGACTGAGATGGAGCTCGGATGAGCCAGTCGTCCAGATATGGGAATACAAAAATTCCCAGACCTCTTAGAAATGCGGCAACCACTGCCATGCATTTGGTGAACACTCTTGGAGCAGAGGCTAGACCGAAGGGAAGTACTCTGTACTGGAAATGTTGTCCCTGAAACAGAAATCTTAGATATTTTCTGTGGGATGGGTGGATGAGTATATGTGTGTACGCATCCATGAGATCTAGAGAACAAAGCCAATCCTGACTCTGAAGGTATGGAAGGAGAATGCCTAGAGAAAGCATTTTGAATTTCTCCTTGTATAGAAATTTGTTCAATTCTCTCAGATCTAGGATAGGTCTGAATCCCCCTGTCTTCTTTGTTATGAGAAAATAAGGGGAGTAGAATCCTGTCCCTTGTTGAAGAAGAGGAACCTCTTCTATTGCCCCTTGGGCAAGGAGAGAAGAGACTTCCTGATCCAACAGGCCCAGGAGAGATGGGGGAGAATTGAAGTGCCTCACCATGGTATATGGAGGAAGGTTGGAAAAATGAAGTTTGTAGCCCTCTCTGATGATAGAGAGGGTCCAGTGCTCTGATGTAATTTGCCCCCATCTGGGAGCAAAGTGAGCTAACCTTCCGGGAATGGTGAGGGGCTCTGGTTGTTCTAGAGCCAGAAATGTTAAGTTCTCTAGGGGCAAGTCAAAACCCCTGAGGGGGTTGAGCCTGCTGAGGAGTGGCAGACGCTGCAGGCTTTGACCTTGCCTGTTTAGGTTGCTGACGTTTAGCAGCAAAGCGAGGCTGAGAAGATTGTTGGCCAGTATTTGTGGAAAATCTGGCCTTCTTGTAGTAAGGCCTGTTGAAAGACTTTTTCTTGGCAGGAGTAGAGGTAGACTTAGAAAGTCTATCTAATGTAGCATTTTCTGCGTCCATTTGAGTGGCTTTAATTTGCCAGTCCTTACCAAATAAGTTCTCACCTGTACAGGGCAGATTCCGTAAGCCATCCAGGACCCAGGGTTCTAGGTCAGAGGCCTGGAGCCAAGCAAGTCGTCGGGCTGCAATAGCAATGCCCGAAGCTCTACCGGCACCCTCAAAGGAATCAAAAGCTGCTCTGTTGGAGAACTTAGAAACATCTAGAAGCTGTTTCACCAGAGAAATGAACTCCTCCTTTCTATCCTCAGGGATAAAGGAGGCAAAATGCCGTACCTTTAGGGCACGTTCCCTGAGAAACATACCCATATACAGACTGTAAGAATTAATCCTGGCTATAAGCATACTAGCCTGGAAAAGTTTCCTGCCAAAAGAGTCTAGGGTCTTACATTCTCGCCCTGGAGGGGTAGAAGAGTGCCTTTTGGTGCTCTTAATCTTTTTCAGTGCAGACTTCACCACAATGGAATGGTGAGGCAGCTGAGTCTTTTGAAACCCAGGAGAAGGAGGGACCCGGTACATGGTGTCCAACCTACGAGAGTAAGGAGACAATGTTAGAGGAGCCTCCCATAAGTCCATCAAGTGTTCTTGAAGGATTTCATGGATAGGCAGGGTGACTGCCTCTTTAGGAACCTTAGGGTATCCTAAAATATCCAATTTCTTTGACCTAGGTTCTTTTTCAGAGGATGTGGTAATAGAAAGTCCTTTAGCTAGCTCTATAATGAAGTCTTGAAAGGACAAATCCTCTGGTGGAGACATTCTCCTCTTTGGGGAAGAAGGGTCTTCATGAAGAACTAGAGACAGCTCATCAGAGTCCTCAGAGGAGTCAAAATCTTCAGAAGAATCAGAGTATTCTCTATTTGCTTCCAAAGCACGATACGCATACCGATCAGTATCGACATCGGGCGTACCGGGTATGGGATCGGTATCGGGTAAAAACCCGGATCCGGCATGCGGAACCGATCTGCGTTTGGAAGTCGATGGTCTCGGTTCCGGTATGGGAGACGATACCGGAACCGGACCCAGTACCGCTGAACGCGGTACCAAGGGCGTCGCAGCTGTAATAAAAGCCAGCATGGCCTGCTGCATGGTCTGAACAGTATTGCTCATAGACGCCACTGCTGCCTGGATGTCGGTACCGGTATGGGCTGGTACCCCAGAGCAGTCTAACAGGTGATCAGTCGAGGCCGTGCCATCGATGTCAACCTGTAACCCCATAGATGGTGCTTTGGAAGCCAGAGCTTCCCGCCGGGGTTGTTTGGCTGCGGCAGGATCCTCAGATTCAAAAGTGAGAGCCTCTCGATGCTTTGAAGGAGATTTGCTCTTTGAGGACCTGCCCGAAGGAGGTTTGGTTACCTGAGATGCATCCGGAGAGGAAGACCTGGATGACTGTGATGCTGGATTATCTGAAGCAAACAGCACATGGAATTTGTTGGCCCGGTTCTGCAAACCACGTTTAGACATCTGGGAGCAGGATGGGCAGTCCGGAATGGAGTGGTCAGGTCCCAAACATTTAAGACACCATTCATGGGTGTCTGTGACAGAAATAACAGCACTACACTTGGTACACTTCTTGAAACCAGAGGCTCGTTTCTCCATGAGGAGAATTTGTGTAGGCCTGAGGCCTAACCGAAGTCACCAAGTTGTGCAAGATAAAGATTTTTTTTTTATTTTTTTTTTTAAAGAAAAGAAAAGAGAGACCGGCGGTACCGGTTTCGCTATGGGGAAGGCAGGTACGCGGTCTAAAGAAACAAACTAAAACAATAATTTCTTCAGCGGTAACAGGAACACGACCTGCTGGCTCCGCGGAAAAAGAGAAACTGAGGAGAGCTGGTCAGGAAGGCGGGAAGGCAGCGCGCATGTGCAGTGGGAGGCCCCAAAAGCTTCCTTCTGGGAAGCTGGGGAGCTTTCCCGCGCAGGCTCCGTCGGTACCGACGTACCCATAAGTGAGGACTTATTCCTGCTTGTTCCTGGAGATTGTGGATGACTTTATCAACTCTTTTGAGAGAGTGGCACAGGTCTTAGGATGGCCTGAGACTCAATGGGCTATACGCCTGGCCACATCCTTAACAAGAGAGGCCTTGGCCGCTTACAGGGCCATGCCAGCAGCCCAAGCGTTAGATTATAAGGCTGTAAAAGCTGCTATAAAGGATCGCTTGGGGCTGACAGCCACAGTATATCGTCGTATGTTTAGGGCCACAGTCCTGAGGGATGGCGAGACGCCAAAAGGCTTAAGCCAAAGGATTCGTGGATTAGCTCTAAAGTAGCTGGCTCCTGAAGGAAAGGATGTAGATATGATTGTTGATATGATTATGCTAGAACAATTTATGGCAGCAGTGCCCAAAGATTTGCAGTCTTTTCTCATCCAGCAGAATTGCCAAAGCCTGGGAGAGGCATCCCTTTTGTCTGAGAGGTTTATGGAAGCTGAGTTGGCTTGGCAGCAAAAGGGAAGCTCTCTCAAAATAGGTGCTGGGAGGCATTTTGCTACATCAGAAAAGAAGGAAGAAAAAACTGTTGATTTTGGGAGAGTTTGTGCACCTACCCAAAATGAATTGTGGGCAAAGAAAAAATGCTTCCAGTGTGGGAAGTGAGGTCATGTGCAGAAAGGTTGTAAAACCCACACTAATTTAATAGGTGTCAGTGAAAAAGGACCTGGAGAAGGTTTTCTTTTAACGGTTGACATACAAGGGGTTACCACACAAGCTCTTTTGGACTCTGGTGCGGACCAAAGCATGCTTTCTAAAACGCTTTGGCAGGCAATAGTGGCCAAAATGGAGCTTGGTCAAGGATTGCCCTGGGTGCCAGCTGAAATAGTGAAGAAGTTTCCAACTTTCCCTAAGGAACAGTGAGCAGATCCGGCTCTCGCTCGAGCATTCGAGTATGCCCAAGAGGTACGGGATGTCCTTACAAGATTCCTATTAGACAATGAGATATTGTATAGGGAAAGTCAGGACCCCCGTACTGGCACAATCAGGAAACAACTAGTGGTACCCACAACTTTTAAGGGGTTAGTTTTGAGACTTGCCCATGATCACCCAGTGGGAGGCCATAAGGGAGTGCAAGGAACCCTAGATCAAATTTTGATACGTTTTTACTGGCCGGGAGTTTTCAAAGAAACTGCCCAGTTCTGTGCTGCATGCCAGCGAGTCACAGCTGCGTGACCCCCAGTTGTACCTTTGATACCAACTCCCATCATAGCAGACCCCGTAGGGCGTATCTCAATGGATATAGTAGGCCCCTTGGTTAAAACACCCCGAGGTTTCCAGTACATTTTGGTAATGGTGGATCAGGCTACCAGGTTTCCCTGGGCTGTCCCTTTAAGGAATATTTCAGCTAAAACCATAGCTTTAGAATTAATAAAGCTGTTCTGTGAGATAGGATTCCCCAGAGAAGTCTTAACAGACCGTGGGACCAACTTTGTATCAAAGTATTTGGCCCAAGTCTGGGATGCTTTCGGGATTCATCATATAAAGACATCCGCTTATCATCCCCAGTCAAATGGTTTGGTGGAGAGATTAAATCAAACCTTGAAACAGATGTTAAGAAGTGGGTTAGCAGGAAACATGGAGGAATGGGACATGTTATTACCGTTTGTCTTATACGCTTGCCGGGAACGGATTCAGGTTTCCCTGGGCATATCTCCCTACGAGCTCATGTACGGTCGAGCCCCACGCGGTCTCTTAGACATATTAAGAGAGCAGTGGTCAGACCCGGAACAAGAGGGCAAGGGAGTTCCACAATTTTTACGGGACCTAAGAGCACGTTTAAATAGGGCCTCACAGGTAGCTGTGAAAAATTTGCAAGACAGTCAGCTGCGCCAGAAAGAGCGGTATGACCGAAGGGCCAAGCCTCGCCAGCTACACATAGGAGAAAAAGTCCTGGTGCAAGTAGCAGGGGCCACTCCCAAGTTTGAAGCGCAATGGAAAAGGCCTTGGAAGGTGGTCAAGCAGGTGACCCCAGTGTCCTATGTCATAGAAAGTGCTAAAGGGCGTAGGCAGACTTACCACATAAATGTGCTTAGGTCTTGGCAAGAGAGGTCTGTGCCGGATAATATTCCCAGTGTAGAACAGCCGGCAGATAGGCCAAATAACAATACGGATGCCCTCACAGGTATTACGGTCTGTAGAGAGGATTCTCCCCAACTAGAGCCAGCCCGTAATAACTTAAGCAGGGGGGTATGTGATAAGGAAGCTTATCAAGACCTAGAGGAGAGGGGTAAAAAGAGAGAATTTACCTTAATAAAAGGACCCAATTTAAAAGGTCCAGGACTTAAAACTCCATTTGCTCCTAGAAAGCCAGCAATTCCTGGCTACAATGAGGAACAGAGTGCCCCTAGTGGTAGAAAGGATAGGGAATACAGGTTGAGGGTAAGAAACCCTTATGTCACTACATCCCCTAATCACACAGCTGCCACGAGGGAGTTTAATCTTTCTCACCTGAGAGGGGAGAGGGTGGAGCAGGAGCCTGAGGGGTTTACGTTTAGCTCAGTTAGGTCAGAGAGACCAGCAAAAGGAGCAGCAAGAGGAGGAGCAAGGCGAGGAGCAAGAGGACAAAGAGGGACAAGCAGGACACATGGAGAGGAATTGGAAGGACTCCTGAGACCAGAGTGTGCAGTAACTGCTAACCAAAGGGAAAGAGAGAGCATAAGTTTTGCCTACTCAAGGAATGGAGCAGTGAGAGCCAGAAGCACTAATTGGAGAACAGGACGTGCTAGATGGTGGCCAGAGCATGTAAGAAGTGAAGATATTACAGGCTTGGATCAAGGTATGAGTCCCAGAAGCTTAGCTAATAAGGAGCAATACGTATTTGCCAGAGACATCCTTAGTCATAGCAGAAGGCAGTCAAGTAAGCTATCTGAATCTGAGCCAGAGAGTGAACCCATGGAAATGGGAGAGTCAGATTTACCTTGTGATGAAGAGGTCTCATACATGGACTGCTCTGCATGCCACTCTGCTAATTAAGAATGGTAAAAGGGGAATGTCCACTGTAAAGAGAAGCCTCCAGTGTCCAAAGCCTTGTTTGCTTGTTTAAAGTTCTAAGCTCAGGAAAAGTGTTATGCAGTGAAAAGCTGAAGCTTCCTGATTGTCTTTTGAGAAACAGCTGTGAGCTGTGCAGAGCTCCTTTGTTGCCAAACTGAAGGAAGTTAAGAAATGCTTTTGGTTTGTTTAACTGCTGAGAAAACCTGGAAAAAGAGTTTTATTGCTTGTATGTATTGGACTATCTGAATGAAGTGCTGAAGTTAAGCATACAAGATAGCCAGGTATTTGCTCTGGACTGGAAAGGAAAAGAAACCTGGTTTAAAAGTTTCTTTCTGTGTGTTTTGATCTTCACTGCAAGCTCTGCTGAAGGCAGGTGTTGCTAATTAAGGCTGAGGAAAGCTGTTTTGTTTCAGTTCAAGTTATCCTGTTATAAGTTGCAAGAATTCCTGGATGAAAATATCTTTAAAAGGTGGATCTGTGATCCTAGTGTGTCTTATTTTGTGCTAATGAATAAATTTGCACTCACTCAAACCCAACTACAAAGAAGGTGTTTTTTTTCATCTGAGCCCAAGTGATACCTAACTGAACTACCTTTCCCAGAATGCATGTAAAGGCATCCAGTTAGAAAAAGGCCAGAAGTTGAAGCACCACAGTGACAAAAACAAAATCCACACCCCCCATACCAAGGTAAGGAGCTAAGGGCGTGACAATAAATAAATTAAATAAATAAGAAAGAAAGCGGAGTTGATTGGTTCAAAAGGTGTGCAAGTCAGCCGCTGCAAGACCACGTTTAAATCCCACTCTGTAGCCGGTGGGCGAAGTGGAGGCTTCAGGAGTAGGAGATCTCTGAGGAATCGAGATACCAAGGGGTGAGCCGAAAGAGGCTGCCCGTCCACTGGAGAGTGGTTAGCTGAGAGTGCACTCAGGTGGACCCTGACAGAGTTGGATTTGAGGCCTAACTCCGAGAGGTGAAGCAAGTACTGCAGCACCTGAGGTACTCGGCAAGAGAAGGGGTTCTGTTTATGTTGGGCACACAACGCTTCAAACCTACGCCACTTAAACGCGTAGAATTTTCTAGTAGATTGCCTCCTGGAGGCCAGCAACACCTCCTCAACCTCCTTGAGGAGTAGAGGAGCAAGCACTACCCTCTCAGCAGCCATGCCATTAAATGAAGGGATCTGAGATTGGCGTGTAGCAAGGAACCCTGTTCCTGGGTCAAAAGGTCGGGCTGCACCCTGTCGGCGCGCCCCCGTGTGGCCACGCGGTTGCCTAGGGCTACAGGGGAGGCGCCGATTGTCCTTTGTTGAAATTAGCCCGATAGCATGTAGTTGTGTCCCCGAAAGGATTAGAGCCAAGTGTAAAGGACGCAGGAAATATTTCTTTATTTTTAGAAACAAGGATTCCTAACCGGTTCAATTCTTTGACATGAATTGATTGAAGTTGACCAAAACAAAATTCAGGATACTTCTCCAAATTAACAGCACACAAGCCTATTATACAGTCCTTGGCTTGATACAGCTTTTAAACTTGCTTTCTGGTAAAACTCTATTTTCAGCAGTATTCTGTTTCCTGGTCTCCAGGAGGCGCTATGCCACCCTCTGTTACTTCACAGTAGGTGTAGCAAAAACTTCCTGGCCCACCTAGATACTTTTACAAGCAATAGAATTTTTTTCCAATTATAACAGAAACATTCAGCACAGCTTCTTCCCAAGCAGCTTTAAACAGGACAGCTACTTTTAAAAGCACAGCTAAAAAAGTAATGGGCTTTAAAATGTCCTTGCAAAAGAACTTCTGGGTTTCTTCCAGACAACACTTCCTTCAGTTCTTTTACTTATCACGAGGTAACACAGATGCATTCAGTAATCAAGACCAGCTGGGTTTCTTTCTGCTTTCAAACCCTATTTGGTTCCTTTATACTTCTTTAGCACAGATTGCACAGCTTATTTCCATGTCTGAGACATTGTCTAAATCCACAGTGTCTCCCAAGTCCATATCCTCCAAACTAGACTCTTCTTGGTCACTGTTTCCCCTGGTATCTTCCTGAGAAGCCTCACTAGCTTGCACAGCCCTTAGGAGCTTCTCCCAGGTACCCTTAACAGTATGTGAGCTTGTGGGGGAAGGGCAGAAAAAACCCTCTTTGTCTAATGAGCCTTTCAAACGTTGTAAAGGGCTCACCTTATTAGTGCTGCTTTTCCTCCTTACAGATTCCTTACTAGAAGAGTTGAGCCATGAACTCTTGGAGAATATTTCCTCCTCTGAGGACTCCTCCCCTGAGCTTTCCACTGGCCTTGTCAGCTCTTTGCTCCTGGTTCTCAATTGCTTCTGTGCAAGGGATTTCCAGGGGTTTCTTGTCCTTCCTTCCTGGAACCCTCGTGTCCTCTGTGTCTGTGTCCTCTCTCTCTCATACGGTTCCTCCTTCTCTCTCTCCTTCTCTGCTGTATAAGTGCAGCTTCCGTTCCTAAATGTTTGGGGCTGTCCTATCCCCTTTGACTCCGCCCCCAAACCACTCCCTTCTCCTCCCTCTATCTCCATGGGAACAGGGCGTGTGCTTAGGTCTGCACTTCTCTGTGAGAAATCTTTACCTTTAGTGTTGGTGTTAACCCTTTCAGTGCCTGCAGTTTTATGGGTAAAAGAAAAAAAAGGCAGTTTTCCCTTTTTTTTTCTGCCCTCAGCGGCTGCTTCTCCACCACATAACCCCCCCCCCCCTTAAGATATTCCGTGCTGGCGTTTCTAGCGCACAGCCCGGAATCTGTGAAAGGGCATCAGCGTTAGTATGTAGCCTCCCCGCCCTGTGCTCCACCTGGAAGTCGTACACCTGTAGGGCCATGTACCATCTGGTGAGGCGAGGGTTGTGGTCTTTCATGCTGGTTAACCACTTCAATGGCGCATGGTCAGTTACTAAACGGAACCTACGGCCAGTTAGGTAAAAACGAAGTGCCTCCACTGCCCAACGTATGGCGAGGCATTCCCTCTCCACCGTGAAATATTTTTGTTCCGCAGGGGCCAGTTTTCTACTTAAGAACATAACCGGGTGCTCTACCCCTCCATGTTTTTGCGCTAGAACCGCACCTACCCCTGTCTCGGACGCATCGGTCTGTAGTATGAAGGACTTATTAAAGTCCACCCCTCTTAAGACCGGCACCGAACATAGTTGTTCCTTTAGTTGTGTAAAGGCCTGCTCTGCCTTTGGAGACCATTTTACTTGCGTTGGCGCATTTTTCTTTAGCATATCTGTGAGAGAGGCGCTTTCCGTCGCGAAATGGGGCAAGAATCGTCTATAGTAGCCAATTAAGCCTAAAAAGCTACGCACTTGCTTCTTATTTACAGGCTTCGGAAAGTCTCTCACGCTTTTCACTTTGTCAATGAGGGGCTTCACTACCCCCCGTCCCACAATGTGCCCGAGATACTTCACCTCCCTCCCCCCAAACATGCACTTGCTAGGGTTTAGGGTGATACCGGCTTTCTTCGTCGCTTCTAATACTGTGGTGATATGAACAAGATGTTGGTCCCAACTTTTACTGTGTATTACCACATCATCCATGTAAGCTAGAGCATATTGGCGATGTGGGCGTAGGACGATGTCTACCAGCTTCTGACACGTGGCCGCCGCCCCGTGTAGGCCAAAGGGCATCCGACGGAACTGGTACAGCCCTATAGGTGTACTGAAGGCGGTTTTCTGGCGAGACTCCCGGGTAAGGGGAATCTGCCAGTACCCTTTGGACATGTCAAGGGTGGTGAGATAAGCGGCTTGCCCCAGCTGGTCCAACAATTATTCTATCCTGGGCATGGGATAGGTATCAAATTTAGAAATAGCGTTGACCTTTCGGAAGTCGATACAAAACCGTATCGTTCCGTCAGGCTTCGGGACCATAACTATTGGACTATTCCATGGGCTAACCGACTCCTCGATTACGCCCATGTCCAACATTTCCCTTACCTGCCGTACAACTTCTTGCTGTTTGGCTTCAGAAAGCCTGTACGGCCTTTGCCGTACCACCTCACCTGGTGGGGTTACCACCTCGTGGGCCACGAGCCTTGTCTCTCCTGGTACCGGGGTTAAGACGTCTGGTAACCTTCGCAACAACCTAAACAGGTCCTGTTGTTGGTTCCACGCCAGTTCGTCTCCCATCCTCGGAGTGGGCTTGGCTTTACAGTCAGCCAATTGAGGACCAAGGTCTACATCGGCCTTATCCTCCTCCCTAGTGGCTGCTAGCCCCTTTATTTCCGCCCGTCCCGTAGAACCAAACCCCGCTGACCCCCATACCGTAGGATTTAATTCCGGCACTTCTTCCACCGGAGGAAACCCAACCCTTTCCAGGATTAGCTGGGCTATCCGGTCTCCCGTGTTTACCCGAAAGTCTGTCTTAGAAAAGTTGAGTAATAAGACTTTGACGGGCCCCCGGTAATCAGGGTCCACTACCCCTGCTCCTACATCAATACAGCTCTTCACTGCTAGGCCGGAGCGGGGAGCAATCCGGCCATAGCATCCGGGCGGTATCTCTATCTGTAACCCCGTCTCCACCAAAGCCCTCCCCAGTCTTGGGATACTAATATCTTCAGCGCTGTGGAGATCTAACCCTGCGGCATGCTCAGTCGCTCGCTTGGGTATCCGGGCATTAGGAGTAGTGCGACAGCATTTTAACACGAACTTAGGCTTAATATCCTGATCTCTTCTTTGAGCTACCCCTCTATCCTGCTTCTTGTGAGCGGTCGCAAACAAGGGAGCAGGCAGTACCTGGGACCTTGCCTTGGGTTCCCGCGAGGATGTAAAGCCCCTCGCCTGTCCCAGCTTATCACTTTCTCTAGTGGGTGTCAGCTCTTCATTTGAATCTTCCTCCCTAGCCTTGGTTTTGGCTCCATCAGACATTAACCCTGTCCTGGACTCTAAACCCTTGGCTAGCCCACGTTTGAACTGTGGCCAGTCCCTCCCTAAAACTATGGGAAATGGGAGTTTTGGGACTACGGCTATAGTGACAGTTCTTTTCATGCCTAGGCCCTTCACTACAAGTTTCTGTAGGGGATAAGCGGATGCTGCGCCGTGAACGCATCGGATCCTTATATTCCCCTCTGAAGGTTTTCCTATGGGGCCCCCTCTCCTGGCTTGTATCTCTGCCCACAGCTGTTGGGAGACCATCGACTGGTCGGCGCCTGAATCTAGGAGCGCCTGTACTGGGATGTTCTCCACCTCCACTGACAGCATAAAGCCCTCTCCTACTTCCTTCGAGGGGTTTGTTATCAACACTGTCCTAGTGTGACACTCTTTCTTTAAATGGCCCTTATTTCCGCAGCCATAACACTTGCGCTGCTCATACCCTGACCTGCCTAGGGGTTTTCCTTGTGTAACCTCTCCCAGCATGGTCTTGCTCACTCTTTCTGGCTCTCTTACATTTGCCTGGCTCAACCCTGCACTCTTCATTTGGCCTATTACTCGAGCTTCTAGGAACCGCTCTGCCAAAGAAGTTGCTTCTTTAGTGTTCCTGCAATCTTGTAAGACCAGAAAAGATCGCATTTCCTGTGGCACAGCCTCTATAAACTGTTCTAGAGCAATTGTATCTAGAATAGAATCAACAGTTTTTCCGTCAGGCAAAAGCCACTTATACAATAGTGCCTTGAGGCGTTGGCACAAAGCCCGAGGTGTTTCATCTGACCTCAATTTGCAAGCTCTAAAAAGACGGCGGTAGACCATTGGAGTCAATCCCAATCGGTCTCTCACGGCCTTTTTTACCTCGTCGTAAGTGGAGGCGAGCTCAGCAGGCACGGCCCTATAAGCTGCAAGAGCTTCCCCTGTAAGGGAGCCTGCTATCCGTACAGCCCATTGCTCTGCTGGCCATCCACTTAGGACTGCCACACGCTCGAACACTTCGAAGTAGTCATCTACATCATCACCTGGGGTTAAAGGCCCAAATGAAAAAGGTCCTTTACTGTATTGTCCCAGTCCCAACAATGTTCCTGAGGAACTAGACCCAGTCCTTATCTCATCCGTCGCTTTCTTCTGCTCCTTCATCCAGGCAGTCATGAGGTCCAGGAGCGGCTGTTGCTGTTCCCTCATCATGGCAGCCATTTTCTCTTGCGCCCTCGCAGCGTTCTCCTGCTGTTGGCGGAAGCAGTCTGCCATCCAGTTGATAAGCTCTGCACGCTCCATCCTGGAATGCTGGAAAGAAACAAAAAAAAAGACCACCAACTGCGGCCCTTATCACAGCACTTCCTCTCCTCCACCTGCAGAACCTCCCCTCTTACAGCAATCCTCGATTAACCCCTTTAAATACGGGTTTACCTGCTGTAAGTGGTGAATCAGGACTCTCAGCACCGTCGGTACCAGCTGGGCTCTCCAACTCCGCTCCGCTGAGTCTCCGGTCCTGGTTCTCTCTGCAGAATTCTTAGGAAGGCTTTCAGGATGTCATTCCGGCCACCTTGTAAATCCTGATGTTTTCCAGTAGCTTCAATTGGTAGGCTTTCCTCAAATCCAATAACTACGCCACCTGTCGGCGCGCCCCCGTGTGGCCACGCGGTTGCCTAGGGCTACAGGGGAGGCGCCGATTGTCCTTTGTTGAAATTAGCCCGATAGCATGTAGTTGTGTCCCCGAAAGGATTAGAGCCAAGTGTAAAGGACGCAGGAAATATTTCTTTATTTTTAGAAACAAGGATTCAATTCTTTGACATGAATTGATTGAAGTTGACCAAAACAAAATTCAGGATACTTCTCCAAATTAACAGCACACAAGCCTATTATACAGTCCTTGGCTTGATACAGCTTTTAAACTTGCTTTCTGGTAAAACTCTATTTTCAGCAGTATTCTGTTTCCTGGTCTCCAGGAGGCGCTATGCCACCCTCTGTACTTCACAGTAGGTGTAGCAAAAACTTCCTGGCCCACCTAGATACTTTTACAAGCAATATAATTCTTTTCCAATTATAACAGAAACATTCAGCACAGCTTCTTCCCAAGCAGCTTTAAACAGGACAGCTACTTTTAAAAGCACAGCTAAAAAAGTAGTGGGCTTTAAAATATCCTTGCAAAAGAACTTCTGGGTTTCTTCCAGACAACACTTCCTTCAGTTCTTTTACTTATCACGAGGTAACACAGATGCATTCAGTAATCAAGACCAGCTGGGTTTCTTTCTGCTTTCAAACCCTATTTGGTTCCTTTATACTTCTTTAGCACAGATTGCACAGCTTATTTCCATGTCTGAGACATTGTCTGAATCCACAGTGTCTCCCAAGTCCATATCCTCCACACTAGACTCTTCTTGGTCACTGTTTCCCCTGGTATCTTCCTGAGAAGCCTCACTAGCTTGCACAGCCCTTAGGAGCTTCTCCAAGGTACCCTTAACAGTATGTGAGCTTGTGGGGGAAGGGCAGGAAAAACCCTCTTTGTCTAATAAGCCTTTCAAACGTTGTAAAGGGCTCACCTTATTAGTGCTGCTTTTCCTCCTTACAGATTCCTTACTAGGAGAAGAGTTGAGCCATGAACTCTTGGAGAATATTTCCTCCTCTGAGGACTCCTCCCCTGAGCTTTCCACTGGCCTTGTCAGCTCTTGCTCCTGGTTCTCAATTGCTTCTGTGTAAGGGATTTCCAGGGGTTTCTTGTCCTTCCTTCCTGGAACCCTCGTGTCCTCTGTGTCTGTGTCCTCTCTCTCTCATACGGTTCCTCCTTCTCTCTCTCCTTCTCTGCTGTATAAGTGCAGCTTCCGTTCCTAAATGTTTGGGGCTGTCCTATCCCCTTTGACTCCGCCCCCAAACCACTCCCTTCTCCTCCCTCTATCTCCATGGGAACAGGGCGTTTGCTTAGGTCTGCACTTCTCTGTGAGAAATCTTTACCTTTAGTGTTGGTGTTAACCCTTTCAGTGCCTGCAGTTTTATGGGTAAAAGAAAAAAAAGGCAGTTTTCCCTTTTTTTTTCTGCCCTCAGCGGCTGCTTCTCCACCACAACCCACAAAGAGAGTGGTGTTTCGACCGCCAGTTGAAGAAGAAGAGGGAACCAAGGCTGTCTGGGCCACCTGTGGGCTACCAGGATGACCGAGGCCTTGTCCCGGAGAATGTTGAACAGAGTGCGTGCCACCAGGGGTGTGGGTGGGAATGCATAGAGAAGGCCTCGTGCCCACGAGATCAGGAAAGCATCTGTCGCCACGCCCAGAGGATGCGGCTGCCTCGAGCAGAACCGGGGCAACTGATGGTTCTGTGGACTGGCAAAGAGATCCATGGATGGGAGACCCCAGCGGTTGAAGATCTGCTGGGCTACATCTCAGTTCAATTGCCACTTGTGAGGTTGGAGAACCCTACTCAACTTGTCAGCCAGGAGGTTCACCTGACCAGGCAGATAAACTGCCTTTAGGGACATGTGATGTGCCACTGCAAAAGAACAGAGGTCCAGAGTTTCCTGGCATAGGATGCGAGATCCTGTGCCTCCCTGTTTGTTGATGCAGGACATCGCTGCCTGATTGTCTGTCTGTCTATCAGCATGGACTGATGTGAAAGCAGATGACAGAAGGCTTGGAGAGCTAGGCGGATAGCCCGAAGCTTCAGAAGATTGAGTTGAAGTGTGGCCTCTCGTGAGGACCACAGACCCTGAGTGCATGAACCCTGGCAATGGGCTCCCCAGCCCAGCAAGGAGGCATCTGTCGTCAGCACTCTGGTGTGAGAGGGAGGTTGGAATGGTACTCCCTGAAGCAAGTTGGGGGGGGGGGGGGGTGAAGCCACCATTGCAAGGCTGTCACCAGTAGCTTGGAAATTGCTACCCTGTCTGTGAGGCGGCCAGTAGCTTGCGTCCACTGGTCTCTGAGGCTCCATTGAGCTGTGCGCATGTGGAATCGAGCATATGGAGTCACATGCACCATAGAGGCCATGTGGCCCAGGAGGCGTAGGAAGACCCTTGCGGAGACCTGAGGCCTGTGCTGGACCTGCTGCACCAAGTCCAGCAACTGCCTTGCCCTGTCCAGCGGTAGGTAAGCCATGGCCTGAAGCGTGTCCAGTCTCGCCCCTATGAACTCCAAGTTCTGAGTGGGGAGTAAAGTGGACTTTTCGTGATTTATTACAAATCCTAGGTGCTGGAGCAGGGCCACTGTGCAAGCAGTGGCCTGTCGTGCCTTCTGAGCCGATTGGCCCCTGATGAGCCAGTCGTCCAGGTATGGAAAGACGAAGACTCCCTGGCCTCTGAGAAAGGCCGCCATCACTGCTAGGCATTTGGTAAATACTCTGGGAGCGGAAGCTAGGCCAAAGGGAAGCACCTTGTACTGGAAGTGGTTTCCTCCGACCACAAACCTGAGATATTGCCTGTGGTCTGGGTGTATGGGGATGTGAGTATAAGCATCCTTTAAATCTAAGGAGCATACCCGGTCTCTCTGGTGGAGGTAAGGCAGTAGGATCGCAAGGGAACACATCTTGAACATTTCCCTCACCAGGAACTTGTTCAGATTTCGCAAATCTAGGATGGGGCAAAGGCCTCCTTTTCTTTTTGGTATGAGAAAATACCTGGAGTAGAAGCCTTGCCCCTGCAGGTGGTGGGGAACCGGTTCCACCGCCTGGTCCTGTAGCAGACCTGCCAACTCCTGCAATTGGAGGTTCCTGTGAAAAGGGGGCCTGAGAGGTTCTCTTGGGAAAAAGGAGGTAGGCACCTGGTTGAAATGAAGCAAACAGCCCTGCTGGACTATCTTCAAAACTCAGGTGTCGGTAGTAATGGCCGGCCACCTGTGAGCATACAGGGCCAAACCACTGGTGGGAGAGGAGCTATGCACTGGGAGTCAAAAATCCCCTCCCGACTGGGCAGGAGTCGGAGCTGGAGGCTTGGGCGTCTTCGGTTTACATGAGGCATGCCCCTGTCCCCTGGCCTGCTGCCCCTGTTGGGGAGCTGAGGTGGCCTGGTAAGTGGGGTAGTTTCTGTAAGCCGTACCCTTCCTCGGGAAAAAGGGCTTTTCCCCCCGAGGCCTTCTTCTTGTGAGAAGGTGCAGATGTCTTCTTCGACAACCTTGTCCAGGTCAAGTACTTGGGCTAGAGTTCTGCAGCTTTTTCAGTCTTGGGTTTGCCGAAGAGGTTGTCTCCTCGGCACGGGACATCGACCAACTTGCCTGCACCCATGGCTCCAGGTCTGACAACATGAGCGAGGCCTGACGGGCATGCACCGATGCCAGCCGTGGCTATTCAGGCCGAATCCTCGAAGCCGTCGTAAGCTGCTCGAGACATGAACTTTGAGCACTCTCGGATCCCCGTGGACAAGGCTTTAAAGTGCTGCAAGGGTTCCTCATAAAGACCAGCTGAGAACCCGGCAATCTCCTTTGCCAGGTCCCGTAGGTACATGCCCATGTACAGCTGATAGGTTTGGACACGGCATGGCAGCATCGAGCCCTGGTAGCACTTTCTGCAGAGGGCGTCCAGGTTCCAGGCCTCCCGGCTGGGAGGCACCAAGGAGTGCGTCTTCTGGCTTTTCAGCCGGTGCATGGCCGATTCCACAACCATGGCGTTGTGCAGCAGCTGCGCTTTTTGGAACCCAGGACTCTTGCGGACTCGATAGATGGAATCGACCTGCTTGCTGAGCACTGACATCGAGGCCGGGGACTCCCACAAGCAGAGCATCAGCCGTTCCAACATCGGAGACACTGGTACAGTAAGGGCTTCCTTCGGAGGAGAGTCATACTGGAGGGCATCAAGCTCCTCGGCTCGAGGCTCCTCCTCAGCGTCCGCAGGGAATGCCAAAGCCTTGGCCATGTCCCTTACGAAGTCTGAGAACCGAGTGTCCTCCAGAGGGGACCTATTCCAAGGTTCCGAACCCGGAGAGTCCGAAGGGATACACCGGGTTTGGTAGGTGTCTGGGGAGTCTTCCTCCTCTGTCTCCCACGCCGAGTCCTCCAAGGAGGACTCGATGGGCTACGGCCTCAAGGGCTTTGAGCCCGACCGCCCCGATGCCGAGGGCACCGGCGTCGACGACCTCGGTCCCGAACGGGAGGTCAAGGGGGACCTTGGCCGAGGATTGACTCGGCCTCCGGCGTCAACTTCGACGTCCCGGTGGTCGGGGTGGATGGACCAGCGAGACCGGCCATCAGCACCCACTGCTGCTCCATGAAGGCAGCCATGCTGCTCTCCAGGGCCGCCAACCTGAGACCGATCTCAGAAGGCTCCGCAGCTCCCGGCTCGGGTCCTGACGCCGGCTCTCCCGGAGGAGAGTCTACGAGGACAACAGAAGTTACCTTGTCCGATGTCTCCGTCTCCTTGTGAGGTTGTTTAGCCGGCTGCTCCGACTCCGAGGACCCGAGGCGGCAGTCCGGGCTCCGCAGCCTGGAACCCGAGGGCCCAGGCCGATCAGAGGCGTCCAGCGACGCTGCCCTCATGAGTTTTTTCTTCCTCCGTTGTTCCCTGGAGGGAGACCCCCACTCAGAAGAAACCCAATGCTCGGGCTCCAAGTCCCGAGATGTTGAGGCCTCTGAGGCCCGGGCGGACGCGGACTCAGAAAAAATTCTGTCATGTTGATGCTGCCTGCTCTTCAAAGATTTAGAAGACATCTTACCACACGGCCTACAGACCACCGGGTCATGGTCAGGGCCAAGGCATCGGAGGCAACAGTCGTGTGTGTTGGTGAGAGACATCAACTTCTTACACTGATCATACTTCTTAAACCCACTGGCAGCCATCGGGGGAAAAAGGACCCCTGTGAGGTCGAATGACCGTGCTGCCAGTGAAAAATAAAAAGAGCACGAACGCTAGTCATGAAGGACAAAAACGAAAAATAAGAACGGTCTCGATACCGGCGTACCGAGCCGAAGGCGAGAAGAGGAACCGGTGTCGAACCGGGAAGCTGAACGAAATAATTCAACTTGACTACTTTTTCCACGGTGAAAACGGGACCATGTCTGTTGGGCTCCATGGAAAAAAGAAGACTGAGCAAGATGGCATCCTTGGGTGGGAAGGGGACCGCACATGTGCGATGCAATCTCAAAGGCTTTCTTTGAAAGCTGGGGAATTGCTCCGCACGAGGGTTCTGTCGGCGCCGACGTCACCCATATGTGAGGGCTGACTTCCTACTTGTTCCTGGAGAATTTTATTTTCAATATAATGATTGAACTTGGTGCTATCTTTGTATTTTATAAAGTACAGGGAAATGCATGTCTTTCTATTTCTCTGGTGTTGCATTGTATGCAGAATCTGACTTCTTGGGGTTGCAGTTTAATTTTTATCTGCATATGTTTATTTTTAGGTTATGGTCACTTATTCTGCACTTGGTGAGGGTCTGTCTTCTGTGGCCAAGGCCAGGTGTTCTGTTAACATGAAGTCTGTACTGCAATAATATGAAATGTTCAGCTTTTCAAATAGGTGTTTGGATGTCCCAGGGCCTGCTGCAGTATTTACAGTGCTGCTTTTTTCGGTAGATTCCTTATGCGAGTTTTGGAAGTTGGTGCTGGTATGGTATGGTATATGATAGATTTGCTCTACAGATCCTCAGTGACTTTGTTGTAGAGTTTTGTATTAGTTCACAATATGCACGGTACTGGAAAATGTTTGTTATTGTTAGTGAGATGATCAGAATTAATTTATTTTTTTTAGATACTGAGTTCTGTGAATGTCTAGTTCTGTTCTGCTCCCATTGTTGAGTGAGGGGGGTTCTGTGAATGCAAAATGTGTGTAAAAAAATAAGCAAGAACAATAATGCTGTTTATAAGAACAAAATAAAAATGAGTTATAATTTGATGTTATAACCTGTGAGTTGGTTCTCGCTCTCTCTTTTAGTTCCTTTGTGTGCAAACATCTTGCATTTGCTCAAAATTAACTTAGCGGCTTTGGGGGGGGGGGGCATCTCATCTCTTGCCTCAGGCAGCAGATAGCCTTGAGCCACCCCTGCACATCCTGACTGTTTCCCAACACAAGAGGTATGATCCAATTCCTTCCTGTTTTTGATGTGGTACATGGCTACTTGGTTTTCCATCTGAAACATGACAATATGATTGGCCAACCAATTTCTGAAAACCTTTTGTATCTGGTGGACACTTTCCTGGGAGGAACATAAACCCTGAGTGTGGAACCTATCTGCATGGACTCCCCAGCCCACTTGGGATGCATCAGACATGAGTATCTTTCGCTAAAAAGGAATTTGGCGGGGCAGTCCTGTGGCCAGTTTGGAATGAACTATCCATCAGGACAGGGAATCCCAGAGAAGAATTTGACAGATAACATCCATAAGCCTGTGAATGAACTGTGTTCACAATGTACCCAAGATCCATTAAGCTTGTCTCATCTTGAGATGTGCCAGAGGGTGACAACTGTGAGACCATATGACACAACATCCTCAACATATTTCTCGCTGACACCTGCTGACTCTTGTATGTCCACTACAATTGCTATCAGATGAGTGAGCCTGTCATGTGAAAGGAAGACTTTTGCCAGACTCATGGCTAGTAGAGCGCCAGTGAAATCCAAGTGACATGATGGGGTTAAATTGGACTTGGGATAATATATGACAAACCCTAGTGACTCAAATACTCAGATGTTTAAACAAATGGATGCTTGAACTCCTTCCTGGTGGCACTCTTGACCAGCCAGTCATTCAAATAGGAATACATCTGTAGCCAAATAGTAGCATGTAATACTGGAAGTGATGTTTTCCTATGATGAATCGTAGATACATCTTGTAAATGGGATAGATCAAGATGTGGGTGTAAGCATCCTTTCATTCCAGAGAATATAGCCAATCCTGCTTTTGGAGACCGTGAAGAAGGGTTCCAAGGGAGAGCATTCTGAACATTTCTGGAATCAGGTACTTATTCAGATTTCTCAGATATAGGATGGGACAGAATCCCTCAGTTTTTGCGATGTGGAAGAATCTGGAGTAACGGGCTCGACCACATTAGCCTCTATAAGGGCAGAGAGCTCCTTCAGTAGTATTTCTTTATGATGAATGAATGAGCTCTGTGATAAGGAAGCTTATCATAGCTCAGGAAGGAGCTATAGAAAAGGTGAAGTGACTCTGAACAAGCAACCTGTCAGTTCTGGTAGAAATAAGAAAACAGAATTTTCCCATAAAAGACTACCAGTCCCAGAATGCACCAGGTTTCCAACAGCCATTAGAGGAGCTGAAGTGAGGAAACGTGTGTTCAATCAGGAGGGCTATGAGGTAATCCCTAAGCACTCATCTCAAAGGGCAGGGCCTGATTCAGCACAGCTGCGCTGTGTTAGGGAGGATCACTCATCTAAGCAGAATAAGAGTAGAGTTTATTCTACAGATGACCATCTTCATGATCACCTTGGATATCCAGAGAATTATCCTCAGTTTCATCTGGAGGATTATCAGAAGCAGAAGCCAAACCGGACGGACAGAGAGGGAAAGAGACCCTCTGGAAGAAAGAGGAGAAAAGCCTTTGAGAGGTCTAGAAGAGTCCAAAGCAGTACGTATACTGGGAGGTATTCCAAGGGCCAGCATACACCATTGGACTGGGGAAAGCCAGAGGAATGGTGCTGCAGAGCTAGGAATCTCCAGACGCTACCTGTGAGGGAGACGGCTGCACGTGAAAGGGACCCTAAGACCCATGCCAGAAGGTATGTGAAGAGAGATCCAGTGTCCAGGGATCTGGATTGGAAGGCTGGACATAAGAACTGGACTACATACTGGCCAGGCTATATAGAGAGGAACTCTAGCAGCAATGGAAGCTCAGGTATGAACACTGATCTATGCCCTAGCTATAACCTTGAAAGACAGCAGGGAAACAAGTATTCTCCTGAAAGTGCTCCATTGAGAGATTCATCTGTGCCAATCCATGATATCGAACCCATGCTTGTTGAACAAGGGGGAATAATAGCAGATGAAGATCCTATTTATATGGACTGTTCTCTGTCTAAACTCCGTTGGTAACTTTCTGTTATAAAGTACAGCAACCATCACAAAGAAATACAAATTTGTTCTTTAATCTACTCAGAAAAACTCCTGAAGCAGGATTTGACCCACAAAATAGAAAGCAAGCCAGCTAAGGGGTTTCAGCTGGTAACTGCTAGCAATCGAGCCTCACCTAATTGCTTGTGAGCTAGGAAAGAATCACTTCTGAATCTGTGTGGGAAGTAATCAGAAGTTAATCTGAAAAGAACAGTTTGTTTCTTGCTTTGTGGCTTTTCATTTGTTGTTTTCCTGATTTTGACTTTGTTTTTCCAAGTTAACACTGAAAGCAAGTTACCTGATTTTATGTGCTACCAAGCATATCTGTGTTGGGAGAAATAACCCCATAAATAAATATCTCATTGGCTTTACCCAAGAGCACAACTAAATTATTGTCAGCAGCTGTGTCTGATGTGAATGAACTACATTGCCCACAATACCTTGCAAATCATATAGATATATGCACTTGCCAAGACTGTGAAGATTGTCACCCAGGCAGCCGTCTGACAGCTCTTAGGGGGAAATTTGGTAGGAGTACAAATGTATGCAATCTGTATCTGACCTGGAAAAGTTTGAGAATCCATACTTTGAAGGTTATAAGAGGCCAATAGTGGGCGAAGAACATGAGCTTCCCTACTACCAGAAAGGTGTCAAGAACTGAAATGAGTGTGTCTAGGAGCCAGTCAAAACCCCACCCCGGGTTCTGGATGGGAAGCTGGTTAAGACTTTCGGATCCTTTGTTGACAAGGAAGAGGGTGAGAACTCTGCTTTGTCTGCATGGAGCAGGAGAGAGGAAGATACCTACACCTATGAGAGTAGTAAGATCTCTGTTGCCCTCCATTCTGATACCTTTTAGATGTCGAGGAGACTAGTTCAGAAGAAGCCCAGTAGAGAATTTTAAGGTTATTGCTATGCTGCTTGTCCAGGATAGTAGTCTCCTGTCTCTCGTCTCCAAAGAGATTCTCTCCACACCACAGCACAGCATATTAGTGATTTTCTCCTGTACTCCTCACCCTCTTACAGTCCAGGGTGTGCAGCACTGCTTCAACCCTGCTGGAATGTGGCCTGGGGAAAAAGGTTGGAAGAACCACCTCCTGGTTGAGGTGAAATGAGGAAACCACTTTAGGAAGGAACTTGGGATGGGTACATAGGACCACCCTGTTGTAAAACCGTGTATACGTCCTATCTGACACCAAGGCTTGCAGCTTGCTTACACGGCGAGCCGATGTGAGAGCCACCAGAAAAGAGAAATTACTCACCTGTAACAGGTGTTCTCCAGGAGCAGCAGGAATCAGTCCTCACTTATGGGTGTCATCGACGCCGATGAAGCCCCAGCGGAGCATTTCCCCAGCTTTCCATGAAAGCGTTTGGGAATGCTGGCACGCATGCGCAGTTCCCTTCCCGCCTAAAGGTGCCATCTTACCTCAGTCAAATGACATAGCTAAGAACAGCACACAAAAATGTAAAAATTAAACTATGTACAACTGCAACTCCAAGGGGAGGAGGGAGGGTAGTGAGGACTGATTCCTGCTGCTCCTGGAGAACACCTGTTACAGGTGAGTAACTACTCTTTCTCCAGGACCAAGCAGGAAGTCAGTCCTCACTTATGGGTGACTCCCCAGCTCTGGGCTACCAGGAACCCAGGCTGAACAAGAGAACTCCCTCTAGTCTCAGCAACACAGAAAAGGCTTTTCAAGGACACACCCTCCACAGATAGCCCAACCAGAGGGCAGGAGGGCAGGAGTTGCCTAGACTTCAAAGAGATTCCGGAGTACTGCTTGGCCAAAATCACTGTCCCTACGGGACTCCCTCTCCAGACAGTAGTGGGCTGCAAATGTCTGGCTTGAAGACCAAGTAGCAGCCCTGCAGATGTCTTGCAATGGAACAGAGCGGAGGTGAGCCACTGATAAAGCCATTGCCCTCACACGGTGGGCCGTGACCCTACCCTGAAAAGGAAGGTCAGTCGCCTTGTAAGCCCAGGTGATACAATCAGCCACCCAGATGGACAAGGTACGCTTTGACACAGGCCTCCCCAAGTTATTAGGGTCAAAAGAAAGGAAGAGCTGAGAAGCCTTCCTGTGACCTTGCGTACATTCAAGGTAGAAGGATAAGGCCCTCCTACAGTCCAAGGTATGGAGAACTGTTTCAGCCTGACTTGCATGAGGCCTAGGGAAGAAAGTAGGAAGAACCACCTCCTAGTTGAGGTGGAAAGAGGAGACAACCTTAGAAAGGAACTTAGGGTAAGTCCTGAGGACTACCCTGTTTTTATAGAACCTGGTATAAGGCCTATCACAGACCAAGGCCTGAAGCTCACTCACTCTCCTAGCAGAAGTAAGGGCTATCAGAAAGAGAGTCTTCCAGGAAAGGAAGCGTAGAGGGCAAGTAGCCATTGGCTCAAAAGGTGGGCGAGTCAGCTGCTGCAAGACCACATTCAGCTCCCACTCAGGAGCAGGAGGACGTATGGGAGGTTTGAGCAGAAGCAAGCCTCTGAAAAACCTGGACACCAAAGGATGCACAGACAAGGAATGGCCCTCAACTAGTGAGTGGTGAGCTGCTAAAGCAGAGAGGTGGACCCGAACAGAGTTGGACTTGAGACCTTGATTGGACAAGTGCAGCAGGTACTGAAGCACTACTGACACAGTACAGGAGAAAGGATCCTCTGCACGTAGTTGACACCACACAGAAAACCTCTTCCACTTGAGAGCATAGGTTTTCCTAGTGGATTGTTTTCTGAGGCTAGGACAACCTCCTCAACTTCGGGAGGCAGGCCCCAGGGAGCCAACACTACCCTTGCAGCCTCCATGCCATCAGATTGAGAGATTTGAGATTGGGATGCAGCAGGGAGCCCTGATTCTGAGATAGAAGGTCGGGTTGCAATCCTAGAAGCAGAGGAAGAACCACTGCCAGTTGAAGCAGGAGGGGGAACCAAGGCTGCCTTGGCCACCTGGGAGCTACCAGGAGGACTGAGGCTCTGTCTCGGAGAATCTTGAAGAGTGTTCGGGCCACCAGAGGGGTGGGAGGAAATGCATAGAGTAGGCCCTGAGTCCAGGGAATCAGAAAAGCATCTGCTGCTACCCTCAGAGGATGTGGTTGCCTGGAGCAGAACCTTGGCAGCTGGTTGTTCAGTGGACTGGCAAACAGGTCTATGGAGGGAAGCCCCCATCTCAAGAAAATCTTTTGAACCACTAAAGGATGTAGCTGCCACTCGTGTGGTTGCAGAATCCTGCTCAATCTGTCGGCCAGGCAATTCTCTTGGCCTGGCAGATAGACTGCTTTGAGGAGCATGTTGTGTTTCAGGGCAAAGGAACAGAGGTCCTGGGCCTCCTGACAAAGGGGCTGGGAACCAGTTCCGCCCTGTTTGTTTACATAGAACATGTCTACCTGGTTGTCTGTCTGGATCAAGACAGACTGTTGGGCCAGGGAAGCAGTAAAGGCCTTGAGGGCCAAGCGGATAGCTATGAGTTCCAGGAGATTGATCTGCTGGGACGCCTCCCAAGGAGACCACAGGCCCTGGGTGCACTTGTCTAGGCAGTGTGCTCCCCAACCCTGTAGAGAGGCATTGGTAGTCAGTACCACTGTATGAGGTGGCATCTGAAAGGGCACCCCTACCAGCAGATTGGGGGGGGTGCAACCACCAGTTGAGGGAGGTCAGGAAACGGTGAGACACTCTGATCCTGTCTCTGAGGCTGCCTGAGGCTTGTGACCACTGAGTCCGAAGGCACCACTGGGCAGGTCTCATATTGAGCCTGGCATTGGGGGTTACCTGTACTGTCGATGCCATGTGGCCCAGAAGCCTGAGACAGAGTCTGGCGGAGACCAGGGACCTGTGCAGAAACTTGCTGGCGAGGTCTATGAGCCTTTGTGCTCGGGCCACTGGTAAGAATGCTCTTGCCAGCTGAGAATCTTGCCCCTATGAACTCCAAGTTCTGGGAGGGGAGCAAAGTGGACTTTGCGAAGCTGATGACAAAGCCCACCTTTTGGAGCAGTTCTATTGTCCTGTTGGTGGCCTGCTGAACTTCTAGGGAAGTCTGGCCTCTGATGAGCCAGTCGTCTAGGTAAGGAAACACAAAGATGCCCTGATTTCTCAGGTAGGCTGCCACCACTGCCAGGTACTTGGTAAACACCCTGGGAGCGGAGATCAGTCCAAAAGGCAGTACTCTGTACTGATAATGGTTTCCTCCCACAATGAACCTGAGGTACTTTCTGTGGTCTGGATGAATAAGGATGTGAGTGTAAGCATCCTTTAGATCTAAAGAGCATAGCCAATCTCCTTGCTGGAGGTAGGGCAGAAGTGTTCCAAGAGTAAGCATCTTGAACTTTTCTTTCACCAGAAACTTGTTTAGGTTTCTGAGATCCAAAATGGGTAGAAGACCACCGGTTCTTTTTGGTACCAGGAAATACCTGGAGTAAAACCCGTGACCTTGGAAGTGGGGAGGCACAGGCTCCACCGCCTTGTCCACCAACAGACCTTTTAGTTCCTGGAGGAGAAGGGCTGTATGCAGGGGAGGCCGTAAAGGTTCCCCTGGGAAGTGTGGCGGAGGCAGTTGGTGAAAGTGCAGGGCATAGCCTCGACTGACTATATCCAGCACCCAATTGTCCAGGGTTATCAAGGGCCACTGGTGGGCGAACAAGGCTAGGCGGCCTCCTGTGCAGGGCTGAGTCTGCAAGGGAGCTATGGCTATACTCAAGGAGTCAAAAAACCCCACCCTGCTGAGTGGAAGCAGGGGCTGCAGGCTTGGGGGTCCTCTGCCTATGGGGCCCATTACCCTGGCCCTTGGCTTGCTGACCCTGGGGGGCAGCTTGGGCAGCCGGATATTGTGGGTACTGTTTGTAGGCAGTGCCCTTCCTCGGGTAAAAGGACTTTTTACCCGAGCCCTTCTTGTGAGAAGGGGCAGAGGTCTTCCTCGACAGCCTCGTCCTCGTGAGGTGCTCAGTCTCGAGCTGTGCGGCCTTCTCGGCCACAGGCTTGCCAAAAAGGTTTTCACCTCGGCAAGGGACATCGACCAACTTGTCCTGAACCCATGGCTCGAGGTCCGATGACTGCAGCCATGCCTGGCATCGAGCCGCGATGCCGGCTGCCGCCACTCGGGCCGAAGCCTCGAAGCAATCGTAGGCGGCGCGGAGCATGAACTTAGAGCATTCCCGGATCCTCGAAGACAAGGACTTAAAACTCTGCAAGGGTTCCCCGGAGAGACCAGCAGAGAATCCGGCCAACTCCTTGGCCAGGTCTCGCAAATACATGCCCATGTACAGCTGGAAAGTCTGGACACGGCAAGCAAGCATCGAGCCCTGAAAGCACTTTCTACCGACGCCATCAATGCTTCAGGCTTCTCTACCGGGAGGCACCGCAGAGTGCATCTTTTGACTCTTCAGACGATGCATGGCCGATTCCACAACCATGGAATGGTGTGGTAGCTGTGCTTTCTGAAAGCCAGGACTCTTCCGGAGCCGATAGATGGAATAGACTCGCTTGCTCAAAACCGGCGCCGAGGCCAGTGCCTCCCACATCCGGAAGAGGAGTCGTCCAGCATCGGAGGAACCGGACAGTAAAGGCCTCCTTCGGAGGAGAGTCATACTGTAGAGCATCGAGTTCCTCGGCTCGAGGCTCCTCCTCGGGGTCAGCCGGGATGGCCAGGGCAGCGGCCATATCCCGGATAAACTCCGAGAACCTAGTATCCTCCGGAGGGGATCTACTCCGGGGCTCAGACTCCGGTGAGTCCGAAGGGACACACCGAGTCTTGAAGGTGTCAGGAGACTCCTCGTCTTCGGTCTCCCAAGCAGACTCGTCCGATGTCGAGTCGAGGTCTGACCCCGCGGGGCTTCTAGGCACCCGCACCGACGCCGGTGACACCGGCGTCGAGACCCTTGGTCCCGAACGGGAGGTAGAGGGAGACCTCGACCGAGGACGACTTCAAGCTGCAAAGGACTCTAGTTTCGGCTTGGTCTCCGGGGTCGACTTCGAAGTCGATGTCCCGGTGGTCGGGGCAGATGCGCCCGCTGCTGATCCATGAAGGCAGACATTCTGCTCTCCAAGGCTGTCAACCTGAGACTCAGCTCGGGTGATCCAGCAGCCCCCGGACTTGGGCCCCGGCGGCGCCAGGCCTGACGTCGGTACTCGGGGAGGCAAGTCCACGAGGAGAACAGAACTTACGTGTCCAGCAGACTCCGGCTCTATGCGAGGAACTTTAGTTGGCTTCTCCTGGTCCACGGGCCCAGGACGACTGTCGGGGGTCTTAGACCTGGCCCTCGAGGGCTCAGGGACCTCCTCCGACGACGCCCTCGCGAGCTGCTTCTTCCTCTTACATTCCTGGTCGGGGGACCCCCTGTCCGAGGAGCTCCGACGCCTCTCGGGATCAGAATCCCGAGATGTCGAGGCCTCAGACGAGGTCCGGGCCCGGGCAGAGGCCGAGTCCGAGAAAAGCCTTTCACTTTGTTGCTGACGACTTCGGAGGGCCTTGGAAGACATCTTTCCACATGGCCCGCACGTTTTAGAATCGTGGTCCGGGCCAAGGCACCGAAGGCAGCAGTTGTGTGTGTCGGTGAGAGACATTATCTTTTTACACCGATCACACTTTTTGAAACCGCTAGAAGCCATCGGGGAGAAAATGGTCCCCGCGAGGTCAAAGGACCGGCCTTCCAGGGAAAAAGAAAAAGTTTTGGCGCGAGCACCTAGCAACTAAGGGCAAAAACCAAAAAAGGAAAAAAGGGATTCGATACCGACGTACTGAACCCGGCGGGAGGGGAACCGACATCGAATCCGAGGAAAAAAGCGAAATAACGCCAAGAAAAAACTTCTCTTTTCCGGGAAAAAAAGAACACACGTCCGATGGGCTTCACGGAAAAAAAGAGACTGAGGTAAGATGGCACCTTTAGGCGGGAAGGGAACCACGCATGCATGCCAGCATTCCCAAAGGCTTTCATGGAAAGCTGGGGAAATGCTCCGCTGGGGCTTCATCGGCATCGATGACACCCATAAGTGAGGACTGACTTCCTGCTTGGTCCTGGAGAATAGTGTTTTCCAAGAAAGAAAGCAGAGGTGACAGGTGCACTGCAAATCTGAGGCCAGGAACCATAAGTGTCTTCTGGTGCCAATACTCATAGAGGAAGATCTCAATGCAGTTTTAAAAGTATCTAAGTTGTTCTGACTATGAACTTTCCACATTCCTTCCCTTAGCTCACCAGGACCAGGAGTTGCATTGCTTTCCTTGGGGAGAGGGGGGCTGGGAAGGAATCTGCTAACTTCTGCATGTTGCGAATGATCTTACGCATGCGCATAAACAGCTGGTAGGATACTATGTGGGAAATGAGCATAGCGTTATGGAACATATTCCTCCCCAAAAAGGTCAATGTCCTAGCCTCCTTCCCCAGGGGCAGGAAAAAAAAGATGGAATATGTGGCCCTTTGAAAGCAGATTTGAGGACCAGAGAGTAATGTAGTAACTACAACTTCTTTAATCTAGGAGTCTTCTGAACTCCATTCATAGAGTTCACCTTTTTAATTTACTTGTAAAAGAGGAGGTCGCCCCATTCTCATTTGTGCTTGCTGAAGATCTCATGCACAGCCACCATTACTATCTCCTTAGGGCAATCACAGAATTGGAGGATATCCAACTCCTTGGCCCAGGGTTCTTCCTCTCTTTCCAAATTAAATGAAACAGATTGAACCATATAAAATCAATGAACAAAAATTCCTCAAGAGGATATTTTCATCTCTCATGATGAGATGAAGGGTCTGAAGCCAGCTCAGAAGACCTTTCCTCTAAGAAATATTTGGGAGTCATACACAGACTCCCAGGAGCCCTCTGATGGAGACTCAAAGTTACCAAAAGCCATCTGAGTCTGTAAGAATAGTAACAACTGCTGGATGACAACTCCATGACAGAACAAAGATTTGTGATGTTCTTCTATGTCCAAGGAGTAACAGACTGCATAAACTGCTTAAAAGGAACATTGGAATAGCATATAGTGCACCACAGAGGTTGGCATCCTCACTCACATGAGTGAAAGCTTGCATCTCCCTGTTCCAAACTGCCAGAATCTATGAAATCCAATGCAGCTGCAGCCACATGTATATATACGAAACTGGCCACACCATACAAGAAAGTCTACAAGAAAATAAAAGGCCAGGGAGGTTATTTCAGAAGTCCTATTGGTGCTTTGGATGGCTGAAAACAGGTATAGAGACATCCAAAGTACGGAGATGTCTCAGGGGCATTTTAGAAGCAGGGTCTATGGATGTCCAAGTCTGAATGGGGCATGGTGGAGGCATAGAGTAGTTACTCACCTGTAACAGGTGTTCTCCAGGAGCAGCAGGAATCAGTCCTCACATATGGGTGTCATCGGCGCCGATGAAGCCCCAGCGGAGCATTTCCCCAGCTTTCCATGAAAGCCTTTGGGAATGCTGGCACGCATACGCGGTTCCCTTCCCGCCTAAAGGTGCCATCTTACCTCAGTAAAATGACATAGCTAAGAACAGCACACAAAAATGTAAAAACAAACTATGTACAACTGCAACTCCAAGGGGAGGAGGGAGGGTTGTGAGGATTGATTCCTGCTGCTCCTGGAGAACACCTGTTACAGGTGAGTAACTACTCTTTCTCCAGGACCAAGCAGGAAGTCAGTCCTCACATATGGGTGACTCCCCAGCTCTGGGCTACCGAGGAACCCAGGCTGAACAAGAGGCCTCCCTCTAGTCCCAGCAGGAAAGAAAGGCTTTTCAAGGACACAACCTCCACCGGTAGCCCACCAGAGGGCAGGAGTTGCCTAAACCTCAAAGAGATTCCGGAGTACTGCTTGGCCAAAAGCACTGTCCCTACGGGACTCCCTCTCCAGACAGTAATGGGCTACAAAAGTCTGGCTTGAAGACCAAGGTGCAGCCTTGCAGATGTCTACCAAGGGCACAGAGCGGAGATGAGCCACTGAGGCAGCCATTGCCCTGACACGATGGGCCGTGACCCTACCCTGCAAAGGAAGGTCAGCCGCCTTGTAAGCCCAGGTGATACAGTCAGCCACCCAGATGGACAAGGTACGCTTGGACACAGCCAACCCGAACTTATTGGGGTCAAAGGAGACGAAGAGCTGAGTAGCCCTTCTATGCCCCTGCGTACGGTCAAGGTAGAAGGATAAGGCCCTCCTACAGTCCAGGGTATGCAGGACTGCTTCAGTCTGGCTTGCATGAGGCCTAGGGAAGAATGTTGGAAGAACCACCTCCTGATTAAAGTGAAAAGAGGAGACAACCTTTGGGAGGAACTTTGGGTGAGTCCTGAGGACTACCCTGTTCCTATAAATCCTGGTGTAAGGCCTATCACAGACCAGGGCCTGAAGCTCACTCACTCGCCTAGCCAAAGTAAGGGCTATCAGGAAGAGAGTCTTCCAGCAAAGGAAGCGTAGAGGACAAGTAGCCATCGGCTCAAAAGGTGGGCGAGTCAGTTGCTGCAAGACCACATTCAGCTCCCACTCAGGAGCAGGAGGACAGATGGGAGGCTTGAGCAAGAGCAAGCCCCTGAGAAACCTGGACACCAAGGGGTGCCCAGATAGAGAATGTCCTTCCACCAGAGAGTGGTGAGCTGCTAGAGCTGAGAGGTGGACCCGAACAGAATTGGACTTAAGTCCCTGATTTGGTAAGTGCAGTAAGTACTGAAGCACTACTGGCACAGTACAGGAGAAAGGATCCTCTGTACGAAGCTGACACCACACAGAAAACCTCTTCCATTTGAGAGCATAGGTTTTTCTAGTGGACTGTTTCCTAGAGGCTAGGACAACTTCCTCAACTTCCTGAGGCAGGCCCCAGGGAGCCAAAACTACCCTTGCAGCCTCCAGGCCATCAAATTGAGAGATTTGAGATTGGGGTGCAGAAGGGAACCCTGCTTCTGTGAGAGGAGGTCGGGCTGCAACCCCAGAGATAGTGGGGAATCCACTGCCAGCTGAAGTGGAAACCAAGGTTGCCTCGGCCACCTGGGAGCCACCAGCAGGACCGAGGCCTTGTCCTGAAGAGTCTTGAAAAGAGTTCGGGCCACCAAGGGCGTGGGAGGAAACGCATACAGGAGGCCCTGAGACCAGGACATCAGAAAAGCATCTGGTGCTATCCTCAGAGGATGCGGTTGCCTGGAGCAGAACTTGGGCAGTTGCTTGTTCAGAGGACTGGCAAACAGATCTATCCAAGGGAGACCCAATTTCAGGAAGATCTTCTGAACTACCAAGGGATGCAGCTGCCACTCGTGGGGCTGCAGAATTCTGCCCAACCGGTTGGCCAGGCAGTTCTCCTGGCCTGGAAGGTACACCGCCTTGAGAAGCATGTTGTGCTTCAGGGCAAAAGAACAAAGGTCCTGAGTCTCTCGACAAAGGAGCTGGGACCCAGTTCCGCCCTGTTTGTTCACATAAAACATGGCTACCTGGTTGTCTGTTTGAATCAAGACTGAACGGTGAGCCAGGGCCGGAAAAAAAGCCTTCAGAGCCAAGCGGATAGCTCGAAGTTCCAGGAGATTGATTTGTTGGGCTGCCTCCCAGGGAGACCAGAGGCCCTGAGTGCACTTGTCTAGACAATGAGCATCCCAGCCTTTTAGAGAGGCGTCGGTGGTGAGGACCACAGAGTATTCTGGCATTTGGAAGGGCATCCCCCCATCAGCAGATTGGGTGGATGTAGCCACCAGCTGAGGGAGGCCAAAAGGGGTCTGGACACCCTTATCCTGTCTCAGGCAGCCTGTGGCTTGAGACCACTGAGTCCGAAGGCACCAATGAGCAGGTCTCATATGGAGCCTGGCATTGGGAGTAACATGCACTGTCAAAGCCATGTGGCCCAGAAGCCTGAGGCAGAGTCTGGCAGAGACCAGGGGCTGGTTTAGGAACTGTTTGGCCACGTCCATCAGCCTGTTGGCCCTGTCTTCTGGCAAGAATGCCTTTGCCAGTTGAGAATCCAACCTTGCTCCTATGAACTCCAAGTTCTGGGAGGGGAGCAAAGTGGACTTTGCGAAGTTTATGACAAAGCCCACGTTTTGAAGCAGAGCAATGGTTTTAAGGGTGGCTTGTTTGGCCTCCAGGAATGTCTGACCTCTGATGAGCCAGTCGTCCAGATAGGGAGAGACAAAGATGCCCTGATTTCTCAGGTAGGCCGCAACCACTGCCAGGCACTTGGTAAAGACCCTGGGAGCGGAGGTCAGGCCAAAAGGTAGTACTCTGTACTGATAATGATTTCCTCCCACAATGAACCTGAGGTACTTTCTGTGGTCTGGATGAATGAGGATGTGAGTGTACGCATACTTTAGATCTAAAGAGCATAGCCAATCTCCCTGCTGGAGGTAGGGCAGAAGTGTTCCAAGAGTAAGCATCTTGAACTTTTCTTTCTCTAGGAACTTGTTGAGGTTCCTGAGGTCCAGAATGGGACGAAGGCCACCGGTTCTTTTGGGTACCAGGAAATACCTGGAGTAAAAACCGTGACCTTGTAAGTGGGGAGGCACAGGCTCACCACCCTGTCTACCAACAGACCATGAAGCTCTTGTAGAAGAAGGTCTGTGTGCAGGGGAGGCCTTGGAGGCTCCCCTGGAAAATATGGCGGAGGCAGTTGGTGAAAATGAACTGCATAGCCCCTGTGGACTATGTCCAACACCCAACTGTCCCCGGTGATGAGGGGCCACTGGTGGGCAAAGAGGGCGAGGCGACCTCCTGTGCAGGGTGGGGATAGCAGTGGAGGAGAGGCTATGCTCAAGGAGTCAAAAACCCCTACCCTGCTGTGTGGTAGCAGGGGCTGGAGGCTTGGGGGTCCTCTGCCTACGGGGCCCATTACCCTGGCCCTTGGCTTGCTGACCCTGGGGGGCAGCTTGGGCAGCCTGATACTGAGGGTACTGTTTGTAGGCAGTGCCCTTCCTCGGGTAAAAGGACTTTTTACCCGAGCCCTTCTTCTTATGTGAAGGGGCAGAGGTCTTCCTCGACAGCCTTGTCCTGGTAAGGTGCTCGGTCTCGAGCTGAGCGGCCTTCTGGGTCACGGGTTTGCCAAAAAGGTTCTCACCTCGGCAGGGGACATCGACCAACTTGTCCTGAACCCATGGCTCGAGGTCCGATGACTGCAACCACGCCTGGCGTCGAGCCGCGATGCCGGCAGCCGCTACTTGGGCCGAAGCCTCGAAGCCATCGTAGGCGGCGCGGGAAATGAACTTGGAGCATTCCCAAATCCCCGAGGACAAGGTCTGAAATCTCTGCAAGGGTTCCCTGGAGAGACCAGCAGAGAATCCGGCCAATTCCTTTGCCAGGTCCCGCAAGTACATGCCCATGTACAGCTGGTAAGACTGGACACGGCAAGCAAGCATAGACCCCTGGAAGCACTTTCTACCGACGCCATCGAGGTTGCGGGCCTCCCTGCCGGGGGGCACCGCAGAGTGCATCTTCTGGCTCTTCAGACGATGCATGGCCGATTCCACAACCATGGAATGGTGTGGTAGCTGTGCTTTCAGGAAACCAGTGCTTTTGCGGAGTCGATAAATGGAATCGACTCGCTTGATTAAAACCGGCGCTGAGGCCGGTGCCTCCCACTTCCGGAAGAGGAGCCGTTCCAGCATCGGAGGAACCGGGACAGTAAAGGCCTCCTTCGGAGGAGAGTCGTACTGTAGAGCATCGAGCTCCTCGGCTCGAGGCTCTTCCTCGGGATCCGCGGGGATAGCCAAGGCAGCGGCCATATCCCGGACGAACTCCGAGAACCTAGTGTCCTCCGGAGGGGATCTACTCCGGGGATCAGACTGCGGTGAGTCCGACGGGACGCACCGAGTCTTAAAAAGTATCGGGAGACTCCTCGTCCTCCGTCTCCCAGGCAGACCCGTCCGAGGAGGAGTCAGGGTCCGACCCCGCGGGGCCACAAGGCACCTGCCCTGACGCCGGGGGCACCGGCGTCGACACCCTCGGTCCCGAATGGGAGGTCGAGGGAGACCTCGACCGAGGACGACTTCGAGCCACGAGGGTCTCGAGTATCGGCTCGGTCTCCGCGGTTGACTTCGAAGTCGACGTCTCGGTGGTCGGGGCAGATGCACCAGACAGGCTGGCCATCAGTGCCCGCTGCTGCTCCATGAAGGCAGACAATCTGCACTCCAAGGCTGTCATCCTGAGACTCAGCTCGGGAGACGCAGCAGCCACCGACTCGGGTCCCGGCGGCGCCGGGCCCAACGTCGGCTCTCTAGGAGGAGAGTCCACGAGGACTACGGGGCTTACGTGTCCAGCAGACTCCGGCTCCACGCGAGGAACTTTTGCAGGCTTCTTTTGGTCCACAGGCCCGGGACGGCAGTCGGGGGTCTTAGACCTGGCCCTCGAGGGACCAGGGACCTCCTCCGACGCCGCCCTCGCGAGCCGCTTCTTCCTCTTGCGTTCCCCGTCGGGGGACCCAGTGTCCGAGGAGCTTCGACAGCGCTCGGGATCGGAATCCCGAGATGTCGAAGCCTCAGACGAGGTCCGGGCTCGGCCGGAGGCAGAGTCCGAGAAAAACCTTTCCTTTTGATGCTGTCGACTTTTAAGTGCCTTGGAAGACATATTCCCACATGGCCCGCACGACTTAGGGTCGTGGTCAGGGCCGAGGCACCGAAGGCAGCAGTCGTGTGTGTCGGTGAGAGACAATTTTCTTACACCGATCACACTTTTTGAAACCACTGGAAGCCATCGAGGAAAAAATAGCCCCAGCGAGGTCGAAAGACCGGCCTTCCAGTGAAAAAATGAAAAAAGGGCGCGAATGCCAGCCACGAAGGGCAAAAACTGAAAAATGAAGAAAATGGGCTTGATAACAGTGTACCGAACCCGGCGGGAGGGGAACCGACGTCGAACAAGAAAGATAGCGAAAATCGCCGAAGAAAAAAATCACTTTTATCTGGGAGAACAGGACACACGTCCGATGGACTTCTCGGAAAAAAAGAGACTGAGGTAAGATGGCACCTTTAGGCGGGAAGGGAACCGCGCATGCGTGCCAGCATTCCCAAAGGTTTTCATGGAAAGCTGGGGAAATGCTCCGCTGGGGCTTCATCGGCGCCGATGACACCCATATGTGAGGACTGACTTCCTGCTTGGTCCTGGAGAAGGCAAGGTATTCCCAAGAACCTGAGAGTCACCGCCTGATCTCAGAAACATTCTGGATGACAGTCCTGTCTAAGGTTATACCTGCTCTAGGCATGAACAGGCATCAGGAAAGTGCTCATTTTGGGCATAAAACCTCTAGAAGGTATAGAGAAGATGGTACTCCATCATCCCCAGTACTCCACACAATCACAACAGCAGCAGCAGTGATATTTGAACCTTGGCTTTTCTGGTTCTAGCTCACTACTCTAACCATTAGGCTATTCCTAGACATCCAGGTTCTGGGAATACTATTCCAGGGACGTCTATGCAGATGCCCCTGCAGACATCCATATTAGACACGTCCACATTTGTGAAATCATGCCTGAACTTGGACAAGTCTGGTTACTTTTTCAGATGTTTTGACTTGGATGTGGTCAGATTGCACTTGGATGTCATTTGTAAAATGCCACTTATTATAAACACAGTAACAAAGAAAATCTGCTGCAGCCCTACATACATTGGTAACTAGCCATACAATCAGATTTGATGACACAAGAATCCTGGAAAAGGAAGAACGCTGGTGGCCATGGAGGATCAAAGAGGCGGTAAGTGCAGCAAGACACCCACAAAACCTCAACAGAGACAAAGAACTCAACATAAAGCATGGTAACCCCTTTTTCACAGAAGGTTTAGTGTTATAAGAACTGATACCAAAGGTTAATGATTTTTTTCCACCTTCCAGAATCTGAGATTGCCACAACAAATCTTCCAGCTAAAAATTCAAAATTTCCTGCCTCCGCAATTCTAACTTGCACTTTTCCCACCTTTTCTTCAAGAAACCTTCCTACCCAAATTCAGATGTCCCACCTTTTTTCCAGTGAACCTTCCTTCCAAAATTCAAATTTCCCACCTCAATCCCATAAATCCTGTTCAAGAACCACTATATATAAAAACAGGCATACAACGTATAACCACTTCCCCTGAAGAAAGCCACAGCAAGATGGCTGAAACCTCAGTTCCAGTTACTAAGATGCGGGATGACCCAAAAAACTGCAAAGATCATGAAACTCGCCATGGAAGCCTAAGAAAACATCTATCTTCATAGGTTCCCCAGCCCAGTCTGGACACATCTGTCATGAGTACGAGCTTATTTGGAAAGTTGCTATTTGGAATAAGATACCTCATGCCTAATTGGAATGTACTGTCCACCAGGTCAGAAGGTCTCAAAGGGGTGCAATGACATTTATGGTATCTTGGAGGATGTGAATGGTCTGAGTGCCCTGTGTGCTCAAGATCCATTGAGCTTACCTCATCTTGGCATTTACCAGGGGTGTTACGTGTACTATTGAGGCCATGTGGCCTAATCACTGGTCTACAATTTTTTTAAAGTTCTCTGCTCAAGAGACAAAATTTGGCAATTCTTTTGGATTTTGATGTGCTGAATTCAAAAATGACAATTAAAGCTAATGATTCCAAGATATCTAAGCTTTTCCATTTTACATATATATATATAGCGTGTTGATAGTAGTAGAGTTTTAATCACAAATTATAAACCTCTCTCTTTTCATGTGTTTATGGTTGCCATATATATGACCTTGATATTATACCTGTCATCATTGTATACAAGTTTAAAAATCAGCCAGAGAGTTATTTAAATACAATTTATTAAAAAAGTTAGAATGAAACAGAAAACTGACCACAGAAAAAGACCACATGGCCTATCTAGACTGCCCTTCCATATCAGCTACAATAGTCCCTTTTTTAACTTTAGAGATACTTTGGGTTTGTCTCATGCTTTTTTGAATTCAGATACTGTCCTCATCTCTATCACCTTCACTAAGAAACTATTCCACACATCTACCACTCTTTCCGTAAAGAATATTTCCGCATATTACACCTGAGTCTATCCCCTTTCACCCTCATCCTATGTCCCCTGATAGCGGAGCTTGCTTTCAGTCGAAAGAGACTCTCCTCTTGTGCATTTATGCCACAGAGGTATTTAAACATCTCTATCATATCTCCTCTAGCCCGCCCTTCCTCTAAAGCAGGAGTCTCCAAATCCAGTCCTGGATAGCCGCAAACTAATCAGGTTTTCAGGATATCCCTAATGAATATGCATAACACCACCACCATTCCACAACTCACAGACCCAAAAAAACTCCCATCAAAAACTATATACTAAAATATAATAGGTCAAAACTAGATCCCATATCGTACAAAGAACTGACACAGAGGCAGCAGCACACTCTAATAAGGGAATATTAAATGTAGGAGTAAAAGCCTCAGGATAATAAATCATCCCACTATGCAGCTACTGAAAGCCATAGAGGACAGAACAAGCTCAATATCACAGGCTTTAATAACTCCATTTATTTATTAATTAATGTATAATATACTTCCCAATATAGGTAGAAACAAACTATAAAAAGCAAAGAATACTCCGAGGCGCCTCGGCAGCAGCTGTTGCTAGAACTACCAGCTAAAAAAAGATCAAATTGCATTATTATTCATAGGAGCTCTAAACGGTATTAGTTGTAATACCTGTGGAGTAAATACAGAAAATCAAATAGAATCTTAAAAACACATTCAATGCCTGCTTTATACAGTTTACTTATCTGATGGCAGCTGTATTCCAGCACATCATTCCTACACTGTCATAGAGCTGCCGAAGCGATTGAATCACCGTAAAACTTCTGCAGCTCACAACTGCTACAACACATAGCCTGTTGTTCACATACTACCCTGTCTTTAGTTCAGAAAACAATTAAGAATAATCCTATAATGATCTTTGTTTCGCTTAAAAAAGCTTCATCAGGGGTTAGACTATCAGCCAAAAAATTCTGTGCAGAAACAGAAGTCAGATGCCACCGGCTTTAAATTGAAGACAGCAACCAATCAGGAGCAAAGCAGTAGCTGATTGGAGCAGTCAAATCTATCAAAAAAACAAGCAGAGAGAAAGTGCTTTTGGAACACGCAGGAACTACAAAGCAGAAACAAAATACACTAGAGGAAAACCTCCTGGTTAATTTTGTATTCAATCCAATTGGTTTCAAAAGTGTTGAGATTGAAGATCCAATGTTGCTCACACTGTACTAACATTTTGCCATGATCACCTCCACAATGGTTAGCAGGAACAAAATCTATAACTCTGCAATGAAGGACCTTAAATTCATGATGATTCTGCAAACAATGCTGTACCAATAGTGCTGCTTCTCTCGCCTTCAAGAAATTATTTTTATGTTGTGATAACCGCATCCACAGCTGCCTCAGTGTCTTTTCAACATAATATTTATTACAGGGGCATCAGAGCTTATATACCACATTCATAGAAGTACAGGTAAGTCAACCAATGATAATAAAAACAGAATCATTGATCTTAAAATTGGAAACTTCTTCCATAATTGTGCAAAAAAACCCAACAGCCACACTTACAGTAACCTTTATCCGAGTCCCCAGGGAACACTTTAGGCACCGCCAGAAACAGATGAGCTCACAAATTTTGTTCCCTGCTATATGCCATTCGTGGTCTTGTACCTGCCAAGCAAGGAAGGGCCGAGAGTACTGGCTAATGCCGCTGTATTGAAGATGCTAACATTTCGGACATAGCTGAATACTACAGTACACAAGTTACAAATTCGAAATCACTTAAATCACTGTTCTCAACAAATGTAGACACACAAGGAACCAAAAGCCACTCACGATGGTTAGAAAATGCGCGTTTATATGCCTTTCATAATACGGACGTAGAATAATCTCGATCTTGAAACTTCATAAATTTTGCTCTTGGCGATAAAATTTAGAGTCCGTAGAACAAATGCGGAAACAGCGTAACAATCTAGAAAAAGGGAGACTATTCTTTAAATAAAATGGATGAAAACTTTGATATTGTAACAGCGTATTTCTATCAGATGGCTTAGTACATAATGTATTTTCAAATACATCTTCTAATTTCATTACTGTTACATCCAAAAAATAAATTTCAAACTGGTAGCAATGCATTTCAAAAGAGATTGCAGTATTACACGCATTACAGTAGCAGAGAAAATCTTGTATTGCGTTATATGTGCCACTCCATTACAAAAAATTGTCATCAATATAACAGGATATAAAAAGACTGGAAACTGTTCAGAGGAAGGCGACCAAAATGATTTGGAGCCTGCGTCAGAAGCCTTATGAGAAGAGACTTGAATACCTAAATACGTACACACTGGAGGAGAAGAGGGAAAGGGGAGATATGATTCAGACCTTTAAATACTTAAAGAGAAATAATGAACAAACAAACCTCTTCCAAAGACGGGGAAGCTGTAAAACTAGAGGGCATAACAAGAAGCTGCAAGGGGGTAAATTGAAAGGCAATGTTAGGAAATACTTTTTCACTGAAAGGGTGGTGGATGCTTGAAATGCCCTCCCGATGGAAGTGTTGGGGGCAAATACAGTGACAGAATTCAAAATGGCATGGGACAGACACAGTGGATCCCTTTACAGCAACAGGATAAAATCAAAATAAAGGTAACTAATTTCTCAACATACAGGGGTGTCCTACACGGAGCGGTGGGTTCACCCCTAAAACAAAGACATGGGGAGGGGTGGCCTGCACAGAGTGGCAGGTGCACCTACTCTTGCCATCTTATTGGGCAGACTAGATGGACCATACTGGTCTTTATTTGCCATCATTTACTATGTTACTATGTTACCACCAAGCAATAATATAGGTTGCATAGACTGAAGAATATATTAAGCCATCCGATAGGAATACGCTGCTACAATATCAAAATTTTCATCCATTTTATTTAAAGAATAGTCTCCCTTTTTCTCAATTGTTACGCTGTTGCCGCATTTGTTCTACGGACTCTAAATTTCATCGCGAAGAGCAAAATTTATTAAGTTTCAAGATTGAGGCTATTCTACATCAGTATTCTAGGATTTTCTCCTTGCGGGATCAGCTGTAGCCTTGGATAGTCTATCCAAAGTGGTGTTATCAGCATCCAGCTCATTAGCTTTCTCTTGCCAATTTTTGCCAAAGAGATTTTCGCCTGTGCAAGGGATATTCCCCAGTTTGTCCTGTACCCAGAGTTCTAAGTCAGATGCCTGGAGCCAGGCAATCCTACGAGCACCTATGGCAATGGCAGAGGTTCTGCTTATGCACTCAAAGCAGTCAAAAGCTGCACGATTAACAAACTTGGAAACATCTTGGGCATGTTTGACAAGTGTAAGATAATCTTGCCTCTTATCATCAGGAAGGAGAGGGCTCATAAGCTCTAGATCTCCTGTAACCTCCTTAAGGAACATTCCCATAAATAAAATGTAGGAACTAATTCTGGCAGAAAGCACAGAGGCCTGGAAGGTTCGACGCTCAAAGGCATCAAGAGTCCTACATTCACGTCCTGGCGGATTAGATGCATGTCTTTTTGCACTCTTGATCCTTCTCATAACTGATTCCACTACCATGGAGTGGTGTGGTAACTGGGTTTTTTGAAATCTAGGACAAGGAGGTACTCGATACATGGAATCAAGCCTACGAGAATGAGGAGAGGTGGTAAGAGGTGTTTCCCACATTCTTAGCATGAGATCATGCAAGATCTCATGAATAGGCAAAGTAGCCGCCTCCTTGGGAGCTTTAGGATATTGTAAAATCTCCAATTCCCTTGCTCTGGACTCTGTTTCAGGAGCCACTGTGATGGAAAGACCTCTAGCCACCTCCCGGATGAAATCCTGAAAGAATATATCCTCTGGATGAGACATCCTACGTTTAGGAGAGGAAGGCTCCTCAGAGAGAAGTACTCCGGTACCGACAGAGCTGTCAGAATCCTCAGACTCCTCGGAGGATTCAAAGTATCTCCTGTCCGGGTGCTCTTGCAAAGCACGAGACCGGTACCGATCAAAGTCGGTACCAGAGGGGTCCGGTAGTGTCCTGCCGATACCAAAGGGGTACGGTACCGGCCTGCTGATACCGGAGGGAACAGCATGACTCAGTGTCGGTAACACAGTCGCCGATGTCGATGCTGTCGGTACCGGTATCGGTGCCGGAACCGGTGTCTGAAGCGCTCCCGAAGGCACCGAAGCCACAAGGAGAGCCGCCAGACTGGGTTCAATAGCCCTGAGATCCATGGGAGGAAGATGAAGCCCTGGAAGACGTCGATGCCACGGATGCTGCATCGGAGAGAAAAAGGGTGCTAAGCTTAGCAGCTCGGTTTTGCGGGCCCCTCTTCGACATCATCCCACAGGCAACACACTCTGAGATGGAGTGATCAGGACCTAAACATTTTAGGCACCACTCGTGAGTGTCGGTGACAGAGATGGTACTGCCACACTTGGAACACTTTTTAAAACCTGAGGCGGGTTTTTCCATTCTGAAGGAAATGTTGGGCCTAGTGCCCAAAATGGCACGTGGCACCCGACAGGAAAAAGACTGGAAAGTCCAGAAAAAAGATTACAAATTGTTTTTGTTTTTTTTAAAGAAAGAAAGAAAGAACCGGCAGTACCGGTATAGCGTCGAGGAAGGCAGATGCTATCACAAAAAAGAATGAAAAAGATGGGATAATTTCTGCGTTGACAGGAAAAACGACCTGCTGGCTCCGGAAAACGAAGAACTGGAGAGGGGCAGTTGGGGAAAGGTGGGAAAGCAGCATGCAGGCGCTGTGGGATGCTCCCAAAAGCTTTCTAATTGGACGCTGGGGAGCGTTCCCATGCAGGCTCCGTCGGTACCGACGATACCCATATGTGAAGACTACATTCCTGCTTGTTCCTGGAGATTTTACTCACCACAGAGGTTAGATTAACCGGCCTGTAGTTTTCAACCTCATCCTTATTTTCGCTTTTGTGTAAAGGGACCACGTGTGCGTTTTTCCAGTCCTCTGGGACCACTTCAGACTCCAAAGAAGCATTGAAAAGGTCAGTCAGTGGAGCCACTAGAACATCCTCAAATTCCTTCAGTATTCTTGGATGTATAATCCCATCTAATCCATTCACTCTGTCTACTTTTAGTTTAGCTAGTTCCTCATGAACACAGTCTTCTGAAAATCGTTTGAGATCCAAGTCACTTCTGTTCCTATTGATGAGTGTTTTCTGAGGTCCTGCTCCTGGTCCTTTATCTGTGAACACAGAATATAAATATTTGTTAAGCAATTCAACTATATCTTCATCAGCTTCTACATATTCCTCCCCTTCACCCTTCCTCCTCTCATTAACATATCTGAAAAATGTCTCATCCCCACATTTTATTTTGCATTGGCTATTTCTTCTTCTTTTTGTATCTTTGCTTTCCTGACTACTTTGCTAGCTTCTCTAAGTTTTTCCAAATATAGATGCCTGTCTTCCGCTCTCTGTGATCTCTTGTATTTCATAACGGCCTCCCTCTTTTTCTTCACCTTTTCAGCTACTTCTTTTGAGAACCATAGCATCCTCCTTTTCCTTGTACATTTATTTACCTTTCTAACAAAAAGTTTTTTTGCCCTTAAAATATGCCCTTCAGTTTTGCCCACTATTTTTCTGCAATCCCCAGCTGTCCCATCCTGTTGACGATTCCTTGAGGTATTGTCCCATCTTAGCAAAGTTAGATTTACTAAAGTCTAAGACCCTCGCTTTTGAAAGAGATTCATCAGCCCTAGTCCTAATTCTGAACCACACCATCTGGTGATCACTTGATGTGAGATGATTTTACATTATAACATCCAAAACACTTTCCCCATTGGTAAGCACCAAGTCCAATATGGCCCCTTCACGTGTGGGTTCTGTTTCCAGTTGCCTGAATAGTTCTCCCTATAGAGAATCCAGGATCTCCTTACTTCTAGATGATACCTCAGCAGGGATCTGCCATTCATTATTCGGCATATTGAAATCACATATCAGTAGCACTTCTCCTTTCATGGCAATGCTGCATATGTCTTCTGTTAAATCTCCATCCACTTCTTCTCCCTATGAGGAGGATATTTATATCATTCCAATGCAAATGGATTTCCTTTCCCCATTTATAGTTTAATCTACAGTGCCTCCTCTCTCCCTTTTAAGCTCTGTAATTCTATAACTAATATTTTTTACATATAGTGCCACTCCCCCTTCCCTTCTTCCTACCCCATCCTTCCTGAAAGCGTAGTTACTCACCTGTAACAGGTGATCTCTGGGAACAGCAGGAATCAGTCTTCACATATGATGTCGGCACCGATGGAGCCCAGCACAGGAACACTCCCCAGCATCCAACAGGAAAGTTTTTGGGAGCGTTCCTCCACACATGCGTGGCTGCTTTCTCACCTTCTCCACAGGTCTCCACAGTCAGGTGAATAGAGGAGAAATAAACATCTTTATATACTAGGAATGAGAAAAAGTGGGACAACTTGATGGGGAGGTGGGTGGGTTGTGAAGACTCATTCCTGCTGTTCCTGGTTAACTACACTATCTCCAGGAACAAGCAGGAAGTCAGTCTTCACATATAGAACTCCCTAGCACATGACTGCCTTAGGAGGGGAAAAGATTTCGGCTCCACAGAAGCTGCAGCAGGGATCCAACTGACTCAGCTCATTCAGAGCACTCCTTGGAAGGTCGTTGAATGGGCAGTGGGCAAGTTGTCTAAATTTGAAACAAGTTATGTAGAACAGATTAAATGAATTGAGCATCACTTCTGGAGTCCTTATCGAGGCAGTAGTGAGCTGCAAATGTGTGCAGTGACGACCATGTGGCTGCTTGGCAGATTTCTGAGACAGACACAGAATGGAGATTGGCTACTGTGGCAGCCATAGCACAGATGTTATGTGCTGTGAGATGGTCTTGTAGAGAGAGACCAGCCTGCGAGTAAGCAAAGAATATGCAGTCTGAAATCCTGTTGGAAAGAGTCCTCTTAGAAACTGGGACACCCAAATGGCTGTGGTCAAAAGAAACAAACAGCTGAGAGGATTGACGATAATCCTTAGTGCGGTCGATATAGAAGGCAAGTGCCCTCTTGCAGTCAAGAGTATTTAGCTTTGCCTCAGCAGGGGAGCTGTGAGGTTTAGGGAAGTTAGTAGATAGTAATATGGATTGATTCAAGTCGAAAGGAATAACAACTTTTGTTAAAAATCTAGGATGTGTCCATAGAACAACTTTGTCGTGGTGAAACCTGGTATATGGAGCGTAATCCACCAAAGCCTGGAGTTCACTTACTCTTTGGGCTGAATTCAAGGCTACTAGAAAAAGAACTTTCCATGTTAATAACTTTAAGGGTGTTGACTCTAAAGGCTCAAAGGGAGGTTGCATTAGCTACACTAAGACCACATTTAGATCCCAAGCTGTAGCTGGTGGGCAAAGGGGTGGTTTAATCAAGAGAAGACCTCTCATAAATCTTGAGACCGATGGGTGTAACAAAACCTGGCAGTTGTCTAAAGTATGGTGAATTGCCGATATGGCAGATAGATGTACTTGAACTAAATTAGTTTTTAGGCCTGATAAAGACAAGTGGAGAAGGTACTGTATAAGTTCTAGAACTGGACATGTAAAAGTATCTAGGGCTCTTTGTGAGCATCAGATTGAGAATCTTTGCCACTTAAAGGCATAAGACTACTTGGTAGAGTCTTTCCAGGAAGATAGTAGCACTTCATGAAGGCCTAGATGTGAGAAGATAACACGTTCAGCCACCAGGCTGTCAAATGGAGGGAGTGGAGATTGGGGTATAGAAAGATTCCCTGTTCCTGAGTCAGGAGACTACCCTAGATGATGAAGAGGGGACTGAGTTAGCTGAAGTAGTAGAGGAAACCATGATTGTCTAGGCCAGAGAGGCACAATGAGAATCATTTGGCCCTGGTTGCTCTGAAGCTTGAAAAGCATCTTTGCAATGAGAAGAAAAGGAGGAAAGGCAGAGAGAAGGCCCTGTCCCCAATGTAGGAGAAAAGCATCTGAGGTCTCCCTGTGGGGAGATGGAATTCTGGAGCAATAACGGGGCAACTGAGTGTTATCTGGAGAAGCAGAGAGGTCAAGCAGTGGGAATCCACAGTAATGGACTAACTGCTGCACTACTACTGGGTTCAACCTCCACTTATATGGGTGGAGGATTCTGCTCAGTCTGCCTGCCAGTTTGTTCTCCTCTCCTGGCAGATATATTGCATGTAAATGTATGTTGTGGGTTATCATCCAGGTCCATAGCGCAGAGGCTCCCCGCATGATCGACAAAAGCCTGTTCCCCCCCTGTTTATTTATATAGAACATGGCCACTTAATTGTCTGTTTGTATGAGGACTGACTTGCCTAGTAGGTGGTGAGAGAACACCCGAATGGCATTGGATATGGCTTTGCGCTTGAGTAGATTGATGTGCAGGTAGGTCTGTGGATGAGACCAAAGGCTTTGAGTTGTCAGATTGTTGAGGTGAGACCCCCAACCTTGCTTTGACACATTTGTTGTCAGAGTACAGCATGGTGCAGGTTTTTGAAAAGGTAACCCTACGTCTAGGTTCTGTGGCATAGTCCACCTGAAAAAAGAGGCCTTCATTCGGGGAGAGACAATGATGAGATTGGAAAGGTGATCTGTGGATTGTGTCCACTGCTGTGAGAGATTCCATTGAGTCTCTCGCATGTGTAGACAAGCATGAGAGACTACATGCACTGTTGAGGCTATATGGCCTAATAATCTCATGCATGTTATGGCTGTCACTGCTGACTGCTGCTGGATTTGAGAGACTAGGGTAAGGAGCTTGATTTGTCTGTCTTCTGGGAGAAAGGTTTGAGCCTGAATAGTGTCAAGTCAAACTCCTATGAACTCTAAGATTTGAGAAGGAACTAGGTGTGACTTTGGGTAGTTAATAATGAATCCCACTTCTTGTAGTATGTGGATGGTTCATTGTAGAGCAACTGTGACCGACTGGGTGGTATCTGCCTTTATCAGCCATTTGTCTAAGTAAGGGAAGAGAAATATTTGCAAGGTCCTGAGAAAAGCTGCAACAACAGCTAGAAACTTTGTGAAGACTCAAGATGCTGACGAGAGTCCGAAAGGGAGGACTCGATATTGGTAATGCTGGTTTTGAAAAACAAACCTAAGGTACTTTCTGTAGTTTGGATGTATGAGGATGTGAGTGTATGCATCCTTTAGATCCAAAGAGCATAGCCAATCTTTTGGTTCAATATAAGGAAGAAGAGTTCCTAGAGAAATCATCTTGAACTTTTCTTTGATAAGAAATTTGTTGAGATTCCTGAGATCCAATATGAGTCTGTAACTACCTGTTTTCTTTGGAATTAAGAAGTAACGTGAGTAGAATCCTCAACCTTGCTGGGACAGCGGGACTATCTCTATTGCTCCTTGAATTAAGAGTGAGTGGATCTCCTGTTGAAGTAGGGTGGCTTGATGGAGATCGAGGTTTGGAGATAAAAATGAATAGGTGGTGGGCTCTTGAAACAAAACTGGAGGCCCTTGCTGACTAATTGCAGAGTCCAGGGTTCTGAGGTGAGGAAGGCCCATCTCTTGGCAAAATGGGCTAGTCTGCTTGGGATTAGTGGAGGAGCAGGACAGTTCACTGGACAACTGGCTATGCTTTCTTTGAAAGAGTCAAAAATTTTGAGTGACCTGAGATGTAGTGGCAGGCTGTGGTTTTGCCACCTTTGGTTTTCTGGGCTGTTTGGGAGGCTGTTGCCTCTTGCTTTGTTTGAGCAGAATAGGAGTATGAGTAGGAGGGGTAAAACCTCTTCTTTTATGGATAGAAGGTTTTTTTAGGTGCAGATTTCTTTTTTATAGGATCTGCTGTCTTCTTGAAAATCATTTCATTGTGAGATCATCTGTCTCTATCTCTCCTGCTTTCTCTCTCCAGCAACGTCCAAACAGGTTCTCTCCATTACAAGGGATATTGTAATGAGTTTGTCTTGGACCCACTGTTCCAGGTCAGAAGCCTAGAGCCAAGCTGTTCTTCTGGCCCCAATGAAGGCAGCAGCTGCCCTACTGTTTGCTTCAAAAACATCAAATGCAGCTCTTGTTAGGAATTTGGAGATATTTTATGAATGGGCCACTAGTACTTGATAAGTTGGTTGCTTATCAGTGAGCAGTAGAGAAGTGAACTCTGCCAGATCTCTAGAGATGTCCCTTAGAAATATACCCATAAGAACATGTATGAATCTATTCTAGAGGCTAGCATAATCGCCTGAAATGAGATTTCTGGCCTCTCTGCCTGGGGGAACAAAAGAATGATTCTTTTGGCTCTTAATGCGCCTCATGGCAGACTCCACCACCATGGAATGGTGAGGAAGTTGTGGCTTCTGGAATCCAGGAGATGATGGAACCCTATATAGGGTATCTAGATGTTTGCTGCCTGCTGAAATTGAGATGGGGGCTTCCCACATTATAATTAGCAAGTTCTTTAGGATACTGTGCACTGGGAGAGTTGTAGCCTCCTTGGGCGCCAAGGGGTACTGAAGGATATACAGTTCCTTCGCCCTTGGCACTCTCTCGGTGGTTACTGATACATCAAGCACTGCTGCCATGTCTTTAATAAAAACCCGAAAAGACATATCCTCAAGTGGTGACAGTCTACATTCATATGGAGGTGATGCATCAGACAGCACATCTCAATGCGTACCGGAATCGGTTGATTCCGGTTCCGAGACCGCGGAATCAGTATCGGAGTCCGGTAAAAAATGAAAGTAATCTCTGTCCTGACCTCGATAACCCTGATGTACAGAGTGTACTTGTTGCAAGGATTGTGATGGAGCCAATTGCACCAGAGCATAATGCATCAGTGATTCAGATGAGCGATGCAAAGTTGCTGGTGTCGAAGGAACTAGAGGTGCATCGAGCTGCATTGTAGAGGTCATGGGTCTGGCTGATGTTGATGCCGGCAGGGTGAAGAGGCAGTTGCCAGCGCCACTGCCGCCAAGATAGCTGTGATTGCTCCATTCAATAACGATGACTTGGCCCTCGAGCGTTAGTACCGGAGGAAGAGTAGCTCCAGACATAATGGAATGGACTACAACTCCCGATGCCGGTATCAGGGGCTCCGCTGAGGATTGAACCTCGGGGGCATTCCTGAACCCCTTTAAGGCTTTGGAGGGTGTACCCTCCTGCCAGGATTGCTTTGCTGGCCGGTCTGCATCGGAGTGGGAGGAATGCCAATGCCGACCTCGAGGAATGGGATACCCTCGACGTTGATGCCAATGTCCTTTTGGTCTCATGCTCCGAGGACTCCAGTAGATGTTTTTTAGTCTTCAACGAATATGATGATTTGGAAGCATGGGATGACTTGGAAGGATCTGATGCCCTGAGGAGTGCACCAAAGGAGCTGAGTCTGTTGGAAACAGTTTTGCCTTCTGTTTGTCATGGTTCTTCCTACTTCTGGCTGTCAAGTGAAAGCAGGGAGTGCAGAACTTGACATCCAATTAGGCCTTGATGCCCAATTAGACCTTAGGCTTAAAAAAAATATGTAGAATTTACTAAAAATCTTTCTTTGCAGCCTTTTGGTTATTGTAAACTACTTTTATGCCTTGACCCTAGCAGTATATCAAGCACAGCTATAAATAAATAAATAAAATAAATGAAGGGGAATGAAAGAAATTTATCAAAATGGGAAACGGAATCGATGGGAGTAGAGTCGGTTGACGGGAAGGCAAAAAAAGGGGTGGGCTGGTACCTCAAAAAAGGTAGAAGTCTCTTAACGCAGTGAAACAGGAAAAAGGTCTCTACGCTCCACTGAGGAGACCTATGGGAAAGGCAGGAAAGCAGCCATGCATGGAGGAATGCTCCCAAAAGCATTCTTAATGGATGCTGAGGAGTGTTCCTGCACCAGGCTCCATAGGTGCCCACATCACCCATATGTGAAGACTGACTTCCTGCTTGTTCCTAGAGATTTAAAGTACAGCCCGGTATAATTACATCCCAGTCATGGTTATCCATGAACCATGTCTCCATAACTGTCACTAAATCCAAGTCAGCCTCTTCCATTAAAGCCTCAACATCTGAGATCTTATTTCCCATGCTATGGGCATTTATACACACCGCTTTCCAGATGTTGCTCCTTTTACCCATTTCTACAGAGGAAGTTAATGTTTCACTTACCTGGGGGCTTTCTTCACCCATCCGCAATGAATCTAGTTTAAAGTCCATTTTAGTCAGCTAGCCAGTCTGCTGCCAAACACACTTTGACCCTTCTTGGATGAATGGACACTTGGATCATCATCCCATGGTCCAGAAACCAAAACGCTCTCAATGACACCCTCCACACAGGCATGCATTCATCTTCAGGATGTGAGCTTCTCTGACTCAGCCTTTATCCTCAACAGGGAGGATTGAAGAGAATACCACCTGCACACCTATCTGCTTCACCCTCTGTCCCAGAGACATGAAATTACTTTCAATATGCTCAGAGGGATATCTACCTGTATTAAGTTTGCCAAGATGGATGAGCAGCATCGGATAATAGTCAGTAGGCTTGATGAGTCTCAGCAAACTCTCCGTAACATCACAGATTTTGACACCTCTCTGGACATCAAATCTGGTTGGCAGATGGACGCATCAGTACCCTTCAGAAGAAAGTCACCAACCACTACTACCCTTCGCTTCTTTGTGGTCACTGATTCTGCAACTTTGGGTTGCTCAAGTTCATAAGGTTCTTCCCTTTCCTGGGATGCTTTCACCTCCTTCACTTCCAGGGCTGGTTCTTCAGTTCAAGGTCTAGAGGACTTGGAGTGTTGATTCTGCAGGATCTAGTGACTCATGTTGAACTTTATTCATTCTGTAACCTCCCATCTTCAATTCTGTCGGAGCACTTGGATATTTCAAGAAGCATCTCATCAATGTACTTCTCACAGTGCCAAATGCTTCTCAACCTCATTAGCCTCTTCTCTGAGCTCCTCCACTTTTTTTCCTGGGAGCTTCAGCATGCAGGAATTCTGCACATCCTTCAACTGATATTAGGATCTATGTCTGGACAGAGGTAGAAGCTGTAACGAGGGCAACAACTTTGGCAATATCATTTTTCCCAATCATTGTTCAGTTGGTGGAGCTTTGGTACCTGTTGAAGTAAAAAGAGATCTACCAAAGTCCTTATCTGTTCCTCAGCTGCCATTTAAGAGAAAAAACAGTTAACCTCTTTTAAGTGTGTTCTAACAGCAAGAAATGATTATGTATGCCTTATTCATTTCAGACCTTAATCAGTGTCCACTAAGCATTTATTGGCTTGTCTCTTGTATTCTTTAAATGAAATATCTGTCACTGTTCGGCAATTCTCTGCAAGCATTAACAGGCTCCATTTCCTTGATATCTTTTCTCCATCACTGCAATGTCCTGATGAAATCACCCACACCATGCTCATTGCTCACTGCTCTGCAGTTCAGTGAAAAAAATCAAAATGAGCATGCAAAAAAATGTATCTTTAGCGACATGTTACATCAAAGACTTTTGTATGCATTAAAGAGTTTTTTTCCATCAACTCCCTGTAGATGTCTTCCTTGTTGTTTCTGAGAAAACTTGTTGCCATGAACTGGAAGGCTTTCCATGCCATCCTCTCTTTGTCACGTAGTGCACGGTTAAATGCATCATCTCGAAGTTATTCACAAATCTGAGGACCAACAAAGATAACTTCCTTTATCTTAGCTTCATTTAGTCTTGGAAATTTCCTGCTCAGATTTGTCCATGGTCCTTGACAAATCTTTTCATCAGACTTATTGTGTAAGGGTGGTAACAAAATCTTCCTTGATTCAACAAGTAGTGAATGCTACACACTTTTTTTCCAGGCTCCAGTGACTGTCAGAGAGGCCAATCTCTCTTGATGTAATGGGACTCTTAAGCAGGACTATCCCATTCACAGAGAAAGCACAGTTACTTACCTGTAACAGGTGATCTCTGGGAACAGCAGGAATTAGTCCTCACATATGGGTACGTCGGAACCGACGGAGCCTGCGCGGGAAAGCTCCCCAGCTTCCCAGAAAGGAAGCTTTTGGAGCCTCCCACAGCGCATGCGCGCTGCCTTCCCGCCTTCCTGACCAACTCTCTTCAGTTCGAGTTCAAAGCTGAGACAATAGAGAGAGGAAAGGAAAGAGAGAGAGAGAGAGATACAACTCCTAGGGGAGGTGGGTGGGTTGTGAGGACTAATTCCTGCTGTTCCCAGAGATCACCTGTTACAGGTAAGTAACTGTGCTATCTCCAGGAACAAGCAGGAATGAGTCCTCACATATGGGGACTCCCTAGCTAAGATGCCGGGGAGATCCCCCCCCAAGGGTTCCTCATCTTCCTATGGATCTCAGGCATCCATTCAGGGAAGGTGGGCAGGAGTTGTTTAAGAATGGAATAGGTGTCTGAGGACAGCCTGACCAAACAAGGCATCCCGGCGGGAGTCCTTGTCCAAACAGTAATGGGCTGTGAAGGTATGAACCGAGGCCCAGGTGGCTGCTCGACAGATCTGATCAATGGATACAGAATGTAGATGAGCCATAGATGTGGCCATGGCTCTGACATTGTGAGCTGTGACATGGCCTTCCAGAGAAAGGTTCTTACTCTGGTAAGCAAAAGAAATACACTGAGCAATCCAATTGGACAGTGTTCTTTTTGAGACTGGAAGTCCTAAATGAGAAGGATCAAAAGCAACAAAAAGTTGAGAAGACTTTCAATGTTGCTGTGTCCTGTGAAGGTAAAAGGCAAGAGCTCTTTTACAGTCTAGAGTATGAAGGTTCCGCTCTGCATTTGATGCATGAGGAGCTGGAAAAAAAAAGGTAAATATACCTCTTGATTAAGATGAAAAAGTGAGACCACTTTAGGCATAAAGTGGGGATTTGTCCTAAGGACTACCTTATCATGATGGAACCTTGTATAAGGTGGATTAGCCACTAAAGCCTGCAGTTCACTGATGCGGCAAGCAGAAGTGATTGCAATAAGGAAAATGACTTTCCAGGAAAGGAATTTTAAGGAGGTAGTGGCTAAGGGTTCAAAGGGTGGCTTCATAAGCTGACCAAGAACCACGTTTAAGTCCCATGCCACCGGAGGAGGCCGAATGGGAGGTTTAGTTAAAGTTAGACCTCTCATGAATCTTGCAATAAGAGGATGAGAGGAAACAGATTGTCCATTGATAGGCTGAAGAGATGCTGCAATAGCACTCAAATGGACCCTTACAGAATTGGTTTTAAGTCCTGCATTGGAAAGATGCAGGAGATATTCGAGTAAAGAATTCAAAGGTAGTGCTAGAGGGTTAAGACCTTTGTCAGCACACCAAATTGAAAATCTTTTCCATTTAAAAGCATAAGAACGCCTGGTGGAAGGTTTCCTAGATACATGTAGGACATCCTTCACCTGTTGAGAAAGATTCAAGTCTTGAAGGTTTAGGCCTTCAGTAACCAAGCTCTGAGGTGAAGGGACTTGGAGTTTGGATGCCACAAAGTCCCCTCCTCTTGAGACAGAAGGTCTGGAGCAGCTCCCAGATCCAGGGAGGGTGCCTGGGAGAGATGCAGAAGTAGAGGGTACCACACTTGGCGTGGCCAGCGTGGAGCTATGAGGATAATAGATCCTTGATCCCTCTGGAGTTTGAATAGAGTCTTGGGAATCAAGGGAATGGGTGGAAAGGCATATAGGAAGGCCTGACCCCAATGAAGGAGGAAGGCATCCTTGGCCTGAGCTTCCTGACACGGAATCCTGAAACAGAACCGGGGAAGTTTGGCATTGTACGGACTTGCAAAGAGGTCTATGTCTGGGGTTCCCCATTCCTGAAAGATTCTGAGTACCTGATCCATGTGCAGGGACCATTCGTGTGGAAGCAGAACTCGACTGAGTCTGTCTGCTCAAGAGTTTTGGATTCCTGGGAGGTACACTGCCAGGAGATGGATCCGAAGCTCTCTGGCGAAGACCCACAGTTTTAGAACTTCGTTGCAAAGCGACAGAGAGCCAGTCCCTCCTTGTTTGTTTATGTAGAACATGGCTACTTGATTGTCGGTATCAACAAGAACTGTCATGTTGATGAGGAGGGTATGAAAGACCTTGAGAGCAAGGAAAATTGCTCACAGCTCCAAAAGGTTGATATGAAGGGTGGTCTCCTGTGGAGACCAAGTGCCCTGAGTGGAGAGGTCTTGGAGATGAGCTCCCCAACCTGCTTGGGAGGCATCTGTAGTGAGAGTTGCTTGGGGTAACAAAGGTTGGAAGGGGGCCCCCAACAACAGATTTTGATTGGATATCCACCATTGGAGAGACCAAAAAAGACGTTTTGAGGTTGCTATTTGGTCTGAGAGAGCTCCTGAGGCTTGTGTCCACTGGGTGGACAGAGTCCATTGAGCTGCTCTCATATGTAGGCGTGCATAAGGCACCACATGAACTGTGGATGCCATGTGGCCTAGCAGTTGTAGCATCTCCCTGGCCGTCAAGTGGCTTTTGGACTGAACTTGAGAGGCCAAGTGCACTAGACGGTGGCAACGGGCCTGAGGAAGATAGGCCCTTGCAGTGGTGGTATCTAGCCAGGCCCCTATGAATTCTAGGGACTGAGTAGGGGTGAGTTGAGACTTTGGCAGATTGATGACAAGTCCCAGATACTGCAGTATGCGTCTGGTGTGGTCCAGGGAAGTCTGAGCCTGGGACTGAGATGGAGCTCGGATGAGCCAGTCGTCCAGGTATGGGAAGACAAAGATTCCCTGAGTGCGTAGAAATGCAGCTACTATTGCCATGCATTTGGTAAATACCCTTGGAGCAGAGGCTAGACCGAAGGGAAGGACTCTGTATTGGAAATGTTTTCCCTGGAACAGAAACCGTAGGAATTTTCTGTGGGATGGATGGATGAGTATATGTGTGTACGCATCCTTGAGATCTAGAGAACAAAGCCAGTCCTGACTCTGTAGGTATGGAAGGAGAGTGCCTAGAGAAAGCATCTTGAATTTCTCCTTGTATAGGAATTTGTTCAATTCTCTGAGATCCAGAATGGGTCTGTATCCCCCTGTTTTCTTGGGAATGAGAAAATAAGGGGAGTAAAAACCTGACCCTTGTTGAGGAAGAGGAACCTCTTCTATTGCCTTTTGGGCGAGAAGAGTGGTCAACTCTTGGCCCAACAGGTACAGGAGAGAAGGGGGAGAATTGAATTGTCTCACCATGAAATTGGGAGGAAGGCTGGAGAAGTGTAGTTTGTAGCCCTCTTTGATGATAGAGAGGGTCCACGGTTCTGATGTGATTTGTTCCCATCTGGGAGCAAAATGAGCTATCCTTCCTGGAATGGTGAGAGGTTCTGGTTGTTGCAGAGCCAGAAAGGTTAAGTTCTCTAGAATCAAGTCAAAAACCCTGAGGGGGTTGGGACTGCTGGATTGTAGCAGCCCCTGTAGACTTTGTTCTGGCCTGTTTAGTTTGCTGACGCTTAGGAGCAAAGCGAACTTGGGAAGATTGCTGGCCAGTATTTGTGGAAAATCTGGTCTTTTTATAGAAAGTTTTCTTAAAAGGTTTTTTCTTGGCAGGGGTAGAGGTAGACTTAGAAAGTCTATCTAAAGCAGCGTTCTCTGCATCCATTTGAGTGGCTTTGATTTGCCACTCCTTGCCAAACAGATTTTCACCTGTACAGGGCAGATTGCCCAAGCCTTCTTGTACCCAGGGTTCTAAATCAGAGGCCTGGAGCCAAGCCAGTCTGCGAGCAGCTATGGCAATGCCAGAGGCTCTGCTTGTTCCCTCAAAAGAGTCAAAGGCTGCTCTGTTGGAGAACTTTGAAACATCTTGAGTGTGCTTTAGCAAAAGAAGGAACTCCTCTTGCTTATCCTCTGGGATAAAGGGGAGAAACTGACGTATCTTTAATGCAATCTCTTTCAGAAACATGCCCATATAGAGGCTGTATGAATTGATTCTGGCAATAAGCATGCTAGCTTGGAAGATTTTTCTCCCAAAAGCATCCAGAGTCCTACATTCTCTTCCTGGAGGGGTAGAAGAGTGTCTTTTGGTACTCTTTATCTTTTTCATAGCAGACTTCACCACAATAGAGTGGTGGGGAAGCTGAGTCTTTTGAAAACCAGGAGAAGGAGGAACCCGATACATGGTGTCCAAACGACGAGAATGTGGAGATAGGGTGAGAGCAGCCTCCCACAAGTCCATCATGTGTTCTTGAAGAATTTCATGTATGGGTAAGGTGGCTGCCTCTTTGGGAACTTTAGAGTATCCTAAAATATCCAATTTTTTTGCTCTAGGTTCCTTTTCAGAAGATACAGATATGGAGAGTCCTTTAGCTACTTCAATGATGAAGTCTTGAAAGGACAAATCCTCTGGAGGAGACATTCTCCTTTTTGGAGAAGAGGGCTCCTCAGGAAGAGTAAAAGAGACGTCAGCAGAATCATCTGATGTATCAGAATCTTCAGAGGATTCAAAGTATCGTCTATTTGATTCCAGAGATCGATACGCGTACCGATCGGTACTGACATCAGGCGTACCGGGAATCGGAGCGGTATCGAAGAAAGCTCCGGAACCGGAGACCAGAACCGGCATGCTACTGGAAGTAGATGCTCTAGGTACCGGTATCGGTTGCGGTACCGGAATCGGAGTCGGAACCGATTGTCGCGGTACCGATGGCGGTGCAGCATTAATGAAAGCCAGTAAGGCCTGCTGCATGGATTGTACCGTAGTACCCATAGTCGCCACGACTGCCTGGAAGTCGGTACCGGTGTTAGCCGGTACCCCAGAGCAGTCTAACAGGAGATCAGTCGAGGCCGTGCCATCGATGTCTACCTGTAACCCCATAGGAGGAGCTTTGGAAGCTGGAGCTTCCCGCCGGGGTTGTTTGGCTGGGGCAGGGTCCTCAGGGTCAATAGCAAGGGCCTCTCGCTGCTTAGAGGGAGATTTGCCTTTTGAGGACTTGCCTGAAGAATGTTTGGTTACCTGAGATCCACCAGGAGAAGAAGACCTGGAGGATGTTGATGCTGGAGTATCGGTAGAAAACTGCATATGAAATTTAGCTGCTCTGTTCTGTAAGCCCCTTTTGGACATCAGAGAGCAGGATGGACAATCCGGAATGGAATGGTCAGGCCCCAAACATTTAAGACACCACTCATAGGTATCTGTAACTGAAATAGTACCGGTACACTTAGTGCATTTTTTAAAACCAGAAGCTGGTTTTTCCATGAGGGAGACCTGAGAAGGCCTAGAGGCCTCACAGAAAAAATACACCAAGTGAAGAAAAGGTAATTATTATTATTTTTTTTTAAATAAACGAAAAAACGACCGGCGGTACCGGTCCGGAATCGGGGAAGGCAGACACGCGGTCAAAGAAACAAATTAAAATAACAATTTCTTCAGCGGTGACAGGAACACGACCTGCTGGCTCCGCGGAAAAAGAAGAACTGAAGAGAGTTGGTCAGGAAGGCGGGAAGGCAGCGCGCATGCGCTGTGGGAGGCCCCAAAAGCTTCCTTTCTGGGAAGCTGGGGAGCTTTCCCGCGCAGGCTCCGTCGGTTCCGACGTACCCATATGTGAGGACTCATTCCTGCTTGTTCCTGGAGATAACAGCAGTACTTTGTGTATCCATAGTCTGCAGACCAAGCAACAGAACAACAACTTTCAAAGTGACAAAGCTGCCACTTATGTTGGTCATAGTTTGTGCATCTCAACAGCTGTTTTATATTGTCATTGGTTTCCTTCATATGGACTGCATGACCAACTGGAATCAATGGAAAAACATTACTATTATACAGCAAAACAGCTTTAAGACTTGTCTTTGATGAATCGATCAATAGTCTCCACGCATTTGGATGAACGATATTGAAGGCTGCCACCAGCCATCGATATTGTTGCAGGGTACAAGATCACCTTTCATGAAGAAGAATGTAAGAAGATCCTTTTGACATTCACAGAACATGGAAACCCTATCACCACCTGACAAGAGATTCCACTGCTGCAGTCTGGAGCCCAATAGCTCTGTCTTACTCTTAGGTAGTTCCAAATCCTTGACAAGATCATTCAGTTCACCTTGTGTTGTGAGGTGTAGTTCAGAAGAGGAGTATGGGGGAAAATCTGGGTCACGTGATATTGATGGTTCAGGACCAGAAGTTTCATCCCCTTCCTCATCTCAGTCTAGTGAGAATGATTCTGGAGAATCAGGAACCAGCAGTCCTTCTCTGTGGGGTACCGGGCGTATAGCTGATGGACTGTTTGGATACTTTACAGTCCACTTTTTCTTTTTTGACAAACCTTTCCCAACAGGAGGCACCATGCAGAAATAACGATTGCTGGTATGACCTGTCAGCTCTCTCCAAATCATTGGCACTGCAAAATGCATGGATTTCCTTTTTCTACTCAACAACTGGTGAAGATTTGTTGCACAAGTGTTGCAGCATGTGTTTTGGAGCCCAGCTCGTGTCCTGATTTCCAATTTTGCAGCCAAAGTAAAGGTGGTAGGCTTTTTTAATCAAAGCGGTTATACTGCATTTTTGTGATGCAAAAGTCACGTCACCACAAATACAGCAGAAGTGAAATGCATTATTCAAACAATTACGAGGCATCTCTCACTTTGGGCTAAACAAAAAATAAAATCAAACACTGAGAAGACTGGCCTACAGCCAAAAAAACTGCTGACACATTTTGTTCATTAAAAAAAATGTTGCACAATTTGTTCTTCAGACTGATGTACAGTAATTAAGCTGAGTTAGGATTGCATCATCTATGACTTCTAGGAATAACAAGATGCAATTCATTTGGGAGGCAATTCAGTTGTAGATATCCTATCCCCGTATGGCTGGTCAAAATCGGAGCGAGCAGCGGTAGCACCCAATTATGATCCCACGGGGGGCTAGACATGACCATGGGATCAGAATCGGGTCTACCAGCATGGACGTGCAGGCAAAGCCCTGATTCTGATCAGCCGCACGTCTGGCCCCTACCTGGCTAACTCAGCTAGGCAAGTGAATTGAGCCACACTAACATGGCATCCATCACCATTCAGGAGCCACGATCACCAGCTGCCTCCAAGAAGATTCTTTCTCCAACCTGACCCCCAATCTGGCCTTCTGTGGCCAGGGTCAATCTAAAGGGAACCACCTTCACTCCTCACCTTTCTGTCTCCGCCAGCCTTCGCTGTCCATCCGCATCCAGGGAGACTTATTCTACCTGCGAGGTGGAATAGGTTTTCCCGTCTGTGTGACCCCGGATGTACAGGGCCAACTTCAGAATCACAGCCCCTCCTACCACCCACCCTCGCTCCTCCACCGGCCCACTCCCTCCCACCCAAAAACAAAGCTCCCTGCACAAGTGACCTGTATGTGCAGGGAGCTCTGCTGCCAGCGGAGGGCTCCTGTCCAGTGGCCGAGGCCCGCTTGGAACTAGAGACACTGACTCTGGAAGACCTCTCCCCCGAAGAATCTGACGGCAAGTGAGACCAGTGTCGAGGACCCTCATGAGGCCCATGGCTCTCAGGGGTTTCCAAGGCAGTTTTCGGCACCCCCACTGAGGGACCCTCAGTCTCGAGGCGCAGGCCAGCCATGCTGGCAATAGCACCTGTTGGGCAGCTAGGAAGGCAGAAATGCTACACTCCAGTACGGGCCTCCCACTCAGTAGTGGGGCCCTGTGACGCTGACACCGGGGTGACCAGGTCTGGTGTGGAGGAGGAGAGGGGGTCTTCACCGGGACGACCCTCGGGAGACCGGGTGCCATCGCCGGAGGCCTCCTTATTCATATGAGGTACCTTTCAAGGCCACTCATTGTCAGACTCTCGAACGCTGGGGAGGGCTGAAGGAACGAGCACAAGACTGGTTACGCTTGTCTGGAGCCCCCGACAGCGACTTCAAGGTCGTCGTCTTCTTTCGCCATTCCACCTCGGGCGAACCCTGATCGAAATGACACCTCAGACGCGGGGGCACTGCGGGGGATCCCGCGAGCGGTGGAACGGTAGAGAAGGGAGCCACTGGGGACCCTGGGGCTTCCTTACGGAAACTGTCATCGGAGTTTTCTACTTTTGGCTTAGCAAGGCCTTAGCGGACATTTTCTTATAGAGAGAGTAGAGCTCCGGGTTGTGGTCATCCCCCACAAACCACAGACAATAGTCATGGGTGTCCATGAGTGACATATTCTTGGAGCATCTATCACATTTTTTTGAAACCGGTGGCCATGGGGACAAAAAGAGCCCCTGCGAGGTCGAAGACCCTCGAGGCCAGCAGTTAGGAAAAGGGCACGAAAAGGGCCTGAAGTGAAAAAATTAAAGGAAAGGGAAAAAAACGGAGTCTCCTAGCTCACTGCCGAGGCAGAGGTGTAGGGAAGGATGGGAGAGGACTGGTGCAACAGGAAAAGAGGCCAGAAGGCCAGAGACAAAAACACTTTTTTTGAGGGACGAGAATGTGCTTCCGAAGGGCTCCACGGAAAAAGGGAGACTGAGCAAGATGGCACCATTTGGCAGGAAGAGGACCACACAAGCATGACAGCAACCCCAAAGGCTTTCTTTGAATTGCTCCGCGCGGGCTCAGTCGGTGCCAATGTCACCCATAAGTGAGGACTGACTTCCTGCTTGTTCCTGGAGAACATGCGTTATATTCGTCTCCACTTCTCTTTATCCCTTTAGCTTATATTTTATTAGATATACAAAAAACGTCAAGAAATAAATTCAAAACCCCCAAACAACAGACCTCAGGGTAGCAGGACATTTTATTTTTTTTTAGTGCATATGCCATAGAACCCAGGCAGATTAAATTCTGCAAGTACATTCTCTACATATATACCACGGTTTAAATAAAGTGTAGTTACTCACCTGTAACAAGTGTTCTCCAGGGACAGCAGGAATCAGTCCTCACATATGGGTGACATCAGCGCCAATGGAGCCTGCGTGGTAGCTTCTCTTCAGCTTTCAAAGAAAGCCTTTGGAAGATGCACCATACATGTGTGGTCCCCTTCCTGCTCAAGGGTGCCATCTTGCCTCAGTAGGATGATATAGCTCAAGGCAAAAATGACACAAAAAGCAACGCCACAGGCAGGAGGGAGGGCTGTGAGGACTGATTCCTGCTGTTCCCGGAGTATACCTGTTACAGGTGAATAACTACGCTTTCTCTGGGACAAGCATGAAGTCAGTCCTCACATATGGGAATCCCTAGCTACAGGCTACCGAGAACCTTTAAAAAGCCATGGCTGACCAGAAAAAGATGAGCTGTGAGCAGCAGCAATGAGTCTTTGAGAAGACAGCCATCTGAGCAGCTCAAGTGTCCAGCGAGAAAACCAGCACTCCGGTAACCTGAACATACAAGGGCTGGAGGCCAGGAGTTGTCTACACCTCAAATAGATAACAAAGTACTGCCTGGCTGTATCTACAGGACTCCCTCTCCAGGCAGTAATAGGCTGCAAAGATATGGACTGAGGACCAGGTGGCAGCACTACAGATCTCCAACAGAGGAACAGAACGCAGGTTTGCTACTGATGCCGCCATGGCTCTGACGCAGTGAACCATGACCCGGCACTCCAGTGAGAGCCCAACCTGCTCATAGGTGATGGCAATGCAGTCCACCACCCAGGTGGACAGATTCCACATGGTCACCGCTGTCCCTAGCCGACTGGGGTCATAGGAGATGAAAAGCTGTGAGGCTTTGTAGTGGCCCTGGGTACATTGGAGGAAGGAGGACAGGGCCCTCTTACAGTCCAGAGTATGAAGGACATTCTCCACCCTACTGGCATGAGGCCATGGAAAGAAGGTGGGGAGCACTATCTCCTGATTGAGGTGGAAAGGAGACACCATCTCGGGAAGGAACTTGGGGTGCATGTGTTCTTATAGAACCTCGTGTAAGGTGGATCCGCCACCAACGCCTTGAGCTCACTGACCCTGCAATCCAATCTGAATGCCACCAAGAAGACGACCTTCTAGGAAAGGTACCATAGATGGCAGGTAGCCAAGAGCTCAAATGGTGGGCCAGTGAGCTGCGACAGCATCATGTTGAGGTCCCACTCTGCCACCAGTGGGTGGATGGGAGGCTTGGACAGCAAGAGACCCCGCAGGAAGCAGGTCATGAGAAAATGGACAGAGAGGAACTTGCCTTTGATAAAGTGGTGGCACGCTGCGAGTGTACTCAAGTGGACCCGGACGGAGTTGGACTTCAGACCTGCCTCGGACAGGTGAAGCAATATTGCAGCACAAGCTACACAGAGCAGGAGAATGGGTTGATCCATCGCTCCGCGCACCACACTGAGAATCTGAGCCATTTGAAGGTGTAAACCCATCTTGTGGAGGTCTTACGGGAGGTCAGGAGGACCTCCTCCACCCCCCCCCCCCCCCCGAAAGGCTGAAAGGAGCCAAGGTTACCCATTCAGCAGCCAGGTTGTTAGCATCAGGGACCCCAAGTTGGGGTGTAGGAGAGGAGCCTCCTCCTGTGACAGCAGCCCTGGGGTACTCCCCAGGGGGATCGGGGCCACCGTGGCTAAGCGAAGGAGCAATAGGAACCACAGTTGCCTGGGCCACCGAACAGGGTCTTGGCAATCAGCAGCATGGGCGGGAAGGCATAAACAAGGATCTCCATCCATGGGATGAGGAAGGCATCCGCTGCTACCCAGGATGGGTGTGGCTGCCTGGAGCAGAAACGGGCTATTGGGTGTTGGCTGGACTGTTGAAGAGGTCCACCCATTGAGTCCCCCAGAGCTGGAAGAGCTGACAGGCCATTCTGGGGTCTAGCCACCACTCATGTGACTGAAGGATTCTGCTCTGCCTGTCCACCAGGGCATTGTACTGCCCTGGCACATACACCACCCTTAGGAGCATCCCATGACGGTTTGCATATGAGCGGAAAGCTACTGCTTTTTGGCAGAGGGTGTATGATCCCATGCCCCCCTGCTTGTTGACATAGTACATCACCACCTGATTGTCCATCTGGACTAGCACTGAGTGGTGCTAAAGGTGGTGACAGCAGGCTCAGAGGGCCAGAAATATGTCTCAAAGCTCCAAGAGGTTGATTTACTGCAGACTGTCGGTCTGCGATCAACTGCCCTAAGTGCAGAGGCCATCACAGTGGGATACCCAGTCTGAGAGGGAGGGATCCATGGTTAGGACCCTTTAGTAGGTGGGGGCCTGAAAAGGCATCCTGACAAGGAGGTGCTGGGAGGCAAGTGTCTCAACCAGGTGGTGGGCCACCACCACCCTGTCCCGCAGGGTTCACTGGGAGCAGAGGACTGAGTCGCCCTCATGTAAAGATGGGCATTTGGGGTAATGAACTGTGGATGCCATGTGGCCCAACAGGTGGAGAAGGTGGCAGATGAACACAGTGTTGGAGCTGCACAGCAGCAGCTAGCGTCCTGAGGCAATCGGCCCTGTCCCGAGGGAGGAATGCCTTGGCCTTGACAGTGTCCAGTCTTGCCCCTATGAACTCCAGGCACTGTGTCAGGAGGAGATGAGACTTTTGGTGGTTTATTACGAACCCCAAGTGTTGTAGGATAAGGATGGTGTGCGCTGTTGCATGATGCACCTCTGCAGCCGTGTGGCTCCTTATGAGCCAGTCGTCCAGGTAGGGAAAGATGAAGATTCCCTGGAGACGAAGGTAGGCTACGACCACCGTTAGGCACTTGGTGAACACTCCGGGAGCAGATTCCAACCTGAAGGGTATCACCCTGTACTGGTAGTGGCCACTTTCCACCACGAACCTGAGGTATTTCCTGTGGTTAGGATGGATGAGGATGTGTGTGTGTACGCATCCTTTAGGTCCAAGGAACTTAGCCAGTCTCCTAGCTGGAGATACAGCAGCAGTGTTCCAAGGGAGAGCATTTTAAACTTCACCAGAAACATGTTTAGGGCCGCAGGTCCAAAATGGGCCCGAAGCCGCCTGTCCTCTTGGTTAAAAGGAAGTAACGGGATAGAATCCCTTGCCCTCAAGGTGTGTGGGCACCAGTTCCACTGCCTTGCCATTGAGAAGGCCTGCAAGCTCTTGTAGCAGTAAGGTCTGGTGGAGGGGAGTCCTGGTGGGCTCTCTCAGGAAGAACTGAGGGGTTGCCTGTGTCAGGTGGAGGAGGTAACCCTCCTTCACTACCTATTAAGCCCAAGAGTTAGTGGTGATGGATGGCCACCGGTGGGCATAGAGAACCAGATGCTGCCCCCCCCCCCCCCCCCCCAGTGGGCTGCTGGGTTGGACCTTCTGGGGGAAGAGAGGCTATGCCCATAGAGTCAAAAACTCCCACCAGGCTGGGCCGGAGCTGATCCTTGGATTTCAGACCCTTAGACTTACGAGGGCCATGCCCTTGTCCCTTGGCCTTCTGCCCCTGTTGAGGAGCTGGAAAGGCCTGGTATTAAGGGTAATTTCCATAAGCCTTCCTCTTCTTTGGGCAGAAGATCTTTTTTACCCAAGGACTTCCAATGAGAAGAGTCAGCAGTTTTCTTGGAGAGCCTGGTCCTCGTCAGGAACTCTGACTCCAACTCTACAGTCTTATCCATCATGGGTTTGCCAAAGAGATCCTCTCCCTGGCAGGGGACATCGACTAGTTTGTCCTGAACCCATTGCTCAAGGTTGGAGGACTGCAGCGGTATGGGAACAGCTGGTGGATGTAGAAAAACAATGGGCAAAACTGAAAAGGGATATTTTAAGGGCAACCAACCTTTTTGATAAAATGGTAAATAAAGGTAAAAGGAAAAGGAGACCGCTATGGCTTTCGAAAGAAGTAGCTGAAAAGGTGAAGAAAAAGAGGGAGGCCTTCATGAAATACAAGAGATCACAGAGAGAGGAAGACAGGCACCTATTTTTGAAAAAACTTAGAGAAGCTAGCAAAGTAGTCAGGAAAGCAAGGATTCAAAAAGAGGAGAAAATAGCCAATGCAATAAAATGGGGGGATAAGACACTTTTCAGATATGTTGGTGAGAAGAGGAAGGGCAAAAGTGGTATTGTCTGACTCAAGGGTGAAGGGGAGGAATATGAAGAAGCTGATGAGGATAAAGCGGAATTGCTTAACAAATATTTCAGATGAAGAACCAGGAACAGGACCCCAGAAAACACCCACAAACAGGAACAGAAGTGAGGGACATCTTGAACAATTTTCAGAAGACTGTTCGTGAGAAACTAGCTCAACTTAAAGTGATGGGACCGGATGGGATACACCCTAGAATAATGAGGGAACTTGGGGATGTTCTAGCAGCTCCAATGACTGACCTTTTCAATGCCTCGGAGTCGGGAATGGTGCCAAAGGACTGGAGAGAGGCTCATGTGATGCCTTTACACAAAAGTGGAAGGATGTAGTTGAAAACTACAGGCCGGTTAGTTTAACTTCGGTGGTGAGTAAATTATTGGAAATGCTGCTGAAAGAGAAAATAGTGAGGTTTCTGGAGTCCAGCGGATTACAGGATTTGAGGCAGCATGGATTCACCAGAGGCAGGTCTTGTCAGACAAATATGATTGATTTCTTTTACTGGGTGACCAGGGAGTTGGACCGTGGGAAAGCCCTGGATGTGGTGTATTTAGATTTCAGTAAAGCCTTTAACACTGTTCCTCACAGCGACTTATAAACAAACTGAGCACCCTAGGGATGGACCCTAAAGTTAATGCTTGGGTTAGAAATTGGTTGTGTGGGAGGCGACAGAGTACAGGTAAATGGAGCTCACTCTGAGGAGAAGGACATTACCAGTGGTGTGCCCCAGGGATCTGTCCTTGGTCCGATTCTTTTTAACATCTTTGTTAGTGATATAGCGGAAGGGCTGTCGGGTAAGGTTTGCCTATTTGCAGATGATATCAAATTCTGCAATAGAGTAGACGTCCAGGAAGGTGTAGATAACATGAGGAGGGATCTAGCTAAGCTTGAAGAATGGTCTAGAATTTGGCAGCTAGGATTGAATGTTAAAAAATGTAAGGTCATGCATTTGGGCTGCAGCAATCCAAGGGAGCAATATAGTATAGGGCAGCGATGGCGAACCTATGGCACGCGTGCCAGCTGTGGCACGCGAAGGCCTTGCAGCTGGCACGCGGGAAGGTCCGCAATCGAAAAAAAAAAAAAACAACCCTGTCTGCTGCCGCTGTCGGGGCCGCCGCAGCAGAATCGAGCGTGCCGCGGGGCCCCCCTGTACCCGGCAGATCCTGCCCTCCCCGTAGCAGCTCTCTCTTTGGAGCTACAGTCAGACGCGCCGGCTTGCAGAGCGCGAAGGGAAGAGTTTCCCTTTCGCGACTCTGTTAAGCCCGCGGGGGCTGATGGGTACATACCAACAGCCCCCCCGGGTTTTACAGAGCAGCGAGGGAGAAAAGCTTCCCTCGCGCGCTGCCAGCCCGCGCGGCTGTCTGCAGCTCCAAAGAGAGAGCTGCTACGGGGAGGGCAGGCTCTGCCGGGTGGGTACCGGGGGGCCCCGCGGCCCGCTCGATCCTGCCGCGGCGGCCCCGACAGCAGCAGCAGACAGGTTTTCTTTTTTTTTAAAATTTTCCCTGGGCTGGGCTGGGCTGTGTGGGGGTTAGGAGTGGTGATGGGCTGGGCTGGGCTGGGCTGGGGGGGGGGGTTAGGAGTGGTGATGGGCTGGGCTGGGCTGGGCTGGGGGGTTAGGAGTGGTGATGGGCTGGAGGGGGGGTTAGGAGTGGTGATGGGCTGGGCTGGGGGGGGTAGGAGTGGTGATGGGCTGGGCTGGGCTGGGGGGGGATAGGAGTGGTGATGGGCTGGGCTGGGGGGGGGTTAGGAGTAGTGATGGGCTGGGCTGGGCTGGGGGTGTTAGGAGTAGTGATGGGCTGGGGTGGGGGGGTTAGGAGTGGTGATGGGCACTGGGCTGGGTGGTTAGGATTGGAGAAGGACACTGGGCTGGCTGGGGGGGGGTTAGGAGTGGTGATGGGCACTGGGCTGGCTGGGGGGTTAGGAGTGGTGATGGGCGCTGGGCTGGGGGGGGTAGGATTGGTGATGGGCGCTGGGGGGGTTAGGAGTGGTGATAGGCGCTGGGGGGGCTTAAACTAAAAATTGAGTGATGGGGATTAGGACTGGGAGTGGGCTGATGGGGAGGTTAGGACTGGAAATGGGCTGGTGGGATTAGGACTGGGAGTGGGCTATGGGGGGCTAGGACTGGTAATGGGTTGGGGGGTTGCTAGGACTGGAAATGGGCTGAGTGGAAGGGGGCTTGAACTGCAAATAGCTGTTGGGGATGGGGCTTGGAATGAAAATGGGCTGAGGGGAAGTGGGGGGCTTGAACTGCAAATAGCTGATGGGGACGGGGCTTGGAATGGAAATGGGCTGAGGGGAAGTGGGGGGCTTGAAGAAGGGAATGGATGCTGGGTGAGACTGGAACTAGAAGGGAGCTGATGTTGGGGGAGGATTAGAATGGGATGGGGCTGGGAGAGTAAAATGGAGAGGGAAAAAATATTTTGTGTAGGAGGGATGAAAAATCTACAATTGGCCAGGTATTGGGAGAGTAATTGGGGATTGAGGATGGAGGGGTAAAATTTGTGTGGATGAAATAGGAATGAGGAAAGAGCAAAAGGAGAAAGATTAGTATGTTAAAGCAGATGTAGAGAGAGAGAGAATGCAAAAAAACTAGAAGAGAGAAGAAAGGACAAATGGACAGCAGACGATGGAGAGTTAGCAGAAAACATGAAGAAACCAGAAGAAAATGGCTGGACCAATTGCAACTGAAAAAAAATGCACAAAAGGTAGAAAGATATCTCTTTATTTTGAATTTATTAACTGGAATATGTCAGCTCTGGGAAATGTGCATCATTAACATCTGCGCTTTGTTTGGTACAAGAGGAAATTCCTATTTGACGTTGCCACTTGTTCTCTTTCCCCAGTATTCACTGAAATGTATTGGTTTAATATTTGCAGTGTTGCCTTTTGATAGGTAGGGTATGGTGCTTTGTGAGTCCTGGTAATGCTGTCAGGATACGGCGGGTTTGCTATGGGTTCTAAATGGGCAGCGTTTGTAGTAGTTCCTAATGTGCCTGGCGGTTGGCACTGGATTATAGTAATGTAGAAATCTTTTAGTCTTTCTTTATCCATACACTCATTAAGAGACATGTTTACTAAAAGTTAGTGTATGGTAACATTATGCAAATATTTATGCAAATAAGACCACTTATGCAAATGACGTGCTGGCACTTTGAGGAAATTCTTTGGTTTTGTGCGGCAGTTTGGGCACTCGGGCTCAAAAAGGTTAGCCATCACTGGTATAGGGGGTGAAGTACTTTTGTCCACCAAAGAAGAGCGGGACCTAGGTGTGTTTGTGTCTGATGATCCCAAAGTAGCTAAACAGGTAGAAAAGGTGACAGCAAAAGCTAGAAGGATGCTTGGGTGCATACGGAGAGGAATGGCTAGCAGAAAAAAAGGAGGTGATAGTGCCTCTGTATAAGTCTTTGGTGCGACCTCATTTGGAGTATAGTGTGCAATTCTGGAGACCGCACCTTCAAAAGGATGTGAACAGGATGGAGTCGGTGCAGAGGGTGGCTACTAAAATGGTTAGTGGGCTTCATTATAAAGCATATGAGGACAGACTGAAGGATCTTAATATGTACACCTTAGAGGAAAGGCGGGATAGAGGTGATATGATTGAGATGTTTAAATACCTCCATGGCATAAATGTACAGGTGGAGAGCCTCTTTCAATTGAAAGCAAGTTCTGCTATGAAGGGACATGGGATGAGGGTGAAGGGGGATAGATTTAGGAGTGATATGCGGAAATATTTCTTTACGGAAAGAGTGGTAGATCCGTGGAATAGTCTCCCAGTGGAGGTGGTAGAAATGAGGACAGTATCTGAATTCAAAAAAGCACGGGACAAACACAGAGGGTCTCAAAAGGAGAAAAGGGGACTGTTATAGTTGTTGATATGGAAGGACAGACTAGATAGGCCATGTGGTCTTTTTCTGTCGTCATATTTCTATGTTTCTCTATGTTTCTACTCTAGCCTCTGACTCAAAGCAGTCATAAGCTGTCTGAGTTATGAATTTTGAGCTCTCTGACACCCGAGGCCAGGGTCCGGAACCGCTGGAGAGGTTCCTCAGAGAGACCAGTCAAGAACCTGGCGAGTTCCTTCACCAAGTCTCTCAAATACAGCTGGTATGCCTGGATCTGGCCAATGAGCATCAAGCTCTGGAAGTACTTTCTGCCCAGGGCATCTAAGGCACAGGTCTCTCTACCCGGGGGCATCGAGGAGTGCATCTTCTGGCTCTTAAGGTGACACATGGCCGACTCCACCACTCTGGAGTTGTGGTGCAGGTGTGCTTTCTGGAAGCTGAGGTTCCAGAGGACCCGGTACTTGGAGTTCAGCCATCAGCTCAATATAGGTACCGATGTGGGGGTCTCCCACATGCGAAGGAGCAGATGTTCCAGGATCAGGGGACCAGGTACTGTAAGTGCCTCCTTCGGAGGGGCCTCATACTGGAGAGTTCGTCAGTGAGGGTCCTCCTCAAAGCCTGTCTCGAAGGCCAGTTCCTTGGCCATGTTCCACACAAAGTCAAGGAATGCTGTCCTCGGGCGAGGACGGACGCCAGGTCCCGGGGAGATGGATCAGAAGGCACATCCTGGTGCTGACGGGTATCTGGGACTAGTTGTCCTCGATCTCTCAGTATAGTCTGTGGAGGTATCAAGGATATCCCGGGCTCCGGGGTCACGCCGAGCCTGATGGTCCCTGGGCCTTGGAGGCCCTGCAGTCCCAGCCACAGGCACTCATCGGGGAGGACTTCAGCCCCGAGGATTGGGACCGATGCCAAGGGATCTCTCGAGGCTGGTGGTGCTCAATGATCAGCTCAATGTCTGGGGAGTTCCTCGAGGTTGAGGGCCCGGTAGTTGGGAATGATGACTCATCGGAGCCGAGCATCAGATCCCACTGCTGGGCCATGAAGGCAGATAGACTGCACTCCAAGGCCGCCATTCTGGTCTCGAGGCTAGATGGCTCTGCAGCCTTCAGCATGGGCATAGAGGGCTCGGACCTCACACCAGCTCTGTTGAGGGGAAGTCTTTTTCCAGGATGGCCTCAGCGATCTGAGGCTGGTCTCCAGATGCCGACGATTCTCGATGGGGTATTTTGGTCGGCTGCTCCTGCTCCTTCCCCTCGGATTCACGGTGAAGATTGTGGATCTGGGACCTGTGAGACTTGCCCACTTTTCCAGGTGTGTCCTCCAAAATGGTCTTAGAGGGCTTCTGGCTCTTCTTGGGCTCTTCCTCCGGCATCCGGTTGGAGGACCCGTGCCCTCTGGGTTCTGAGGCAGCCCAGTCTCCCCAATGTTCCAGGGTTCCAGAGCATGATGTCACTGTAGATTCTGTTGAAGAGTCCATCTTATGAAAAGAGGACTCCCGCTGTTGCTGACAGCTCTTGATGGCCTTGGAGGTCATCTTTTTACAGAGACCACTGTACAAAGGGTCGAGGTCCAGCCCCAGGCACTGGAGGCAGAAGTCATGTGGGTCGGTGTGTGACATGGTTTTAGTGCATCTGTCACAAGGCAATGGTGGGGAAAACGGCCCCTGCGAGGTTGAAAACCTTCGGCCCAGTCGGGGACAAAAGAAAAAGGGTGAGAAGCTCTCAAAGGCAAAAGAAAAATAAGGAACCTGAGATGTGATGCCAAGGCAAGCGATCTAGAGGGCAGGAAAGAAAAAAACAAACACTTTTGTCAGGGAAAACAGGCATGCGTCCGGTGGGCTACGCAGAAAAATAAGAGACTGAGGAAAGATGGCACCTTTGGGTGGGAAGGGGACCATCCATGTGTGGTGCATCTCCCAAAGGCTTTCTTTGAAAGCTGGGGGGAAGCTACTGCGCGGGCTCTGTCGATGCAGACATAACCCATATATAAGGACTGACTTCCTGCTTGTCTCCACAGAAACAAAGTATCTATACACCCATTTTCCAGACAAAAATACAGTAAAGCAAGGAAAAAAGGAAGCCTTGGAGCCGAAAGGAAGACATTTTCAAGGGGTATTTACTTATAGAGAATGTGTCTTCGAAAACCACTGTCTACAGTGCACACATTGGCACGTGGGGTAAAGAGGTGATACTGGGGAATGGCCCATTCCAGCAAAGTACACATGGGTACCTGCTAATTCTATGGGTTCTTTTCTAACTTTGATCCATACCAGGCCAGAAATTTTCAAAGCGAAACTCCCCAAGGGCTTGCAAGCATGTGGGGAGTCTGAAAACTGGCCTCTAGAGTCCTTAATTGTACATATATGAGTAGTGATGCTGTGTATTTGCAGAAGCATCAGTATGTAGCATGCAGTTATGAAACCTAATATATTTTAGTAAAATTACCTGGCAGCTTTTGCAGCACTCGCCATAAGCACATACTGCACCTTTCATCCACTGACAAGTAACTGGGTGACAACAATAATCCTTTTTACATTGCTATAAAAATAAAACAATAAAACACTCATTTTAACTGCCGCATTAAGATACCAGTCCTTCAAATTTATTACCCATTACAATCTATAAAAACAATAAATTTAATTAAAATGATCATTTGGTTAGCCAGATGTTCAAAGATCTACAATTTTGTGTAGAAGAAACAGGCATTAGAAAGGGGTGGGCCACATGGGCCTTGGCCCCACCAAACTCATGGTGGCAGGTAGTCTGTTAGGATCCCATCCCCCACAGGCAGAAGAAAAGAAATCACGATCACTGCAAAGACCCTTCCTGTCTGCCTGTGGTTTCTCTTCTTCTGCCTGTGGAGAATGGGATCCCCATGAGCAGTCTGCTGCCTACTGGCCATGATCATGGCAAAGGCCCTTCCTGTTCTGTCTGCAGAGATCCAATCTCCTGTGGGCAGAACCAAGTCTCTGCTGCCGCCCCCCCCCCCCCCCCCCCCCCCAATAAAAGGCCTTCCAGCGCTCCTGGTAGAAGAAATAAATTATATAGTATAACAGTGGGACCAATCCACTACAACTACTTTTTCCACAATTACATACTTAAATACATTTCAAACATTACACTGGGATACATGTTGTTATAAGGTTTGGACAAGTTTCAGGAGGAAAAATCCACAAACCATTATCAAAGAGGACCAGGGAAATCCACCGTTTACCCTGGGATAAGCAACGTGGAATCTGTGTACCTTTTTGGGAACCTGACAGGTACTTGTGACCTGGACTGGACACTGTTCAAAACAGGATACTGGACTTGATGGATCATGGTCTAACCCAGTATAGCATATCTTATCTTATGTTATCTTATTATATCACAATGAGCACAATAGTGTATAAGCTACTAAGAGCATAGTGTATGTCAACAGGCACCATGTGGCCCCATAGTTTGCCAACTTAGTCCTGCTTATAGGGCTCTTCCTTGGCAATTACCCTCCTTGTCCTTAGCAGTGGCCTCCTGTGCTAAAGATTTCTCAGCTGTTAGCTATATGAGTTTTAACACATGCAGAAGGTAGCTCCTTATTCTCTTTTGGGGCCTGGCAATTTCCTCTTGTTCATTTCTTGCTTTCAGTTTGATCAGAACAGACCTCTGAACTATAGTACCCTTGGTCTTTAATGGAACCTACCCAAGGGTTTTTTTTCCCTTAATATTTTACCTCCCAAATCAGTCCAGTCTTTGCAGTGAATGTTTTTGGCCAGGTTCACAATCCATTGCTCCCTCCATAAACAAACGTATAGGCCCAAGTCTGCCCAATAGATATCAGTATTATGTGATGGCCAAGATTATCCCTTACTTAAAACCTGTGAATGTTATCTCTGCAGCATCTAAAGCCACAGCTAGACCAAGGAACTGAAATGACTTGCCACAAAACCAGCCTGACCTTTTAGCCTTTTTGCCTATAGCTGGAGAGTTTATTCAAGCTATCCTGGCATCTCTTCCATTTGTATCTTAAGCACCAAGAAAGGGATATTCAGTGGCGGCACCTAGCGCTGATAAAGCAGCTAATCATTGCTGCTGAACTCTGAACTCAGAAATTCAATGCCACAGCCATATCCCGCCACCGGCACTGAATAACTGGGTTCGTCGGATAGAGCATTAGCTAATCAGCTAGCAGAAATATTCAGCTGCTGGCCAGTTAGCTAAAGTGACTAAAGTTAGGAAAGCCTAATTTTAGCCACTGTAGGATAACTGGTTAATGGCTGAATATCGCCACTACCAGTTATCCTTAGGTACTACTTCCACTCTGTCCCGACACTAGCCAGCTAGTGTCGGGGCGCTTAGGGGCTGAAACCAGGAATAGTCAGCAGCACTAACCGAATTAGTGCTACTGAATATCCTGCTGAGGATCACATACGTGGTTTTCAGGGAAAGTGGAAAGCGATGGCAGTGGAAGTGTACTATCGACCGCCTGGCCAGAATGAACAAACGGATGATGAAATGCTCAAAGAAATCAGGGAAGCTAACAAAAGTTATAGCATAGTAATAATAATGGGTGATTTCAATTACACCAGTATCGACTGGATCAGTGTCACGGCAGGACATGCTATGGAGATGTTGTGTCTAGATGAAATGACTGCTTCTTGGAGCAACTGGTTCATGAACAAACAAGAGGGGAAGCCATTTGGACCTAGTCCTTAGTGGAACACAAGATCTGATGCAAGAGATAAGGGTGTTGGGGCCACTTGGCAACAGTGATCATAGCATGATCGCGTTTGATTTAATAAATGGAGGAAGGATGGCAAGGAAATCCACAATACAGCATAGTTACTCACCTGTAACAGGTGATCTCCAGGAAAAGCAGGAATTTAGTCTTCACATATGGGTATCGTCGGTACCGACAGCCTGTGCAGCAACGCTCCCCAGCGTCCAATTAGAAAGCTTTTGGGAGCATCCCACAGCGCCTGTGTGCTGCCTTCCCGCCTTTCCCAACTGCCTCTCTCCAGTTCAGTTTTAAAGCTGAGACAAAGAGAGAGAGAGAGGGAAAGAAAAGAAAAGAGATACAACTCCTAGGGGAAGTGGGTGGGTTGTGAAGACTAAATTCCTGCTGTTCCCGGAGATCACTTGTTACAGGTGAGTAACTATGCTATCTCCAGGAACAAGCAGGAATGTAGTCTTCACATATGGGGACTCCCTAGCTACAGATGCCAGGGAGAGACCCCAGAAGTTGTGTGCCCCTGTGAAAGCACAGTTACTTACCTGTAACAGGTGATCTCTGGGAACAGCAGGAATTAGTCCTCACATATGGGTACGTCGGAACCGACGGAGCCTGCGCGGCAAAGCTCCCCAGCTTCCCAGAAAGGAAGCTTTTGGGGCCTCCCACTGTACATGCGCGCTGCCTTCCCGCCTTCCTGACCAGCTCTCCTCAGTTCAAGTTTATAGCTGAGACAATAGAGAGAGGAAAGGAAGATAGAAGATACAACTCCTAGGGGAGGTGGGTGGGTTGTGAGGACTAATTCCTGCTGTTCCCAGAAATCACCTGTTACAGGTAAGTAACTGTGCTATCTCCAGGAACAAGCAGGAATAAGTCCTCACATATGGGGACTCCCTAGCTAAGATGCCTGGGAGATCCCCTTCCAAGGGTTCGCCATCTTCGTATGGATCTCAGGCATCCATCCTGGGAAGGTGGGCAGGAGTTGTTCAAGTATGGAACAGGTGTTTGAGGACAGCCTGACCAAACAAGGCATCCCGGTGGGAGTCCTTGTCCAAACAGTAATGGGCTGTGAAGGTATGAACCGAGGCCCAGGTGGCGGCTCGACAGATCTGATCTATGGATACAGAGTGAAGATGAGCCATAGAAGTGGCCATGACTCTCACATTGTGAGCTGTGACATGGCCTTCCAGAGAAATGTTTTTACTCTGGTAAGCAAAGGAAATACACTGAGCAATCCAATTGGAAAGTGTACGTTTGGAGACTGGAAGTCCCAAATGAGAAGGATCAAAAGCCACAAAAAGTTGGGAAGACTTTCGATGTGGCTGAGTCCTGTTGAGGTAAAAGGCAAGAGCTCTTTTACAATCTAAAGTATGAAGGTTCCTCTCTGCACTGGATGCATGAGGAGCCGGAAAAAAGACAGGTAGATATACCTCCTGATTAAGATGAAAAGGCGAGACCACTTTGGGCATAAAGTGGGGATTCGTCCTAAGGACCACCTTATCATGATGAAATCTGGTATAAGGTGGATGAGCCACTAAGGCCTGTAGTTCACTGATGCGGCGAGCCAAAGTGACTGCAATAAGGAAAATGACCTTCCAGGAAAGAAATTTCAAGGAGGTAGAAACCAACGGTTCAAAAGGTGGCTTCATAAGCTGACCTAGAACTAGGTTCAAATCCCATGCTACCGGAGGAGGCCGGATGGGAGGTTTGGTTAGAGTCAGGCCTCTCATGAACCGTGTGATAAGAGGATTAGAGGAGACAGGTTGTCCATTTATTGGTTGTAAAGATGCTGCAATAGCACTCAAATGGACTCTTACTGAATTCGTCTTAAGGCCTGCATTGGAAAGATGCAGGAGATAGTCTAATAGAGAATTCAAAGGAAGTGCTAGAGGGTCAAGACCCTGTTGAGCACACCAAATGGAAAAGCGTTTCCATTTGAAAGCATAGGAACGCCTCGTGGAGGGTTTCCTAGAGGCATGAAGGATATCTTTCACTGGTTGAGAAAGATTGAAGTCATGAAGGCTTAGGCCTTCAGTAACCAAGCTCTGAGGTGTAGGGACTTGGGGTTTGGGTGCCACAAAGTCCCTTCCTCCTGAGAGAGAAGGTCTGGCGCAGCTCCCAGGTCCAGGGAGGGTCCCTGGGAGAGATGCAGAAGTAGAGGGAACCACACTTGGCGTGGCCAGCGTGGAGCTATGAGGATCATCGATCCGTGATCCCTCTGGAGTTTGAACAGAGTCTTGGGAATCAAAGGAATGGGTGGAAAGGCATATAGGAATTCCTGACCCCAATGTAGGAGAAAGGCGTCGTTGGCCTGAGCTCTCTGACACGGAGTCCTGGACAGAACCGGGGAAGTTTGGCATTCCACGGACTTGCAAAGAGGTCTATGTCCGGGGTTCCCCATTCCTGAAAGATTCTGTTTATCTGGTCCATATGTAGGGACCATTCGTGTGGAAGCAGAACTCGACTGAGTCTGTCTGCCCAAGAGTTTTGAACCCCTGGAAGATACACTGCCAGAAGATGAATTTGATGCTCTCTGGCGAAGGCCCATAATCTGAGAGCTTCGTTGCAAAGCGACAGAGAGCCTGTCCCTCCTTGTTTGTTTATGTAGAACATGGCCACCTGATTGTCTGTATGGACTAGGACGGTCAGGTTGACTAGGAGGGTATGGAAGACTGAGGGCAAAGTAGATTGCTCGCAGTTCCAGGAGGTTGATGTGAAGGGTGGTCTCTTGTGGAGACCAAGCACCCTGAGTGGAGAGGTGTTGAAGATGGGCTCCCCACCCTGTTTGGGAGGCATCTGTTGTGAGGGTTGTTTGGGGCAACAAAGGTTGGAAGGGGGCCCCCAACAACAGATTCTTGGTGGACATCCACCATTGGAGGGACCAAAACAGACGCTTTGAGGTGAGTATTTGGTCGGAGAGCGCTCCTGATGCTTGAGTCCACTGGGTGGCCAAGGTCCATTGAGCTGCTCGCATATGAAGACGAGCGTAGGGCACCACGTGTACCGTGGAGGCCATGTGGCCCAGAAGTCGCAGCATTTCTCTGGCTGTCAAGTGACTGCTGGACTGAGCTTGGGAGGCCAAGCACACCAGACGTTGGCCCCGGACTTGAGGTAGGTAGGCCCTTGCAGTGGTGGTGTCCAACTGGGCCCCTATGAATTCCAGAGACTGAGTAGGGATAAGTTGAGACTTGGGAAGGTTTATCACCAGTCCCAGATACTGCAGAATGTGCCTTGTGCGGTCCAGGGAAATCTGGGCCTCTGACTGAGATGGAGCTCGGATGAGCCAGTCGTCCAGATATGGGAATACAAAAATTCCCAGACCTCTTAGAAATGCGGCAACAACTGCCATGCATTTGGTGAACACTCTTGGAGCAGAGGCTAGACCGAAGGGAAGTACTCTGTACTGGAAATGTTTTCCCTGAAACAGAAATCTTAGATATTTTCTGTGGGATGGGTGGATGAGTATATGTGTGTACGCATCCTTGAGATCTAGAGAACAAAGCCAATCCTGACTCTGAAGGTATGGAAGGAGAATGCCTAGAGAAAGCATTTTGAATTTCTCCTTGTACAGAAATTTGTTCAATTCTCTCAGATCTAGGATAGGTCTGAATCCCCCTGTCTTCTTTGTTATGAGAAAATAAGGGGAGTAGAATCCTGTCCCTTGTTGAAGAAGAGGAACCTCTTCTATTGCCCCTTGGACAAGGAGAGAAGAGACTTCCTGATCCAACAGGCCCAGGAGAGATGGGGGAGAATTGAAGTGCCTCACCATGGTATATGGAGGAAGGTTGGAAAAATGAAGTTTGTAGCCCTCTCTGATGATAGAGAGGGTCCAGTGCTCTGATGTAATTTGCCCCCATCTGGGAGCAAAGTGAGCTAACCTTCTGGGAATGGTGAGGAGCTCTGGTTGTTCTAGAGCCAGAAATGTTAAGTTCTCTAGGGGCAAGTCAAAACCCCTGAGGGGGTTGAGCCTGCTGAGGAGTGGCAGACGCTGCAGGCTTTGACCTTGCCTGTTTAGGTTGCTGACGTTTAGCAGCAAAGCGAGGCTGAGAAGATTGTTGGCCAGTATTTGTGGAAAATCTGGCCTTCTTGTAGTAAGGCTTCTTGGCAGGAGTAGAGGTAGACTTAGAAAGTCTATCTAATGTAGCATTTTCTGCGTCCATTTGAGTGGCTTTAATTTGCCAGTCCTTACCAAATAAGTTCTCACCTGTACAGGGCAGATTCCGTAAGCCATCCAGGACCCAGGGTTCTAGGTCAGAGGCCTGGAGCCAAGCAAGTCGTCGGGCTGCAATAGCAATTTATTTATTTATTTATTTATTTATTTACATTCTCTTATATACCGCGCTATTCTGCATCAGTGCGGTTTACATTGAACAAATTGAAATTACATTGAACAGGGCATTATAACTTGGAGATAACTATTTTACAGGGAACATGGGCTATGGAGGGTTAAGTGGCTTGCCCAAGACCACAAGGAGCACCTGTGGGACTAGAAACCTCAGTCCTTCTGGCCCAAGGTTGCTGTCCTCTAGTGGGATTTGAACCCCTGACCTTCCGGCCTGAAGTACCTTGCCCCAACCACTAGGCCCGAAGCTCTACCGGCACCCTCAAAGGAATCAAAAGCTGCTCTGTTGGAGAACTTAGAAACATCTAGAAGCTGTTTCACCAGAGAAATGAACTCCTCCTTTCTATCCTCAGGGATAAAGGAGGCAAAATGCCGTACCTTTAGGGCAAGTTCCCTTAGAAACATGCCCATATACAGACTGTATGAATTAATCCTGGCTATAAGCATACTAGCCTGGAAAGTTTTCCTACCAAAAGAGTCTAGGGTCTTACATTCTTGCCCTGGAGGGGTAGAAGAGTGCCTTTTGGTACTCTTAATCTTTTTCAGCGCAGACTTCACCACAATGGAATGGTGAGGCAGCTGAGTCTTTTGAAAACCAGGAGAAGGAGGGACCAGGTACATGGTGTCCAACCTACGAGAATAAGGAGACAACGTTAGAGGAGCCTCCCATAAGTCCATCAAGTGTTCTTGAAGGATTTCATGGATAGGCAGGGTGACTGCCTCTTTAGGAACCTTAGGGTATCCTAAAATATCCAATTTCTTTGATCTAGGTTCTTTCTCAGAGGATGTAGTAATAGAAAGTCCTTTAGCTACTTCTATAATGAAGTCTTGAAAGGACAAATCCTCTGGTGGAGACATTCTCCTCTTTGGGGAAGAAGGCTCTTCAGGAAGAACAAGAGAGAGCTCATCAGAGTCATCAGAGGAGTCAAAATCCTCAGAGGAATCAGAGTATCCTCTATTCGCTTCCAACGCACGATACGCATACCGATCGGTATCGACATCGGGCGTACCGGGTATGGGATCGGTATCGGGTGAAAACCCGGATCCGGCATGCGGAACCGATCTGTGTTTGGAAGACGATGGTCTCGGTTCCGGTATGGAAGACAGTACCGGAACCGGACCCGGAACCGCTGGATGCGGTACCGAGGGCGTCGCAGCATTAATGAAAGCCAGCATTGCCTGCTGCATGGTCTGAACAGTATTGCTCATAGACGCCACTGCTGCCTGGATGTCGGTACCGGTATGGGCCGGTACCCCAGAGCAGTCTAACAGGTGATCGGTCGAGGCCGTGCCATCGATGTCAACCTGTAACCCCATAGATGGTGCTTTGGAAGCCAGAGCTTCCCGCCGGGGTTGTTTGGCTGGGGCATGGTCCTCAGATTCAAAAGCGAGAGCCTCTCGATGCTTTGAAGGAGATTTGCTCTTTGAGGACCTGCCCGAAGAAGGTTTGGTTACCTGAGATCCATCCGGAGAGGAAGACCTGGATGACTGTGATGCTGGATTATCTGAAGCAAACAGCACATGGAATTTGTTGGCCCGGTTCTGCAAACCACGTTTAGACATCTGGGAGCAGGATGGGCAGTCCGGAATGGAGTGGTCAGGTCCCAAACATTTAAGACACCTTTCATGGGTGTCTGTGACAGAAATAACAGCACTACACTTGGTACACTTCTTAAAACCAGGGGCTGGTTTCTCCATGAGGAGAATTTGTGTAGGCCTGAGGCCTAACCGAAGTCACCAAGTTGTGCAAGATAAAGTTGTTGGGGTTTTTTTTTAAAGAAAAGAAAGAGAGACCGGCGGTACCGGTTTCGGTATGGGGAAGGCAGGTACGCGGTCTAAAGAAACAAACTAAAACAATAATTTCTTCAGCGGTGACAGGAACACGACCTGCTGGCTCCGCGGAAAAAGAGAAACTGAGGAGAGCTGGTCAGGAAGGCGGGAAGGCAGCGCGCATGTGCAGTGGGAGGCCCCAAAAGCTTCCTTTCTGGGAAGCTGGGGAGCTTTCCCGCGCAGGCTCCGTCGGTTCCGACGTACCCATATGTGAGGACTTATTCCTGCTTGTTCCTGGAGATAGGGCTCCACTTCCCCCCATGGATCTCTGGCATCCTACCGGGAATGGTGGGTAGGAGTTAAGTATGGAACAGGTGTCGTAGAACAGCCTGACCAAACAAGGCATCCCGGCGGGAGTCCTTGTCTAAGCAGTAATGAGCTGTGAAGGTATGAACCGAGGCCCAAGTAGCCGCTCGACAGATGTCGTCAATAGACACAGAGTGTAGATGAGCCATTGAGGCTGCCATGGCTCTCATATTGTGAGCTGTGACATGGCCTTCCAGAGAAAGGTTTTTACTTTGATAGGTAAAAGAAATACACTGTGCAATCCAATTGGACAAAGTTCTTTTGGAGACTGGAAGTCCCAAATGAGAAGGATCAAAAGCAACAAAGAGTTGAGAGGATTTTCTATGTTGCTGTGTCCTTTGTAAGTAAAAAGCAAGTGCTCTTTTACAGTCCAAAGTATGAAGACTCCTTTCTGCATTTGAAGCATGAGGCCTTGGAAAAAATACAGGCAGGTAAACTGCTTGGTTTAAATGAAAATGTGAGACCAACTTTGGCATAGAGTGTGGATTATTCCTAAGGATGACCTTATCATGATGGAAACTTATATAAGGAGGATCAGCCACTAATGCTTGCAACTCACTAATGCGGCGTGCTGATGTGATTGCAATGAGAAAGAGAACCTTCCAGGAAAGGAATTTCAAGGAGGTAGTAGCTAGAGGTTCAAAAGGCATCTTCATGAGCGGTCCAAGAACCAGATTTAGGTCCCATGCTACCGGTGGTGGCCTAATGGGAGGCTTAGTTAGAAGGAGGCCCCTCATCTGCATTAGATAAATGAAGGAGATACTCCAATAATGATTCCAGAGGTATCGCCAGGGGGTCAAGACCCTTCTGCAAACACCATATGGAAAACCTTTTCCACTTGAAAGCATAAGAGCGTCTTGTGGAAGGCTTTCTAGAAGCATAAATCCTTTACTTGTTGAGACAGGTTAAGACCATGAAGGTCTAGGCCCTCAGCAACCAGGCCCTGAGATGCAGAGAGTGGGGATCGGGATGCCACAAGATCCCGTCCTCTTGAGACAGGAGATCTGGAGCAGATCCTAACTCCAGAGATGGAGCTTCAGAGAGATGTAGGAGCAGAGGGTACCACAACTGCCGTGGCCAATGTGGAGCTATGAGAATCATATGACCTCTGTCTCTCTGAAGCTTGAATAGGGTTTTGGGAATTAGGGGAATGGGTGGAAAGGCATATAGGAATTCCTGACCCCAATGGAGGAGGAAAGCATCCCTGGCCTGAGAACCCTGAGCCGGAATTCTGGAACAGAATCGGGGAGGTTTGGCATTCAATGAACTTGCAAAGAGGTCTATGTCCAGAGTTCCCCAAATTTGAAAAATGTTTGCTACCTGGTCTGCACGAAGAGACCACTCGTGTGGAAGCAGAACTCGACTGAGTCTGTCTGCGCAGGAGTTTTGAATGCCTGGCAGATACACCGCAAGGAGATGAATCTGATGCTCTCTGGCGAGGGCCCATAGTCGCAAAGCTTCGTTGCACAGCGACAGAGAGCCTGTTCCTCCCTGCTTGTTCAGATAGAACATAGCTACTTGATTATCCGTCTGAATTAGGACTGTCTTGTAGCTCAGCTGGGTGTGGAACACTCGAAGAGCAAGGAAGATTGCTCTGAGTTCCAAGAGACTGATGTGTAGATGGGTCTCCTGTGGAGTCCAGGTGCCTTGGGTAGAGAGATCTTGCAGGTGAGCTCCCCAACCCACCTGTTGTTAGAGTAACCTGGGGCGAGGGCTTTTGGAAAGGGGACCCCACCAACAGGTTTTGGGTTGATTGCCACCATTGTAGGGACAAAATAAGGCGACTTGAGTTTGTTATTTTGTCTGATAGGCAGCCTGATGCTTGAGTCCACTGAGTGGATAGAGTCCATTGGGCTGCTCTCATATGGAGGCGAGCATAGGGAACCACATGCACGGTAGATGCCATGTGGTCTAGTAATTGTAACATTTCCCGAGCAGTGAGATGAGTTTTTAACACTGCTTGGGAAGCTAACTGCACAATGCAAAGGCAGTGGGGCTGTGGAAGATAGGCCCTTGCTTTCCTGGTATCCAGCATAGCTCCTATAAACTCTAGAGACTGAGTGGGAGTTAGGTTGGATTTTGGGATGTTTATGACCAGGCCCAAATACTGAAATATACGCAATGTGCAAGATAGGGAAATTCTGGCCTCTGATTCTGATGGGGCTCGAATGAGCCAGTCGTCTAAGTAGGGGAAGACGAATATTCCTAGAGTGTGAAGAAATGCTGCCACTACAGCCATGCATTTCGTAAACACCCTTGGTGCTGAGGCCAGTCCAAAAGGAAGAACCCTGTACTGGTAGTGCTTCCCCTGAAATAGAAACCGAAGGAATCTTTGGTGAGTTGGATGAATGAGAACATGGGTGTACGCATCCTTGAGATCTAGAGAACAAAGCCAATCCTGACTCTGAAGGTATGGCAGAAGGGTTCCTAGAGAAATCATCTTGAACTTCTCCTTGAACAGGAATTTGTTCAATTCTCTGAGGTCTAGGGTCTGTCTCCTGTTTTCTTTGGAATAAGGAAATAGGGGGAGTAAAACCCTGTACCCTGTTGGGAAATGGGTACGTCTTCTATTGCCCCGTGGGCAAGAAATAAATTGACCTCTTGACTTAACTGATTTTCGAGTGAAGTCTGAGAACTGAACTGTCTTACAACTGTAGGAGGGGGCATGTTGAGGAAATGAAGCTTGTACCCCTCACTTACAATGGAGAGAGTCCAATCTTCTGCTGTTATCTGCTCCCATCTGGGGGAAAAATGACACAACCTTCCTGGAATGGTTGAGGGCCAGGAAGGCCAGGTTCTCTAGATGGGAGTCAAAGCCCCTGTGGAGGCTGAGTCTGTTGGGCCGGCTGAGGCTTAGCAGACTTTGTTTTTCTTTGTTTTGGTGGCTGCTGTCCCTTTCGGGCAGAATGACCTGCAGAATGCCCCTGCTGGGTATAGGAGGGGTAAAACCTCTTCTTTTTAGAGAAGAATGGTTTCTTGTAGGATTTTCTCCTTGCAGGATCAGCTGTAGCCTTTGATAGTCTGTCCAAAGCGGTGTTATCAGCATCCAGTTCATTAGCTTTCTCTTGCCAATTTTTGCCAAAGAGATTTTCGCCTGTGCAAGGGATATTCCCCAGTTTGTTCTGTACCCAGAGTTCTAAGTCAGATGCCTGGAGCCAGGCAATCCTACGAGCACCTATGGCAATGGCAGAGGTTCTGCTTATGCACTCAAAGCAGTCAAAAGCTGCACGATTAACAAACTTGGAAACATCTTGGGCATGTTTGACAAGTGTAAGATAATCTTGCCTCTTATCATCAGGAAGAAGAGGGCTCATAAGCTCTAGATCTCCTGTAACCTCCTTAAGGAACATTCCCATATATAAAATGTAGGAACTAATCCTGGCAGAAAGCATAGAGGCCTGGAAGGTTCGACGCCCAAAGGCATCAAGAGTCCTACATTCACGTCCTGGCGGATTAGATGCATGTCTTTTTTCACTCTTGATCCTTCTCATAGCTGTTTCCACTACCACCACATGGAGTGGTGTGGTAACTGGGTTTTTTGAGATCCAGGACAAGGAGGTACTCGATACATGGTATCAAGCCTACGAGAATGAGGAGAGATGGTAAGAGGTGTTTCCCACATTCTTAGCATGAGATCATGCAAGATCTCATGAATAGGCAAAGTAGCCGCCTCCTTGGATGCTTTAGGATATTGTAAAATCTCCAATTCCCTTGCTCTGGGCTCTGTTTCAGGAGCCACTGTGATGGAAAGACCTCTAGCCACCTCCCGGATGAAATCCTGAAAGGATATATCCTCTGGAGGAGACATCCTACTTTTGGGAGAGGAAGGCTACTCAGAGAGAAGTACTCCGGTACCGACAGAGCTGTCAGAATCCTCAGACTCCTTGGAGGATTCAAAATATCTCCTGTCCGGGTGCTCTTGCAAAGCACGATACTGGTACCGATCGAAGTCGATACTGGAGGAATCAGCATGACTCGATGTCGGTAACACAGTCGCCGATGTCGATGCTGTTGGTACCGGTATCGGTGCCGGAATCGGTGTCGGTACTGGTTGAAGTGTCTGAGGCGGTACCGAAGGCACCAAAGTCGCAAGGAGAGCCGCCAGACTGCGTTCAATAGCCAAGAACCTCTGGTCTATTGACGCTGCCGATGCCTGGGTATCAGTACCGGATGAAGCAGCCGGTACCCCAGAGCATGACACCAGTAGTTCTGCCGAGGTTGAGGCCTCGAGAACATCCTGGAGCCCCGATAGTGCTTTGGAAGCCGAAGCTTCCTGCCGGGGCAATTTTGCTGGTACAAGTCCCTCAAGGGCAACGCCAGAGGCATCTCGATGCTTGGAAGGAGATCTACCCTTTGAGGACCGGCCAGATTTATGTTTGGTTACCTGAGATCCATGGGAGGAAGACAAAGCCCTGGAAGACGTCGATGCCACGGATGCTGCATCGGAGGGAAAAAGGGTGCTAAGCTTAACAGCTCGGTTTTGATGACCCCTCTTCAACATCATCCCACAGGCAACACACTCCGAGATGGAGTGGTCAGGACCTAAACATTTAAGGCACCACTCATGAGTGTCGGTGACAGAGATGGTACCGCCACACTTGGAACACTTTTTAAAACCCGAAGCGGGTTTTTCCATTCTGAAGGAAAAGTTGGGCCTAGTGCCAAAAATGGCGCATGGCACCCGACAGAAAAGAGACTGGAAAAAAGATTACAAAAAAAATTCTTTTTTTTTTTTGAAGAAAGAAAATATCGGCGGTACCAGTATAGCGTCGAGGAAGGCAGATGCTACCACAAAAAAGAATGAAAAAGATGGGATAATTTCTGCGGTGACAGGAAAAACGACCTGCTGGCTCCATGGAAAACAAAGAACTGGAGAGAGGCAGTAGGGAAAGGCGGGAAGGCAGCACGCAGGCGCTGTGGGATGCTCCCAAAAGCGTTCCTATTGGACACTGGGGAGCGTTCCTGCGCAGGCTCCGTCGGTACCGACGATACCCATATGTGAAGACTACATTCCTGCTTGTTCCTGGAGATTACCTTTTAACTTTCAAAAGGAAGACTATGATAAAATGAGGCATTCCTAACAGAGGATCTGCATATCAAACAATGGTTAATTGTTTTTTCTCTAAAAGAACAACTGAGAAACCAGACAGTACTTTGATAGGTCTCTCTCTCTCTTTTGCTTCAACATGTACCTAAAGCTCCACCAAGTGAACAATGGCTGAAGAAAATTGTATTGCCAAAGCTATTGCCCCAATTACAGCTTCTGCCTCTGTCCAGACAGAGATCCCAATGCCAGCTGAAGGACCGGTTACATGTGCAGGATGCCTGCATGCTGAAGCTCTCAGGAAACAAATGGAGGAGCTCAGAGAAAAGGTGGCGAGGCTGGAGAGCATTCAAGACAGTGAGAAGTAGATAATTCTTGTAACATTCAAGCTCTCCAGCAGAGGACAAGATGGGAGCCTACAGAATGATGAAGGTTGGACAAAAGTCACTAGGGCCTGCAGAAACACCAATCCTGCTACGTCAGCCCTTGAATTGAAGAACCATTATGCAGCCCTGAAAGTGGAGGTGGTGAAAGTATCACAGGAAAAGGAAGAACCAGAGCTCAAGGACCTCAGAGTTGCAGAATCAGTGACCACAAGGAAGTGAAGGGTAGTGATGGTTGGTGATTCTCTTCTGAGAGATACTGATGCATCCATCTGCCCATCAGATGATGTCCAGAGAGGCATGCTATCTGCCAGGTGCCAAAATCTGAGATGTTACAGAGAGTTTGCCAAGACTCAACAAAGCCCACTGACTATTATCCGATGTTGCTTATCCATGTCGGCACAAATGATACTGCCAGGTATCCCTCTGAGCATATCAAAAGTGACTTCATGGCTCTAGGACAGAGGGTGAAGAAGATTGGTGTGCAGGTGGTGTTTTCTTCAATATTCCCTGTTGAGGGAAAGGCCAAGGCAGAGAAGCTCGCATCCTGGAGATAAATGCATGGCTGCGTGGATGGCGTCATCGAAAGTGTTTTGGTATCCTGGACCATGGGAAGCTGTTCCAAGGGTTGCAGAGCAGAGGTGGCGACCATCTGTCCAAGAAGGGTCGACATGTCTTCAGTAGCAGACTGGCTAACCAACTGAAGAGGGCTTTAAACTAGATTCACTGGAAATGGGTGAAGAAAGCCTCCAGGTAAGTGAAACATTAAATACCTTTATGAAAATGGGTAAAAGGGGCAACATATGGAAAGCAGTATGTATAAATGCCCGTAGCATGGGAAATAAGAGCCCAGATCTTGAGGCTTTAGTGGCGGTAACAGACACATGGTTCATGAACAACCATGACTAGGATGTAACTATACCAGGCTATACTTTATTCAGAAAGGAAAGGGTAGAAAGCAGGGGAGGAGTGGCACTGTATGTAAAAAATAATATTAAAGCTATGGAAATACAAGGCTTAAAAGGAAGGGAGGAGGCACTGTGAGTTAAATTAGAAAGAGAGAAAGAGAAATCTATTTGCATTGGCGTGATATACAGACTTCTTTCACAGGGAGAAGAGGTGGATGGAGATTTAATAGAAGACATACTCAGTGGCAAATCTTTTGTGAGGCGGAGCCAGCAGCGGAGTAAGATGGCTGCTTAAGTCTTTGCCCCACCGAATCCAAAGAGGAAATCCGGACTCCCCTCGTCAAAAGAAAGGAAACTTTCTTCCTCACGGTGGCAAGAGGTAATTGAGATGTCCGCCAGTAAGCCCATGCGGCTGGAATACAGCACAGCTGCAAACGCAGGAGTAAAAAGGGCAAAACCTGATCCTCCATCTCCACAGAAAATGGCGAGTGTGCGAGAAAGCCCGGAGGGCATGCAGGAGATATTAGCAGAGATACAGGCCATGCAGGAGATGGTGGCAGCAAATGGAGAAACCCTCAGTGGTGTTCAAACAGACATCAGAGAACTGAAGGAATTAAAAGAGCAACTGGCCAGGCTCATGGAAAAGATAACCGCCGTAGAAGCCAAAGTCACTGTGCACGAAGAGCGCTTGAAACAGGTTGCATTAAACAACAAGCGGATTGTGAATTTGGAACGGAACCTGGAGGAATTAAATAACAGAAAGAGGAGAAACATTCATATCATCGGCATCCCGGAGGGAGCAGAAGGAACAAATATGAAAGCGTATTTCGAAAAAGTATTGCCTAAGGTGCTGAGAGTGGAATTTGGGCAGCCATTTGAAATCGAAAGGGCCCATCGGGTACTGACGCATCCTGGTCCTAACACAAGGCAACCGCACCAGATTATCATGTGTGTACTGTGACATACTCAAGTGGTTCAGATAATGTCGGCGGCTAGAACACTGGCACCGGTCAAGCTCGATGGCCAAAACATCGCGTTTTATCCTGATTTTAACAAGGCGACGGTTGAGAGAAGAAAACAATTCTTGGTATTCAGGCCTCGTTTGCAGCACTTACAGGCCCGTTACGGTCTCTTTTTCCCCGCAAGATTTTGGGTCACTCTGCACAACCAAACAAGAACTTCTGAAGATCCCGCGGCGCTCCAGACTTTTGTAGAGGAGCAAGAAGCTCTGTTGATGAGATGAGAGTCTTTATCCAATGGTGAAATTGATCTGTGGAAATTGAAGAAACGGGGCAGCAGGGGAATAGCTGTGAAGTGGAAGGTTGTTTCGGTGGAAGAGAAGGGACATTGGAACACTCCTGTTTATTATTGTTTTAAGTTAGTTGTTGTCTCTCGCGGCAGGTTCCGCTTTAATATACGGAGAAGGGTGGGGTAGCTGGTGAGAGAGGGATTTGAAGTGATGTTCCATGTACTGGGGGACTAGTTGGGTAATGTAAGTTGTAGGTGAGTTTTGGGATGATATGAAGAGGTAGAGGGAGGGATATGGAGGGTAGTTAGAGGAATATGTGTTGTGAGGGGAGGGTAATGTTTTTGGTAAAGGGTGGGATTGCGTGGTAGTTTTACAGCGCTGGTTCACCCTATTAAAGCTGTTAAAGGGAAAGTGAGAGTGTCTCCTTGTGGGTTCTTTTTGGGAAAACTCTGTAAAGGTATGGTCTGTGTTTGTAGAAATATCTGTAGGGTCAAAGCCTCTCTGTTGCCATGTAAGAGAAACTTGCTCCATGGGTTCACTTAAATTTCTTTCTCTGAACATGAAGGGCATAAATAATCCAATCAAACGAAAAAAGATTTTGTTGTACTGTAAAAAAGAACAGGCTGACGTGGTCTTACTTCAAGAAACACGTCTATCAACAGTGGAAACCAAAAAATTGGGATTGGGGCAGTATGTTCTAGTAGGTCACTCAGCGGCTTGGCAAAAGTAAAACGGGGTTGCTATTTTGGTGAAGAAAACCCTGACACCTGTGGTTGAGCAAACCCATGCAGACTTGGCTGGCAGATGGGCTAAGGTTCTTCTACAGTTGGGGGGGTAGAAAAATTGCTATTGAACATAAGAACATAAGATATGCCATACTGGGTCAGACCAAGGTCCATCAAGCCCAGTATCTTGTTTCCAACAATGGCCAATCTAGGTCATACGTACCTAGCAGTATCCCCAAAAGACAAAGGTTCCACAATGCTTGTATTGGGTCAAGCATTGATATTCTGGGTCCCTTTTTAATAATGGTTTATGGACCTTTCCTCCAGGAACTTGTCCAAACCTTTTTTAAACCCAGCTACACTAACAGCTCTTACTACATCCTCCGGTAACAAATTCCAGAGTTTGATTACATATTGAGTGAAAAAATATTTTCTCTTATTTGTCTTAAATAGTTTACCCTGTAGCTTCATTACATGTCCCCTAGTCTTTCTATATTCTGATAGCGTAAACAATCGATCTATGTTTACCCGTTCCACTCCATTCATTAATTTATAGACCTCTATCATATCTCCCCTCAGCTGTCTCTTTTCTAGGTTGAAGAGCCCTAATCATTGTAGCCTCTCTTCATAGGAGTAGCCTTCCATCCCCTTTACCATTTTGGTGGCACTTCTCTGTACCTTTTCTAACAACGCTATATCCTTTTTAAGATACGGCGACCAGAATTGCACACAATATTCAAGGTGTGGTCGTACCATGGAACATACAGAGGGCATTATAATATCCTTTGTTTTATTTTCCATTCCTTTCCTTATGATACCTAGCATTCTATTTGCTTTCTTGGCCGCCGCTGCACACTGGGCGGAGGGTTTTAACATGTTATCCACGATGACTCCTAAATCTTTTTCCTGGGTGGTGGCTCCCAATATGGAACCTTGCATCGTGTAATCATAGTGTGGGTTGTTCTTTCCTAGGTGCATAACTTTGCACTTGTCCACATTAAATTTCATCTGCCATTTGGATGCCCAGTCTTCCAATTTATCCAGATCCTCCTGCAGTTTTCCACAGTCCTCTTGGGTTTTAACAACTTTAAACAGTTTTGTGTCGTCTGCAAATTTGATAACCTCACTAGTTATTCCCTTTTCCAGGTCATTTATGAATATGTCAAAAAGTAGCGGACCCAGTACAGATCCCTGGGGTACTCCACTATTCACCTTTTTCCATTGGGAAAATTGGCCATTTAGCCCTACCCTCTACTTTCTATCTTTTAACCAGTTCCCGATCCACAATATTACACTGCATCCTATTCCATGACTTTTTAGTTTTGCCAAAAGTCTCTGATGAGGGACCTTGTCAAAGGCTTTCTGAAAGTCCAGATACACTATATCAACCGATTCACCTTTATCTACCTGTTTATTCACACCTTCAAAAAAACATATCAGATTAGTAAGACAAGATCTTCCTTGTCTAAAGGCATGTTGGCTGTCTCCCATTAGGCCATGACTATCTACATGCTGTGTAATTTTGTTCTTTATGATGGTTTCTACCATCTTCCCCGGTACTGACGTCAGGCTCACCGGTCTGTAATTTCCCGGATCACCCCTGGAACCCTTTTTAAAAATTGGCGTTACATTGGCGACCCTCCAATCTTCAGGTATTACAGATGTAAATATTTATGCCCCTAACAGTGATGATGCATCATTTTTTCAGACGTTTGCTGGGGAAGTACAAGAAATGTCAGCATATGAAATTGTCTTGGGAGGTGATTTCAATCTAGTCTTGGATCCATTGGGAGATTGTCAACCATTTAGACCCATAGACAGCAACATGCCACTTCGGTGCTACTTTCTATTATGCAGGCTATAGGGCTATCTGATATATGGTGCTTGAAACATCCTAATGAGAGAGAGTACTCTTTCTTCTCCCTTCCGCATAGATCGCACTCACGTATAGATTTCTTATTTCAAAATCGTTAATTTCTTCGGCAGTAAGGGCAGATATATGTGCTACGCAGATATCAGATCACACTGCAATAACTTTATCACTGTCAGTGGGGGATAGAATGGACTCTTGTCCAAGCTTCTTTTTTAGGAGAGCCTTATTGACGGACAAAGTATTCTGTGATTACATTAAGCAGGAGATCAAAGAGTATTTTGCTATAAATCTACCGGGAGACACTGCTGGTTGGGCATGGTGTGAAGCGTTCAAGGCTTCCATTCGGACCAAAATTACTAGTTATACAAATAAGATAGACCAGCATAAAAAGTCTGTTAGCTGTTTTGGACGCTCAAATTAAGGCTGGTGAGAGGTTGTTGCCAACTAGATCTGATGCGGGGGTCTTGCTTCACTTGCAAAGGCTGATGTATCAGTACAATAATATATTAAGTGAGGAAGTGGAGCAATTATTACATCATCAATAGACAAGATACTATGTGGAACGAAATAAGGCCGTCAGCTTATTAGCCAATATTCTTAAACCCCGCGCTGCAAAAGCTAGAATAGAGGCCATAAAAGGTGAGAGTCATGAGCTTTTAACAAAAAGCTCGGACATATTAGAGGCCCTGCAATCCTTTTATCTCTCACTTGGTTTGCAGCTTGTCATGCTGTGAGGGCTTGCGTGCATCAGTGATGCTGAGAGCTAAACTATCGGTAGTTTAACTACTGGCAGGGTCTCCCAAGATGGACAGGTCTCAGCTGAGGTGCCAGACGAAGACAAACCACCCATCTGGGCAGCAGCAGAATGGGATAGTGTTGACGGCGGAGGATCACATTTCTGTGACAACTGCAACAACACCAAACTTAAACTGCGCGGAAGGAAGGCCCGGCAATCTACTTCTGTATCTTGCCATGAAAACCCAATGGATAGTTACAACAAAACAAATTGTGCTATGGTGCTGGAAGATGAGACTCCCAGGTCGGAAGGCACTCAACTAGCTACTGGGGAAGAGCTGAAGACTTTTCAGAGTAAAGCCAGCATTTATGATGTGGTTGGATCAAAGCCCTCGGGAAGTCTGACTGCTGATGTAGCTGCGCATGAAATGAGAGTCAGAAGCTGTAAAGATGTCTTACACATTGGAACATGGAACGTACGAAGCATGAACCAAGGGAAGTTGGAGGTGGTCAAGAATGAAATGGAACGTGTACAACTTGATCTGTTGGGTGTCAGCGAACTGAAATGGACTGGCATCGGGCACTTTGCATCAGATGATCACATGGTCTACTATGCTGGAAATGAAAGACAAAGAAGAAATGGTGTTGCATTTATAATAAAGAAGAAACTTGCAAGAACTGTAATGAAATACAATGCAGTCAGCGAACGCTTAATCTCTATTCGTCTACGAGGATTGCCTATCAACACAACTATAATTCAAGAATATGCCCCAACAACAGCTGCAGAAGAGAATGAAATTGAAGAGTTCTATGAACAAGTACAAGCTGAAATTGACAGAACATGCAAACAGGATATCCTGATAGTCATGGGTGACTGGAACGCAAAAGTTGGCAACAAAGAAGAAGGCAAAGTAGTTGGAAAATATGGACTTGGCAACAGAAATGAAGCTGGAGAAAGATTGATAGAATTCTGCAAGACCAATGATCTATTCATCTCAAACACCTTCTTCCAGCAACACAAGCGGCGACTGTACACATGGACTTCACCCAATGGATTGTATAAAAATCAAATTGACTACATCTGTGGAAGTCAACGATGGAAAAGCTCTGTAACATCAACAAAGACAAAACCTGGAGCTGACTGTGGTACAGATCATCAACTACTAGTATGCAAACTCAAGCTAAAGTTGAAAAAGAGCAAACCACTCATGAATGCAGCAAAATATGACCTTGAGAATATACCACTGGAATTTAAAGACTGCCTGCAAAATCGATTTGCTGCTTTAGATACAAAAATGACAGAGCTCCGGAAGAGTTATGGAATGACATCAAGAAGGTTGTGCTAGAAGAAAGCGAGAAGTCTCTACAAAAGGTGAAAAAGCAAAAACGGCCAAAATGGATGACGGAAGAAACTCTGAAAATTGCCCAGAAACGCAGAGAAGCTAAAGCCAAAGGAGAAAGAAAGACAATCGCAGAACTCAACAGAGATTTCCAATGTGCAGCAAGACAGGACAAGGAAAAGTACTACAATGACACTTGCAAGGAAATAGAAGCAGAAACTATTAGAGGAAGAACAAGATCGGTTTTCCTAAAGCTGCGAGAGTTAAAGAAAAAGTTCCAGCCTCGAATTGGAATGTTACAAGATGCTCAAGGTTCTATGTTGAATGATGCTGAGAAGATCAAGAAAAGGTGGAAGGAATATACAGAGTTTTTATATGATAAAGATCAAGTGGACCAACAGCCGTTTCAACCTATACCTTATGATCAGGAACCATTGGTGATGAAAGAAGAAGTTGAAGCAGCATTGAAAGCCTTATCAAAGAACAAAGCACCAGGCATTGATAGCATTCCCATAGAAGTATTGCAGCAATCTGATGCAGCTGTTACCGTACTTACAAGGCTCTGCCAAGAAATATGGAAGACAACATCATGGCCAACTGACTGGAAAAGATCTGTGTTTATACCAATACTAAAGAAAGGTGATCCAACTGACTGTGGAAATTATCGCACAATCGCTCTGATCCCACATGCCAGCAAGATTCTACTGAAGATTATTCAAAAGAGACTACAGCCATACCTAGAACAAGAACTACCTGAAGTGCAAGCAGGGTTCAGGAAAGGGCGAGGAACGAGAGACATCATTGCGGATGTGAGATGGATCCTTGAAAAGACTAAAGAATACCAAAAGGATATCTATTTGTGCTTTATCGACTATAGCAAGGCTTTTGACTGTGTAAACCATGAGAAACTCTGGGCCACATTAAGAAGCATGGGTATACCAGAACACCTGATAGTTCTCTTGCGCAATCTGTACATTGATCAAGAAGCAACAGTTCGAACGGAACAAGGAGAAACAGAATGGTTTAAAATAAGCAAAGGTGTAAGACAAGGCTGCATACTTTCCCCCTACCTGTTTAATTTATATGCAGAACAAATCATCAGAGAAGCAGGACTGTATGAAGACAACAGAGGTGTGAAGATTGGTGGAAGACTCATCAACAACCTTCGCTATGCTGATGATACCACATTACTAGCTGAAAGTGAAGATGATCTGAAACATTTGCTTCTCACAATCAAAAACATAGTCTCAAAATGGGCCTGCACCTTAATGTAAAGAAGACAAAGATCATGACAACTGGCATAATCAACAGGTTCATCGTTGAAGGAGAAGAAATTGAAATCGTGAACAACTTTAACCTACTTGGATCAACTATCAATAAAGAAGCAACAAGCAGTCAAGAAATCAGACGACGCATTGCTCTTGGCAGAATGGCTATGAAAGACCTAGATAAGATTCTCAAGAGCAGAGATGTCTCTCTCCATACAAAGATTCGACTTGTTCAAGCCATGGTATTTTCAATAACATCATATGGATGTGAAAGCTGGACAGTGAAAAAGACAGACAGGAAGAAAATTGATGCCTTTGAATTATGGTGCTGGCGGCGAATACTGTGTATACCATGGACTGCCCGAAGAACAAACCAGTCGGTACTAGAGGAGATCAAACCTAAGCTTTCTTTAGAAGCTCAGATGACAAGACTTCGACTTTCATACTTTGGACACATCATGCGAAGAGAGAGATCATTAGAGAAAGACATCATGCTTGGCAAGATAGAAGGTCAACGCAAAAGAGGAAGGCCAGCAATGAGATGGATCGCTACAATAACAGCAGCTACGGGTACCAGTCTGTCAACAATGAGCCGCCTGACTGAAGACCGAACACAATTTAGGATAGCTATCCAGAGGGTCGCCATGAGTCGACTCCGACTCGACGGCACTTAACAACAACAACAACAATCCTTTTATTCTAACCTATATGCTTCCGAAAAGGACGTTTGCGCAGAAGACTTTCAGACACTGGTAGGGCATATCCCACACCCTTCTCTTACTTCTCAACAAATATTAGAGCTTGATAAATAGATCACGGTCAGAGAGATCCGAGAAGTGTTGAAAGATGTGATTGGGGGCAAGACGGCAGGCCCAGATGGAATCCCTTCTGAATTTTATCAGATATTTGGGTCAGACTTAGCCCCCTATATGCTAGAATATTTCCAACTTCTTGATACACAACTGCCATCAGTAGGTTCTTTTAACGAGACAACAATTGTAGTATTAGAAAAGGCCAGCAGAGACCCACAAAAGGTAGAAAACTATTGGCCAATTTCGTTATTGAATGCCGATTATAAATTGTACTCCTCCATACAAGCTCGGAAGTTAGCAAAAGTAACCCCCTATTTGATTCATCCCGATCAATGTGGATTCATCACGGGGTGATCAACATCTGGCAACGCCCGTCTCCTTTTGAATCTCTTGTCCATAGTGGAGAATGTAGACATGCCTATAGTGGGTCTCTCAGACGCAGGAAAGGCCTTTGACCGACTAGCATGGGTGTTCCTGACACAGGCTTTACAATGGTTTGGTTTTGGGAAAAAGTTTATCCACTTGATTCTGGTCCTATATACTAATCCTTTGGCCCGTATTTTCGCTAATGGGATGCTCTCGGCCCCTTTGTCACTTCACAAGGGCACCAGGACAAGGATGCCCACTTTCTCCTTTACTGTTTAATATTGCTCTGAAGCCTTTAGCATTACTGATTCGTCATTCTAAGGAGATTCAAGGTGTAGAGATAGCGGACCTGCATGTTAAAATTTCTGCATATGCAGATGATCTTCTTTTATTTGTCCATCCTTCATCGGTAGAGGAGGTATTAGGAGTAATTGGAAAATATTCTCGTTTGTCAGGATATAAAATAAATTGGGTGAAGTCCGTGGCTTTTCCAATGAATAAATTAACATTCAAGGCAATGGTTGAACCATACCCGTTCGTATGGGTATCGGAAGATATTAAATACTTGGGAGTCAGATATAGCTCCAATGTGGAAGAGACTATTAAGGTAAATATTAAAATTCTAAGCGAGCTGGTTCAGCTATTTACGGTGCAATGGTCGCCCTTTCACTTATCTTGGTGGGGGAGATTGGAATCAATAGAAATGGTCTTGACACCAAAGATTAACTATATCCTAGAGATGCTTCCAGTATCTTTACCCCCTAAAACTTATAAAACCTTAGAACGGGTGCTTGTTGATTTCCTGTGGCAGGGAAAACCCCCTAGAATAGCAACTAGTAAATTAAAGGTGAAGAAGACCATGGGAGGTGTTCAATTTCCAGATTTTAAATGGTATCATCTGGTTTTTCTTCTCAAGCAAGGGGCGATGTGGATTGCTCCAGAAGTTAGAGGGCAGAAGCCAATACGGTTGGAGGTAGAGGAACGGTTAATAGCGTCCATACCGCTGTCATTGTTAATTGATATGAGGCATTCAAGTACCTCTCCCGCAGGAAGAATAACCACTGCAACACAAGATGCTTATTATGTGTTAGCGCAAGCTTTGGGAAAAGAAAATCCCCCTTCTCTCCTGCTGCCCTTATGGTATAATACTCATCTTAAAATTGATCAAAAGGTTGTCTCCTGGAAACTGTGGCAAAGAAGGGGAATTTGGACGATAGGACATTTGGTTCTCTCTCAGTCATGGAAATCTTTTGAGGAGTTGCAATGTGAGTTTAACTTACCCGCTTCTTCTCAGTATCAATGGATCCAGTTAAGGCATTGCTTAACAGAGGCAAAAATAGAAGTCAACAAATTGGTGGAAGAATGGGGGTTACGAAAAGTAGTGGAGATCTGTATAAGTAAAAAAGGAACAGTCTCAAGCTTTTATGCTGTATTAAGAGACGGGGTTCCTCCCCTTTTGGTGGGCTTAGGGAAAGTGTGGGAAAAAGAATTGGAGACTTCCATCTCTCAACAAAAGTGGGAGGTGGTCTGGGGTCAGGTGAATAGAGTGTCTAGGGCTGCCGCGCTAACCCAAACATTGTACTTTTTAACACATCAGGCGTATATCACTCAAGTAAGGCTCACTAAATGGGATTCAAGTGTTGACAATAAATGTTGGACTTGTGGTAAGAACCCGGGTACTCAGACACATGATGTTTGATTGCCCTCACGTTCAGAATTTTTGGACACAGATATACAAAATATTTTGCACTTTCAGGACCATTTATCCTGGAAGATAGTTATCCTGTGCTCTAAAGCTGGTACATTATCACTAACCAAAGGAAAATTCCATTTGTTTAATTTTATGATGGCTATTGCTTTAAAAATGATAGTGAATTGTTGGAAGGACTTATCTAAGTTAGACAGGCATTATTGGTGGAATTTAGTCTTATGCCAGATATGAGAAAGCGCAGGATAAGGTGACAGCTCAGAGAGGCCTAAAAAGCAATCAAGACGTGCAAACTGAAAATAGGCAGAGCTTAAGTTTAGTTGTAAATAAATGGCGGTACCTTCATGAATATGCTGCATTGGCGAGAATAAGTGAACTGTACTGAGCTTAAGTAAGGGTGCAGTTTTGACCTTTTATGAATTGAGTTGCCAACTTGGCACAGAACCTACAAGGAGATGGTGATAGTAATCTGTGAACTTTCATTAAAATCATCTGTAATACCTGAAGATTGGAAGATCGCCAATGTAACGCCAATTTTTAAAAAGGGTTCCAGGGGTGATCCGGGAAATTACAGACTGGTGAGCCTGACATCAGTACTGGGGAAAATGGTAGAAACCATCATAAAGAACAAAATTACACAGCATGTAGATAGTTATGGCCTAATGGGAGACAGCCAACATGGCTTTAGATAAGGAAGATCTTGTCTTACTAATCTGATATGTTTTTTGAAGGTGTGAATAAACAGGTAGACAAAGGTGAGTCGGTTGATATAGTGTATCTGGACTTTCAGAAAGGCTTCGACAAGGTCCCTCATCAGAGACTTTTGGCAAAACTAAAAAGTCATGGGATAGGAGGCAGTGTACTATTGTGGCTTGGGAACTGGTTAAAAGATAGAAAGCAGAGGGTAGGGCTAAATGGCCAATTTTCCCAATGGAAAAAGGTGACTAGTGGAGTACCCCAGGGATCTGTACTGGGTCCACTACTTATTGATATATTCATAAATGACCTGGAAAAGGGAATAACGAGTGAGGTTATCAAATTTGCAGACGACACAAAACTGTTTAAAGTTGTTAAAACCCAAGAGGACTGTGGAAAACTGCAGGAGGATCTGGATAAATTGGAAGACTGGGCATCCAAATGGCAGATGAAATTTAATGTGGACAAGTGCAAAGTTATGCACCTAGGAAAGAACAACCCACACTATGGTTACACGATGCAAGGTTCCACATTGGGAACCACCACCCAGGAAAAAGATTTAGGAGTCATCATGGATAACATGTTAAAACCCTCCGCCCAGTGTGCAGCGGTGGCCAAGAAAGCAAATAGAATGCTAGGTATCATAAGGAAAGGAATGGAAAATAAAACAAAGGATATTATAATGCCTCTGTATCGTTCCATGGTACGACCACACCTTGAATATTGTGTGCAATTCTGGTCGCCATATCTTAAAAAGGATATAGCGTTATTAGAAAAGTACAGAGAAGAGCCACCAAAATGATAAAGGGGATGGAAGGCTACTCCTATGAAGAGAGGCTACAAAGGTTAGGGCTCTTCAACCTGGAAAAGAGACGGCTGAGGGGAGATATAGAGCAGTTACTCACCTGTAACAGGTGTTCTCCAGGAGCAGCAGGAATCAGTCCTCACTTATAGGTGACGTCGGCGCTGACGGAGCCCTCGCGGAGCAATTTTCCCCAGCTTTCGAAGAAAGCCTTTGGGAATTGCAGCGCGCATGCGCGGTCCCCTTCCCGCCCAAGGGTGCCATCTTGCTCAGTCTGATGACATAGCGAAAAGACAGCAAAAAAGTTAGTAAAATAATGGATAAGAATGACTGCAACTCCGAGGGGAGGAGGGAGGGTTGTGAGGACTGATTCCTGCTGCTCCTGGAGAACACCTGTTACAGGTGAGTAACTACTCTTTCTCCAGGACCAAGCAGGACGTTAGTCCTCACTTATGGGACTCCCAAGCTTAAGGCTACCGGAGACCTCAAGCTGAAAAATGAGCTCCCTCCAGCTCAACAGTACAGAAGGAAGGAATCTTCTCTGAATACGAATCTGGCCAGTAGCCCAACACCAGGGCCGGATGGTAGGAGTTGCCTAGACCTCAAAGAGATTGTGGAGGACTGCCTGTCCGAAAGCGCTGTCCCTGCGGGACTCCCTCTCCAGGCAGTAATGAACCGCAAACGTCTGGCTTGAAGACCAAGTAGCGGCCCGGCAGATGTCTGCCAACGGAACAGAGCGGAGATGAGCCACTGACGCAGCCTTTGCCCCGACACGGTGAGCCGTGACCCGACTCTCTAAGGAGAGGCCGGCTGCCCCATAAGCCCAGGCGATACAGTCAACTACCCAGATGGACAAAGTATGCTTAGAGACAGGTACCCCCAACCGATTGGGGTCAAAAGATACGAAAAGCTGGACAGCCTTTCTATGCTCTCGCGTACGGTCAAGGTAGAAGGATAAGGCTCGTCTACAGTCCAGGGTATGCAGAACAGTTTCAGCTCGGCTGGTATGTGGCCTGGGAAAGAAGGTCGGAAGAACCACCTCTTGATTGATGTGAAAAGGGGAGACCACCTTTGGAAGAAACTTAGGGTGAGTCCGTAAGACCACTCTATTCTTGTAGAACCTAGTGTATGGGGGCTCCGACACTAGGGCCTGTAGTTCACTAACGCGCCTAGCGGAGGTAAGGGCTACCAAGAAGAGAGTTTTCCAGGAGAGAAAACGCAGAGGGCAGGTAGCCATGGGTTCAAAAGGCGGACAGGTAAGCCTTTGCAAGACCACATTGAGATCCCAGTCAGGAGCTGGAGGGCGCAACGGAGGCTTAAGCAGAAGGCGGCCCCTGAGAAAACGCGCCACCAAGGGGTGCGAGGAAAGAGGCTGGCCCTCCACCAGCGAATGATGTGCAGAGAGAGCACTGAGGTGGACCCTGACCGAGTTGGATTTGAGGCCTAGATCGGAGAGGTGAAGCAAATATTGCAGTACCACCGATACTAAGCAGGCGAAGGGGTCCTCAGTGCGCTGAGAACACCAGACCGAGAAGCGACGCCATTTAAGGGCGTAAGATTTCCGGGTGGAAGGTCGCCGAGACGCCAGGACGACAGCTTCCACCTCCGGAGGAAGTAAGAGCGGAGCTAGGACTACCCTTTCAGCAGCCAGGCCATCAGGTGAAGGGCCCGGAGGTTGGGGTGCAGGAGAGTACCCTGGTCCTGGGTCAGGAGATTGGGCTGAAACCCCAGAGGAAGAGGGGTGTCCACCGCTAGCTGTAGGAGTAGAGGGAACCAGGGTTGTCTCGGCCACCTGGGCGCTACCAGGATCACGGAGGCCCTGTCCTGGACAACTTTGAACAGTGTCCGGGACACAAGTGGCGTGGGAGGAAAGGCATACAGTAGGCCCGTGGACCATGAGATGAGGAAAGCATCCGGTGCTACTCTGAGAGGATGCGGGTGCCGGGAGCAGAACCTGGGAAGTTGCCGGTTTAGAGGACTGGCAAAGAGATCCACGGTGGGGAGGCCCCACCGGCGGAAGATCCGCTGGACAACTACGGGGTTCAACCTCCATTCGTGTGGCTGCAGAATCCGGCTCAGTTTGTCAGCCAGGAAATTTTCCTGCCCGGGCAGGTAAACAGCCTTGAGGAGGATGTCGTGGTCGACTGCCCAAGAGCACAGACTCCGAGCCTCCTGACACAGAAGGAGGGAGCCCGTGCCCCCCTGTTTGTTCACGTAGAACATGGCAACCTGATTGTCCGTCTGTACCAGTACAGACCGACGAGAAGTGAGGTGAGAGAAGGTCCGCAGAGCTAGGCAGATCGCCCGCAGCTCCAGGAAGTTTATCTGTTGAGCAGCCTCCCAAGGTGTCCAAAGGCCTTGAGTGCATGTTCCCTGGCAATGCGCTCCCCATCCCAGGAGAGAGGCATCTGTCGTTAGCACTTGGGAAGGTGGAGGAGACTGAAAGGCCATGCCGAGTACCAGATTGGGCAGGTGAAGCCACCATTGCAGAGAGGAGACCAGACGGTCGGAGATCTGTATTGTCCGTCAGTCTCCCCGTGGCCTGATGCCATTGAGTGCAAAGGCTCCACTGAGCAGGTCTCATATGCAGACGGGCATTCGGAGTGACATGGACCGTGGAGGCCATATGACCGAGCAGTTGTAGGAGCTGTCTGGCAGAGACCGGTGACGCGCTGTGGAACCTGCTGGCCAGAGCTATGAGCCTGTTGGCCCGTTCCAGAGGCAAGAAGGCACGAGCCTGCCGAGTGTCCAGCCGTGCTCCTATGAATTCGAGATCCTGAGAGGGGAGCAAAGTGGACTTTTCGAAGTTTATGACGAAGCCCAAGTGCTGAAGCAGAGCCACTGTGCATTGAGTGGCCTGAGTGACCTCCAGGGAAGACTGTGCCCGGATGAGCCAGTCGTCCAGGTAGGGGAAGACGAAGAGGCCTTGAAGCCTCAGGAAGGCTGCCACCACTGCCAGGCATTTCGTGAACACCCTGGGAGCGGAGGAGAGGCCAAAGGGCAGTACACGGTACTGATAGTGATTCCCTGCCACACAAATCTTAGATATTGCAGGTGGTCCGGATGAATGAGGATGTGAGTATAAGCATCCTTTAGATCCCAGGAGCCTAGCCAATCTCCCTGCTGGAGGTAGGGCAGTAGGATTCCAAGGGTAAGCATCTTGAACTTTTCCCGCTGCAGGAACTTGTTGAGGTTGCGTAAGTCCAGGATGGGTCTGAGGCCTCCTGTTCTTTTTGGTATCAGGAAGTACCTCAAATAAAACCCGTGACCCCACAGGTGTTGGGGCACTGGCTCCACAGCCTGTTCCTGAAGCAGGCTTTGCAGCTCCTGAAGGAGTAAGTCCCTGTGCAGAGGGGGTCTTGGAGGCTCCCCTGGAAAGTAGGGGGGAGGCACCTGGTGAAAATGTAAGAGGTAGCCCTTTTGAACCACCTGCAGCACCCAGGAATCGGATGTTATGGCTGACCACCTGTGGGCAAAGTGGGTCAGCCGGCCCCCCGTGCTGAGCGAAGGCCGCGGAGGGGGAGAGGCTATGCCGGCATAGTCAAAAACCCCCACCCTGCTGAGCAGGGGCCTGTGTAGTGGGCTTGGGGGCCTTCTGCCTACGGGACCCATTACCCTGTCCCTTAGCCTGCTGGCCCTGATGGGGAGCTGCTGATGCTTGATATTGTGGGTGGTGTTGTTTATAGGCAGACACCTTCCTCGGGTAAAAGGGCTTTTTCCCCGAGCCCTTCCTCTTCTGTGAAGGGACAGAGGTCTTTCTGGATAGGCGAGTCCTGGTGAGAGTCTCGGACTCGAGTTCCGCCGCCTTTTCAGCCATGGGCTTACCAAAGAGGTTTTCACCTCTGCAGGGGACATCGACCAACTTGTCCTGCACCCATGGCTCGAGGTCGGATGACTGAAGCCAAGCCTGACGGCGAGCACCGATGCCGGCTCCGGCTACTCGAGCCGATGCTTCGAAGCCATTGTAGGCTGCTCGAGAAATAAACTTTGAGCACTCTCGAATCCCAGTGGACAAGGCCTGGAACCTCTGCAAAGGTTCCTCGGAGAGACCAGCAGAGAACCTGGCAATTTCTTTTGCCAGGTCTCGAAGATACATGCCCATATTTAGCTGGTATGTCTGGACTCGGCAAGCAAGCATAGAGCCCTGGAAGCACTTCCTACCGAGGGCATTCAGGTTCCGGGCCTCCTTACCCAGAGGCACCGAGGAGTGCATCTTTTGACTCTTTAAGTCGATGCATGGTCGATTCCACCACCATGGAATGGTGCGGTAGTTGTGCCTTTTGGAACCCGGGGCTCTTACGGACTCGATACATGGAATCGACCTGCTTGCTTAACACCGGCGTCGAGGCCGGGCTCTCCCACATGCGGAAGAGCAGCCGCTCCAGCATCAGAGGAACCGGTACAGTAAAGGCCTCCTTCGGGGGAGAGTCATACTGGAGGGCCTTGAGCTCTTCGGCTCGAGGCTCCTCCTCCGGATCCGCAGGGAAGGCCAAAGCCTTGGCCATGTCCCTCACGAAATCGGAGAACCGGGTATCCTCCGGGGGGGGATCGTCTCCGAGGCTCCGACTCGGGCGAGTCGGAGGGGACGCACCGAGTCTGAAAAGACCCGGGTGACTCATCCTCCTCCGTGTCCCAGCCCGACTCCTCCGTGGAGGAAACGAGTGGCTCCGTGCGGGCGAGTGCCGAGGACCTCCGCCCCGACGCCGAGGTCGATGACCTCGGTCCCGAACGGGAGGCCGAGGGAGACCTTGACTGAGGATCGACTCGAGCTCGTATGGACTCGAGGATCGGCTCGGCCTCCATGGTCGACTTTGACGTCGATGTCCCGGTGGTCGGGGCAGATGCACTGGCGAGGCCGGTTATCAATGCCCGCTGCTGGTCCATGAAGGCAGCGATACTGCACTCCAAGGCCGTCAATCTGAGACCAAACTCAGAAGACCCAGCAGCCCCCGACTCGGGCCCCGACGGCGTCGGGCCCAACGTTGGCTCCCTCGGAGGTGAGTCCATGAGGACTACAGTACTCATGTGTCCAGGAGACTCCACTTCGAGACGAGGATGCTTTGAAGGCCTCTCCGCCTCCGAGGACCCGGGGCGGCTGACGGGGCTATGCGACCTGGCCCTCGAGGGACCAGGAGCATCCTCCGACGCCGCCCTCGCGGGTTTCTTCTTCCGACGATGTTCCCGGGCGGGAGACCCTTGCTCAGAGGAACTCAGACGATGCTCGGGGCTGGAGTCACGAGACGTCGAAGCCTCTGACGAGGTCCGGGCCCGACCGGACGCGGAGTCAGAGAAGATTCGTTCCTTTTGTGACTGCCGACTCCTCAATGCCTTCGAGGACATTTTGTTGCACGGACCACAACTCATTGAGTCATGATTGGGTCCGAGGCAACGGAGGCAGCAGTCATGTGTGTCGGTAAGAGACATGAGTCTGGTACAGCGATCACACTTTTTAAACCCGCTAGCAGCCATCGGGGGAAAAAGGGCCCTGCGAGGTCGAAAGACCGTGCTGCCAGGGAAAAAGAAAAAAAGTGGCGGGAACGCCCGTTACAAAGGACAAAAACCGAAAAAATGTGAACGGACTCGATATTGGAGTATCAAGGCCGGGCGGGAAAAGGACACGGCGTCGAACTGAGAAAAACCAAACGAAAAAATCAACTTTTTCAGCGGCGATCACAAACTACGTCTGTAGGGCTCCGTGGAAAAAAGAAGACTGAGCAAGATAGCACCCTTGGGCGGGAAGGGGACCGCGCATGCGCGCTGCAATTCCCAAAGGCTTTCTTCGAAAGCTGGGAAAATTGCTCCGCGAGGGCTCCGTCGGCGCTGACGTCACCCATAAGTGAGGACTGACTTCCTGCTTGGTCCTGGAGAAGATAGAGATCTATAAATTAATGAATGGAGTGGAACGGGTAAACGTTGATCAACTGTTTACGCTATCAGAATATAGAAAGACTAGGGGACATGCAGTGAAGCTACAGGGTAAACTATTTAAGACAAATAAGAGAAAATATTTTTTCACTCAACGTGTAATCAAACTCTGGAATTTGTTACCGGAGGATGTAGTAAGAGCTGTTAGTGTAGCTGGGTTTAAAAAAGGTTTGGACAAGTTCCTGGAGGAAAGGTCCATAAACCATTATTAAAAAGGGACCCAGGAAATCAATGTTTGACCCAATACACGCATTGTGGAACCTTTGTCTTTTGGGGATACTGCTAGGTACGTATGACCTAGATTGGCCACTGTTGGAAACAGGATACTGGGCTAGATGGACCTTGGTCTGAGCCAGTATGGCATATCTTATGTTTTTATGGGGTGGGCGGGAAGGACAGGGAGTGGGGAGGAGGGGAAGGGAAGGGGGGTGTAGTAGTTGAACTGTATTGTTATGGTTTAGAAATGTAATGTTGGTGTTGAAAATGAAAATATTAATTTAAAAAAAGAAGACATACTCAGCATTGCCATGAAAGGGGAAGTGCTACTGATATGGGATTTCAATATGCCAGATGTTGAATGGCACATCCCTGCTGCAGTATCATCTAGAAGTAAAGAGATCCTAGATTCTCTATAGTGAGAACTATTCAGGCAACTGGTAACAGAACCCACACGTGAAGGGGCCATACTGGACTTGGTGCTTACCAATGGTAAAAGTGTTTTTGATGTTATAGTGGGAGATCATCACGCATCCAATGATCAGCAGATGGTGGTGTTCAGTATTAGGACTATGGCTGATAAAATCCATTCAAAAACAAAGGTCTTAGATTTTAGGAAAACTAACTTCGCCAAGATAGACCAATACCTCAAGGAGTCGTTAGCAGGATGGGGGATGGGAACATCTGGGGAATGTAGAAAACCAGTGGGCAAAACTGAAAGGGAATATTTTAAGGGCAACCAACCTTTTTGTTAAAATGGTAAATAAAGGTAAAAGGAAAAGGAGACTGCTATGATTTTCAAAAGAAGTAGCTGAAAAGGTGAAGAATAAGAGGGAAGCCTTCATGAACTACAAGAGATCACAGAGAGAGGAAGACAGGGTTGCAGAGCAGAGATGACATCCATATGTCCAAGAAAGGTCGACATGTCTTCAGTAGCAGACTGGCTAATCTACTGAAGAGGGCTTTAAACTAGATTCGATGGGGATGGGTGAAGAAAGCCCCCAGGAAAGTGAAAGCCCCCAGCTAAGTGAAACATTAAATACCTTTATGAAAATGGATAAAAGGAACAACATATGGAAAGCGGTGTGTATAAATGCCCGTAGCATGATAAGATTAGTTACTCACCTGTAACAGGTGTTCTCCAGGAGCAGCAGGAATCAGTCCTCACATATGGGACTCCCTAGCTTAAGGCTACCGGAGACCTCAAGCTGAAAAATGAGCTCCTTCCAGCTCAGCAGCACGCAAGGAAGGAATCTTCTCTGAGAACGCCCCCGACCGGTAGCCCAACACCAGGGCCGGAGGGTAGGAGATGCCTAAACCCCAAAGAAATTATGGAGTACTGCCTGTCCGAAAGCACTGTCCCTGCGGGACTCCCTCTCAAGGCAGTAATGAGCCGCAAAAGTCTGGCTTGAAGACCAAGTAGCGGCCCGGCAGATGTCTGCCAACGGAACAGAGCGGAGATGAGCCACTGACGCAGCCTTCGCCCTGACACGATGAGCCGTGACTCGACCCTCCAACGAGAGGCCGGCTGCCCCATAAGCCCAGGCGATACAGTCAGCGACCCACATGGACAATGTACGCTTGGAGACAGGGAGCCCCAACTTATTGGGGTCAAAAGAAACGAAGAGCTGAACAGTCCTCCGATGCTCCCGCGTACGGTCAAGGTAGAAGGATAACGCCCTCCTACAGTCCAGGGTATGCAGAACCATCTCAGCCCGGTTGGCATGTGGCCTGGGAAAGAAGGTCAGAAGAACCACCTCCTGATTAAGGTGGAAAGAGGAAACAACCTTAGGAAGAAACTTAGGGTGAGTCCGTAAGACTACCCTAGTCTTGTAGAACCTTGTGTAAGGAGGATCAGACACTAGTGCCTGAAGTTCACTTACTCGCCTAGCAGAGGTAAGAGCTACGAGAAACAAGGTTTTCCAGGAGAGAAAACGGAGAGGGCAGGTAGCCATAGGTTCAAAGGGCGGACAAGTAATCCGCTGTAAGACCACATTCAGATCCCACTCAGGGGCTGGTGGACGTAGAGGAGGCTTAAGCAGGAGGAGGCCTCTGAGAAAACGAGCCACCAAAGGGTGGTTGGAAAGAGGCCTCCCGTCCACTGGCGAGTGGTGCGCTGAGAGAGCACTGAGGTGAACCCTAACAGAGTTGGACTTAAGTCCTAGATTGGAGAGGTAAAGCAAATATTGCAACATTACCGCTACCAAGCACGAGAAGGGATTCTCGCTGTGCTGAGCACACCAAGCGGAGAATCTACGCCACTTAAGAGCGTAGGATTTCCTGGTGGATTGACGCCGAGAGGCTAAGACTACGTCTTCCACCTCTCTAGGCAGTAGAAGGTGAGCCAGGACTACCCTTTCAGCAGCCAGGCCATCAGATGAAGGGACTGGAGGTTGGGGTGCAAGAGAGTCCCCTGATCCTGAGACAGGAGATCGGGCTGAAATCCCAGAGGAAGAGGAGTGTCCACCGCCAATTGCAGCAGAAGCAGGAACCACGGTTGCCGTGGCCACCTGGGGGCTACCAGGATTAATGAGGCCCCGTCCGTGAGGACTTTGAACAGAGTTCTGGACACTAGAGGCGTGGGAGGAAACGCATACAGCAGGCCTGTGGACCACGAGATCAGAAACGCATCCGCCGCTACTCTGAGAGGATGCGGTTGTCTGGAGCAGAATCTCGGAAGTTGTCTGTTCAGAGGACTGGCGAAAAGATCCATGGTGGGGAGGCCCCACCTGAGAGAGATCTGCTGAACCACTAACGGGTTCAATCTCCATTCGTGTGGTTGCAGTATCCTGCTCAGTTTGTCCGCCAGGTAATTTTCTTGACCTGGGAGGTAAACAGCCTTGAGGAGGATTCCGTGATTGACGGCCCAAGAGCACAGCCGACGTGCCTCCTGACATAGAAGGAAGGAGCCTGTGCCCCCTTGTTTGTTTACGTAGAACATGGCAACTTGATTGTCCGTCTGGACTAGTACAGACTGGTGAGAGACAAGATGGGAGAAGGCTCTCAGAGCTAGGCGTATTGCTCGTAGCTCCAGGAAATAGATCTGCTGAGCAGCCTCCCAAGGGGTCCACAGACCCTGAGGACATGTCCCTTGGCAATGTGCTCCCCAACCTAGAAGAGAAGCATCGGTTGTCAGCACTTGAGAATGGAGAGGGGATTGAAAACCCACTCCGAGTACCAGATTGGGAAGATGAAGCCACCATTGTAGAGAGGAGACTAGCGGGTCGGATATTCTCACTGAGTCTGCCAGGCTTCCGGTGGCCTGATGCCACTGAGTGCGAAGGCTCCAATGAGCAGGCCGCATGTGCAGGCGGGCATTGGGGGTCACATGAACCGTGGAAGCCATATGGCCGAGAAGTCTCAGGAATTGCCTGGCGGAGACCAGGAAATTGCTGTGAAACTGCCTGGCTAGATCCATCAACCGGTGGGCTCTGTCCACTGGCAGAAAAGCCTTCGCCTGAAGAGTGTCTAGCCTTGCTCCTATGAATTCCAAGGTTTGGGAAGGGAGCAAAGTGGACTTTGCGAAATTTATGACAAATCCCAAGTGCTGAAGCAGAGCCACCGTGCGAAGGATGGCTTGACTGGCCTCTTATGAGCCAGTCGTCCAGGTATGGAAACACAAAGAGACCTTGAAGCCTCAGGTAGGCCGCTACCACCGCTAGGCACTTGGTTAACACCCAGGGAGCGGAGGAGAGGCCAAAGGGAAGTACTCTGTACTGGTAATGGTTTCCTCCCACAACAAATCTGAGATATTGTCTGTGGTCTCGATGAATAAGGATGTGAGTATAAGCATCCTTTAGATCCAAGGAGCATAGCCAATCTCCCTGCTGGAGGTAGGGCAGCAGGATTCCAAGGGTGAGCATCTTGAACTTTTCCCTCTCCAGGAACTTGTTGAGGTTGCGCAAGTCTAGGATGGGTCTGAGGCCTCCTGTTCTTTTTGGTACCAGAAAGTACCTGGAATAAAAGTCGTGACCTCTCAGGTGGTGGGGCACCAGTTCCACAGCCTGGTCCTTTAGCAGACTTGCTAACTCCTGAAGGAGTAGGCCCCTGTGCAGAAGGAGTCTTGGAGGCTCCCCTGGAAAGTAGGAGGGAGGTACCTGGTGAAAATGGAGAAGATAGCCCTTCTGGACTATATGGAGTACCCAGGTATCTGAAGTGACGGCTGACCATCTGTGGGCAAAGTGGGCCAGCCGGCCTCCTGTGCTGATATGAGCCAGCTGAGGAGAAGAGGCTATGCTGGCTGAGTCAAAACCCCCCACCCTGCTGAGCAGGGGCCGGTGTTGGTGGCTTGGGGGCCTTCTGCCTACGGGGTCCATGACCCTGCCCCTTGGCCTGCTGACCCTGTTGGGGAGCTGCAGAGGCCTGATAATGAGGGTATTGTTTATAGGCAGATTACTTCCTCGGGTAAAAGGTCTTTTTTCCCCGAGCCCTTTTTTTTCTGATAAGGGGCAGAGGTTTTGCTGAACAGCCTAGTCCTGGTCAGAGTCTTGGTCTCGAGTTCTGCAGCCTTTTCAGCCATGGGCTTGCCAAAGAGGTTCTCACCTTGGCAGGGGACATCGACCAACTTGTCCTGAACCCATGGCTCGAGGTCGGATGACTGTAGCCAAGCCTGTCGGCGGGCACCGATGCCGGTCCCGGCTACTCAGGCCGAAGCCTCGAAGCCATCGTAGGCTGCTCGAGAGATAAACTTCGAGCACTCTCGAATACCAGTGGACAAGGCTAGGAACCGCTGCAAAGGTTCCTCGGAGAGACCAGCAGAGAACCCGGCAATCTCCTTTGCCAGGTCTCGGAGATACATGCCCATGTAGAGTTGGTATGTCTGGACACGGCAAGCAAGCATAGAGCCCTGGAAGCACTTCTTACCGAGGGCATCCAGGTTTCAGGCCTCCCGGCCGGGAGGCACAGAAGAGTGCATCTTCTGACTTTTCAGCCGATGCATTGCCGATTCCACAACCATGGAGTGGTGTGGTAATTGTGCCTTTTGGAATCCGGGACTCTTGCGGACTCCATAGATGGAATCGACCCGCTTGCTTAACACCGGCGTCGAGGCCAGGGTCTCCCACATGCGGAAGAGCAGCCGTTCCAGCATCGGAGGAACCGGTACAGTAAAGGCCTCCTTCAGGGGAGAGTCATACTGGAGGGCCTTGGGATCCTCAGGGAAGGCCAAGGCCTTGGCCATATCCCGCATGAAGTCCGAGAACCGGGTATCCTCTGGTGGGAACCGTCTCCGAGGTTCGGACTCCGGTGAGTCCAATAGGACACACCGAGTCCGATAAGTGCCGGGTGACTCTTCGTCCTCCGTCTCCCAGCCCGACTCCTCGGAGGAGGAATCGAGCGGCTCCGGTCGGGCGGGCACCGATGCCATCCGCCCCGACACCGAGGGTATCAGCATCGACGACCTCTGTCCCACACGGGAGGCCGAGGGAGACCGTGGCCGAGGATCGACTCGAGCCCGCATGGACTCGAGGATTGGCTCGGCCTCCGGGGTCGACTTGGACGTCGAGGTCCCGGTGGTCGGGACAGATGCACCGGTGAGACCGGCGATCAATGCCCGCTGCTGTTCCATGAAGGCAGCGAGGCTGCTCTCCAAAGCCGTCAACCTGAGTCCGAGCTCAGGAGACCCAGCAGCCCCCGACTCGGGCCCCGACGGTGTCGGGCCCGACGTCGGCTCCCTTGGAGGGGAGTCCACGAGGACAACAGAACTTACGTGTCCAGGAGACTCCATCTCAATACGAGGATGCTTGGCAGGCCTCTCCGACTCCGAAGACCCGGGACGGCTATCGGGGCTATGCGACCTGGCCCTCGAGGAACCAGGAGCGTCCACCGACACCGCCCTCGCGGGTTTATTCTTCCTGCGATGTTCCCGCGAAGGAGACCCCCGCTCAGAGGAACCCCGACGCTGTTCGGGGCCAGAGTCCCGAAACGTCGAGGCCTCTGACGAGGTCCGGGCCCGGCCAGATGCGGAGTCAGAGAAGATCCTATCCTTTTGATGCTGCCGACTTCTCAACGCTTTTGAGGACATTTTGCTACACGGCCCACAGATCATCGGGTCATGATCGGGTCCGAGGCAACGGAGGCAGCAGTCGTGTGTGTCGGTCAGAGACATAAGTTTCTTACACCGATCACACTTCTTAAACCCGCTGGTAGCCATCGGGGGAAAAAGGGCCCCTGCGAGGTCAAAAGACCTGGCTGCCAGTGAAAAAGAAAAATGGCGCGAACGCTAGTCACAAAGGACAAAAACCGAAAAAAAGGAGAGCGGGCTCGATACCGGCGTATCGGGCCCAGGTGGGAAAAGGATCCGGCGTCGAACCGAAGGAAAAATAGAAAAATAAAAGAAATCAACTTTTTCCTCGGCGAAAAATGAACTACGTCCGTCGGGCTCCGCGGAAAAAAGAAGACTGAGCAAGATGGCACCCTTGGGCGGGAAGGGGACCGCGCATGCGCGCTGCAATTCCCAAAGGCTTTCTTTGAAAGCTGGGTAAATGCTCCGCATGAGGGCTCCGTCGGCGCCAACGTCACCCATATGTGAGGACTGACTTCCTGCTTGGTCCTGGAGAAAATAAGATTCCAGATGTTGAAGCTTTAAAGGAAGAGGCTGACTTGGATTTAGTGGCAGCTACAGAAACATGGTTCACAGAAAACAATGACTGGAATGTAACTATACCAGGCTATACTTTATTCAGAAAGGACAGGGTAGGAAGAAGGGGAGGAGGCGTGGCACTATATGTAAAAAAAATATTATTAAAGCACAGAGCTTAAAAGGGAGAGAGGAGGCACTGTGGGTGAAACTAGAAAGAGGGAAAGAGAAATCTATTTGCATTGGTGTGATGTACAGACCTCTCTCAGAGGAGGAAGAGGTGGATGGAGAGTTAATTGAAGACATACGCAGCACTGCTAGGAAAGGGGAAGAGCTACTGATAGGGGATTTCAATATGCCAGATGCTGATTGGCACATTCCTGCTGCAATATCAATCTAGAAGTAAGGAGATCCTGGACTCTATAGGGAGAACTATTCAGGCAATTGGTAACAGACCCCACACGTGAAGGGACCATACTGGACTTGGTGCTTACCAATGGTGAAAGTGTTTCTGATGTTATAGTGGGAGATCAGTTTTCATACAGTGATCACTAGATGGTGTGTTTCAGTATTAGGACTAGGGCTGTTAAAATCCATTCAAAAGCAAGGGTCTTAGACATTAGGAAAACTAACTTTGCCAAGATGCCACTACCTCATGGAGTCATTAGCAGGATGGGAACAACTGGGGGATGTAGAAAAACAGTGGGCAAAACTGAAAGGGGATATTTTAAGAGCAACCAACCTTTTTGTTAAAATGGCAAATAAAAGGTAAAAGGAAATGGAGACCACTATGATTTTGAAAGAAGTAGCTGAAAAAGTGAAGAAATAGAGGGAGGCCTTCGTAAAATACAAGAGATCACGGAGAGAGGAAGACAGGCATCTATATTTGGAAAAACTTAGATAAGCTAGTAAAGTAGTCAGGTAAGCAAAGATTCAAAAAGAGGAGGAAATAGCCAATGGAGATGAAGGTGGGGATAAGACATTTTTCAGATATGTTAGTGAAAAGAGGAAGGGCGAAAGTGGTATTGTCAGATTCAAGGGTGAAAGGGAGGACTATGTAGAAGCTGATAAGGATAAAGCGGAATTGCTTAACAAATATTTCTGTTCTGTGTTCACAGATGAAGAACCAGAAGCAGGACCTCAGAAAACAACCACAAACAGGAACAGAAGTGAGGGGCATCTTGAACAATTTTCAGAAGACTGTGTTTGTGAGAAACTAGCTAAACGTAAAGTAGACAAAGTGATGGGACCGGATGGGATACACCCTAGAATACTGAGGGAACTTGGGGACATTCTAGCAGCTCCACTGACTGACCTTTTCAATGCCTCGGAGTATGGAGAGGTGCCAAAGGACTGGAGAGAGGCACATATGGTCCCTTTACACAAAAGCGGAAGAAAGGATGTGGTTGAAAACTACAGGCTGGTTAGTTTAACTTCGGTGGTAAGTAAATTATTTGAAGCGCTGCTGAAAGAGAAAATAGTGAGGTTTCTGGAGTCCAGCGGATTATAGGATCCGAGGCAGCATGGATTCACCAGAGGCAGGTCTTTTCAGACAAATATGATTGATTTCTTTGACTGGGTGACCAGGGAGTTGGACCGAGAGAGAGCCCTAGATGTAGTGCATTTAGATTTTAGTAAAGCCTTTGACACTGTTCCTCACAGGCGACTTATATGAACACCCTAGGGATGGACCCTAAAGTTACTGCTTGGGTTAGAAATTGGTTGAGTGGGAGGCAACAAAAGGTACAGGTAAATGGAGCTCACTGTGAGGAGAATGAGGTTACCAGTGGTGTGCCCCAGGGATCTGTCCTTGGTCCGATTCTTTTAAACACCTTTGTTAGTGATTATAGTGGAAGGGCTGTCTGGTAAGGTTTGCCTTTTTGAGGATGATACCAAAATCTGCAATAAACACCCAGGAAGGTGTAGATAACATATCATCGCTATGGTCATCACCAGCACCGCTCCTACAGATCAGTGGCTTGGATTAAATCAGTGAAAGAAGATCTCATTCACATCATCCACAACATTGTGCACAATTCCCTTACCCATGGTAGCATACCAAATGCCATAAAGCTCTCAACCATCTGCCCCGAAGAACTCTCCACTAAGCAAAACCGATCCAGCTGCCTTCAGGCCTATCTCTGGCCTCCCATTCCTGGCTAAGATCATTGAAAAAATTCTACATCATCAACTCAAGGACCACATCAACACGGTTTCCACCCAAACCACAGCATCAAAGCCCTACTAATATCCCTCTTCGATAACTTGATCAGGGTTACTGACAATGTCAAGAGAGGTATCATCATGATTTTCATTGACATCACATCAGCATTCGACAGTCGCCTACGGCACTCTTCAATCAAGACTACAAGAGATTGATCTATACGGCACCACCTTGAAATGATTTACCTCTTACCTCACAGACAACTCCAGGTCAAATGTGGCCCTGTCACCTCCCTACCATTCATAGCTAAGCAGGGTGTACCTCAAGGTTCTTCCCTCTCTGTACTGTTCTTTAATCTTTACATACAACCTATCAACTCCATTATCAATAACCACAAGATTCAATACACTATCTACGCAGTTGACATAGAAACATAGAAATATGACGACAGAAAAAGACCACATGGCCTATCTAGTCTGTCCTTCCATAACAACTACACAGTCCCCTTTTTACCTTTAGAGATCCTCTGTGTTTGTCCCATGCTTTTTTGAATTCAGTTACTGTCCTCATCTCTACCACCTCCACTGGGAGACTATTCCACGGATCCACTACTCTTTCCGTAAAGAAATATTTCCGCATATCACTCCTGAATCTATCTCCCTTCACCCTCATCCCATGCCCCCTCGTAGCAGAATTTGCTTTCAATTGAAAGAGGCTCTCTCCCTGAACATTTATGCCACGGAGGTATTTAAACATCTCAATCATATCACCTCTATCCCGCCTTTCCTAAGGTGTACATATTAAGATCCTTCAGTCTGTCCTCATATGCTTTATAATGAAGCCCACTAACCATTTTAGTAGCCACCCTCTGCACCGACTCCATCCTGTTCACATCCTTTTGAAGGTGCAGTCTCCAGAATTGCACACTATACTCCAAATGAGGTCGCACCAAAGACTTATACAGAGGCATTATCACCTCCTTTTTTCTGCTAGCCATTCCTCTCCGTATGCACCCAAGCATCCTTCTAGCTTTTGCCTTTTCTACCTGTTTAGCTACTTTAAGATCATCAGACACAACCACGCCTAGGTCCCGCTCTTCTTTAGTTGACAAAAGTACTTCACCCCCTATACTATTTATTTATTTAGCATATATTTGTATACCGCTACTTCCAGCGATCAGGAGCGGTTTGATTAAGTAAACAAGGAGTGTCGGATCAATGACAAATTTCAAGAAATTACAGTGTGATTTACAAGGTTATATGATGGTTATCAGAACAAAGCCGGTCATTTTCAATAATGTATACAGTTTGATTCATGGGATAAGCACAACACACAGTTAGGGGGGGGGGGGGGGGAGAGAGGGAGATTTACATATGTACAATTTTACTATATTGCTCCCTTGGATTGCTGCAGCCCAAATGCATGACCTTACATTTTTTAACATTAAATCTCAGCTGCCAAATTCTAGACCATTCTTCAAGCTTAGCTAGATCCCTCCTCATGTTATCTACCCCTTCCTGGGTGTCTACTCTATTGCAGATTTTGGTATCATCCGCAAAGAGGTAAACCTTACCTGAAAGCCCTTCCGCTATATCACTAACAAAGATGTTAAAAAGAATCGGACTAAGGATGATCTACACTCCAATCAACCTTGACAACCCAGACTACACAAAAATAGCGGACTGCCTTCAAGAAATGACGAGCTGGCTTCTTCAAAACAACCTGACCATAAACTACAACAAGACTGAAGGTCTACTTATCACCCGAAACTCTGGATTCACCCCCTCACCTACTATCAATCTGAACAACATCACAATACCCATAAAGCCTGAAGTGAAATACCTCGGAGTCATTCTCGACAAAAATCTGAACCTCCAGGCTCACATCAGCAAAACCACCAGGAACTCCTACCTCAAAATGAGAGTCATCAGACCCTCATGCCGATACTCTCCCAAGATCACTTCCGCACTGTTTGCCAAGCTCTAATCACACCTATTCTAACTACTGCAACTCCATATACCTTGGGATCCCAAAACACTCACTGTGGCCCTTACAGATGGCACAAAACACTGCTGCACGCATTATAACTGGTTCCTCTAGGCACGAAACATCGCCCCCATTTTGAACCACCACTATTGGCTCCCAATTTATTCTCGAATCAGATATAAAACCCCACTAAACATCTTTAAAAACAAAAAGAACCTCTTGGCGAACAGTCTGCATGCCCTCATTAGCTCTTATTCAAGCACCAGACCTAGGAGGAGAGGCACCAAGGACATCATCACAACCCCCAGAGCCTTCACCAAAGCAAGGCAATCTACTTCGGGGAGAACAATATCTCTGGCTGCTCCCAACCTATGGAACTCTCTCACGGACTGCCTAAGATCTACCTTGGACATTAAGGACTTCAGGAAGAAGCTCATACCCCACTCTATACAGAACACAACGGTGACATGAAATGACCTGACCAAAGACATCAACTTTCTGCGTCTTAATTGTTCCTGCATTCGCCCACCTCCTGCTCCCCCTTCCTGCCCCTCGCTCCTGCCCCTCCCCATTTCCTCATCCCACTTACCCCAGTCAAACTAACCCATCCTCCTTGTATATAGCTCATTTTGTACTAGCATCTTCTACATAGTTATACTACATTTACACCTACATAAACGCATTATAACAGCCACTGCATGCCTATACCCTTGCACCATGTAATATGTTTCAGCTGAATTGTAAACAGCTTTGATTTAAAGGATAAAGACGTATAAAAATCCTTTTAAATAAATAAAATAATAAATAAATGAGGAGGGATCTAGCTAAGATTGAAGAATGGTCTAGAATTTGGAAGCTGAGATTTAATGTTAAAAAATGCAAGGTCATGCATTTGGGCTGCAGCAATCCAAGGGAGCGATACAGTATAGGGGGCAAAATACTTCTGTCCACAAAAGAAGAGCGGGACCTAGGCGTGATTGTATCTGATGATCTTAAAGTAGCTAAACAGGTAGAAAGGGCAATGGCAAAAGCTAGAAGGATGCTTAGGTGCATAGCAAGAGGAATGGCCAGCAGAAGAAAGTGATAGTGCCTGTATATAAGTCTTTGGTGCGACCTCATTTGGAGTATTGTGTGCAATTCTGGAGAATGAACCTTCAAAAGGATATAAACAGGTTGGAGTCAGTGCAGAGGGTTGCTACTAAAATGGTTTGTGGTCTTAAGGAGTTTAATATGTATACTTTAGAGGAAAAGCGGGATAGAGGTGATATGATTGAGACATTTAAATACCTCCGTGGAACAATTGCAAAGGAGGAGAGCCTCTTTCGATTGCAAGCAAGCTCTGCTATGAGGGGGCATAGGATGAGGGTGAAAGGGGATAGACTCAGGAGCAATATGCGGAAATATTTCTTTACGGAAAGAGTGTTAGATGCATGGAATAGTCTCCCAGTGGAGGTGGTAGAGATGAGGACAGTACCTGAATTAAAAAAAAGCATGGGACAAACACAGAGGATCTCTTAAGGAAAAAAAGGGGACTGCTGTAGTGGTTTATATAGAAGGGAAGACTAGATAGGCTATGTGGTCTTTTTCTGCCATCATGTTTCTGTGTTTCTATGAGGAAAATAGTTAAGAAAAAACTAAAAGGAGCAGTTGCAAAGATTAAAAATTTACATCAAGCATGGGTGTTGTTTAAAAATACTATCTTGGAAGCCCAGACTAGCTGTATTCCACGTTTTAAGAAAAGTAGAAGGAAGTCTAAAAAACCTGCCAGCATGGTTTAAAGGTGAGGTCAGAGAGGGTATTTTTGCCAAAAAAGTATATTTCAAAAAATGGAAAAAAGAGCCAAATGACAAAAACTGGAAACAACATAAGAACTGGCAAGTTAGAGGCAAGGCAGGTAAAAAGAGAATCTGAGATGAAGCTTGCTGTGGAATCAAAACTGCATAATAAAGACTTTTCAAGTACATCTGTAGCAAAAAATCTGTGAGAGTGTCAGTTGGACCATTAGATAATAGAGGGGTACAAGGGACACTAAGAGGGGACAAGGCTAGAGTGGAGAAACTGAATGAATACTTTGCTTCGGTCTGTACTGAGGAAGATGTAGGGATGCTACCCATGACTAAAATGGTATTTAAAGGTGATGCCGCAGAAGAATTGAAAGAAATATCAATACACTGGGAAGATGTATTACAATTATTTGATAAACTGAAGAGTAGCAAATTACCTGGACCGGATGGTATACATCCAAAAGTGTTGAAAGAACTGAAATATGATATGCCAGAATACTGAAATAGCTCAGAGAGGTTCTTGCAGGGCCGTTAAAACGTAGTTACTCACCTGTAACAGGTGTTCTCCATGAGCAGCAGGAACCAGTCCTCACATATGGGTGACATCGGCGCCGACGGAGCCCCCATGCGGAGCATTTCCCCAGCTTTCAAAGAAAGCCTTTGGGAATGCAGCGCGCATGCTCGGTCCCCTTCCCGCCCAAGGGTGCCATCTTGCTCAGTCTGATGACATAGCTAAAAGACAGCAAAAAACAAAATAAATAGATGACCGAAACTCAAAGGGGAGGAGGGAGGGTTGTGAAGACTGATTCCCGCTGCTCCCGGAGAACACCTGTTACAGGTGAGTAACTACGCTTTCTCCAGGACCAAGCAGGAAGTCAGGCCTCACATATGGGACTCCCCAGCTTAAGGCTACCGGGGACCCAAAGATGAAAAAATAAGCTCCCTCTAGAGCCTCAGCATGTGTGAAAAGAATCTTCTCTGAGAACGCCCCCGAACGGTAGCCCAACACCAGGGCCAGAGGGTAGGAGTTGCCTATACCTCAAAGAGATTACAGAGTACCGCCTGTCCAAAAGCACTGTCCCTGCGGGACTCCCTCTCGAGGTAGTAGTGGGCCGCAAAAGTCTGGCTTGAAGACCAAGTAGCGGCCCGGCAGATGTCTGCCAATGGAAGAGAGCGGAGATGAGCCACTGACGCAGCCTTCGCCCTGACACGGTGTGCGGTGACTCGACCCTGCAAGGAGAGGCCGGCTGCCCTGTACACCCAGGCGATACTGTCTGCTACCCAAATGGACAGGATACACTTGGAGACAGGTATCCCCAACTTATTAGGGTCAAAAGAGACGAAGAGCTGAACAGCCCTTCAGTGTCCCTGTGTATGGTCAAGGTAGAAGGACAACACCCTCCTACAATCCAGGGTATGCAAGACCATTTCAGCCCGGCTGGCATGCGGCCTGGGAAAGAAAGATGGAAGAACCACCTCCTGATTGAGGTGGAAAGAGGAGACAACCATCAGAAGGAACTTAGGGTGAGACCGTAAGACTACTCTGTTCCTATAGAACCTAGTGTATGGTGCCTCTGACCCCAGGGCCTGAAGCTCACTTACTCGCCTTGCTGAGGTAAGAGCTACCAAAAACAACGCTTTCCAGGAAAGAAAGCGCAAAGGACAAGTAGTCATAGGCTCAAAAGGTGGGCAAGTAAGTTGTTGCAAGACCACATTCAAATCCCACTCAGGGGCAGGTGGACGAACTGGAGGCTTAAGCAAAAGCAGGCCTCTGAGGAAGCGAGCTACCAAAGGGTGGCTTGAGAGAGACTGACCCTCCACCGGTAAGTGGTGCGCTGAGAGAGCACTGAGGTGGACCCTAACAGAGTTGGATTTAAGGCCTAGATTAGACAGGTGCAGCAAATACTGCAGCACCACTGGTACCAGGCATGAGAAAGAATCCTCCTTGTGTTGGGCAAACCAGGTGGAGAACCTACGCCACTTAAGAGCATATGACTTCCGAGTGGACTGCCTCCGAGAGGCCAAGACCACGTCCTCCACTTCCCTAGGCAGCAGTAAGGGTGCTAAAACTACCCTTTCAGCAGCCAGGCCATCAGATTGAAGGACTGGAGATTGGGGTGTAAGAGAGATCCCTGCTCCTGAGAAAGGAGATCGGGTTGCATCCCCAGAGGAAGAGAAGCGTCCACCGCTAGCTTTAAAAGAAGTGGAAACCACGGTTGCCTTGGCCATCTGGGGGCCACCAGGATCACCGAGGCCTTGTCCCGGATCACTTTGAACAGTGTTTTGGGCACTAGAGGCGTGGGAGGAAACGCATATAGGAGGCCTGTAGACCACGGTATGAGAAATGCATCCGCTGCTACTCTGAGAGGATGCGGTTGTCTGGAGCAGAACCTGGGCAGTTGACGGTTCAGTGGACTGGCAAACAGATCCATGGTGGGAAGACCCCATCTTAGGAAGATCTGTTGAACTACCAGAGGATTCAGCTGCCATTCGTGTGGCTGTAGGATCCTGCTCAACCTGTCTGCCAGGTAATTCTCCTGCCCAGGGAGATAGACCGCCTTGAGAAGTATGCCATGCTTGACTGCCCAGGAGCACAGGTCCTGTGCCTCCTGACACAGAGAACGGGATCCTGTGCCCCCTTGCTTGTTCACATAGAACATAGCAACTTGATTGTCCGTCTGAACTAAGAGACTGCTGAGAGAGGACATGAGAGAAAGCCCGCAGGGCTAAGCGGATTGCTCTGAGCTCTAGGAAATTGATTTGCTGTGTGGCTTCCCAAGGAGACCACAGGCCTTCAGTGCATACTCCCTGGCAATGTGCACCCCAACCTTGAAGAGAAGCATCGGTTGTCAGCACTTGAGAGTGTGGAGGTGCTTGAAAAGGCACCCCTTGCAGTAGATTGGGAAGAAGAAGCCACCACTGCAGAGAATCTGCCAGTAGATTGGACATCCTCACCTTGTCTGTCAGGTTTCCTGTGGCCTGCAGCCACTGAGTCCTTAGGCCCCACTGAGCAGGCCTCATGTGCAGACGGGCATTTGGAGTTACATGGACCGTGGATGCCATGTGGCCTAAGAGCCTTAGGAATTGTCTGGCTGAGACCAGAGAATTGCTGCGGAACTGTCTTGCCAGAACCATTAGTCTATTGGCAATGTCCACGGGTAAAAAGGCCTTCGCTTGAAGGGTGTCTAGTGTTGCTCCTATGAACTCCATGTTTTGTGAGGGGCGCAAAGCGGACTTTGCGAAGTTTATGACAAAACCCAGATGCTGGAGAAGAGACGCAGTACGGAGGGTGGCTTGGTTGGTTTCCTGTGGAGACTGAGCCCTGATTAGCCAGTCATCCAGGTATGGAAAGACAAAGAGTCCTTGAACTCTGAGATAGGCCGCCGCCACCACCGCCAGGCACTTGGTGAAAACCCTGGGGGCGGAGGTTAGGCCAAAAGGAAGTACCCTGTACTGGTAATGGTTTCCTCCCACTACAAATCGTAGATATTGTCTGTGGTCTGGATGAATAAGGATGTGAGTATACACATCCTTTAGGTCTAAGGAGCATAGCCAATCTCCCTGCTGGAGGTAGGGCAGCAGGATTCCAAGGGAAAGCATCTTGAACTTTTCCCTCTTGAGGAACTTGTTGAGATTTCACAAGTCTAGGATGGGCCTGAGGCCTCCTGTCCCTTTTTGGTACCAGAAAGTACCTGGAATAGAAGCCTTTGCCTCTCAGGTGGTGGGGCACCGGTTCCACCGTTTGCTCCTTTAGAAGACCTGCTAACTCCTGAAGGAGTAAGTCCCTGTGCAGAGGGAGTCTTGGAGGTTCCCCTGGAAAATAGGAGGGAGGTACCTGGTGGAAGTGGAGGAGATAGCCTCTTTGGACTATGCTTAGCACCCAGGTATCCCTTGTTACGGCAAACCATCTGTGGGCATACAGGGTCAGCCGGCCTCCTGTGCTGAGAGGGGCCAGCTGAGGAGGAGAGGCTATGCCACTGGAGTCAAAACCCCGCTCCCTGCTGTGCAGGAGTCGGAGCTGGTGGCTTGGGAGTTTTCTGCCTACAGGGCCCATGTCCCTGCCCCTTGGCCTGCTGACCCTGTTGGGGAGCTACAGAGGCCTGAAAGTGAGGGTATGATTTGTAGGCAGATGACTTCCTCGGGTAAAGGGATTTTTTTCCCGAGCCCTGCTTATTCTGAGAAGGGGCAGAGGTTTTTCTGGACAGCCTTGTCTGGGTGAGAGTCTCAGACTCTAGTTCTGCAGCCTTTTCAGCCATGGGCTTGCCAAAGAGGTTTTCACCTCGGCAAGGGACATCGACCAACTTGTCCTGCACCCATGGCTCGAGGTCTGATGACTGTAGCCAGGCCTGATGGCGTGCACTGATGCCGGCCGCGGCTACTTGGGCCGAAGCCTCGAAGCCATCATAGGCTGCTCGAGAGACAACCTTCGAGCACTCCCGGATCCCCGATGACAGGGCCTTGAATCTCTGCAAAGGTTCCTCGGAGAGACCAGCAGAGAACCCGGCAATCTCCTTTGCCAGGTCTCGAAGGTACATGCCCATGTACAGCTGGTAGGTCTGGACACGGCAAGCAAGCATAGAGCCCTGGAAGCACTTTCTACTGAGGGCATCCAGGTTCCGGGTCTCCCGGCCGGGAGGCTCCGAGGAGTGTATCTTCTGACTTTTCAGACGATGCATGGCCGATTCCACAACCATGGACTGGTGCGGTACATGTGTCTTTTGGAAACCGGGGCTCTTGCGGACTCGATAGATGGAATCGACTCGCTTGCTCAGAACCGGCATCGAAGCCGGCGCCTCCCACATGCGGAAGAGCAACCGTTCCAGCATCGGAGGAACCGGTACAGTAAAGGCCTCCTTGGGGGGAGAGTCATACTGCAGGGCCTCGAGCTCCTCGGCTCGAGGATCCTCCTCAGGATCCGCGGGGAAGGCCAAGGCCTTGGCCATGTCCTGCACGAAGTCCGAGAACCGGGTGTCCTCCGGGGGGGGACCGTCTCCGAGGCTCGTACTCCAGTGAGTCCGAAGGGACACACCAGGTCCGGAATGTGTCTGGGGACTCCTCGTCCTCCGTTTCCCAGCCCGACCCATCGGAGGAGGAATCTAGCGGCTCCGGTCAGGCAGGCACCAATGCCATCTGCCCCAACGCCGAAGGTACCGGCGTCGACGACCTCGGTCCCGAACGGGAGGCCGAGGGAGACCTTGGCTGAGGATCGACTCGAAAGCGCATGGATTTGAGGATCGGCTCGGCATCCAGGGTCGACTTGGATGTTGATGTCCCGGTGGTCGGGGCAGATGCACCAGTGAGACCGGCGATCAGTGCCCACTGCTGCTCTATGAAGGCAGGCAAGCTGCTCTCCAAGGCCGTCAACCTGAATCTGAGCTCAGGAGACTCAGCAGCCGCCGACTCGGGCCCCGATGGCGTCGGCTCCCCCGGAGGAGAATCCACGAGGACTACAGTACTCACGTGACCCGGGGACTCCGTCCCTACACGAGGTTGTTTAGCAGGCCGCTCCGACTCCGAAGACCCGGGACAGCGCTCGGGGCTATGCAACCTGGCCCCGGAGGAACCAAGTGCATCCACCAACGCCGCCCTCGTGGGTTTCTTCTTCCTGCGATGCTCCCGCGAGGGAGACCCCCTCTCAGAGGAATCCCAGCGATGCTCTGGCCCTGCCGGACGCGGAGTCAGAGAAGATTCTTTCTTTTTGGTGCTGCCGGCTCCTCAATTCCATCGAGGACATTTTCCCACACAGACCACAGATTATTGGGTCATGATCGGGCCCGAGGCAGCAGTCATGTGTGTCGGTGAGAGACATAGGTTTCTTACACCGATCACACTTCTTAAACCCGCTGGCAGCCATCGGGGGAAAAAGGGCCCCTGCAAGTGAAAAATAGAAAAATGGCGCGTACGCTAGTCACTAAGGACAAAAACCGAAAAGAGAAGTCCGGGCTCGATACTGGTGTACTGGGCCCCAGGCGGGAAAGGGAAAGTGGTGTCGAACTGAAGAAAACACGAGTCCACGCTGAAAAATCAACTTTTTCCTTGGGTGAAAACGAAACACGTTCGTCGGGCTCCGCGGAAAAAAGAAGACTGAGCAAGATGGCACCCTTGGGCGGGAAGGGGACCGCGCATGTGCACTGCATTCCCAAAAGCTTTCTTTGAAAGCTGGGGAAATGCTCCGCATGGGGGCTCCATCGGCGCTGACGTCACCCATATGAGAGGACTGACTTCCTGCTTGGTCCTGGAGAAAGGACATTTTCAACAGATCCTTGGAAACAGGAGAGGTTCCTCAGGACTGGAGAATGGCTGATGTAATATCTCTACACAAAAGTGGTGACAGGGAAGAAGTGTCAAACTACAGGCCTGTGAGCCTTACCTCGGTGGTGGGAAAAGTAATGGAGGCGCTCCTGAAAGAGCGAATAGTGAACTTTCTCAAAACCAACAGGATGCAAGATCCGAGGCAACATGGTTTTACAGAAGGACGATCCTGCCAAACAAATCTGAGTTCTTCAATTGGGTGACCAGGGAACTGGATCAGGGGCATGCAATGGATGTCATCTACCTGGATTTCAGCAAAGCCTTTGATACTGTTCCTCATAGGAGGCTTATCAATAAACTCAGTAGCTTGGGGATGGATCTCAAGATGGTAAATTGGATCAGAAATTGGTTGACTGACAGACGACAGAAGGTGATGGTAAATGGAGCTCACTCAGATGAAGGGAAGGTGATTAGCGGGGTGCCCCAGGGATCGGTCCTGGGCCCAGCACTGTTCAATGTATTTGTGAGCGATATTGCTGAAGGACTGAACGGAAGAGTCTGTCTTTTTGCAGATGACACAAAAATTTGCAACAGAGTGGACTCTCCCGAGGGAGTGGTTAACATGAGGAAAGATCTACAAAAGCTAGAAGAATCGATTAATGCTTGGCAATTACGATTTAATGCAAAGAAGTGTAGAGTCATGCATTTGGGTAGCAGAAATCCAAGGGAAATGTACGCGATAGGGGGAGAGAGGTTGGTGTGCATGGATCAGGAGAAAGACCTAGGTGTGATTATTTCTGAAGATCTCAAGGTGGCAAAACAGTGCGACAAGGCGGTGGCAAAAGCCAGGAGGATGTTGGGCTGCATACAAAGAGGAATTACCAGCAGAAAGGAAGAGGTACTTATGCCACTGTACAAGTCACTGGTGAGGCCTCACTTGGAATACTGTGTTCAGTTTTGGAGACCATATCTTGCAAAGGATGTAAAAATACTGGAAACTGTTCAGAGGAAGGCAACCAAAATGATTTGGAGCATGCGTCAGAAGCCTTATGAGAAGAGACTTGAAGACCTAAACATGTACACTTTGGAGGAGAGGAGGGACAGGGGAGATATGATTCAGACCTTTAAATACTTAAAGGGAAATAATGAACAAACAAACCTCTTCCAAAGATGGGGAAGCTGTAAAACTAGAGGGCATAACAAGAAGCTGCAAGGTGGTAAATTGAAAGGCAATGTCAGGAAATACATTTTCACTGAAAGGGTGGTGGATGCTTGGAATGCCCTCCCAATGGAAGTGATGGGGGCAAACACGGTGACGGAATTCAAAAGGGCATGGGACAGACACCCTGGATCCCTTTACAGCAGCAGAATAAAATCAAAATAAATTGAACCATCTAAATTCTCAACAAAAAGGGGTGTCTTACATGGAGTAGTGGGTTCACCCCTAAACAAAGACGTGGGGTGGGGTGGCCTGCACGAAGTAGCAGGTGCAACTACTCTTGCCATCATACTGGGCAGACTAGATGGACCATACTGGTCTTTATCTGTCGTCATTTACTATGTTACTATGAGATTGAAGACCTATTAGTAATCTGTGAACTATCATTAAAATCATCTATAATACCTAAAGATTGGAGGATGGCCAATGTAACGCCAATTTTTAAAAAGGGTTCCAGGGGTGATCTGGGAAAACTACAGACCGGTGAGCCTGACGTCAGTTCCGGGAAATATGGTAAACCATCAAAAAGAACAAAATTACTGAACATGTAGATAGTCATGGCTTAATGGAGATAGCCAATATGGCTTTAGAGAAGAAAGATCTTTTCTTACTAATCTGTTATGTTTTTTTAAGGTGTGAATAAACAGGTAGACAAAGTTGAGTCAGTTGATATAGTGTATCTGGATTTTCAGAAAGCCTTCAACGAGGTCCCTTAGAGACTCTTGGTGAAATTAAAAAGTTATGGGATAGGAGGCAGTGTATTATTATGGATCAGGAACTGGTTAAAAGATAAAAAGCAGAGGGTAGGGCTAAATGGCCAATTTTCTCAATGGAGAAAGGTGAATAGAGGAGTACCCCAGGGATCTGTGCTGGGTCTGCTGCTTTTTAACATATTCGTAAAATGACCTGGAAATGGGAATAACGAGTGAGGTAAGCAAATTTGCAGATGACACAAAATTATTCAAAGTTGTTAAAACCCAAGAGAATTGTGAAAAATTGCAAGAGGACCTTGATAAATTGGAAGATTGGGCATCAAAATGGCAGATGAAATTTAATGAGGACAAGTGCAAAGTTATGCACCTAGGAAAGAACAACCTACATTATGGTTACACGAAGCAAGGTTCCATTATTAGAAACCACCACCCAGAAAAAAGATTTAGGCTTCATCGTAATAACACGTTGAAACCTTCCACCTAATGTGCAGCAGCGGCCAAGAAAGCAAATAGAATGCTAGGAATCATAAGGAAAGGAATGGAGAATAAAACAAAGGATATTATAATACCTCTGTATTGTTCCATGGTGCGACCACACCTTGAATATTGTATGCAATTCTGGTTTCCGTATCTTAAAAAGGATAGAGTGTTATTAGAAAAGGTACAGAGAAGAGCCACCAAAATGGTAAATGAGGAGAGACCAAAAAGATTAGGGCTCTTCAACCTGGAAAAGAGACGGCTGAGGGGAGATATGATAGAGGTCTATAAAATAATGAATGAAGTGGAACGGGTAAATGTAAATCGATTGTTTACGCCATCAAAATATAGAAAGACTAGGGGACATGCAATGAAGTTACAGTCTAACCTATTTAAGATTAATAAGATAAAATATTTTTTCACTCAAAGTGTAATCAAACTCTGGAATTCGTTACCAGATGATGTAGTGTAACTGGGTTTAAAGAAGGTTTGGACAAATTCCTGGAGGAAAGGTCCATAAACCATTATTAAGAAGGGACCCAGGAAATCCACTGCTTGCCCCAATACAAGCATTGTGGAGCCTATGTCCTTTGGGAAAACTGCTAGGTACTGCGACCTAGATTGTTCAGGATTGGAAACAGGATAGTGATCTTGATGGACCTTGGTATGGCATATCTTATGTTCTTGTTCTTAAATGGCTTTGAATAACCCCCTCCCCCCAAAAAAAGGTCTATCATTACTATGTGTTGGTTGACCATGAAGACCCTCTCTGGGAGTCTAAGAAGTAATTAGACCTTACGTTCTAATTAGTATTCCTGAAGGATCTCCAGTCTAGTCCCTTTTCTTCTGGGTTGTGCTCCTCTTCTAGCAGCATTGGAGACTGAGTACGTCATTCTTTGATCCCTCAGAATATATAACCACTGGCACCACCCACCAGCTTCAGTATCCTGTTAACAAAGCAAACCTAACGGAGAGACAACTAAACAAACATGACTAACTACAACCCTTTAACCAGAAACAAACTCTCTCCTCCCCCTCCCAGGAAGGGACAACCCCCCCCCCCTTCGGAGAGGAGGCTTACGTGACACATGGCCTTGCCATACCGAAGGTGAAGTCAATTTCAATTGTGATGTCAGTGCCCTGTAACTACCTCTTCCACTTCGGCACCAAAACCTGAAAGAAAATTTCTGCCAAGCCCACCATCTCTCTGAACTTCTTCGGACCGGAAAACCGCTCTATCACTTTGGGCGGGATCAGGGACTAGACTGGAGATCCTTCAGGAATACTAATTAGCAGGTAAGGTCTAATTACTTCTTCCTAAGCGTCTCTCCAGTCTAGTCCCTTTCTTCTGGGATGTAACAGAGCAGTTCAAGCATGTGAGAGGCCTGCCAAACCGGACCGAAGTACCGCTCTCCCGAACCCAGCATCCGCTGATGCCTGAACATCCAACCGGTAGTGCTTGGCAAAGGTATGCAAGGAGGACCACGAAGCCACCCTACAGATTTCCAACGGATGAACCAAACTATACTCCGCCCAAGAGGTAGCCTGAGCTTGAGTGGAATGAGCCCAGAGCCCCATCGGAAGCTGCTGACCTCTCAGGAGGTATGCAGAAGCAATGGCCTCCCTTATCCACCTTGAAATTGAAGCTTTTGCCACCGCTTCGCCTCTGTGCAGTCTCCCAAAAAGCACAAATAACCTTTGGACTTGCGGAACGCCTCCGTACGCTTCAGGTAACGCCTCAAAATCCTACGCACATCCAGCTTCCTTAGACGGGCGTCACTCTCCTCTCGCCCTACCCAGACAAAAGATGGAAGAAAAACGGATTGATTCACATGGAATGGGGAAACCACCTTGGGCAAGAACGAAGGAACCGTCCTCAAAACCACCTTATCTTTGAAGAAAATGAGGAAGGGTGGAGAACAGGACAAAGCTTGCAACTCCGACACTCGTCTGGCTGAACAGATGGCCACCAGAAAGACCGTCTTGAGAGTCAAATCTTTTAATGAAGCAAGATGCATTGGCTCATACGGATCTCCCGCCAGGGAATCCAAGACCAGGTTAAGATCCCAAAGCAGAACGGTTACCCTTCTTTGCAGCCTCAAACGCCTCACTGCCTTTAGGAAACGGACCACATCCGGATGCTCGCCTAATAGCTTTCCCGAAATCTTACCTCTGTAACAGGAAATAGCTGCGAGCTGAACTCGTAAGGAACTAGCCGCCAGACCTTTCTGAAACCCATCTTTTAAAAACTCCAATACCACAGGAACGGAAGCTTTTAACGGCCTCATCTGAACACTCCTCACACCAATTCTCAAAAATTCACCAAACTCTCATACACGCTAGACAGGTTGAATGCTTGCGCACCTTCAGCAAGGTTGCGATCACTGCACCGGAGTATCCTCTCTTGCGCAGCCTTGCCCTTTCAATAGCCAGGCCGTAAGCGAGAACCGATCCACCTGCGGCATTCTCACTGGACCTTGAGTGAGAAGATCCTCCCTTACTGGAAGACGCCACGGCCTGTCTGCCAACAGACACATTAGGTCGGCATACCACGGTCTCCTTGGCCAATCCGGAGCTATCAGCACCACTAAGCCCCGATGAGCCTCTATCCTTTGCAGCACTCTGTCTATGAGCGCCCATGGAGGAAACACGTACAGTAACCCCTCTGCGGGCCACCTTTGAACTAGTGTGTCCAGACCCTCTGACATTCTCTCCTTCCATCTGCTGAAAAATCTGCTGGCTTTGGCCGACTCCCAGCACGCCATCAGGTCCATGACCGGCTGCCCCCACCTGCGTTCCAGCTGATGGAAGACTTCCTGGCAGAGTACCCACTCGCCGTGATCCACCTTGTACCGGCTGAGGTAGTCAGCTGTAACATTTTCCACTCCGGCCACATGTTGGGCTGACAGGGCCAACAAATGAACCTCGGCCCATTCTAAGAGGATTCCTGCTTCTTCTTCCAACAACGGGCTGCTGGTTCCTCCCTGCCTGTTGATTGTAAGCTACCGCTGTCACGTTGCCTGAAAGGACCCTGACTGCCCTTCTGCGAATCCAAAACTGGAATGCTTTTAGAGCTAGGGTCACCGCTCTCAACTCTAACCTGTGATGGGCCCCAAGGATTCCTGAGCACTCCAGAGGCCCTGGGCAAATCTCCCCTCGCAGTGGGCTCCCCAGCCGGACAGGCTCGCATCCGTCATTACCTGAACCCACTGCGGAGGTTCGAGGGGCATTCCACTCTCTAGCGTTCCCGGATCGAGCCACCACTGAAGAGCCTCCCTGGTTTCCGCAGGACATGGAAGCGCCACTGACAAAGGCTGATGCTGATGAGACCAACGCCTTAGAAGTGACCTCTGTAAGGGACGCATATGGGCTCTGGCCCAGGGAACCAGATCCAATGTCTCCATCATAGTTCCCAGCACCTGCAGGTAGTGCCATGCCGACGGCGCCTTCCGATCCACAAACTCTCTTATCAGCTGACGCAGACCTTACGCTCTCTGGCCTGGCAAGAAGACTTTGCCTGCCACTGTGTCAAATCTTGCTCCTAAATACTCGAGTACCTGGGTCGGGACCAACCTGCTCTTCGACAGATTGATTACCCATCCCAGGCTTCAGAGAAATGCGACCACTCTGGCAGTCGCCTTCAAACTCTCGTCCTTGGACTTGGCCCTGATCAACCAATCGTTCAGATAAGGATGGACCAGAATCCCTTCTTTGCGTAACGCCGCCGCGACCACCACCATTACCTTGGTGAAAGTACATGGAGCTGTTGCCAGACCAAACGGAAGCGCTTGGAACTGAAGTGTCCCATCGGAAGTGTCCCATCGGAACCGCAAAGCGCAGAAACTGCTGATGAGACTCCCTGATGGGAATACGCAAATATGCCTCAGTGAGGTCTAAAGATGTTAAGAATTCCCCCTGCTGGACAGCCACTATTACTGATTTCAGCGTTTCCATCCGGAAATGGGGAATCCGCAGACACCGATTGACCCTTTTTAGGTCCAACATTTGTCTTAGGGAGCCCTCCTTTTTTGGGACTACAAAATAGATGGCATATCGACCTGACCCGCATTGGTCTTTCGGGACCGGGACCACTGCTTTCAAGGCCAACAGTCTTGACAATGTCTCCTGCACTGCCGTTCACTTGGCCTGGGACTTGCACGGCGACTGGACGAAGGAAGGGAGAACTGGTCTTGAAAACTCTAAGGCATAACCGTCCCTTACTACCTCCAAGACCCACAGGTCAGATGTAACCCGGGCCCAGGAGGAAACGAACTGCCGCAACCGCCCTCCTACCAGCAGCACTTCTGCCCAAGCCCCCGCAGCTTCATTGAGTCTTTCTGTGGGCAGAGGCGGAAGGAGAGGCTCCAAAACCTCTTCCCGCTCCCCGAAACCCCCAAAACCCTGTCCCCTCAAAGCAAACCGGCCCCTCTGAAAGGAGGTCTGTCGAGCTGGACGAAATTTGAGAGAGTCCCTCTGCTGACGACGTCCAGGGCCCACGAAGCGACCCTGCTTAGGCCTATCCTCAGGCAGCCTGCCTCCCTTTGACTCTAACTCCTTCACCAACTTGTCCAAATCTTCACCAAAAAGAAGCTTACCCCTAAAGGGGAGTCTACCAAGCCGGGCTTTTGACGAACTGTCCGCCGCCCAGTTGCGAAGCCAAAGGTACCTCCAAGCCGCCACCACAGATGACAATTTTGGACAGATTCCTAATAAGATCGTATTGACTGTCTGCCAGTTAGGCTGCTCCGGACTCCATTTTAGCGGCCTCTCCCTGCTGTCCAGACGACGACTCCTCCGTCATCCTCAGCTGCTGAGACCACCTCAGGCAAGCCTGGGCCACCCAGGCCCCGCATACTAATGCTTGTAGTGCCAAAGCACTAATGTCAAAGGCTTGTTTTAACAAAGCGTCCAGCTTCTTGTCTTGGGCATCTTTTAAGGCTGTACTGCCTTCTACCGGTATCGTCGTCTTCTTGGTCACTGCCGACACTGCCGTGTCCACTCTCGGTGATTTGAACAATTCCTTCTCTGCTTCGGGCAGAGGGTATAAGCGCGACATCGATCGCACGCCCCTCAAACCTGCCTCCGGCTGATCCCACTCTTCCTGGATCATTTGCCGCACCACCTTATGGACAGGAAATACCCTCTGGGATTTCCTTACAGCCTGGATTAACGGATCTTCCAACTCCTCTTTCTGATCCGGCACCCCCGCCATGTTAAGCACCTTCAGGGACTCTCCAATTAAAGCCGGCAGCTCTTCTCGCCGGAAGACCCTTACAATTCTTGCCTGCTCCTCAAGGATCTCCCCCTCCTCTAGCTCTTCTTTCTCCTCCCCCAGCTCTTGTTCGGAAATCTCCCTTTCCAGAGTTTCCGAATATGGGGAACGAGGGTCCTCCTCCTCCAGGGTTCTGGCTCGCTTGGATGGGACCACCATCTCTACCAGCGGCGTGGGCTGTGCCCCACGCTTCCGAGTGCGCCCTCGAGCTCCTTGCTGACGCAAACAAAAAGCTTTATGCAACAACAAAACAAACTCCGGGGAAAAACCTTCCCCCAGGCTTATTTCTCCCGAGGAGGTCCCCGGTTGTGGCTGAGACTCCACTTGCTGCTACAAATTCAAAGAAAGGGCAGAACTTTCCCCCAGGAGTCCTTCCAGGGGTTCCGCCGACGCCTGAGCAACCACAGCCATCGGATCTGGAGAGCCGCCAGTCTGAAGCCCCTGCTCCGCTGAGGCTGCCTCCCTGGCGCAGCCCCTACAGACCCCTGCTTCGGAAACCGAGCTTTTGCAGGCTCCACAAAGCAGGCAATGAGGTCTGGCCAGCACCTTGTCCAGCAAAAATAAACAGCTCTTCTTTTTTCTTTTGGAACAAAAACTAGAGTATTTATCTCTAAGTCTAACTATACATTTGGATATGAATCACTCTCTCTATATATATCTATATTTATATCTATCTATCTATATATATATATATATATATATACATACACACACATATATCTATATCTATATCTATCTCTATATATATACACCCCAGAGCCTGCACGCAAAAAATCCTTCGCTGGGAACTGCCGCCATTGGCTACATGCTCAATGTGCTGCTCGGCACCCGGCCCCACCCCCTGGTGCTCAAAACGCATGAAAGGAAGCGGTCTGACGGCGCTTTCAAGGGCCCCGCCGCCGCGGTCCGCTGCCTGCACGGGGCTTTGCTGTCCTCGTCTTAGGACCGGCCCCTCTTACCTCGCACTTGTCTCCGCTTGCCTCCCTGCGCTCCGAGGTGTCCCAGCAGAGAAAAACAGAGGCCTAACGCCTTCCCGCCCTCATGCTCAGCCGTCTCCCAGGCTTCTGCTACGAGGTGGGAGGCAGCTCAGCGGGCCTGAATCGCCACGAGACTCGGCGGCAACAAACCCTCGCCAGTCTCTTAAAAAAAAAAAAAATTAACGTGCCTTGGGCCTTGTCCCCTCCAAGGCAAGCCTCCTCTTGAACTAATCCCCCGACAGAGAAGGGAGGAGGGGGGAGGGGCGCCTCTCCTGCTGTCCTAGCTTCTCTTTCCTCCTTCAACTACAGAACTCCAAGGAAATTAATTAAAATGAAGAAATAAAGGCAAATAAGGGCAAATAAAGCAAACCCAAAAGAAAAGGGCAACACACACTACCAAAACCCCCTAACTCTAAGGTCTCTCCAGTAAGCATTCCCTGGCTTAATGCTCCCTCTAGCTGCTTTGGAGATTGAGTATACTGAAGCTGGTGGGTGGTGCCAGTGGTTATATATCCTGAGGGATCAAAGAATGACGTACTCAGTCTCCAATGCTGCTAGAAGAGGAGCACAACCCAGAAAAAAGGGACTAGACTGGAGAGACGCTTAGGAATGCAACTTTCTAAGGGCTTAGTCACCCTTCCCCTTTGGCCATCTACAGTCCTCAGTAGCTTATAACATGCTGCATACCTAAAAAGCAATACCTGGATTCATCTAACCATTTCTATGATCTACCTCTTCCTGCCCCTTCTAGAACAACCTTGTTCAAAGCACTTTTTATAAACATGATAGAAAATTGTAGGTCACTATAACTGAAATACTGACCTTTATGTTACCACAGTCACATTCTTCCCCATCCTCTACCACACCATTGCCACAGGTCTTTACAGCAAAAACTGCATTGGCCACTGGAATAGTTTTTAGACATTCTGTGCCATCAAAGAGACTTAATTGTTTAAAGTGGTTAGCACTGCAGTCACTGAATTTCAAAGCATTTCTGCAGCAGGAAAAAAAAGGAACATTCTGTAGCTGTAAGCATGATCACTTTTCCATTAAGAAAAAAATGATCATAGAACATGGTGTAAGAACAGCAAAACTCAAGCCTTGATGGCTGAGGGAATGAAAAAGGGTATTTAAACAGGTTCAGAAATTATCAAGGTAAATAGTTGGGTGGATCTGATTTAAATCAATTTAAATCAACTTAGAAGACTATTTTATCATTTTAAAAGTGCATTTTTGTTCTTTGATATTACCTTAATACATATTCACCAGACTCCAACAGATACAGATTTCATTTTTAGAAGGTAGATAGGTACACCTACACATTATGAAGCAATCTGGTATTCATAATTAATTTTCCTGATTAATTTTCATCCGAAGTTTGAAAAATTGGACATTTTGTTTAATTTTAAAGCACATTCATACTTGAGAATTCATTAGGAGGTGAACCAGCTCATTTCAATCAATCATAGATGTTTAGAGGACATGCTTGTTATTACACACTAGAAGAACCACCATCACCCCCCAAACAGGCTTGTGAACAATATTAATACCTTTATTTACTACTAAAATTTCTTTGTATAGTGCTACAAGGCATATGCAGTGCTGTACGCATTATTCTGATTAGTTTTCTTCAACTATACCAAAAAAAGTATAACATTTGCATTTTGAATAGTGCCCTATATAATGCCAATTAACTTTGCAAAAGGGAACTTTTGTGTGCAAATTACAACAAATCTCAAAACATGCAAATATACCAAAGTTTAGGTGTTTTCTGCTTTATTTCATGCAAAGTGCACTTTCATAAAGTAAATTTGCAGAAGTATACTTTGCAATAGCAAACTTTCATCTTAACATAGTATATGGCGGCAGCTAAAGACCAGTATGGTCCATCTAGTCTGCCCAGTAAGGTGGCTAGAGTGGTTTCAACTGCCACTCCGTGCAGGTCAGCCCCCCTCTATTTATTGAGGTATACAAGATATTTACGTTTGCTTTTATTTCATCCTCTTGCTATAAAGGGATCCACTAACACTGTCACATGCCATTTAGAATTCCATCACTGTGTTTTCCCCCACCACCTCCATCGGGAGGGCATTCCACACATCCACCACCCTTTCAGTGAAAAAATATTTCCTGATGTTGCTTTTAAGTTTACCATCTTCCAGCTTCATCCTACAGCCCCTAGTTTTACAGCTTCCCCTTCTTTGAAAAGAAGAAATTAGATCTTACCTGCTAATTGTCTTTCCTTGAGTTCTCTCCGGGCCAGTCCAGGAACTGTAGGGTAGTCAATCCTCTCCAGCAACTGAGGACTGAATTCTCAAAGTCTTACTGACAGGCTATCCATCTCCCCCTGGTGTCAGACACTCAGTCTACTATTGTCAAAGCAGTCTGCACCATTAATATCTACAACTAACCTGAAACCGCTTAAGAAACACCATAACAACCTAACACTTACTAATTTCCATTCTTTTTTTTTTGCTTCAGAACAGCTTCTAATGCCGCACTCCCCGATGTGACAGGGAGCACCATAGCCAGCCCCCGGATCCGAAAACCCCTTGGACGGCAGCCCCAATTACCACCGCTCCAGACCTTTCAGTGTGTAGAGCACTCTGAAGCGACTGTGAAACCCAAGCGGGTCATTCCCCTGAGGCTTGCCAATGATCTGGGTGGGCCCTGGACTGGCCCGGAGAGAACTTAAGGAAAGACAATTAGCAGGTAAGATCTAATTTCTTCTTCCTCTTTGTCTCTCTGGGCCAGTCCAGGAACTGTAGGGAAGTACCAGAGCAGTACTCAATTTCGGGAGGGACCCGCTAAACCCGCTACTATGGCCGCGGCCCCCAACTTTGCGTCTCCCTTTGCCTGAACATCCAACCTACAATGCCTCACAAACGTATGAAGGGACAACCACGTAACCGCCCTACAAATATCCACTGGTGGAATCAAAGCGAACTCGGCCCAAGAAGCAGCCTCCCTCCACATGGAATGCGCTTGAAGCCCTTCAGGAGCAGACTTCCCAGCTGCCTGATACGATTCTACGACCGCTTGCTTTATCCACCGAGCAATCGAGGCCTTGGATGCCGCTTCTCCTTTCCGAGGTCCACCAAAAAGAACGAACAACCTGTCTTCCGAAATGCCTCTGTTTTCCGCAGATGGCGATGGAGCACTCAGCCTAGATCGAGCTTTGGCAGCGATCTATCCATTCCAGTCCACTCACCGCTCCAAAAAGTGGGAAGCGAAATCGGTTGGTTCACGTGGAACCCTGACACTACCTCTGGCAGAAAGGAAGGAACAGGTCGCAACATTACTTTTCTCCGCTGAAAACTGGATGTAGGGCTCCCTAAACGAAAGAGCCTGCAGATCGGATATCCGCCATGCTGAACACAAGGCTACTAAAAATGCTGTCTTCCAAGAAAACTCCTTCAGCGACACCGCTCCCGTGGGCTCAAATGAAGGTCACATCAATGCTTCAAGGACCGCGTTTATATCCCACGCCGGTCTCACAGGCGGTCGCACATTCTTAACCGCTCTTAGAAATCTGAGCACATCCGAGTGGAGAGATAAGAGACCACCTTGAATCTTTCCCCAAAAAGAAGCTAGCACTGCCACCTGAACTCTCAGGGTACTGAGGGCAAGACCCTTATCCAGACCGCCCTGCAAAAACGACAGGATGTCCGGCACCATTCCTGAGAAAGGCCAAACGCTACTCCTGTTGCACCAATCTTCAAAGATGCGCCAAATCCGAACATACGCCAACTACGTAGACGCCCTTCTGGATTTTAACATTGTGGACACCACTGCGGCGGAAAGAGTAGTTACTCACCTGTAACAGGTGTTCTCCAGGAGCAGCAGGAATCAGTCCTCACATATGGGTGACGTCGGTGCTGACGGAGTCCCCGTGCGGACCATTTCCCCAGCTTTCATAGAAAGCCTTTGGGAATGCAGCGCGCATGCGCGGTCCCCTTCCCACCCAAGGGTGCCATCTTCCTCAGTCTGATGACATAGCTAAAAGACAGCAAAAATAAATCATATGACTGCAACTCCAAGGGGAGGAGGGAGGGTTGTGAGGACTGATTCCTGCTGCTCCTGGAGAACACCTGTTACAGGTGAGTAACTACTCTTTCTCCAGGACCAAGCAGGAAGTCAGTCCTCACATATGGGACTCCCTAGCTCAGGGCTACCAGAGGCCCCAAAATGAAATAATGAGCTCCCTCTAGAGCCTCAGCATGCAAGAACAGAATCTTCTCTGATAATGCCCCCGAAAGGTAGCCCAACACCAGGGCCGGAGGGTAGGAGTTGCCTAGACCCCAAAGAGATTATGGAGTACCGCTTGCCCGAAAGCACTGTCCCTGCGGGACTCCCTCTCAAGGCAGTAGTGGGCCGCAAAAGTCTGGCTTGAAGACCAAGTAGTGGCCCGGCAGATGTCTGCCAACGGAACAGAGTGGAGATGAGCCACTCACGCAGCCTTCGCCCTGACACGGTGAGCAATAACTCGTCCCTGCAACGAGAGGCCGGCTGCCCTGTAAGCCTAGGCAATGCAGTCAGCTACCCATATGGACAAAGCACGCTTGGAGACAGCCAACCCTAACTTATTGGGGTCATAAGAGATGAAGAGCTGAACCGCCCTCCGGTGCTCCCACGTACAGTCAAGGTAGAAGGACAACGCCCTCCTACAGTCCAGGGTATGCAAGACCATCTCAGCCCGGCTAGCATGTGGCCTGGAAAAGAAAGTCGGAAGAACCACCTTCTGATTGAGGTGGAAGGAGGAGACAACCTTTGGAAGGAACTTAGGGTGAGTCCATAAGACTACCCTGTTCCTATAGAACCTAGTATATGGTGCGTCAGATACTAGGGCCTGAAGCTCACTTGCCTTGCCTTGCTGAGGTAAGGGCTATTAGAAATAGCACTTTCCAGGATAGAAAACGCAGAGGGCAAGTAGCCATAGGTTCAAATGGTGGGCAAGTAAGCCATTGCAAGACCACATTTAAATCGCATTCAGGGGCAGATGGACGCACTGGAGGCTTAAGCAAAAGTAGGCCTCTGAGGAAGCGAGCCACCAAAGGATGGCTGGATAGAGATTGGCCCTCCACCTGTGAGCGGTGTGCTGAAAGAGCACTAAGATGAACTCTAACAGAAATGGACTTAAGGCCTAGGTTGGACAGGTGAAGCAAATACTGCAGCACCACTGGTACCAGACATGAGAAGGGATTCTCGTTGTGTTGAGTACACCAGGTAGAGAATCTACGCCACTTAAGAGCATAAGACTTTCTGGTGGACTGCCTCCTAGAGGCCAAGACTACGTCCTCCACTTCCCTAGGCAGCAGTAAAGGCGCTAGGACTACCCTTTCAGCAGCCAGGCCATCAAATTGAGGGACAGGAGATTGGGGTGCAAGAGAGATCCCTGCTCCTAGGAGATCGGGTTGCATCCCCAGAGGAAGAGGAGTGTCCACCGCTAGTTGCAACAGTAGTGGGAACCAGGGTTGCCTTGGCCACCAGAATCAGTGAGGCCTTGTCCTGGATCACCTTGAATAGTGTCTTGGACACTAGAGGCGTGGGAGGAAATGCATATAGGAGGCCTGTAGACCTTGGAATGAGAAACGCATCCGCTACTACTCTGAGAAGATGCGGTTGTCTGGAACAGAACCTGGGAAGTTGATGATTCAGAGGACTGGCAAAGAGATCTATGGTTGGAAGACCCCATTGCAGGAAGATCTGTTGAACCACAAAAGGATTCAACTGCCATTCGTGGGGCTGCAGGATCCTGCTCAATCTGTCTGCCAGGTAATTCTCCTGACCTGGGAGATAGACCACTTTGAGAAGAGTGCCGTGATTGGCTGCCCATGAGTACAGCTTCTGCGCTTCCAGACATAGAGGTCGGGACCCTGTGCCCCCTTGTTTGTTCAAATAGAACATAGCAACTTGATTGTCCGTCTGCACCAAGACGGACTGGCGAGAGATGAGATGGGAGAAAGTTCTCAGGGCTAAGCGGATAGCTCTCAGTTCTAAGAGAATGATCTGCTGTGCGGCCTCCCAAGGAGTCCACAGGCCTTGAGTACATGCCCCTTGGCAATGTGCACCCCAACCTTGAAGAGAACCATCAGTTGTCAGCACCTGAGAGTGTAGAGGTGCCTGCAAAGGCACCTCTTGCACTAGATTCGGAAGATGAAGCCACCACTGCAGAGAAGACTGGAGTAGGCTGGACACCCTCACTTTGTCCGCGAGGTTTCCTGTGGCCTGTTGCCACTGAGTCCTGAGGCCCCATTGAGCTGGCCTCATGTGTAGATGGGCATTTGGAGTTACATGGACCGTGGATGCCATGTGGCCTAAGAGTCTCAGGAATTGTCTGGAAGAGCCTGGCTAGATTCATCAATCTGTGGGCCCTGTCCACTGGTAGAAAGGCCTTTGCCTGAAAGGTGTCCAGTCGAGCTCCTATGAACTCCATGTTCTGGGAATGGTGCAAACTGGACTTTGCGAAGTTTATGACAAACCCCAGGTGCTGAAGCAGAGCGACAGTGCGAAGGGTGGCTTGATTGGCCTCTTGCGGGGATTGACCCCTGATGAGTCAATCATCCAGATATGGAAAGACAAAGAGGCCTTAAACCCTGAGGTAGGCCGCTACCACTGCCAGGCACTTGGTGAATACCCTGGGGGCGGATGTAAGGCCAAAAGGCAGTACTCTGTACTGATAATGGTTTCCTCCCACTACAAATCTGAGATAGTGTCTGTGGTCTGGATGAATAAGGATGTGAGTATAAGCATCCTTTAGGTCTAAGGAGCATAGCCAATCTCCCTGGAGGTAGAGCAGCAGGATTCCAAGGGTAAGCATCTTGAACTTTTCCCTCTCCAGGAACTTGTTCAGGTTTCGCAAGTCTAGAATGGGTCTGAGGCCTCCTGTTCTCATTGGTACCAGGAAGTACCTGGAATAGAAGCCTTGACCTCTCAGGTGGTGGGGCACTGGTTCCACTGCCTGCTCCTTCAGAAGACCTCCCAACTCCTGCAGGAGTAAGTACCTGTGCAGAGGGAGTCTGGGAGGCTCCCCTGGAAAATAGGAGGGGGGTACCTGCTGGAAGGGAGGAGATAGCCCTTCTGGACTATACTTAGAACCCAGGTATCCCTTGTGACGGCTGATCACCTGTGGGCGAACATGGCCAGCCTGCCTCCAGTGCTGATAGGGGCCAGCTGAGGAGGAGAGGCTATGCCATTGCAGTCAAAATCCCCCTCCCTACTGAGCAGGAGCCAGAGTAGGAGGCTTGGGGGCCTTCTGCCTACGGGGCCCATTACCCTGCCCCTTGGCCTGCTGACCCTGTTGGGGAGCTACAGAGGCTGATAATGAGGGTACTGTTTATAGGCAGATGACTTCCTCGGGTAAAAGGTCTTTTTTCCCAAGCCCTTCTTCTGAGAAGTTGCAGAGGTTTTTCTGGACAGCCTTGTCCGGGTAAGAGTCTCGGTCTCGCGTTCTGCAGCCTTGTCAGCCATGGGCTTGCCAAAGATATTTTCACCTCGGCAGGGGACATCGACCAACTTGTCCTGCACCCATGGCTCGAGGTCCGATGAATGTAGCCAAGCCTGACAGCGTGCACCGATGCCGGCCGCGGCTACTCGGGCCGAAGCCTCGAAGCCATCATAGGCTGCTCGAGATATAAACTTCGAGCACTCACGAATACCCGAGAACAGGGCATTGAACCTCTGCAAAGGTTCCTCGGAGAGACCAGCAGAGAACCCGGCAATCTCCTTTGCCAGGTCTCGAAGGTACATGCCCATGTACAGCTGGTAGGTCTGGACACGGCAAGCAAGCATAGAGTCCTGGAAACACGTCTTACCGAGGGCATCCAGGTTCCGGGCCTCCCGGCCGGGAGGCACCGAGGAGTGCATCTTCTGACTTTTCAGACGATGCATGGCCGATTCCACAACCATGGAGTGGTGCGGTAATTGTGCCTTTTGGAACCCGGGGCTCTTGTGGACTCGATAGATGGAATCGACCCGCTTGCTCAGAACCGGCGTCGAGGCCGGCGCCTCCCACATGCGGAAGACCAACCATTCCAGCATCGGAGGAACCGGAACAGTAAAGGCCTCCTTCGGAGGAGAGTCATACTGTAGGGCCTCGAGCTCCTCGGCTCGAGGCTCCTCCTCGGGATTCGCGGGGAATGCCATAGCCTTAGCCATGTCCCGCACGAAGTCCGAGAACCAGGTATCCTCCTGGGGGGACCTTCTCCGAGGCTCGGACTCAGGCGAGTCCGAAGGAATGCACCGTGTCCAAAAGGTGTCGGGTGACTCCTCATTCTCCGTCTCCCAGCCAGACTTCTCGGAGGAGGAATCGAGCGGCTCCGGTTGGGCAGGCATCGATGCCATCTGCCCCGAAGCCGAGGTTACTGGCGTCGACGACCTCGGTCCCGAACGGGAGGCCGAGGGGGACCTTGGCCGAGCATCGACTCAAGCTCGCATGGACTCGAGGATCTGTTTGGCCTCAGGAGTCGACTTTGACGTCGATGTCCCGGTGGTCAGGGCAGATGCACCAGTCAGGCTGGCCATCAGCACCCGCTGCTGATCCATGAAGGCTGACAATCTGCACTCCAAGGCTGTCAGCCTGAGTCCAAGCTCAGGAGACTCAGCAGCCACCAACTCGGGCCCCGGCGGCGCTGGGCCCGACGTCGGCTCCCTAGGAGGAGAGTCCTCGAGGACAACAAGACTTACGTGCTTGACAGACTCTAGCTCTACACGGGATACCTTAGTTGCTCCAAGGGCCCGGGGCGGCGGTCAGGGGTCCGAGTATCTGGCCTTCGAGGAACCAGAAGCTTCCTACGATGCCGCCCTCACGAGCTTTCTCTTCCTCTTATGCTCCCGACTGGGGGACCCCCTTTCAGAGGAACCCCGACGAAGCTCGGGGTCTGACTCCCGAGACGTCGAGGCCTCTGACGAAGTCCGGGCCCATCTGGAGGCCGTCCGAGAAAATCTTCTCCTTCTGATGCTGCCGGCTCCTGAGTGCCTTGGTGGACATTTTGCCACAGGGGACACAGACCTTGGGATCATGGTCAGGCCTGAGGCAGTGCAGGCAGCAGTCGTGTGTGTCGGTAAGAGACATGAGTTTCTTACAATGATCACACTTCTTAAAACCACTGGAGGCCATCGGGGAAAAAAGGGCCCCCGCGAGGTCAAAGGACCGACCCTCCCGGGAAAAGAAAAAAGTGCGCCAAACGCGTTCCACAAAGGGTAAAAAACTGAAAAATAGAGATCGGGTCAATAACAGCGTACCGAACCCAGGCGGGAAGGGGAACCGTCGTCGAACCGGACAAAAAGAGGTGCGAGAATCGCAGAAAAAAATCCAAATTTTTCCGGGTGACAAGGACAGATGTTCGCTGGGCTGCACGGAAAAAGAAAGACTGAGCAAGATGGCACCTTTGGGCGGGAAGGGGACCGCGCATGCGTGGGTGTATTCCCAAAGGCTTTCTTAGAAAGCTGTTGAAATGCTCCGCATGGGGGCTCCATCGACGTCGATGTCACCCATATGTGAGGACCGACTTCCTGCTTGGTCCTGGAGAACATGTTGAAACCCTCCGTCCAGTGCGCAGCACCGGCCAAGAGAATGCTAGGTTTCATAAGGAAAGGAATGGAAAATAAAAACGGATATTATAATGCCTCTGTAGCATTCCACGGTGCGACCGCACCTTGAATATTGTGTGCAATTCTGGTCACCGTATCTTAAAAAGGATATAGCGTTATTCGAAAAGGTACACAGAAGAGCCACCAAAATGGTAAAGGAGATGGAAGAATACCATTATGAAGAGAGGCTAAAAAGATTAGGGCTCTTCAACCTGGAAAAGAGACGGCTGAGGGGAGATATGATAGAGGTCTATAAATTAATGAATGGAGTGGAACGGGTAAATGTAGATTGATTGTTTGCACCATCAAAATATAGAAAGACTAGGGGACATGCAATAAAGCTACAGGGTAACCTATTTAAGATTAATAAGAGAAATATTTTTTCACTCAACATGTAATCAAACTGGAATTCGTTACCAAAGGATGTAGTAAAACTCGTTAATGTAGCCAGGTTTAAAAAAGGTTTGGACAGTTCCTGGAAGAAAGGTCCATAAACCATATTAAAGAGACCCCAGGATATCCATTGCTTGCCCCAACGCAAGTATCATGGAACCTGTGTCTTTTAGGGAAACTGCTAGGTACTTGTGACCTTGATTGGCCACTGTTGGAAACAGGATACTGGGCTTGATGTACCTTGGTCTGACCCAGCATGGCATATCATGTTCTTATGCTTGTCATGGACCCATTGTTCCAGGTCTGATGCTTGCAGCCAAGCTAACCGGCATGCACTGATGGCAATAGATGAGGCTCTACTAATGGATTGAGAAGGATCAAATGTAGTCCTGTTCACAGACGTCTACACATTTTGGCTATGCCCAAGTACAGCTTGAAAAGCAGGTCTCTTTCCCTCAGGAAGGAATGGAAGGAAATCCTCCCAGTCCTTTGAGGAACATTCCCATACAGAGAATGTAAGAGTTAATTCTGCTTGCTAGTATCAACACTTGAAAGGATCGGCGGGCAAAGGAATCGAGATTCCTGGATTCTCTTCCCGGAGGTACAGAAGTGTGTTTTTTGCCACTTTTAATGCAATGCATTGCCGATTCAAGTTGTGGTTTCTGAAAACCAAGATACTCCAGTACCCTGTACATGGTATCAAGCCGACAGCTAATTGGGGATACCATAAGAGGGTTTTCCCACATCCAGAGCATTAAGTTGTGGAGGATGCGACGTACCGGGAGGATCATGGCCTCCTTCGGGGCTGTAGGGTAATGGAGTATTTCCAGCTCTTCTGCCCTTGGTTCTGGTTCCGATGCAGTCAGAATCGATAGCTCCGCTGCCATGTCTCGGATAAATTCCTGAAAAGACATGTCTTCAGGAGGAGATTTTCTGCAAGTGTTCATGGATGGAGGCAAGGGTTTGGAGGCGATGTCATGGAGGTCCGTGGAATCAGAGTGGTGGTTGGAATCAGACGTATCCGATTCTGACACTGATGAGTATCAACATTGTTGATACCTGCATGAACAGTGTCGATGCTCCTCGATACCTTCAGGGTCCAGAACTGTGGTACTCCCCCATGGGATCTTGATGGCCGATACCGATATCGGTGTCGGTACAGAGACTTTGGTTCTCGAGTGGATCGGTGCCAATGGTGGTACCAATGCCGATGCCTGGATTGGTGTCAATGGGGTCTCTGATGTCGATGCCCCGGTATGCTGTCACCCAGCTGTCGATGCAAGAGGAACCAAAGCTGCGAGGATGGCTGCCAAAGTCCTCTCCAAGGACAGCATGTGCTGATCCAAAGAGGTAGTCTGTGTCTGGTCCAATGTAAGAGAACAGGGCTTGGTGTCACCTTCCCAGAGCAAGGCATCGGGGGCTCTCCAAAGGTCGAGACCTCGGATACCTCCCGATTCCCCACCAAGGCTTTGGAGGACAAGTCCCCCCGCCGGGGATGCCTGGGCCTATGGCCAGAGTCAGAAGAGATCCTGGAAGACTCCCGGTGTTTAGAGTAGGATCTCTCCCTCAATTCCTGAGACTTGCCTGAGGCAATCCTTGGAGTTTTACTTTGGTTATTTTAGCTTCTCTGAGGATTCTCGAGGTTTTGGCTTTTCTTTGAAAGACCAAGAGGAAGAGGTGGACAGAGAGTTAATTGAAGACATACGCAGCATTGCTAGGAAAGGGGAAGTGCTACTGATAGGAGATTTCAATATGCCAGATGTTGATTGGCACATTCCTGCAGCAGTATCATCTAGAAGTAAGGAGATCCTGGATTCTCTACAGGGAGAACTATTCAGGCAATTGGTAACAGACCCTCCATACTGGACTTGGTGCTTACCAATGGTGAAAGTGTTTCTGATGTTGTAGTGGGAGATCATTTTGCATCCAGTGATCACCAGATGGTGTGGTTCAGTATTAGGACTAGGTCTGTTAGAATCCATTCCAAGGTGAGGATCTTAGACTTTAGGAAGACTAACTTTGCGAAGATGGGCCAATACCTCAGGGAGTCGTTAGTGGGATGGGAACAGTGGGGGGATGTAGAAAAACAGTGGGCAAAACTGAAAGGGGGTATTTTAAGGGCAACCAACCTTTTTGTTAAAATGTTAAATAAAGGCAAAAGGAACAGGAGACCGCTATGGTTTTCGAAGGAAGTAGCTGAAAAAGTGAAGAAAAAGAGGGAGGCCTTCATGAAATACAAGAGATCACAGAGAGAGGAAGACAAGCATCTGTATTTGGAAAAACTTAGAGAAGCTAGCAAAGTAGTCAAGAAGGCAAAGATTCAAAAAGAGGAGGAAATAGCCAATGCAATAAAATGGGGGGATAAGACATTTTTCAGATATATTAGTGAGAAGAGGAAGGGCAAAAGTGGTATTGTCAGACTCAAGGGTGCAGGGGGGGAATATGTAGAAGCTGATAAGGATAAAGCGGAATTGCTTAACAAATATTTTTGTTCTGTGTTCACAGATGAAGAACCAGGAGCAGGACCTCAGAAAACACCCACAAATAAGAACAGAAGCGAGGGACATCTTGAACAATTTTCAGAAGACTGTGTTTGTGAGAAACTAGCTCAACTTAAAGTAGACAAAGCGATGGGACCGGATGGGATACACCCTAGAATACTGAGGGAACTTGGGGACGTTCTAGCAACTCCACTGACTGACCTTTTCAATGCCTCGTTGGAGTCGGGAGTGGTGCCAAAGGACTTGAGAGAGGCTCATGTGGTGCCTTTACACAAAAGCAGAAGTAAGGATGTGGTTGAAAACTACAAGCTGGTTAGTTTAACTTCGGTGGTGAGTAAATTATTGGAAACGCTGCTAAAAGAGAAAATAGTGAGGTTTCTGGAGTCCAGCGGATTACAGGATCCGAGGCAGCATGGATTCACCAGAGGCAGGTCTTGTCAGACAAATCTGATTGATTTCTTTGACTGGGTGACCAGGGAGTTGGACCGAGGGAGAGCTCTAGATGTGGTGTATTTAGATTTCAGTAAAGCCTTTGACACTGTTCCTCACAGGCGACTTATAAACAAACTGAGCACCCTAGGGATGGACCCTAAAGTTACTGCTTGGGTTAGAAATTGATTGGGTGGGAGGCGACAAAGAGTACAAGTAAATGGAGCTCACTCTGAGGAGAAGGATGTTACCAGTGGTGTGCCCCAGGGATCTGTCCTTGGTCCGATTCTTTTTAACATCTTTGTTAGTGATATAGCGGAAGGGCTGTCGGGTAAGGTTTGCCTCTTTGCAGATGATACCAAAATCTGCAATAGAGTAGACACCCAAGATGGTGTAGATAACATGAGGAGGGATCTAGCTAAGCTTGAAGAATGGTCTAGAATTTGGCAGCTGGGATTTAATGTTAAAAAATGTAAGGTCATGCATTTAGGCTGCAGCAATCCAAGGGAGCAATACAGTACAGGAGGTGAAGTACTTTTGTCCACTAAAGAAGAGCGGGACTTAGGCGTGGTTGTGTCTGATGATCTTAAAGTAGCTAAACAGGTAGAAAAGGCGACGGCAAAAGCTAGACGGATGCTTGGGTGCATACGGAGAGGAATGGCTAGCAGAAAAAAGGAGGTGATAATGCCTCTGTATAAGTCTTTGGTGCGACCTCATTTGGGGTATGGTGTGCAATTCTGGAGACTGCACCTTCAAAAGGATGTGAACAGGATTGAGTCGGTGCAGAGGGTTGCTACTAAAATGATTAATGGGCTTCATTATAAAGCATATGAGGACACACTTAAGGATCTTAATATGTACACCTTAGAGGAAAGGCGGGATAGAGGTGATATGATTGAGATGTTTAAATACCTCCGTGGCATAAATGTTCAGGGAGAGCGCCTCTTTCAATTGAAAGCAAGTTCTGCTACGAGGGGACATGGGATGAGGGTGAAGGGAGATAGATTCAGGAGTGATATGCGGAAATATTTCTTTACAGAAAGAGTAGTGGATCCATGGAATAGTCTCCCAGTGGAGGTGGTAGAGATGAGTAACTGAATTCAAAAAAGCATGGGACCAACACAGAGGATCTCTAAAGGTAAAAAGTGGACAGTTGTAGTTGTTGTTATGGAAGGGCAGACTAGATAGGCCATGTGGTCTTTTTCTGTCATCATGTTTCTATGTTTGCCAATTCCTGAGACTTGCCTGAGGCAATCCTTGGACTTTTACTTTGGTTATTTTAGCTTCTCTGAGGATTCTCGAGGTTTTAGCTTTTCTTTGAAAGACCTCGAAGGAGACATGGATCTTTTATTTATTTATTTATTTAACCAGTTTTATATACCGCTTTATCATTTCAATCAAAGTGGTTTACATTGAAACTTAAACTTGGTGATGTACATTAATCAGGGACATTGATAACTTGGATTTTTCTGAGGCAGTGGAGGGTTAAGTGACTTGACCAAGGCCACAAGGAGTATTAGTCTTTTTCTCCGAGTGTTTGGAATCTTTAGACTGCTTGGAACCCTGAGAGCATGAGGATGCTCTAGAGAAAGTCGAGGCCATTGACATCCAGTCCAATGGAAACAGTTCTCCAAACCTTTTGGCCCAATTCCCTAGGCCTCTCTCATAGTCATCTGTTTGCAGAGGGAGCAGGCTTGGGCTACATGGTCCGGACCCAAGGCATTTCAGACACCAATCGTGCTCATCTGTCACCAAGATGGTGCTGGAACACTCGGTGCATATTTTGAACCCACTCAAAGGTTTTTCCATCGTAAAGATAGTGGGCAAGGCCCTGAGGAACAGTTTTGAGAAAGAAAAAAAAAAGAATTTTAGAGGAAAAAAATAAAAGAAAAATGGTACCGGGATCGAGTGATACCGATGTGGCAAGGCAGAAGCGCTTTTTAAAGAAAGTTTTTAAGATCTTTTCTCCAGTGACAGGGTTTTGGACCCATTGGCTCTGCGGAAAGTGTAGTTACTCACCTGTAACAGGTGTTCTCCAGGGATAGCAGGAATCAGTTCTCACATATGGGTGACACTGATGCCAATGAAGGCCTCAAGGAAGCCTTTGGGAGATGCTACCACGCATGCGTGGTCCTCTTCCCACCCAAGGGTATCATCTTGCTTAGTCAGATGACATAGCTAGAGCTGACAAAAGAAGATGGCCAAAAATGAACAGCAAATCCAAGGGGAGGAGGGAGATTTGTGAGGACTCATTTCCTCGCTTTAAAGTTCTACTTAAAACCTATCTTTTCTGGCAGGCCTTTGATCTCCCTGCCGCCACATGTTGGTCCGGATGCCATACACTACTTCCATTTTCCCCCTTCCCTGTCCCTTCCATCTCCTTCAGCTGTCAGTTCTGTTTATGTGCCTAACTTCGTTCCTTTCTATCTTCCTCTCTTTTCTTATTACTGCTTTCCTATCAACCAGATGGCGTTCCTTTCCTCCTTTGATTTTCTAGTAGCCACTATGTTTAATTTTGTACACCGCCCTGACACTTCGGTATGGGCGGTATATCAAGCCTTGCTAAAAAATAAAAATAGATAAATAAAAAATTTCTGCTATCCCTGGAGATCACCTGTTACAGGTGAGTAACTACACTTTCTCCAGGAACAAGCAGGAAGTCAGTCTTCACATATGGGACTCCCTAGCTCCAGGCTACCGAGGACCCAAGCTGAACAATGTGGAAATGCTCCACACGAGGGCTCCGTCAGTGCCGACGTCACCCATATGTGAGGCTGACTTCCTGCTTGGTCCTGGAGAAGACCAAGTTGCTGCTTTGCATATCTCATCAATCACTACAGAGCGTAGATTTGCCATAGAGGCAGCCATGGCCCAAACATTATGTGCAGTGATGTGATCCTCGAGAGAGATTCCTGCGTTTTCATAAGCAAAGGAGATGCAGTTTGCTATCCACCTGGAAAGAGTCCGTTTGGATAATGGCAACTCCAGGTGACTGAAGTCAAAGGAGATGAAAAGTTGGGAAGGTTTTCTGTGCTCTCAAGTTCTCTGGAGATAAAAAGCTAAGGCACATTTACAATCCAGAGTGTGAAGGGTTGCCTCTGCCCTAGAGGAATGCGGTCTAGGGAAAAAAACAGGAAGGTAGACTGACTGGTTTAAATGGAAGGGCTAGATCACCTTTGGCATAAAGTGAGGATGAGTCCTAAGGACTACCTTATCACGGTGGAATCGTGTATAAGGAGGGTCAGCCACCAAAGCCTGGTGCTCACTAATGCGTCTTGCTGAAGTGAGGGCAATAAAGAAGGTGACCTTCCACATGAGAAACTTCAGTGAGGTAGTGGCTAGAGGTTCAAAGGATGGCTTGAGAAACTGTCCTAAAACAACATTAAGATCCCATGCCACTGAAGGGGGCTTAATGGAAGGTTTGGTTAATAGAAGACCCCTCATAAAGCAAGTTACAAGTGGCTGAGAATAGATGGGCTGGCCATCTCAGGCATGTGAGAGGCCGCAATCGCACTTAGGTGTACTCTTACCAAATTAGTTTTGAATCCAGAAGAAGATAGATGGAGGAGAAGCAAAGCACAGTTACTTACCTGTAACAGGTGATAGTTGGGAACAGCAGGAATTAGTCCTCACTTACGGGTACGTCGGAACCGACGGAGCCTGCGCGGGAAAGCTCCCCAGCTTCCCAGAAAGGAAGCTTTTGGGGCCTCCCACTGCACATGCGCGCTGCCTTCCCGCCTTCCTGACCAGCTCTCCTCAGTTCGAGTTTATAGCTGAGACAATAGAGAGAGGAAAGGAAGATAGATAGAAGATACAACTCCTAGGGGAGGTGGGTGGGTTGTGAGGACTAATTCCTGCTGTTCCCAGAGATCACCTGTTACAGGTAAGTAACTGTGCTATCTCCAGGAACAAGCAGGAATAAGTCCTCACTTATGGGGACTCCCTAACTAAGATGCCTGGGAGATCCCCTCCCAAGGGTTCACCATCTTCGTATGGATCTCAGGCATCCATCCAGGGAAGGTGGGCAGGAGTTGTTCAAGTATGGAACAGGTGTTTGAGGACAGCCTGACCAAACAAGGCATCCCGGCGGGAGTCCTTGTCCAAACAGTAATGGGCTGTGAAGGTATGAACCGAGGCCCAGGTGGCTGCTCGACAGATCTGATCTATGGATACAGAGTGAAGATGAGCCATAGAAGTGGCCATGGCTCTCACATTGTGAGCTGTGACATGGCCTTCCAGAGAAATGTTTTTACTCTGGTAAGCAAAGGAAATACACTGAGCAATCCAATTGGAAAGTGTACATTTTGAGACTGGAAGTCCCAAATGAGAAGGATCAAAAGCCACAAAAAGTTGGGAAGACTTTCGATGTGGTTGAGTCCTGTTGAGGTAAAAGGCGAGAGCTCTTTTACAGTCTAGAGTATGAAGGTTCCTCTCTGCACTGGATGCATGAGGAGCCGGGAAAAAGACAGGTAGATATACCTCTTGATTAAGATGAAAAGGCGAGACCACTTTGGGCATAAAGTGGGGATTCGTCCTAAGGACCACCTTATCATGATGAAACCTAGTATAAGGTGGATGAGCCACTAAGGCCTGTAGTTCACTGATGCGGCGAGCCGAAGTGACTGCAATAAGGAAAAGGACCTTCCAGGAAAGAAATTTCAAGGAGGTAGAGACCAACGGTTCAAAGGGTGGCTTCATCAGCTGACCCAGAACCAGGTTTAAGTCCCATGCTACCGGAGGAGGTCGAATGGGAGGTTTGGTTAGAGTCAGGCCTCTCATGAATCTTGCAATAAGAGGATGAGAGGAGACAGGTCGTCCATTTATAGGTTTTAAGGATGCTGCAATAGCACTCAAATGCATTCTTACTGAATTCGTCTTGAGGCCTGCATTAGAAAGATGCAGGAGATAATCTAGTAGAGAATTCAAAGGAAGTGCTAGAGGGTCAAGACCCTGCTGAGCACACCAAATGGAAAAGCGTTTCCATTTGAAAGCATAGGAACGCCTCGTGGAAGGTTTCCTAGAGGCATGCAGGATATCTTGCACAGGTTGAGAAAGATTGAAGTCATGAAGGCTTAGGCCTTCAGTAACCAAGCTCTGAGGTGTAGGGACTTGGGGTTTGGGTGCCACAAAGTCCCCTCCTCCTGAGACAGAAGGTCTGGAGCAGCTCCCAGGTCCAGGGAGGGTCCCTGGGAGAGATGCAGAAGTAGAGGGAACCACACTTGGCGTGGCCAGCGTGGAGCTATGAGGATCATCGACCCGTGATCCCTCTGGAGTTTGAACAGAGTCTTGGGAATCAAAGGAATGGGTGGAAAGGCATATAGGAATTCCTGACTCCAATGCAGGAGAAAGGCGTCGTTGGCCTGAGCTCCCTGACACGGAGTCCTGGAACAGAACCGGGGAAGTTTGGCATTCCACGGACTTGCAAAGAGGTCTATGTCCAGGGTCCCCCATTCCTGAAAGATTCTGCGTATCTGGTCCCTGTGTAGGGACCATTCGTGTGGAAGCAGAACTCGACTGAGTCTGTCTGCCCAAGAGTTTTGAACTCCTGGAAGATACACTGCTAGAAGATGAATTTGATGCTCTCTGGCGAAGGCCCATAATCTGAGAGCTTCGTTGCAAAGCGACAGAGAGCCCGTCCCTCCTTGTTTGTTTATATAGAACATGGCCACCTGATTGTCTGTATGAACTAGGACAGTCAGGTTGACAAGGAGGGAATAGAAGACTTTGAGGGCAAAGTATATTGCTCGCAGTTCCAGGAGGTTGATATGAAGGGTGGTCTCCTGAGGAGACCAAGAGCCCTGAGTGGAGAGGTCTTGGAGATGGGCTCTCCACCCTGTTTGGGAGGCATCTGTTGTGAGGGTTGCTTGGGGCAACAAAGGTTGGAAGGGGGCCCCCAACAACAGATTTTTGGTGGATACCCACCATTGGAGGGACCAAAACAGACATTTTGAGGGTAGTATTTGGTCTGAGAGCGCTCCTGATGCTTGAGTCCACTGGGTGGCCAAGGTCCATTGAGCTGCTCTCATATGAAGACGAGCGTAGGGCACCACGTGCACCGTGGAGGCCATGTGGCCCAGAAGTCGCAGCATTTCCCGGGCTGTCATGTGACTGCTGGACTGAGCTTGGGAGGCCAAGCACAGCAGACGTTGGGCCCTGACCTGGGGTAGGTAGGCCCTTGCAGTGGTGGTGTCCAACCGGGCCCCTATGAATTCCAGAGACTGAGTAGGGATGAGTTGAGACTTGGGAAGGTTTACTACCAGTCCCAGATACTGCAGAATGCGCCTTGTGCGGTCCAGGGAAATCTGGGCCTCTGACTGAGATGGAGCTCGGATGAGCCAGTCGTCCAGATATGGGAATACAAAAATTCCCAGACCTCTTAGAAATGCGGCAACAACTGCCATGCATTTGGTGAACACTCTTGGAGCAGAGGCTAGACCGAAGGGAAGTACTCTGTACTGGAAATGTTTTCCCTGAAACAGAAATCTTAGATATTTTCTGTGGGATGGGTGGATGAGTATATGTGTGTACGCATCCTTGAGATCTAGAGAACAAAGCCAATCCTGACTCTGAAGGTATGGAAGGAGAATGCCTAGAGAAAGCATTTTGAATTTCTCCTTGTACAGAAATTTGTTCAATTCTCTCAGATCTAGGATAGGTCTGAATCCCCCTGTCTTCTTTGGTATGAGAAAATAAGGGGAGTAGAATCCTGTCCCTTGTTGAAGAAGAGGAATCTCTTCTATTGCCCCTTGGGCAAGGAGAGAAGAGACTTCCTGACCCAACAGGCCCAGGAGAGATGGGGGAGAATTGAAGTGCCTCACCATGGTATATGGAGGAAGGTTGGAAAAATGAAGTTTGTAGCCCTCTCTGATGATAGAGAGGGTCCATTGCTCTGATGTAATTTGCCCCCATCTGGGAGCAAAGTGAGCTAACCTTCCGGGAATGGTGAGGGGCTCTGGTTGTTCTAGAGCCAGAAAGGTTAAGTTCTCTAGGGGCAAGTCAAAACCCCTGAGGGGGTTGAGCCTGCTGGGGTGTAGCAGACACCGCAGGCTTGGACCTTGCCTGTTTAGGTTGCTGACGCTTAGCAGCAAAGCGAGGCTGAGAAGATTGTTGGCCAGTAATTGTGGAAAATCTGGTCTTCTTGTAGTAAGGCCTCTTGAAAGACTTTTTCTTGGCAGGAGTAGAGGTAGACTTAGAAAATCTATCTAAAGTAGCATTTTCTGCGTCCATTTGAGTGGCTTTAATTTGCCAGTCTTTACCAAATAAGTTCTCACCTGTACAGGGCAGATTCCGTAAGCCATCTAGGACCCAGGGTTCTAGGTCAGAGGCCTGGAGCCAAGCAAGTCGTCGGGCTGCAATGGCAATGCCCGAAGCTCTACCGGCACCCTCAAAGGAATCAAAGGCTGCTCTGTTGGAGAACTTAGAAACATCTAGAAGCTGTTTCACTAAAGAAATGAACTCCTCCTTTCTATCTTCAGGGATAAAGGGGGCAAAATGCTTTACCTTTAGGGCAAGTTCCCTTAGAAACATGCCCATATACAGACTGTATGAATTAATCCTGGCTATAAGCATACTAGCCTGGAAGATTTTCCTACCAAAAGAGTCTAGGGTCTTACATTCTCGCCCTGGAGGGGTACAAGAGTGCCTTTTGGTACTCTTAATCTTTTTCAGCGCAGACTTCACCACAATGGAATGGTGAGGCAGCTGAGTTTTTTGAAAACCAGGAGGAGGAGGGACCCGGTACATGGTGTCCAACCTACGAGAATGAGGAGACAACGTTAGAGGAGCCTCCCATAAGTCCATCAAGTGTTCTTGAAGGATTTCATGGATAGGCAGGGTAACTGCCTCTTTAGGAACCTTAGGGTATCCTAAAATATCTAATTTCTTTGATCTAGGTTCTTTCTCAGAGGATGTAGTAATAGAAAGTCCTTTAGCTACTTCTATAATGAAGTCTTGAAAGGACAAATCCTCTGGTGGAGACATTCTCCTCTTTGGGGAAGAAGGCTCTTCAGGAAGAACAAGAGAGAGCTCATCAGAGTCATCAGAGGAGTCAAAATCCTCAGAGGAATCAGAGTATCCTCTATTCGCTTCCAACGCACGATACGCATACCAGTCGGTATCAACATCGGGCGTACCGGGAATGGGATCGGTATCGGGTGAAAAGCCGGATCCGGCATGCACCGATCTGCGTTTGGAAGACGATGGCCTCGGTTCCGGTATGGAAGCCAATACCGGAACCGGACCCGGAACCGCTGGATGCGGTACCGAGGGCGTCGCAGCCTTAATGAAAGCCAGGATGGCATGCTGCATGGTCTGAACAGTATTGTCCATAGACGCCACTGCTGCCTGGATGTCGGTACCGGCATGGGCCGGTACCCCAGAGCAGTCTAACAGGTGATCGGTCGAGGCCGTGCCATCGATGTCAACCTGTAACCCCATAGATGGTGCTTTGGAAGCCAGAGCTTCCCGCCGGGGTTGTTTGGCTGGGGCATGGTCCTCAGATTCAAAATTGAGAGCCTCTCGATGCTTTGAAGGAGATTTGCTCTTTGAGGACCTGCCCGAAGAAGGTTTGGTTACCTGAGATCCATCCGGAGAGGAAGACCTGGATGACTGTGATGCTGGATTATCTGAAGCAAACAGCACATGGAATTTGTTGGCCCGGTTCTGCAAACCACGTTTAGACATCTAGGAGCAGGATGGGCAGTCCGGAATGGAGTGGTCAGGCCCCAAACATTTAAGACACCAGTCATGGGTGTCTGTAACAGAAATAACAGCACTACACTTGGTTTCTCCATGAGGAGATTTTGTGTAGGCCTGAGGCCTAACAGAAGTCACCAAGTTGTGCTAAAAAATAAAAGCTTTTTTTTTTTGTTTGTTTTTTTAAGAAAGAAAAGAAAAGAGAGACCGGCGGTACCGGTTTCGGTATGGGGAAGGCAGGTACGCGGTCTAAAGAAAGAAACTAAAATAACAATTTCTTCAGCGGTGACAGGAACACGACCTGCTGGCTCCGCGGAAAAAGAGAAACTGAGGAGAGCTGGTCAGGAAGGTGGGAAGGCAGCGCGCATGTGCAGTGGGAGGCCCCAAAAGCTTCCTTTCTGGGAAGCTGGGGAGCTTTCCCGCACAGGCTCCGTCGGTTCCGACGTACCCGTAAGTGAGGACTTATTCCTGCTTGTTCCTGGAGATTGCCTCCACTGGAGCTGAGAAGGGATTAAGATCCCTCTCAGAAAAACAGAGAGTAAATCTACATCACTTAAAAGCATAGGAGCGCCTGGTGGATAGCTTTCTAGAAGCCAAGAGGATGTCCTTAACCTCCTGGGAAAGGTTAACGTCCTGGAAAATTAAGCCCTGAGCAGCCATGAGGTGAGATGGAGGAACTGTATTTGTTAAATCAGTCAAGGCCTAGTAGCAGCAGTTTAAGTTTACATTTAAAACACAGAAGAGAGCTTTCTGGTTAAATTTAGAATCCAGCAGAGAGCTTCTAGTTTAAATTTCATACTAGGTTAGAGCCTAGCAGCAGCAAAGAGCTTTAATTTAAATCAAATCAGATTATAACTTAGCAAAAAAGGCAAAACCGGGTCAGTATTCTTTGAGCAATAAATAGTCTTCTAGAGACCTTTACAAAGAGGCCTTCTACCTAGGGGGCAGGAGACCTGTGAAACTTTTTAAATAGGTATTAAAGCCAGGGGGCAGGTCAAAAGGCCATTTTGAAAGACTCCTTCTATTCAGGCAAGGACTGTTAACCACCTAGGAAGTTGGTCAGAGCTTACCTTAGAAGCACAGGACAGGGATCTGCGTAGCAGCCCTCTTTTAATAAGTCTTAATTCCCTCCCTCCCTCCCCAACACCCACCCACCCCTGGGATTTTCATAGCTTTATAGGTACTTACACATCTTAAAGAAAAGGAGCTACTCTCAGGTGCAGCTCTTATCCAAATCAGTCATGCATTAAGGACCTGAGATTAATTAAGCTTCAGGTGAACAAGGTATATTAAACATATTAGATACACTTTTATTAGTTTAAGCATCCACACCAACCCTTTGGAAGTAAAGAATTCAAAGATCTAAACAACAGCTTAAAAATAAGATGCAGACAGCAGTCCAGCAGCGAGATGGGGGCTTTCCAGTCTTTTGCATTGAGTGTCACATGTATGATTTTCTCCCAGTTGGTGAGAGATCTTATGTGTGCACTAGGTGCAAGGAGCTCTTTGCTCTCAAGGAACAAGTCTGTTCTCTAGAGGCTAGAGTAACAGACTTGGAAAACATAAGGAAGACAGAGAGGTACATAGACGAGACCTACAGGGATATAGTCCTGAAGTCCCACCGCCCAGTCTGGCAGCATCCTTGTTGCCATGGAGGAGAGAGGTCACGTGTCAGGAGAGCATCACCCTGGTGTGGCAGGAAGTGATCCTGTAACTAGGAACTGTCCTCGAGGTGATGTAAAACCCTCTCATACCGAGGAAGTTTCTCCAGGGCCATGTGCCCATGAGGGAAGGGTTAGGACAGTCGTTATAGTTGGTGATTCAATCATTAGGCATATAGATAGCAGGGTGGCTGGTGGACATGAGGATCGCCTGGTAACATGCCTGCCTGGTGCGAAGGTAGTGAACCTCATGCGCCAGCTAGATATGATCTTAGATAGTGCTGGGGAGGAGTCTGCTGTCTTGGTACATGTCAGTACCAGTGACATAGGGAAATGTGGTAGGGAGGTTCTGGAGGCTAAATTTAGGCTTCATAGGTAGGACGTTGAAATCCAGAACTTCCAGGGTAGTGTTCTCTGAAATGCTTCTCGTTCCATGCGCAGGACCCAAAAGGCAGGCAGAGCTCCGGAGTCTCAATGCGTGGATGAGACGATGGTGCAAGGATGAGGGTTTTGGATTTGTTAGGAACTGGGGAACATTCTGGGGAAAGGAGGGGCTCTTCCGAAGAGATGGGCTTCACCTTAACCGGGATGGAAACAGGCTGCTGGCATTAACCTTTAAGAAGGAGATAGAGCAGCTTTTAAACAAGATACAGTAATAGGGGAAAGCCAACAGTCGTCCACGAGTGCATGGTTCGTAAGAAGGTATCCTTGAAGGATACTACCAAAAGCAGAGAGGTTCCAAAAAAGAGTAAAGTAGCCCAAATGCCCTTGAGTATCGTGCAGACAGAGCTTAAAGATAGCATAGTTACTCACCTGTAACAGGTGATCTCCAGTAACAGCAGGAATATAGTCTTTACATATGGGTATCGTCGGTACCGACGGAGCCTGCGCGGGAACGCTCCCCAGCGCCCAATAGGAAAGCTTTTGGGAGCATCCCACAGTGCCTGCGTGCTGCCTTCCCAACCTTTCCCAACTGTCCCTCTCCAGTTGAGTTTAAAGCTGAAACAAAAGAAAGAGAGAAAGAGAAAGAGAGAGATACAACTCCTAGGGGAGGTGGGTGGGTTGTGAAGACTAAATTCCTGCTGTTCCCGGAGATCACCTGTTACAGGTGAGTAACTATGCTATCTCCAAAAATAAGCAGGAATGTAGTCTTCACATATGGGGGACTCCCTAGCTGCAGATGCCAGGGAGAAAACCCCAGAAGTTGTGTGCCCTTAAGAAAGGGCTCCACTTTCCCCCATGGATCTCTGGCATCCTATCAGGGATGGTGGGTAGGAGTTGATTAAGTATGGAACAGGTGTTGAAGAACAGCCTGACCAAACAAGGCATCCCGGCGGGAGTCCTTGTCTAAGCAGTAATGGGCTGTGAAGGTATCAACCGAAGTCCAAGTAGCTCCTCGGCAGATGTCGTCAATAGACACAGAGTGAAGATGAGCCACAGAGGCTCCCATGGCTCTCACATTGTGAGCTGTGACATGGCCTTCCAGAGGTGGCTTAACGGGAGGCTTAGTTAAAAGAAGGCCTCTCATAAATCTCGCTACGAGAGGATGAGAGGAAATAGGTTGCCCATTTAGAGGCTTGAAAGAAGCTGCAATAGCATGCAAATGAACACTCACTGAATTGGTCTTAAGCCCTGCATTAGACAAATGAAGGAGATACTCCAGTAATGATTCCAGAGGTATCGCAAGAGGGTTAAGACCCTTCTGCGAGCACCATATGGTAAACCTTTTCCACTTGAAAGCATAAGAGCATCTTGTGGAAGGCTTCCTGGAAGCATAAAGGATATCCTTTACCTGTTGAGAAAGGTTAAGACCGTGAAGTTCTAGGCTTTCAGCAACCAGGCCCTGAGATGCAGAGACTGGGGACTGGGATGCCACAGCAGCCCGTCCTCCTGAGAAAGGAGATCTGGAGCAGATCCTAACTCCAGAGGCGGAGCTTGAGAGAGATGTAGGAGCAGAGGGTACCACATTTGACATGGCCAATGTGTAGCTATGAGAATCATATAACCTCTTTCTCTCTGAAGCTTGAACAGCGTTTTGGGAATTAGGGGAATGGGTGGAAAGGCATACAGGAAGTCCTGGCCCCAATGGAGGAGGAAAGCATCCCTGGCCTGACAACCCTGAGCCGGAATTCTGGAATAGAACCAAGGAAGTTTGGCATTCAGCAGACTTGCGAAGAGGTCTATGTCCGGGGTTCCCCAAATATGGAAACCTTTGGCCACCTGGTCTGCATGGAGAGACCATTCGTGTGGAAGCAGAACTCGACTGAGTCTGTCTGCCCAAGAATTTTGAATGCCTGGAAGATACACCGCAAGGAGATGAATCTGATGCTCTCTGGCGAAGGCCCATAGTCGCAAAGCTTCGCTGCATAGCAACAGAGAGCCAGTTCCGCCCTGCTTGTTCACAAAGAACATGGCTACTTGATTGTCCGTTTGAACTAGGACTGTCTTGTAGCTGACCTGGGTGTAGAATACTCGAAGAGCAAAGAAGATTGCTCTGAGTTCCAGGAGATTGATATGTAGATAGGTCTCCTGTGGAGTCCAGGTACCCTGGGTAGAGAGGCCTTGCAGGTGGGCTCCCCAACCAACCTGTGAGGCATCTGTTGTTAGAGTGGCTTGGGGTGGAGGTTACTGAAAAGGGGACCCCACCAAAAGGTTTTGGGGTGAATGCCACCATTGGAGGGACAAAATAAAGCGATCTGAGTTTGCTATTTTGTCTGACAGGCAACCTGACGCCTCAGTCCATTTAGTGGATAAAGTCCACTGGGCTGCCCTCATATGGAGGCGAGCATAAGGAACCACATGCACGGTGGATGCCATGTGGCCTAGCAATTGTAACATTTCCTGAGCAGTGAGGTGAGGTTATAGCACTGCTTGGGAACCTAACTGCACAATGCGGAGGCAGCGGGGCTGTGGAAGGTAGGCCCTTGTCTGTTTGGTATCCAGCAGAGATCCTATAAACTCTAGGGACTGAGTGGGAGCAAGGTTGGATTTTGGGAAGTTTATGACAAGTCCCAAATACTGAAGAATGCGCATTGTGCGAGAGAGAGCAACCCTGGCCTCTGGCTCTGAAGGGGCTCGAATGAGCCAGTCGTCTAAGTAAGGGAAGACGAATATTCCTAGGGTGCGAAGAAATGCTGCCACCACAGCCATGCATTTTGTAGACACCCTTGGTGCCGAGGCCAGGCCAAAAGGAAGAACCCTGTATTGGTAGTGCTTCCCTTGAAAAAGGAACCAAAGGAACTTTCTATGAGTTGGATGGATGAGAACATGAGTGTACGCATCCTTGAGATCTAGAGAACAAAGTCAATCCTGACTCTGAAGGTATGGCAGCAGAGTTACTAGAGAAATCATTTTGAGCTTCTCTTTGAACAGGAATTTGTTCAATTTTCTGAGGTCTAAAATGGGTCTGTGTCGTCCTGTTTTCTTTGGAATAAGGAAATAGGGGGAGTAGAACCCTGTACCCTGTTGGAAAATGGGTACCTCTTCTATTGCCCCTTGGGCAAGAAGCATAGTGACCTCTTGACCTAACTGGTCGTTGAGAGAGGTCTGAGAATTGAACTGTCTTACCATTGTAGGAGGGGGCATGCTGAGGAAATGAAGCTTGTATCCCTCTCTTACAATAGACAGAGTCCAATTTTTTGCTGTTATCTGACCCCATCTGGGGGCAAAATGACGTAACCTTCCTGGAATGGGCCAGGAAGGCAACGTTCTCTAGATAGGAGTCAAAGCCCCTGTGGAGGCTGAGTCTGCTGAGCCGGTTGAGGCTTAGCAGCTTTTGTTTTTCTTTGCCTAGGTTGTTGCTGCTGTCCCTTTTGGGCAGACTGACCTAAACGATGCCCCTGCTGGGTATAGGAGGGATAAAACTTCTTCTTCTTACTGAAGAATGGTTTCTTGTAGGATTTTTTCCTTGCAGGATCAGCTGTAGATTTAGACAAACTATCCAAAGTGATATTGTCAGCATTTATCTCATTAGATTTTTCCTGCCAATTCTTGCCAAAGAGATTCTCTCCTGTGCAAGGAATATTCCCTAGTTTATCCTGTACCCAGTTCCAAGTCAGATGCCTGGAGCCAGGGAATCCTACGTGCACCTATGGCAATAGCAGAGGTTTTGCTTATGCACTCAAAGCAGTCAAGGGCTGCACGATTCACAAACTTGGAAACATCCTGAGCATGTTTGACAAGGGCGAGGTAATCCTGCCTCTTATCAGGAAGGAGAGGGCTCATAAGCTCTAAATCTCCCGTGACCTCCTTAAGGAACATTCCCATATAATATATAGGAACTGATCCTAGCAGAAAGCATGGAAGCCTGGAAGGTTCGACGTCCAAAGGCGTCAAGAGTCCTACACTCACGTCCTGGAGGATTAGATGCATGCCTTTTTGCACTCTTGATCCTTCTCATAGCTGATTCCACCACCATGGAATGGTGTGGTAGCTGAGTCTTCTGATACCTAAGACAAGGAGGAACTCGATACATGGTGTCGCATCTTCGAGAGTGAGGAGATGTGGTTAGAGGTGTTTCCCACATCCTTAACATGAGATCATGCAAGATCTCATGAATAGGGAAGGTAGCTGCCTCCTTGGGAGCTTTAGGGTATTGTAGGATTTCTAATTCCTTTGCCCTAGGCTCTTTTTCAGGTGCCACTGTGATGGAAAGACCTCGAGCCACATCTCGGATAAAATCCTGAAAGGACATATCCTCTGGTGGAGACATCCTACGCTGAGGAGAAGAATCATCCTCAGGAAGAAGTACTCTGGTATCGGCAGAGCTTTCAGAGTCTTCAGACTCATCCGAGGATTCAAAGTATTTATTTATTTATTTAGCTGTATTTATATCCCGCTTTTCACCGGGTCAAAGCGGTCAATTGGGGGATACATTTAACACGAGGGGATATGAGAAACATACGTTAATACTTACAGGGAACATGGGCAATGGAGGGTTAAGTGGCTTGCCCAAGACCACAAGGAGTGCCTATAGGACTAGAAATCCCAGTCCCTCCGGCCTGAGATTGCTGTCCCCAGGTGGGACTTGAACCCCTGGCCCTCCGGCCTGAAGTACCTTGTCCTAACCACTAGACCACTCCTCCCGAAACGGGTGATCGTGCAAGGCACGGTACCGGTACTGATTGAAGTCAGCATCGGAGGGGTCCGGTACAGACTTGTCGATACCAGATGGATAAACATAACTCGGTCCTGGTAGAATACCTGCCGATGTCGATGCAGTCGGTACCAGTACCAGGGTCGGTGCCGGTTGAATTGTCTGAAGTGGTTTCAGGGGCATTGAGGCTTTGAGAAGAGCCGCCAGACTGCGTTCAATAGCCAAGAATCTCTGGTCTATCGACGCTTCCGATGCTTGGGTATCGGTGCCCGAAGAAGCAGCCGGTACCCCAGAGCATGGCACCAGTAGTTCTGCCGAGGTTGAGGCCTCGAGAACATCCTGGAGCCCTGTTAGTGTTTTGAAAGCCAAAGCCTCCCGCCGGGGCACTTTTGCCGGTGAAAGTCCCTCAAGAGCAACGTCAGAGGCATCTCGATGCTTAGAGGGAGATCTACCCTTTGAGGACTGGCTAGATTTATGTTTAGTTACTTGAAATCCATGGGAGGAAGACGAAGCCCTGGACGACGTCGATGCCACAGAGGCTGCATCGGAGAGAAAAAGGGTGCTAAGTTTAGCAGCTCGGTTCTGCCGGCCCCTTTTTGACATCATCCCACAGGCAACACACTCCGAAATAGAGTGGTCAGGCCCTAAACATTTGAGGCACCACTCATGGGTGTCGGTGAAGGAGATGGTACCGCCACACTTGGAACACTTTTTAAAACCCGAAGCGGGTTTTTCCATTTTAAAGGAAAAAGTTGGGTCTAGTGCCCAAAATGGCGCTTGGCACCTGAGGAGAAAATAACTGGAAAAGACTCCAGAAAGCGTAGTTACTCACCTGTAACAGGTGTTCTCCAGGAGCAGCAGGAATCAGTCCTCACATATGGGTGACGTTGGCGCCGACGGAGCCCTCGTGGAGCAATTTTCCCCAGCTTTCAAAGAAAGCCTTTGGGAATTGCAGCGCGCATGCGCGGTCGCCTTCCCGCCCAAGGGTGCCATCTTAGCCAGTCTGATGACATAGCTAAAAGACAGCATAAAATTTGCAAAAAAACTTAAGCAGATGATTGCAACTCCACGGGGAGGAGGGAGGGTTGTGAGGACTGATTCCTGCTGCTCCTGGAGAACACCTGTTACAGGTGAGTAACTACGCTTTCTCCAGGACCAAGCAGGAAGTCAGTCCTCACATATGGGACTCCCAAGCTTAAGGCTACCGGAGACCCTAAGCACAAAAATGAGCTCCCTCTAGCTCAGCGGCACAGAAGGAAGGAATCTTCACTGAATTATCACCCACCGGTAGCCCCCATCCGGGATGGAGGGTAGGAGTTGCTCAAACCTCGAAGAGATTTCGGAGGACTGCCTGTCCGAAAGCACTGTCCCTACGGGACTCCCTCTCGAGACAGTAATGGACCGCAAAAGTCTGGCTCGAAGACCAAGTAGCGGCCCGGCAGATGTCTGCCAGCGGAACAGAGCGGAGGTAAGCCACTGACGTAGCCTTCGCCCGAACACAATGAGCCGTGACTCGACTTTCTAAGGAGAGTCCGGCTGCCCCATAAGCCCAAGCGATACAGTCAGCAACCCAGATGGACAGAGTACGCTTGGAGACCGGGAGCCCCAATTTATTGGGGTCAAAAGACACAAAAAGCTGAGCAGCTTTACGGTGCTCCCGCGTACAGTCAAGGTAGAAGTTCAATGCCCTTCTACAGTCCAGGGTATGCAGGACTCGTTCAGCTCGGCTGGAGTGAGGCCTGGGAAAGAAGGTTGGAAGTACCACCTCCTGATTGATGTGAAAAGGGGAGACAACTTTTGGAAGAAATTTTGGGTGAGTCCGTTTGACTACCCTATTTTTGTAGAACCGAGTGAAGGGAGGATCAGACACGAGGGCCTGCAATTCACTTACGCGTCTAGCGGAAGTGAGGGCTATCAGGAATAAGGTTTTCCACGAAAGAAAACGCAGAGAACAGGTAGCCATCGGTTCAAAAGGCGGACAGGTGATCCGCTGTAAAACCACATTCAGATCCCAGTCAGGTGCTGGCGGGCGCAGAGGTGGTTTAAGTAGAAGGAGACCTCGGAGAAACCGTGCTACGAGAGGGTCGCTGGAAAGAGGTCTGCCGTCCACCGGCACATGGTGTGCTGAAAGAGCACTGAGGTGGACTTTGACGGAGTTGGACTTAAGTCCCAGATTAGAGAGGTAGAGCAGGTACTGCAAGATCACCGACACCGAGCAGGAGAAGGGATCCTGAGACTGCTGTACACACCAAACGGAAAAAGCGACGCCATTTAAGGGCGTAGCATTTGCGGGTAGAAGGGCGCCGAGAAGCTAGGACGACCTCTTCCACCTCTGCCGGCAGGAGAAGGGGAGCAAGGACTACCCTTTCAGCCGCCAGGCCATTAGGTTGAGAGATCTGAGGTTGGGGTGTAGCAGAGACCCCTGATCCTGCGTTAGGAGATCCGGTTGAAACCCCAGAGGGAACGGATCCTCTGCCGCCAATTGTAACAGGAGTGGGAACCACGGCTGTCTGGGCCAGCGAGGAGCCACCAGGATCATGGACGCTTTGTCCCGGAGAACCTTGAACAGAGTTCGGGAGACTAGCGGGATGGGAGGAAAAGCATAGAGAAGGCTTTCCGACCATGAGAGCAGAAAAGCATCTGCCGCTACCCGAAGGGGATGTGGCTGACGAGAGCAGAAGCGAGGAAGTTGCCGGTTGAGAGGACTGGCAAAGAGATCCATCGTGGGGAGGCCCCACTTCAGAAAGAGTTTCTGAACTACCAAGGGATCCAGACGCCACTCGTGCGGCTGGAGTATCCTGCTGAGTTTGTCCGCCAGGCAATTTTCTTGGCCTGGGAGATAAACTGCCTTGAGAAGAATGCCGTGACTGACGGCCCAAGAGCAGAGCGTCTGAGCTTCTCGGCAGAGAAGGAAGGAGCCCGTGCCCCCCTGCTTGTTCACGTAGAACATGGCAACTTGATTGTCCGTCTGGACAAGGACGGACTGGTGAGAAAGCAGGTGGGAGAAAGCCTTGAGCGCCAGACGAATTGCTCTGAGCTCCAGGAAGTTGATCTGTTGAGCAGACTCCCACGCGGTCCAGAGACCTTGAGTACATGCCCCCTGGCAATGTGCTCCCCAACCCAGGAGGGAAGCATCGGTCGTCAGCACTTGAGCCGGCTGAGGCGACTGAAACGGCATTCCGAGCACCAGGTTCGGCCGATGAAGCCACCACTGTAGGGAAGAGGCCAGCGGTCTGGAGAGGCGCACTAAGTCGGCTAGTCCGCCAGTGGCTTGTTGCCACTGCTTCCGAAGGCACCATTGAGCCGGCCGCATATTCAGGCGAGCATTGGGGGTCACGTGGACGGTGGAAGCCATATGGCCGAGTAGTCTCAGGAAGCGCCTGGCGGAGACCAGGGACTGGCTGCGAAAACGGCCGGCTAGGTCCATGAGCCATTGAGCCCTGTCGAGAGGCAGGAAAGCTCGAGCCTGAGGAGTGTGCAGTCTTGCGCCGATGAACTCGAGATCCTGTGAGGGGAGCAAAGTGGACTTTGCGAAGTTTATGACAAAGCCCAAGTACTGCAGAAGAGTCACCGTGCGGTGTGTGGCATTGGCGACTGCCAGAGAGGACGCTCTGATGAGCCAGTCGTCGAGGTACGGAAAGACATAGAGGCCGTGAAGCCTGAGATAGGCCGCCACCACCGCGAGACATTTTGTGAAGACTCGCGGTGCGGAGGATAGGCCAAAGGGCAGTACTCTGTACTGGTAGTGATTTCCTGCCACCACAAACCTTAGGTATTGGCGGTGGCTTGGGTGGATGAGGATGTGCGTGTAGGCATCCTTTAGATCCAAGGAGCATAGCCAATCTCCCTGCTGGAGGTAGGGCAGAAGGATTCCAAGGGTAAGCATCTTGAACTTTTCCCGCACAAGGAACTTGTTGAGGTTGCGCAAGTCCAGGATGGGTCTGAGGCCTCCTGTCCTTTTTGGTATTAGGAAATACCTGGAATAAAAGCCTTGACCTCTCAGGTGGTGGGGCACCGGTTCCACAGCCTGTTCCTGAAGAAGACTTGCTAACTCCTGAAGGAGTAAGTCCCTGTGCAGAGGGAGTAGAGGAGGTTCTCCCGGAAAATAAGAGGGAGGGACCTGATGGAAGTGGAGAAGCACCCAGGCATCTGAAGTGATGCCGAAAACGAAACTGACCAAAAATCAGAAAAACCGAAAAATAAGAGAAGGACTCGCAACGGCGTCGCGAGTCCGGGTAGGAAAACGACCGGCGTCGAACCGAATTGAAAAAAGAGAAAAACTCACGAAAATCAACTTTTTTAGCGGGGACACGACGGGTACGTCTGTAGGGCTCCGCGGAAAAAAGAAGACTGGCTAAGATGGCACCCTTGGGCGGGAAGGCGACCGCGCATGCGCGCTGCAATTCCCAAAGGCTTTCTCTGAAAGCTGGGGAAAATTGCTCCGCGAGGGCTCCGTCGGCGCCGACGTCACCCATATGTGAGGACTGACTTCCTGCTTGGTCCTGGAGAAGAAATGTTTTTTGGGGGGTTTTTGGAAAAAAAGAAAGAAGAACCGGCGGTACCGGTGTAGCGTCGAAGGAAGGCAGACGCGACCACAAAAAAGAAGAATAGAAGGGAATTATTTTCTGTGGTGACAGGATGTGCAACCTGTCGGCTCCGCGGAAAACGAAGAACTGGAGAGGGACAGTTGGAAAAGGCGGGAAGGCAGCAAGCAGGCGCTGTAGGATGCTCCCAAAGGCTTTCCTATTGGACACTGGGAAGCGTTCCCGCGCAGGCTCCGTCGGTACCGACGATACCCATATGTGAAGACTACATTCCTGCTTGTTCCTGGAGATTATACATATTGGGCTTGATGCTGAACAGCATTTACACAGTTTAAAAACCTGTAAACCATGTAAATTTCATTATAGAGTGATATTCATTGGCACTAACATGGTTAGTGCCAATGAATATCCCCTGGTTCCACCGCTACACACCCTGATGCTAGCCGTGTAGAATCAGGAAGTATCATGGGTGGAGCAAAGGAGGTACCTTTTGCTAACCGGGTAGCAGTAATGTTGAGCCACTGCCCGGTTAGCAACCCGTGGGTAAAGATAGGGGTGGGAACACCTTGACTATCTTTACCCGTGGGAGCTAACCAAGCAGTGGCTCAATATTGCCTCTGACATTAGCTTCTGCGCTGTGCAGAGCGTTGTAGTGCACTGCGGAAGACCGACCCAGATATTAAATTCTGATGGCCGGATATGGCCCCGGATTGAATATCCGGGGTTAAAGTTCAGCACCTTGGAGGAACATAGCTAGAGCAAACGAATATCAGGCCCATTTTCTTTAACTACTATAGTCCGTTTTAAAAAACATGAGTGATGGCTGAATATCGACCCATTAAATGCTAGAACGACCATAAATAGTTTAGCATTTTGGTGCTGAAATTAAAAAAAAAAAACACTCACAGTTTCATCTCTGAAGCCATAATACAGGTCTCCTCTCCGCATGAACAGTCACTTTTATCATGGTACATACCAACAGTATGTCCCAGAGCATGGGCAAGGATGGCTGCAATTTGTTCTATATTATCATCTGGAAACTGAACAGCATATAAGAGTAGAAAGAGGATTAACTTTACCTTATAAGTATGCGTACATTAAAGTTGTACTTTATTCTGGGAAATTACTCTTATGTGTTCCCTTAACTTAGGGGCCGATGCAGAAAACCTTAGCGCAGCATTTTTTTGTCCCTTTTCCCTCACTAGGCTTGCTCTCTGATGCAGAAACAAGCTAGCGCTAGAAAAATTCCAAAAAAAACAACCATGCTAAATTGCAGTGCACTGGGCATGCAAATCACCACATACTTATTTGTGCCCAATTAAAAAAAAACTGCACTGAAACTTAGTACAGTTTTTAACACTGGATATTCACACCAGCTTCAGGCAGGCATGAAGATCCAGCTGGGAGCAAAATCAACTTCTGAAATTTGATACTTCGCCTCAGATGATCCATCGGCACACTGTTAGGGAGCTGGTGCCCCTCTCCCGGACACTGACCCCCGAACAGACTCAAAAGACCTGATGGCCCAATGGCCAAAATCTCCCCCCAAATGAAACAAAACCCCAGTGACTCGGTAGCCCTGAAACCCCCCCCTCCCCCCACTACGCTGTGTCCCAGGATACAACACAGGAGTCACTTTGCCATATAAGGTATTCTTTTGCCTTATATGGCAGGATGAACCGTGTGAGCCAGGTGCCGCCATATTCTAAGATGGTGGTGCGGGGGTGCATGGGCAATGCTCCTGCCCCAAAATTTAAGGTACTGAGGGGTGGAGGGGTTTGGTTGTGTGGGAGAAATCAGGGCAGCTGAGCCACCAAAGTATTATTTGATTGGGTGGGAGGGGGTGGAGGAATTGGAGCTGCTGGGCCATCAGATCTTTTGTTTCCATCAGGGGGTCGGTGTCCTGGGGGGGGAGGGGCACTGGTCTCCTGACAGTATGCCAATAGCATCAGGGCTTCTTCCCAATGCCTGGATCATCAGAGGTGTAATGTCGCACTTCACCTGTTTGTCCACGACAGCATGCCAAAACCAAACTTGCACCAACTTTTGTGTGCATGTGTTTGGCTTACTCTCCCAGTTTAACACCAACTTTTTGAGCACTAGCTAGTATGCATATTGCATCCCTATGCAAAAATTCAGCATAAAATTTGCGTTATGAAACCCTGTGCTAGAGCTTTAAGTTCTGGGCTCTAGCACGGGATTTGTGCATCGGCCTTTTAGACTGTAAGCTCACCAGGAACAGGAAAATAACTGCTACACTTGTACCTGTACTTTGAAGTAATCCAGAGAAAAGCATGAGCTAAATTCAGATCCATGTTCAGTTTGGTTATCCATACATCTGATCCACTATGAGGATAATACTGGTCAACAAAGTTTTACAAAAGTCATGTTATTGAAATAAAACTATTAATTTCTTATCAATTTTTATATGCTGAACACGAATATGACAGTGAAATTGCAAAGTTGGCTCTAGTTTTTTTGTAATCTAGAAGAATTAATGTTTACATCACGAAATGCATGTCAATATTAAATATAATAGGCCTTCGGTTAATACCTGTAAAAAACCAAGTCATAGACTACTTCTTATACTTTTTCGCCTGTCTCTTGTACAGCTGTTCGGGAGCTTCTCTGGGGAGTGTCCAGCAGTAGTCAGCCAGCATTGTAGTGGACCATTTTCCCTGGTATCTTTGCTCCATCGTTGCGATATCCTGGTGAAAACGTTCGCCCTGTTCATCACTAACCATACCACAGTTGTCAGGAAAGAAATCGAGATGGGAATCAAGGAAATGGATCTTTAGAGACATATTGCAACCAAGTTTCTGATACTGCATCAGCATGTCTTCTACTAGTTCCTTGTAGTTTTCTGCCCTAACATTCCCGAGAAAGTTTGTTGACACTAGGCGAAAAGCATTCCAGGCTTGTTTCGCATCACCCTGCAGCAAGTTGTTGAACCGGTCATCTTTGAAGAGCTCTCAAATCTGAGGACCCACAAAAACTCCCTCTTTAATCTTTGCTTCGCTGAGTCGAGGGAATTTTTCATGCAGGTATTGGAAAGCTGGCGAAGTGCGGTCCATGGCTTTCATGAAGTTTTTCATCAAACCTAGTTTGATGTGAAGGGGTGGTAGCAGGATTTTGTGAACCTCAACTAGAGCTGGGTGCTGGATATTCTTCTCTCCAACTGTTACATTTTGTCTGTGATTCCATTCCTTCCGCAAGTAGTGCCAATCCATTGCTTGGCTATCCCACTCACATAAGAAACACATGTATTTTATATATCCCGCTGCAGTCCCATTAAAAGGGCAACTACCTTCAAGTCCTCACAGAGGTGCCAGCTGTACTTGTTATAGTTAATGGAATTCAGTAGATACTTTAAGTTATCGTATGTCTCTTTCATGTGGACGGCATGCGCTACTGGAATAGATGGAAGACGGTTTCCATTGTTCAAAAGCACAGCCTTCAGACTCAGTTTCGAAGAGTCTATAAATAGTCTCCAGTCTTGTGGGTCATGAGTGATTTTTAAGGCATTCATGAGGCTTTCAATATCGGAACAGAATACCAGATTACTTTCCTTTCCGACTGCATATAGTACACTGCTGACGTCAGATGGCTTCAGCAGCCATCTGGCAGTAGTATTGCATTGCATCAGAAAATGATGCAATCAACTCTGGATGATGTGTGCATGCTGGTATTATGCAATGTGATGCAATATTACATCATTCAAGGCTTATTTGGGATGTTGTTGATGTCCTACTGGATAAATTTATATGGTGAAACGTCAAAAACGAACTACATGCAATATCTTCAAAACGAGAGCCAATAAAAATTTTTAAATGTTATATTCGTGCTCAGCTCACCAAGATACTACAGATTAGGACCTTTTAAAGTCAGTAACAATTTCAATGTTGACCAGTGTTTTATAAACTTTTTTCATGCATAAAACTGTTTTGCACAAAGGCTTTTATGAAATTACCTTGGGGTTTACATGCATAAATGTATGTGCAAGCACAAAAAGGCACACACTTTTAAACAATCAGTGTGTAGGCAGCAGGGACGGCTCTATCATGAGGCCCCCTGAGTTGGTCGTCTCAGGCGGTGTTATCCAGGGGGTACAGCACCAGCGGCAAAGCACCAATAAAGTGTTTTAGTTTATGTTTGATTTTGCTACTGCTAGCCCGCTGCTGTTTTCCTGCAGTGCTTTGGTCTCTACAAATCAGCACAGCCTGAACAACAGAAGAGGAACTAGGCATGTGCTTTTCATGCTTTGCCTAGCTGTTCTCTCTTTGTGTGCTGTGCTGCCACGGTTGTCAATTCAGGTTGGTGCTGTTGCTTTCTTTACCTATTGCTCCCAATGAAAAATAATCCCACTGCAGGGTTTATTTGCCATAGCTGCCACAGACACTGTCTTTTTGCTGCCCCCAGATTGTCACACACCTGCTCCCTACTGCAGTTTTCCTGCCAGCCGGTCCCCATGTCTGGGCAGACCTGAACTGCTTGTCAAATAGCCGTAAAATTGCTTGGTTTCAAGCAATCTCCCCCTTCTATTTCCCTTGGGCTTTGCTCTTAAAGTTCATTCTCTTGAAAAGCTAGTGATCTGCTGTTCGCCTGGGCTAGGATCCTTACAGGCTGCTGCTCCACATCGTGTTGGCCAGTTGTGTAGAGTCCCCCACATATTTGGACCATTCTACAGTGTGTGTTCTGTGGTTGCTAGCATGGGAGAGAAATATTAACTGGATTCCCTCCAGATCTAGGGAATACCACCTTAAATCAGATCTATGGGGGATCCAACTTTTACCTACTTGACTGCAGGGATTTAAACATGCTCCAGTGGCAGGATCCACCAGCAGTCATGCTTCTATATCAGCAGTGAAAGATTACAGTTAGATCGGGGATCCAGTTCCAGATCTGATGGATTTAGGTATGGATTTGCTGGATCTAACTTGAGATTTTCATGGCAGGCACAGAAACGTTTCCAATGTTGTACAGTAGTGCTGGCTGTGGCATTTTTAAATCCCTGCCGTCAAATAGGTGAATGCCAGATCCTCTGTGGATCCAATTTAAGGTGATATTCTCTATCCTTAACCAACAACTTCCCTGTCCTTTATTGCATTCTGCCTTGCTATATTGCCTAATGCGACTAGGGTTGCCAACTTTTTCACCGAGAAAAACCAGACACCTGTGGCTCGCCATGCTCCACCCATTCTCCGCCCCTAGTCCCACCCCTGCCCCGCCCACAAAAATTACCGAGGATACGTGTAGGCTAACTTCCTTGGTCAGATAATAATTAAACTGGGAACCCCAAAATCCAAACATGAAATGTACAACACTGGAGAAATAAAACTATAAAGTAATGTCCTCTTGCACTAAACAAAAACGCAAAGATGTTAGCAATACACACTTCCCAGACCAGACATATTCCAGTTAATAAATTCAAAATAAAAAGTATTTTTCTACCTTCTGTTTGGACGTTTTATTTTTCAGTTGCAATTGCTCCAGTCACTTTCTTCTGGTTTCTTCGTGTCTTCTGCGAGCTATCCATTTGTCCTTTCTTCTCTTTTAGATGTTTTCCATTCTCTCTCTATTTCTGCTTTAACATACTGATTGTTTCCCTTTTGCTCTTTCCCCCAATTCTTTCCTTATTCCTTTATCATCCGTTTAAATTTCACCCTTCCATTCTCAAGCCCCTCTTACTCTCCCAATACCGGCCCATCATAGACTTTTCTTCCACACAAAATATTTTTTCCCCTCTCCATTCTCATTCCCCATCCATTCTAGTCCTCCCCCCAAATCAATTCCCTTATAGTTCTAGGCCCACCCAGCATCCACTCCCTTCTAGTCCCATTCTCCCATGCCCCACATCAGCCCATTTCCAGTCCTATTCCAGCTCTTCATCAGCCCATTTCCAGTGCTAGCCCTCACATCACAGGCCATTTCCAGTCCTAGCTCCCCCCCCCCCAATCACAGCCCATTTCCAGTCCAAGTCCCCCATCACAGCCAATTTCCAGTCCTAGGCCCCCCCCCACCATCACAGCCCATTTGCAGTCCGAGTCCCCCCGCACCATCACAGCCCATTTGCAGTCCGAGTCCCCCCGCACCATCACAGCCCATTTGCAGTCCTAGTCCCCCTAATCACAGCCTATTTCCAGTCCAAGATCCCCCTTCCTCCACCATAGCCCATTTCCAGTCCAAGTCCCCCCCCCCCATAGCCCTTTTCCAGTCCAGGTCCCCTCCACCCCCATCACAACCCATTTCCAGTCCATGCCCCCCCATAACCCTTTTACAGTCCAGGTCCCCCCCCCCATCACAGCCTATTTCCAGTCCAGGTTTCCCCCCCCCCCCCATAGCCCTTTTATGGTCCAGGTCCCCTCCATCGCCATGACATCCCATTTTGTGTCCATGGCCCCCCCCCCATCACCCTTTTACTGCCCTGGTCCCCCCCCCCCCCAACAAACCCTATTTCCAGTCCAAGTCCCCCCCCCCTTAGCCCTTTTCCTGTCCAAGTCCCCCCCCTTTCGCCCTTTGCGAGTCCCCGTCCCCCCCCTTCGCCCTTTTCCAGTCCAAGTCCCCCCCCCCTTTAGCCCTTTTCCCGTCCAAGTCCCCCCCTTAGCCCAAGTCCCCCCCTTAGCCCTTTTCCAGTCCGTCCCCCCCCCCCTTAGCCCTTTTCCAGTCCAAGTCCCCCCTTAGCCCTTTTCCAGTCCAAGTCCCCCCCCTTAGCCCGTATCCAGTCCAAGTCCCTCCCCCTTAGCCCTTATCCAGTCCAAGTCCCCCCCCCTTAGCCCTTATCCAGTCCAAGTCCCCCCCCCTTAGCCCTTATCCAGTCCAAGTCCCCCCCCTTAGCCCTTTTCCCTTCCAGGAACTGCCCCCCCCCCCCCCGACCAGCATCGCGGCTGTCTGAGGCTTCAGAGGGAGCCGGGGAAGCCCACGCGAGGCCCCGGCTCCTTCTGAACAGCCACCAGCATGAAGAGCCTTTACCTTCACGCTGGCGGCTGTTCCTGTGAAGCCGCGAATGCTGGGAAAGGTTAAAGGGCAACCTTTAACCTTTCCCAGCATTCGCGGCTTCACAGGAACAGCCGCCAGCGTGAAGGTAAAGGCTCTTCACGCTGGTGGCTGTTCAGAGGGAGCCGGGGCCTCGCGCGGGCTTCCCCAGCTCCCTCTGAAGCGGAGAAAAGCCGCCTTTTTTTGCTCTGGCCGCTCCCGATCTTGCGGCCAGAGCAAAAAAACCGGCTTTTAAAGGGCCGGTTTTCCCTGTGCGCCGGCAGCCGGCCAGGCCGGCTGAAAACCGGCCAGTTGGCAACCCTAAATGCGACCCAGTCTCTGCCTTCCACTCCTATCCCTGCACTTTAATCTTCTCTTTCTACCCTCATCCCCTGCCCTGGCTTTCTGTATCTGGCAGTGGGAGGGAATGAGGACAGAGAGAGAACAGAACCAGGTAAAGAAGTGAAAGGTAGACAGTGAGATGGGCAACAAAATGCCCCTTCAGCCTATATTTCCCCATCACTACCTCCTATCTGTCCATGGGGGCCTTTCACTGAGAAGAGAGTAGGACAGTATTAAGATGACTGTGAAGGTCTGGAGGGCAAGGGTCAAGAGAACACAAAAGCTGCTAGGCAAGGCTTTCACAGGGAAAAAAGTGAGAACAGAATACTTTTATTGGGATGGATGTTTCTATGGCATGGTGAAGTTTGGTGGGGGTTGGCACCAATTGCATAAGGCAGGACGAATCCATGCAGGCTTGGGGTTTACCCCACTGCAGGCAGAAACATGTAGCTTGCATTTCCCAATTCCACTTCTTAAGAAAAGCAAAACTACAAGTCCATGCCTGCCATAGGCTAATTCCAGGACTGGACTGACCCTGTTAGGTGAATCTGGAGCCAGTTGGCAAGCCTGAACTGTGTATATTTGTGGTGGGGGGGAGGGTGTAATGTCATACAGAGACATCACTGAAACACCTCTTGCAATGTAAAGGTGCCATTTTTAATCTGGTTTTATATTTTACTTTCAGAACAGCCACATCTATCCACATTTTTAAATGACTGCTTTATATAGTTTGCTGCAAAGATGTTTGATGTTAGGAAATGTCTATCTGAAGCACAATATAAGAGAAGGAAAGCGAAAGAAGCTGCTCTGTCAAAACAAAAAGGAGCCATGCTAACGTTTTTGACTGCAGAAGCAACTGATACACAGCAAAATGAATGGTTTGATATAGTGTAATAGCAAGCGCTGTGAAAAGCTCTTATTCTATCACTCACCCACAGAAGGAAAACTCTCAGACAGGCTGGAATGCAAACAGGAACTTTTAATGTGCACACAGGATCAGACAGAGATACCAGCAACCTCCACAAGAGTCTGAGCCCCGAGGGACGGCCTACAATGCCTTATATACAGTACAGTTTTAAACTCATTCTACAATCCCATTTGCCACAGGTATTTCCTGCCCACCAATCAGCAGCCCCTAGGGGAAGGTACCTGGGTGACCTGTTCAAACCGGTATGCTCAGGTCTGCTGATTTCTGGGCAAGGGGACATTGTGCTCAGACCTGGAGTGGGGGGAAGGGTGTCTACTGAAATCTCAATGCCTTCTCTTAGCAGGCTGATCACCTCATGGCTTGGGGGAAGGGTCAGGCTGATCACTTGTGTAAGAGCCTCATGGCTTGCGGGGGAAGGGCTACCTACAGCTAACCTCATGGCTGCCTCATTCCCCCCTTTTTAAGTAAGACCTCAACCGCTAGGGCAGTTGAGGGCAATACTACTGGAGGCAAGCCGCAGAGGAGTATATTGGGTCAGGGCCATGACCGTGGCAGCCGCCTTGCATTCTGCCAGGGTGTCAAGGGTGGAAACAACCTGTAAGGAAAAAGGCACCTGGTTAAAATGTACGGTACAGCAATGGGACAAGTTAAAGTACAAAGGTCTGTCATGTTCAGAGCAGTTTGGGCAAGTAATACTGCTGTGTTAGTAGTCTCTGCACTTGTTTGAAAGCAAGTCCGTATCAGGGATAGGAGTAAGGCTAAGGCACCTTTTCTCAGTCTGATCCCGGTTCCAGGAAAGGTGTCTGTGAATCAGTCTCTCCGGTGGTCCAGAGTTCGTCGGCAGTCTGTTAGAACCCCGTACTGGGCAGAAGTGTCAAAGCGCAGGGGCTGGTTTGGAACTGTGACAGAAGTCCAGGCTGGAACAATTTCTGGTGCAGCGGCCTTGACACGAGAGTGATGGATCCTCGGAGCAACTTCAGCCACCTTGACAGCCGTGGGGGTGGTCCGCAGAACGGTATACGGGTCTCGCCACTGGGGAGTCAGCAGATCCTGCTTCCACTCCTTGATCCACTATCACTGGAGGTTCCTTTGCTGGTAGGAAATATTCCATTATGCCCTTGACTGATCTTTACATGTTTACAGATCAGACAAGTGCACGCGCGTGTTCTGTAATTCTGACAAGTTTTTGAATCACACCAATTTTTTTTGTCTGTTAGAATTTGTCATCAATTTATCCCCCTTTGCCTCTGCATGCCTGGCCAGGACATACAGAGGAAAAGTAAGGCAAAAAAAGCATCTGGAAGTACCACATGGTCAGTGTGGGGTTTTTTCCAAAGCTCATCAGGATGCAAGGTGCACCTAGCCTGTCTCCAGGTGCCTACTTACAATCTTTGAGTATTGTGGTGGGGCCTAGATGACTTCCTAAATTGAAGATACTGGAGATGGCATAGTTGAATAAAATGCTCATCATTTTTTATATTCATTAGCCAGATACATCACTTCACATCATTAAATTGCCTTCACCAGTTTACTGTCCATCAGAGTCCTTCCACATCATTAATTTCCTTCATCAGTTTACTGTCCATCAGAGTCCTTCCACATCATTAATTACCTTCATCAGTTTACTGTCCATCAGAGTCCTTCCTCTTAATATATCACTTTATCCCTCACAACACTTTCCACCAACTATATACATAGGTCCTTCAATTTTTCTTTTTTTCTATACCATACTAATGTATCCTTATCTGGCAGGGCTGCTAAAACAATTGTTAGAAACATAGTATTGTTGTAAACAGTGTCCATTTCCCACTAACTTAATTGGTGCAGTTCTAGATTGGCATGGGTGCTCATTCTAAATAGCGACTGTCTAAACAATCTTCAATATAAAACTATACATCAATTCTAATAGAAAGAAATATGGCTCCTAACATGACAGCCACATATCTCTCATGTATGACTAGAGTCCATTGTATACCTGGTTCCCAGTGAGAGTACTGTAGGAAACTTAAAAATACTTGGACTGATCTTGAAAATGCAGTGTCCACAAGGATTTATGTAAGCTATCCATTAATTATGGTGTCAAAAGAGATCCTCTTGAGGTGAGAGACTAAGAGGGTACAAGGCATTGGTGGTTGGGCCTCATGGCGATACTCCTTCTGGTTCTTCTTGGCCTATTCCCCCCTGCCTATTCATGTCTCTTCAGAGGCATAAATGTACAAGGTTCATGTTTTCTCAGGCCTTGTGGGTCCTCGAGGAGTCTTAGAGCAGTCAGAATTCCGGTGGCCCAGATCATCACACTTGGAGTAGCACGTTTATTGCCTTTTTCCTAGGCTGTCATCTCACCTTCTGCCCCTCTCTCTCTCTCTCATTTTCTCAAAGCTCTCCTGGATCATTGCTGACAAGTAAGATTTAGTTTTATCCAATCAACTCAAGTTAATGTTATCATTATATTTGTAAATAAATTTATTTTTTTTTACAAATATTTCCATATTTTCTGGGAAACACAGTTCCATCTTTCCACTAAATTTGCTCTATATACTTGGGAACAAAGCGATTTCAGATCAGCCCCCTTCCAAAATTTAATATTTACTCATCTTATTGCTGTGTATACTGGACCTCTACACAATGCACTCCTACCAGTATACCTGGTAACAAAGTACAAATGTATAAACTAAAAAGATTTGTATCTCACAGTGCTATAACATATTGTGCTCCTGAACTCTGGACACCAACATGTAAAATTCAAATACAGAAGGACGGGTGAATTTATTCTAAATAGCACCTATGATGTTACTGTCCTGTTCATCATTCATCAGCACAGAGCTTAACAAGGCAAAGTGATTACCTTGTATCTTATAGTTCAAAACAGGCATGAAACTGATACTTTTATAAGAAGGTTGGTGGATATCCGGAATGCAAACATCCCTTTTTTATCTAAAGTGCTGTATATATCTTGTAGCGCTATATAAATGTTTATAGCTCTACGAGGTGTTTGCCACAATATATAAAATCCCCTTTTAACTTTTTTTGGTTTGCTTGATAGCATATAGCATTTAAACACAAGACTATTAGTAGCCTATCTGATTGGAATACAAGGGTTTTCTTGATAAATTTTTGTAACCCTCCCCATTCCCCGTTCGCTCCCAGCCCTCAGGAGACATACACATGGTACACAATCAAGATCAGACATCTGAGAATGTTCAAGGGAGCCATCCCTCATGGTTTTAGATACTCAAAATTCTTCATTGGAGGCTAGGTGAATTTGTTCTTTTGTCCTCTCTAATGGATTTACAAGTGTTTGCTAGAAGGGAGACTCCTCCCTGATCTCTAGTATCTTTCTGTAGCCATGCAAACTGATTGGACGTGCATTTAACAAAGCAATTGAGGCAGAGGATGGACTCAGTCCACAGGACCCAGGAGTCTGTATGAGTGTAACACTGTGGGGTAGGAAAACTTGAAGCAGAGCTGGAATCTACAGAATCCTCTCTAAACCTTGCATCACCCACCCCCGCCCCAACAGAGGAGGGGCAAAGAACAAACAATCTGTAATTCACTGTACTCAATTAATTATAACAATATGGGTACAATAGTAATATGAAAGTATAGCTAGCTATTCTTGAATGTCCACCAGATGGAGCTCCAGGATCACTTTAACCATAAGGATAACAGTAGTATGAGAAAAATACAGCTAGTTTTTAAATGACCACTAGATGGAGCTCCAGGATCACTCCAGGGCCCCTCAATACCTCTGCGCAGAGAAATACACGTGGTGTCCACTAGATCAGTGCAGAGAAACGCACGTGCTGTCCACAAGATGGCTGCTACCTCCTCGTGCTCTTCCACACCGGCTCACCCTCTACTTTACAGATGGGAAAAAGGGGAAGTGATGGACTTCCAAGCGATCACTTCTCCTTCAATCGATTTAAAAAACAAAAGGTTAGCATTTTATTTATTTATTTTGGTTTAAAGGCAGGAAACCCAGCGGGGGCTCAGCGGTGCATCGGGACAGCGGCAGGCAGAAAATTCAGCGGGGGCAGAAATTAACATCGGGCAGCATGGGGGGACAGAAATTAACATCGGGCAGCATGGGGACAGCAGAAATCAACATCGGGCAGCATGGGGGACAGAAATCAACATCGGGCAGCATGGGGACAGCAGAAATCAACATCGGGCAGCATGGGGGGACAGAAATTAACATCGGGCAGCATGGGGACAGCAGAAATCAACATCGGGCAGCATGGGGGGACAGAAATTAACATCGGGCAGCATGGGGACAGCAGAAACCAACATCGGGCAGCATGGGGGGACAGAAATTAACATCGGGCAGCATGGGGACAGCAGAAATCAACATCGGGCAGCATGGGGGACAGAAATCAACATCAGGCAGCATGGGGACAGCAGAAATCAACATCGGGCAGCATGGGGGACAGAAATTAACATCGGGCAGCACGGGGACAGCAGAAATCAACATCGGAACACAACGGGAGCATGGGGACAGCACAAATCAATATCGGGGCACAAGGGGAGCATGGGGACAGCACAAATTAATATCGGGGCACAAGGGGAGCATAAATTAACAGCGGAGCACATGGAGAACTCTCCTTGCAGTCACGCTTCAGAAACTCCTCACAAGCAGAACGGAAAGAAGAGAAGCAGCGATCTATTCTTTATCTCAGGTATGTTTAACTTATCAAGTGCTATATTTTGGTTACTTTTAGAAGTTTTTGGCAGCGCTTTTAAAAGATCTCAGATTACTGCAGTTCAGATATTACTGGTTTCAGATTACTGCAGTTATTCAGATTTACCGGTATTCAGATACAGGACGAGCAATGGCTTCAGGGCCACTAAGGCCCCTACTAGGACTGCTCGTGCGGGTGATCGGGCCGCTACAGGTTCCTAGAATTTACTAGGAATTACAGACGGAGTACAGAACGTAGCAGTACTCACCAGAGCTCTGATCAGACAGGTAGTTTGGATGCCAGTCTATCCAGCTGGTTTTCAATCGGGGATTCAACCGCAGGGACTGACTGTCCAGACAAATCAAGGTGTCCTTCCGAGCACAAAGTGGCCAGGGGGCGCCAAGGACCGTTAATCACCTGGAGGGGCTGGTCCCTGACTGGTGGAGGCCCAGATGCTGCAAAAGCATTAGTCTTCCCACCGTGGGTGTGATGAGAGAGGCTTTTCTTTTAATGTTTCCCAGCCAGTGCACCAAATGTAATAGCAAGCGCTGTGAAAAGCTCTTATTCTATCACTCACCCACAGAAGGAAAACTCTCAGACAGGCTGGAATGCAAACAGGAACTTTTAATGTGCACACAGGATCAGACAGAGATACCAGCAACCTCCACAAGAGTCTGAGCCCCGAGGGACGGCCTACAATGCCTTATATACAGTACAGTTTTAAACTCATTCTACAATCCCATTTGCCACAGGTATTTCCTGCCCACCAATCAGCAGCCCCTAGGGGAAGGTACCTGGGTGACCTGTTTATTTATTTATTTTATTTATTTATTTAGTATACATTTGTATACCGCTACTTCCAGCGATCAGCAGCGGTTTGATTACAGATTGGAAATTGTCAAATCATGACAGGAAATTTTTTTGAGGTATAAACACATTGATTAGACAGGAAAGCACAGCACACAGAGAACTATTTTACAGGGAACATGGGCTATGGAGGGTTAAGTGGCTTGCCCAAGACCACAAGGAGCACCTGTGGGACTAGAAACCCCAGTCCTTCCGGCCCAAGGTTGCTGTCCTCTAGTGGGATTTGAACCCCCGACCTTCCGGCCCGAAGTACCTTGCCCCAACCACTAGGCCACTCCTCCACTCCAAACCGGTATGCTCAGGTCTGCTGATTTCTGGGCAAGGGGACATTGTGCTCAGACCTGGAGTGGGGGGAAGGGTGTCTACTGAAATCTCAATGCCTTCTCTTAGCAGGCTGATCACCTCATGGCTTGGGGGAAGGGTCAGGCTGATCACTTGTGTAAGAGCCTCATGGCTTGCGGGGGAAGGGCTACCTACAGCTAACCTCATGGCTGCCTCAATAGGACACCTTAATTACGAGGATACAAGTGGCACAGCTCTTGCAGATATTCCTTAAGAACATAAGATATGCCATACTGGGTCAGACCAAGGTCCATCAAGCCCAGTATCCTGTTTCCAACAGTGGCCAATCTAGGTCATATGTACCTAGCAGTTTCCCCAAAAGACACAGGTTCCACAATGCTTGTACTGGGTCAAGCATTGATATCCTGGGTCCTTTCTTAATAATGGTTTATGGACCTTTCCTCCAGGAACTTGTCCAAACCTTTTTTAAACCCAGCTACACTAACAGCCTTTACTACATCCTCCGGTAACAAATTCCAGAGTTTGATTACACGTTGAGTGAAAAAATATTTTCTTTTATTAGTCTTAAATAGTTTATCCTGTAGCTTCATTGCATGTCCCCTAGTCTTGCTATATTCTGATAACGTAAACAGTCGATCTACGTTTACCCGTTCCACTCCGTTCATTAATTTATAGACTTCTATCATATCTCCCCCTCAGCTGTCTCTTTTCCAGGTTAAAGAGCCCTAACCTTTTTAGCCTTTCTTCTTACGAGTATCCTTCCATCCCCTTTACCATTTTGGTGGCTCTTTTCTGAACCTTTTCTAATAACGCTATATCCTTTTTAAGATACGGCAACCAGAATTGCACACAATATTCAAGGTGCGGTCTCACCATGGAAAGATATAGAGGCATTATAATATCTTTTGTTTTATTTTCCATTCCTTTCCTTATGATACCTAACATTCTGTTTGCTCTCTTGGCCGCTGCTGCACACTGGGCCGAGGGTTTTAACATATTATCCACAATGACGCCTAAATCTTTTTTCCTGGGTGGTGGTTCCTAATGCGGAACCTTGCATCATGTAACCATAGTTTGGGTTGTTCTTCCCTAGGTGCATAACTTTGCACTTGTCCACATTAAATTTCATCTGCCATTTTGATGCCCAGTCTTCCAATTTATCAAGATCCTCTTGCAATTTTCCACAATCCTCTTGGGTTTTAACAACTTTAAATAGTTGTTTGTCATCTGCAAATTTGATAACCTCACTCGTTATTCCACTTTCCAGGTCATTTATGAATATGTCAAAAAGCAGCAGACCCAGCACAGATCCCTGGGGTACACCACTATTCACCTTTCTCCAGTGGGGAAAATTGGCCATTTAGTCCTACCCTCTGCTTTCTATCTTTTAACCAGTTCCTGATCCACAGTAGTACACTACCTCCTATCCCATAGCTTTTTAGTTTTGCCAAAAGTCTCTGATGAGGGACCTTGTCAAAGGCTTTCTGAAAGTCCAGATACACTATATCAACTGACTCACCTTTGTCCACCTGTTTATTCACATCTTCAAAAAAACATAACAGATTAGTAAGACAAGATCTTCCATGTCTAAAGCCATGTTGGCTGTCTCCCATTAGGCCATGACTATCTACATGCTGAGTAATTTTATTCTTTATGATGGTTTCTACCATTTTTCCCAGTACTGACGTCAGGCTCACCGGTCTGTAGTTTCTCGGATCACCCCTGGAACCCTTTTTAAAAATTGCGTGCAACACGCTGATGTGTTGGGTTGTCCCCCTGAAGAAGCGATATCATTGGCGAAACGCTCATTAGCGCTTAAATTGAGGCGTTGGGGCTGAAAAGACCGCGTTAAGCTGAACTGTTTGCAAGCTAAGTTGGCTTTTTGCGGCTTTTCTTTTGATTAATTTGGGGATTCTGTGTAGGAGGTCGTTGATGTGAAAAGGGCATTAAGAATTGGTGTTTATGATCTTGTGTCACGGTGAACACCGGCCCGTTAATACTGAGACCTTCCTACATTAAGAATATCCAGCATGTAATACATCAGCATTTGGATATAGAAGTTGATCCACAAAACTCTACAAATTTATATATTATTTTTTGTTATATTTGAGTGTGTGCCATTTGATCTTTTGGATATTATATTCACATCGGCATCTCAGATGGATGAAGAGGTTCATATGCCAGATGAACCGACTGCAGCAAGTGTGAGTTCGATGAAACCAGAAGCTGCAGTTTCCTCAGAATTCAATCCATCCTTTTTAGAAGATCCAGGGCTGTGTCTAGAAATAAACAGTAAGCTGAGAATCTTCCTTGTACTGAATAGCCCCAAAGCAAGTAGAAGTATTGAAGTTAACAAAAGTGGAGTGAAGGAGTAGCCTAGTGGTTAGAGCAGCAGCCTGATTACACTGGTTTACACCAAAATATTTTTTTTCTTCATCAAAAGTGAAATCAGGTTTTCCTAAAGCAGTTGTTCATGCTGATTCTAAGCCTGTAATTACTTTTTCTCTAGCATGTAGGGATTTAGAAATATCATCCACAGAATTTTCTGTAAAAGGTTACATATCGAAAATATTGAAAAAGTCAGATGTCACACATGCTAATAACTATATTTGGCATGTTTGCATGTAAGAAACGCACTAACAGTGTTTTACAGAAGACTGTCTGCAGTGAGGTTTGTCATGATTGTCATGATACAACATCCAATAATAATCTGCCATCATGCTCTCATCCCAGAATCCTTGAAAATATTTTTCCATGGCCTAAATGTCTTGGTGAAACCTCTCACCCTATTCGTCACCCAAGTTTGGTGAAAAAAAGTGAAGATGTGAGTGTATGAAGTGCATTTGCAATGACATGTGGCAAATAAGTTTATGGTATGCGTCAAGTAACCTCTGTACGCCATTAACATAATCTGGCAATTGGCGATTATCTAGAAAGTTTTCACAGATCCACTTAAAGGCTTGCCATGTTTCAAGTTTCAAAGCATCCAGGCATTTTTCAAATTCTTTACCCTCCATCAACTGTCTTATTTGTGACCTCACAAAAATGGCTTCTTTCAGTTTTGCAGCAGTAATCTTTGGAAATTTAGAAACAAGATACTGAAATCCTTTGGAATTTGTTTGTGCCTTTCTTTTCACTAAATTTTTCATTAAACCCAGTTTTATATGCAAAGGAGGAAGCAAAATGTTTACTGGATCGACTAACTACTGCTTCCTGGATTATGGGTGGTTCTTAAAGGCCAGTAGTGAATAGCATAATGATCTTTGATAAGTGTACCTGCCCCAGGCAGTAAAAACAACAATATTTGATAAATCCCATCTTGCGTGCCCATCAGCATGCCAATAACCTTAAGATCCCCATAAATCTTCCACTGGCAATTGTCATAACATATAGATTGGAGCAATATCTGCAGATTATGATATATCTCCTTGAAGTGGACAGAGTGTGCAGTTGAAATAGACGGCTTTATTTTGCCTTCAGGAATAAGAATGGTCTTGAGGCTTTTTGTTGAAGAATCAATGAATAAACGCCATTCTGTCGGTCTGTGTACCTGTGAGAGGGCTCCAAAAGGCCCGCCAATATCATTGCAATAACATATTGGACCATCTACTTTAAAGAACATTGCTAACCTCCTTGTGGTCTTGGGCAAGCCACTTAACTCTCCATTGCCCATGGTTCCCTGTAAGTATTAGTGTATGTGTCTCATATCCCATCATGTTAAATGTATCCCCCAATTGTGTTGTGACCACTTTGATTGAAGGATAAGGTGGTATACAAAACTGTCTAAATAAATAAATAAATTATGATTGTGCGTGCAATAGTGGCAAATGAGAACTTTTTTTTAAAGTAAGTTCTTTTCCTTCAGCCTTGAAGCAAGGAGTTCTGCTTTATCTTTTGAGTGCCAAGTCTCATATAAGATCATTAAGCTCTTCATGGCTGAATTTCTCTGGGTTGCGATCACTTTCATCTGGCACATAATCTACATCTTTTGACTCTCTAGGTTGGCAGTCACTTGCACCTTCATTTAACTCAGAGGTTCTCAACCTTTTTTGTACCGTGACCCCTTATACCATTGGTCAACTTGTATGTTCCCCAATGATAAAATCAAATGTGTCTCTCTTCCTTTACCGTTAACGCATTGTCACTGTAATCATTTGTTGAATTATTAATATATTATAGGCCTTTGCAATATGTTTTTATTTATAAAATGTACTTATTTAAACTACAATAATTAATCACAACACGTAACAATATTTGATTTCAAAATTATTATGATTTTGTAGTCATATCACTAATATGAAAAAATTATTTTTTCTACCTTTGTTGTCTGACCAATTTATTCTCTGATCATGCTGGTCCCGATATGAGGCTTCTGCTTTCCTGTCTTCTCTTCGCTCTCTTTCTGTGGTCCATCTGCCATTTCTTATGTCTTCTTTCGTTTTCTTCACTTCTTTCCTTCAGCCTATTTCCAGTCCCAGTAACCCTCCCCAGTATCGGCCCCTTTCCAGTCCTCACTCCCAGTACCTTCCAATGTCAACTTGCATCCCCATGACTGCCACTGGTGTCCATTCCCTTCCAGTCCCCCTCATTCCCCACTGACCAGTCCCTTCTAGTACAAATACCATGGCAGCCCCTCTCAGATCCACTCCCTTCCAGTTCCATTCTCCCACCCCCTCTTATCAGCCCATTTGTAGCCTTAGCCCCCAGTTTTCTTCCAGGGCCGGCAGCTCTATCCTCCCCTCCCCACCATCAGCTCATTCCCAGTCGAAGCCCCCCAATCAGCTCATTTCCAGTGCTAGTCCCCCCTCAACCCCATTACCAGTGCTAGGCTCCCCTAATCAGCCCATTATCAGTCCTACCCCCCCATCAGCCCATTACCAGTCCTAACCTCCCCGATCAGCTCATTTCCAATGCTAGCCCCACATCAGTCCATTACCAGTCCTACCCGACTATCAGCCCATTACCAGTCCCATACCCCCCTTGATCAGTCCATTCCCAGTCCTAGCCTTCCCTAATCAACCTATTACCAGTGCTAGCCCCCCAATCTGCCCATTACCAGTGCTAGCCCCATTAGCCCATTATAATCCTAACCCACACTGTCTCTCCCCTCTGTCCAGCATTTATCCCGTCTGTTCAGTATGTCCCCGTCTCTCCCCTTTGTCCATGTCAGCCCCCCTCCCTCCATGTCAGCCCCCCTCCCTCCCTTCCTCCATCCATCCATGTCAGCCCCCTCCCTCCCTCCCTCCCCCCATGTCAGCCCCATTGCAGGTACCCTGTCCCCTCTCCTCCCCTCTCCCTATGTCTGCCTGCTACTGCCCTGTTCTTCTGCATCTGCGGCTCCCTATCTTTTAGGGAACCGCGGCTGTGCCTGTGAAGCCGTTGTGGAGCCTGTCTCTCAACAGGTTCCATGCAGCATTGTCCCGTCTCCAAAGGAAGTGGTAAACAACTTCCTTTGGACGCGGGACAATGTTGCACGGAGCCCGTCGAGAGACAGCAAGGCTCCGTAAAATTTTCACAAGCACAGCCGCGGTTCCCTAAGAGGCAGGAAGCTGCGGCTGCAGAAGATTGGAGGCAGTGAGTTTGCCGTTGCCGAGAAGCGGACTTGGCAGCATCAGCAACTTGTGTGCTTTTTTATTTATTTATTTTTAACTTGAAGTGACCCCTGCTAAATCCTGTGGCGACCCCTTGGGGGTCGCGACCCACAGGTTGAGAACCGTTGATCTAACTCCATTTTGTCTGGTACAGAAGACAGCCCATCCTGTGGAGGAACTAGAACAGGAAGTGTTTTGTCAAGTGGGGCTGGTCACATTGCAGACATAAGATTTAGATACACAATGATGTGCTTGCTCTTAGCAGAGAAACCTGTGATATTAACAAGACAAAAATAAGTTATAAAGGTTTCTCTGCTCCCTCCATATCATCAGAACAGCAAATGGCATTGCTCTTTTTCCTTCCATTTAACCAATCAGATAGTCCATTTGCACAGGCAGTGCAAATGATGTGAGGTGCCCATGGCTTATCCTGGTCACCCAGTGGGCATCCAAAATATAACTTGTACATTTTGTGAAGATCTGATGTTATGGTACGTTGAACCACAAATGTAACAAAAAACATTGGAATGATTTCTACACTGCCTTGGCATGATTGTTTTATTTCTGATGATTTCTTCATCAGTGTGATTACCAAATACGTAATTATCAAAATAATTAACCTGTAAAGCAAAATAAATACCAATCAATATTGGTAATCACTGACACATTTTATGTCAATTCGGCTAGTACAACAAAACCTCTGACACTTTCTCTGTTAAACCTGACGTGATACAACAAAAACAAAACCAGTTTT